>CM057454.1:955322500-956572500 GCA_016271365.2 Neoceratodus forsteri | reverse complement strand
CCATTATATTGTAAATGTCTGCATGAATTTGTGGGTCACACCTGAAAAGGGAATTGATTTTTCCAGTGTGCTTATCTGTTAAGCAAATAAACAAGCATTTTAAGCTTGCTTGCTTTCTCTAAAAGTCATTCTTTTTGCTGGTTGTTTTATCTGATTTCTTCTATATAAGGTGAAAGGTGCGCCATTATGTGCATGTTGCAACCGCTAGCAAATACAATACCCAAATAGAATTTGCACAAGTTAAGTGAGCCAGCCTGCCCGTAACTGCACTGGTCACTCCACTGTGAACTGCATGGAACAGAAAGAAATGCCACATACATAGAGAGATTGAGATCGAGAAAATCAAATGTCAGAACTAAGGCCAGAACTGTAAGTAAACAAAAAAAGCAGCCAAACGAGTGCCACTATCACAGCTGGGGCACATCACAACAAACTGCCCTGAAATAGATCACCATGAGGGAGGGAGGGAAGGAGAGAAAGGGTGAGGAGAGGGGACAAAGAAAAAGAGCAGCTTAGTCACAAAAATATTTAGTAGTTTAGCACCTCATCACCTAGATTAGCTAAGCCTCTGCAGTGATCAGGTAGTATAAGAATGTCCATAAACACCTCCACAGCTGTGATCAAGTAACCTCTGTAACTGTAGGGGAGGCTCCCCTCATCACAACTATGTAGGTGCTAATGGGCATCAGGCATCTAATATAGCAAGTGCCATTAATCTGATAGATCCAGCAGTTTTATAATTGAGCCCTGTTAGAACAGTTTTGGAAACCACAATATGTCCGCTAAATCTGACTGGCCTGACAAAGTTAGTATTTTTATTATTGTAGGCATTCAGTTTTGTGTGGAAACTGAAAAGTATACTAAAATATTCATGCAGGATAATAAGAGGGTCATGCTATAGTACTTTCTATACAAAAATAAACAAAAGAAACAAGATTCCCCCTTACCCCAGCATATGGGACGTGTACTACCAGGTGCCCAAGGGCATCATTTAGGAGTCTCCAGTGGTCACATTTGTGATCCCTATTCATTTGTTGTGACCTCTATACTGTGTGTGTGACACCTGCTGCTATTTGATTGTCCTAGTGTGGCTGCCTAACTCATTTCTGCATCTCTTTTCTTCCACCCAGCCTGTCAGCCTGTCTGTCCCATTTCACTAGTCCCCTCCCTCCCAGCACCCTGTCTGCTCCCAACCACCCACACAGCATGTCAGCACATGCACAGTACTCAATACCCACCTTGTGTTGGTGTGTGTAATATTAATTTTAACTGCAGCTGTGAGCTGCCTGCCAAGAAATTGCCGTGTCACAACTGTGAGTTAATGTGTTGTATAGCATGAGAGAGAGTGAGGAGGGTCAGGACTTTCAGGATGCCATGCTTTGACATAAAATAAGAAATAATAAAAAAATATGTATTAAATAAATAATACAAAAACTGTTTCAGCTGCAGAACAGAAAGACTGTGAGTCAGGACTGATAAGCCAGGAGATGTGAGAAACAGAAGAGGAGATAAGATGTAGTAGAGCCAAGCAGTGCCTGCAGCTGACATCTGTGCCTTTCACTGTCAGAAAGCCATTACATCAATGGTCTAGTACAGCCAGCATGGAGAGGATAAGAACGAGCCATGGTCCTCATACACACAACAGTGCAGCCACACAATATTTAATCTGAACTTGGTGTGTGGACTGAACATGCCAGTCGTGCCTGCCAAGGACAACAAATTGGGAGAGACAGAAAGAGAGACCCATCAAGGGTGAAAAGGAAAAAAGTGTTGAGCACGAGTAGGAACTCTGAGCAGGCAAGTGGTGTTGGGTGTTCACAGACCACACAGACAGACTATTATGTAGTCAGCAGGTATGGGCTGAGTAGCTGGCAGGAAACCTGTGTTTTTTACACTCTTTGTGTTTTATTTCTTTTTTATTTAAAGTTGGTGATCATCATGTAAGCCAGTAGAAGCTTGCTTCCAGGTGCATTGGTTCGGGGGGGGGGGGGTTTAGACAGGAGAATGACAGAAGCCAGTCCCACTCCAGGTCTGGGCAACTAAGGCTGTTCACTGATAATACAGTGAAGTAGAGAGAATGAAGATGAAAATACTTACAGGGAGGGTAATTTATACAGAACATAGAAAATAATACAGTATGCATTCTGATCTTCCAAAAAGGAATACACTGTATGTACAGAAAAATATAGAATTTACTGTCTTGCAACGGTTAATCTAATTCTGGTAATTTATAGTCCCATAATTGGCTTGCCAAAAAGGATTGTTGATATACTGCCCCTGACCACCATTTACTAATGATGAACCACAAGGGCTACACAATTTGCTAAACTCTGTGCTGTGCATATTAGAAAGCACTGCATTCTGAAAGTGTACTGACTAGCTTATAAAATGCACCTTGTTCAGTCAGTTTATTGCTGGTAGCATTAAGTGTTCCTATTCCTCATAATAATATTTATGTTGTGCCTGGAGTTCAAATATGGGCTGAGCAGGCTGGTGACTTGTCTATCAACATCAGCGGAAAGTAGTTCTGAATCTGAATAGTCCTATAATTATGAATAAAGATTGCTGATAGAACTGACCCTCCTTCTGTTAATGATGCTCCAGGATGGCTGCTTGCCAAGATGTGTATTAGCAAGCATTATGAAAGTATGCTGGCAGACAAGATGCACCTCTTATACAGTCAATTTATTATTGGCAGTATTAGTGCACCCCCAGCAAGTATTTCTTGTGTATGGAATTCAAATAATTTTGAAACATCAGTATTATGAGTCTGCCATCTGCCAAAAAGATCATTATTATTGAGTTGCATTTATTTTTTTCTTTCTCTTTTGAAAGAAAATATAACAATTACTGAGGGAATCCACCTTCTTTGATATAGAACAGTAGAATCAGATCCTACTTGACAGAAGTCTGGGGATACATTGCCTCTTGTTGCATGGTTATTTAGTTTGATACTTTTAGATGAGTGCTGTTGATCAGTCCACATTTTAAAAATTTATGGCTTGGTCTGCATGGGGTGGTCTGAGTTGACTGCCAACAGGTGAGTGACAGCATTATGAACAAATAACATCAGCCTTTGATTATACGGTATTAATTATAACATTTACCTCAGCTGTATCACATGGCTTAGCCAAATGGATATATTTGTGTTGCAGGCGATCAGCAGTCAACTTGGATTCTGTTTTAGTTCAGGACAGCAGTTATCCACTACATGAATGGTTTGTTTACAGTATTTCTAAGATAGAATGGAAAAGAAAAAATAACATTAGCGTGCATGAGGTTCAGCAGATGGGCAGTTGTGCAACTGAGTCTGGCAGGTGGAAGGCATTTTTTCAGTCACTTCAAGGCTGTAGGCAGGGGCCAGTGAACAGAGCCCTGCTTTGAGAGAGAAGACACGTACATATAGATTTGCCTGCTAGTTTTTAACAGGTAGCATAGTCATCATATTGTATAACAGTGGGGTGTCCTTGGAAAAATCATACATGTTTTACTGGTAATGCACTTTTATGATATTCAGAGATGTCTCACAACCTCACCTACATCGACATACCAGTTAGTAAATAGGCTACTCATCACATAGTTATGGGCTATTTGCACTGCAACAGTTTGCTCATTCCAGATCTCAGGAACTATTAGAGGAAAGTGAACATTTCCCAGTGAAAAGTAAGTTATTAATTTAGGTGTTCAAAAAATATAAATAAAATTGTGCTACAGTATTCCATTTGGGTGGGAGAGAGGGAGTGAACTTTCACAAAGTGAATTGCCCATAGCAAATTGGTGTGTCCCCTAGTAAATCAATATGGTACTGTTGTTGCATGAGTCCAAGGCTGGACAGCCATGAAAATGAGTGGAGGGGAAAAGGGTGGGGGATTGTGCTATTCTGGGTGGTGGAAGGTGTGACTGGACACCAGAGAGAACCAATGCAGGGAGAAGAAATGGGAGGGTGACTGTGCCAATTGACACTAAGTGAAATGTTTGCAGGTTGAAGGAGATGGTGTCACTAGACAACAGGGAAAGTTTTTACTGGACTAAAGAAGAAGAAGAGACCACCAGCACAAATACGAAACAAGTGGTTAAGTCATCAACAGAAAAACATAGAAAGAAATGGAAGAGTGGTGTGATCCACTGCATAAAATATGCAACAATCCCCTCCATATAGTCTCTTCACACCCTGTTTTGACAGGGATACTGTCCATTGTCATATTTCAGATATGGCCATGACCATCAATGCCCAGGACCGAAGGCTATGAGTTTATTTTTAGTTGGTTAGGATGCAGGATTTATACGTTACCTAGAGTCCCCACCATTTATATAATGTTGTCTGCTGCTGATTTTTTGAAATAGCAGAATGGCAGACTAAAGACTCTGCAGTGGATGGTGACAGCTGAAAAATTTGCTTACTGCACACCTCCGGGTTGAAACTGAACTGTTCTTATGTGACTCAGGTGTGCAGATCAGATAAGGATTTTACAGCTTATCTCTGCTACATATGAACAAAGGACCACAACAAGCAAAGGCCTGGATAACCTGGAGGTGACACAATTACACTAGCACTACCATCCTCTTGCATACTTTTTTCCCCACTTCTCTTTTTGGCCCCTGTTGCCAGTAAGAATATCTTCCCATGTTACTAGGGCACCTTTCACCCTGTGCTAGCCTACTTGCCCCATGTCCTACCTGCACTGTCCAGCAGAATGTGACTTGCCCCATGGCAGGTCTTCCCCATAGTGGCAGATGGAGAGACTGAGATTGTCATCCAGATGGCCTGAGTGCCCAAAGTTTGGATGCACAGTGGTGGTGTTGAGATCCAGGTATTATAGTTCACAGCTCCGATGGATCTTTCAGGGATTTATGGTTTTGGCTCCCAGATGGATAAGTTGTGTCTATGTCTGCCGACCTGCCAATCCCAACACTTTCATTGATCCCTGGTACATCATCCCCCAGTCATCACTTGGGGTAGGAGTGTTGGGGCTCAAGAACCCTCCCTCCCTCCTGTAGGAGAACAGTCAATTGAATGATCAGTCCTCCACCTCTCAGCTGATTCTCTGATGTTCCTGGTTTGTTCTCAAACCCAGTCATTGGTACCACAAGAGATAGCACTCTTGCTGCACAAGTGGGCCAACTCTGTCCTCTGGGGTACTTAACTGAAAAAAAGGATCATCTATCCATAGCCTGGATGGCTAGGCAACTAGTGACTGCTTTACTTTTTGTTTGCTGGCAGTAAATTGGTGCACAGTAGGAAGTTACTGGGTTATGGGTTATGTGCTATTAGCATATTCATATCTTCAGGTTTTTTTGGCTCAAGTTTACAAACAAGGATAGTAATATTTTTTAAACTACAGATTGCCAGGATCATCATTTAGTTGTCTCACTCGGTTGTCTTATAACAATTGTGTCTAGATCTAGGAGGACTGAGGGACCAGGAGGAAGACATAGACAGATACTTTTAGACAGGATGACGTGTCAAGAAGACTGGTTGGCTGTCAGCTGTGGATCAGGTGGAGCAGGAAGTGGCTGGGTTGCTGCTGCTGGCACACTTGAGTAGCATTGGAAAAAGTGATAAAATAAATATACTGAAGAGTATTAAAGGCAGGACCCACAGAAGTTATTCCTTATTCTCTTTACTTCCTTGTGGAGAGGTTGAGGTTGAGGGGGAGAGTTATGTGCAGTTGCCAACATTAACACATTGAAAATAATTGCTTTCCCACAACAGTGCTTTGCAGTATCTGTACTAATAGTGTACAAGAGTTCCATTTACATATTTTTGCAGTGGTTTGTTTACATACCACAAAGCAATGCTTGTACCTGGAGAGCAGGACTAATGACGAGGCATTATCCCTGTCTATCCATATGTTGAATAGGTAGAAAAGACAATTGTGTTCTGTTTTAACAAACCAAAACATACTTTCATACTTTGAGCAAGACTCTTTTCAAGACTATTGAAGACTTGATTATGCTGAAGGGTATGCAAATAAACAAGCTGCTGAGAAGCAAGCGCAAACGACGTGTCTGTACACTATTAGTACAGGTACTTAAAAGTTCCATTACAAGAAAGCACTGTTATGTGCGAGTTGCTAATCTTCTTGACTGCATCCAAATCTTACCTCTCTATACTATGAAGTAAAAGAGAAATGCTCATAGGAGCATTTCTTTAATTCTTGACAAAATAAGGTATAATAACCCTTTAATAATTGTGGACAGTGGTTTATTTATTCTGTGACTCTTCAGCTAGCAGAAAGGTACATTTGGCAATGAGAAACTGCACAAGGTGTTTGACTCTGTTCCTCACGGGGGCCTGTTGGATAAGCAGGAAGAAATGGGGGTGGGGAACCAGATGATCCGATGGATAGGAAATTGGCTCCAGGACCAGACCCAGAAGGTCGTGGTTGTCAGGATAGTCTCATCCCCAAGGAGGTTCATTAGTGGGGTCCCTCAGGGATCAGTCCTTTGGGCCCCTCCTGTTCAACGCCTATGTCTCTGACATAAGGAAGGGTATCAGGATTGAAATGAGTCTCTTTGTGGATGACTTAAAACTGGGGTGGTGGTGGATGAGGAGGTGGGGATGTTGGACCTGCAAAGGGACCTGGAGGCTCTGGAAAAGTGGTCTAGAAAGTGGAAGCTGAGGTTCAATGCAGGGAAATGCAAGGTACTGCACCTGGGAGCCAGAAACCCAGGCCAAGTGTACACCCTGGGTGGGGAATGTTACAAGTCTCAATGGCTGTGAGGGCCCTGGGGGTGGTGGTGGATGTCAAGATGAAAACTCTGAGACTTGTAGGAGGGAAGTGGCCAAGACCAACAGGATGCTGGGATGCATCACTAGGGGGGATCACCTCCAGAAGGAGGGAAGTGATACTCCCTCTGTATAACTGCTTGGTGAGGCCACACCTCAAGTACTGAGTGCAGTTTTGGAGGCCACACTTTAAGAGGGACATCGAACTCCTGGAGAAGGTCCAGAGGACGGCAACCAAAATGATCTGGGGTTTGGGGGACAGGACCTATGTGGAGAGGCTCGAAGAGCTAAATATGTACACATTGGAAGACAGAAGGGACCGGAGGGACATGATAGAGGTCTTCAAGTACATGAAGGGGATAAATATGGGAGGAGCAGTCAGCGTGCTCCGAAGGAAGGAGGGGGTGGCAACTAGAGGGCATGAGTGAAAGCTGGAGGGGGGAGATTCAGGGGAGAAAGGAGGAGATCTTACTTCACTGAGAGGGTGGTGGAGCCCATGGAATGTGCTGCCAGAGGGCTGGTGGAGGCAGAGATGGTGGAGGGGTTCAAGAGTGGGTGGGACAGGTACAGTGGAAGGGTTCTGGAAGCAAAGTCCTATGCAGCAAGAATATCCATGACTGGGAAGGGAGAAGCCAGAGAGGGCAAGGGGGGGGCAGCAAGGTCAGCTCCCAGGGTGGGGGCTGACCAAATGAGCAAACACGAAAGATCGTAAGGCCTATTCTGCTGGCATTTTAATATGTTAGTATAATATAACTGTTTTTGAAATGCAGTAATACTGACTCATCTAATCCTTCTGCCAGTAGACACAGTGTTTTTCTTAGTTATTCAGTTAGTAAGTTATGTATTTGTTTACCGGGTAAGTACAGTGATCCAGTGGGCCTTTTTCAGGCATGACCCGGGCCATCAAGTTGGCAGATGTACAGTACAAAAACAGAAGATATCAGCATTGGTACAGCAGAAACCAGGAGAATACAGTAGAAATTTTGATTCTACACTGTACAGACATAACAAGCATGGATAAGTTACAATCATCAAACCTTCAACATTTATACCCTGAAGAGAGAAAAAAAAAGAGAAATTAGAGCATTCCAACCCCATCAAACAGTTCCAGGCAATGTGATACTATTCTCAGCATGTAAATAACTGTTCTAAGTTGCTAATCATTCTCCTTCACATTTCCTCTTGATCCCTTCCACTCTTTCCCCTCTTGCCTCTATAGCTTCCCCCATCCCCCTCCCCCCGTTATATCTCCTGAGCTCCCTTGCTCACTTTAAAATGCTTTGTCCCATACCTTCTCACCTCTGACGAGGCCCCTGGGCTGATGCCATCCCTTACCTGGTTGATTATTAGATATTAGGCTAAGTCTGTTCTCATTTTCCAGTAAAGAGTCATGTCATACCACCTCACCCCCTCTAATATGACACTTTGAATTCCAGGTTTTAATCAAATATGCACCATGGCATACATTGTACAATGCCACATGTACTGGAACTCTTCTAGTTATACACTCTTGTAATGTCTTGTATAATTCCTTGTTTTATTTCTTCTCCGTCTCATACTTTTCCAATATGCATTGTTCTTCTGACTTGGAACCTATGAAATGAGCTTGTCCTCAAAGGTGTTATCCGAAATTTCAATAAATAAATAAAAATACTGTATTTCTGTGGACAGACAGTCTTCAGTCATACTGCAAGAGTAGTTAAGTTTTTACCAGAGAGGTGTATTTTACAATCCCTTTACACAGGGAGCAGTCGAAAGACATTCTAGTGCTTAATTGGTATTAAAGGAAAACTACGCCATCATATCTTTTACATTTTGTTTCCATGTCAACAGACAACTCTTTTCATGTAGCTTTTAGAGATGCATGCAAATGCCTTAGTCTGTTTTCACACTTCATACTAGGTCTTGAAACTGTTCTGGGGGGCTCCATTTGGTGGTTGTTGAAATCTCATTGGCCCTGAGAGATGCATTAGCATATGAGAACATGATGCATAATCAACCTTTAAAGTCCCCAGTATGCCTGTTGGCTTAATTAGTCTTCAAAGAAAAAAGCTGAAAAAAAGGTATGAAATGCCTCTTTTACCTTCAGTGAGGTTTGCAAACTATCAAAGTTATAAATAATGCAGGTTTTTCCCTTTAAACTTCATTCAGTTTATGTGTTTCCAGAGAGTTTTTGGAGGGTATTTGTTCTTTCAGCATAGAGATACATGATACAAATGGTTGATCTGACATCATGTTCTCATATGCTAATGCAGTTCTCATGGACAATAAGATTTCAACAACCATGAAATGGAGACCCCCCAGGGCAGTTACAAGAGCTACCATAAGCAGTGAAAATAAACTAAAGGTAACACATATGGCCCTAACAGCTACAGGAAAGAAGCTGTCGTTTGGTATGGAAAAAAATTTAAATGATATGAGGGTGTGGTTTTCCTTTAAGTGTATTTGGGCGGGCTAGCATTTGCAGTCTGTATTAGTTATTAGGATATTCCAGAAGTGCAGTTTAAAGGTGTGAGGGGGTTTTAGGTATTGCAGCTCAGCTGGTAGAGAGTTCTAGAACATAGTTGCATCACTGGAAAACACTCTCTGCCCCATTGCTGTAATTGTTTTGGTGCATTCGAGGGCAAGGCATGAGAAGAACCTGAGCTACCTGTTTCCTGGTAAGCATGCCCAAGAGTGGAGACCCTACTCCACTGCAGAGTGCCTTAGAGATGAAGGTCCCATACAGGATGTCCCTTGCGAGCTTGAGGGGGCAGCCATCCTAAGGATCTGTATAGAGTTCAGTGGTGAGTGCTATAGGGATCCATGGAAACAAGCCTACATATGTTTTTATAGGCAGTGTTCAGTCTAGTCAGATGCCTGGCTGAGATGGAGTGTAGGATAGATGGGCAGTACTCTAGGATCAGGATCAGGGTGCATTGTCCTATTGCTAGTCTTGCTTCAGGTGATAGTAGGTGCTTCACACAGTAACAAGCACCTAGCCACTGATTCATCCTTCTTATGGCCTGCCCCACATGAGAGGCAAAGGTGAGCGAGGGGGTCCAGCGTGACCCCTAGGTATTTTATATTTTCCACCTGTTCCAGAGTGAATCTGTTCCCAGTTTGAACGTTCAAAGACTGCATGGAGGCATCCAAGCTCCTACCCAGCCTTTGGCTTGAGTGAAATAGCATTGCTTTTGTTTTTTTTATGCATTACCTACCATTCTGTGCTGCGTGAACCATTTTTCAGTGGATGTATATTCCCCAGATAGTTGCTGAGACACCTTATCAGTGGATCTGTCACTACTGAAAAGCACAAGGTCATCAAGATACATAGCTCTGTTGTTAGAAGTGATTTCAAGTAGCAGTGGATTCACAAAGATTGAGTACAGTAGTGGTCCTACCCCTGCGGGACACCCCTCAGAACCCAAAGAGGGCTGGCTAGCGCTCCTACCATCCTTACTGACTGGGTCCTATCAGATAAGTAGTTCCTGGCCCAAGATTCCATGCCTGATGAGAAACCCAGTACCGAGAGTTGCTTGCGTAGCGTGCAGTGATCCACCATATCAAATACCTTAGAGAGGTCAACGAATATGGCACAAGTGAAGTTCTCTTTGTCTGCCTCTCTGAGTACAATGATCTGTAAACTGCACTAAGGCTGTTGTGTTGCTGAAACCCTTTCTGAGGCTATGTTAGAGCTGGGATAAATTGTTATTTGCTGCAAGATGGTCTGTTATTTGCCTGAAAACTATGTACTCCAGTATTTTGCTAGAGTGTGAGAGTATAGAGACAGGCCTATAGTTCTCAGGTAGGTTCATCTCCCCTGATTTATAAATCTGTACTACCCTAGCCTCTTTCCAGAGTGTTGGCATGGTTGCAGTGGTCAGAGACAGGTTGATGATGTATTCTAGCTGCTTATTTGTAAGGTCTGGAGACAGTTTCAGGAGCTGGGGGCATAGGCCATCACTTCCCGCACTTCCAGTATTCGTTAGCAACCTTAAAAAGCTTACAGACCTCAGTTTTTGATGTGATTTTGAAATGAAATGTCAGGCTAATTTGAGTTAGTCCTTCCTGCCTTGGTGGTGAGGAGGCCCTGTTCACTGGAAGAAAGAGGGCTAGGTATTGTTCAAGGTTAAAGAATGTGTTATTAAGGATACCAGCGACGGTCAATGGGTCTGTAACCAGTCCAGAGTCTGAGATTAGTTGAATATCATTTTTAGAGGGTGCCCATTTTATTAAGGAGTTCAGTGACATACAGAAATTATGGGGGTCATCCAGGTGCCATGACTGTTGCCTCTTAAAATAGGTGGCCTCGAACAGTTTCATTATGTTCTTGTAATGGATTCTCAACCTCTTGTAGTTATTCAAGTTCCCTGCTGAGGGGGCCGCCTTATAAGCATACCAGGCCTTATCCCTGATTTTCATTTTGGCCAGTAAATCTTTATTGATCAACTGTGTGCTCCCCCATCCACCACATAGTCAGGGGGCAATGCTTCTCCTGCACTGATGTTCCTGAAAGTTATGATTTTGTGGGATGGGTGGTCCCAGTGACAGGACCTATTACAATAGGTAGGGGAATGATCACCTATTGAGTTGAGTAGTACCCCTACAGGCATGATTTTGTCCTCCCTATTTGTCATGATCCAATCCAAAATAGAGTGGGTTAGTGATCTGGAGTAAATTCATGTGGAGGTGCCGATCAACTGGGTCAGATTTACCTGATTGAGGAGTTCTGCATACTCTTGGTTTTTACTGCCCAGTCAGTTTAAATTGAGATCCCCCACTATCACTGGGTCCTTAGCAGGGGATAAGCCCCCAACCTTGCTAGTGAGTGTTTTTAGTCCATCAATCCTTCCCATAGGAGGATTATAAGCAGAGCCCATGTAGATTTTCTAGGCTCATCCAATAACCAGTTCAATTATGAGCCATTAAATGGTAGAATAGCTTGCCTGACTGGCCAAGATTATTGGACCAGAGAACTTGTTGTTTACATAAATAAGAACTTCTCCACCTTTCTTTTTCCCTGGTTTGTTATTTCGGAATAGGGAGTAGCCATTTAGTCTCCACAGGGAGTCTGGACATTGTAGTTTCAGCCATGTCTCAGTTGTACCCAGAATGTCAGGTTTGTGAACATCCACCCAAGCCTCAAACTTCAGCATCTTAGGTAGTAAACTCCCTACATTCAGGTGTGCTATCCTTACACTTCTTTTGCAAGTCCATGTGGAGCTGATCTGTGAAGTATGGGGGCAGTTTGGGCCCAGGTTCTGTTCTATATCCCCGCTCATCAGGAGCGGTGCCCTAAGGTTGTTCTTACAATCAAAATAATTGCTAATATATGATTCGAATCTACTACATATTCTTCATACTTTATTTGTTTTGCAATCTTTCCCCAAGTTAAAAGACCACCCGATAATCTACCATATTTGCTTATTTTAGTTGCCCCTTTGTTGAACATCTTATATCCATCAATGTGTTTTTCCTTATTTGTCCAGGTTTCTTCAAACAGATAATATCAAACTGCTTTAAATAATTTATAAATGATGGATCTGCAAGTCTTTCCCCTAATCCAGTGACATTCCAAGATAAAATATTAGAATCTGTGTTTCTATTGTTTTCAAAATCATCCCTTTTCATCTGTCAATCCTCGTCTATTTCCTGTAGAATCTGGAACCTATTGGTCATTTTGATTAGATTTACCCATTGTAGATTATCCCTTCTCTCTTTAATATCCCACATATTCTCATTTTTGCCTTTCATATTTATATCTATCTTGTCCAACCTTCCTGAGTTAGAGAGGAAAGATTGATAGTCTTGTTCAGTCTTAAACCAAATGGTTATTTGCCCTTGGTTCTCCCATCATTTAACTTTATCAATTTTTCCATACAATTTGTTACCTTTTAACAGATTTTGTAATTAGTCTGTAACCTTCAATTGTAAATTACGAGGAGATTCATTTAAGAAGTTATCTATTCCATATATTGAGATAGGAAATTCCTTTTTCAACAATTCTTTATTGTCTAAGAAGAACTCTGGAAACATAGACCTCATAGTTACCACTCTATCTAATTCGAATCCTAGATCTTTCATTCCTTTCTTCTGATTTTCTATAACTTTAAGTACAAAATATTGATCTAAAACAAGAAAAAACTTTTCTGTATCAGGTAGAGGTCTGATAACACTAACCTTATTTGTTACACCCTCCTATTTTCCATTCCCCTGTAGAATTACCTCTATAAGTTTTTTCAAGTGGGTGTCTAATTTACAATCGGTTTCATCTGGCATTATTGAAGCTTTATAGATAGGTAACATGTAGTCTGATTCCAGTGTCCTTTTCAAAAATTCTTTAAAATGTTGTTCTACTTCAATGTTTTCCTTTCTATCATTTACAACCTCTTCTGTCAAGCTCCTAATTTCTAAATTATCTGTCAAATCCATTGTGATATTCCCATTTAGCTCCTTGTTAGTACTTAGAGCCTTATCCACCTTTTCTTTTTTATTTTTGTTTGTCGTTTCTTTCTTTGTTTTTTTTTATTTTTACATTTTGTATCTTACCCTTGTTTTTAACCCCAAGATTCTGTATAAACTTTTTATTGTTTTGTCTATTAACAATTTTCCCCACCTTAATTTGTTTCCCCTTATTCTCCTTCTTTATATTTTCATCCACTATCTCTACCTTTCTAATACTTTGTTCTAAGATCAGCCTTCTTCCAGGAATTCCAATCCTGATCTCCCCTTTTTGATTTTTCAGTCTCCTCCTTTTCTTGAGATATCCCTTTTTCCAGTAATTCTGGATTTCCTGCCTTTATTTCTTCCATTATGCTGTTCGGGTTTTCATATCCCTCTGGTAGCATAAATAATCCCAAGTCCTGTTCTAAAGAATCTTCACTTATTCTAAGATCTAAGTGTGGCTTATCACTCACATTTCTTCTAGAAATCTCAGAAAGAAGGGATAAATCACTAACCAATTGACTTGTTTCAACATTACTATCCTGTTTCAGAGTCTACTGTATAGAATTTAACATCCCTATTAACACTTTCATAAACACAGTCTATCTTTTTTATTTTCCATACAGATTCCCTTAATAAATGAGAGTTCTTGTTTTGACATAATCAACTGTTCATAAATCATTTCATTTTCTAACAAAAGATTTTGCAATGCAATGATACAATCCCTAGTCAATACCTCCATTTTAGGAATTTTCTCTTCTTCTGGACTCATATACAAGGTTTCATTCATTTCCCCTTACTCTTTGCTCTGCTGTAAAAAAACGTCACTCTTAATATCCTTTAAAGTATACATAGACTCCTCCTTCGTATTATGATCCAAAAGAGACCCCCATCACTTTTTATAGCCAAATTATACGACCCATTTAAATCCAGCCTGAAGTTCTTTTTTATGTCACTGATTTTCTTTTCAGTCCTTTGATTAGTTCTTATAGTTTCCCTAATGTCTTCCAATGTTTTAATTACTTCGCTGTTTACCAGCTCAATTAAATCTGAATTCAGGTTGAGACAGCAGTTTTTTGTGTCCCCCTTCCTGTTCCTCACTCTGTTTTTGCTTTGTTTCAATGATTAATTTTACATCATTATCCCTATCTTCTGTCTTATCTTTCTTTTTCATCTCCTCTGTATTTATCTTCCCCTGCCCATACCCCTCAGAGATGATTTTTTTCTTGTTTTTACAAAATCTCTCCTTAAGAACTTTAAAGTTCTCATTACCCTTAAATGATCTTTCTTTGCATGTTAATTTACTACTTATAATTTTCATATTGGCTTCAGAGGTAGGTGATTTCCTACTTCTATTTTCTACAGGCATTTTAAATACACATCTGAGTTTCCTCAAGTGAGAAATATCCCCCCCAAAAAAACACCCCAATACTTATTAAACTTGATTAATTCAAATTCACATTACACAGCAAATCCCATGTGATCTTAACAGTGGACAAGCTCCAGGTCTTAATACAATTATAAAACTAACCAAGAACTGATGATATTTAAATGACTCAGTACGTACAAATTTCTCAAAAGTCTTCAATAATTATTTCTTGCCTCTTTCTCTCAGTCAAATTAATCAATTCTGAAAAAGTTAAAAACTCCAGAATATTGCTCCTTAGAAGCAGTAACCATCAAACAAATAAAGCGAGCTGCTTTAAGCACAAAAATGTTCAAGATTTCAGTTTGCTTCTAACAGTTCCCTGCAATTAGGGCTTCTTGCTCCTTCAAGTATGGTGATGTTCAAATCAAGCAGCTATTCACTATCAAAAGTTAGCTAAAAGTTAGCTGAGACCAATTGATTTTGGAGTGGTTCAGTAAAAGTCCTCTCATGAAAAAATGTCCCCTTGAAACTCTAGAGATTGAACAAACACTGTACAAATCCAATCTGTGTAGCTGCAATGGTTATATCGATGGTTATAACTTTCCTTTCTTTGGAATTTTAAAAACCTCCAGATCCAAAGAGCAATAGGAGGCTTGGATAATTACTAAAAAAAAAGAGAAAAAAATAATTTAAAATATAATACAAAAAAGGATCCATCAAAATACCTAGTCCAGAACTTAAATGAATGGATTTTGTCATCTATATTAAACATACCCCACTGTAGGCTAAAAAAATCAGAAACATCAACAAGTGGGATCACGTGATGGCAGCCTGAGCGATGGCAGTGGCTTCCCAGAGCTCCGCGTTCAATTTTCCAATTTACACTTTATTTAGCGGCGATTATCTATAAAGCCTACTGTAACAAGTGCGAATCACTGCTGGCTTACCTCCGATGCTCAAATCTGATCGATTAATGGAGGTATATATGAAGAAGACACCCCCGAGGCACTCTCCTCCACGAACACCAGAGAAAAGACAAGGCCGCAAAATGGCCTAAGCAGCAGGCCACTGGTGCACCCAAGATGCCCACAGTAGAAGCTGCCCTTTCTGAAGGGAAATTTTTGGAGATCATGCAACCTCTCCAGACCGCCATCGCCTCAATTTCAGAGGATTTGCAGGAAATTAAGGGGTCGGTGGACTCGTTAACCAGGAGGGTCGGGGACTCTGAATCCAAGATTGTATCACTGGAGAGAAAGCAAGAGAGGTATGAGACAGAGTTAATAAATGTGAAACGTAGAATGAAGAAGTTAGAAGACAAGTTAGAGGATTTGGAAGGTCGCAGTAGGCGGAACAACTTATTAATAATCGGACTACCAGAGAAGGAAGAGGGGAGTGCAATAATAACTTTTCTACAGAGATTCTGCAGTAAAATAGCTGGCTCTCCTCCGGGGGAGGAGAGTATGTAATCGAGAGAGCCCACCGAGCGCTGCGCCCACTGCCAACCCAGAGTCAGCCACCCAGACCAATAATTTTCAAACTATTGAATTATTTAGATAAGCAGCATGTTCTATCTAAGGCTAGAGGTACTAGTGAATTGACCTGGGAGGGCAAGAAGATCTGTATCACCCAGCATTTGCCACACTCAGTGAGGGTACGGAGACAAGAATTTCACCCTATAGATTCTAAATTGGTAGCGGCTTCTAAGCCGTTCAAGGTCAGGTACCCCACTGTCCTGATGGTGAAGCATGAGGACAAGTGGCTGTCATTTGAGTCTCCTGCGCAAGCTTTACAGGAGCTTAAAAATATTTTTCCAGAACTCTATAAGTGAATAGCAGAGGGAATGACCCTTAACAAGGACACTATGCTGTGGAACTGTAGTGTGAATCAAGGATCCAACTTGTAATATATTGCGCATGGACAAACTTCCAAGTGAAGGGTAATGCCTGAGTATAAGTATTGACTCCACTAGATGGCTTGATGTTTAACTGTAACAGTTCCCTGCTGGTGGTCTCTGGTAATATGGAATCGAACAGGGCTTCCTGTAACTGTGAAATCCAGACGGAATTGGATGGGACCAGAATTAGCTAACCCTTAAATACAAATATTTCACAAGCACTGTGAAGTTCAATTTCAGTGTAAATATGAATGCCGCTTTGTTCTACCCAAGAAACTGTGAGCACAAACGTAGCAGGATTTACATTAGTTGCGGCATGGACTTGTGTTTTCTGTGAAGAATAACTCATTCCTGGCGATGAGACTGCGTATATCTTCTTCTCTTTGCCTATAATAGAAGAACGGTTATAAAATGAGACAAAGTACTGTGACATATGAGCATTGACTTTACACAGAAAACGGGTATCTGAACAGTGGAAAGTCATGTGGGTAACGGCAGCAGGAGCGTGAATAGTCAAGATAATGGACAACAGATAAAGGTTTTCGGAGAACTACCCTGGAAGGTCAACTAGAAACCATGGCCTGAGATTTGTAAGGTGCAGCTGACTCACGTACAAGCAGGAGATACAGAGGATATGTCCCTTTTTTTTTCTCTCTCTTTAATGTTATAATATCCAAAGTTTGGTGTGGATAATGGGCCTGTTGGCCTCAGCACATGAACATTAAAATGATTTATTAATTGAATTAGGACATTTCAAGGGAGATGGACTGGCTATTGCTTATTTTTATTTATTTAAATTTTCCAGATGCGAAGCCTCCTGAAGTCGGTTAATAAAGTTTATGGGAGCGAGTTGTTCTCTAAATACTAGAGATAAGGTCCGCTAATATAGTTCTTTGTTGTTAATGTATAGATTTAAGCTTAGTCTAATAGTGAGGGGGTTGGGGCTCCGGGGAGGAGGACTGTTAAGTTTGGGCTGTTTAGATGTTAATCACGTGGCATAAAATGAATAGGGGTGCAGTTTATTTGAACTGGGGTACATCTGTTGCATTGGGGCAGGGGGGTTATAGTTCTGTTGTATTAGGGCAGGGGGGTCGTAGTTTTGTTGAATGGGGGGGTTGGGAATATTGGTGTGAGGGACCAAGGCTACACATTGTCAGGGCTCCTTAGGGATTTCTCAAGCCAGGATATGTGCTGCTTCTACAATAGAATTGCTGTATAATTCACCGATGAGTCCTTTATGCACTTTTGTTTAAGGTTAATTATTGTAGGACATGAGCAATCAATATAACTTCGTTAGCTGGAATGTTAAAGGAGCCAAGGATAGGGTCAAGAGACAAATTATATTAAGGCACCTGTGACAACTGCGGGTACAATTTGCCTTCCTGCAAGAGATGCACCTAAGAAGAGGTGATATCCTTTTCTTTAGAAGGTCATGGGCAGGACAAGTTTTTGGGGCAGGGATATCCACGAATAGGGGAGGGGTAGTCATTCTCATAGCAAGGAATGTCCCCTTTAAATTGACTCAGGAAATTTGGGATCCGGAGGGCTGATACATCATAGTACATGGTTTACTAGAATCGCACCCAATTTTACTTGGTTCAGTATACGGCCCCAACTGCGACTCCCCAGCCTTCTTTGTGAGATTACTAAATATGGTTGTATCTAATCCAGTGAAGCTCACAATATTAGGTGGGGACTGGAACTTAGTACTCCAGAATGACCTGGATAGATCTGGCCGGGAGAGGCGAGGATAATCTCCAGCACAAAGAGCATTGAAAGACCTTATTAGCGATGCCGCTCTGGCTGATGCTTGGCGTGCCATAAATCCAACCGCGTGACAATATACCTTTTTCTCTGCAGCACATAGGACATACTCACGAATCGACTATATTTTAATAAGTTCGTTTGCAATGTCAGGGGTAATGCAGGCAGATATATCAGCCAGAGTTCTGTCCGACCATGCCCCGGTTAGTCTGGAATTCTGGTTAGAGGCGGGGTAGTGGTCACCACAATGGAGACTAAATTGCCCGATACTGAAAAGATGAGTCCTCACTGAGGCACATAATAGATTTCATCACTGTATTCCTTAATAGCAATCAGGGCTCAGTGGCCAAAAGGACCTAATTTGGGCTGCCTTAAAATGCTCTTAAGGAGAATTGATAAGAGGGCCTCAAAAGGCGCAGGTACAAAGGACCCAATTAGAATTGCTGCTTGATTCCATTAAGAGCATAGAACATAATCTATCTCGTACCTCTTCGTCGGAAAGTTGGGCCAGACTTTACCAGTTGCAGGCCCAATATTCAGGCCTGGTATCACAGAAAGCAGAATTGGCCCTCTTGAGGACCAGGCTCAAATACTTAGATACAGGGGAAAGAGCGAGTAAGTTGCTCGCCATGCGTATTCGTCAATTAGACTCATCGCAATTTATTACTGGAATTTACAAAGGTCAGGGTGGGCAAGTTTGTACGGATCCAGGGGAAATGGCGAAGGCCTTTGGATCCTATTTTCAAGTGTTATATGCAGTAGATCCAAAGACAAAACCCACTATGGATGACATCAACTCCTTTTTTAGCTCGGTGGATTTGCCTAAAATCACAGATACAGAAGCGGCCTCCTTGAGTGCTCCAATAACTGTTATGGAAATTCAGCAGGCCGTTCAACAAATGCCCCTAGACAGATCTCCCAGGCCAGACGGGCTGCCCAGTAACTTTTACAAAGTTTGTCATTCGATAATAACCCCTGTCTTAAAGGAGGTCTTTCAGTATTGGTATGACAATGGATTATCGGACCCTAGCTTCCAAGAAGTGATGATTTCCTTAATCCTAAAACAAGGGAAAGATCCTTTTAATATGGATAGTTACCGCCCTATTTCTTTATTAAATACAGATGTTAAAATTCTGGCCAAAGTCCTTGCAAATAAGCTATCCAAAATCATTGGTAACCTTATCAGTCGTGAACAAGTGGGATTTATGATGGGGAGGTCACCTCAAGACCACATGAGGAAATTACTACACTTCATCACAATTGCCAGGGACTCCAATACGCCAATGGTGCTGGTATCATTGGACGCTGAGAAGGCGTTTGATAGGGTATCTTGGGACTACCTATTTGCTACCCTGTCCACCTTTGGTCTGCCTAATGATTTTCAGAGATGGGTACAAATTCTATATTCCTTTCCTTCTGCCAGGGTTAAGTGCAATGGGATATTGTCCCCGGTAATTAAGTTGACGCGGAGTACAAGGCAAGGATGCCCCTTGTCCCCTTTACTTTTTAATTTATATTTAGAGCCGTTATTGCATAGACTGGCAGGGAATGTTCTCATTAAAGGTATACAAGTGGGGGATGCCAGGTACGCCTATTCGGTGTATGCGGATGATATATTGCTGCATATTGAAGACCTTGATGTCTCAATCCCAGCTATTCTGGCGGAGGTTGATTCCTTCTCTAAAATATCCTGTTATAAGTTAAATCAGGAGAAAACAAAGATCCTTCCCTTAAATAGTAAAGTTAATAAGGCCGAATTGCTGCCGTTTGGCCTTTGTTGGGAAACAAAGTCACTTATATACCTTGGAATCAAAATTTGTAAAGAATTGAACTCCATGACTGAAGATAATCTGGGCAATTTAGTTAAAACAATAATGGGGGACATTGAGAGGTGGCGGTTGCTCCCTTTTTCACTCTGGGGCAGGCTAAGCATAATTAAAATGAATATACTGCCAAGGTTATTATATGCTCTGGGTATGATGGGTGTATACCTTTCGAAAGGATGGTTTTCTAATTTACAAAGGGCATTCAGTCTTTTTATATGGAACAGGAAAAGGGTCCATAGATCTTACCTTAAATTGACAGCTCCGAAATTAAGAGGAGGTCTAGCCACCCCCTCCCTTTTTCTATATTATGTTGTGCAGCACATAAGTAAGTTGTTCCACTGGAGTGGAGGGAACGGACACCTGAATTACTTACCTTTGTGGTTAGATATAGAGCAGCATCTGGCAGAGAGGGTGAAATGTTCGCTGCGGGCTGTTCTATATATCTCTCCCCGTCGGCCATCCCTAAGTCCCTTAAAAGCAACCTTATGGGATGGTCATTAAAAGCCTCTCATCAGATACAAAAATACCTTGCAATAAGATGGTGCCTCTCGGTTAATCAATCCATTATCGGTAATCCGCATATTAAGGTCGGGGGCGTACCATTGTCCCCTGTTTTTTGGCCTCAGATAAATCATCTTAGGGTCTTGGACCTTTGGGTGAATGGGAGGCTTCTTCCCTTTGATCAGCTGATGAGGTCTTTAGGAGTTACGCATAAAGGATTATTTAAACTGCTGCAAGTCAGCAAGGCCCTAACCTCCTTTTTCTCCCGGGTCGCATCCTTTGATCCCGGTGAAAGAGATCTCAATACACTTCTACGTATAGCTTCTCAACCACGCCCAGTCTCCAATGTGTATAAAACGCTTCAGGAATGGGATTTCAGACTACCGTCAGGGGTTTGTTTTTACTGGACGAGGGAGTTGGGAATCCCGGAGGTGCCTAACCTTTGGAAGAAGCTTTGGCTCTCAATGTATAAATTCATAAAGCAAGACAGGCTGAGAATGGTGCATTTCAATATAATGCATAATATGTACCTAACTCCGACTCAGTTATGTAAGTATGGGGCAAGAGATACGCCCCTTTATTTACAAATGAAAGGGACAATGGTACCTTGTACCATATGGTCTAGTTATGCCCTGTCGTGAGCCTTTTGGCAGTCCATTAATAATATCTTAGACCCTATCCTTGGCTTGAAACTTTGTTCACCCCTGAGGTATGTTTGATGAGTCTTTCCCAGCTGGTACCGCTAAGATTAAGAAAGCTCAAATGTCACTTATCTCTGCGGTAGCTAAACTGACAATTTTGAGGCACTGGGCTAGTGACAAGTCTCCTCCTGATGGAATGGTACAGAGAGTGCATCCTGGCCCTACAGCTAGAAAGGCATATTGCCTACATGCGAGGCAGGGCTAAGACTTATGCATCATCTTGGAGCTCATTAGAGGCGCTCCTAATAGCTTGGAAACCTGATGATCAGACTGCCTCAGGAATGGTGACTTAGGAACGGTTTATTTGTGTAGCCTTGGGTGGGGAGGGGGGAAGGAGAGGTTTAATTTGTGAGTTAGAATTTAGCTGTTAATCAGTACAACAATAGATACCTGTAACTCGACTGGTTTTGTTTTGATTATGGTGAAAACAATAAAACTGGTTTAATAAAAAAAAAGAAACATCAACAAAATACCCATATAGATTACTTCTTGTAGTACTAAGTTAGAAAAAACAACTCTACTTATGCCTCATGTTGTATGCAAAGGCGAAAATGAAAAACAAAAACAAAAAGACGCATAACATCACGTGGTACTGCAATTGATGGGTAGTAGATTATAGGCTCTGAAACTTAAAACTTTTTACTAGCTCTACTCAAGGAAGCAAAACAAGAAAATAATCAATAAAATGAGATGACTTGCTACCACAGATGCCAACATATGAGAAAATGCCATGATTCTGAGCTGACAATGCTCTCAATGTCTGCTCGAGATGCCACTACCAGTTGGCGATCTAAAAAAAAAATGCTAGCACATGTGCCTTTTTACTAGATCTTACAGTCATGTGACCAATAAATCCCACAAAAAAAAACTTTAAAAAACTTTCCTTTTTCTATAAAAAGATTAATCCTTGCTAAGAAAAAACATATATTAAAAAATAAATAAAAACAACACAAAATATTTCCCTCTAAAATCAAGGGTTACTCATGGATAGCTCGTAATAGATCCAAAATAAGTCCAGGTTGCTACAAGAATCCAAACAGACTCAAGCAAATTGGGGGGGTGAGCAGGGAATACAGATGATTTCACTCCCTTTGTTCCCCTGCTGACACCAATAGCTCGCTATCGTTTTCAGACAGTCGTCCTGCCTTTCTCCCCCAATGGGGCTCTCATCACCCTTTTCACTGCTCCACACCTTTCTCTGGCAGTCAAACTCTACAGCTGCAAGAAAAAGGGAGAGAGGCAGAGAAGGAGACCAAACACCAAAAATAAGGCCAGCAAATATATTGCTTATCCAGGCAATGCTAGCATACCTTTTATTATTAAAAAAATAGTATAACTCTGCTCCTTTCTCATCCTCAGGGCTCTCTTGTAACACCAAAGTTCACCTCAACTCTCACTGCAGTCGTTTTCCTCCGAGAAGGCAGTAAGGAGGGCTGGGGGGATTCTAATTTCACCATCACCCTACTGTGGGTTGTCTTTTGCCAAGTTGGCTCTAGAATTCAGGCTCTCACATCAAGACCTCTTCAGGTTTATGTAGCTGAGGCATTACCCACCACGGAGCTGATGGCCTGAACTCTGTTTGGGATGTTCCTTATTCAGCAGAAATCTGGTTTACTATCCACTGACTCCACTAGTAGGCTGTTTCACAACCATCTGGTTGGCAACACCTCAGGATGAATCAGAATGGATTTCCATGTTTCAATATAAGAAAAATAGCAGGACAAGAGAATACAGCATGAGATTAGATGGAGGCCGATTAAGGGGCAATGTGAGGAAGTTCTTTTTCACAGAAATGGTGGTGGAAGCATGGAATGGCCTACCTCAGGAAGTGGTGGATAGGAATACAGTGCAGGGCTTCAAACAGGCATGGGACAGGCATAAGGTAGCAATACAGATGAGTATGAATAAATAGGCCATTGACAGAGTAAAGTCTTATGGCACATTCTTAAGGTAGAAAAAAATGGGCAGACTGGATGGGCCTTGCAATCCTTATCTTCCATCAACTTACATGTTTCTATGTTTCTGGATCAGATAGGACTCTAGATCTTGTCCTGTCAGATGGGGAGGCTGTAAGGAATCTGGAGATGGAGGACCTGCTGGGTGGGAGTGACCACCATATGGTATGGTTCACGCTCAATATGGGCAGGAAATCAGGAGGTACAAGTACCAGGGTGATTGATTTTAAGGGGGTGAATTTTAAAAGGATGGTGGGTATTATGGGAAGGCATCTGGTGGGTATTCAACCATGCATGGATGCTAGTCAGAAATGGGATATCATTAAGAAAGGGCTGGTGGAGGCCACTGGGACATGAACAAGAACAAGAAATATGAAGGGGCGGGCAAAAAAAACAGCTGGCTGATACAGGAGGTCATGAAGGGGGTGAGGGCCACAAAAAAGGCATTTCAGAGACTCAAGAAATTGGGAGGGGAGGACAACAGGGAGATGTATACTAAGAAAGTTCAGTGAGGTTACCAGGCTGGTCAGAGTGGCCAAGTCTTCCAGTGAGCTGAGATTGGCACAGGGCATTAAGAATGGAGAGAAGGACTTCTTCAGATCCACCAATGAAAGTCAGAAAAACAAAGATCAGATAGTGAGGATAAAGAATGATGGGGGCTGGGTGGAGAGGGGAAAGGACCAAGCAGAGGCACTAAATTATTACTTCTGCTCTGTGTTCGTGAAGGAGAAGGGAGCAGGCATCACCTGGGTGGGAGGGGTGGGCAGGGGGGTGGAGGAGGTGACTGATTCAGGGATCACAGAGGATAGGGTGCTGAAAGGATTGAGGGCACTGAGGCAGGATAAGGCACTGGATCCAGATGGCATTCACCCTAGGGTACTTAAGGAACTAGCTGAGATCACAGCAGAACCATTGGCTGACCTGTTCAACACCTCCTTGGACACAGAATACATACCACTGGATTGGAGGATGGCCCATGTGGTGCCCATTCACAAAGGTGGACCCAAGGATGGACCAGGCAACTACCAACCAGTAAGCCTCACATCAATTGTGGGAAAACTGATGGAGACGATCCTAAAAGAGAGGCTGGTGACCTTTTTAGAGGACAATGGACTCCAGGATGATCAGCAACATGGGACTGTCTCGGGAAGATCCTGCCAGACAAACCTGATTGAGTATTACAGATGGGTGACAAGGGAACTGGACAAGGGCCATGCAGTGGGTGTCCTGTATTTGGATTTCAGCAAGGCCTTTGATTCTGTGACACAAGGAAGGCTGGGGGGAAGCTGGAATATATAGGGGTGGGAACAAAGATGGTGAACTGGATCACCAATTGGCTGAAGGGTAGGCAGCAAAGGGTGGTAGTGGTGGGGAACTTTCATCTCCAAAGGAAGCCAGGAGACAGTATTTCACAGAGAGGGTGATGGACAAATGGAATACTCTGCCTGACAAAGTAGTAGCTTTTGGCACTGTGGATGGCTTTAAGAGGGGATGGGACAGAATGAGAGGGTAGTATTTATGAAGAGTGGAGGGGTGGGTGGGCAAGCTGCAAGGTGAGGGGCTAGCTGCGCAGTCAAGCAGACTCCATAGACTGTGAGGCCTGTATCTGCTGGTGTTTTCATATGTTCATATGTCTTGTCAGCAAAAGACTCTGGTACAGTCTACAGTGGTGCATTCAGCTCTTCCTAAGACTTCTCCGTACTTTCCATTTCTCCCATTCATAAGTAACTGAAATGTAATATTGGTACACTGCAGCTCTCACACAGTGACAGAATTTTGATATTTTCCTACTTTTTATAGCTGTGAGCGGAGCTGACAGCTGGATTGGGATCGACCATAGCTTGCAAAAATGGCTGGTCTTTGAATCTTCCATTTGACTTTTGGAAATATCCTTACAAAAGTCTGAGGGAACTTGAAACACTCTGCCACTATCGGCTGCTATGGAATAACAGCAACACTATTTTGGCATTTTACTTCTGCATTCTAGGGCAAGAAGTGCGTGTGTGAGACTCACATGCAAGCATAGTTCCGCTGGAGCTGCCATGTTGTGAATGGCAACATGCCATTCACCACAGCTTCACAGGAGCAA
This sequence comes from Neoceratodus forsteri, assembly GCA_016271365.2. Classification (NCBI taxonomy): domain Eukaryota; kingdom Metazoa; phylum Chordata; order Ceratodontiformes; family Ceratodontidae; genus Neoceratodus; species Neoceratodus forsteri. Next base: position 956,547,245 of record CM057454.1, on the reverse strand, counting down.
GTGCTGCTTATGTGCAGTTGCATCACCACTGCCATCTTTTGGATGGAATTCCTCCTGCACCTTCCCACTGCTCCTGTACTTAATGTTCCCTCCCAGCACTGGCAGCAAACAACACCATCCCGCACCCTCCCAGTGCTGCTGTCCTCCCCATTCCCTCTGTTTATCATCCTGTCAGTGACATCAGGGTGCGTAATCCCTGTGTTAGCATTATGTACCTCCCAACTCATGTGGCACACTGGGAGCCCACCCCAATGTGCCTAAACATATGTGGTCCCTGCACCAACATCAGGGAGCCCAATCCCCATGCTGGCATTGTGTGCCCCCCTAACTCATGAAGCACATTGGGAGCCCACCCAGTGTGCCCAAATGTATGCTTTCTTTTCCCTGTAAATAAAGAAAACTGTCCCCCGATTTGTTTTTCCTGTAAAAAAGAAAACAGACTCTCTTCATCACCCAAGTCCACTCCTCCATCATCCGTACCCTCCCACTGAGCACCCACCTCCTCACACACACATCCAACCCCATACTTACCTCTGGAGGTCAGCTTTGTCATCTCCTCTGGACCAGGACACACACCTGCCTCTTCAAACCTAACTGGGAACTGAAGAATCAAAGGTAAGCTCTGTATAATGTCAGTTAAAGGGGGTCTCAACTTAGGTTGATAAATCAGCCATTTTTTTGGAATTTTGGCCCTAAAGTTTCAACATGGGTTTCTTGGGAACCCACCTCATGAACACTGTCACTGTTATTTCTTTACTCAGTCCTGCAAGGTGATTTCACGGTCGCTACGTGGAACCACCTTTTGGGACTGATTAACAAAATTACATTGCCACTGTTCATGAGGCGGGGTCACAAAAAGCCCATGTTGCAAATTTGTTGAAAAAAATTCCAAAGAATGACTGCATAATAAATATGTCAGCTGTTAACTAACATACTAAAATGCCAGCAGAATAGGCCTAACGGTCTTTCGTGTCTGCTCATTTGGTCAGCCCCCACCCTGGGTGCTGACCTTGCTGCCCCTCTCGTCTTCTATGGCTTCACCCTTCCCAGTTCTGGATATTCTTGCTGCATTGGATTTTGCTTCTAGAACCCTTCCCCTGTACCTGTCCCACCCCCTCTTGAAACCCTCCACCGTCTCTGCCTCCACCAGCCCCCTAGGCAGCGCATTCCATGGCTCCACCACCCTCTCAGTGAAGTAGCACCTCCTCCTTTCTCCTCTGAATCTTCCCCTTCCAGCTTCCACCCATGCCCTCTAGTGGCCCCTCCTCCTTCCTTCAAAGCACCCTGACTGTTCCTCCCCTATTTACCCTCTTCATGTACCTGAAGACCTCTATCATGTCCCCCCGGTCCCTTCTCTCTTCCAATGTGTACATATTTAGCTCTTCAAGCCTCTCCTCATAGGTCCTGTCCCCCAAGTCCCAAATCATTTTGGTTGCCCTCCTCTGGACCGTCTCCAGGAGTTTAATGTCCCTCTTTAAGTGTGGCCTCCAAAACTGCATGCAGTACTCAAGGTGCGGCCTCACCAAGCAGTTATACAGAGGGAGTATCACTTCCCTCCTTCTGGAGATGATCCCCCTAGCGATGCATCCCAGCATCCTGTTGGTCTTGGCTGCTGCCATCCTACAAGTCTCCAAGTTGTTCATCTTGACATCCAATACCACCCCCAGGTCCCTCTCAGCCATTGAGACATGTAGCATTTCCCCCTCCAGGGTGTACATTTGGCCCGGGTTTCTGGCCCCCAGAAGGAGTACCTTGCATTTCCCCGCATTGAACCTCAGCTTCCACTTTCTAGGCCATCTTTCCAGAGCCTCCAGGTCCCCCTATAGGGCCACCCTCCCCTCCTCCCCATCCACCACTGCCTTCAGTTTTGAGTCATCCGCAAAGAGACTCATCTCACTGCTGATTCCTGTCCTTATGTCAGAGACATAGGCGTTGAACAGGAGGGGCCCAAGGACTGATCCCTGTGGGACCCCACTAATGACCCTCCTTGGGGATGAGACTATCCCGCCAACTACGACCCTCTGGGTCTGGTCCTGGAGCCAATTGCCTATCCATCTGATCATCTGGTTCCCAACCCCCATTTCTCCCAGCTTATCCAACAGGTCCATGTGAGGAACAGAGTCAAATGCCTTGATGAATTCTAGAAAGAGGACATCCACTGGTCTACCCAGGTGCAAGGCACTCATCACTCAGTCATAGAACTCCACAAGGTTTGTCTAACATGATTTCCCCAGGACAAATCCATGCTGTCTATTGTACAGGCACCCTGACTTTTCCAGGTCCCCCCCTAGCCTCTCCATGACAATGCCATCCATCACCTTGCCCACCACCGATGTCAGGCTGACAGGCCTGTAGTTCCCTGCCACCTCTCTTGATCCCCCCTTGTGGATAGGCACTATATGCACCACCTTCCAGTCCTGGGGCACCCACCCTGTCCTCAGAGAGATGGTGAACAGCGCCACCAGGGGTTTCGCCAGGACATCCGCAAGTACCTTCAGCACTCTGGGATGTAATTTATCCGGCCCCAGTGCTTTCTCCATCTTAAGGGACCTGATGGCTTCCCTCACTCTCTCTGCTGTGGCCACATCCAAGAGCAGGGCTATTCTCTATGCCCTACGGGGGGGGGGCATGCCTCAGCCAGCTAGTGTTGGATCCCACTCGGAAGGGAGCAAACTTAGACGTGGTACTCTCAAATGGGGATAGAGAGAGGATTTCAGATCTAGAACTGGGTAGCCATCTGGGAACAAGGACCACAAAACAGTGTGGTTCACAATAAACTTAGCTGTAGAGTCAAGCCATACAATTAGTGAAGCTACTGGACTTCAGGAGAGCTGATTTTATAAAAATGAGAGAGTGCCTCAGAAAAACATTAGCAAACAGGCAAGAAGGAGGGATGGATCAACAATGGAGAAAAATCAAAACTGCCATCACAGAGACAACAAGCCTTTGTGTGATGCAAATAAATCAAAATGAAAGAAAAAAAACACTATGGTTCTCAAAAGAGGTGGCGGGTAAGGTTAGGGAGAAAAAGATATTATTCAGGAAGTATAAAGAAACACAGAAGCAGCAGGACAGAAAACTGTACCAGTTAAAGCAGAAGAAAGTGGGGAATGCAGTCAGAATAGCAAGTGCCCAAACTGAAGAAAGATAGCCAACTCGGTTAAGATGGGGGGGATAAAACCTTTTATAGGTACATTAGGAAGTGAAGAAAGACAAAGGGAGGGATACTGAGGCTGAATAAAGAGGAGGGTGGGTGGGCAGAGGGATAGTGAAAAAGCAGGGATACTGAATTAATACTTCTGTTCAGTATTCACAAAGGAAGACAAGGGGGAGGTACTTAATCCAGTCAATAGAAGCACTCTGGATGGGGGGGTTGATATCCGTCCTTTCATGGAAGAAAGGCTTCTGAAAGAACTCTTAAAACTGAAGGTAAACAAAGCAATGGGGCATGAAGGGATTCACCCCAGAATTCTAAAAGAGCTAAGGGGAGAACTAGTGACACCACTGACTACCCTTTTTAACAAATCATGGGAGGATGGTGTGGTACTGGAGGACTGGAGGAGGGTGGATGTGATTCCCCTTCACAAAAGTGGGAGCGAGACAGAGGCAGGAAACTGTAAACCTGTCAGTTTGACCTCAGTGGTAGGGAAAATGATGGAATCACTTCTGAAGGAAAGAATTGTTGAGTTCCTAGAGGCCAGTGGGGTACAGGACCCAAGGCAGCATGGATTCACAGTGGGAAGGTCATGTCAGACAAATCTAATTGATTTCTTTGACTGGGTGACCAAAGTAGTAGACCAGAGAGGGGCTGTGGACATGGCCTACCTAGATTTTAGCAAGGCATTTGGCACAGTCTCACACAAAAGATTAATAAACAAATTAGCCAGTCTGGGAGTGGGTCTCATTGTGGTAGCCTGGGTAAAACATTGGCTGGACAACAGGACTCAGACAGTAATGGTAAATGGAGTCCACAGTGAAGAAAGGGGGGTTGCTAGTGGGGTACCACAGGGTTCAGTACTGGGTCTGGTCCTTTTTAATGTCTTTATAAGTGACATTGCAGAGGGACTGGAAGGAAAAGTATGTCTGTTTGCAGATGACACAAAGATCTGCAACAGGGTTGATGCACAAGGAGGGTAGGAGGAAGTAAGCTGTTGGTTAACTAGGATCTGCAGCTTATCTGTTAGGTAAGAAAATGGGCAGACTAGGTGGGCCAAGCGGTTCTTATCTGCCATCAAATTCTATGTTTCTATGTTAAGGTGGGGTGGAAAGGATGAGAAGGGACTTGGCAATGTTGGAGGAATGATCAAACGCATGGCAACTTAGATTCAATGCAAAGAAGTGCAAAGTAATGCACCTAGGAAACAAAAACCCAGCGGAAGAGTACACAATGGAGGGCGAGATACTGACAACAAAAATGGAAAGGGACCTGGTGGTAGTTATATCAGATGACTTAAAGGTGGGCAAGCAATGTGAGAAGGCATTAAGGAGGGCTGGGGCAATACTGGGATGCTTAGGGAGAGGTATCACCAGTAGAAAACAGGAAGTTTTTATCCCTCTGTCCAGACAGTTAGTGAGACCCCTTCTGGAGTACTGTGTGCAGTTCTGGAGACCCCATCTCCACAGAGACATAGACAGGATGGAGGCTGTCTAGAGCAGGGCAACCAAAATGGTGCAGGGTCTGCATCAGAAGACATACGAAGAGAGGCTAAAGGAGCTTAATATGTATACCCTCGAGAAAAGGAGGGAGAGGGGAGACATGATAAAACCTTTCAAGTACCTCAAGGGAAAGTCCAAGAGGGTAGCATCTTTCAGAAAAAGAGATGTGCAAGAACAAGGGGGCACAATTTGAAGATAATGGGGGGATGACTCAGAGGTAATGTGAGGAAGTATTTTTTCATGGGGAGGATTGTGGATGCATGAAACAATCCTGAGGAGGTTGTGGAGTCAAAAACACTGGGGGAATTCAAGAATGCATGGGACAGACATCAGGCCATTCTAGTGGGGGGTAGGAAGAAGTAGGCTGTTGGTTAACTAGGATCTGCAGCTTATCCATTAGGTAGAGAAATTGGCAGACTAGGTGGGCCAAGCGGTCCTAATCTGCCATCAAATTGCATGTTTCTATTATGAGTGTGCATTGCGCAGTTTCTATGCATGATCCTGACTTCATCAATTTTTAATATTTTCACTCCAGATTTTTAAGATTGCCATTTTTGCATGCCTCCTTATTAGCAGTACATCTGCCATTTCTCACATCCTGCTGGAAATGTGTTTCTGTACCTGTGGCACAGAATGGCGTTGTTGTGTGAAATCACCTTTTGGAATGAGTGAACAAAATTACACTGGTACTTTTCATGAGGCGTGGTCCCAAAAAGGCCATGTTGAAAATTTGGTGTAACACCTCCAAAAAATGGCCAAGTTACACCCGGGCATTCAATATTTTCTATGCACACGTGTACCTTTGGTAATGTGGCAGCTCATCACAACTGTATCAGCTCTGCTAGAACTTGTTTATTTAGTTGTTGCACTGGCTATTGGGTCTTATCTCAGTTATGGGATGCACTTTAATTATCAGACTATTAGAAGTGAGATAATCCTATTATTATTGTATTGCATGATGTAATTTTCCTTAACTTACCATTGTTGAGTGACTGGTGACTACACAATGTCTTTGTTAAAGAAAGCTTCAAAGGGTTCTAAGCAACTAATGGTGCCTGATTTATTTGGAAGAAAAAGAAGTGCAAGTGATATTACAAGCTCAGAGGCACAGAAGAAAATAAACAAGATCACAATACAGTATTATAGATTTATTAGTAGATTTATCATTCCACAATCCTGATACAAATACAAATGCAGTTTCCAAGTCTTCTTCTCCAGCTGCTGACCCCTTTCCTTTTTGCATCTCTAAAACCAGAAGTACCGCATTGTCATCTACTGATAATGAGCAAGCACCACAACAGTGTTGCACAGCTGATGCACCATCCACAGCTATGACTGAATGTGGTTACACAGACAGTTTGCCAAATTACATCTCAGTTAATCTGTACCAAGCCCAATACAACCAAAATGTTTATTTCGTGTGACAAATTTTCTGTAAATTTAATGGTGATTACAAAATGTATAACTGGGTTAAATACTCTGTTATGACAGATGCTATATGTTGCTATGCATGCTGGCACTTTACTAGTATGTGTACATCATGTGGAGGAGGTGGTCAGATGCTTAGAAATGCTCCCTTCATCGACACTAGTTTCTGTAAATTTAGAAAAAAATTGTCTTCCTTAAAAAAATTCTGCAATTCCAAAAAACCCAAAGCTTCTCTTGTTGCCTGGTCTGAATTTAGCTGTACACTGATAGTAGTAGTAGAGCAGCTGATAGTCTGTCAGACCAGCACTACTCTTCCCCTTTGGGTTGTTCTTTGTAATGCAAGATGACTGAAGAATAAGACAGCAGTAATCGAGGGTTTCATCATTTATTCCTCAGCTAACCTTGCTTGTATCATGGAGATCTGGTTGGGTGATGACCCTGGACTCATTCTGAAGGCATCTATTCTGCCTGGTTTCTCCATTGTGTATTGTCTGAGGAGGGATCCCAGAGGGGGTAGGATGGCCATCTGTTTTACACCACTCTGGGACTCACTGCACTCTTCATGGGAACCTTCAAGTCCTTTGAATGAGTGGCGGCTAGATACTGTCCAGGTGCTAGTGACAGGACCATTCTCATCTGCCTACCTCAGGGTGATGGGAGTGATTTTCTGTTGGACTTAGTGGACTTCATTGCTGGACAGGTAGTTGACACCCCCAGACTGTTGGCACTGTGGGATTTCTATGCCTGCATCAACAATGAATCTTTGGAATTTGGACAGCAACTCCTCCAGTTGATGTCATTGCTGGGACTGACACAGGCAATTGCCTCTGAAACCTATCAGCATGGTCACACACTGGACCTGATCTTCTCATTGGGACTTGACATTACTGAAGTTTAGGTTGATCTGGTCTTCTGTTTGGACCATCATGCAGTGTCATTCCAGAGTGGGATCCCCTGGTCGACTACTTCTTCTGTGGAGATCATCCAACACCATCCAAAACATAATCTGGAGCCTCACAAGCTCCAGAAGGCACTGGATGTCTCAGGTATGTTGCTGGCCTGTGAACAGGGCCCTGAGAAGGCTATGTAACACTATTACACAGTGCTTGAAGCCTCCTTAGACTACATTGCAACCTACTGCAGTCATCCCTTGACATCCTGATGTAGTTCACCATGGTATTGTGCTGAGCTGTGTCAACTGAAGATTAAGAGATAGAGGTTGGAGCATTCTTGGAGAGATTCCTGGTCTGTGAAGGATATGTTGGCATTGACAGCTCACTATGCTGAGCATCAGTGGGCAATCAACCTGAAAAAGGCAGAGTTCCTCTTGAGGTCAATTGCTGCAGGGAAGACTCATCCAGCACAGCTCTTTCATAGTGACGACAGGTGCTAAATCCTCCCTGTCTACAGTCTGTTAGAGCCTTTTCCAGAGAAAAGTGTGAGGAGTTTGGACAGTTTTTCATTGACAAGGAGCTGGCCATCAGATCAGGATTTCTTCGAGTGGCCTGTCATGAGCCAGTAGTGGTTGCATCTTTGGTGATATATATACATACATTATGGTAGCACGGTAGTGCTACCATAGTTAGGATTGAGGAGCCATTTACATGTTAAACCTAAAATTTTGCACCTTAATAACTTTGCAACCATTCAACGGATTTGCCTGAAATTTGGAATATATGATCAAGAACCATGCATCTTGGGATTTTCTGACTTTCGTACTGTTCAGATATATGGCTGTGGAGTTATTAAGAGTGATCTGTGCACGTGTTTATGCTTTTTTGGAATTCCTTGCTCAACTCTACAGGTTGCATGGTTTTCGTGACAGGTCCAAAATCTTCAGGGAACATGCAGCCAGGGTCCCCAATGTGCCTTTTGAAGATTTCATGAGTTATTCAAAAAACAATTTCCCATTATAAGTCAATGGGAAAAGTTAACAAAAAGTTTGACAGTGTCACAAATGCAGTTTTTATTTTTGAAAATTACCCTTTGTCTGTCACAAATCCACCATTTTGTTTTCAGCTGGTCATCAGAAAAATGCTTGGCATTTAAATTTGGGACCCTCTAGCAACCTAATTATTTTTGTATTCACCTAGTTGGACCCTGAGTATGCTAGGCATGTCTTTATTTTGGGGTAAAACACCCCAAAAATATGTTTTTAAAAATTCTGGAAAAAGTACTTTCGCAAAGTACTTTCGCATTTGTGACACTGTTGCATGAATTTGCGAAAGCTTTCGCTAAGTTCAACAGTACTTTTCCAGGCTGTGGGAAAATGACAGCAATTCACTGCCACCCTGCTGCAAAAGAGCAGTTTGGTCATTTGGGCTGAAGTTTGGAGGGAATGCATCCAACATCTCACAAATGTGCCTTTCAGTATTACAGTGAAAAAATATTACAGGGCGGCAAAATTATGGCACTCCAAAGTTGACGCTTTTTCCCTCAGGATAACATTATGGCATCTGCCGCATTGCAGGAATCTTTTGGCGCCCTGCTGCAAAATAACGGTTTGGTCTTTTGGGCTGAAATTTGGAGGGAACAAAGCCAACATCCCACAGATGTGCTTTTTAGTGGCTTGGTGAAAACATATTACAGGGAGCCAATGTTATGGCACTCCGAACTTCTCTTGTTTTCCCATAAGATAACATTATGGCATTCGCTGCACCTTTCAGAGCCCCTATCTTGGAAACAGTGCAAAATATGGATTTTCTTGTCAGAAAAATACTTAACCCCCTGCAGGGGGCAAAGTACAAAACTAGCCAGGAAAGTCATAAATCATATAACTTTTAAATTTTTTTTCTGCGTCTTACGGTTCCTGAGATATAAGCAATTTAGTATTCCAACTCCTCATTTTCTGCTCTGAGACCCATTATTATGCATACATTCTTTGTACTCACTGTCTTTCTCTATGCAGCTTCTGGGGAAAACCAGCCTGTGCGCTTACATTACTGTTACCCTTACCGCTTCTGCTTGCGGTTCCTTAGCTATTTAGCTGTTTCACTTACTGTTCCCGTCTATGGCACCATGTGCGTTACCCTTTGCTTTATTTGCACTTGTGTTTGTGTTATTTTAACCATTTGTGTCTACAGTAGTTTATCTTTGTGTTTCTCTTTGCATCACCATGCGCATTACCATTTGCATTTGTGGGCACCGTGTTACTATGTGACAAGACATCACGTGGCGGAAGCGTGGGGTCTGAAGGGCCTCGCACTGCTGCCACTGCATTACATTCACTATTTCTCATTATCATTCTGAAAAAGAAGGGAAATTAGAGACAAAAAACTCTGTTTAATGCATTAGTTAGGGTTGCTCTACAGTGACAAAAGTGAGGAAATTTGGTGTTAGGGTTGAAAGCCCCCCTTAGACCCCCCATCCACACCCCCAACCAGCATTGGGGTGCACATTGGGGTTGTCAGTCCTAACTCTCACCCCATTCTCCTATACCTCTGCTTCTTCACACATCTGATGGGGTGAGAGTTGGAGCCGGCAACAATGCGTACCCAATGCCGGTTGGGGGGTGAGGTGGGTCAAGGGGGCTTTCAACCCTAATACACTGAATTTCTACTTTTGTCGCTGTGGAACAAACCCTAACTAATGCATTAAACTGAGTTTTTTGCCTCTAAAATATATATATATATATATATATATATATATATATATACATACACACACACACACACACACATATATATATATATATATATATACCTGTCTGGGATGTGTTTTGCCATGTTTCTGAGGCTGAGGTGCTCTGGGTAGTCTCTAGTTTTGTCCCACCAGCTGTATACTGTGTCCAGCATCAACATGGCTGATCCTTGGCTGTGGCTACTTCCTGGTTCTGGTGTTTGTGGAAATCATTAATGGTTCCTTAAGGGAGGCTATCTTTCCTTTTGCCTTGAAAAAGGCTGTGGTCATATCCCTCCTAAAAAAGTCTTCTTTGGACCCTCACATTCTGGTGAACTACAGGCCTGACTCTAATCTTCCACTTTTAGAGAAAGTTATTGAGAAGGTAGTGGCAAAACAACTGACATCTGGGTCTTTTTCCATGTATGAGCATCTCCAATTAGGCTATCACCCTGTCACAGCATGGAGACTGCTCTTGTTAGGGTAAGCATTATCTTCTCCTAGCAAGAGGCTGAGGACATCGTTCTAGCTTGGTGGTCTTGGACCTCTTATCAGCATTCGATACAGTTGATTGCAGGGTGCTTTTGGATTGCCTGATGAACTATGTGGAACTCACTGCCACAGCTCTTTGCTGGTTTGAGTCCTACATAGCTGAGAGAATGCAGCAGGTAGCCAGGGTAATTTTAACTCTGGGGCTTCTGCATTGTCCTGTAGATTTCCTCAAGAATTGATTCTCACCCCCATTTTCTTTTCTTTCTATATGCTTCTGCTTAGGAAGATCATTGAAGGGTACAGTGTTACAGTATGTTTCACTGCTAGGTGGATGATACTCAGCTGCGCTTGTCTTGTTCTCCTGGTGAAAATCTTGTTGCTTTTGTGTTGAGTCAGTTTTTGGCTGAAATAAATGACTGGATGGCCTTGAACTGGTTATGTCTCAACTCAGGAAAGACAGAGGTCATGGTGATCGAACTAGAATGCTGGGGCTCAGCTGCTATGGAAAGTTCAGCTTTCCCTTCAGTAAGTGACCAACGTCTCATAGCTGCTGATGTGGCAAAGGAACTGGGGGTCATTTTGGACTGCAGACTGATGCTGGAACAGCTATGGTCCAATCTGGCTTTTACCATCTTTGAAACATTGCTAGGATCAAGCCATATCTAGCTCAGGTGGACCTGTTGATGATTGTCCATGCTATTATCACTTCTAGTTTGGACTACTGCAATGCTCTTTACTTAGGGCTATTTGAAGGTTTGACATGACTCCTACAGCAGGTCCAGAATGCTACAGACCACTGATAGTAAGCTCATCATGGAGTGACCATATGACACTGGTCTTGCATACACTGCACTGGTTGTCTATGCAGTGGTGCATCACCTTTAAGATATGCTTGTCAACATACAAGTCCCTAAGCAAGTTGGGAGCAGACTAAATGAAACAACTCCTTGTTCCATACCACTCAGTTCATCCCCTCTACTGCACTGATGGCAGCCCACTTGTTGTCCCTTCTTCCCAGCTAAGAGTTTCAGGGAACAGAGCATTTGGAGTGACTTCTCCAGTTTTGAGGAACTAACTGCCTCTCTATATTCATACGTCCAACATGGTGGGGGCCTTTAAAGCCTCCCTGAAGACTTTTTTGTTTGAACACATGTTTCTTAGTTAATTGACTAGCTTTACCTTGTATCATTCATTTTTAATCCAACTATATTTTAAAGAGTTGTTATGATTTAGTTCTTGTTTGGAATTTTCTATAAGAACTATGTACTGTGCTCAGAACCCTCAAGATTGGGTGCTTTCTAAATAAAGTTTGCCTTGCCTATGCAATTATCTTCTTCTCATCTTTCAGTTTATTTATTTATTTTAAAAGATTCACAAGAAAAAACATACTGAGATTGTAGTGACTCATTTCCAGATGCATCCTTGGGGTATGCGGAAGGGGAATATACAGAACATGATATGCAAGTGAGAACGTATTATGTAAGGTGCAGTTTTACTAAAAATACAATAAAAATACATTCAATAAAATAAAAGTAAAAAAAATAACTGCACAATCACAATTTTCAAGATGAATATTCAGGGCTACACAAAATTAAGATGGAATATAATGCAATTACCATACTGTGCAAGTGTTATACAGTTAAGTGAATAATGACCGATAGTAGCAGATTACCACTACACAGACTACTAAGGTGAAAGATAAAAGGGCCAATGTAGCAAGTAGGCCTGGCAGCAGAAAATTACCAGATAAGATTAACTGATGTAGGTGCAGTTAGCCTAGAGGGATAGAAGTTGCTCACAGTGGTGGTGGTGGGGGGGACATCGACAATGCGAAGGGGGCATTACAAGGGTCAGCAACTAGGAACAGTTGCAGGAAGTGGTGTCAAAGCCACAAGGAAAGGATCTAAGGGAAGAGAATGAGAATACTGAGTGGATATACAGGGGAGAGAGGACCAGAGCTTAGAAAAACAGTATACGAAGGCAGCTTGTCCCATGGAAGTTTCCTGGGGGGAGGGAGAGGGAGAGGGAATGGGAAGCAGTGTTCTGGATGGGCTAGAAGGAAGGAGGTGTGACAAAATGAAGGCAGAGAGGTGGGGGGAAACAAACCAGAATTTGGAGGTTAAGTTGGCACAGCGTGTGGTGCATCTGGCATTGAGTGAAAGGAAGAAAAGGGAGGAGAGAAGAGAGAGCAGTGGTATGTACTGTATAAGGAGAGTAACCAAAGGAAAAACAGAAGAAATATGAAAAAGGGAGCCCAGTCTGGCAAGGGTAGACCTAGATGTGGTGCTGCAGACAATATTGCTATAGTCAAAGACAGAAAGGACCATCTTTGTGACTAGCTCCTTGTAGGCCAGGAAATGGGTACCAGCTTTGTTTATATACAGTACTACAAGTTTGGGGTGAAGCTTGTGAAGCATATCATCAATGTGCAGCTAGAGGTCGAGAGGCTGTTCCAGCCAGACTCCAAGATATTTGGAGAAGGAGACATCCACAAGTACAGTACCATCAAGGAAGTAGAAGGTGGTGAGGGGACAGAGTCTGCCGAGTTTCTCCCAAGACCAAAGATCAAGGATACAGTTTTAGTGGCATTAAGGGATAGAAGTATTTAATGAAACCAATGCTGATCGCTGTCAAAATCCTTTCATTGATGGACACTAAAGTCAGCAGCAGAGGAGTAAGAGGCAAACAGCACAGTGTTATCTGCATACATTTTGATGGATGCAGAAGGACAGGTGGAAAGGAGGTCAAGAGCCCAGGAAAGATACTTAGAGGACACCTGAGCAGATAGGGAATAGAGGTGGAAGGATATATCCAACAGTGACAATTTGACAGAAAACATTAGATATATTGAAATTGAAGAAAATTGCCACTACATTGAACTTTTACCATATGCTGTCTGTTTCTTAGGTCACCAAGGTCAAACTTTTAGAGGTGGGGATGATTCTCTGGATTCTGAAAACAAAGGTAATTTCAATGAGTTCCTGGAAACAATAATCACCAATGTTTCAGTGTTAAAAGAAAATAATTTCTAGACAGGATGGTCACTACACATCTGTAGACTATCAAAATGTTATGATTAAGGTAGCCACAATGCTAATTAGAGAGACAATTGTGAGTAAAGTTGAGAAACTCTTTTTGATTCTTGTAGATGAAACTAAAGTTCTTTCTTTCAAGGAGCAGCTTAGCTTTGTAATTCATTACATTGATGATGGAAGTAATATTTTTGAAAAACTACTAGGCTATTATTACGTGAAAAAAATGTAATGGTGCTAGTCTGACTGCAGACATCACTATAGCTGTACCTAGTGTTGTTCTACAACGGAAGTGCAGTGTAGTGCAGTGCTACAACAGAGCCTCTAGTGATGAGTGGGTGCTTCAGTTGAGTACAAGCAAAAATGAAACAAATGGCCTCTCAAGCTATCTACAGTATATATATTGTCTTTCACATCACCTGAATATTGCTTTAGAACCAACTATTACTAACACACAAGAAATAAAATAATTATTTAGTGTTTTACAGACTGTGTATGTATTCCTTTCTCAAAATTCATCAAGTCATGAATTATATGTTAAAGCATAAAAGAAGAAAGATTACAAGTACTTAAACTAGAGTGCCTTAGTACTCACTGGTTTTATTGCTACAGCTGCATAAATAGGTTTTGACTCCATCTAGAGTCAATTATGGTAACACTTCTCACTATCCAATCACGTACCTGTAGTGTCAATAAAGATGAAAGTTCTGAAGCAAAAGGTCTTCTGTCAAAAATTCTGAATTTCACCTTGATAAATAACACTTTACAGCTTAGAACCAATTTTATGGAAGATTCAGTCACTCTCTGAAGCGCTTCAGTAAAACTGTTTGGATTTTCTAACAGCCTGTAATCTTCTTCTGTTAACAAAAGGTTAGTTATTATCTAGTCAGAATGAATCTCAATGGCAGAAAATTTTATGATGTTGCCAAATAAGCTGCTAAACACTGCGACACTAAGATCGATGATGATGCTAGCTACCCCAAAAGAAGATCCATGCGCAAACATCAGTTGAGCCCAAAACAAACAGAATTTTATGTTCCTACCATTTTGGGTAAAAGGACTTCAGAATTTGAAAATGCAGAAAATTAACTAAAACTGACACACTTTAACATTAAATATATTTTGCCTGTCTAGATTGGTTTCTAAGTGAACTGAATTTTCATTTCATAATTAATCTTGATATCTTAGAGGCTATTGCTATCTTCATCTCGAAAGGTGAAAAATATTTGAAGTAGTCTTCCACAACAATGCTGGCTGAATCTTATCGGATGCAAATATAAACACACCTATATTAGAGTTACAACTGGATACTGCAAATACATTTCTGGTGGACAAACATATTCAAAGTATTTACTGGTTTAGAAAACATTTACAATACCATCAATTGCTTTTTCCGATGTCTTGGAGATTTTAAACCTGGTTCAGGCACTCCCTGTTAGCATAGCAACAGATGAATGTTTTTCATCTTGCATTAAAAGAGCAAAAACCCACTTTCATAACAGTTGTGGAGACAAATGATTCAGTGACTAGAGACAGGTGAAATCCACAAATCTTGTTATGCAAAATATTTCATGAACTTTGTGCATTTTGCAAAATATTTCATGGGTGCAAAATGCAAAATTCCACCTGCAAAATGCAGAATTTCACCTACGAAAGGTGAAATTTTACCACTCATGAGCCAGATTCTACATTTCTCACCCACAAAATATTTTGCAGAATGCATGAAGTTTGAGAAATATTTAGCTGGAATCTCACTGGCGAAATTATATTTTGCTGCATCTCTATCAATGACTTAATGATGATGGCTTTTGAGCTGTTAGAGGTGAAATAGCTGGATCTTTCTTGTGCTATATATAGATTTGCTCAGATGCATCCAAGAAGCTATCCATTAATTAAATGAAAATGATAACATCTGTGTACCAATAATTTAAAGGGCTGCAGCCTATTTTCAGTTAAAGGGTGTCTTCCACTTTGACATGTGCATATCAACCCTATTTTTGGATGATGTGCTGCTGTACTTCTTCTGCTTCACTGTGGGCTTGCCTGAAGTACACCAGCTATTGAAGGAATATGGTATGATACCGGGGCACAAAATAAATTGGTCCAAATGTAAGTTACTTCCAGTGGGGGGGAGGACATTACTGCACTAGCTATTAACTCCTTGGAGTTGATGGTTGTAAACACTATAAAATACTTGGGAGTAAGTATATCCTGCAAAAGATCCACCTTATATAAAGAAACTACATACCCTTGATGCTGACCTTAAAAGAAGACTGTGCTAAGTGTTTCAGTCTCAGTCTGCTACACCCTCGTATCAGCAGGAATAATGTAATAAAAATGTGTGGTCTTCCAAAATGCCTCTATCCCTATCAGATACAGTATTATCAATTGAACTACCAATATCCTTCTTCAAAACCACTTATGCTAATGAGGAATATTTAGAATTATTGTATTGTGTTCAAAACCATGGAAGACATGACACAATCATTTATGGCAGAAGAAGCCAGTTTGCAGTAAGCATGATATACTTCAGCTGGCAACTAAACAGGAAGATTGCACCCTGCCCAATTTTAAACTGTATTATTGGGCTTCTCAGCTAGATTTTATTCCACTGGCCAATTCAGACAGCAAGCCAGTATGGTTTGCTCTGGAAGAGGAAGAACTGGGAGGAGGATCTATACCAAGACATGTTCACTACAACCTTACAAGAAAAAGGCTACCTACACCAGCTAACCCATACATAGCCAATGTATCAAGAGTCTAGCAGAGTTAGCCAACACATTTGGCACCCAGAGTCATTTTCTCCCAAGAATGATTTAATCACATCCTTTAAAGGGTGTCCATGATATAATGTTTTTATGCACCAGGCCCTCCTGAGGTGTAGACAGCCAAGGCTTACTCATGTTGGGGACCTCCATATGGGTGTCTGCTTCCACTCATTTACTTATCTAAGATAGCACTATGGTATTCCCACAAGTGATTTCCTCACCTATCTATGATTGCAACACTGGATAACACAGATGGAAAACCTCGGGGGAGTGCTAGATGATACTGTATGTCTCCACCACAATGCTTGATATATAAACCCCTAACACATGTATGCTCACTCTTGGCCTTCCTTGTGCTGTTGCTTGGCAGTAACCCTTCCCCTATTGTGACTATTCAACACAAGTGGGGTGACAACATGGGCTTTGATGTTTCCCAGGATAAGTGAGAAGTGGGTGTTGCTCACTTCCAAAATTGGTCTAGAAGCAATCACCTGAGACAAATTCAGCCTAATTTTGTGTAACACCAGTTGGTGTGAATAAATTTGATACCAATAGGTTCCCTATGTGCCCAAAATGTGATGTAGGAGAGAGTGACTTCATTCATATGGCTCTAAGTTACTCAAAAGAAATGCCTTCTGGATGGAAACACAGAGGCTAATGAAGGGTGTGCTACACCTTCATCTGTCCAAGAACCCTCTGGAGCTGTTGCTGGGTGTCAAACCCTTCACTGCTCTCCATAGCCAGGGTATGCAAGTATTGAACTTAGCTTTAATAAATGCCCGCAAAATCATAGTGTGATCCTGAGTAAGCAATGATCCCCCTAATGTAGCACAATGGATCAGAAACTTGTACAACTGTTTAAAACTGGAACATGCTCAATACAAAGAAAATGGTACAATTGTATCCTTTAAAGGTATTTGGGCATCCCCAGTTAAGGCTAGTCAAGTCAAGTCAAGTTTATTTATAAAGCGCCTTTCAAAACCAAGGTGCTGTACAAAAATAGATAAAATAATAAAATCCAAACATTTAAAGCAACCATAACTAAGAAGGATAAGCCAGAGTAAAAAGATATGTCTTTAAAGCAGTTTTAAAATTATCAAAGGTTGGGCATTCTCTCAACCAGCGAGGTAGAGAATTCCACAGGGTTGGTGCCAAAAAGGCAAAGGCACGAGATCCTGATAACTTCAATCGAACCCTTGGAATCTCTAGCAATCCCTCACTGGTGGAACAGAGAGGACAGAGGGGGCAATAGGGAATCAGAAGATGTTTCAGGTAACCGGGTCCCTGGTCATGTAGGGCTTTAAAGGTTAGTAAACCAACCTTAAAGGTGATCCGCCACCGAACAGGCAGCCAGTGCAGTTCGCGAAGCACAGGCATAATATGACTGGTTCTAAGAGTCCCAGTCAAAAGCCTGGCTGCAGCATTCTGCACCAGCTGAAGGTGGTGGATATCAACCCCTGGTAGTCCTAGGTAGAGGGAGTTGCAGTAGTCCAGACGGGTAGTGACAAAGGCGTGGACCAAGTTGGAAGGTCCTCCTGGGGAATCAGATGTTTCACCCGGGCGATATTCCTCAGATGGTAAAAAGAGGATTTGACAACAGCTGATACCTGAGATTTCAGGGTCAGACCATCATCAAAAATAACGCCCAGATTTCACACCTGTCCAGAGGTAGAGAGCGGTACACCACCAAGTAATAAACCTGATGGCTGTCCAGCTCCCAAGCCCACCCCTGGACGACCTGGATCCACAACCAAAACCTCAGTCTTATCTGGATTGAGTCTCAGCCAGCTTGAGCTCATCCAGAGTCTGATCTCATCTAGGCAGTTATTAAGTACATAGAGTGCATCACCCTGGTCATGGAGAAAGGACAAATACAGCTGAGTATCATCTGCATAGCAGTGAAAACTCAGACTGTATCGCCTGATGATTTCTCCCAATGGCAGCATATACACTGCAAACAACATGGGAGCTAAAATGGAGCCCTGTGGTACCCCACAAGGCAGGGAGTAAGCGTCAGAGGAATAAATTCCAGTGACAACCCTCTGAAACCTGCCAGTGAGGTAAGAACGAAACCAATTGAGGACTGTACCAGACAGTCCACAAAAGACCCGCAGTTGCTCCAGTAGCACCCCATGGTCTACAGTGTCAAATGCAGCAGATAGATCGAGAAGGACCAGAATGGTACAAGCCTTTCAATCTCTGGCCATTAGGAGGTCACTCAATACCCAAACAAGGGCAGTATCAGTACTATGCCTTTTCCTGAAACCAGACTGGAGAGTATCATAGACATTATGAGATGTAAGTTGATCATCCAATTGCAACGCAACTGCCTTTTCAATAACCTTACCAACAAATGGCAGGTTAGAGATAGGCCGTTAGTTAGCTTGACAGTCTGGGTCCAGGGAGGATTTTTTAAGCAGTGGTTGAACTACTGCCTCCTTAAGGGGGTTGGGAAAAACCCCCCTCTACAAGGATTTCCAGATAATGTCAGCAAGGATTGGGTAGATAGCTTCTACACAACCTACTAACAGTGGTGCAGGACCCTGATCCAAACTACAACTAGTTGGTTGCATTGTTTGGATGATCTTCACAATGTCCACAAATTCTGGGTGGTGAAAATCTAACCAGACAGACCAAGGACAGGACACCACCAATTGTCCACCACAATCCCCCATAGGAGAGGTCAGACCGATGCCGGACCTGATGCTGGCAACCTTATCTGCAAAAAAGCGAGTGAACTCCTCGCATCTAGGCTGATAAGGCTTCTCTAGGCTGAAGACAGACTGGATTTCACAGTCTGTCCACAGTCCGGAAAAGCTGAGCCAGTCAATTTTGTGCAGCAGAAATCTCTCTGGACAGGAATTCTGCCTTCTTACGAGTGATTTCTGATTGGTAGCTATCATAATGAGCCATCAATCTAAGCTTGTCAGCATCAAGGCCCGATTTCCGCCAGGCTCTCTCCAGCCTTCGGCCTACATGCCTTAATTCCTTCATGGAGCCATCGAACCATGGGCTCCTTGGATGGATGGTGAGAGGCCGAACACGAACAGGTGCAATTTTGTCCAGAGCATCTCCCACAGCCTTATTATAGGCTAATACAAGATCATCTGGACTCATGCATTCACCCGACAAGCTCGATAGATCCAGCACCGCCATTAGGTCATTGGGGTTAATACCCCTTAAAGGGCGATACTGGACCATCTCCGTAGGGGCATACCTATTAGAGGGGGCCCTGAAACTGAACCTGATGGTATAATGGTCCAACCAACTGACTGGTTCCACCCCTAGATCAGTGATCTCCATATCCAAGAGAAAGATCAGATCAAGTGAATGACCCCCTATATGGGTAGAGGAGGTAACAACCTGTGTCAGGCCCAGTGTATTCATCAACTGGAGGAGATTTTGACCAAAATGAGATAGTTCATCGTTGACCCAGGCATTGAAGTCACCCAGAAGTATTAATCTGGGAAACCTCAACACCAGGTCGACTATGAAGTCTGCAATCTCCTGTAGGAAGTCACCACCATCACCTGGTGGACGGTAGACAAGGAGAATCACACAACCTGCACCCTCGCCCAGGATATATTCAAAAGATCTGGTGTTTCCCAATGGCACATCCACCAGGCCCAGCTCAGATTTAAACATAATGGCCACACCCCCGCCCCTATGATCCAGCCTTGGACGGTGTATCACCGAGAACCCGGCTGGAATTGCCAAGGCCAATATAGGGCCTGGATTTTCATCCATCCAGGTCTCGGTGATGCAAGTCAGATCAGATGAACCAACAGGATCAGCAATAATAGCTGTCTTGTTCTTAATTGATCTGGCATTGCACAACACTGCCAAGGCAGGATGAGCTATCGAGGAAGACCTTGGCACCTGTCCGATTTCTTCGGGACTCTTGGGTATGGGGACAAGATAAGAGTAACCTCTATTCTGACCCCATTTCACCCCAGGGTGTCTTCTGGACCCTAAGATCCCAATCTGCCCTCCCCTTTCCTGTCCCCCACAAGGCCCAGTTTTCCACCTTCGTCCTCGCCTCCTCAGAATGCCCAATGCTCGACACCTAAAATAGGTGTTAGATGACAATGGTGGGCACTCAAAAGAACATAATTCCCTGAGCCTAGTGGGGGAATAGTGCCCAACCGTCATTAATCAAATAAAAAAAAACAGAATAAAAAACCTATAATTATCAAACCTATAGATAACACACTCTCCTCTCTCTCTCACAGAGGGGAGGCGAATAAAACAAACAAAGTAACATAAAACCAAAATGAACCCCAACTCGAAAATAACCCAAATAATAAGATGTAGAAAAAATAAAATCAAATAATCATTAAAAACACAGTAAAATATTATCATATACCACTGGATATTAAACCTAAAACAAAATTTGTATTTTAAACAATGAAGCACCTCTCATGTGCAACAATGCAACAGATGTATACTCCCCCAATACCACCTCTCACATGGTAGGGAACCAATTAAATAAATTGAATTAATAATTACACAAATTAAATAAAAATATACACCACTCTCACCACCCTCAGTCCAGGAGTTAGAGAAAACAGAGGAATCAGTTCTCCAGCAGTCCAAAAACTGATAAAATCCGGATGAATCCAAATGAAGAAAACCAAAAAGTTCTCAGCAGGTAAATCCAGTAATAAAAGTCTGAATCAAAATCAAACGAGAAAGCCTGAAGGTGTCCCACAAATCCACCAGCAACTGCTCCTCAAAGACCGACGACTCCAAACAGTCAGTTATGCAAGAAGCAGCAGAATAGATCAAGGAGGCAGAATATGTTCCTTAAAGCAACAGCATCCCCACCCAGTCGACGACCCGCGGCTACAACCGTCTCACAAGTCAGCCCAAACAGCCGAACCCTAAGGCGGTTTAGAAGAAGCCCTGGTCCTCCCCAGCTCCCTAGGGAGCACACAAGGAGACTCCTGCCCGGTTGGGGACCAAGAATTGGCCGACACTTCCCACAAGATTCGAACAGCTCTCCACATGAACAAAACCACCAGAAAACCTTAATAAAAGCTCGTTTATTTAAACGAGTCTTCCGTTGTGACAGAGTAAATCGGACAATCCGCAGCTCCAATAGAAACCTCCTTGCAAGTTCCCTGGGGCAGATCTGCAAATCCTTCAGCAGTCGTAACAACTCCACAGACTTCTTCGATTCTCGATAAAAACTACTCGTAAAATCCTAGGAGTCCAAAGATCTTAATTGATCCCAAAAATCCAAGGAAGCAGTAGGGTGGGTCAGCAGGAAACCAGTCCACTCCACAGCACAAGTTTAACAGAGCCTGCTGTATAACCACAAAACATCCGGAATTAAAAAACTCCAAGCTCCAATTACAACTCAATGGCTTTAGGTGGAAAATAACACTACATAAAGGTGTAAACTGCCACTAAACACCCAGTGGTAAAAAAGCCGACAGAGCTAAATGGAGTCCGGAGAGTAAAACTCAAAAAGTACAGCTCTATGCGTAAAACGTGAAACGTAAAATTACTAACTGCCTCACTCCTTCAGCCCTATCTAGCTAGAATAATACAGAAACAATAAATAAAAGTAAAAACTAAACAAACGAGCGGAGCTAAAACGCTGGCAGGCTCAACGCAGCCGCCATCTTGCCGCACAGTGAAGAGGGCAACTTCCCGCCCTGAAGTGAGGTGGCCAGTTAAGAGCATGCTGTAGGCAATACAAGGCGTCAGCCACTCTTATGTGCAGGAATGTTACTAATACTGTAACATTGGACATTCCAGATGAATACAAGTGTTGCACTAAATACTTGATTTCTATACTATGCTAAAAAATGGGGTGTTATATGTCAGTAAAATGCCTAGTACATCACTTCTTGTAAAGATCTTAACCATCATGTTTAAAGGTACAGTGCATTATCTGTTAAATTGTTCCTATTTATAATGTTAACAGTATGTTTTCTCAAAAATGTGCATACTACTTTAACATCTTGGCTTCTTGTTTAACTCAGCTACTAGTTTTTGTGTCTCCTGTCAGCTACCAGTTTGCCATGGTCTCTGGCCAGTAATCAGTTGTTGAACTTTTCTTATTAAACCAGCTGCAAGTTGCCATTCTCTCCAGTTACCAACTACTTTACCAGCGTCTTGCCACCAGTCGGCTAACCTTTCAGTTTGCCAGCATCTCCTCCAGTGAGATTCCATTCCAGCTTAAAAACATATTCTTCAGACAGCTTCCGGTGCAGCTTGTTAGCAATGTATCCAGTCATCTGCCAGTACAGTTTACAAATGTCCCCTCCAGTCAGCTACTAGTTCAACTTGAAAGCAGTGTCTAAAGTCAGTTATTAGTCCAGTTTGCCAGCAGTATCTCCAGTCAACTATTGTACCAGTACAGTTTGCCAGCAGTCTCCACTCTGGTCAGCTACTACTAGTCCAGTTTGCCAGTTTCTCCAGTCAGGTACCAGTCCATCTTGCCAACAGTATTTCCAATCTGAAATCAATCAACTTTTTACAAGTTTCTCCATTCAGCTACTAGTTCAGTTTGCCAGCAGTGTCTCAATTCATGTAAGAGTCACACAGGATCCAAATGCAGAAAAATTAGTCTTTAATTAATAAGGCAGTAGGTTAAGGCTCTGAGCTGCAGATCTGGAGACCTGGGTTTGAATCCCACAGCTGCCTAGGTGCATACTGTGTGATCCTCAGCAAGTCACTTAACTTTCTTGTGCTCTCAGGTAACATTTGGAAACAAGATTTGGCTTAGTGTGCTACTCCTGGTTAAACAATGTTCCCTAATGTGCAAAATGTAGGTTAGCAAAATAGGCACAGGATACTAAACAGCGGTTCAATTTCCCCAGCATTTCAACTCCAATTGCAAGTCTTTCTCAGGAGGTGTGGCTAGTGGCATAGTGTTATGTATTTAATTGCATCATACATACATAATAATGAGCTAGAGGAGGAGTTGCCTCATACTTCTTCAGTACATGTATATACAAATCAATTCATGTTTTAAATTTAATATATCAAAAAGAGGAGCATTCAAAAGTAAAGTTATAGTTCATGCCATTAAATACAAAATGTACATACAGCCTAAGTAAAACATATTTTCAATTAATTTAGATACATGGGCAGTAAACATTAATTGACATCTGTCATATGGCTAAACTGCATAATCGCTCTGCCATCAGGTACATAATATATATAGCAGCCATAAATAAAATAAAGATAGAAAAAGAAAAGTTGCTTTAGGAGCTCTCAAACCTGGTACCCCCATCTTAATATTTCTAGGCATCTGCATTGGGGGACCCCACAGAAATTAAGTTAATTTCCAAGTCTGAGTGGTTTATCCTGCAGTGCATATTTGCAATGCAGTGTAAGAGGGCAGCAGCAAGGGCAAATAGGATGCTGAGGCGCATTGCCAGAGGGTTCACCTCTAGAAAGGAGGAGGTCATCCTGCCCTTGTATAGATCTAGATTTGTGGGCTTTTAAACTGACTGGGAGGGAGACTAAGGATGGGGAACCACCGAGGACTGACAGCAATAGAGGAAGATAGTTAGGACTCCCCCCAAAATGGGGGCAAGGAATTGCGAAAATGGAAGCAGCAGGGCATGGGTTTCTAATAAGTCAAAAAAAGGTACCGGGGAGGGTAGGCTCACAAAGATGAAAAAGACCCAGAAAATAAGGAAATTCAGGACAGAAAGGCAGGACAAAAGGAGAGGATCTGAAGAAAGGGGGAGGGGTTTAGGTACAAGTTGGAAGGGTGCCTTTATACCAGGAACCTAGGAAACAAAATTATTGAACTCTAGATCTGGGATTAGGTGTTGTAGCCATTATGGAAACCTGAACCACTGGGAATAAAGACTGGGACCTGTCAGTACCAGGCTACATCATGTATAGATGAGCTAGTGGAAGAGAAATGGAGATGGGGTAACTCTCTATGTCAAGAATGGCATTGAGGTGACAGAGGATGGGTCCATCAGGGGTGGTAAGGGGGAAACCGATTTGCTGAGGGTGCAGCTCATGACAGCATCGGGTAAAAAGTTGCTCAAGGTGGTGGCCTAAAGGTCTCTGGGAAAGGGGGATGAGAACTATATGGAACTTGGGGCAGAAACAGAGAAAGGAACCACAAAGGTGGCAGTTGTAATGGTAGGATTTCAACTTGCCAGACATAGCTTTGGAAATTTTAGCAGGAAAGAGTACCAGAATTCATGAGGTCCTGCTACATATGTTGCAGGATTGCATGCTGGTGCACCCAGTCATGGGATCCACAAGGCAGGATGCCATTCTAGATGTGATGCTCACAAACTCAGAAATGGTAGGCAGAACATGGGTTGGGGACCACTGGGGTCTACTGATCATATCAACATATGGGTCAAACTAGAAACATAGAAGCTGTCAGCAGATAAGGACCTCTTGGCCCACCTAGTCTGCCCTAAATTCCCTACCTACTGTGCTACCGCAGACCCTACTTGATCTCCGGCCTTACCCCCTCAACCCTTTTACTATGGTTCCCTTGTGTTTATCCCATGCATGCTTGAATCATGTTTCTGTTTTAGCACCTACCACCTCTGCTGGGAGGCTTTTCCAGGCATCCACCACCCTTTCTGTGAAGAAGTATTTCCTCATAACCCCTTTGAATCTCCCCCCCTCCAGCTTCATGTCATGACCCTTTGTCCTCGAGCATCTCTTTTGATATAAAATGCTACCCTCATGTATCTTATTAATATCTTTGAGGTATTTTAATGTTTCTATCACCCCCTTTCCCTCCTTTCCTCTAGAGAGTACATATTTCATGACTTGAGTCTTTCTTCATAGGGCTCATAGGTGCCAAGGCAAGGGTACAAACTGAGCTTCTCAGCTGGAGATTCAAGATGGCAGCCACGCTGGGCTAGTCATCAGAAGCAGGATTCGAGTAGCGCTTTTATTTTAGTTTTTAGTTCTTTGTTTTAGTTTATTTTTTTTTTGTTTGGTTATTTTGTTTTCGTTGCTAGTTTATTCTGTTTTCGTTTGTTATTATCCCGGTCCGCATCTCTGAATTGTGCTGTCTTCACCCTGGTTTGTGTCTGTGAATTGTGCAGTTTTTCCTTTCAAACAACTGTACAAGGATCGAGTGTTCATGATGAGGAACTGAAGGAGCTATTACCTGTGGAGTGTTGGACATTGCATGAGTGTGGAGAGCAGAGCGTGGATTCACGGTGGTGGATCAAGGAGTAGCGAGGAGTAACCTTGAGTGGCCCTGATTGAGCAGTGAGGAGCAGGGAGTGATTCTGGTCAGCGCTTGATTTAGTGATAGACTCTGGTGGTCTGGTGGACTGTGGGGAGGAGTTCCTTCTCGACTCTGACCTTGATCTAGTGGTGTGGTGTGCTGTGGGGCTACTGCTGTTGGGCAGCCACATCTGCAGCACTTCCATTGTTGCCGCTCGGTAGCTGGTGGGCAACCGTAGTGGGGAGCAGGTCTGGAAAGAGGTACTGGGATCTGGTTGGGACCTTCCTGGAGTTGTGGAATATTGGTGGTGACCAGGAGTTCTCTAGCACTTGAAGAGCTGTTTTAGCCCTGCTATCAGCTATTCGGTGGAGTGGAGAAGTAGAACTTTGTTTTCCTGGGTATCCTGGCTTGGCTTTCCCTGCTCTCTGTCTTTTGGATGTCGCAGTGAGTTTTGACTTTGACTGTAGACTGCATGCACTCTTTCCAGGATTAAGAACACTGATTGGGGCTCTTTTGTTTTCAAATGGAGGTGAGAGCTCACTTGAGAAACTGAATAGTGCTACCATTCCTTGGAGGTGTAAGCTCCTGGACACATTTTGAATCTGGTAAGAGCGGTCTGCAATCCATTATTTTTTGAACCGGTTTTCCACCCGTGAAAGGGGTGAATTTCCTACTGGCCGACCCTGTG
This sequence comes from Neoceratodus forsteri, assembly GCA_016271365.2. Lineage (NCBI taxonomy): Eukaryota > Metazoa > Chordata > Ceratodontiformes > Ceratodontidae > Neoceratodus > Neoceratodus forsteri. Next base: position 956,521,382 of record CM057454.1, on the reverse strand, counting down.
CTCCGATGAATTTGTGACTCTAATGAACTTGTGACTCTCAGACACTAGCTCTTTTATTCCTTGTTTGTAATTAGGCAGCTCTGAGCTCTTTTTCTGTGAAATTTCCCCACTGTAGAGATTTGTGAGGGATGTCTCTGAGAGGAAATTTTTCAAATAACTTTTATAATTTTATTTTAGTTTTGTATTGTTGTGTTGTTAAGTAGCCCAGGTTGTGAGAGGACCAGTGGGCTAATTTATTTATGTATTTACTTTATGCATTAGGCAGGTTAGGTTTCTACTGTTTAAGTTACATATTTTAGTTATTCGTTTGTTTGAAGTTGGTTTGATTATTTAGTTGGGTAGGGTTGGGAGTGAGAAAAGGTTTGGCTGTGATTTGGGGTTTTTAAATTTGTTTAGTTATTGCAGTTGGTCAGCTTGTTTTAATTCTTATAAGGAACTGATTTTAACTACTTTTATTGTTTTCTCAGGATTTGCTCTGTTTGAAATGTGTCTTTCTGTGCCCCCTCCCCGGTCGTACGCTATTCAGCCTCTGCTCTCCACTCCCTCCACCCCTTCAATACCCCCCTCTGGCTTTTTCCATCTACCAGCACTGTCGAGCTTTAGGTATTGTCCACAGGATGGGGGGGTGGTGAACAGTGGAGGCGAGATGAGCGAAGCGCTCCCATTAGGGTGACTAAGTCTAGAAGACACCATGGGGCAAAGTGGAACCTAGAGCGTGGGCTGTCCTGTTTGGTCCCCATACCCAAGGGCACCATCCTTAGTCATGGGCAGGTGGTCGGGGCATTCCAGGAGTCCTGTCCAACCTGGGCAATGTTGTGCAATGCCAGGTCCATCCGGAACAAGACTGCAATATTTCAGATCTTGTTGCTTAAATGGATTTGGTTTGAATCACAGAGACCTGGCTGGATAATAATGCGGGACCGGTATTGGAGGTCGCAATTCCAGCCGGGTATACGGTCATACATCACCCAAGGTTGGACCGCGGGGTGGGGTGCGGTCTGCTTTAAGACTGAATTGGATCTCACCAGTGTTCCAGTTGAGGAGACCTCTTCTTTTGAATGTGCCGTTGTAACAAGTGTGAGCTATCGAATTGCTTTCATCTACCATCCACCTTAAGGAAGTAGCAGACTTCATTGTCGACCTGGCATTTGAGTCTCCCAGGCTGATGTTTCAGGGTGACTTTAATGCATGGATCGACGATGAACTCTTGCAATTTGGACAACACTTCCTCCAGCTAATGGATTCGCTGGGCCAAACACAGGTTGTTACTACTGCTACTCATAAAGCTGGCCATTCTCTTGACTTGGAATTCCTCCTGGGGATCGAGGCTTCTGATGTGGGGGTGGAACCAGTACACTGTGAGATTCAATTTTGGTGCCCCTCCTTGTAGGCCGACCCCTGTGAAGATGGTCAAGTTCCGCCCCTTGCGGAATGTTTACTCTAATGGCCTTGCAGCGGTTCTTGACCTATCAGAACTTCCTGTGCATAGCAATGATCCAGAGGCATTGGTTGTGGCTTATAATACTGCCATTACCTCTGCCCTGGATTCTATTGCTCTAGTTCGTGTGCATCCTCTCTCCCTCTGACCTCGAACCCCATGGTTTGATGGGGCTTTGAGGGAGTTCCGGCGAATTGGACGCAGGTTAGAACGTTGCTGGCGGAGGTCTGGCCTGGATGCCGACCACCTTAGACTGCTAGAACATTATCATTTCTATCAGTCATAAATCTCCCATAAGAAGGCAGAGTTCCTATCCAGGGAAATTTCTGCCACGCAGAAGCAACCTGCTCAGCTTTTCAGAACTGTGGACAGATTGTGCAACCTAACCTGTCTATAGCTCTGTATAGCGCTGTCACAATCATAGTGTGATGAGATTGCTCGGTTCTTCATTGATAAGGTGGCCAACATTAGGGCAGAGATCTGTTTGGCATGTTCTATGCTAATTGCTGGTGCCCAGGACTGGGTCACTATCCCTTTGTTTTCCTGGAGTACCTTCGACCGACCGGATGTCGTGGATGTTATTCGGATTGTCCAGGGGCTGCGTCCTACCTCCTGTAGTTTAGATTCGGGTCCCACACCCCTAATTTTAGGGTGTGGAGATTCTATTCTAATGGCTCTAGCACAGATAGTCTGGTCCTCACTCTTGACTCAGGTGAATATCCCCTGTCGTTGAAAGATGCAGTGGTGACACCCTTGTTGAAGAAATCATCTCTGGACCCAGAATGTCTGGCTAACTACAGACCTATCTCGAACCTCCCCTTTGCAGGGAAGGTGATCAAGAAGGTGGTAGCAGCCCAATTGGAGAACCACTTGACCACCCATAGCATCTACTAACCTCTCCAATCAGGTTTCCGTAAGAGGCATAGTACCAAGACTGTGCTGGTTCGGGTGCTTAATGACCTCCTGATGGCAAGAGACCAGAGAAAACAGTCTATTCTGGTGTTACTGGATCTATCATCAGCATTTTACACAGTCGACCATGGGATTCTTTTGGAGTGCCTGAGATGTATTTTTGGACTCTCTGGGGTTGTGCTCAGATGGTTCACATCATACCTCACTGGAAGATCTCAGAGGGTGGTGTCAGAGGTTTTTTCCTCTGATCCCTTCTCTCTTTTTTATGGGGTCCCTCAGGGCTCTATACTGTCTCCCATGTTGTTTGTAATGTACATGCTTCCCCTCGGAGATATTGTGAGATGGTATGGGTTGGGTTTTCACTGTTAAACAGATGATACCCAACTGTACCTGTCCTTTGCACCTGACCAGGAAGGAGCTGTCTCTGTATTTAATAGCTGTCTGGAGGAAATCCAGGATTGGATGAGGTCCAGTTGGTTGAAGTTGAATTCTGGGAAGACCGAGGTGTTGGTTCTGGATCAGGGATAGGGGGACCTGTGGATGGCTTCCCCTCTGGGGTGTTCTGTGGGGATGTCGAGTTACCAGTCTCTGAATGGGTATGAGATCTGGGGGTGATCTTAGATGTTGGGCTGACTTTACGATCCCAAGTGTCAGCAGTGGTAAAATCTTCATGTTATCATCTGAGAAACATCACCTGAATCAAGCACCTCGTTCCGTCCGGCGATCTGCCAACTTTGATCTATGCCTTCATGACCTCACACCTGGACTATTGCAACTCACTTTACCTTGGGCTTCTGGGGTTGATATCTGCCACCTTCAGCTGGTGCAGAATTCTGCAGCTCAAGTACTTACAGGTACTCCTAGAACATCTCATATTACTCCGGTGCTGCGGGATCTGCACTGGCCACCAGTTCAGAGGTGGATCACCTTCAAAATTGGATTACTGACTTATAAAGCCCTATGTGATCTGTGCCCTGATTACCTGAAAGATCTCCTGACTCCTTACCTCCCTGTGAGGTCACTCCGCTAAGCCAACAAGGGGTTGCTAGAGATTCCTAGGGTTATATTGAAATCAGCTGGTGCCCAGGCTTTTGTGTTTGTGGCACCAACCCTTTGGAATTCTCTACCACGTTGGAAAAGGGAGTGTTTGACTGTGGGGAGCTTTAAACAGGCTCTTAAATCCTTTTTATGGAATAAGGCATATGGCGTCCTTGATTAATGTTTTGTATTTGTTTTTAACAGTTTTTATATTATTGTTTGTTTGTTTTGTTTGTATTTAATCTTTTTGGAATGCGCCTTGGTTTTTAAAAGACGCAATACAAATAAAGTTTATTATTACTATTATTATTATTGATGTAGGCCATGCACCATTTTGGTTGCCCTCTTCTGTACCTCCTCCACTAGTCCTGGGTTCCAGTATACCCTCTTTACAGACTGAGGTTCTACATTTCAGAAGAGCAGACTTTGACCAGATGATGGCATTAGTACCTGATAAGTTTGTTGGAGTGGACCAAATTGGGGAGGGGGTGGAGGAAAGATAAAGAACATGTAAAGGGGCCATTCTTGAGGCAAGTAAGTCAGGCTTGAGAATAATTACCAAGAGAAGCAGGCACAAGAGACCAATCTGGTTTTCTACGGAAGTCAGGGAGGCAGTGGGGGCTAATAGACTGGCCTTCATCTGATACAATGTAAAGCAGGAGGTCAAGGAATGGAGTGAATTCCAAATAAAGATAAGGGAGGTCAAGAAGGCAGTCAGGGATGCAAAGCAGACACAGAGCTGTGTGCTGAGATGGGAAGAAACAGTTTTCAGATATATAAAGAAAAAAGAAAGAGGTGCATGAAATTGTAAGTCTGATGCAAAGGGCAGAGTAATCGAGGAGGATAAACAGAAGGTAACTACTCTTAATGACTACTTATGCTCAATGACGGCTATTCTCCAAATTGCAGAGTGTCTATGCACCACAAATTTGGGGGGTACATAGACACTCTACAGTCACCATGGTCCCTGTGCACCATTCTGCAAGGGGACATGGGGATGGCAAGAACCTGATCCCACTCATGCACACCAAGATCAGTGAAGGGGGCGATCTAGGGTGTGTGTCTGCACTCTGTTCTATTCTTGAAAGCATGGAGTGCAGGGAAAGGGGGGTGCTGGCTACACATCCTGAGGACAGACATAACCAGTATGTGCCCCCCACGGGAAGCCACTGCCAGATGCAGTGGGGATGTCAGGGCATGGATAGGCCCTCCAATGTGCTGCCCTAGCCCACCGTTTGCACATGGTCAGCAGTGGGTAGCCGACTGGCTTCCATCTGCCCCAATGTCACAGTTGCTATTGCAGCTGCCCAATATTCATTGTGCCTAAGGGAACAGGTGATCCAGTGGAAGACTGGTCTGGGCATCCCATTGGATGCCCACCCATGTCCATGGATGTGCCCCCATGCACCTACACACTGTGGGGTTGGGGCCACGGAAAAGGGCCACGCGGTGGTTGGTGGCTGTGAATATGGCCACTGTGCAGTGATCCCTGGGTGAAGACCTCCATGGGTGGGATACGTGCCCATGGTGTGTACCTCCTGCACCATGGAAAAACTCTGCCACCATTCACAGTGGAGGATAGCGGGCCTTTGTCAGAAACCAGAATGAAGATTGCTGGAAAGGGAATCCCAGAAATGGTGCAGGTGTGGTATTTACAGGAGAACAAGTCAGCAAAGGGTTTGCTGCCCTGAAAATAGAAAAGGGTCCAGAACCAGGTGGGATGCACCCAATGGTCCTCAGGGAACTGGGTTCAAAACTGTCTGAACTGCTGGTAGGGCTATAGCTCAGTACAGTAAGGCATGGTTTCAAAATACTGGATTGGAGTGGATCTAGTTCCACTCACACAACAGAGGGAACAAAGAGGAAAATGGGAAGCACAGGCCCATCAGTTTTACCTCCATTGTGGGCAAACTGGTGGCGACACTATTCAAGGAAGACCTAGTGGACTGCCTGGAGAGTAATGGACTACTGGATAGGAAACAGCATGGATTTTTAGCAAGGCGGTCTTGTCAGAACAACCTGATAGTCTCTTTTAACTGGGTAACTAAGGCAGTGAATAAGGGACAAGCAGTGGATTTACCCTACTTCAACTTCAGCAGGGCATTAAGCTTGGTGCCACATAGAGGGCTAATGAAGGTATTAGAGAATCTAGGTTTAGCAAAGGACCTAGTTAGATGGGTTGGTAGTTAGGAGACAGCAGAGGGTGGTGTAAACACAGTCAAGTTGGGGGAGAAAGAGGTCAGAATTGGGATGCCTTAGGGGGCAGTCCTTGGTACAAGACTTTTCAATATGTTTATCAGTGACAGAAGAAGGAATGCAGGAAAAGATGTGTCACTCTGTAGATGACACTATGTTCTGTGGCAGGGTGGACAGCAAGGAGGGGGCAAGGGAGTTGCAGAGGGATATGCATTGAATGGAGTGGTAGTCCATGGTTTGGCAGTTGAAATTCAATGCAAAAAGTTGTAAGATGATGCATATAGGGAACAAGAACCTGAGTACAGGAGGGGTTAAGCAGGACACTACTTCTGAGGAAAGGGATATGAGAGGCATTGTAAAGTGGCTCTCTAAAAACAATCTAGACAATATAACAAGGTGTATATAGCAAGGCAACCAGGTTGCTGGGGTGTATTGAAAGGAGTTTTGATAGCAGGAGGAGAGGTAATACTACCTTTCTATAGATCACTAGTGAGATCCCATCTGGAATGATGTGACCAGTTCTGGAATCCTCACCCAATGAAAGACCAAAACAGTGTCTACATAGTGCAGCATAGGGTAACCAAGATGATTCAGGGCCACAGGGCAGATCATTGAGGACTGGCTTAGGGCACTAAACATGTACTTGCTGGAGACCAGAAGGGAGAGTGGTGCTTTGATAGATACCTTTCCGTTCCTAAAAGGAGCGAACAGGCTAAACTGTGAGAAACTGTTCAGCAGGAAAAAGTGGAAGTTAGTGGGGGGTAGGAGGGATTCAGTAGGGATGTGTGAAAGTTTAATTTTGCAGAGAGATTCACTGAGCCATGGAACAGCTTGCTAGCAGAGGGGATGAGTGTAAAAACCATTTAAGTATTCAAGCACAGCTGAGACAGAGTTACATGCATAATGGTTACTTAGAAGGCAGTTGTAAAACAAAGAGCAGGGGAGAAGAGGGAGCAAAAAATACTGTTTAGACCAGTGGTGGGCAGCCTACAGCCCGGGGGCTTCATGTTGCCCCCTAGTGGTTAACCTGTATCCCACTCATCCTTCCCTCCCTCCCAAAAATGACCACCCCCTCTCCACAAAATTATGTTTTATTTCACATGCAAGTTAACCTGAAGTAGCATTTCAGTGCTTTTCAGATGCACACGCATATACTGGATCAGGTCAGGTGGGGACTGTTGTGTCACAATAACTTTTCAGTTTTTTATGTTTCTGTGTGCACCTGTATCTATGGCTGCCTTGTGTTTGTACCTGAAGAACACAGAAAGGGAGATTAAATGGCAACTGGGTAGTGAACTGAAGCATGGTGTGCTTTTGAAAAGCACATATGCGTTCTCAGATCGGGCTAGGCAAGGACTGCCTCATCAGTGAAGGTGATCATGGTGACGGCTTTCTGATAAGGTTTTTTTAAAGAAAGAGTACAAAAGGAATGTGTTCGTGGATGAGACTGTACCCATAATGTTTATTTATGGTGGTTTGGGAGTGGTTTATGGCACTTGTTGGGAGCTGGCAAAAGTCAGAACAATTTATGCCAAGTGTGGGCAACTTGCATGTGGGCTGTGGCATTATTTGTTTAACATTTAAAATTTTGCTGGGATAATGTATTTATTACTTTCAATGTTGTTTATTTTGTATTTAAGTGTTCCAGTCCTTTATTACATACTTAATCTTGTATATGGCTCCTTTTCAATTTTAATGAATAATCTTGGTGTGTGACTTGGGCAAAGGGGTCTTGCAGCCTTCTTAGGTGTTTGAGGGCTGCCCCTGTGGCCCTCTGATTATCTTAGGTTGCCCACAACTGGTCTAAATAACAGTGGCTGGATTTTTAGCCATTCAGAAACTGTCACACTTCACAGCCACTCCCATACAGGAATATAAGTGTGCTGTGTACATGCAGAATGCCTGCCGCATGCTTAATTGTACAATGTTTGTATGCAGTTCACATACACAAAGTGATCCTAAGTGAACCAGGTCTAAAATCAAATCAGGCTCACATGCTGCAAGCTTGACATGTGTGTAGCACGTAAGTTGGTATGAACATCATCTAAAATTACATCAGGTTCACATGTTATACACTTGACATAAGTAAAGCAGTTAAGCTATTGTGAACATTATTTATACATCTCAACAAGTGACATTGCAGAGAGACTGGAAGGAAAAGTATGTCTCTTTGCAGATGACGCAAAGATCAGCAACAGGGTTGATACAGAAGGTGGGTGGAGAGGATGCAAAGGGACTTAGCAAAGTTGGAGGAATGGTCAAATATATGGCAGCTTAGATTCAATGCAAAGAAGTGCAAAGTAATGCACCAGGGAAACAAATATCCAGGGGAAGAGTACACAATGGGGGAGATAATAACAACTACAGAAATGGAAAGGGACCTGGTGTAGTCATATCAGATGATCTTAAGGTGGGCAAGAAATGTGAGAAGACAGTAAGAAGGGCTGGTGGGATACTGGGATGCACAGTGAGAGACATCACCAGTAGAAAACAGGAAGTTGTTCTCCCTTTGTACAGACAGTTGGTGAGACCCCATCTGGAGTTCTGCATCCAACTCTGGAGACCCCATCTCCACAAAGACATAGACAACATGGAGGCTGTCCAGAGGAGGACAACTAAAATGGTGCAGGGTCTGCACCAGAAGACATATGAAGAGAGATTAAAGAAGCTTAATATGTATATACTCAAGGAGAGGAGGAAGAGGGGGGACATGATAGAAACTTTCAAGTACATCAAGGAAATCAACAGAGTCCAAGATGGTAGCATCTTTCAGAAAAAGAGATGTGCAAGAACAAGGGGGCACAATTTGAAGATAGAGGGGGTATGGCTCAAAGGTAATATGAGGAAGTATTTTTTCACTGAGAGGGTTGTGGATCCATGGAACAGCTGTCCTGAGGAGGTAGTGAACTCAAAATCAGTGAAGGAATTCAAGAATGCATGGGACAGACATAAGGCAATTCTAGTGGGGGGTAGGAGGATGCAGGCTGTTGGTTAACTAGGATCTGCAGTACATGCATTGGGTAGGGAAATGGGCAGACTAGGTGAGCCAAGCAGTCCTTATCTGCCATCAAATGTTATGTTTCTATGTTTCTATCATATCTGGTTCACATGTTGCACTCTTGCCATGTGTGCAGTAGCTAAGCTGGTGCAAATCTCATCTAAAAACACATTGGTTTCTGTTTCTTATACTACTGCTGGCAATTAGAGTCATTAAAATAAATGTTTATTTGAATTCCCATAAAAATTAGGTAAACTCATTAATTCTGATCCTTTTGCAAGTTGTTAAATGGCTTTTGATATTTGTCATTAAATCATCATTAATTTGTGAAGTATTGTTTGCTTACTGCATTAAATGCCTAGGATAAAGCCAGTTAACATCCCCCATTCCAAATGTATGAAGAGGGGCCTTTGTGTTGTGAAGCCTATCCTTTTTGTTTTGGACCATGCAAAGTCCTTATGCATATTTAGTGATACAAATGTGTTTCTCCATGACTGTTTCATCTATCTTACTTTCCCTTTGTAATTCTGTATTGAGTATATACACTATGGCCATGCTCAGCACTCTTTGTGCTGAGTAGGGTCTTGGACACATGCACCATACCACGCTTTTGTTACTGAAATGAGGGACATGGACACTCCAGATGAGGGACTATGAGGGACACTAACCCACCTGATGATCAGGACACATCATGAAACATGGAAATACACTATCACAGAACACAGTGGAAACCATTGCATTAGCACCTGAGAATGAATTTCTACCATTAAGCAGGAGTGCCATTTATGTAGGAAAGAGGGGGCAGTTGCTCCCTCTCCCCCTCATATTTGTGCTTAGATTGTTCTTATGGTATGGCAATAATGGCTTTAAATATGGATTTAATCATTTGCACAACAAGTGCCCACACCTGGCCTGTGTGTGCTCACGCTTCAGGTACTCTCCAGACCCGACTGTGTCTACATTATGTTGTGCACACTCTCCACCTATTAGTGGTGGCACAATCACATGAGATGTGGATGAGCTCCAACCAAGAAAGAGCACATGAGCCTTGCTAATGCCACACTGTCTTTCCCACCACAGAGTAGACAGACTGCACACTACAGCTTGGAGGAGTCAGTGAGCACTGAACTATCAACAGCAGTGTTGTGGCAGCATATTTTTTTTTGCTCTATTCTTAGTGAGTCTCTGTCTCCCCTGGTGGCTGAAGGGGAAGAGTTTGAGCTAGAAGCTAATGCAAGACTAGGCTAACTACTTACTCTACTAGGATCACCTTGCAAAAAAAAAAAAAACATTACAGACTCCCACAGCAGCAAGCTAGGCTTATCAGCAGTGGTGATAGTGGTGTGAGTGGCCTTCATAGGCCTTGATCAGTGCAGTGCAGCAGCAACCAAGTAAGAAGCAAGCAACGCAGGTTGGGTGGGTTTGATTGGTGAGGTGACTTTGTCAAGGACTATGTTGGGGACCTGTGATGGTCAGTTCTAGCATCCAGATTCTGGCAGAAGGAGAAAGGGAGAGTGGACTGAAATCTGGGCTGGTGGCACACTATGCCAGGCTGCAGGGTCTGGTCATGTGGCTGAGTAAGTAAAAGTAAATATATATATATTTTTACAGAGGGAATGGGAAAGGAGGAAGGATTGAAATATTGATGTGTTTTTCATGTTTCTTCACCTTTAGGCTGCTTCATGACCCATAGGGGATGGGTATTAAATGGAACCAAGCCGGGGAAAAAAATTGGGACAAAATTTTTTTTGGGGGGGGCAGAACTTCAGCCAGGAAAACAAAATTGCTTAGTAACAGGGTTGGTTTATGCCTAAATCTGATGCACTGCTCCGGGAACTATACAGATGAATCTTATACATTTACATTTTTCCTGATTTGCATATCACTTTTCAGTTAAAACAAACTGTACCTTTTAGAGATGTCACAGACATTCTAGAGCTATCCCTTGTATTCACAGATAGTTGAGTGATATAGTATGCACAGACTGTTGGAGCCCCACTATAGTCAGGCTTATGCCTCCTCCCCAGTGAAGCTGACCTCCAAATCCCCATGATCAGGCACATTATGACAAAGGGTAAAGGAGACTACAGGGGTGTGCACCATTGAAATGAACGGGAGTATTTTTTTATTACTAATTTCTTTTCCATATACATTTTTTGTGGTTTTCCCTGGTTTTTCTCCCAGCCCCCTGTCCCAGCATGAACGTGTGCATGTGGAGGCACATGCACATTGTGCTCAAGATGCCCTCTCTACATGTTACCCCCTCCAGCCTGCGCCACCACTGGAACTTCACCCAACGGCAATGGAACTATTGGGGGGTGGCAGCCTCCGTGCGAGAGGAGATCTGCCTTAGGCAGCTTGATCCAGCTCCCTCCCTTCCTCCCATGTTGACTCCCTGGTGACCCAAGGTTGTTCCTGAACCTGGGTCCCCAGCATGACGAGAGGTAAGGCATCCAGCACCTCGACCCACAGTGCCACCAGGCCACCTTTTTTATTACTATTTTATATATTATTAATGGAGAGTTGCAGATTAATGAAGACTACCACTCGACTAACAAGGGCTTTTTTTAGTAGAAAAGTGGTCTTCATTATTCTCCAACTCACCATCATAATGTATAAAATAGTAATAGAAAACTCCATTCATTTCAAGGGGGTACACCCCAGCACTCTGACCCATGGACATAATCTCTAAAAGACTCCTGCCTCTGGCTCCCTAGTAGTGAAGTCTGTTTTCATGGAAACATTCAAAACAAGAGAAAATAGTAGGAGTACAGGCCAGACAGAAGTAATTCAGTGGTTTTGTGGGTAAGTTTGTGTATTGGGGTGTGAAAAACCACATGTGTTTCTATTGGTAAGTGTCCTACAGTTCAACTGTAAAAATGAGATGAGTGAGAGAAGAAAACTGAAAAGCATAACAGTGGCTACAAGCATGCTGCATGCATGCAGATGTATTCAGATACAGTATGTATTGAAGTACAAGTGAGCCATATATGTGCAGACAGTGTGGCTTAGTGGTTGAAAGCACTGAACTGTAAGCCAGCAGACTTGGAGACATGAAGACCTGGGTTGGAATCTCATCAACCCCAATTTGTGTATGGTGTGATCCTGAGCAAGTCACTTAACTTTTATGTGTGCAGTTATCAGTGACCACTTGCTCTTTGCACGCATGCCACATGCATGCAGTCTCTCCCAATTTAGCACAAAAATCATGGTTTCCACACTTGCTTGCTGCACGCATGCCATATGCATGCAATCGGTTCCAATTTAACATTTAAATCATACTTACAGCACGCATATCATTTGACTAGTTTAATGTGTGCAGCATGAAAATATTTCTTATTAAAAAAGGGTCTGAGAAATGCAACTTTCTGATTGGCTGCAAACATTCTAACAGCCTTATGTTAATATTTTATTAACATACATGCACAGCTTAACCATATGCTGAACAAGGTTTAACACTGTTTAAAAACATTTTTTATTATAATAGCAATAAGGCACTCCCAGTGATTGTGTTAATGGTCAGTTAATCACCCTCTAGGGGCATGTGGTAATCGGCTACACCTTGTGACCCAGTACACCCTGAGAAGGTGATTAACAGACCATTAACATAACCCTTGGTCATGCCTTATTGCTTAATAATTATTTCTGTAAGGGCTGCTGTTTGACAAAATTTCCACATCTGCGGTGATTCTTATTTTCAGCCCTTGCTCCACATCGGTAGCAGGTGCAGCTGTGGGAGATATTATGCCTGGTACCACCAGGTGTAGCATTTCAATGCAGCTGTGTTGAAACAATGGATATAATCAGCTATAAATCTGGTGTAAAAATGGTTAAGCTGCAGGTCCTAGTTAACCAACAGCCTACTTCTTTCTACCCCAACCCCATAGAATTGCCGTACAACTGTCCCATGCATTCTTGAAATCCACCACTGTTTTTGACTCCACAACCTCCTCAGGAAGGCTCTTCCATGCATCCACAACCCTTTCCATGAAAAAATACTTCCTCACATTGCCTATACGCCATCCCCTCTCTATCTTCAAGTTGTGCCCCCTTGTTCTTGCACACCTCTTTTTCTGAAAAATGTTACCCTCTTGGACTTTGTTGATTCCCTTAAGGTACTTGAAAGTTTCTAACATGTTTCTCCTCTCCCTCCTTTCCTCAAGGCTATACATATTAAGCTCACTAAGTCTCTCTTCATATGTCTTCTGTTGCAGACCCTGTACCATTTTAGTTGCCCTCCTCTGGACTGCCTCTATCCTGTCTGTCTTTGCAGAGATTGGATCTCCAGAACTGCATGCAGTACTCCAGATGGGGTTTCACCAGCTGTCTGTACAGAAGGATAACAACTTTTTGTGTTCTACTGGTGGTGCCTCTCCCTATGCAACCCAGTATCCCCCCAGCCCTCCTTACTGCCCTCTTACATTGCTTGCCCAACTTTAGGTCATCTGATATGACTACCCCAGGTCCCTTTCCATTTGTGTTGTTGTTAGCATCTCACCCCCCATTGTATACTCTTCCCCGGGTTTTTGTTTCCCAGGTGCATTACTTTGCACTTCTTAGCATTGAATCTAAGCTGCCATACATTTGACCATTCCTCCAGCCTTGCCAAGTCCCTTCTCATCCTTTCCATCCCACCTTGTGTATCAACTATGTTATAGACCTTTGTGTCATCTGCAAAGAGACATACTTTTCCTTTCAGTCCTTCTGCAGTGTCGCTTATAAAGACATTAAAGAGGACTGGTCACAGTACTGAACCCTGGCGGGAGCTTATCTGAGAATTATTAGATATTATGAAGAAAGTGATATTGTCAATAACATATAGAAACAATTCCCTGTTTCCTCTTTTATGACAGCAATCTGAAATGGCAAACTACTATATATATTATTTTAATAACATAACTCCAAATTAGAAGAATAAAACTGGAAAAGCACTACAGTGGAAACATCCAAAGTCATTGTCTTCTGCAATATGTGAAATATGCCTCCATCTCCAGTTATCTCAATGTCTCCAATTACACCCCCTCAATATTACCACACAGAGATTCTGTAAACAAAAAAAAAACAGCAACATTTTCTAGTGTCTGGCGTGGTGCAAGGACCCAATACCATCTTTTAACTGAGACTCCACTATCTAACTTTCCCCCCACACCCAGTTTCAAAGGACTAATCAGTCTAACAAGTGCATCCAATGATGCAAGACCACCCTTCCCCTTTCATCCTAGGTGCATGCACTGTTGATTTAACATGGAGTGATTTATTAATGGAGATCTGAAATAGAATCAAAATTCCCAAACTGTTTAAAAGCCATTAAGGTCTTTAGAATGAGACAGGACTGTGTTTTCTATGCCACTGATCTCTGCTGGCAGGGTACTACTCCTCCCCATCCCTTTCAAATGTACATGCTACTGTGAAATGATGATGTGACCTATGAACAGTATGCTGCAGGTTGGGGGGAAGCCACAGATGTAGACTAGAAGTGGTCCACCAAAAAAACTAGGATTGAGGGGTCATCAAGGGTCCCATTTTAGATAAATGGCTCATTGGGGTCAAGACGGGGTGTAGTGGGGTGGTTCAATGAAGTAAATATGCTGGTTCCTGGTACCCTGCCAAAAACAGTCAAATTTTGTTTTTGTTATCTTACCAAATCACTGTATGAAAATTAGAGGTAGAGAATTGCAGGGCAGGAGATCACTGGAGTGGGGGCATATTTCAAATATTGAGGAAGATTGTTTCAGAAGATGAAAGTTTCAGTAAAGAAGAAGAACTGCACTCTTCTTCTAGTTTCAGGATTGGAGTTTTTGATCCCAAGGATTCAAAAAACCTAAAGAATGAAGCCACACACCACATCATTTACATATTTAAAGTTTTCCATGGTGAAATAAGTGATTTATATAGTTTACTTAGAAAAAGTGTGGGATTTGTACAGTGTGTTCTTTACAGAAGTGAAATGCTGATTGAAGTGTTATGTGAATTTAATGTTATAGTGTTTTAGGGTTGAGAAATATGTTTAAATAATATGCCTTTTGTTAATTTTTTATGTATCCTAGCATTCCATTTGGATTCCTGGCAAGTTATGCATCAGCTAAAATGTATTCTGCTGTACCTTACTAAAATGATAAGTGGCTTTCTACGGAGTGACAGTACCAAATCAAGATTGCTAGAGTGTCTAAGAGTGAGACACAGGGAGAGAGAGAGATGGAGATGTGATGCTCTGAAAGAAAAAGCACTGCTTAAAGAAAGATTCATTTAAAAGCATGCATTTTAATATCACTATATTTAAACAACAGCCATGTTACTTGCAATGTAATTTTCTGAATTTCTTTTCACATCAATGTTAATGTTTTAGGATACATCCCTAATTCATAAAGGCTTTTATCTGCTAAATTGGGAGTCCTGCCTGTTTTAATAGTCACAGACTGCTGGTGATTGGCAGTTGCTAATATCATATCAAATGGCATCAGTCAATCCTTTGTGTTAGCCATTGTGCGCTCACAAAGACATTTGTAAGTGAGTGGCATTGAACTGCAGTGGGGGTGGTGGTATCATTTATATTTGCTGCATGCAAATATTCACACAGCCCACCACTGTGTGACAGCATCACACTTGCAGCCCCCATAAGGACAGTAAAGGTAAAGTGAACTTTGTACACTTTTATTAACTACTACACTCCATGTATAGCTGATGAGGCTTTAACTGATTAGGGGGCTTCTAGTCTAGACCTGGGTCCTAGCTCTATTGGTCCTCTGTTGCAACTCAGGCATTACCTGGCCATGTACAGATGAGATTATCCAACTATGAGGGTAGTAATATTAATTTCCACACAATGGAACAGGAAAGTGGATGCAATCTGTGGAATTGTGCTGACCATTCACTCAGTTTCATGATTATTCATATCACTAAATCAGGGCCAGGGGTCTGTGTGCATACCATGTCACCATGCCAGACAGAGAGGTTTGGGGTTATCCTGTTAGACTTACTGTATTATCCTCCAACACACACACAATAATAACTGGCTTCCCCTTTTTTCCATAGGGAAACCGTGGCATAATTTGCTGTTATAAAGGAGCGTTTATAACAGCAAACATGCACACGGTTTCCTTACTCTGTGCATGCGTCCACCTGAGTTCCTGCCATTCTGATGCTGTCCACTTTCCTTTTCGCTGAATCGAGAACCGCCACTTGGACTCGGCGGTAAGTGTTTTTCACAACATAAATTTTCAAAAATTACACTTAAACAAACATATGCCTGCCCTACCAAATAAAAAAGTAAAAGAGATTTGTCACTCCTGACGGCAACCATGGACCACACACTAAAACCGGACCATGTAAGCAGAGCAACAGCTTTTTTTATTTTATATATTGCTGTGGCAAAAAAGGGAAACCCAGCAATTATATAAAATAAAAAATGGGTCGGGGTGTGTAAACTTGAAGTTTACACACACCCTCAGGGTTAGATGCTTTTAATAAACCCCTCAGGTGTGTGTAAACTTCTTGTTACACACCCCCACCCATACTTTATTCTCTATTTTACACTCTCAGTATAGCTACAACCCACCATCCCACTCCATGTAGTTACAGCGCCCTCAATTTAGGTCCCAGTTATAGTCTTCACTGTATAGACCAAATGATTAAATTAGCACAGGGGATCAACATTATGAACATGACACCCATAGTGACTTGTTGTAGGGAGTAGTAACTTTGTTTCTGCACTGCATGTGAGGTAGTCTAAATAATGTATTCCTTTTAGAATTCATTTTGAATTATATTGCATGTGTTATTTTGTATCTGATTGGTTAACCCCTTGTGTGTACATAATGTGCCTAAGATATGTACTGTCTTTGACTTTGTTGACTCATAAATGTGTTTAGTTGTGCTAGTACATGGAAATGTGTTTTCTGATGTACTTATGTAAAGGTTTATGTATTTCAACTGCCACTTACTAATATTTAAAGAGCAGTATATTAGCTCACTTACAATACTGAATGTTTAAAAACAATAAATGATAAGCATTTTCCCATTCCAGGCCATGCCAGCATGTTTTTTTTATTTTAGTATATCCAACATTCGATTTGATTAATCTCTGAAATCACTGAACACAACAGGATGCAGCAAGAAAAAAACATTTCTCCCAGTGTTCCCTGAGGCACTGATTTCCCTCGTATCCATGGATTTACTGTACTGTACAGAGAATGGTATAATGCTTTCCATACAAGACTACAGGAGACCTGTTAAAAATGATATTTTTGTATAAAGATAGTGCTGCCAGGAACATTTCTCTGTACCAGGCCTTCAGTTACAATAACCTGGCAAGGTTGCTGCAACTGTAGATCCAATTAATACCAAGTAACACCATTTAAGTAAAAAAAAATATATATATTTAGACAATAGGAGTGAGCTATATTTTTCACTGATAAAAGCATGTATTACTACCACAGTGAGATAAATGCAAGCCCAGGCTAACACAGTGATGATAAATGCTGTTTATATATACTGTGCTTTCCTCACCAGCATTTATTTTCACTGTGGTGATGTCAAGGACAAGCCCATCACCTCCCCCTCAGTGCTGCAACTTGTTTCAGCTCATTAAAACAAATGAAATTCACCTGTCTTTCAAGTACCTGAAGCCTCAACAACAGGTTTACTGAATTCAGTCTCACAGACACTCATATGCTGAGAAGATCTCTAAAGTTCCTACTATAAATCCCCATCAGCCCGGGTGTCGAGCAACGGAGTTATCTCTGACTTATTTCCTCTAAAATCTGGTATGAGACAAGGCTTCCCCTTGTCCCCTCTCCTTTTTAACCTATACCTGGAACCTATCATACATAGACTTAACAACTGTCCTAGGATTCAAGGTATCACAATACAAAACTACAAAATCAAAGTATCTGTATACTAACATACTAGATGCCAGCAGAGTAGGCCTATTGGTCTATCAAGACTGCTCGTCCTTCAGCACCTCAATTGAGGACCGTAGCCCTCTATCTGTCTCTTTCCACTGTTACTCCATCCCCCAGTCCTGCCCCCCTGGGCAAACCAGCCTCTGCTTCACCTCTTGCCTATTCCTGTCCCATCATCTCTTGAATCTCTCCACTGTAGCTGCCTGTACCAGCTCCCTGGGCAGCACATTCCATGGTTCCACCATTCTCTAGGTGAAGTACCTCCTCCTCCTTTCCCTACTAATCCTACCACCCTCAATCTTCCAACTGTGTCCTCTGGTGATTCCACACTCCTTCAGTTGAAAGATCATATTTTGGCTTACCTTATTTACTCCCCTAAGGTACTTGAAGACCTCAATCATGCCCCCCGGTCCCTTCTCTCCTCTCCTTCAGCGAGAACAGGTTGAGTTCCCCTAGTCATTCCTCATATGTCATATCCCCCAGGCCCTGGATCATTCTGGTTGCTCTCCTCTGAACCCTCTCCAGGAGTTGAATGTCCCTCCTTAGGTGTGGCCTCCAGAACTGCGCACAGTATTCAAGATGTGGTCTAACCAGGCTGTTGTACAGTAGCAAAATCACCTCCCTGTTCCTTGAGGTAATCCCCTTAGTGATGCATCCCAGCATCCTATTTGCCCTTGACTGCAGCCCTCCTGCACTGCTCCGATTATTCATGTTAACATCCACCAAGACTCTAGGTCTCTTTCCCTGCCTGCCTACAATTCATCTCTGGAGTACACATAGTTGGGTTTTGTTGCCTTGGTGTAGCACCTGTACTGAGGAGTTAACTTTCACCAGGTGCAGGACCACCTATCCAGAGTATCCAGGTCCTTTTGCAGGGCCAATCTCCCCTCCTCCCCCTCCACCACCACCCCCATGCTGATGATATTTTGCTTCAACTATCCCATCCTGCCCTATCAATCCCTCTTATGCAGGAGATTATTATAAGCTGAATGTTGAAAAGACAGTTGTATTTCCCCTCAGTCATAAAATATTGAAACAGGATGTCACGGCCTTGGGACTGTCTTGGGAAAATGAATCTTTGAGATACCTGGGAACTGATCTTTCGAGAAGTTCAACCCTCCTACAAAAGAAAAATTTGGACTCACTATTGATCACCCTTAATCAAGATTTAAAAAGATGGTCCCTTCTCCCACTTTCTCTATGGGGCAAATTTAATCTTTGGTTTACTAAGGAGGTAGCAGGGGCAGTCATGGAAAGGAGGGGGGCTATCAGAAAATTTAAGAGGACACTCAGAGAGGAAGACTTGTAGGGAGAACAGGAGACTGGCAGGGCAGAAGATCAGGAGGGCAAAAGTAGATACTGAAGAGAAAATAGCTAAAAAAGCCAAAAGGAGGGACAAGACTTTTTACAGATATGTGAGGGAGAGTAGGAGGGCAAGGCAGGGGTTTGTAAGGCTGAGGGGTGAGAGAGGGATAAAATTGGAAGGGGATTGTGAAAAATCAGAGGTATTAAATAATTACTTTTGCTCAATATTTACAGAAGAGGAAGATGGGATGGGACCCAAGCTAAAGAGGAAGGGGAAGGGAAAGGAAGGCAAATGGGTGGATCAGAGCCTATCCACTGTGTATAGGGTTAGGAAAGAACTAGAAATATTGAGGGCACATAAAGCAATGTGGCTGGACAGGTTTCATACCAGGGTGATCAGGGAATAGAAGAAGGAGTTGAACGCCCCATTGGTAAGGCTTCTCAATTTGTCCTTGGATATGGGGAGGGTGCCAGAGGACTAGAGGAGTGTGGACATAGTGCCTTTACACAAGGGAGGAAGAAGGGAAGTGACAGAATTATCAACATGTCAGCCTCTCCTCAGTGGTGGGGAAGGTAATGGAGGCACTAATTAAGGAGAGGGTGGTGGATTACCTGGAGGAGAGTGGCTTGCAGGACAGCAGACAGGATGGCTTCACAAAGGGAAATTTATGCCAAATGAACCTGATAGAGTTCTTTGATTGGAAGATTCAGGTGATCAACCAGGGAGGGACAGTGGACATGGCCTATCTGGACTTCAGTGAGGCCTTTGACACTGTCCCCAAGGCTGGTGAGCAAGCTAGAAAGTCTAGGGATGGGTGGGAAAAAAAAGGTGGGTAGAGGCTTGGTTAGCTGGAAGAACCAAGAAGGTGGTGCTAATTGGGGTGTATTCCAGGATGAGGAGTGAAGAGTGGCATGCCCAGAGGTCAGTTTTGGGACCTCTCCTTTTTAACATTTACATCAGCAATACAGCAGAGGGTCTGAAGGATGATGTGCCTATTTGTTGACAGTTCAAAGATATGC
The DNA here is from genome assembly GCA_016271365.2 of Neoceratodus forsteri. Taxonomy (NCBI): domain Eukaryota; kingdom Metazoa; phylum Chordata; order Ceratodontiformes; family Ceratodontidae; genus Neoceratodus; species Neoceratodus forsteri. Next base: position 956,501,575 of record CM057454.1, on the reverse strand, counting down.
AATAGGGTGGACACCCTGGAGGAATGGAGGACATGAGGCAGGAGCTGAAGAAGCTTGAGGAGTGGTCAGAGGCATGGTGCTGTAATGTAATGCCAGAAAGTGCACTGTGATGCATGAGGGAAGAAGGAACACAAGAGTAGTTTACACCCTAGGAGGGGAGGCAATCAAAGTAATGGAACAAGAGAGGGATCTAAGGATCATTGTCTCATACAATCTTAGATTTAGGAAACCAATGTAGCAGGGCAGTGGGAAAGGCCAATGGAATGTTGGCATGCATCAGCAGGGGCATTATCAGTAGAAGGAGGGAGGAAATATTCCCCTCTACAAAGCCATAGTGAGGCCGCATCTGGAGCATGGGGTCCACTTCTGGAGACTACTTCTCTGCATGGACATAGATGAGATGGAGAGGATTCAGAGAATGGCAACCTAGATGGTGCAGGGTATGCAAGGGAAGACATATCAGCAGAGGTATCAGGAGCTGGATCTATACATGCTGGAGACTAGAAGCAAAAGGGGAGACATGATTGAAACTTAAATATGCGAAGGTGCTCAACAAAGTAAGGAGAGGGTGTTGACTTAAGAAGAAGGAGGGGGCCACAACTAGAGGGCATAGCTTCAGACTGCAGGAAAAAAGATGCAGCAGCAATGTGAGAGGGAGATTCTTCATTGAGAGGGTTGTGGAGCCCTGGAACAGACCACCAAAAGAAGTGGGGGGAGCTGAATTGGTGGAGGGATTCAAGAGGGCATGGAACAGACATATGGGGCTGAATAACAGATGGAGGGCGGGAGGGAGGTGTTTGGGGGGATAGGGCAGACTGAATGGGCCAGTGTGGTCCTTTTCTACTGTCAAGCTTCTATGATTCTATGATTCTATGTCTTTACAGTCTCTGTGCAAGTACCTTTCTTGAACTTTTTATGAGTGGGTGGGTACCCTTAAGTTAAGTTTAGCAGAAGCTGTAGTCTTTAACAAAACAGCGGTTATAGCCACAAAATCCAAGAAATCTCTGAAGTTCTTTCAGGTTGTTGGGCTGTGGTCATCTAGTTAATGCTTCCACCTAACTGGGATCTGCTTGTATACCCTCTGAAGACACAATGTGGCCTATGTATTTCACAGAAATTTGAAAGAATTGACATTTGTCTATAGACAGTTTTAGACCAAATTCTTCAAGTCTGTCCAGTACATTGAACAGGTGAGCCTCATGTTCTTCAAGGCTTTTTCTGAAGACATTGACATTATTGAGTTATGCCAGGCATTCACGGAGGTCCATGTCAACCACAGCATGCTCCATAAGCCTCTGAAATGTGGTGAGTGCACCCAAAATTCTTTGTGGCATAAGAATAAATTCATAGAACCCCAGGGGACAAATAAATGCTGTTTTCTCACTATCTTCTGAAGCTATTGGGATTTGGTAATATCAGCTGCAGAGATTAAGGACGGAAAACCAGTTGCTTCCATTTAAACAGTCCAGTGCATCCTGTGCATCCTGTATGCGTGGCATGGTGTATTGGTTGGGTACAGATCTCCTACTGCATGTTCTGTAGTCTGCACATATTCAAACAAAGCCATTCTTCTTTTGCACTGCAACAACTGGGGAGGCATAGGGCTTCATGACTCTTGTATTATGCCAGCTGCTAACATCTCTTGCAGGTGATGCCTGACATCATTTATGTCAACAGGAGCTAGGCGTCTGGATCCTTCATGAAACGGTTTCTCATCTTGCAGCAGAATATGGTGTTCAGCACCAGCGGCACACCCAACATCCCATTCTTTAAGGGAAAATACCTGGATTCTCTGGGCCAGCTTTTTACTGATTCTGTTTCTCCAGCTGTCTGGGATAGGTAAATCTCCAAAGTCAAACTTATCAGGTGATACCTCACAGTCTTTTTCAGTTTTTCACTTGGATGTTAGCACAGCAGTGTCAGCACAGTAGACTTTAGCCAGGGAGCAGCCTCTGTGCACCGTGATATCTCGGTCTATAACATCTTGTATCTGGACCACCACTCTCTGGGCATAAGTGTGAGCACAGGCGGGGAGTATACTGGTTTAACTAGCAGTCCTTCAGGCAATTTACCTGCCTCTGGGGCATCCAACATCAGTATTTGGTTGGTCATGTCTTTTCTTTGCCGCACTTCTTCATTGACACTGCATTCGGCATTAGGCGGTAACATGATAGCAGAAGGATCTTTTTTCCAAACAATACCCACAGGCTCATCTTGTGCATCTTCCCTGGGATGTAGTTGTAGCTTATAGGATCTCTGTATCATTGTGTGAACATGCAGAGCTCTCCCAATTCTTCTTTGTTGTCTTCTTGGTATAGTTGGGTAAAGCGACCAAACATATGTGCATTGGTACTGATTAAAACAGGGATACCATCATACAGTCCAGAGGGAGGACAGACCAAGGCTAGTGTCTTCACAGAATCTTCTACACCTACCATAGAGGATGGAAAAGAAAGCCACACTCTCAGGTAACCAAGATACTGGTACAACTTATCACTCAACCCCCATACATGCAGTCCATCGAGAGGTTGTAGTGGGTGGTCAGATAAATACTGATCATACCAGTCTTTAAAGATTATTGTAACTTGGGACCCTTTGTCTAGGACAGCTTGAGCAGGGATTCCATCTATGTGTACAGTGGTTTCCATAAAAGGACCCACCAAATCTGACCAGTCCAGAGAGGTATCTGTAGGAACTTGAACAAATGACTTCCACAAACAAGTTGTATCAGGAATGGGCCAGCGCCCCACTGGAATTACTTTGCCTTGGGTACTTTTCTGCAAGCAGTTTATCTCTCACCCTGGCTAGGTCCTCTTAGGATGGTATTCAGTGAAGAGATTGTCTGATAATGAGTGACTACAAAATTAGCTACCCATTTTCAGTGCTATAATTTTGGGCTACCCTTCAAGGGTAGCGATGCAATATCAAGAACAGTGATCAAAAGGGGAGGGATAGGGAGGAGGAGGGGAGGGATATGGAAGAGGGTTTAGGTAGGAGGCTGTGCCTGCTACAGTCGAGCCAGTCCCTTGGTGTGGTGGTGAGGGTGGCTGACTCTGCTGCAGTAGGCACTAGGTTTGGGATGGAGCAGGGAAAAGAATTTTGCTGCTGCTTGCAGCTGCATTTTTTTCCTATGCCCATGCCGGAGTGTTGCCTCCTCCTTGACATGCACCCCACTGGAGTTGGTAATCAAAAATCAGGTGAGTCGCCGAGATATGCATATCACCAATTTGCTTTTTGGCAATATGCATTCACCATAATAGCGATCGCTGTTTTGCAATCGCTATTATGACATGGAATCTCTAGGGATTGGCACTCCCTGTTAATGTGACCATCCTTCCTGTACTTGTAACAAAACACACCTTCTCTGGTCAGCTTTGGCAGTGGCATTACATCAGAATTGGGTCTCCATTAAGCTAGATAACTTAATAAAACAGTTAAGGACTCTGGAGGGACAACAGAAACAAAAATTATGTAAGACAAGGGAAACGAAAGTAAAAGAAATTGAAAAGAAAATCCAACATTGAAATAAGATTGAAATCAAAAAATCCCACCACTACTTAAAGCAATCCTTTTACGAAGGTGGCCCCAAGGCAACTAGGCTATTGGCCTACCGCCTGAGGCAGCAGACTGCCAGAGCCAATACCATGGGCCTACGTCACCCAGATACTGGACAAGTATCACATAAATGGGAAAAGATTGCAGACTGCCAGGTCGCCTACTATAAAAAGTTATATCAACTGCAAGTAGACTCTGATACTGAAGAAGCCACAGAATTTCTAAAAGAGCTTAAGCTGCCTAAACTTAATGATGTTCAGAAACAAACATTGCTGGCTCTGATCTCCCAAACAGAGGTGATGTCTATTATCCAAAACTTAAAGGTGGGCAAATGCCCAGGACTGGACGGGTTTGGCAGTGAATTTTATAAGACCTTTGCATTCAAAACCATGCCTCTACTGAATAATATTTACAATCAGGTGTGGTCGGAGAGGGAGGTGGTGCCCCCATCATGGAATTATACCATGAATTCAGTAATATCGAAAGAAAGGAAAGACCTAAAGGAGTGTGGGTCATACTAACCCATCGCTCTACTAAATGTAGACTACAAAATTTTCATGGCCATAGTGGCAGACAGACTTAATCCAATATTAGTAAGTTTAATACATCCTGACCAAACAGGTTTCATAGATGGAAGGCAGGCCCTGGAAGTAGTCAGGTGTACCATAAACATAATTGACATAATTAATAAGCAACATATCCCCACATGTAGCATAAGCCTGGATGCCGAGAAGGCATTCAACAGGGTCACCTGGAGCTTCCTTTTTGTAGTACTGCAGAGAATGGGGTTCCCCACAGCTTGTATGGAGGCTATTAATGACCTGTGCACATCTCCACAGGTCTTTGTTAGGGTAAATGGGGAAATCGTACAGAGATTTGATTTAGGAAGAGGCACCCAGCAGGGGTGTCCATTTTCACTCTTGCTTTTCACAATATACATTGAACCCCTGGCACAGGCCATTAGAGAAGTCCAAGGTATTGGGGGAATAATGATTGGAGGAGAAGAACACAAAATATCTCTTTATGCAGATGATGTCCTCGTGTATCTGTCCAACCCAGACAGATCTATTCTGAGACTTTGGGAGAGCCTAGATAAATTTGGTCAATACTCAGGGTGTGCCCTTAATAAGCACAAAACAGAAATACTTACATTTGACTACACCCCCACCAAGCTATACAGCAATTAATCCCTATGAAATGGAATAACCAAAAGATAAAATACCTTGGCACCCAAATCCCCAGAAACCTCACTGCACTATTTGCACTTAACTTTGAACCCTTGTTGCACCAAATAAGAAAAGACATCAAAGGATGGGAGCTTCTAAACTTATCCCTCTACTCTAGGATCCAGACTGTCACAATGAATATCCTCCCCAGACATCTTTATCTTTTCCAGTGTCTACCACTAAAGATTTATCACAAGCAGTTCAAAATTTGGCAGAGAATTATTTCAAGATTTATATGGAATAATAAAAGGCCCAGAATTAAAATACAGTTATGCTAGCCAATAAAAAATGTGGGGGGGGTGGAATGTCCCCAGCCTAGATGACTACCATCTGGCAGCCCAATTGAGATGGACTCTGCTATGGTCTACTGGAAAATATAAGGCCCACTGGAAAACAATTGAGGTGGTATGCTCAGAGGGGGCTTCTCTCGGAGCTAGGGTGGCCAAACCAGAACTGAAACATACGGATACTAATACCCTGCCACTTACTGTAAAGAACACACTTAAGGCACTTAGTAGACTGTGGTCTAAACACAAACTCACAGAACAGTTGTGGCCTCTGAGGTGGTTTGCATGGGACATGTCCTTTCCACCCTCGGGACAGGATCTCATCTTTTGCAGGTGGGGCAGACTAGGGCTAACCACACTAAAACAGTTTATGGACGGGTCCAACATTCAGGAATTTGGGCAAATTAGAGAAAAAAATCCTCTTAAGACAAAGAAATCATTACCAATTCCTACAAATTAGAACACACATCCAGAATCTGCAGTGATGTTTTGGTAGGGACCCGACTTCAAGCAACCTAAGACAAGTAGTAGAGGAAATATTATGCTTACAGAGAAACAAGGATCACATCTCAGGGCACTTGGGGACAGGGGTGGAGACCACATCAAGCCTCTTAAAGATAGATGGGAATCAGAACTTGGAGAACAGTTAACAGACAGAGAATGGGATACTATCTTTGCCCAAGTCAACGGAATCACATACTCCCCAATATGGAGAGAATTTGAATGGAAAGTCAGGGTAAGGTATTTCATTACTTCAATAATCAAAAATAAGTGGGATAAAAACTGTCCAGTTGCATGTTGGAGGGGCTGTCAGGATCCACAGGCAAATCATCTCCATGTATTCTGGCAATGCCCTGATTTGGATCGGTACTGGCAGGATATAACACAGAATTTAAAAGATATCTTCTCAATAACAGAACCATTGGGCCCTAAACATGTGGTACTGGAGATGATACCAAGGGAGGTCAAGGGAAGTGATAAGACATACTTATAGAACATCTTGGTGACATCTGCGCACAAGGCCATCACCAGAAAGTGGTTATCCCCCCACCCAACAGCAGTGGGTCACCATCATCTAAGAGATACAGAACATGGAAGAATTGACCCATAAAATCAATTTTATAGTTTCAGAACTTTGTGCTCAGATGGACACACTGAATGATATGGAAAGAGGCCAGGTTGGCAGAATGAAGAAAGGAAGGGGGAAAAGTTAAGGCAAGGCAGAAGAGAAATGGAGAGGGGTACTGGATGTTCTAAACGATATCACTAGGCCTATGGTATAATGGTAACTTAGAAATATAAGAAAAGGGGGAAAACAAACCTGTTTCTCTTTGCTTGCACTCTGATAATAATATGGAACAAGACTACCTGATCAATTATCAAATACTAAATCTTGTGATTTTATGAATGGAATTACTTAATTGAGCTGTAAAGAGATAAATGCGATGTAAATCTGCCTAAATATGCAATAAACTTGAATAAAAAAAAAGAACTGGGTCTCCATTCATGTCTAGGGGCAGTGCAGAACACATATTTCAAGCTTGAGCAGGGGAACTGGCAGCAGAGAGTCCTTGTTGGGTCTCCCTCCCTCCTAACCAAGCCTGAGGCTGCACACTACGTCACATCAATTATTTTACCATACCAGATAGTTAATTTATTTGTGTCTCTAAACCTCCGGGCACAGCTGGCACATGAGTGTGCACTCTCACTCCCATGGCAGATGCGTTCTGATGGGCATCTTGGCCTTTAACCATATCTACAGCATTTTAAGCACTTACTGTTAGTTCTCTCAACTTTTTCAGTAAGTTTTTCAACTACTGTGAGTCATTTACAGACTCTCTGGGCTCTGTAGGCCTCACTTCACACCCTTCTACTTTGTCTGTTTCCCATCACTGCCATAGTCAACAACTGTGGAGGCAGGATAGGACCCCAGCATTCCTCTTCTTTTTCACTCAGCTTTCTGGACTTTCTGTATTAATTCTCAGTAGGAAGGTGAGTTGTCCCTCTTCTCCTCCAAATGCCGCTGAAGGATCATTATAGTAGAGTGTTAAGCAGCCTCAAGAATATGCTCTAGTTGCATGTGATTCAGATCATGAGGTGCCACACTACTCCTGCGGAACACTCACTGCAAAGCTCTCTCTCTACCTGATCCAAAAAAAACAGACAATGGATCTCCCTGTCAATAGTGAGTAAATTTAATTTTTAACCAAAGATCACTAGATTCGGTGCTCCCAAACACATCTTCCAAAGTGGCCAAAGTACTCTTGAGCAGGTGTGTCTGCATCAGTGGTTTGGAAAACTCGGACAGAATCCAAGGCAGGACCTCAGAGGCTCTCCATGATCCTCTTTCTTTTCTCAGATTCACTACACTGCCATTCTCACACAAGGAGTGAAGCATAATCCAGTCAGATCTCCAGGTCACCTCTCCATGGGCCGGGGGAAGGGTGCCCAAAAAAACTCACAATTTACTGTAAGAGTCATGGCTAACTGAGGGCACAGGCATAGGTACAGGCACAAGTGCAGGTGCTGGGGCTGGCACTAAGGCTGGTGTAGATGCAGGAACAGGCACAGGTGAAGATGCAGCTGCAGATGCAGGAGCAGGTCCCAGAGGATGGATACCTTGAGGGGTTTCAAATAGCTTCTTTAAATCCTTGAGGGTTTGGCCTCCTGCCTGTAAGTCTGGTGATCTTGTCTTTGAGCACTTCAGCTTTGGGGGACTCCTCAGACCTGGGTATTGCACTGTACATAGGTGTGACCTTCCACACTACCCTGGGCTCATCAGACACAATCTCAGGTGGCACTACAGAGCCATCTATTGGAAGACTACATTCCACTAGGTTCATTAAACATTGGGTAGCTCGATCAATATGGTGGCCCTTTACCACAGTTTTACCGAGGCATTTAACTTTACCTAAGGCTCTCTCAAGTGTAGCTTTGTTGGTGCCCAGGGGAATGTCTAGTACTAAACTGGAACTCCACTAGTTGATCCCCTCACCAAGGCTTTACTACCAAAGAGCTGGGGTAAAGGCCATTTGCTCTGGCTTAATAAACTTGCATTTTGCATTGAGCAATGCTGTTAAGTGTTTCATTTTACTGCTCTAGTGCTGAGCTCTTTGAACTTTTGAATGTCTAGTAGCAGTAGGGCCTTTTGGAGAACCAACCTCTTCTGCCTCACACCAATCAAGTAAATATTGCACAGACATGGTATCGTTAGGGAATTCATGGCCAGAGCTAGAACTTGCCTCCATTTTGTTGCCAGATTTCTGCGAAAACCCAACTGCAATATTTGGGTTTGGCCACTAGGAGGTGATAATCCTAACAATGCCTCCAAAGATGTAACCTGGACACTATCTCCCATGGACTACTACCCCTGCCTGCTGCCCTATATGCAGGTTGAGGGGTCTGGGTTCATTTCTAACATTTATTGGGGATTCAATACCTATAGTAGAACTACAATTATGGTGCCTCCATCCATAGTGACTTTTAAGAGGGCTAGATGTTAAGCTAGCTCAACCCTCCTGGAAGTTGTACTGATCCATAGCCCCAGCTAGTGACCCCACACCTGAAATTGCAATAAACACTTTACTTTGCATACAGTAACACATGTAAGGGTGAGTGCTAATAATATACTCACAGACACTTCACTTACCAACAGGGTCTGGAACACTTGCATTTACCCTTTGCCTCTGCATTGGAATAGTTGCCAGCAATAACAATATGCTTTCAACCCCCCACAATAAATTAGCATTTGATAAAAATATGCTCATGGACCATGATAACATTCAAACTATAAATATATTTATTTAAGGGATTGAACATGGAGTAGGGGATGCAACTTAAAATCAGGTGGCCTTTTGCAATTAGAAAAACATATTCTGTACATGAATAATCAGCCCCACTTATATCAGCCCAGATGGGGCTCCTTAGAAGCTTTGCTTGTTACATGTAACCTATAATGGCCTATAATTAGCTGACTGTTTGCCTTGTAGGTGGTGTTCAACTTTGCAGTTATGCTGAGAGTAACATGTACACGCTTGCTGGAGGGGAGTGGGGAGTGGTAAAGGGGGAGGGGGTAAAGGTCTATAGGAGAAGGGAACTAGGTAGCTAGATTTGGATTAATTAGTAGATACATAATAGAATTGTGATTATTTTAGCCGATGTAACCACAAGGCTTATAAGGCATGTTCTTGGTCTTTGTACAACAGTGTCTATGCCATGTGACCTACAGTGTATTGTGGATGCTGGGAAAAAAATGAATAAAGCATACTAAATTAAAAAAAAAATCAGGTGGCTTAATATTTTGGTTTTGCAAAACTTGATTTTGCATGACATTTAAATGCAACACTCAGCCCCCTGGACAGTCCAGTTCATGCTGTTGGGTACCCTGAATGTAATTAGGTGCAGGCCTGAAGCATTGCGATGGGTTTTCTGGCAATGCAGCTGGTTGGGGCCCTTAAAAAAATATTGGGCCCAATGCACGAATGTGCATAGTGTCTACGTGTAGTGTATCTGAGGTGCATAGCCACTCCGCACCCATTGCGCCACCCCCCCACGTGGGATATACAAAGAGGGGCGTGCAACGAGAACACACCAGATCCCATGGCTGTGCAGACTGCAATGCACTGAGGGTGGGCAAGGGGCATGCCAGCATTATGTGCCATTCACTGAGGAACGTAGTGCTGCCATGGGGGTGCAGAGGAGGGCGCAGGTCACTACAGGGGGTACCCTGCCATAACCCCAGTATGTGCTTCATGCACACCAGGCAGATAGCCCCCATCCCACACCAAGAGGACCCCAGCACACATCCCCACTGGCTGCCCACTGCCACCCACCCCAGCATAAACCTGTGCCCCATCCCCTTGACAGTCATACCCCCCTCTCACTCACACAGAGGGGCACTGGCCCCGGGAATGCAGACCTCCGACCACATACAACACCACCAGACCACCACCACCAGTCTCAGCCCCTCTGGGCAAGCAGTGGTGTTCAGTGCCCCCCTCTGTGGCAGTGACAACACAACCCCTCCACCACCACTGTACCTGTCCTCTGGTATCGCATGGGACAGTCAGTGGCACAGCCCTCCTACACCTCCTCAGCTGCTGGCATTACAACTGATGTTGGGAACATGCTGGCCATATAAAGGTGACCAATATTCACAAATAAGCACCCACACAGCTTAAAAAATAAAGGCCAAACGCTCCAAAAATATTCCAGCGTTTAATATCCAAAGTGCAGCAAATGCAGCAAATGCCAAACGGAGGACAAGCAGCTTTTGCATGTTCCATATATAGGTGGCACACTCCCAGCATCACTTGGATGACCAGTGGCTGAGGGGGTGTAGGGGGGCTTTTCCGCTGGCTGTTCTGTGCAGTGGCACCAGAGGACAGGTACAGGGTGGGTGTGGGGGGTATATGCCTGACAGGGATGGGGCACAGATGTGTCGGGGGGTATCTGCCTACATGTTCATGGGGACAGAGAACACATGTGAACAGTTGGGTCTATAATGGGGATGGGGCTGTGCTGTGTGTGTGGGGGGGCAAGTATATGGGACTGGGGCGTGGTTGCTTTTGGGGTGAGGATTTGCAACTTAGGCAGGGCCGGGGGATGCACAGGGTAACGGAGCCTGTCCTCATGGGTCCAGGTGTGACTGAGTCTATTCATTTCACCCAGACCCATGCCATGCTGCATGCGGGATCCACTGTGGGACCCACAATGGGCAACCGCTTGGACGCCCACCTGGGACTGTTACTCTGCCCCCATCCACTGCATGCAAACCTGCGCACCAGGGGGTGGGGTCACAGACATGTGGTGGTTGTTAGTGAATACCGGCCTGTGCATACCTGTCCATGGGTGTGGAGCTACACGGCTGGGATACATACCTCAGGCATATATTTACCACCCACTCGTGCATAGGGGCAATTGATGATTAATTCTGTTACTTTTGGCAATATTCACAAACACTTTAACCCAAGGCAAATTGTAATCCTCAGGCCAGATGGCCTGCAAAAACAGTTTTAGCAGCAACTTGAAACTGTTAGGCAAATCAGGTGGCAAAAAACTTTAAATTGGTTACAGTGACAGGCCCTGTTATTACTCACTGAACCATGGACCTCGGGATCTGGGTTGGTTTCCAGGCTGATTTCCATCAAGGCAGGAACTGGTTCTCTGGCATGTGACTCAGGACTTCATCCTTTTTGGCAAGGACCAGGATACAGGGACCAGGGCTGACACGACTCACCCCCACTTCAACGCCATGCTCCCGAGGGTGGCCACAACCCACAATGATCTTCTCTGCAGGAGCTGACTCCCTTCTCTGGTCTTCTGGCAGCATTGGAATAACCAGCATCAACAGTCTCTCAAGCAATTTATTTGACATCACATTCTCAGCTTTGGTACAGTTCTGGCAATGGCCGTACAACTTACCCGCTTGCAGGTCGCAGTCCTTGGTATGTAAGCTAGCACAGTCGAAATGCTGGTGTCCCCCTTTTGGCAAACCAACTGGAAACAGTTCAGGTGGCCCCAAGCTTGCGATTTAGGCCACAGTCTTGGAGGCAAAAACAGTTTCTCAACATCACACAGATTCAGGGTCTTTCCAGCAAGCTGACCCTCTTTCAGTCCAGTCAGCGCTGGGTAAAAATCTCTTCTTTCTCTCCCGCTGGAGAATTTCAGTTTGTTCTGCAGAATTGGCAGCCCCAATCAGTTTTCTGAGCTGCACAGAGAGCCTACGGACTGTTTTTAAGCTCCAGCCAGACTGACTGTTCAAACAGTCCCTCTCAAACTGAAGAGAAAGATTCCTGCAATCCAATTGGTTGCCCAAGCTGTTAGTCACAGTCCAAACATCCTCATTGGTTAAATTTTGGGTGCCTAGAATTGTCCCTGCTTTTTGCCTCTAAAAGTTTCTGGCACAGTCCCAAGAGTCCCTGCATTTTTTTCATTTCATTTCTTTTATTTATTTTCATGAGGAAAAATGACTGGGCACAGCCCTTTTTCTGTCATGCCTGACACAGAAGTACCAAACAGTAACAATAAGCACATAACAACACACATATATATAATAAATAGAATAAAAAGAGAAACACAAAATGCACAGCAAATACTGTCACAGAAACAGTGAGTTGTTTTACTATAATGAGATACAGTACAAGCATTTTTAAAGTGCTTTATGCCATTTACTTTTTTGGTAATTTGTGAAAACATGTTTAACAGTTGAGGACTGCAACATGTCAATGATTGTTCAGTCTGAGATAATCTATGTGAGTTTGGACAAAATAAAGAAGCCTCAGTATGCCTAGTTGAACAGGCCCCTGAGTGTTTTAAGAGCCTGTCATTGAGAATACAAGAAGACCCCCTATGGTATACTGAAAAGGCAAAAATTACTGTATTATACTCAGTTTTGTATTCTGGTGGATAAACATTCAAGCTTTTGTACAATGAACAATGGTGTGTTCTAACTGGAGCTCTTAAAGTGAATCTACATATGTTGTTTAGTATTAATCTATACTTCATCAAAAAGGAACTGCCCTGTCCAAAAAACGGGGGGTGGGGGCTATAGTCTAACACTGGTAAGAGTATTTGCCTTGCAATAAGCAACCTAGCCTCATCTGTCAAAGTGTTAGCATTCCTATACAGGAAACCTAACTTCTGGTTGATTTTTTTAACTATGATATTCAGGTGACCCAATAAATTTAGTGAAGGATCTAAATGGACTCCCAAGTATTTAAATGAGTCTACACAAGATAGCAATACATTATTTCCAATTTGATGCATAGTTCTGTTCCAGTTCTGACCAACCTCTTTGGTGTTCTAAATACCATTACCTTTGTTTTATACTCATTCAGTTTTAATTTACTTGTAAAGAGCGAATTTGTTAGTTTAGCGTAGTCGTTTTGTAAAGCTATTTGGATTTCATCCAGAGAAGTGTCAGAAGTGAAAAGAACTGTCATCTGCATATAGAATACAATTAGTATTATTTAACATATTAGGAAGATCATTAACAAAGAGAGAAAACAACAGTGGCCGAAGTACTGACCCCTGGGGCATTCCAGTCTTTACCTGCCTGAATCCTGGTGTGGTACTCCCTATTCTAACCATTTGCTTACAGGAATCCGAATAACTATTGAACCATCTCAAACTAGTCTGAGATATACTACAGGACTTCAGTCTTGATAATAATATTTTGTAACTAACTAAATCAAAAGCCCTGGTTAGGCCGACAGACACTGCACCTGTCACCATCCCCCTATCTCTGGCATCCAGCACAGTGCTGGTCAGCCCAACCAAGGCAGTAAGAGTGCTGAAGTCTTTTCAAAAGCCATGCTGTTGTTTGGCCAGTGTACCACACCTCTCCAAGTAGGACATTAACTGTCCAAAGACACACCTTTGTAATAGTTTTCCCATGATCAGTAGCAGAGATATTGGTCTGTAGTCAGTAGCATTTGTTCTGTCCCCTGCTTTACATATGAGGACCAATATTGATTCCTTCCAGATTTGGGGAACAGCCCCACTATCTAGAGATAAGTTAAATAAGTATGTCAGTGGTCACACAATATCATCTGTCACCAATTGTAGCAATCCAGGGCATATCGAGTCAGGTCCACCACCCTTCCTGACATCCAGTTGTTGCAGTAGTGTCAAAACGTCCTGCTCAAGGATGTCTTCAAATTTAAACTCCTGATCTTTCCCGGTGGAGCATAACTATTCCACTAGTTGTTCCTTTGTTACCTCATCTGTACCTTCAATAATCTGACTTATTAAATATTCGTTTACATATTCTGCAATTTCCTTTTCCCATGTTATTATTCCACCCCCTTCAGTAGTCAAGCAAATAATTTGAGAGCTATTTTTAGGAGTACAGATGTTCTGAAAAGAGGCCCAGAAAGTTCTTGGGTTCTTTACGCTCTTTAACTGTTGTTGCTTAAAAAATGTGACTTTGCCTGAGTAATTTCCCTCTTAACTTCATTCCTTAATTGCATGTACTCAATTAAGTCAGTCAGATTCCTGGTTTTCAGGTATTTCTTCCTTACTCTATCCCTTTGTCTCATTTGTTGTCTCAAGTATTTCTTTAAACAAGGGAGGTATTGGCCTTTTACTCTTTGTTTTGTAATGGGAGTATAGGCCTCATAGGCTTCCAGAAGCTTCTGTGTTAGCCAATTAGCTACCTCTTCAGGATATGTTATTTGTTCAGTTTGTCTCATGTCAATTAAGGCCACTTCCATTTTGAGACCTTTAACATCTGTTCTTGCTATATTTCTGGTCTCAAGTAATTTAAAAGGAATTTTACTTTAGGAAATCATCTCACACCAACTAATGGACAATGATCAGAGATAGTATCAGCCTGTACATCACAACACAATATGTTTTGTGGTCTATTAGTTATAAACCAGTCTAATTTTGTGTTATTATTTGTTTTATAGTTGAAGCAAGTGGGTTGATCAATTAGCTGATAGAGGCCAAGCGAGACTAACCTCTTGGGGTTCCATGTGATAATGGCGATCACGCAAAGGCAATAGCCATTAGGGTTAGTGTACCCCAGTGCATAGCAAAAGGGAGCCAGGGACTTAGATTTTACACTAGTATGTGGGGGGCTGTCCCCCCCCCCCCGCACCTCCCTACTTAAGGATTCTCAGCTCCAGGGGTTGCATGTCGGGGGGGTTGCAAATTCTTTAAAAAACAATTTCTGGCTGAGCACACAAAAATGTAGGCATGCTCAGACCCGAATCAGGAACCCTCGCAGCTCTAGGCTGCCACCCACCCACCACACTATGGGGCCAGCTCAACAGCCCCATGCCAACCATGCCAGACAAACCCACCCTCCCTTCCATCATGTTTGCTCCCCCCCACGTGTGTATACATATAGCAACATACTGTCCCTATATGCGTGAACCTCCCCCATCCGGTCACCCTTCCTCACTGGTAGCCCCATCAACATGCATTGTTCTTGAGCCACCATTTTGAAAATCACTCAGTTGCTGACACCTATGTCACGGGCTACCCCTCTTGGCCAATCTCTGTTTCTTATTACTTAGCCAGTCCAAATTCTGATCCCCTATCATAATATGCTCTCTCAAATTATTATGATTAGCCACTAGGTGTTGAAAAAATGCTAACTCATTATCTGTGCATTTAGAATAAGAATAGAAACAAGTTATATAAAGATGTTTAACCCTAGTTTCCCCAAACGTTAATTTAATTGTTAAAAAGTCAATAGTATCACTGAAATTCCCTTTCTCAACTTCCTGTACCATAAATGTACTTCTTTTATAAAATAACACACCACCCCCTTTCGTTTTCCCTCTCCTATCGTGTCTGAACACATTATATCCCTTTAATTGTATGTATTCATCAGGGGTTTGCATTTTAAGCCAAGTCTTACTCAAGTCTATCACATCTAGACCTTCAGTTTGAATCCACGCTTCAACTTCACTGAAGTGGCACTGCAAACTTCTTGTATTCAAATGTGCTACCTTCAGAGCTGTATGAGTTTTAGTTTCAGTTGTCCTATCAATTAGACCACTACTTTTTGGGGGCCAGGGTTTACTTCAATGTCACCTGCTAATAAGATTAACATACTGGCAGCCAGTTTCCAAAACATATTCCCCTCTACCTCAGCTGACTTATGTCTAGGTGTTTTGGTTTTACTGACAAGTCACCAAGGCCTACCAAGAGTGATATAAAATGTAAAGGATATGTTACCCTATCTCTCATCAATATCCAGGTAATTGCGCTAAAATAATGAACCCTACTCAGTGCATACTCTGGACCTTCAGCTATAGTAGCCTTAAGGGCACCCCTACCACTTTCCGTGTTCCATCCCAAGGCATATCTGGAAGATGTGTAACCCCCTATGTATACACCAACCCTATCAGCAATAAATATACAGTCATCATTGTGCACCTGCTGTTATTGCTTTACAGGTCTCAACACTAGTCTGCCACACCCGCAGCCGCCTGCCGTACACTCACGTTGGTGACTCATGCCACTCCTGCATGAGCCACTCAAGCATGCAGATGATCTGCAGGCAGCCGCTAGTATAAGTCTCCTTTTATGCAGGTACACTCCACCCCCTTTGCTCACCTGACTTCCCATACCGTCCAGTAGCCCCCTTGAGTACCGGACATATGTTACAGATGCAAACAGCTGTCAGGTGAACTGGTAGTCCATGGGGCTGATAGAGTGTGCAGCTGTAGCAGAAGATGTTCTCTGTGAGAAGTGAAAAACAGCCATCGCACCAGGGTTTAGGCAGATGAAACAGATCAGTGTCCCCTTTTGCAGCAGTGATCTAAATAGTTCAAAAACAGCACTCCTTTAATGCAGGTACACTCTGCCCCTCTTTGCTCACCTGACTGCCTGTGCTGCCTGGTAGCCCCTTCATTCTCCAGGCCAGTGTTACATGTGCAAATGGTGGTCAGGTGAATTTCAGGCTCCCGAATGGCTGCTTGGCTGGAAAGATGCCTGCTGATGAACGGTTTTTATGCAGTCTAAAGCATGTCCCCACAAACAAAGTTCTGGTGCATCCAGTGGAAATGCTTTTTATTTACACAAACTCCACAGACATGTAGCCACTTTGGTGCCCTTTCAATCAATGCCACTATTTAACAGTTATACACAGTACTTTTGCTGCCGCTGATGCCGATACAAAATCCCCCTAGGTGGCAGGCAGCATCCTCATTATTATTCATACGGGAGCGCTCATTAATATTTATAAGCTCCAAGCTTCTCTGATTCAAACTTAAGTTTTATAATTTACTGAGGCTTCTCTCCCACCTTGTTCTGGTCACCAGTCCCCAGCTTGGTGAACAGGGGCACCAGGACTGCCAAAATATCTTTTGTTCTACTGTAATGGCAGTTGGAAAATCGGAGGCGCCTCTGCAAATGCATGAGTGCCTCACAGCTGAGGAAGATGCTTGTGGCTTGTAATCTCACTCCCATAGCCCAGAATTGGACACAAATGAACACGGTGCACACTGGGACTTGGACTGTGGTGGGGAAGTGTTCGGGGAGAGTGGGGAACACCAGGAGACAAGTGGGAGAATGAAGGGCAATTAAGGTAAGCCCCCAAAGGGGGGCTACAGTTATGTTTTTTTAAAGTCTTCCTTGAGACATCAGTAGTTCTTTAATGTAAACCAGAATTAGTTGCAATAGGTGACTCAGTTTTGAGATTTACTGATGCCAAAATCTGTAGGGGGAGAAAAGAGACAGCAACAGTAAGCAGTTTTCCAAAAGCCAAGGTAAAGGATATGAGAGAAAATATTGATGGTTCAATTAAAGATGCTGGACCTAAACCAGTTGTAGTACTCCATGTTTGTGTTAATTAAATGCAGAATAGATTAGAAGATGATATTGTAACAGATTTTGTGGCTATTGATGATAAAATGAGAACAATAGGGAGTATCCAGGTTATATCAGAAATCTTAAGCTGGCCCGCCAGTGCAGAGGTAGGATTTCCACTTGCGATGCTGGCGACCCGGGTTCAGGAATGGACAGGTCATCGGAGGGCCGGCCGAGGGGAGAAGGATCGAGCATCCCTAGGACTGCTTTCCTTCTCCGGTGGGGCAGGGGGACTTTGTGTTTGGTGCAGGAGTAACACCTGGCGGAGAACAACGTGTTACCCTGAGCCAACACATGGTCAATGCTCTCTGGGGTGGGACAGATGCTGGATGTCATTGCATGTCTATGCCCCAACTTACAGGGGATAACAAATTGCTGCTCCTGCTGTCTCTATGAAGCCCTGTCCCCAGGCTTCAAATTAGCCTCCTGGCCAAGCTCTCCCAAACAGTTTCTGGTCTCATGGTACTGGTGCCTGTATGGTATTGTGTCCCCATCCCCTGGGAAGTAAGTCAGGGGTAACTGAGTGAGCAGGGGCTCAGTAGGAGGTGGAAGTCATGGGGGCACCGTGACCAGGGCAGAGAACCTGACGGCAGGTGCAGAGGAGAAAAGAATGAAAATATAAAAAAAAAAATCTTACCAGTCCCGGGGGCTAGACTGGGAAGAACTAGAGCTGTTCAAAGAATAAATTATTGGCTAAAAGGGTGGACAGAGAAAGAAAACTTCAGTTTTATAAACAGTTGGAATAAATTCTAGGTAACAATAACCGGTACAGGGACACTTTGTTTGCATCGTCATTTGTTGCACTGAGCATGCTGAATACTGCAGTAACCTGGGCTAGAGTTAGTCAGGCTGTTCTCCCCACTAATGAATTTAAATTGCATGATCTAAATGTATCATTGCTTGCAACTCGTATACTGTCTAATAAGGTAGTCTTTTTTGTTATGCTCTACCAGAGGTGCAGTTAATTTATTTTTTGAGGAAGTTAAATACTTCTGTGAGTCAAAATCTGGAAGTCATTCCAATTTTTGGAAGTCAAAATAATTCCTAGATCCCACAGTTTGAATGCCAGTATTCTAAGCAGGATCAATTCATGGATGTTAATATGAGTATTAGTGGTATAATACAATTTCTTTTACAAAAATCCATAATTTCTAAGCTTCTGTGCCTTCAGTTTGGGAATAGATCCAGAAGCAAATGATTTGATACCTTTTAATGGACCAACATAGATGTAAAAGCAAGAACAAAGTGCTCTAGCTTTCGGACCATCCAGTCCTTCTTCAGAAGCTCATGGCAGTTGTTTAGAAAATACAATACTTATAACAGCTAGGTAATGCCGAGAAAAACAGAAAAAAATCCCAATTGGTTTAAAATAAAAAAAAAAAAAAACAGAAGATGACGTCAGAGAAGTTTAACAGTACCATACTGCCTTCAGCCAGAAGCAACCCTGGGTAGAACATGCTTGGTGGAACACACATACAAAGAATCCTACTGCATATAAATTTAATTGACATAAGATAACACTGCTGAAGCAGATAACTCCTAAATCAAGCTATGAGTGTCACAGTTAGTATAAGGATGTGTTTACGGAAGGGCAACCCCCACCCAGATTAAAGACAAACTAAGATTGTTATATGGGTCATGAAGTTTCAATGTCTGCATTATAGACAAGAATTTACCAGTAAAGTTGTCTTAAAAACATCAGTGCACACTGTGTGATGTGTAAAACCTAGCTGGACCTGTCACCCAGCTGTACTCCCAGCTAGATATAAGGCCCAAGAAATTTCAAAAACCTCAGGACTATATAAATGATAATTTAAATATAAATTGATAATATTAGTGTCAAACAAAAAACTCTAGTCGAGGAACCTAAAGGAATTAAGACCATGTAGCCTGATATGTACTGATGTCAATATACACTAAGAATGTAACAACTTGATGTACCACAAGTGTCTAAGGAATCTGAAAAAGAGATAGAAATGTAATTTCTCTCCTCCACTTCATACAAACAATACACCCTAACCCACCCCACATCACTATAATGTGGGTGGGGGAGATACACAGCTTTAAGGAGATGTTGTCTCTCCCCCCCCTTCTTTTTCCCCTCTCTCTCTCTCTCTCCACACACAGACACACACACACACACACACTCTCTCTCTCCTAGTGAACCTATATTCACTTCAGTCACTGCAATTGTTCCCCAAAGGAATTCAACTTGTCATGAAATCCTGAGTAAAAGGGCTTATGTCTCCTAATACCTACAGAGCAAAAATGTGACACTATTTAACCATACTACTATCTGCATAGTAACATTTCCAAGGATACTGGATAGAACTACCATGAAATAAACCTGCCACCCTCCCAGGATAAGGTAACTAGAAGTAAATATAAAAGTATGTGTTAAGACCAGAGGTCTAACATACCTACATATCCACAAATTACTACAATATTAGCCTAATGTAAAAAGATCTGTGCAGGACCCCCATGCAAATGAGATCACACACCCCAATATGTACAGAGTTACAAAAATTGTATGTGACAGTATATGATAACACTCCTGTATGTACAGGAGCAGGCTAGGTAATCTGAATATGGTGCAATGGAATCAATACCACCCCCAGGCAAAGATAAAAAGTAAGGAGGAATTAATATTCATTATGTGTGTGAAGTAAGAATAGTAACACATTATAACTCCATATATCTAAATAGAGACTTACCTCAATGTGACAGCAAGCCCCACATCTGTTATATCACATACCTCACAACATATACCCACACACATACATACACACACGCACCCACATCCCACACATGCTGAAGTCCTATAATATGTCAGTCTGAAGAAGAAAAGGTCTGTGGATGTTAGTTTCTGTAGTGTCCCATAAAACCAAGATCAACATTCATCCCATCTGCTACCATATTGAGATTCAGTTTGGGAAGTCATTCAGTTTTGTTTTTTATATATTTGGAAGTCAATGGCTTCCTTCCCCTTTATTTTGGAAGTTATTGCCTTATTTTTGGGAGTCAAATACTCCCAAAATGGAGTTAACTGAAGCTCTGTGCTCTACTGTTTAGACTGTTTGCCATTGTCTCACCCAGTCTGTCAATGCGTATTGCTGCATGTGTCTAGTAGCTGTCTGCTTTGTTAGGTTAATTTGCGTTACACTCAGCTGGTCACTTTATATCACCTCTATGTTTGCTTGTTAGGTTAACTGTACTATGCTCTGCTGATTTACCTGCATCTCCATTGTAAGTGTACTAAATTTGGTATCAAAGCCTCCATACTAATCAGACATAAAGTGGGTTACAAACCAGGTAGTGGATATGTGTCTAACACCATGCTCTGAATGAACAGAGTGTACAGAGGTCACCTAGGAAGCCTATTATTCAGGGCCTACATTCTCACAGTATACCTCCTGGTATGTGGAGACATTCACCCAATCCCAGGCCCATCCACCACAGGCAGTGAGACATCTGCATACATCCTGAGAGAAGAAGGGCTAAGTATCCTACATGTTAATGCCCGCAGCATAGTAAACAAAATTTACCACATCACTGAATGGGCCATTGAGCACTCCCCCGAAGTCATGGTCATCATGGAAGCATGGCTGTCCAGCAAAATTGGTGACCCACAAATCAGCATCCTCAGGTATGACCACTGGAGAAAAGACAGGGTGAAAAGGGGTGGGGCATAACATATGGGAAAAAGCCTGGATATTGAAGAAATACACAGTACCCTGGACTGGATGGGCTCGGAAGCCCTGGTACTGAAGCTAAAATGACCTTTCCATAAACCCATGCTGATGACTGGCATCTACCGCCCACCTAAAGCAAACATAGAAATATTCAACAAACTACAAGACCTCACAAGCCTGTACCTGAAGAGTCATGAACTGCTGATACTAGAAGACCTAAATGTAGACTGGACCAGAATCGATGCAAACCACAGCCTAATGGAGCTGGCATATAGCCTGTGCCTGACTCAACTTCTAACCCACTACACAAGACTAAACGATAAAGACCACAAGGCATCAGCTCTCCTAGACATCATATTAACAACCAACCCAGGCTGCTATGCCACATCAGGCATACTGCCAGACTTCTTCTCAGACTACCAAATAATCTACTGTATCAAAAAGACCATGAACACAGGGACCCCAGCAAAACAGCCCAATACACATCTTGCAAATACTTTGAGTACTGTATGTGAACTTCATGATCGATCTGGAATCCAAAACCTGGAACAGGGTATAGCTAATCCCCAATCTAGATGAAGCACAGGATTTTATTTATCATGAATTTATGGACAGCTGCAAAAAAATAACTCCACTGTGTACCAGAAAATGAAAGCATACAAACTTCCCCTGGCTCCATAAGCAAAAACATTGCAGGAACAATGCCTGGAAATTAGCAAAGCAATCAAACACAGTCCAGGCCTGGATTAGATATAATGGACCTGAAACGAATGCTCAAATGCTGTAAGATCACGACAGGAGTTTTACAAAACAGCTCTGACAGACAACTTAAAAACAGACCCAAGGGAATTCTAGACAATAATGAAGAAGATCCAGGGTGGCCAAAAGGCTGATGCTCCTAATTTCTATGAAATAAATGGAGCAGAAGCCCCACTATCCAAGCACATAGTGGACAAATTCAGTGAATACTTCATCAACATGGGTACCGAAGCACTAAAGCAAACCACCCAAATGCTCCAACAAAACCACCAGCCCACAACCCCAACCAAAACCATCTTTATATTCAGGAGAATCACACAAGCAAAAGTCTGTGAGGAGTTATTAAAAATTAAAACAAGAAAAGCTGGAGGACCCAACGACATCCCTGCCATGCTCCTGAAATATGTAGCCCCAATAATAGCAACCCCCTGGGGGAGTTTTTTATCATGTCCTTGGAATCTGGAATCTACTCCTCAAAATGGAAGGAAGTCCTGGTGGTACCAATACACAAATATGGACTGAAAACCAAGACAGATTACTACCGTCCCATCTCCCTGCTACCCCTTGTCTCTAAGATATTCAAGAGGGTGGTATGTGCACAACTTACACACTGCCTCGAAGAGGAAAACCTCCTAACTGACTGCCAGTCTAGCTTCAGACATCTACACAGCACCACCTCAGCACTAATCAAGGTCATCAGAGACTTCCAGTAGGAACTGGAGAGGAGGAAAGCTGTGGGCACAATCTTTGTCATCCTGTCAAAAGCATTTGGCACCATAGACTATGACATCCTCCTATCAAGAATGAATTGCATGGGGGATCACCGGTGTCGCAGTGGGCTGGTTTAGGTCGTTCCTCAGAGGACATAAACAAATGATATCCATAAATGGTTTCAAATCCTGCTTCACCGCAATAGTATCAGGGGTACCCCAAGGCTCAGTCTTAGGACCTATGCTATTCAACATCTACATGAACACCCTCACCTTGTCCAATGACCTCATCAAACTCCATCTCCATGCAGATGAAACAATGCTCTACACGGCAGGTATGGACGTCACAGAAATCAAACCCAGGCTACAATCAGCCTTTGATGAACTTCAGAACTTCTACTTACACTCAAATTTAGCCCTGAATGCCAAAAAATCCCAAGTGATCAGCTTCAGTAGAACAACAGGCCAAGACACAGCTGGCTGCACACTACAAAGAAAAATGGCAGATCAAGCCACTCTCCAGCAATTACACAGATACCAATACCACTACCAGGGTGTATGGCTGAATGAGAAGAACAGCTGAAACATGCACATAGAAAATCTAACAAAAAATCTGGGGAAATGTATAAGAGCACTATACAAAATCAAACACTCAACAGACACCCTAGCTAGAAAAAGAACAGTTGAATCAACAGTCCTCCCAATCCTCGACTTCGGCAATCTGTTGTACACATCAGCTCCTAGTCTGGCCTTCGCCAAATTGGACACCACGTATAACAGATTCATCAGCTTCACACTGGGCACCCACCACAGGGCACACAGGCGTGAACTCTTAAACAGACTAGGCTGACAAAGACTAGAAGACAGAAGGAATGTGCATCACACAATATACATGTACAAATGCTACAAGAAAAAAGTGCCAGATTGCATAACACGCAACATCGCACAAGAACTATCATGGGGTCACTAAGGTTGGTAGAAGGGTTAGAATTCATGCTCCCAAACAGACACTGGGAAGTGGGTAAGCAACACTTCCTTTACATCGTCCCCAAACTCTGGAACACTCTAGCCATCCACCTCAGACCGGCAGACAAACCCATCAGCATAGGCAAACTAAGGCAATGGCACCTGGAATACTACAATAGGCCGCAACCTTGCTGCTCAGCCCCACAGTAAGCCCCGATGGCCTCACCCCAAAACACCACCCCCATACTATCACATACCAAGTGTGTAAACTCAGAAGAACCTTTTGACTTGTCACTCTAGACTTATCTACTGCAACCCATTTTAACCTTACAGAGAGTAGTGGTTGGTGGGGTGCTCTCGAACCCTAGAGAGGTTGGTAGTGGGGTACCACACGGCTTGGTCCTGAGTCCGATCTTGTTTAATGCATACATATCAATCATCAGAGTGGGTATAGGATGTGAGATGAGTCTCTTGGCTGATAACTCCAAGTTGGGAGCAGCAGTTGAGGGGAAAGAGGGGAGGTTGGCCCTGCAAGGGGACCTGGACACCCTGGAAAGGTGGGCTCCCACATGGAAATTAAATTTCAATACCACCAAGTGCAAGGTGTTACATCTCAGATAGGGAAACCCTAAACACAGGTACATCCTGGGAGGGGAGCCACTGGAGGCCTCGGCTGGGGAAAAAGACCTAGAGGTCATGGTGGATGCATGTATGAATAACTCTGAGCAGTGCAGAAGAGCGGCTAGCAAAGCAAACAGGATGTTGGGATGCATTGTAAGAGGAATCACCACTAGAAGCAGGGAAGTGATTCTGCTGCTGTACAATGGTCTGGTTAGACCACACCTCAAGTACTGTGTACAGTACTGGAGACCACACCTGAAGAGGGACATACAGCTCCTGGAGAGGGTACAGAGGAGGGCTACTGGGATGATTTGAGGACTGGGGAAGTTGACTTATGAGAACAGACTTGAGAAGCTTGGCCTGTTCTCATTGGAGGAAAGGAGAGACAGGGGGGACATGATTGAGGTCTTCAAGTACCTCAAGGGTATAAATAGGGCAAACACAGAGGGGATCTTTAGACTAAAGGAGGGAGGTATCACCAGAGGACATGGGTTGAAGTTGGAAGGTGGAAGGATGAGGGAGGAAGAGGAGGAGGTTTTTCACTGAGATGGTGGTGGAACCTTGGAATGCGCTTCCTGGCGAGCTGGTCCAGATTTCCACAGTGGAGGGCTTCAAGAGAGGGTGGGACAGAAACAGAAAGGGGAAGTATTGGAACATGGTGGGGGGGAGGCTTTGTTCCCAACAAGAGACCTGAGGTTCAAGCAGACTCGATAGACCGTAAGACCTAATCTGCTGGCAATTAGTATGTTAGTATGAATTCTCTTGATTTTTTCTTATAATGGGGGTTGGAAAGAATAACTTACCTATCATATTCCCCATGGTGCTTCTAGAATTTTCTAACGGTGTCTGTACTGTACAGATATTTGCCTTACCCACATAAGTTACTTCAATCTTTGGATGGGACTCTTTGGTTTTTGTTTTTATGTCATTTATTTATTGGATGGTGGTTATGGACTTTTGTGGTAGCAGTTTCTGTCGAAACTATTTCCTTCATTTGATTCTTGTTTTATTGGACTCATCACTAGATCCGCATCAAAGTCGGCATGCCCTTCCACAGTATTGTTTTGCTATGCACTGAGAAGCAAATAGTGAACTTATTTAGCACATTGTCTTTCTTTTATTCTTTATTGCTGACTATTGGCCATTGAATACCCACTGACAATGACTGAACTGCTGCATGTTAAAAATGTAATTAGACTGTTGATTGCATGATGGAATTTTATGGTACTGAAGGTACTTGTATAGCCACTGCCAAGAGATCTTGGCTATGATCGTCCCCCCTTATTTGATCATAGAATAGTATCTTGAGAAATCAGTGAAGTACAATTCCTTTTCCACATTTTATTTTCACTGATTGTGTGTGCTTTAGCTGTGCAAAGTTTTTCATTTAAGTTGTTGTAGGGCGGTTCACTCTTGTATTTATGCTTGGGTGATGAATCAGCTTTTTGTTTCTTTTTGGTAATTATCTTGATGAGATTTCACTTTCAGCAATGTATTTTAGTTCCATCATTATTTGAGTGAGGGGGGAGTTAGAATTGGAGTGAGGGTGAAGGGGGGTGCTTCAATGTTGAGGCTGTGGAGGGGGTGGACTGAGGAATCCCACTTCCCTGGTGGATCATCTTGGAGGGGTCACCATCCATTAGTAGTTGCTTGTGCTCTCTTCTACTGCTGCTTGCTTCTCCTTAACTTATTGGCTTAATGTTTATCACTATGTTTCTATTTTCTTATCGGACTGGCTATAGTCTGGACTAGCGGACAATTTTCTGTCCTTTCTGAATTGGTCTTGGATGCTGCTTTCCCTCAGGGTTGGCTGGAGGAGAGGCATGTTGCCTTATTGCTAGACATAATATGCAGATGGTGGTTATTCAGAGATTTGTTTT
The DNA here is from genome assembly GCA_016271365.2 of Neoceratodus forsteri. NCBI lineage: Eukaryota > Metazoa > Chordata > Ceratodontiformes > Ceratodontidae > Neoceratodus > Neoceratodus forsteri. Next base: position 956,475,552 of record CM057454.1, on the reverse strand, counting down.
ATAGCATGTGGTTATTTTGGAACCTATGCTCTTGTAGGAGCTACATGCTTTTAATAACCTTTAGGGCCTAGGTGGCTGGGATTGGTAGCCCGGAGGGGTTCCCTTCCTAGCGGATGGCTGTACCTTTTTATGTTGGACTCTTTTCGGCCTATTTTCTTACTCCAGTCACCACCTGCTTGGCACTTTGGAGAGATTTAGTTGCTTTGCCTCCTCTCCGATTTGGGCATTGCTTCACAGTATAGTTCCCGAATGCCTTTCTCTGAGTCTCTCTCTCTTTGTATGTTTGCTTGCACGCGTGTGCAAAAAACATGTGGTAGTAAGCACATTTCAGAGGTGTGTTAGTGTTGCAGCCAATGCAGGGGATGATTTAGTGGGTGCGTCCCTCTGCCACCAATCAATGAGCATGCTGGCTATGACAGCAAACTTCAAAGAGAGCCAAAGAGTTCAACAAATTTGCTGCTGCAATCAGGTGCAGTTTCGTCATTGCAGCAGCAGATGAGAAGACTCCAGCCATGAGCATTACAGTGCACAGTAATACACATGGCCAGAGGAACTAGCAGTTGCTTGGTGTACCATTCCTGGTCAAACATTTCAATAAATAAAAGCAGCTGTCTGTTTTCTCTCCACAATGGCAGCTCCTGCCACCTACTCCTCTGTGTCACATTGGGAGTGCCAAATTCCCGTGTCAGCATGTATCCCCTCCCAACACAGCCACATTGTGACACACTGGGAGCCCATCCTGGTGTGCACAGACATTTTATTTTATTTTCCAGACACCGGGATGCCCACTTCCAGTGTCGGATGCCCCCCACCCCCCAAACTCAATTAATTTGCCAATGGGGGTGCCAAATCCCCATCAGCATCACATTTCCCCTCCCCAACAAGCTTGCTGAGGGGGTGACTAATCTCCATCGGCATCATGTCCCCCCCCAGATGTTTGTGGCACAGTGGGAGCCCACTCCAGTGTGCGCAAAAGTTTATTTTTTATTTTTTTTAAACTATAAATAAAGAAAACAGTCCCCAGAGTCTTTTTGTTTGTTAAACTGTTAAAAAAGAATATCGTCCGGCATCAAGGAAGGAAAGGTATGCCTCTTTGCGGATGACACAAAGATCTGTAACAGAGTTGATACACAAGGGGGGTCGAAAGGATAAGAAGGGACTTGGCAAGGTTGGAGGAATGGTTGGACATATGGCAAGTTAGATTCAATGCAAAGAAGTGCAAAGTAATGTATCTGGGAAATAAAAATCCAGGAGAGGAGTACACAATAGCAGGGGAGGTACCAACAACAACAATAATGGAAAGGCATCTGGGTGTAGCCATATCAGATGACCTAAAGGTAGGTAAGCAATGTGAGAAGTTAGTAAGGAGAGCCAGGGGATACTGGGATGCATAGGGAGGGGCATCACAAGTAGAAAAGGGGAAGTGGTTATCCCTCTATACAGACAGTTGGTGAGACCCCATATGGAGTACTGCGTGCAGTTTTGAAGACCTCATCTACGCAAGGACATAGACAGGATGGAAGCAGTCCAGAGGAGGACAACTAAAATGGTGCTGGGTCTACATCAGAAACCATATGAAGAGAGATTGAGAGAGCTTAATATGTATACCCTTGATGAAAGGAGGGACAGCGGGGACATGATAGAAATGTTTAAGTACCTCAAGGGAATCAACAAAGTCCAGGAGGGTAGCATCTTTCAGAAAAAGAGATGTGTAAGAACGAGGGTGCACAATTTAAAGTTAGAGGGGGGATGGCTCTGGCTTCTTTTCCACGAAGAGAGGTGGACACATGGAACTGCCTTCTGGAGATAGGGAGGCCCCAAAACAGTGGGGAATTCAAACACATGGCACAGACATAAGGCAATTATGGAGGGGTTGCAGGAAGTAGGCTGTTGGTTAACTAGAATCTGCAGCTTATCCAATAGGTAGGGAAATGAGCAGACTGGGTGGGCCAAGTGGTCCTTATCTGCTGTCAAAGTCTATGTTTCTATGTTTCTGTGTCATCTCCCCAGTCCCCCCTCCTCCCCCACCTCAACCCTCCTTCTGTGCACCCATCTCTCTGCACCCCCCCTACTCATACTTAGTCTGTGGAGCTTGGGAGCAGTGATCTTCTGTGGACCAGGATGCATCTGCACTTTTCAAAGCTAAGCTACGAACTGAGGAATCGGGTTAGCGCTGTATAATGGGAATCAATGGGGGGTTCAACTTAGGTTGATATCTCAGCCATCTTTAGGAATTTTGGCCCTAAATTTTCAACATGGGGTTCTTGGGACCCCACCTCATGAACATGTCACTATAGTTTTGTTTCTCTGTTCCGAAAGGTGATTTTGTGGTCACTGCACAGAATGACCTTTCAGGACAGATTAACAAAATTACAGTACCAGTGTTGATGAGGTGGGGTCCCAAAATGTCCATGTTTAAAATTTGGTGAAAAAAAAAAATGATTGCATTACGGGTGTGCATTGCACACTTTCTATGCACATTAGTAACTTCACAAATTTTCAATATTTTCACTCCAGATTTTTAATACTGCCATTTTTAACACCTCCTTAAGAACAGTACAGCTGTAAATTTTCATATCCTGCCTGAAATGTGTTTTCACACCTGTGGCACAGAATGGCATGGTTGCTGTGCGAAATCAACTTTCGGAATGGATTAACAAAATCACAGTGCAACTCTTCATGAGGGGAAGTCCCAAAAAGCCCATGTTAAACATTTGGTGAAAAAAATTCCAAAAATGGCCACGTTATGGACATGCATTGAGCAGTTTCTAGGCATGCTCATAACTGTAAATTTCTCATATTTTCACTCCAGATTTTCAACATTGCCATTTTTTCACACCTACTCATGAACAGTACAGCCAGCATTTTTCACATCCTGCCTGAAATGTGTTTCCACACCTGTGGCACCGAATGGCATACATGCTGTGCAAAATCACCTTTCAGGACTGAGTAACAAAATTATTATTTTTTATTTATTTATTGAAGTCTTGGATAACACCTGTGAGTGGATGCTCGTTGAGAGGTTCCATGTCAGATACATTAACACAAGAAGACACAATATAGTTACAGTAGATTATACATACAGAGTACAACAAATTCAACAGTATATGGGTTGCAATGACAAGTAGTTCACAAATTGTGCTAAAGCATTGTACATGGTATGCCAGAATTGTGCAGAAGAGAGATAGGCAGAGTCAGACTGTCAGGGTGAGGTAGGGAGGTGCAGGGAGCAGCAGTGGGAACTGGAATAGGTAGGGCAGAGGGAAAGAAAAGAGCCAAGGGGTAGGGGTGGGAGGGACATGCTAGGGCAAAGGGGTGGGAGACAAATGCTTGGGCAAAGGCTTAATCTGATGGGCCAGGAGTCGGAAGTGCTGAGGTAGACTAAAGCTGTGGGCACAGACTAGTGGGGACACCTACAAGTACTATTGTCGATGAGGTGCTGATGGAGTTTGCGCTTAAAGAAACCAAGGGTTTTGGCTCCATCAATGTCAGGTGGTAGACCATTTGTTCACAGACGGGCCCCGTGAGCAAAGGATCACTGGGCCATAGTTGTGCAGCACCTGGGCAGAGGGAATACTTGTGTAGTCGAGCTCCTGGTGTGCCTGGCATGAATAGGTGGTGATAGAAGGCTCAGAACTCCCTGAAGAAGTAAGTTTAGTGAGACCTTTTTTGAGAGTAAGCAGGTTTGATAAAGTAGTCTGTCCTTCAAATGAAGCCAACCCAATCGCGCATAAGAATCATAGGTGTGGGTGAGTTTTGGGGCATTAGTAAGCAGGTGGCAGGCTTTGTGTAAGGCTGTTGAGAGGCGTTAGAGCACTGTGTCAGTAGCGGAGCTGTAGACAGCTAGACCATAGTCAATCAAGGTGATGAATGAACTGTTAATTACCCAGTTCAGAGCTTCATAAGTGAGGCAAGGTCTGTGCCTGTAGATGATACCAATCCTAGGGTTAAAGGCTTTGGCTGTGATATCAGTGTGCTGTGCGTAAGACAGGGCAGTGTCCAGTGTGATTCTCAGGTACTCGAAATGGGGGACAAGTTCCAGGGTGTTACCAGAGTCATTCTGAAGTGCCAGGGGATAGCCTTTTAGCTTGTTTTGGGCAGTGGTGAAGATCATGGTCTTGGTCTTTTTATAGTTCTTGACCAGTTTTTGCTCTTTGAACCATTTTTCAGCCACTGCGAGGCCACTCTGGAGGTCATATTCCAGAAGTACAGGGTTGAGGTTGCTAGTAAGATCACCACATCATCTGTGTAGAGGAGCATGTGGTTATTGCAAGCAACTGGTAGGTTGTTTAGGAAGACACTTAAAGAGTAACGGACCAAGTATGGATCCTTGTGGTACCCCTGATCTGACCGGTCAACTTTCTGATACGATGGCCCTGATCTTTACTTGTTGTGATCGCAGGCTAAGGCAGTTACAAAACCATGCTACCATTTCTAGGGCTAGCCCTATGTCTGAGAGCTGTTCAAGGAGGAGGGCAAGATGAACTATGTCAAATGCCTTTGATAGGCCAACAAAGACCACCCCAACAATGTGCCATTTGTCAAAAGCACTATGCATGAATCCAATAAATTACAGGAGAGCTGTGATGGTGCTATGGCTGGCTTGGAAACCATGCTGTTGTGGGCATAGAAGCTGATACAGATTGAAGTACTCCACCAGCTGGTCAGCTAAAATCCTTTCAAGGGCCTGGGAGAGTGGGGGGAGTACAGAGATCAGCCTGTAGTTGTGTTGAAGAGACCAGTCACTACTTTTGTGTACTGGGGTGATTGTGGCAGCTTTCCAAAATTATGGGAATTTGGAGAGGCAGAGGGATAGATTAATTATCTTTGTCAGTGGACCAAGTACTTCGTCTAGTGTTAGTCAAACATATTTTAAGTCCAGAGAGTCCCCACCATGCTTTGATTTGTGAGGGCTTTTTCAAGGTATTTTCTAGCAGTGGCTTTGGAGACCAGTTTGAAATGGAAGAGTGGCCTGTTTGGTCTTGCTGGGGTCTTCTCACTGACCCCTGGAGCAGGGGTATTGAAGAAGTTCATCGGGAGAACATTACTGAGATCCGAAAAGGCAAGGTTCAGAGAGTTAACAAACAGCAGAAGGTCCGAGTTAGGGACACTCTCAACATTTAGCATGGCTGGGGCTATTTTAGGGTCCTTTCCAATGATATAGTTTAGATTTGCCCAAAACTATTTGCTGCTATTCCAGGTGTAGTGAGTGCTTCCATGTAGAATTAGCTTTTTGCCTCACAAACTGCCTTTGTGCACTCATTGCGGGCCTTTTTATACCTTTTGATGTTAGTTGGTGTGTCATGTGCCCTCGTTGTTTGCCAGAGTTGGTCTCCTCCATTTAGTTGCGCCAGTAGTTCCATGGTAATACAGGGATTTGTAGGTCCTTTGTTTTTTCTCTCTGTGATAGGAGCGAGTTTCTCACAGGCCGCATTGAATTTTGAGATGAAGAGATGTAGTGCAGTGTCCACATCCGTGGTTCCATACAGGTCTGAACAGTCCTGCTGCTTTAGGTCGTCCTTTAGCTGGGGAAGGTGGCCCTTTAGGAGCAATTGGTTTTTTACAGTTCTGGCAGGGGGTTTGTGGTAGTTGTTGTAACAGAGGAAACTGACAGGGGAGTGGTCACTCAATGAGTCAGGGAGCACGGTGAGATCTGTGATGTGGGAAGGGAGGTTTAAGAGAACCCAGTCCAGAAGCGTGCTGGTGCCCGTCTTGTAATTGGTTTGAGTCGGCGCATCCACCAGTTGGGAGAAGTTGATTGTGGCAAGGGTATCTTTGGTAGTGTTAGCAGCAGGTGAAACCCAGTTGATATTGAAATCTCTCAACAGCATTGTTTCAGTGTTTATGCTCAGTGTGCTGATGTACTCCAGTAGGTTGTTGATACCAGTCATGGTCTACTTAGGTGAGATGTTTACGGACAGTAGGATGAGCACTCTGTTGTATGCTACTAGCATTAGTTTGATGGGTAGTACCTGGAGATTGTCATTGCTGGGTGGTGGGGGTATGACATTTCCCTGGAGTGCATTTCTGGTGCTCTTCTACATGCACCCATATCATGGGCTGCCAGCTTGGGCAGCACTTATATGTTTATGGTGTGGTTAGCTGTTACATCTTGCTACTAAACAAAAAAAACTTAATTCCAAGTGCAATGACACTCTGCTCATTGTTATTAGAGACATTGAAAAATACCTCTCTCCATCCACTTGAGAGGATACTTGTATCCGCCTTTCTCAACTTCGGGCCTAATATTTGGCTCTAAGCATAGAACAAGCACTACAGTCTTTTAAAACATTAAAGGCCACTTATGTTGGCCAAGGCAAAAAAGCTAGTAAATTATTAGCACTCAGACTGTATCAACCCATTGGATCAAATCCCTATACTGTATGATCCCTTACTCTCCTCTACTGCAGCCAAGGCAAGAGAGATGACTAGTATTTTCAAGGATTTTTATTATTCACATCTATAGTCTGAAGACTAGGAGTCATGGCTTAAACATGCAGGCATGTCTCTCTTTTTGAAGGATAGTTCCTTTCCCCACATATTTGACTCTGCTGTTTTATCATTAGACTACCCTATAACCGAGGGGGAGGTTAAGAACTCTGTCAGCTCCCTGGCCTCAGACAACCAATTTTTATAAACCTTTTATTGATGAACTGCCCTTACTCTACTGTCTCTTTATAACTATTTAAATTCTTCTTCACTACTGGAGACACTTCCACTGAAAGCCAGGGTTGTTGTTTTACCCAAGCCTGGTAAAGATGAGTCGCAGCCCGAGAATTATAAGTCATTTCACTTACTAATGTTGATATGAAGAAACTTGCAAAAAGTTTAGCTTCGCATCTTGATCGAGTTTGGTCTAACCTTATAAGCCTGAAGCAGGTAGGGTTTATGATGAGGACACTCTCAAGTGATCATTTTTGCAAATTATTTAATTTCCACATCCAGGGAGAGAGACCTTGACATGGTTCTGGTCTCCCTGAATGTGGAAAATGCCCTTGATAGGGTCTCTTGGCCTTATCTGTTCTGGATCTTACAATAATATGGGTTTTTGGACTCCTTTCTTTATTGGATATGCTTTTATTTATTCCCACCCTGTTGCATGAGTGCTTTGTAACAGTGCACTCTCTGACTCCTTTCCCGTTTCTCCGGGCATCTGGTAAGGTTGCCGCTTGTTCCCACATCTTTTCAACTTATGATTGGAGCCGTTAACTTGTAAAATTAACAATTCTCTTAATATTTTGGGAATTTTAGTGGGCACTCAAGACTTAAAAATTTCCTCATATGCTGAGATATTGTGTTGCACGTGTCCAACCCAGTTTTTTTGTCTGCAATCAGCGCTTTCAAGCCCTTTGAATTTGATTTCTTCTGTCAATCTGATTTGCATCACAGAGGCATGGATGGGTGATGATGCTGGCCCTGTTTTTGAGGCTGCCATCCCCACTGGGTATACCATGAGGCACTGCCCAAGGAAGGATCGCAGGGGTGGGGGAGTGGCCATTGTTTTTTGATCTAGTCTGGGCTTCTTGGTGCACCCAGTTTTTAGCACCCGATCTTTTGAGTGTGTCGCTGTGCATGGGGGTGCAGGTGCAGGTTGCATGATTCTCCTTGTTTACCACCCCACTGGGGCAGGAGGGGAATTCCTGCAGAAGGTAGCTGACCTTATCATTGACCAGGTGTTAGAGTTCCCCAGGTGTTTAATCCTTAGGGACTTCAATGCTTAGGTCGACAATGAATCCTCATGTTTTGGTTATGACCTCCTTCAGTTGATGCAATCACTGGGCCTGTCACAAGCAGTTGCTGCTGCTACCCATCAGCATGGCCACACACTTGATCTGGTGTTCCAGCTGAGTCTCAAGATTGACAACCTCAAGATTGATCAGGTTGTTTGGTCTGAACACTACACCATGAAGTTCAGTTTTGATGTCCCACTGAAAGTCCTTCACCTGTGGAGATGGTCAGCTATCACCACTTAAAGGGTGTTGATCCAGAGGAACTATTGGCATTAGCTGACCTATCTAGGATTGATGTAGCATGTGCAATTGGCACTGGAGAGGCAGTGGCCACCTATAATAGGGTGATTACCGAGGTTCAAGATGCCATCACACCAGTCCGTATATGGCCCAGACCTTCTCACTTGAGATCCCCTTGGTTTGATGGGGATCTCAAGGTGATGGATTTCAAGGCTCCTACAGGCAAGTTACAGTCCTGGGAGCACTGCTGCAATCTCTGTGGAGGTGGCAGTGGTTGTGGTGACAGAAAAGCCAGCCCGACTTATGCCTCCTCAATTCACCAGAAAGCTCCTCCTCACAACAGGCAAGCTCCAGCCTTTGGAGCACTGCTGCAGTCTCCATGGAGGCAGTGGCAGTGGTGACAGAGAAGCCAGCCTGACTTGTGCTTCTTCATTTCATCAGAGATCCCCTCCTCACAACAGGCAAGCTCCAGTCCTGGGAGTTCTGCTGCAGTCTCCGTGGAGGTGGTGGCAGTTGTGACAGAGAAGCCAGCCCAACTTGTTCTTTCTCATTTTGCCAGAGATCCCCTCCTCACAACAGGCAAGCTCCAGTCCTGGGAGTGCTGTTGCAATCTCCATGGAGGCTGCGGTGGTGGTGACAGAGAAGCCAGCCTGACTTGTGCTTCTTCATTTCACCAGAGATCCCCTCCTCACAACAGGCAAGCTCCAGTCCTGGGAGTACTGCTGCAGTCTCCATGGAGGTGGTGGCAGTAGTGACAGTGAAGCCAGCCCAACTTGTTCTTCCTCATTTTGCCAGAGATCCCCTCCTCACAACAGGCAAGCTCCAGTCCTGGGAGTGCTGTTGCAATCTCCATGGAGGCAGTGGTGGCAGTGAGAGAAAAGCCAGCTTGACTTGTGCCTCCTCATTTGGCCGGAAATTCCATCCCCACAACAGGTACAGAATTCCAAGTACACCAGGCCCTTCAAGCTGGATGCCAATTGGCCCCCGCTCCCTGCTCTGCCTGCTTTTGGCTGTTACACAATATGGCTTTGAAACTGATTGGACAGCAGTTGGTCTGTCTGTCGCAGCTTTGGATTGCCCAGAGCGTGGCTGCATTTCATGTTTGAAAGTTTCTATATATTTTAAAGTTTATATTTTGTCCCGGCCACCCTCCCCGACCCTGGCCTCTATTAAATACTCTTTAGGCCACTCCCTCCTTGATTTTCCCTACCGATCATTGGCCCGGCATCATGACTGAAGAAAAAATTGAAAAGCGTGCTTAAACAACTCCTTTACTGCACCTAATAAGTCCTCTCCTTTCTGTTGCAAAGCAATCTATCTTCAGGCTTCTCGGTACACCAAGCTCGCTGCTCCTATTTAGCAGTGTGTCATTTTTCTTTTACTATCAATTAGTCTACTAAGTGGCACACTCATAAGCCTTTTGGCAGACATAGCTTGCTGCTACTATTTATAATGAGCCAGCCCCACTGATTCCAGTCCCTCCCTGCCTTCTTGTCACCCGATTGAAGGTGTATTTCCTCATTTTGCAATCATGTCCTCCCCTCTCTCCCTGCCTCCTATCTTTTTAACTCTTCTTTACATCATCTTTTTTTTCAATTCAACCTTTATTCACAAAATTTCCACAATACAGGAGGCAGTGAAACAAGTATGAACAGCAATTAGTAGTACAATCCAACACTGCCCCTGACCCCCCACTCCCCCCTGGCACAGCAGTTCCCTCGAATACTGTAGTAGCTAGTTAACTGTGATGATCTCATACTTGATATGATGGCATGTGCACCAATTACACTTTGAATTCTAGTGGTAATAATTAAAGTGTGAAGGAGATCCCATATAGACATACTTATGTAACCTATTTTGAAGGCTTGCTATGGCTTCTCTGCGTGGAGATTACCAAGGATTTCATGTATCCGTTCCTGATATGTTGGACAATTCCCGTCTTTCCAATGCCTGAGAATAATGTTTTTGACTGAGAGTGCAATCATGGAAATGTGAAATCTCCGAATCTTAACCTTAATAGAAGACAAATCTCCCAAAAGGCAAATATCTGGAGTAAAACAGTCCTGTAATCCCAATAAGGGGTTCATGCAGGTTTTAATTAAATCCCACAATGAAGCTATCTTGGGGCATGACCAGAATATATGAAAAAGTGTCCCAGCTTCCAGGGAGCATCTAGTGCACCTGTCAATATCGAGGAAGGCCCTATTTAGCCAGTTTAACTGGCGTCTAATACATATTGTGCAAAATATGGAATTGCATGAGGTGTAATCTATCTTGGGACACGTATATGTGACAAAACATCCTGAGAGACGACCAATTGAAAGTGGACTGCGGGAAAAATGGATTCCAAAAGTTAGTGGGACTGTTGCCACTCCCAAACTGCCATAGATACAATACCTGATATATCTTAGAGATAACCCCTGGGGATTCGAGAAGGGAAGAAAGTTCAGGTACCAATGCAAAAACTGTTGGGTGGGGAGGGACTTTACCAAACACTGTGATTAACAAATGCTTCAATTGACAAACCCTAAATGACTGAGAGTTGGGAATGTTGTTCCTTCTGAGAATCTCGGTTACCGAGAGCCAAGCCCCCGAGCCGTCCAACAAAGAGGAGGCTATCCCCTTCACCTAACTGAGGTAACCATGTATGAGAAATTACCTGCTTGTTTATGGTGAAAGCCAGAGAATTCCAGATGGACTGAGACAGGTCTGTACTTGGATTATATCTTAAAAACGAACACAGCTGCGAGTGAACCTTTAATGAGGTCATGAGAGTGGGGCATTTGCTAACATTCTGTAAAAGGGATACTTTTACTAAGAGCATGGTTGAGGGATCCATGTTCATAGCCTGAATATAGTCTAGTTCTATGTTAAGCCAGGCTGGTCTCAGATTTTCCGGACCCGGCCTTACCCATTTCAGGTATTTAGCAAGATGACTAGCCCAGTAATAAATTGCCAAATGAGGAATCCGTAACCCCCCTTCATTTTTTGCAGCAGCTAATTTGTGATAGGCCAGCCTGGAGAGTTTATTAGACCAGATAAAATTAGTGAAAAGCTTATGCATTTTCTGAAACCAGGATACAGGAACAAATGAGTTGAGATGCGACAGGGGATAAAAAATACGGGGAAATACATTCATCTTTATTATATTAATGCTACCCCATAATGAAATCAGAAGCTTATCCCATCTCTTTAGGTCCTGCACAATCATCTGAGAAAGAGGTTCTAAGTTTTCTTTAAACCATAGGGAAGTGTTACGTGTTAACTTGATGCCCAAGTATTTGATAACACAGGGAGACCAACACAATCCCAAGGGGATAATGTCTGTCTTAAAAACCTTGTGATTAAGGGGAAAAAAGGACGTCTGGTTTGCATTCAACTTATAATGTGAAAAACGGCTAAATTTGACCATCTCACTTAGCATATTTGGGATAGAAGTTACCGGGTGGGCCAAATGGAGGAGGAGATCATCAGCATATACTGTTATCTTCACCAAGTTATTCCAGATCGGAATACCTTGTATTCCAGTGTTATTAAGAATATTTTGAATAAGGGGTTCTAAATAAAGATTAAATAATAGGGGGGAAGGGGACAACCCTGTCTCGTACCTGAATGTAACAGGAAAGATTTTGAAAAAGCCCCATTACCTGAAATCCTTGCAGAAGGAAACCGATATAGAGCCCTAATCCAGCCCATAAAAATGGCAGGAAACCCAAAAGCTCTGAGAACTTGGAATAAGTAATTCCAGTTTACCCGGTCAAATGCCTTCTTGGCGTTCAGGGAGATCAAACCCATGGGAAAAGTGGCGTCCCTGGACTCCGAGAAGACATGCGAGAGGGTACGTAAATGGTCTGAGGATGAACGTCCCCTCATAAACCCAACCTGAGACATGCCAGTCAGATCTGGGAGAACCAGCGTTAGCCTATCCGCTAATATCTTCAAAAGAATTTTGACATCCTGATTCAATAGGGATATTGGCCTGTAACTCTGAACCAATTCGGGGTCTTTGCCTAGTTTGGGTAATAGGACTATTAACACTTCAAACAAATGAGTGTCTGCTGCAGCCCCAGAGAGAATATGAAGATAGAGCCGGTGGAGTACAGGCAATAATTGCTCCCTGAAAACTTTATGAAATAAAGCTGAAAACCCATACAGTCCCGGAGCTTTATCTGAGGGCAGAGTCATTATGACAGCCAAAATTTCCCCCTGTGATAGGGGAGAGGATAAAAATTTTGGGGAGGGGGATTTGCCAAGGAAGGCAGGCTAGAATCCCTAAGGTACTCTTACAAATCCTCTATGGAAGGAGGGCTATCCATGTCCCTATATAGCTGCTCATAATAAGTAGCAAATTCCTGCACAATCTCTAAAGGGGATACTCTCAAGGAACCATCTGCTTGTGCCCTAATAGGAGGTTTAAACTTTGCAGTCTCCTGCTGTTTTAAACGTAAGGCCAATAGGTGCCCCGCTTTTTCTCCTTGATCCATGAAACTTGCTTTGGTACGAATGATAGCCAACTCCGCTTTCTCTCTTAATAATTCTAAATATCTGTCTTTAACTACTCCTTGGAAATATTGTTTGGCTGTCTAGATTCTAGTTCCCGAATTTGAGACAATAATGATAATAACTCTGCTTCCTGAGCCCTCTTCCTCTTCGTAGCTAAACTAATGAGAATACCCCTAATATAAGCCTTAAAAGCTCCCCATATAATGTCCGGTATAGCACTTTCTAAAGGGTTGGTAGAGAAAAAAAAATCAATCTGATCTTTCACTAGTCAACAGTATTTCTCATCCTTCAATAGCCGCTCATTTTAGTTTCCATCGGGTCTCTTTCTTGGGAATATTAGAGAAAGCCAGATTACATAACACCAGAGAATGATCAGACACAGGACCTGGTTGAATCGAGGCAGATGACACTCCTGGCAAGAGCTCATGAGAGACCAGAAGGTAATCAATGCGAGACTGTGAGCTGTGTACCGGTGAACTAAAAGTAAATTCCCTGGAGTTTGGATGCAAAACTTGCCATACGTCACACAGTCCGCATTGATCTAGTAATTCCTTGAAAGCTCTTTGTCCTGGGGACAGTCCCCTCGACACGTTCCCAGACCTGTCTATGTTAGGGTCCAAAATCAGATTAAAGTCTCCCCCCCATGACAATGGGAATAGGGAGTAAGGGGAGAATAGTGGAAGTCAATTTCGCGAAAAAAGTGGGATCTTCCACATTTGGTCCATAAATACTGCCAAGCAAGAGTGGCATGGCCCAAAGGGTACCCTGAACTAGAATATACCTTCCCTCTGAATCCCTAAAACCTGAATGGGAATAAATGGAATGTCTCTATTAACCAGCATCATGACACCACAAATACTGGTTGAGCCTGAGGCATTAAAGACCTGCCCCACCTGTTGCCTCCTGAGTTGTAGTGCCTCAGTATCTAGCAGGTGAGATTCTTGTAAAAATGTAATCTGTGCACGCAGCAAGCTCAGGTGTTTAAGCACCTGATATTGCTTAGGTTTTCTCCTAACCCCCTTCACATTCCACGTAGCTAGGTTAATACTACTAGCCATCTTTGTTGACAAAACAAGCCCGAGGTTAACCTTTGACAACTACTACTATTATAATCCATGTACCCCTGTTCCACTGAAACTGCTGTGCCATCCTCCCACCCCCAAACCCCCCATCCTGCCCAAACTAACCCTTCAACCCCCCTCAAGTAACACCCAATCACAAACTAGCATTAATAAACTCTAACTATTGCCTTCTGCCCCACCCTCCCACCCCAACTGTCACCAACAACGTTCAACAGCTCACTGTTTCCTTCTCCCCCAGCCCCGACATTACCCCAAACCCTAAGAAAAAAAAGAAGAGAGATCTTTGAGCCCTCCTGCATGAAAACAACAGGAGGTAAATGAACTTAGTAACAGTAACAATATGTGAGGTCCTCAGGTGATCCACTCCAGATAACCTGTGGGTATAACACTGTTTAATAGAACTAAGGTGCTAGGATTAGTGAGAGTTACAAACTCTCAAGCCTTACCTGCTGAAAGGAACGCACCTCGTTAAGTGCTATTAAGACCAGACCACAGGCAATATTTCCAGTTCCCACATGGGACTCACCCGCACAGGAAACACTTGGCCCCACCAAACGGGTTCAGCTGCGCCCCATCCATAATAGCGCCCTTATGCCAGGGAAAACTCCCCATCACGGGCCATTGAAATCATTGAGCCCTATTTCAATGAGGTTCGAGATCCCTCTGGTGGTACAGGAACGAAAGCGCATAGTAAGGCACTGTAGAGAGAATGCCCCGAGAGCTTCTCCAGCAACCCATCGAATGATGGGCATTAAAACCCTACGGGGTACACACCAAAGGCCTTAACTGGACCGAATCCCCCTCGCATGCTTGCAAGGGAGGTACTACCCAAAACATTACAAAATTACTCTCCCCAGGGCCTGAAAAGATAAGCTTAAACAGTCATTTTAAAAGAGATCAGAGTCCCAAATAAAGCTAAAGCATAAGCAACCACACAAAGTCCAGAAAGTATTAAAGAAATTGTGTTCCATAAGCCCACTAAACAGGCTTGGATAGAAATTCAGCAACTCTATATATTTGTCCCTGAAGAATCCTCCAAGTAGCAGCCAGATATCTTCAAACCAGAACTCTTCCCTTGACCTGGTGAGAGGCCTCTCAAGTATCCCTGAAAAGATCAGGTAGGGACAGCTTTAGGCCAGAAATCGCAGCCTCAGGATCCTTGTAAAAAACCCAGGTACCGGCTACTTGCACCTGTAGCCTGGCCGGGTACGCCATACGAAACTTCAAACCAGCTGCAATAATTTTAGAGACTACTGGATGAAATGCTTTGCATTTCAGAAGGACAGAGCCAGACAAGTCCTGCGCCATCCTGAGTTTGACTTGTTCCCATCTCACTTCCTGTATTTCTCTAACTTTAGACAACAAATGCTGCCTCTCCAAGTAATTCAAAAATTGGCATATTTTAGGGCAAGGTATGGCTCCGGGGAGGGGGCTTCGGCCTCAGAGATCTGTGGGCTCTCTCGATTATGTATTTGGCCCCAAAGGATGAGGGGTCAGCAACCTTCAGCACCAACTTCTGGACAAATGATATGGTGTTCTGACCCATTTTTCCCTC
Source organism: Neoceratodus forsteri (assembly GCA_016271365.2). Classification (NCBI taxonomy): domain Eukaryota; kingdom Metazoa; phylum Chordata; order Ceratodontiformes; family Ceratodontidae; genus Neoceratodus; species Neoceratodus forsteri. The sequence goes on along the minus strand of CM057454.1, from coordinate 956,460,442 downwards.
TGGCAGCCCCAGGATCACAATATTATTTCTACGACTACGTACTTCAAGGTCTTCCAGCTTAGCTTCAAAACGTGCAAGTTTCTGCCGAATAGCAGCCATCCCAGGCTCGAACCTCTCTGCTTGTTTCTCCAAAGAGGAGATACTTGCAATATTATCCATAGTTAAGACTGAGATCTCTTCAAGCTTTCTAGATAGAGATTTCGTCTCTGATGCCATTTCTTTTATTTCTTCCGGAAAGGGCTTGAATTCCTCTAAGAATCTGCTTAACATGAGCGGCTCCTGCTCCATGCCCTGATTTATGACCTCTGGCTTATCAGTTCCACTCAAGGCCGTGATTTCTTCGAGGTCTTTTCTGGAGAAACTGGTGGGGTATGTTTTTTGCGGCACCCATTTCATGTAAACCTCCATTCTTTCTCAGATTCCCCCAGCAGGAACACTCAATGCTAGGAAGGCAGTAGACCTTAAAAATATAGAGTTTTAGGCTTGTTAAATGCTCCAAAAAACACTTTAATCAAGTCAGGAGGCTGGAGCTATACAGAGGAGCTTCTACCCGGTACCCTGCATCACGTGGTCCCCCTTCTTTACATCATCTTAACCCCTGCCCCTCAAACTCCCCAATCAAATAGTTTTACCTCACCCTTCCTACCTGCTCCTCTTGCACCCACCAGCATTCTTGCTACAACTCCTTCTCTCCCACAAATGCACCTCATAGACAGCACAGTGACAAGAATGCATACACCAGCTCAGTAGGAAACCAGCAGTGATGCACAGCTGAATGACAGACCATTCTGACCCTTTGTCAGGAAACTTAGCCCCTGGGGCTCACTGTCCCAGTACTATGCTTTTACCCAGGGTTATTTAGCATTATTGGTACCCCACCCACCTCGCACAAGACTCAGACTCCTCAGAAGACAAGGACAACTCACTTTTTACCAAAATTTCAAGGAAACTCATCCTGATCCTACTATTGATCTCAGGAAATATTCACCACAACCCTGGCCTGATGTCTACCGACACTAAGGCACAGCCACCCATGGGGATGTTAAGGATTGTATCCTTAAATATCAGCAGCCTCATAGCAAAATTTATACAGTTTAAAGCCTGGGTGGCACTTGCGTAGCCTGATGTTATCATGTTGACTGAGACCTGGCTCACTCCCAGAACTGCCAACTCTGTAGTCTCCCTCACTCAGTAAAATCTTTATAAGCTCTATTACACTGGAAAAAAAGGTGGTGGATGCTTAATCTACACCTGCAACCACCTTCAGTGCCACAAAGTCCAACTGGTTGCTAGTGGCAATGACTGTGAATGCCTTGCAGTAAAAATTCTCTTAGGTAAGGGGTGGAAAGGGCTCATTGTCATGGAAGTCTACATTCCACCAGGATGCCAGCAAATGGGACTAAACAAATTCACCAACCTATATACCCAAGCTAATCAGAATAAGGAAACTATTGTGCTTGGAAACTTTAACTCCAACTGGCTAGCCAGCATTGGTTCCCCTACAGGGACCCGATAAATGGATTATACCTGATGCAGGTAGTCCAGAGCTGCACAAGAACCAACTACAGAATGGGAACAAGTACACTGATTGACTGGGCACTGTCCTCCCATCCTGAAAGACTTAATAATGTCCAGGTGCTCCCAGATGCACAGAGTGACCACTCCCCTGTGCAGTGGGAGTGGTCCTCCAAGCTACCTAAGATTGTGAGGAACAGAATAATCAAAAACTGTTCCATGGCACACTTCAAGAAACATCTGGCTAGCATAGATTGAAGCATCCTGGAAATCTGCCCCTCGGTCGACTCAGCCCTCCAACTATTGTTCAATCATTTTAACTCAGCTGCAGACATGCATGCTCATTATCACAAGAAAATGATAAAAGGAAGGCACATGGACTGGATTGCCTCCAAAATCCTTGGCATGATGAGGGAATGTGATCACTCTGGCACCAAGCAAAGGCATCAGGGACAGTTGAAAATGTCCAAAACTATAAGGCTGCTAGACAAAGGTGCACATGAGTAATGCAACTAGCCAAGGCATCTCACCACAGAAACAAGTAGTGCCCAAAAGATGGCAAAAAATTCTGGGCTTCCATGAAGGACCTCCTAGGGATGAGTGACAGGACCTCCCCGGCTATGCTTCATCATGACAACAAGGTCATACTTGATGAAGTTGCCATAGCCAACATTTTCAAAAAGGCCTTCACAGACTACAGCACAGTTCTTCCATCCAGACCAGCTGCTCATGGATGCAAAACACTGACCTCCAGACCCTTACTCCACCAACCTAGCACCAGCCCAAAATTCTACTTCCAACAGGTGACCACCAGGGAGACTTCCAAATACCTCTCAAGAGTGCTGGGCAAAACAAGGATGGGAGGGGATGGGATTGATATGAAGCTTATCTCAAGCACCCTTCCTGAAGTAGTCAAGCTGATCACCAAGCTTTTCAAAATGTCACTTTGGTTGTCAGCCTTCCCATCTATGCGGAAAACTGCCCTAGTCACTCCTGTTCCAAAAGGAGGGGACTGCATGCTGATGGCTAATTACAGGCCCATCTCCATCCTGTCTCCTCTCTCCAAAGCACTGGAAAAAATCATTGCTGATCAGCTGACTGCCCACCTTCATAAATGCAACCTCCTCAGTCAACAACAGCATGGATTCCAAGTGTGGCACAGCACCAACTCAGCCCTCATTGAGTTCACTGGATATGTTCATGAAGCACTCGACCAGGGACATCTAGTAGAGGCAATCTTTATTGACTTATCCAAGGCATTTGACCTTGTGGATCACCAGTTGCTGCTCCACAGGCTAACCTGCCTTGGGCTGTCCTATGATAAGGTAGGATGGTTCTACAGTTACCTGTCTAGGCACTCACAAGAGGTAAAGATCAGTGGTGCCATATCCGAGGCTAGGTATGTGACTCTAGGGGTCCAACATGGGTCCATACTGGGCCCACTCCTGTTTAGCCTCTTTGTAAACAGCCTCCTAGCTGCATGCCCCTCTGCCAGAGTTCTGCTATATGCAAATGACACGGTTCAATTCCTGCGAAACTCCTGCCAAGACATGATGTCTAGGAACCTGCAGTACAACCTGCAGCACAACTGTGACCTGCTACAGGACTGGTTTAACACCAGTCTACTAGTACTAAATTGCAAAAAGACAAAGACAATGCTTTCTGCTGGCTGTCAGAAGAAAAGATCCACCACATCTTTTATAATCACACACAACTCTGACTCTCCCCTCGAACAAATCCGCTCATTCCATTATCTGGGGGATTACTATCGATGAGTCCCTTTCCTTTGATGAGCATATAAGTAATATCACTTTGGTTGCAGGCAGGAAACTGGGGCACTATATAGACTATGCTTCTGCCTGACCCCTAATGTCAGGCTTCAGGTGGTCTGTGGCACGATCCTGCCAATCCTGGATTATGGAAATGTAGTGTTTGGGCCAGCCACAGACACCAGCCTTCACAAAGTTTACATGACCCTCAGCAAATCATGCAGATTCATCCTGGATGCCAATCACCTCACACATACTTGAGAGCTGTATATAAGCATGAAGTGGCTGTCACTCAAGGATATAATACAGACCTGCCTTCTGGGAAGAAGGCCCTCCTAGGACTCACACCTCCTTCCATGAAGGCTTTATTCTGATCTGCCCCAGGTGAGCATGCCACTAGAAGTGTTTCCAGACAAGCATTAGCTGTACCATTCAGGAGAACAGCCCCAGGGAAGCATGCCTTTATGGTAACAGCACCTACCTGACTAAATGAGCTCCCCAATTCTATCACCAACATACATCGCCTAGGGCATTTCAGGTCTGCACTCCAGAAAACCATCTCCCTCAGGTCCACTGCCTGTGTCAAACTTAATCCCACTGGCACTCCAGCACATCACTTAACTGTTGCTACCTGCTTACTTGGGAGTACCTGTTCTTCCCCCTTTCCCCCTTCCTTATCCCCTGTGCCCTACCCTACAACTTGCCCTTCCCCCTGTCCATACACACTACACCACTAAGTTGCCTGGGTCCATTTGCCACCTCCACCACACTCCCATGCCCACCTCCTTCCCCCTGCCCAAGCTTATCTCCCTTCTCTCTCTCTCTCTCTCTCTCTCTCTCCCTCCCTCCCTTTCCTCTCACCAGCACCTGCCCCAACCTCCCTCTTCTTGGGTCTCTGCACTTAACTTCTCAGTGTGCACTTTACTCTACTACTGGGGATTTGACAATGCCTTGGTAGGTTGATGTTTTCCCACTACTGGGGATGGGTCAATGCCTCAGGCATCTCCATGTATTTCTGACATGTAAATTTGTAACTTGTATCTCTTGTCCTAGCCTGCTTAGACTCAATGTTAGATGATGTTACTACTTTGCCAAAACTGTTCTGCTGCAACATAATGTATCTTTCCATGCTATTGATGAGGATCCTTTGTAAACAAGCTCTTCGCTCAAAGGTTGTAACTCCAATTTCTCAATAAATAAACATAAAGATCAGGGGTCAGAAGTTGGAGAGTTGCTGGTGGAAGACCCGGCTGGAGGCTGACAGGCTGGCCCTGCGTTCTCACTATGATGAGTACTGGGGGCAATTTCCCAAAGGCAGCATTTCTGTCCAGGGAAATTGCTGTGGGGAAAAACAGACCATCTCAGCTGTTTCGGACCATGGACAGGCTTTTGCATTCTGCCTGTCTCCCACTGAAAGAAGCTTTTTCAACCATTTTATATGAAGAGTTGGCCATCCAGTAGGGGATTCTGCCAGCGAGGCTTGTGCACCGCAGCAGCTGAGCTGGGAGGTTCAGAGGCACTCAGTCTACCTGGGAGGATCTTAGGCCAGCGGAGGTGTCTGAAGTTACTAAGGTGATCTCAGAGCTGAAACACACCTTTTTTTAACTGGCCCCGGTACCAATGTATTTCTTAATGGGATGTGCTGATGCCATTGGCCCATTGTTCACCAGGATTGCCAGGTGTTCAATGATGGAGGGGATCTTTCCAGTTGCTTTGAAAGAAGCACTGGTGAAACCCATCCTAAAGCAATCATCCTTTGACCCAGACATCCTGGTGAATTGCCATCTGATCTCCAAACTGACATTTTTGAGCAAGGTTGTTGAGAAATTGGTGGCACATCAGCTCAAGGATTGCCTGGTGTCCTTGGATATCTATGAACCATTCCAGTTGAGTTTTCAGGCCAGACACAGCACTGAAACTTCTCTAGTGAGAGTGCATAATGATCTGCCTAGGGCTAGATATAGAGGAGGCAGATCAGTTATCAGGGTCCTTGATCTTTCCTCAGCTTTTGACACTGTGGATCATGTTGTGCTTCTTGTTCGACTCTATGAGTTTTGTGGACTCGCCAGTATTTTCATCAAATGGTTTGAGTCCTATCTCTCAGATAGAGTACAGTGGATGGTGATGGGGAATTTCTCCTCCACCCCAATGCCTCTGTCTTGTGGAGTATCACAGGGTTTGATCTTGCCACCAATGTTATTCAGAGTACATGCTGCCCCTGGGTGAGATCATCCAACAATACAGTGTGGAGTTTCACTGCTATGCAGATAATACCCAACTATATTTGTCTTTTGCACCCAGTACATCAGGAGAGGTGGACGTACTTAACACCTGTCTGGCTAAAATCAATGACCGGATGGCTTCCAACTGGCTATGACTCAACCTGGCTAAGACCGAGGAGCTGGTGATTTTGTCTGGCCATGGATGTGATGGGTTGCCACCAGAGGCTGACTCTGGATTTGTTCTGGAGTCTACTCCATTGGTCGGTTCTCTGAAGGTGTGAAATCTTGGTATGATCCTTGATTGCAGATTGGCCTTTGAAGATCAGGTGTCAGCTGTAGTCAGCACTGGTTTTTACCACTTGCGGAACATTGCCTAGATTAATCCCCTCATTCTGCCTGAGAACCTGCTGACACTAATACATGGCTTTGTGATTTCTATGCTCGACTACTGTAGTGCTCTGTACTTCGGGATCATGGGAGGGACTCTCCTCAGGCTGCAACTAGTGCAGAATGCAGTGGCCCAGTTACTGATGGACCTTTCAAGGTCCAGTCACATGACACTGGTTTTACATGCTCTGCACTGGCTACCAGTCAGGTGGATAGTCATTTTAAGGCGGGTCTTCTCACCTTTAAGGCCTTATATGGGCTGGGTCCTGGTTACCTGTCTGAGCTCCTGACATCGGTGTCATCTGCTCGCTCCCTCTGCTCCTCTTCAAGGGGCCTCCTGAACATTCCTAGGGTTAGGCTCAAGACTTTGGGAGATTGTGCTTTTAGTGTCTCTAGGCCAACCCTGTGGAACTCACTTCCACCTACAGTCCAGGAGGTCACCTTGATTGAGGTGTTTGAGGGGAGGCTAAAGGACCACCTCTTCAGCCTGGACTTTGACTGCTGATACCATCTTTAGCTTTAGCCAGTCCCGTGAAGATGACTTCTGGAAACCTTTATTTTGTTGAATTTTATTATGTTATGGTTTTAAAGAGGTTTAGTTATGTTTTTATTTATAATTGTGTGTGCTCATTTGTGTTCAGTGACCAGAGCCTCTGGGATTGGTCACCCTACAATAAAATTGCCTTGCCTTTCCATTATTCAACATTTTGGTTCCTTTTCTGGCTATACATGTAATCTAAATAAGATGATGATGTTTCTCCTATCTTCCCATATTTTTAAGTCATAGTTTGACACCTTTGGCCTGCAGTAGGAAATGAAAAGTCTCACCTATCTAGGCATTAAAATTTCTCCTGATATAACTGTTTTAAAATCTTTCAAATTGGATTCCTTAGTGAGGTAGGTCTCTGAGGACTTGAATAGATGGAAATCCTTACCTTTGACCCTATGGGGCAGAGCTAATATCATAAAAATGAATGTTCTTCCCTGATTTTTATATCCTTTTGGAATGTTGAACGTAGTTCTACCCATTAAGAGGCTCAAAAACTTACATTGCATATTATCCAGATTTCTGTGGGCCCATAAACCACTGCATTGCTCATAAGATAAACTTGTCCAATCCAGGAAATATTGCAGGCTTCAACTGACTGCACCAGTTTTTAAGATACTACTTTGCATTACACAGTTCCAAATATTTTTATTGGGGATTATCTGGTACTTTAGCCCTATCTACTTACTGTCCCTCTTGGCTTAGGATTCAACAGGCTCTATGTTGTCAACATCAAATTGACCCTAAATGGTTATTATTTTAACCCCGTCATAAACTGCATCACCAACTCAAGTCTACCCCATTATTTTGGTCTTTTCAAGTCCACACCCAACTTTGCAAATACCTAAAACTTGCTTACGTTAAAGACCTTACCCAGCCTCATAACCTGAACATTACTATTTACAACAAACCCTTCCAACAAAAACATTGGGGTATTTAGGGATGCCTTTGCATAGTGATTTTATCCTGGATGGAATATTTATTTCCTTTGACCAATTCCAGGGAAAATTTGGGTCTCCTGCTTCCAGATTTTTTCTATTTTGTCAGCTGTGACACTGTATTACTACAATCTTGGATTCCCCTCCATGGTGTACTAAGTCTAGCTGCTTTTTTTCAACTTTGTCGGCGGCTGCATAACAAGATCATCCAATTTCCAGATTATATGGCATGGTAGGCCAAGCAATATGGGAGTCAATGTGACCGTCTGCTTTCTACTGGGTTAATACCCTCAACACAGATAGTAATGATGCTTACTGGCTTTGTATCTGGACAGACATTTACAAATTTGTTAAACAAGGTAAATTTCATTTGCAGCAGGTTCATATACTGCATGTCACCTACAAAATTGTGTAGAATGGGAAGAGCTGCATCACCTTCTCGTCCTCATTGCAAAGAGGCTGATGGCTCCTTAAGTCACATGTTATGGTCATGTCCCCAAATTACTTCCTTTTGGAACTTAATACAATCCAAACTTGACCCATTACTTAGCCTTCAGGATGCCTTCACTCCAGAGATTTGCATCATGGGTGACTATGTGATATTAGTACAATAGGTGCTACTCATAAAGGCACACATGGTCCTGATCTCAGCTGTTACCAAACTGTTACTTTTGAGACATTGGTTAGACCCAAATCTTCCCAGCTGGTCTGAATGGTTATCTAAAATTCTCATGTCTCTAAATATTGAAAACAACTATTGCCACCAACTATAAATCCTTGCATGTTTACAGTTGTAAATGGGAAACCTTATCCACATTACTCTCCTTGTCACCATCTCATTAGCCCTAGTTACTTTATTTTTACTGGCTAAAGCAGATTGCAGTGAGGGGGAGGGAGGGCTTGTTTGTATTGTATTGTTTTGTTTCCTTTTTCTCCTTTTGTCATGTCTTTCCCTTTGCATGTATTGTATTCTTTGTATTGTGTTAGGTTGGCTCTGTAAAGTAGTGTGGTATTATGTTCTTTCATTGTTCAGTTTTATTGTTATTTTTTATTTCAAAATTCAATATAGTATATTAAATCTCAAAAAAAAATGTTTTGGGCATATACTATATACGGGATAAAATAGATGGTGATAGGAAAGTAGGACCACTAAAAGTCTAGGACAAAAACAAAGACAGAGATTTAGCTAATACATTAAACATATTCTTTGGAACATTTTTCCATAAATCAGAACTAGACAGAGTAATTATAAATGACCATGACATAGCGCCTAGGACTGACAGGAATGAAGTTCAGAGACTGTTGGAAAATTTAAAGGACCAGATGATTTGCATCCATGAACCTTACAAGGGTTGGCCCCTGGGTCAGCAGGACCTATGACAAAAAAATGTTTAATATATCACTGGAATAGGGTTGCTCCTGACGCTTGGAGAATTGCTGTAGTGGAGCCCAATCATAAAAAGGACAGTAGGTCAGACATTTCTAATTATAGATCTGTAAGCCTAACTGCAGTACTAGGGAAGTTACTACAAAGGTTTATTAGGGATATAATAGAGACCACAAATGCTGAAAAACATGGTACATAAGTCATAACATGGTTTCAAGGTAAGGTCATGCCTTACAAATTTGAAGGATTGTTTGATAAGGTGAGTCAAGCTCTGGATGAGGGAAACCAGTGAATGTGGTTTATCAGTGGATCTGCTATTCAGACGCAACACCGGGTAAGACCAGTGATTGAAAGAATCTTTCAGCACTTTTCAGTTCTGCCTTTCTGAGACTGCTGCTTTGTATCACTGAAACTTCTTATTTATACATCTCTAAGTGAATGACTGTTTCTTTTTACTCTGTTGTTGGCATTTGGACTCTGGGGACAGACCGGCAGCCATTATTTCACCTGGAAGCTTGGGCTACCCTCTATAAGAGTGCATGCAGTGCGCATTAGCACGAGCACATGCACGAGTGTAAGTGGCGCACGTGCCACTCAGGAAAAATAATGTGTAGAGCAGATAGAATTTTATATTAGTAAGTCTGGGAGTTTTATTGCAGTTTTAATCCGTATAATGGAGTTAGTATTGTGAAAGGGGCCTGTTAGACTGGTTGAATTGGTGTTAATCCCCAATTAATCTTGAACTTAAACTGAGATATTTTTCACCTGTGACAGGGCTGAATTTATTTTGGAGTTCTTGGCTTTAGTGGATACGTGGCAACACCACTCTAAAGATTAATTCTACTGTTCATTTTTCTCACTGGATTGAAGAAGTGGCAGTTTTCACTCCTGAGGGATTTGCTTTTTTTATAGGTGTGTTATTTAAAAAGGTTTGGAATATAGTTTAATGATGGGAATTTTTTTTTAGAACCAAAACCTTACTGTTGTTAGTCCTCCTTTCATTTGCCTTAACAACAGGAACATTTTTTATGTATAAATTAATGAAGGAGGATGGTGTTGATAATATCAAGGACCCCCTTATGCCAAAGGGTTTAACTTCCTCACTTTTTGTAGGTAATTGGTCCTTCCAGTTATTACATATCACCAGTAAAATTATACTACATATTGGTGCAATTTCTAATAATGAGAACCTCAAGTATATGAGTGACAAGGGTAAGTTAGTTAGTATTTTTAATGTTGCCATTCAATCTATCAGCTGATCTTCTCCAGCTCCTACAAAAATGGAAAGACAATCATTTTTGATATGGAGGAAAATGTTATCATTTTTGCTTTTGTTTTCAGGCTCAGTTCATCCAAATCCTGGGCCTTTAATGATTGATAAACTATCAACTTTTAACTTATTAACTTAGCACATATGAATGTGCAGAGTTTGCTGGCTAAATGGGAGAATTATAATGTATGAGCAATGAATAATCCATCTGAAATAATTGCAGTAACTGAAACCTGGATAACCAGGTCTATCCCTGATTCTAAGATTAGGTTGGATAGATAAAACATCCATAGAAATGATAGAAAACACAAGAGAGGGGATGGATGCTTGTTTAATGTAAAGGATCATCTAAATGTTATACAGGACATTTTTTCTGTTGGCTTAATGTGTGATTATTTGACACTGTGATTAATTTTGGGGAGGTGGGGATCATATCACTTATAGTACTTTATTCTCCCCCGATCATCTGGAAGAGGGTTCTAACTTGATTCAAGCTTACAAAGATACATTGCCAAAAAATAGGGAAGTAATAATCTTAGGGGATATGAATATTAATTGGTTAGGGAAAAATGTGGTAAAACACAGGAGATTGATAGTTAATTTGGGTCTTTCTCAAATTATTAATTCCCCTACAAGAATTCATTATAAAACTGGGCATTCTTCCTTGTTGGACTGGATTCTGGTCATTGATACATCAAGAATAACTCAGTCTGGAGTTTTGGAAGATGTGATCAGTGACCATAGTCTTTTGTAGTTGGAACTCGAAGATTAAGATTTAAAAAGTTCACCCGCTATTCATATTAACTAGAAACTTCAAAAAACTGGATCCTGACAAATTTCAAACTTCTTTATTAAATATTGATTGGAGTTTACTTGAACAGTTTCAGATGTAGATGCAGCCTTTGAAAGTTTTTGTACTGTTTTCTCAAATATTTGTAACATTTTTGTTTCATAGAAAAAATGAGAATTCACGGTAACAAGCATCAATGGGTAAATAGGGAACTACTTGATCAATTAAGAGAACAAGATGCCAAATGGAAGAGGTTTAGGGTATCTAGGGATAGTCATGATGAAATAGCTTATAAAACGGCAAGGAATCAATGCAAAAGGCTGATTAGAAAGCTTAAAAGGGATTACAGTATTATCTTGTAAAGAAAAAGCAATTTGAAGGGCAAGCTACACCAGCTATGTTGGACATTCTTAATGAATGAATGGGTAAAATGTGCTCAACTAGGATTCAGTGTTTAAAAACTAGTGACGGGGTATTAGTTGAGAATCAGGAAACAGACCAATAATTTAATATGTTCTTTATGGATTTATCCAGTTATATAAAAAGTAACCTGGTAAAAAATAATAACAAGCTGTCAGGCAGTGATTTGGTGGTTACTCAATCTAGGTTTTATTTAGATGCTTGTCACCAGAAGAAGTCTGTAAATAAATCACAAAATCAAACCCCTGTCCCTCAGTGGGGGTGGATGAGGTTGATTTTTGTCTTTGAGGATCACTGCAGACATTTTGAGCTACCCTATATATATTATTTTTAATCTTTCATCATGTTTTTCCAAGTTTCCAAAAAAATGAAAGGAGGCTACTGTTGTACCCTTACGAAAACTGGTGATCCATCAATTATATAAAACTATAGACCAATTTCACTTTTAGCTCCATTGTCAAAGGTGTTGGAATTACTAGTTTTTGACCAGATGATGGTGTACATCACCGGCCATGACATTCTGACAAGCAGCCAAGCATGATTTTCATCCTGGGCACAGTACAGTGATGGCCTTGGTGGAGTTCACTGGTGCAGTTCACTTAGCACTTGATAAAGGTCATCTTTTGCTACTGCTTTTTATGTGGACATCACCAAGGCCTTAGACCTGGTAAATTATGAGCTACTGAAAGTGGAGCTTGCCCATAAGGGAATATCTCAGGATGTCATTGCTTGGTGTGGTAATTGTCTATCAGAACAGATACAGTGCACCAGGGTCAATGGTAACTTCTCTCCCCCAGCTTCCATCACTATGGGTGTTTCCCAGGGTTCAGTTTTGGGTCCCCTTTTCTTTAGTTTATTTTTGAATCCACTTCCCATAGTTTGTTATCTTTCCCAGATATTTTTATATGCAGATGATGTGGTAATCCTCATGAGCGGCCTCAAATTTAAACAGTTACAACATGATTTAGCTGTAGACTTCTTGTCCATGCAAGAGTGATTTAGTGATCACAAGTTAGTATTAAATGGAAAGAAGACTAAGCCCATGGTATTTTATGGATATTGGAAGAGATTAGACCAAAAACTTGAATTATCTTTATACAATATGAAAGGGGATGGGATAGAACAAGTTGATCAATTTAAATATTTAGGACTGACAGTAGATTCCAAATTGAGTTATGAAGCACACATTCAAAACTAGTAAACATAGAAACATAGAATCTGATGTCAGATAAGAACCACTTGACCCACCTAGTCTGCCCATTTCCCCTACCTAATGGATAAGCTGCAGATCCTAGTTAATCAAGAGCCTACTTCCTCCTATCCCCCACTAGACTTGCCTTTTGTCTATCCCATGCATTCTTAAATTTCCCCATTGTTTTTGACTCCACAACTTCATCAGGAAGGCTAGTCCATGCACCCACAACCCTCTCTGTGAAAACATACTTCCTCACATTACCTCTGAGCTGTCCCCCCCATCTTCAAATAATACATCAAAGGTTAGGAGCTTTATATTGGGTGAATACACTGTTAACGCCAGCCACTAGGGTATTGTAAGCCCAAAGTTGTCAACTGTCAGCTATGGATTATGGTTTGATTTTCTACCATTCTGCATCTGACAGTTTTCTAGGAAAAGTTAGAGTCCTACTTAACCAGCTTCTTAGGTTTGTTACTCAGTTACCATTAAAAACCCATCATTGTCAGCTATTAAAAACAGCAGAGATATGAACCCTTAAACAGAGATACAAATACACTGCAAGTATATTAGCAAAAACAAATTGTTATGGGGAAAGTACCTGGATCATTTTACCAAATTTTTCAAAAATACATTAGTTCTTTTGACACCAGAAAGTCTGGTATCTCATGCTTTCATATACCAAAGATGAAAACTGCTTTAGGACAGAGGCCCTTACTTTATCAGTTACCAAAATGTTTTAATTCTATTATGAGCCAATTTGACTGCCTGGGAATATCTATCCTTGAGTTTAAAAATAGTTTGAGGAAATTGTTGAATGTGAATGAAGTATGTGATTGCTTTAGGTAGATTACTTAACATTATTTCCTGTTTTTGTTAAGCCCCTGTGACATTATTTATATGTGTACTGTGCTCTTGCCTCTTTATATATTTGTATAAATTGTCTGTATTTCAAATATTGTGGTGTTATTTGTATTTTGCTGTTTTGCACTCCCGTAAACCATGTAAATGGGTCATCTGGCCCATGGACTAACTGGTATAAATAAATCAAATCAAATCAAATCTTGACTAGGGCAAAGCATTTAACATCGTCCCCATGCAGAACTTGTTAAAACATTACTAAAGTTTAAAATCAAATACCAAAACAGGTAAATGGATATAGTCCTGAGTCACAGGTTGAAAACAAGTAGTTAGGATGCAGAGATGTGAATTAGATGAGGTAAGGGTAACAAGTGGTGTGCCCCAGGGGTCAGTATTGGGACTAGTTCTATTTAACATTTATAGCATGTTTCTGGAATACAGTCAGGGGAAGGTGGAAGGATATACAAGTTCATGGATGATGAAAAAATGAATTATGTAGTGGAGAATAATGAAAATGCAGCAAAGTTCCAACCTGACCTTGATAGAATATAGATGTTGGTTCCTTTGGACCATTACTAACAAAATGAGGTTCAATCAAGAAAAACATGTGGTCATGCATTTTGGGCAAGCAGTTTATCATGGGTGGTACTGAACTGAGACAATCTAACAGGGAAAGAGATTTTGGAGTAATGGTAACAAATAATCTGCAAAACTCAATTCAATGTAACGAGGCTGGCTTGAAATGCAATAGAATAATACTATGCAGTAGAAAAAAAATACTTGTAAAGACAGAGAGATGCTTGTACCAACATATAGAGCCCTGGTGAGACCATGTGTTGATTTCTGTGTACAGTGTTGATCACAACAAAACAAGGGTGGCAGTGCTAGAGTGGAAGGGATATAGAGACAAACCACTAAATAATTAATTAAGGGTTTGTGGATAATGTCATACAATGAAAGATTGGAGGAACTAGGGTTGTATTGCCAAGAAATTAGTATATGAGACCATCAACAATACTGATGCACTGCAGTGTCTAGATTTAGAACTAAAACAGCATGATAAAATAAAAAGAGGGCATAACAAGTTATTAAGGAGAAATTACTTAATAAACAGAAAAGTGATGAGGATGGTTTTCTGAGAGGGTGGTGGAAACCTGGTATAGCTTACCTAATGAGGTTGTAGATAGCAATTCATTGAATAGCTTTTAATATCACCCTGATAAATATTTACCGTGGGGTAGCATCATAGGTGTAAACCATTAATATGACAGACAAGCTTAAAATACCCAAGCCTACTCTTGTCTGGCTGATCTAATAATGAATTTATTAAAAGACTGAGATCTAACAATTGGGGTGAGGTAGTGCCCCTATAGTTAGGGTTGAGGAGGCTATTTAATTTTAAACCCCAGTTTGTGCATCTTAATATTTTTGGTGTTGTTTGATGAAATAGCCCAACATTTGCATGTGTTGTCAGGCTCCCAGAGTCTCAAGATGTAAAACATTTGGATGCCATCTTGTTCGGTTTTCGAGTTACAGATCACCAAAAAAACTAAAAAAAACCAAAAAACATTTAATTTCTCTATACTTAGCACTGTGTATTTTTTGCTCTTACCTGCAGCTTAGATGGTCTGGTATTTTTTCATGAAATTCTCTGGATTAAAGGGGCCCATTCCAATGGTGTGCTTTGGAAGGTTTTGTGAAAAAATATTATATAACTCCAGAGGTATAATGATTTTAGAGTTAATGTCCTAACACAAACAGTAGAAAAAAGATCACAATTGCTTCTTTCACGATTTACCTCTCATGCTGAAAAAAAATACAGATTGTGACAGCCGCCATCTTTTTTTTTCAATTTAAAAAATTGTATTAGGAAGCTAACCTTGCCACACAATTAGATTCAAAAATCTGCATCTTGCTGAAGGACAGTTCTTTAGTTTGATTCTGGAATTTAATTTTAAAAACTACCCCCCAAATCCTATCTTTAACCATACTAAATATCTTTACTAGGTCCTCAGAAATGTATCTATCGTGACATGTAATTTTATAGTCTGTGCAGAAATTTACCAGTCATGACATGTAATTTTACCATTCATGCAGAAATTTCCCATCGCAACATATGATTTTACCATTCATGTGGAAATTAAGCAGTTGTGATATATAAATTTACAGTTCGCATGGCACTTTACCAGTCACGACATATAATTTTACTGTTCATGCAGTAATTTGCAACAGATTTGTGACATATATTTTTATATACCAGTAGAGCAATACTTTTTACAAACATAGATACATAGATACATAGACAGTGTCGGCAGATAAGGGCCTATGGCCCACCTAGTCTGCCCATTTGAGCTTGTAAGTTCAGTTTGTTTTCCTAGAAGTCTATTTCCCCTTACCCCTGACCTCTAGAATTCCTTTATGTCTATCCCATGCATTCTTAAATCCCGTGATTGTTTCAGCCCCCACCACTTCCTCTGGCAGGGTGTTCCACTTGTCCACCACCCGTTCTGTGAAGAAATTCTTTCTCATGTTTCCTCTGAATCGTCCTCCTCCAACTTCATCCCATGCCCTCTAGTCCTGAAACATCTTTTAGCTTAAAATAGTGTTTTCCTGCACCCTGTTCCTCCCTGTAAGATACTTGTATGTCTCTATCATATCCCTCTCCTCCTCTCCTCCAGGGAGTACATGTTCAGTTCCTTCAACCTGTCTTCATAGGACTTGTGATGCAACCCATGCACCATCTTTGTTGCCTCCTCTGAACCTTCTCTACCCTGTCTATGTCCTTACATAGGTATGGTCTCCAGAACTGTACACTGTACTCCAGGTGGGGCCTCACTAGTGTCTTGTATAACGGAATTATGACCTCCTTTCCTACTGGTGATGCCCCTGCCTATACATCCCAGCATCCTATTTGCTTTACCTGATGCCTTGTCACACTGTTTCCCTACCTTGAGGTCATCAGAGATGACAACCCCAAGATCCCTTTCCTGCTTGGTGCATGCTATATCCTCACCCCCAACTGATATATTGTGCCAGGGTTTTTGTGCCTCATATGCATTATCTTGCACTTCTTTGCATTGAATTTCAACTGCCAAACCCTTGACCATTCTTCAAGTTTCTGCAGGTCCCTTCTCATTCTGTCTACACCCTCTGGTGTGTCTACTCTGTTACAGAGCTTTGTGTCATCAGCGAACAGTGAAATTCTGCCTTCTATATCCTGTGCAATGTCACTGATGAAGATGTTGAATAGGACTGGTCCCAGCACTGATCCCTGTGGTACCCCACTGGTCACTCTTCCCTCTGTGGAGTGACAGCCATTTACCACCACCCTCTGTGTCCTGCCACCCAGCCAGTTACCTACCCACCACACTACTGTCGCCCACACCCATATTCCCCAGTTTGTGTAATAGTCTTCTATGTGGCACAGTGTCAAAGGCCTTGCTGAAGTCCAGATAGGCCATGTCCACTGCCCTCCCTGATCCACCTCCCTAGTCACCCAGTCAAAAATTCAATGAGGTTGGTCTGACATGACTCCCCTGGTGAAACCATGCTGCCTTGGGTCCTGTAGTCCATTGACAACCAGATGTTCCACCAATCTCTCCTTCAGTAGTGCTTCCATGATCTTTCCCACTACCGAGGTGAGGCTGACTGGTCTGTAGTTCCCTGCTTCCTCTTTGTTCCCACTTTTGTATAAGGGGACTACATCTGCTGTCCTCCAGTCTTTGGGTACCTCCCCTGTTTCCAGTGATTGGCTGAACAGGATAGCCAGAGGTTCAGCCACCACCTCTCTTAGTTCTTTAAGGACCCTGGGTGCACCCCATCTGGCCCCATTGCTTTATCAGCTCTTATTACTTCCAGTTCCTTCAGGACCCTTTCGTGTAAAGGGACTTGTGTGTCCATTTCTGTACCATTCTCTCCCTTGCTACCCTTCAGACCCATTACCCCCCTCTTCCTTAGTAAGACTGAGCAGAAATACCTGTTCAATATGTCAGCTTTACTGTTGTCATCCTCCACGGATCCCATCCCCCCCTTCAGTCTCACTATCCCTCCCTTTGTCCTTTTTTTTTCACTTATGTACCTGTAAAAGGTTTTGTCCCCTTTAACCACTGATTTTGCAATGTGTTCTTCTGTCTGAGCTTTGGCTTCCCTTACTGACTTCCCTGCCTCCCTTTGTTTCTCCTGGTACTTCTCCCTATCCACTTCTGCCTGTGTCTTTTTGTATTGCCTGAATGCAATCTTTTTGGCTTTCACTTTCTTTGCTACCTCTTTGGAAAACCATAATGGTCTCCTCTTTCTTTTCCTCTTGCTAACTTGCTTAATGCATAATTCTGTTGTTCTTATAATCCCCATTTTAAATACTGCCCACTGTTCCTCAATCCCTGATTCCTGTCCCATTCCCCTTAATGCCTCTTTCAAGCATCTCCCCATTTTCCCAAAGTCTGCCCCCCTAAAATCCAGACAATTCAAAATCATATAAGAAGCAATACTCAGGTACAATCAGACCCCCAAACCAGTATTTTGCTAAACAGCAGTTGTTGAAGTGAATTTTGGAATTTAATTTGAAAAAATACTTACCAAACCTATCTTTTTGGATTGGGATTATCTTCAGTGATCCTTGCATATTTACCATTCACAACATGTAAATGTTACCTGTCATCTGATAATTTGTGACATGGAGGCACAAAAACGCAGGGCTCTCTGGGACGTACACTTCCGCAGCCACATTGATGAGGATATGAATCTTCAAAGAAAAGGAAATTATTTGCAAAAAAACTGTGGCAATGCACCAGTTAGGATTCAGATTAAAGCAACAAAAGTAGGGAAATGTGATGTTAGGGTTTTCAACACTGACTCCCCCCCCCCAGCAGCAAAAGCAAAAAACATTCCAGTGAATCACTGCTAGGCTGTTCCTTGAGGTTCTCAACCCTAATGCTTACCTCATTCTCATATAAAACATAGAAACATAAAAATATACAGTAGACTTTAAAAAAATATAGTCTTTCCTGCCTGGAAACCATATAGGACATATGACTTGGTTGGCTAAGGGAACTGGGTGCTCATTAGGGTTGGAAACCCCAGGGAAGACCCCAGCAGTGATTCATTGTAATGTTTTTTGCTTTTGCTGCTTGGGGGTGGGGTGGGGTATCAGTGTTGGAAATCTACCCTAACTTTACATTTCCCTATTTTGTCACTTTAATCTGAACCCTAACTTCTGCATTATCATCATTTTATGCAAATAATATTAATTATAGTCTGCTGCATACATATATTGATGTGACGACAGCAACACCTGGGGTACTTTGCACATACTGTAAAAATAAGGCTCTAACCACTATCCATATAATGATAGAGTGACCTATAATAGTCTCTATGAGGACTAATTGACTGGACACATTTTTAAGAAATATTTGCATAAACACTCTGAAGGATATTGATAAGGAGAGTTTTTTTTATTAAATAATAATTCTGTATATACCTTAGCAACATTTATAGACAAGGCCCTTCAAATTTTAAAGATATGTGACTGGGTCTCCATGCCTTTAGTTGGAAAGCTGCAGTTCCAATTTCTTGGTATTCAGTGCTGCCCACTTCTGCACTGGCACAAATATAACACTGGATGGCACCCATGAACTAAACTAAGTAGACAATGCAATATAGTACCAGTAGCAGACAGCGCAAAATATACACTGACAATAGGATTTTTTTATTGGTCCTGTAGAAAAAGGGAAAATTAAATAGCAACAATGTTTACAATCAGGCTGTGCCTAGCATGAGCTCACCCTGGTACACTTTCTACCTATACTGTCATGTCCAGTTTGGTAGGCCTGGGTGTTATTACATTTAACCTAACAAGTTAACTGGGTACCACTGTAAAAGTGGTGCACAATTTAAACAAATTTAAACCCCAAACCTGTTTGACTTTTTGCTATTGAGCTAGCACTCACAGCTCAAAATATTCGTATTCCACAAACAGGGTATTCCAAGTGTAATTTCAAAAGGTAATGCTTAGAAAGGTGAATGCTTTCCAGCACAGCAAAGTACTCATGGATTCTGAAATCCAAGAGATAGACAACATGAGTCTCTATAGCTCCTGGGGAGGACAAACAGCACAGGTGTAGCTCATCTCAGAATCCTCAAGACATCACTGGCTGATAGTCCCCACAAGATGAGCAGGATGATGCTCAAGTCTTTGCACAGCAGCAGAAATTGACATTCTTGAACAGTGGCAAATATTTAACAAACATCAGCAAGCTCTCTGGCCATTTTAACTGTATTACAGCTAAACTGGAGTTGCTACCCTTACATTTACAAAAACAGGCTACTCTGGTTGGCTAACATCCAAAGAAGCAGAATCAACTAAAAAGCTAGGGTGGGTCAAGTCTATACTAGATTATTCTGTAGGAGGCTGAAGCTCACAGGGCAGGAGCAAGGCTGACAATCTCAACCATCTTCAATGGTCAGAACAAGGCTACTCATTCTTTTTTGGAAGCCTTTTATGTTATGGGGGAATTACGGGCTCTGATTGGCTGAGAATGTCTGTCAATCAAATGCATGACACGCTATTGGCTGCAGGCATAGGTTCTAGCCAGTGGCAGTGGCTGTTCATGACTGGCTGGAGGTGGGGGTGCCTGTCAAATCAACATGGCAGCCCAAGTTACACATAATAAACACTGCCTTTAAAAACACAATTTGCAGCAGCTTTGCAGACATTATACACCTTTCCCCAGTTAGTCCATAAGGTATTTGTTTAGACACATTGATCCAACACAGTAATTTGTCTTGGGGGCCATCAGAAGACTTGGGAACCCATCCCTAATGTGCACCAGTCCTCGACACCCTTTTTCTAGCTGCTATTGTTGCTCACACTTACAAGCATGACCCTGGGTATCACTCTCTTGCTCCCCACCCACACAAAGGAAAACAAAGCAGGCAGCAGGAACAGTAGAGAAACAGGCATCAGAGCCCTGGGTGATGCAGGATCAGCAGGAATGAGAGTTGAGAGGTACAGTATGTGCTAGGTCCAAGCATGGTCTGAGAGATAATCCCCGATTTTAGGGACACTAAAGATAGAATGCTTTTTATGTATTTTGGTAAATGGAAATGTATTTACGGATTATAATGCTGCATGTCCATCCCATGAAGCTGTATAGTACATGCTTTTAATTCCAAATAAATGAAATGGAACTATCAATTCATAAGGATTCTAAACTCACTCTGTTACCCTGATTATCCCGTGATTCCCTTGGTAAGCATTAACTTGTCCAGACTTACCTTAAATGCCTATGTACTGTTTTCATGTCAACTGTCTCCTCTAGTAGGCTATTCAATGCAGTAGGTTCACCACCCTCAGGGGAAGAATTGCCTCTAGTTTTACCTCTAAATTTAGCACCTCTGAGCTTCAGTGCTTGTCTCCATGTCTGACTGGAGGACATCGGATCAAAATATCTTTACCTGCTGAATACTGTTGATACAATTAGTTATGCTTCACAGAGTCAGTGGCTCAGTAGGTAGCACACTTGCCTCTGAGGCTGGGAGATCAGAGGGCTGTGGGTTCAGTTTCCACATCTGGCACTTGGGTTAATATCCCAATACTGATACTGTAGTGCAGTATAAGGGGGGTGCTGCACTTGTGAGGCACCATCTTTCAGATGAGACATTAAACCAAGGTCCCATCTGCCTGATTGGTGGTAGTTCAGGTGGGTGTTAAAGATCCCATGGCACTTATTGAAAAAGAGTAGGGGAATTTTTTTATTGCAAAATTCAAAAACAAACTTAATTTGAACATACTAGAAAAAAAAGAAATACAGTAATAATCATTAAACACAGAGTCTGCAGATACCGAAGAACCAGAAAAGTAAAATTTACACAGTACATTTCAAGTTTGTGAAAATCAAAAATAAAATATAAATATGAATCACACCATGGAATGCAATATTAACCAACCCAAGTAACCCCTCTCCATAAATGTGCACAAATAACATCACCCAAAGTTGTTTTCTCAAATGTATAAACCTCTCTATTTCTACTTGTAACTTAAATAGAATGTCCTGTATATGAACTTATTCATTCTTTAACACTGTTTGGCAGTGAGCTTGCCAAATCACCCATTTTATACATGCCAATAGTACATAAACTGTACGTTTATTCCAGGGAGACCAATACTCAGTTAATTGTCCTTGTATTAGCACTGCATAAGTCATATCAGCAATTGGTTTTGCACTCCAGAAGGACGCCAAAGCAGACCAAAAGCCTTGTATTCTAGTATATTCAAAATACTGATGTTGCATAATTTCTACCTTTCCTTCACAACCTATTTCTGAATAGTTTCTTTCTTCCATACATTTATCATTTTGATTGCCTTTTATATTAAGTTTTCCATGCCCACACAACCATACCATGTCCTGCATCTTTCTAGGGATTCTAGATTCAGTAATACATTCCAAGAGTTGACTGCAACTGACCTCATCATTAAGTACAAAAACTGGAGTTTCAAAGTAACATTTTTCAACCAGTGTAAAATAAAATTTTCTCCTTGACTGATTTAAAAGCCACAGTAACTCAATCTTCCATGTTCTAATATATTTCAAAGCAATTTGTACATACGTTGGTAATAACTTATCAGATGGATGCCATTTTCCCCTTCCCCAAGCCATCAAAAATATTCACTCCATTCCTGCATTATATCCGTCCCTACAGATTTGATACCCAAAATCAGCGGTTTCATATTAATGTAAAAAAAATTAGAAAAGAAAAACACTAATGGTTGTATCATATCTAACCCTCCCTCTTTCCATGAGCCATAAGTATGAACTCTTTTAACTGGGTTAAGTTTGCTACCCCACAGCAAGGAAATGAACAAACCTTGTATTTTTGTATGCGTACCATATGGTAATGGATAAATATGAGACACATGGAGGAAGAACGGAGCAATGTGTTTTTAAAAGAAAAACTATTTTCTTTCGTGTCATTTTCTAAGATTCCAAGTTTGTATTTTCCAAAAGACCAATTTATAAGCTATGTCCCAGTTCTGTTGTCCAGTGTTACAGTTACCAAACCATATTCCCAAAATTTGTATTGATTCCACAGCCTTAGGAACTGGAAAGGCAAACTCCAAAGGAACTTCCCCTATAGGCATTATCAAGCTTTTACTCAAATTCAACTGAATCCTTGTATGTAAGTGCCTGTCATCAAATGTTTGGAATGCTCTTTTCCCATCCTCCACAGATGCTACCATCAACATACAACCATCTGCATAAACTACTACTTTTTTATATCTCATACCAGAATCACTGACCATTGGAGCTATATTTCCTGAGTTTTCAATTAATCGTAATATCGGATCCAGACAAAAATATATATAAGAGGGCTTAAGGGACAACACAAAATCACACATGCCCCCACAATGCAAAGCATCATGGGCTGCATATGCAAATCACCACAGAATGTTATGCTGGTCCAACTTTAAGCAGAATTGCATGGTGCCGAAAGGCCTCTCACACAGTTTGCAAAGGGTGTTAACAGAAGACATAGACACGTGTTTCGTCCTACCAGGACTCATCAGTATGCCTCATCTGTTATGATAACATTCTGTGGTGATTTGCATATGCAGCCCATGATGCTTTGCATTGTGGGGGCATGTGTGATTTTGTATTTTCTTGAAACTTGGCTTCCCAGCCAAATGCCCTTTGGGGTAACCCTTGCCTCAGTGTTTACGCACAGAGGTTCTTTGTCTTTTAAATGGTTTTTTATTTTAATGGGTTCACCACGATATATCCCAGGCACACTGCCCTAGGGGTAGCTGGTCCATTCCACTGGGGTGTCAAACAGGACGAGGCATACTGATGAGTCCCATGGTGAGAAGCACGTGTCTATGTCTTCTGTTAGCACCCTTTGCAAACTGTGTGAGAGGCCTTTCGGCACCATGCAATTCTGCTTAAAGTTGGACCAGCATAACATTCTGTGGTGATTTGCATATGCAGCCCATGATGCCTTGCATTGTGGGGGCATGTGTATTTGTATTTTCTTGAAACTTGGCTTCCAGCCAAATGCCCTTTGGGTAACCCTTGCCTCAGTGTTTACGCACAGAGGTTCTTTGTCTTTAGATGGTTTTTATTTTAATGGGTTCACCACGATATCCCAGGCACACTGCCTTAGGGGTAGCTGGTCCATTCCACTGGGTGTCAAACAGATGAGGCATACTGATGAGTCCTGCTAGGACCTGAAACATGTGTCTATGTCTTCTGTTAGCACCTTTGCAAACTATGTGAGAGGGCCTTTCAGCACCATGCAATTCTGCTTAAAGTTGGACCAGCATAACATTCTGTGGTGATTTGCATATGCAGCCCATGATGCCTTGCATTGTGGGGCATGTGTGATTTGTATTTTCTTGAAACTTGGCTTCCCAGCCAAATGCCCTTAGGGTAACCCTTGCCTCAGTGTTTACACACAGGGTTCTTTGTCTTTAAATGTTTTTATTTTAATGGGTTCACCACGATATATCCCAGGCACACTGCCTTAGGGGTAGCTGGTCCATTCCACTGGGGTGTCTAACAGACGAAGCATACTGATGAGTCCTGGTAGGACCCTTTGCAAACTGTGTGAGAGGCCTTTCGGCACCATGCAATTCTGCTTAAAGTTGGACCAGCATAACATTCTGTGGTGATTTGCATATGCAGCCCATGATGCTTTGCATTGTGGGGGCATGTGTGATTTTGTATTTTCTTGAAACTGGCTTCCCAGCCAAATGCCCTTTGGGGTAACCCTTGCCTCAGTGTTTACGCACAGAGGTTCTTTGTCTTTAAATGATTTTTTATTTTAATGGGTTCACCACGATATATCCCAGGCACTCTGCCTTAGGGGTAGCTGGTCCATTCCACTGGGGTGTCAAACAGACGAGGCATACTGATGAGTCCTGGTAGGATGAAACACGTGTCTATGTCTTCTGTTAGCACCCTTTGCAAACTGTGTGAGAGGCCTTTCGGCACCATGCAATCCTGCTTAAAGTTGGACCAGCATAACATTCTGTGGTGATTTGCATTGTGGGGGCATGTGTGATTTTGTATTTTCTTGAAACTTGGCTTCCCAGCCAAATGCCCTTTGGGGTAACCCTTGCCACAGTGTTTACGCACAGAGGTTCTTTGTCTTTTAAGGGACAACCCTGTCTAACTCCTTTTTTAACAAAAACAGGAATTCCCAAGTGCCCATTAATCAAAGGCTGTACCTGAGCTGAACCATAAAGAAGTTTTATAAAGTCTACCAATTGCAAAGGTATACCATATGCCCTTAATACTGTCCATAAATAGTTATGATTAATGGCATCAAAAGCCTTTTCTTTATCAATAGATATTAAATAACCTTTCACGGCAGAAAATAAGCCCTGTTCCACAATTTCACAAACATGTAGCAAGTTTTGGTAAATTGTACAGCCAGACAGTGCACATGTTTGTGTTGGGAGAATCACATGTTGTGCTATTTTAGTCAGCCTCGCCGTCAAAATTTTAGACAAGATCTTATAATCAGAGTTAAGCAAAGTCAATGGCCTCCAATTATGAATGTTTCTTGCACCCCCTTTCTTATATAAAAAGATCATGATTACCTCAGTCATACTATGACTGAGTCTATTCTCTCTCTGTGTAGATTCATATACTTTTTGTAGCATAGGCGTTAAATCATAAAGAAAGGTTTTATAAAATTCATTAGGTATGCCATCTAATCCTGGAGCAGTACCAGTTGACAGTACTTGGATTGTCAGTCTAATTTCTTCATCTGATGTAGGTTGCATTAAAGATTATTTTTCTATATCTGGTACATCAGGAATATCTGTGTCCCACAATTCAAACGACTTTGTGTGACATTCATGTAGCTGTGAAAAAGTGGTATGAACATGGTGTTGTACTTCTTTCTGTTTAGCATCTTGGTTATGCACTATTTCCCCATTGTCTGCCAATAGTGATGCAAATAGTTTATGTGTTTTACAAGCATTGTCTTTATCATACGGATTCACCAAGTCATTTCGGCCCCTAGTTAAGAAGTTTTGTTGTAAACCCGTCTGAATATGTATTTTTTTTATATAAGCTGTCATATCTTCTTTTAGTTGTGATAAGGTAGCTATATATTCATTTGTTGTCCCCTTAGGTTGTGTCTGAAGTTTTAAATATTTTGCTCTTAAACCTGAATAAGAAGTATATAGCCTTGTCTTGCTTCCCTACTAATTAATACAATCATTAACTCTTTAATATCTCTTTTAGTGTGTTCCCACCAATCTGTTGGGCTATCATAAAGGAAATCAAGACTTAAATGTAGTGCTAATAATTCCTGTAGTTTAAGTTTGTATATGTCTTCTTGAAGTTTGGAACAATTCATCTTCCAATAGCTTCTACCGACAGTGATTTTATGAGAAAAACCTACAGTCAATCGTAGGTCGAGATGATCTGAGGTTTTTAAAGGGATAACCCTAATATCCTTACATGACACTCTCTCAGATACAAACCAAAAGTCGATCCTGGTACTAAGAGAACCCTTATAACAGGTATGACATGAGTTTGCTTCAAGTATATCATAAACATCTTTTAAAGAATGTTTGTGAAGAATAGATAGTAAAGCATTAGTGTCACAATACAGCTTTTCAGTTCTACTTCCATAGTCTTTGGAGCTAAGACCACAGTTAAAATCACCACCCCACAAAATCAATTTTAACATATGTAAAAATGATTCAATTAATCTAAATAATTCTGCCCTGAGAGCCTTGGATTGTGTCACATAAATGTTGATACATCTATACATAATAGCTTTAATCTGAACATCAAGAATCAATGCATGCCCAGGATAGATATCCATTACTTTAGAGAATTTAATCTCTGGTGTTCTGAAATAAAATTCCAACACCTGAACACATAAGATCCCCAATGGACCATAAAGATGGTCCCCATCTCCAATCTGTTTGGGCTTGCTTTATATCAGAAAAATCACATAGTCTGGTATTCTGTAAAAAACAAACATTACCTCCCCCTTCCCATAAACTACTAAATGTGATCTGATGTTTCTCTTGTGATTTAATACTATTCACATTAAATATGGTAAATATCAGATGATCCATTAAGTGAGTATTAAAGGGGGGAAAAGTTTCTCAGAAGAAATAAATAACAACAATAATCAAGAGAACACATCACTTATGTTTTTCCTTTTTTTCCATTTTACACCCTCTTTAACCTGTATATCACATGTTGCCTCAGTTTGAGAAGATGTTATGGAAGAGACATCTGAATCCTTGTCTTCCTCTCCATCACCCAAATCCCTCAGGGCATCATAACAATTCTGTACAGAGGTGGTTGGTAAGCAAGTAGTACTCCTTGTCGTCATTAAATGTCTTGTCTGAGTCTTAGATCTGGTAACCTTCAGAAAAGGGGGATCCGTAATGTTAGGAGGTTTCATCTGATTTGCATTTGTTATATCATCATGTTGTTCCTCCACTACAATATTCCTAGTATTGTTATCATCATTTGATGCATGTACAAGTAATTGCTCCAAATCAGGTGTGTTGAGTATAGGATCTTTTTGTACCAGAGTTACAGTATCTAAACCTGCATCCCTAATTTCAGAAATAGGAGCCTCTGGTAACTTGCCTGTAGCTGCACACTGAGCATCCCGATCCTTAGTTTGTTCCTAAAGTCTAGCTTCCTCTCTAACTAATAACAATAAAGGAACAGCAGAGGCCAGGATTTCCTGCAATCTTGCTTTCTCCTTCTGTGAATTAGCGACATATCTATCCTGTTCAGTTCTTACAGTTAGATCTATGCTATTATGCAAGGCCCATACACAATCATGGAAGGTATGGCCCATCTCCTCACATAGATTACATTTCAGAGGTTGCTGACAATGGGCTCCAACATGCCTCAATTTTCCACATAGTCTGCAATGCTGTTTATCACAGACATTGCGAATGTGACCCACATCCCCACACTTATAGCATGCTCTAGGCTGGCCTTGATAAAACAGTACTCCTCTGTCTCTATCCAAGAAGAAACAGTTGAGCAGATGCTGATGGACTCCATTGTCTTGATGTAACAATATCTTATAGTTCCATCCACCAGTCCACAGGTGTTCTTCATCAAGAATGGGCTCAGGATAACCTTTTACCGTACAACGCTGCTTAAGCCAGTAAGTGATATCAGCAATGTTCACCCCTTCATTGTGAAAAAGTATGGTTATTATTTTAAAACTAGGTTTTGTCAGGGGTATAGCCAAAAAGGGCTTCCATTGGGGAGTGGATTTTAAGAGTTGGTATTGCTTCCAAAATCTGTCTAATCCAGCAAGATGTTTAAAACTGATGTCAAAAATTGTGTCTCCTGGCATATGAATTAAGGCATAAATCTCATATGCGTAATATTTCATACTATTCTTCAGAAGTGCCCGGCCTACAAAAATTCTGTCAGGAATATCAGACATGACTCCTCTATATCTTAGACAAACTGCAATTTTGCCTTACAGCAGGCTCAGATAGACTTCTTGTATTCTCTGGGAAAAGATGTTGTGCAGCATTGGAATGCCATATATCTGCACTTATCTCGACCTCATTTATAGGTGTTGAGGGTTCATTTATTGGATTGGCCTTTGTGATAGAAGGGGGGGGGATCCTTTTGCTCAGAGGCTTGTGAATGTGAGTCTTCTTCCAATAATTTTATGTCATTCATGATATCAGAGGCTGCATTCAGTGGTTTGTCATTCACTCCAGAAATCCCTGCAGCCTGCCCTGGTGTTATATTATCCGATCCAGTTTTTAAATCACCATCTGTTATCTCCTTTAATGGAGGGTCAGTATCTCTTACTACTGGCAAATTAGCATCCCAACCAGCTTGTCCTGCGCTACACACCCATCCAGCACCTTTAATAGCTTTAACTACCCAGTCAGAGTCTGATCCATCAGATCTAGCCACCTGTACATCATCTATTGTTTTGTCTCACCCCCCCCACATCCCTGTTTACCTTTCTCCTTCTTGCCTTCATTAGTATGAGCTGAACTGTGGCCTTGTACCTCAGAGGATACTCTTATATTGAAAGTTACCAGTCGCAAAGGGAGAGACATCTACCCTGCTACAACTTTAGGTGTATCTATATCGTCAACAACCACATTTTGAGAGATTACAATGTCTTCTGCATGTGGACAAGTAATCTTGCTCTCAAATATAATAGTGACACTAGAAGGATTTGCCTTAGGAGTCAGGAGGTTAAGATCCATTTCCCTGTCATTAGCCGCCATTGGAACAGTGTTTACTGGCCGTGTTACTGATGCCAAGTGCTGTTTCTCGTCGGTATCACATTGTACCCAGACACCCTGGTCCTTCACTCTCTGCAGTTCCAGCTTCTCCAGCTCTGCTTGTCTTTTTTTCCGTCTTTTGGTGAAATTCAATTCTTCCATGAGAAGTAGATCACGGAGATCCTATACCAAAAAAATGCTTTCCATGGTTTCCAGGGTAGACTGCTCATACATCAAGTTATCAGCACCACCAGAATTGGCAGTTCTCAGAGGTACATTAGTTTTCATGTTTTCTATTGCTGTTGAATCAGTCTCAAGAGGCATATGGACTGAAGAGGAGACCACCTCCTTGGCTCTGCTAACGCCCATCCTCCTCTCCTGCAGCAGGAGACTGGCCATCGCAGCACCAGTCACAACACCTTCTCACGAAAGAGTAGGGGATTTTCCCTGGTGTCCTGGTCAAATTTCCCTCATTCACTAAAAATATCATCAACTGTTTAATCCGGTTCAATCTCAGTTGCTTACCATTGATATCCCCTCCCCCCAAGTCACCCCTGAAAAGGGACTTCTAAGCCCAGTGGGCTTACTGGTCAACAAATCTAAACAAACAAACAAACAAATGCTGAAGGCTCAGAAAATGTCCCTCAGAGTCTCCACTTCTTCATGGTGCAAATGTTATTGGCCACCAACCCTTTCTCATAGCTTTTATCACCTATAACACTGGCCATTTTAATGACCCTGGGTTTCACCCTTTCCCCTCCTTTAATGTCCTTTTTGTTTTGAGGGGCCTAGAGCAATATTTAGTACCCCAGATGTGTCCTGACCACAGCCTTGTAAAGTATCAGGATGACATCCACTGTTCTACTGATCAGCCCAGTTTTCATGCTCGGACTGCTGAGCATCTTGCCTGCATGCTACTTGTCATGCTTCAGACCATTGTCTATTATGACCCACAGGACTATTTTTCTCCTCGACTACAACAAGAGAAGTCCCACAGAGCATGCAGGTCCTACCTTTGTTTTTCCTCAAGTTTAGAACTTGCATTTGATTACACTGAACCTAAGTGTGAGAACTTTGGTTTGTCTTTAGTTTAGATGCCCGGCCTTTGGTTCAGCTTCAGCACTTCAGAAAAATACATTTTGGGTCCTTGGCATGGGGTTTTACCAAGCTAAACGTGGATGAAAGATCACACCTCCTCTTCCACCTTATACCCACTGCAGGCAATTCCACCTCATCCTCCCAGCCCTGTTCCTCCAGTCCTTTATTTTTTAATTACTCAGTCAGCATCTGGCACTGTGCTGTCAGTCAGAAATTTCTCTTTTTTTAGTTAAAAAAAATGTTAGTTGCTGTATTGGTACTTGAACAAAAAGATGAGCAAATACCTTTTATTTATTTTATTGGATTATGTTACTCAAATCACCCATTTGTTAATCTTACTTATACAAAACAAGAATGTCTGGTGAGCAAGGATTACTATAGAAATACAGTGGGAAATGCAATGGCCATAAGATCAGTCCTTGCTATCTGGAAAGAGGTAAAGTTTTTTTTTTTAATTATTTGGCCAAAGCTGTCTGAAAGATCAAGTGACTTGAATGAAAAGCAAAAATGCCAAATTTTGGCACATTTACTGACTGCAAATTTGCCAATTGTTCAACCATAATTAAAGCACAAAATTCCAGCACAACCACCACAAAACAGACAAGAAGGCAGAAAATGAGCAAATACACAGCAATTTATTAAGGCAGATAGCACAGTTCAAACCTCCAAAGAGCAAATACACAGCCCAGGGAACAAACAGGCAGGAATCCACTAAACTTCAAATGGTTTTGTCGAAGCTTCTTCAGAAGTGTCCAACATGTATTTCCACCCTCATTTTAAACCCAACTCTTACAGTGACAGTGCTGAATAGTGATTGGACATTAACCACTCATTTGTACAGATGCAAATGACATGAATACATATGCACATATAAATGTGTAAATGTGTTTCTATACAAAATAAATATATCAAGAATGAAGAAGAAGGTGTTATATACCCACCCTTAAAACCTTGTGTAAGGAGACCGGGACATTGTCCCCTATTCCACAGATGACACCAGGGACGTTACATGTTTTTTAAAGAAAATATAATTTGATACACAAACTTACTTGTCTAATGACTATACCTACAAATGAGATGTACTGTAAAAAAACATTTAATGTACAGTACTATTTCTTTATATCTTTCTGTTTTGTTCTATTTTAATTTTTTGTTTCTGAAACCACACTATTGGTCATGCATTCTGGGAATAAGCACCCTAGGGATCATATTTAAGAATATCTGAAAAATTAGTATCAGGCATAACAAGAATGCAAATATATTACAATCGAGAACAATTCCTATGATAGGGCATATAACCTAGCAATTAGTGCATAGGTCTAAAAATAAAAATTCTCAAGTCATTAATCACAAAATGTAATAATTACACCAATGGTCCTTCAGCATAAATAACCAGCATAATCACTAAAAGGATGTGTGCTTGTATCCTTAGCATCATGTAGTACCATAGGCCTGAAACAGCCTACTTGTGTAGATGGGTGGAAAGATCTATGCTATCATTTAAGCCAGGGGATCTTAAGGCACCCAATATATAAATCCAAAAGGATTCTTTTTCAACAAATATGGTACTCACATTGCCACCCCTTGGTTCCAGAAAGGCGTGATCAGTCCCACAAAAAGAGAACTTGTGATTCTAGCCACCATTCTGAAGCAAAACATGTGGACCCAATGCAGTCATACTGTCCCCCAGCCTCACTGAGCTAAAATGTTCACATAACCTTTTCAGTGGGTGGCCAGTTTTACCAAGATAAAAAGAATTACAGGTGCAGGTGGTAAATCACGTTATAAAAAGGGCCTCAGAAATGCTGCAGTCTAATGGGCTGTTAGGATTCCAACAGCCTTACATTAATCCATCTTATACTGTCCTGCACAGCCTGATCACCATGGCACATGGATTCTTCCTGTCAGCATTCAATCCTCAAGCACTGTTGAATGACTGGAATGTTGCATTCTGATTTTGAACCAGAAATCTTTAACTGTTGGTGGAAGAACTATTCTATTAGAAATGTCCCTCTAAATGAGGAAAACATTCAAAAAGTATATTTTTAACACTTTTCTTTTTGAATAAGTTTTTATAATAGCAATAAGGCACTCCCAAGAGTTAGATTAACAGTCTGTTAACCACCTCCTAGGATCAATATGGCACTCAGCTGCACCTTGTGCCCCATTACACCCCTAGAGGGTGATTAACAGACTGCTAATGTAATCTCTGGTCATGCTTTACTGCTTAATTGACAGTACTGCAATTAAAGTGTCTGATCTCAAACTGCCTATTACTATTACACAAGTTAAAGCTCTTAGATTTAGTAACAGCCTTACACTGGGCATACCTTCCCACTGGAAACGTCCTGTAGATAGTTTGGGAAGCCATCCCACCACATTTGGCTTCATAACAGGCAGATAGCTATGCACAAGGGAGTCCCTAAGGTTTGTACCTCACCTGTACACAATTGTAGGTGGCACACTTGCCACCTTCCTAAAGGCAGTTTCAGTGGAAAGGATACACCAGAACTTATTCATACTCTCCCTAATAGTGAGATGAGTCTCTTTGCGGATGACTCAAAACTAGGGGTGGTGGTGGATGGGGAGGAGGGGATGGTGGCCCTACAGGGGGACCTAGAGGCTCTGGAAAGATGGTCTAGAAAGTGGAAGCTGAGGTTCAATGCAGGGAAATGCAAGGTACTCCACCTGGGGGCCAGATACCCGGGCCAAGTGTACACCCTGGGGGGAAGAATGCTACAAGTCTCAATGGCTGAGAGGGACCTGGGGAGGGTGGTGGATGTCAAGATGAACAACTCAGAGACTTGTAGGAGGGCAGCAGCCAAGGCCAACAGGATGCTGGGATGCATCGCTAGGGGGATCACCTCCAGAAGGAGGAAGTGATACTCCCTCTGTATAATTGCTAGTGAGGCCCTTTGAGTACTGCGTGCAGTTTGGAGGCCACCCTTAAAGGGACTTTAAACTCCTGGAGAGGGTCCAGAGGAGGCAACCAAAATGATTTGGGGCTTGGGGGACAGGACCTATGAGAAGAGGCTCAAAAAGCTAAATATGTACACATTGGACGAGAGAGAAGGGACCGGGGGACATGATAGAGGTCTTCAGGTACATGAAGAGGGTAAATAGGGGAGGAACAGACAGGGTGCTTCGAAGGAAGGAGGAGGGGGCCACTAGAGGGCATGGGTGGAAGCTGGAGGGGGGAAGATTCAGGGGAGAAAGGAGGAGGTGCTACTTCACTGAGAGGGTGGTGGAGCCATGGAATGTGCTGCCTAGGGGCTGGTGGAGCAGAGACAGTGGATGGGTTCAAGAGGGGGTGGAACAGGTACAGGGGAAGGGTTCTGGAAGCAAAATCCAATGCAGCAAGAATATCTGGAACTGGGAAGGGAGAAGACAAAGAACACGAGGGGGGCATCAAGGTCAGCACCCAGGGTGGGGGCTGACCAAATAAGCAGACATGAAAGACCGTTAGTCCTATTCTGCTGGCATTTTAGTATGCTAGTATGTAATAATAGCATGGTCTGCACCATACTGTACTTGGTGATAAAGAGAATTTACCCTGGTGCGGTCTTCTCCCTGGTTCTATACTATAGCAGATCCTCCCTTGGCATCTCCTCAACTTGTGTTTGTGTGTTTTCCAAGAGTTCAGTGCTGTAGCCCCTATCTTTAAAGCACTGAAAAAGTTCAACACTCCTCTGTCTATTGATGTCTGGATCAGAACAATTCTGCTTGACTCTCATAAATTGAGATTTAGGGATGTTGCTGATGGTGTGGAGGGGGTGGCAACTGCTAGATAGTAAAAGATCAGTGTGGTCAATAAGTTTTCAGTATAAATACATGGAACAGTACATCCATATTTTTGCTAATGTCCAAATCCCAAAAGTGTACATGATCATATGAATACTGTACTGTAAATTTCAGGTTTGGATTACACCATTTCAAGTATTCCATGAATTCAACTAACTGTGTTTCACTCCCCCACCACACCATCAACATATCATCAATAAATCTATGCCATAGGTCAATGTGGTCATAGAAAGGGTTACTTACACTATCATAGATATATTGCTGCTCCCACAAACCCAGGTAAAGCTTGACGTATGTGGAGGAAAATGTGGCCCCATAGCTGTACCCTTTACCTGGAGAAAGTGTTCCACTGGAAAATGAAGTTGTTTTTGGTTAGGACAAACCTAGACAAATCCAAAAATTAAAAAATGCTAAACTGTATGTGGTGCCATTATCAAGCCAGTATTTGAGGGCTTGGAGCCCCCCATCATGAGGGACACTTGAATACAGGGCCTCCACATCTAAAATTACTAAAAGCCAATTGGGATCCAATTGTAGACCCCCCAGGATGCCCAAGCTCTTGGTGGTACCCCTCACATATGACCACAATGAGGATACCAAGTTATTAACATAACCATCTACAAATTTCAAAAGTGGCTCAGTCAAGGAACCAATCGTAGAAACTATAGAGCACCCTGGGGGATCCACCAGAGTTTTGTGAATTTTTGGCAATACATATAACGTCTGTCAGACTGGAAAATCTACAGACAAATATTCCAATGTGTCTCTGGCAATAATACCATTTTGAAATGCATCACTCAAATTTTTTTTTTTATTTAGTTGTTTAACCAGGTATAGCACACTAAGCTGGAAGCTTTTTTACAGGAGCGACCTGGGAGCACAAGGAGGTTAAGTGACTTGCTCAGGGTCACACAGTATGCAAGTGGAAGCTGTGGGATTCAAACCCAGGTCTGGTCTGCTAGATGTCACCAGATTTGCAGCTCAGAGCCTTAGACCACTGCACTATACTGCCTCCTTTATGTATCTATATGTATATATCTATATATCTATCCAAATATGTATCTATCTCCCTCTTAAACTCATTAGTAGGGTTTGTTTTCAAACCTACATAAAAATCAATATTAGCAAGTTGTCAAAAATGTTCTGCTAATACTTTTCTGTGTCCATGAGGATTACGGATCCCCCCTTTGTCAGCAGGTTTCAATATAACATGAGAGTTATCCTGTAGTTCCTGAAGTGCTATCCATTCCTGCCTTGAAAATTTTGAATACTTAAGATTATTTATGTCACCATGTTTTTGTTCATGTCTGGAAAGAAATGATCTCTCAAATATAATTACTGCAGGAGAATATGCAGGAATGAATTTTGATGGTCTCTTGTACACAGTTTCACTGATAGAAGGAGATAAAGGATAGGGGATGGTTGAGCACAGGAGGTGGGGGAAAAGGCAGCAGTCCTAAATGAGTAGTTGCCTCAGTTTTTACCAGGGGGATGGAGGGGCTAGGTCTTGCAAGGGGAGTGGGGGCAAACCGGAGGAAGGGGTGGGACCAGTAGAGATCAGGGGCCCTGACGGGTCTTGGTAAAGGGGAGTAGCCACCACAGACAGGTAGGGGGCCAGCAGCGCAGGGTGAAAAGAGGGAGGATGTGGAGACTGAAATCCCAGTAGAGAGAGTAAATGAAGCTCTCAGGTCCCTTCGGATGGAGAAAGCACCTGGGCCAGATGAGATACATCCCAAGGTGCTAAGCAAACTGACAGATGTCCCTCGCAGTCCCTCTAGCAGAGCTTTGCAACATCTCTCTGAGGACTGGATGGGTGACCCATGACTGGAGGGTGGGCCATGTCATGTTGATCCACAAGGGGGGGATCAAGAGAGGAAAAGGGAAATTACAGGCCCGTTAGCCTGACATCTATGGTCAGCAAGGGAATGGAGGGTATTGTAAAGGAAAGGCTTGGGGGGGCTACTGGAGCAATCTGGGTACTTGGACAACGGGTGGCATGGCTTTGTCATGGGAAGATCATGCCAGACAATCCTTGTTGAGTTCTATGACTGGGTGATGAGGGCCCTGGACCAGGGTAGGCCAGTGGACTTTAGCAAAGCATTTGATTCAGTACCCCACAGTGACCTGCTGGCTAAGCTGAAGGAAATTGGGGTAGGGAGGCAGTTGTTAAGATGGAAAGGGAATTGGCTCTCTGGTTGTACTCAGGTGATGGTGGTTGGAGGGTTAGTCTCATCCCCAAGGTGGGTTACTAGAGGGGTTCCCCCAGGAGTCAGTGCTGGAGCCACTCCTGTTCAACACCTATGTCTCAGACATCAGGAAGGTGACCAAGCATGAGATGAGTCTCTTTGCAGATTACTCAAAGCTGGGTGCAGTGGTGGATAAGGAGGAGGGGTGCGTGGCCTTGCAGGAGGACCTGGAGGCTCTGGAAAGGTGGTCAGGAAAATGGAAACTACAATTCAATGTGGGAAAGTGCAAGGTTCTGTACCTGGGAGTCAGAAATCCAGGCCAGGGTTATACCCTGGGAGGCGACATGATTCAAGTCACAAAGGGTGAGAGGGACCTGGGGTAAGTGGTAGATGTCAAAATGAACAACTCACAGACCTGTAGAAGGGTAGTAGCAAGGGCAAATGGGATGCTGGGATGCTCACCAGGGGGATTACCTCCGGAAAGGTGGAAGTGATCCTTCCACTGTACAACTGCTTGGTTAGGCCACATCTTGAGTCTTGTGTGCAGTTCTGGAGACCAAATTTAAAG
This sequence comes from Neoceratodus forsteri, assembly GCA_016271365.2. Taxonomy (NCBI): domain Eukaryota; kingdom Metazoa; phylum Chordata; order Ceratodontiformes; family Ceratodontidae; genus Neoceratodus; species Neoceratodus forsteri. The sequence continues at coordinate 956,424,238 of CM057454.1, read as the reverse complement.
AGGGACATCACACTGCTAGAGAGGTTCCAAAGGAGGGCAACCAAAATGATCTGGGGCCTGGGGGAGAGGACCTAAGAGAAGAGGCTCAAGGAGCTCGTATACCCTGGAGGAGAAGAGAGACAGAGGGGACATGATAGAGGTCTTTAAGTACATGAAAGGGATCAATAAGGGAGGCCCAGTCAGGTTGCTCCAAAGGAAGGACAGTAGGGCAATGAGAGGTCAGAGGTGTAAGCTTGAAGAGGGCAGGCTCGGAGGGGAGAGGAGGAGATGTCATTTCACTGAAAGGGTGGTGGAGCCATGGAATGTATTGCCCAGGATGCTGGTAGAGGGGGAGACTGTGGATGGGTTTAAGTGGGGATGGGACAGATACAGGGGGAGGGTAAATCTGACCAGGCCCAATACAAGTGGAACATCTGGGACTGGGGACAGTATAATCCAAGGGGAAGGGGGGACACCAAAATCGGCCTTCAGTGTGGGTGCTGAAAATCAAGCAGACCCTGGAGACCGTTAAGCCTATTCTGCTGGCATTTTAGTATGTTAGTATAAATTACTACTGTCCAAAGCAGTTTTGTCAGTGGAGACATCTGTATTTTTATCAGTGATTGTGTCAGAATCCTCAGCCCATTTTGAGAAAAACTTTTAAATGAAGCTTGCATATACATTTTTTTATATTTATATAGAGTTCAAATGGATGATTAGTATATGTAGGTGATAAAATTTTAACTTTCTGGCAGTACTTTAAGGTGTCCATTGTTAAGACACAATGAAGACGGATTTATCACATTTTCTTTTTGTGGCAAGTTTTCTTGGGTGCCGCCAATTAATTGCTGGTCCTGCCATAGCCTGTGTTGTTCCCTGGAGTCCGCACCTGAATTCTGGTTCTGACATTCCCGCTGTTTGCATCCCCCACATCTTGTTCTTTTTTTGTTCCACTGTTGCTAGTTAAGTGTACAAACTGTGGACTGCATCGTGGCATTGATGTAATGGGATAATTCTGCTGTTCCTCCTGCTCCCCTAACTCCTACTCTGAAAAATTGTCTGAAGATTCTGTTTCAGAAGCAGAGGTAAAATGATCAGATGGGTAGTTGTGGTTGGGGTTCTTAAGGATAGACTTTAAAGTGCATGTATTGACAGGTTGTTTCTGTTTATTTCTTGAACACTGATAGTTTTTCTTCTGTTGAGACTTTTGGTTCTTACCACATGATCTTGGGATACAAGGTTTGGGAACTTGTTTTTTCCATGTAAATACCCTATCAAGGATATAATCCTGTCAGTCCCTTTCAAACTTGTGTACTTTTGTTTTTTAAGTATTTCTTCTTGTGTAAGGATGGCTTTTTAATTTCAGACTCGCAATCTACAAAGCCAGTATGCACTTTGAAAGATGCTACTCGAGACTAGCAAGCATCCACCCTTGATTGAATTTCTGTTTGTTGGTATATATAATCACAAATCAAATAGTGGACAAACAGCATAGATGCAGCTTGCATCTGTGCTTTCCAGTCATTTATAAAAAAGTCATGGTCCTGTCCATATCCAGGCCACTGTATCACTCCGAGGCCTCGTGGAACCCTATCAGTCTTCACATTGGCTTCCATTATAGTTTGGTGCCAAAACACCCTCCTGTCTTTGAATACTGCTGGTTCAAGATCTTGGAATGCTAGCACAAAATATGGCTCCACTGGTGGAGTGGCATCTAGTATAGATGCTGTTGCATTCACTTAAGGTTGTAAATTTTTTGTATTAAATGGGTTGCCAACCCCAGTGTCAGAAAAGTGGGTCGTAGAAAGGGGCCTGCATTTAAATACTGCTGATTCAAGATCTTGGAATGCTAGCACAAAATATGGCTCCACTGGTGGGGTGGTATCTGGTATAGATGCTGTTGCATTCACTTAAGGTTGTACATTTTCTGTATTAAATGAGTTGCCAACCCCAGTGTCAGAAAAGTGGGTCATAGAAAGGGCCCCACCTGTGTCCCCTGTTGAATGCTTGATAGGAGACCAGACATCCCAGTTCCTATGGATTAAACCACAAGAACTGAGGTTAGCACAAACTGCCAAAAAAACTTCTTTAACTGCTGGGATGGGACAGGTACAGGGGAGGGTAAATCTGACCAGGCCCAATACAGGTGGAACATTTGGGAATGGGGACAGTATGATCCGGAGGGCACCAAATCAGCCCTCTGTGCGGGTGCTGAAAATCAAGCAGACTCAAAAGACCATTAGGCCTAGTCTGCTGCATTTAAATATGTTAGTAAAATTACTACTGTCCAAAACAGTTTTATCAGTGGAGGCACCTGTATTTTTATCAGTGATTGTGCCAGAATCCTCAGCCCATTTTGAGAAAAACTTTAAACTTAAGCTTGTGTGTAAATTTATTTATATTTATATCCAGTTCAAATGGATGATTGTTATATGTAGGCATCAAATTTAAACCTTTTGACAGTACTATAAGGTGTCCGCTGTTAAGACACAATTAACCACGTTTACTTCTTCTTGTGGTAAGATTTCTTGGGTGCTGCCATTCAATTCCTGGTCATGCATAGCCTGTGTTTTTCCCTGGAGTCTGCAGCTGAATTCCGGTTCTGACATTCCCACTGTTTTCATCCCCCACATCTTGCTATTTTTTGTTCCATAGTTGCTAATGAAGTGTACAAACTGTGGAATGCATTATGGCATTGAATTAATGGGATGATTCCGCTGTTCCTCCTGCTCCCCCAGCTCCTCCTCCTCCTCTAAAAAATTTTCCGAAGATTCTGTTTCAGAAGCAGAGGTAAAATGTCAGAAGGGTGGTTGTGGTTGGGGTTCTTAAGGATAGACTTTAAAGAACATGTATTGACAGGTTGTTTCTGTTTATTACTCGAAGACTGATTGTTCTTTTTCTCTTGAGATTTTTGGTTCTTACCACATGATCTTAGGAGACAAGGTTTGGGACCATGTTTTTTCCATGTAAATACCTTATCAAGGATATAATCCTGGCTGTCTCTTTTAAACCTGTGTAGCTTTTGTTTCCAAGTCTTTCCTCTTGTGTAAGGATGGCCTTTTAATTTCAGACTCGTAATCTGCAAAGTCAGTATGCTCTTTGAAAGATGCTACTCGTGACTCTCAAGCATCCACCCTTGCCTGAATCTCTGTTTGTTGGTGTATATAATCATGAATCAAATAGTGGACAAACAACACAGATGCAGCTTGCGTCTGTGCCTTCCAATCATTTATGAAAAAGTCATGGTCCTGTCCATATCCAGGCCACTGTATCACTCTGAGGCATCGTGGAACCCTATCAGCCTTCACATAGGCTTCCAATATAGTTTGGTGCCAAAATACCCTCCTGCCTTTGAATACTGCTGATTCAAGATCTTGGAATGCTAGCACAAAATATGGCTCCACTGGTGGAGTGGCATCTAGTATAGATGCTGTTGCATTCACTTAAGGTTGTAAATTTTTTGTATTAAATGGGTTGCCAACCCCAGTGTCAGAAAAGTGGGTCGTAGAAAGGGGCCGCACCTGCCCTCCCAGTTGAATGCTTGATAGGAGACCAGACATCTCAGTTCCTATGGTATAAACCACAAGAACTGAGGTTAGCATAAACTGCCAAAAAACTGCTTTAACTGCTGGGATGGGACAGGTACAGGGGAAGGGTAAATCTGACCAGGCCCAATACAGGTGGAACATTTGGGTGTGGGGACAGTATAATTCAAGGGGAAGGGGGGACACCAGAATCGGCCCTCAGTGCGGGTGCTGAAAATCAAGCAGACTCGAGAGACCATTAGGCCCAGTTTGCTGGCATTTTAGTATGTTAGCATAAATTACTACTGTCCAAAACAGTTTTGTCAGAGGAGGCACCCGTATTTTTATCAGTGATTGTGCCAGAATCCTCAGCCCGTTTTGAGAAAAACTTAAAAATTAAGCTTGCGTGCAAACTTTTTTATATTTATATCCAGTTCAAATGGATGATTGTTATATATAGGTATGAAATGTAAACCTTTTGACAGTACTTTATGGTGTCCGTTGTTAAGACACAATGAAGACAGATTTACCACGTTTATTTCTTCTTGTGGTAAGTTTTCTTGGGTGCTGCCATTCAATTGCTGGTCTTGCCATAGCCTGTGTAGTTCCCTGGAGTCTGCACCTGAATTCCAGTTCTGACATTCCCGCTGTTTTCATCCCCCACATATTGTTTTTTTTTTTTTATCCACTGTTGCTGGTCAAGTGTACAAACTGTGGACTGCAGTGAAGCATTGTTGTAATGGGATGATTCCGCGGTTCCTCCTGTTCCCCAACTCCTCCTCCTCTAAAAAATTCTCTGAAGATTCTGTTTCAGAAGCAGAGGTAAAATGATCAGATGGGTGGTTGTGGTTGGGGTTCTTAAGGATAGACTTTAAAGTACATGTATTGCCAGGTTGTTTCTGTTTATTACTCGAAGACTGATTGTTCTTTTTCTGTTGAGACTTTTGGTTCTTACCACAAGATCTTGGGACACAAGGTTTGGGACCTTGTTTTTTCCATGTAAATACCCTATCAAGGATACAATCCTGTCAGTCCCTTTCAAACTTGTGTAGCTTTTGTTTTTTAAGTCTTTCTTCTTGTGTAAGGATGGCTTTTTAATTTCAGATTCGCAATCTGCAAAGTCAGTATGCTCTTTGAAAGATGCTACTCGTGACTTGCAAGCATCCACCCTTGCCTGAATCTCTGTTTGTTGGTGTATATAATCATGAATCAAATAGTGGAGAAACAGCATAGATGCAGCTTACATCTGTGCCTTCCAGTCATTTATGAAAAAGTCATGGTCCTGTCCATATCCAGGCCACTGTATCACTCTGAGGCCTCGTGGAACCCTATTAGCTTTCACATAGGTCTCCAATGTAGTTTGGTGCCAAAACACCCTCCTGGCTTTAAGTACTGCTGATTCAAGATCTTGGAATGCTAGAACAAAATCTGGCTCCACTGGTGGGGTGGCATCTGGTATATATGCTGTTGCAGTCACTTCAGGTTGTACATTTTCTGTATTAAATGGGTCACCCTCCCCAGTGTCAGAAAAGTGGGTCATAGAAAGGGCCCCAGCTGTGTCCCCCTGTTGAATGCTTAATGGGAGATCAGACATCCCAGTTCCAATGGTATAAACCACAAGAACTGAGGTTAGCACAAACTGCCAAAAAAATGCTTGAACTGCTTGGATGGGACAGGTACACGGGGAGGGTAAATATGACCAGACCCAATACAGGTGGAACATTTGGAAGTGAGGACAGTAATATCCAAGGGGGAGGAGGGGGACACCAAAATCGTCCCTCAGTGCGGGTGCTGAAAATTAAGCAGACTCGAGAGACAATTAGGCCTAGTCTGCTGGCATTTTAGTATGTTAGTATAAATTACTACTGTCCAAAACTGTTTTATCAGTGGAGGCACCCGTATTTTTATCAAGGATTGTGCCAGAATCCTCAGCTCGTTTCGAGAAAGACTTTAAAATTAAGCTTGCGTGTAAATTTATTTATATTTATATCCAGTTCAAATGGATGATTGTTATATGTAGGTATCAAATTTAAACCTTTTGACAGTACTATAAGGTGTCCGCTGTTAAGACACAATGAAGACAGATTAACCACGTTTACTTCTTCTTGTGGTAAGATTTCTTGGGTGCTGCCATTCAATTCCTGGTCTTGCATAGCCTGTGTTTTTCCCTGGAGTCTGCAGCTGAATTCCAGTTCTGACATTCCCACTGTTTTCATCCCCCACATCTTGCTATTTTTTGTTCCATAGTTGCTAATGAAGTGTACAAACTGTGGAATGCATTATGGCATTGATGTAATGGGATGATTCCACTGTTCCTCCTGCTCCCCCAGCTCCTCCTCCTCTAAAAAATTTTCCGAAGATTCTGTTTCAGAAGCAGAGGTAAAATGTCAGAAGGGTGGTTGTGGTTGGGGTTCTTAAGGATAGACCTTAAAGAACATGTATTGACAGGTTGTTTCTGTTTATTACTCGAAGACTGATTGTTCTTTTTCTCTTGAGACTTTTGGTTCTTACCACATGATCTTGGGACACAAGGTTTGGGATCATGTTTTTTCCATGTAAATACCTTATCAAGGATATAATCCTGGCTGTCTCTTTTAAACCTGTGTAGCTTTTGTTTTTCAAGTCTTTCCTCTTGTGTTTGAAAGGCTTTTTATTTCAGACTCGTAATCTGCAAAGTCAGTATGCTCTTTGAAAGATGCTACTCGTGACTCTCAGGCATCCACCTTTTCCTGAATCTCTGTTTTGTTGGTGTATATAATCATGAATCAAATAGCAGACAAACAACATAGATGCAGCTTGCTTTAAGGTGTCCACTGTTAAAACACAAGAAGACAGATTAACCATGTTTACTTCTTCTTGTGGTAAGTTTTCTTGGGAGCTGCCCTTCAATTGCTGGTCTTGCCACAGCCTGTATTGTTCCCTGGAGTCTGCATCTGAATTCTGGTTCTGACATTCCCATTGTTTTCATCCCCGACATCTTGTATTTTTTTTGTTCCACTGTTGCTAGTCAAGTGTACAAATTGAGGACTACATTGTGGCATTGATGTAATGGGATGATTCTGCTGTTCCTTCTGCTCCCCTAACTCCTCCTCTGAAAAATTGCCTGAAGATTCTGTTTCAGAAGCAGAGGTAAAATGATCAGATGGGCAGTTGTGGTTGGGGTTCTTAAGGATAGACTTTAAAGAGCATGTATTGACAGGTTGTTTCTGTTTATTGCTCGAAGACTGATTGTTCTTTTTCTGTTGAGACTTTTGGTTCTTACCACATGATCTTGGGACAAACGGTTTGGGACCTTGTTTTTTCCATGTAAATACCTTATCAAGGATATAATCCTGGCAGTCTCTTTTAAACTTATGTAGCTTTTGTTTTTTAAGTCTTTCCTCTTGTGTTTGAATGGCTTCTTATTTCAGACTTGCAATCTGCAAAGTCAGTATGCTCTTTGAAAGATGCTACTTGTGACTTGCAAGCATCCACCCTTGCCTGAATCTCTGTTTGTTGGTGTATATAATCATGAATAAAACAGTGGACAAACAGCATAGATGCAGCTTACTTCTGTGCCTTCCAGTCATTTATGAAAAAGTCATGGCCCTGTCCTTATCCAAGCCTCTGTATCACTCTGAGGTCTCGTGGAACCCTATCAGCCTTCACATAGGCTTCCAATATAGTCTGGTGCCAAAACACCCTCATGCCTTTAAATACTGCAGATTCAAGGTCTTGGAATGCTAGCACAAAATCTGACTCCACTGGTGGAGTGGCATCTAGTATAGATGCTGTTGCATTCACTGAAGGTTGTAAATTTTCTGAATTAAATGGGTCGCCAACTCCAGTGTCAGAAAAGTGGGTCGTAGAAAGGGGCTGCACCTGTCCCCCCCCCCCGTTGAATGTTTGATAGGAGACCAGACATCTCAGTTCCTATGGTATAAACCACAGGAACTGAGGTTAGCTCAAACTGCCAAAAAACTGCTTTAACTGCTGGGATGGGACAGGTACAGGAGGAGGGTAAATCTGACCAGGCCCAATACAGGTGGAACATTTGGGAGTGGGGACAGTATAATCCAAGGGGAAGGGGGACACCCGAATTGGCCCTCATTGCGGGTGCTGAACATCAAGCAGACTCGAGAGACCATTAGGCCCAGTTTGCTGGCATTTTAGTATGTTAGTATAAATTACTACTGTCCAAAACAGTTTTGTCAGTGGAGCACTCGTATTTTTATCAGTGTCAGAATTCTCAGCCCGTTTTGAGAAAGACTTTAAAATTAAGCTTGCGTGTAAATTTATTTATATTTATATCCAGTTCAAATGGATGATTGTTATATTTAGGTATCAAATTTAAACCTTTTGACAGTACTATAAGGTGTCCGCTGTTAAGACACAATGAAGACAGATTAACCACGTTTACTTCTTCTTGTGGTAAGATTTCTTGGGTGCTGCCATTCAATTCCTGGTCTTGCATAGCCTGTGTTTTTCCCTGGAGTCTGCAGCTGAATTCCGGTTCTGACATTCCCACTGTTTTCATCCCCCACATCTTGCTATTTTTTGTTCCATAGTTGCTAATGAAGTGTACAAACTGTGGAATGCATTATAGCATTGATGTAATGGGATGATTCGCTGTTCCTCCTGCTCCCCCAGCTCCTCCTCCTCTAAAAAATTTTCCGAAGATTCTGTTTCAGAAGCAGAGGTAAAATGTCAGAAGGGTGGTTGTGGTTGGGGTTCTTAAGGATAGACCTTAAAGAACATGTATTGACAGGTTGTTTCTGTTTATTACTCGAAGACTGATTGTTCTTTTTCTCTTGAGACTTTTGGTTCTTACCACATGATCTTGAGACACAAGGTTTCGGACCATGTTTTTTCCATGTAAATACCTTATCAAGGATATAATCCTGGCTGTCTCTTTTAAACCTGTGTAGCTTTTGTTTTTCAAGTCTTTCCTCTTGTGTTTGAATGGCTTTTTATTTCAGACTCGTAATCTGCAAAGTCAGTATGGTCTTTGAAAGATGCTACTCGTGACTCTCAAGCATCCACCTTTGCCTGAATCTCTGTTTTGTTGGTGTATATAGTCATGAATCAAATAGTGGACAAACAACATAGATGCAGCTTGCTATAAGGTGTCCACTGTTAAAACACAATGAAGACAGATTAACCATGTTTACTTTTCTTGGGTGCTGCCCTTCAATTGCTGGTCTTGCCACAGCCTGTATTGTTCCCTGGAGTCTGCATCTGAATTCCGGTTCTGACATTCCCATTGTTTTCATCCCCGACATCTTGTTTTTTTTTGTTCCACTGTTGCTAGTCAAGTGTACAAATTGAGGACTACATTGTGGCATTGATGTAATGGGATGATTCTGCTGTTCCTTCTGCTCCCCCAACTCCTCCTCTGAAAAATTGTCTGAAGATTCTGTTTCAGAAGCAGAGGTAAAATGATCAGATGGGCAGTTGTGGTTGGGGTTCTTAAGGATAGACTTTAAAGAGCATGTATTGACAGGTTGTTTCTGTTTATTGCTCGAAGACTGATTGTTCTTTTTCTGTTGAGACTTTTGGTTCTTACCACATGATCTTGGGACAAACGGTTTGGGACCTTGTTTTTTCCATGTAAATACCTTATCAAAGATATAATCCTGGCAGTCCCTTTTAAACTTATGTAGCTTTTGTTTTTTAAGTCTTTCCTCTTGTGTTTGAATGGCTTTTTATTTCAGACTCGCAATCTGCAAAGTCAGTATGCTCTTTGAAAGATGCTACTTGTGACTTGCAAGCATCCACCCTTGCCTGAATCTCTGTTTGTTGGTGTATATAATCATGAATCAAATAGTGGACAAACAGCATAGATGCAGCTTGCTTCTGTGCCTTCCAGTCATTTATGAAAAAGTCATGGCCCTGTCCTTATCCAAGCCTCTGTATCACTCTGAGGTCTTGTGGAACCCTATCAGCCTTCACATGGGCTTCCAATATAGTTTGGTGCCAAAACACCCTCATGCCTTTAAATACTGCAGATTCAAGGTCTTGGAATGCTAGCACAAAATCTGGCTCCACTGGTGGAGTGGCATCTAGTATAGATGCTGTTGCATTCACTGAAGGTTGTAAATTTTCTGAATTAAATGGGTCGCCAACTCCAGTGTCAGAAAAGTGGGTCGTAGAAAGGGGCCGCACCTGTCCCCCCCCCCCGTTGAATGTTTGATAGGAGACCAGACATCTCAGTTCCTATGGTATAAACCACAAGAACTGAGGTTAGCACAAACTGCCAAAAAACTGCTTTAACTGCTGGGATGGGACAGGTACAGGGGGAGGGTAAATCTGACCAGGCCCAATACAGGTGGAACATTTGGGAGTGGGGACAGTATAATCCAAGGGGAAGGGGGGACACCAGAATCGGCCCTCATTGCGGGTGCTGAACATCAAGCAGACTCGAGAGACCATTAGGCCCAGTTTGCTGGCATTTTAGTATGTTAGGATAAATTACTACTGTCCAAAACAGTTTTGTCAGTGGAGGCACCGTATTTTTATCAGTGTCAGAATCCTCAGCCCGTTTTGAGAAAAATTTAAAAATTAAGCTTGTGTGCAAACTTTTTTATATTTATATCCAGTTCAAATGGATGATTGTTATATATAGGTATGAAATGTAAACCTTTTGACAGTACTTTAAGGTGTCTGTTGTTAAGACACAATGAAGACAGATTTACCATGTTTACTTCTTCTTGTGGTAAGTTTTCTTGGGTGCTGCCCTTCAATTGCTGGTCTTGCCATAGCCTATATTGTTCCCTGGAGTCTGCAGCTGAATTCCGGTTCTGACATTCCCACTGTTTTCATCCCCCACATCTTGTTTTTTTTTTTGATCCACTGTTGCTAGTCGAGCGTATAAACTGTGGACTGCATTGTGGCATTGATGTAATGGGATGATTCCGCTGTTCCTCCTGCTCCCCAAACTCCTCCTCCTCTAAAAAATTGTCTGAAGATTCTGTTTCAGAAGCAGAGGTAAAATGATCAGATGGGTGGTTATGGTTGGGGTTCTTAAGGATAGGCTTTAAAGTACATGTATTGCCAGGTTGTTTCTGTTTATTACTCGAAGACTGATTGTTCTTTTTCTGTTGAGACTTTTGGTTCTTACCACAAGATCTTGGGACAAACGGTTTGGGACCTTGTTTTTTCCATGTAAATACCCTATCATGGATATAATCCTGGCAGTCCCTTTCAAACTTATGTAGCTTTTGTTTTTTAAGTATTTCTTCTTGTGTAAGGATGGCTTTTTAATTTCAGATTCACAATCTGCAAAGTCAGCTTTTTGAAAGATGCTACTTGTGACTTGCAAGCATCCACCCTTGCCTGAATCTCTGTTTGTTGGTGTATATAATCATGAATCAAATAGTGGAGAAACAGCATAGATGCAGCTTGCATCTGTGCCTTCCTGTCATTTATGAAAAAGTCATGGTCCTGTCCATATCCAAGCCACTGTATCACTCTGAGGCCTCGTGGAACCCTATCAGTTTTCACATAGTTACCCAATGTAGTTTGGTGCCAAAACACCCTCCTGGCTTAAAGTACTGCTGATTCAAGATCTTGGAATGCTAGAACAAAATCTGGCTCCACTGGTGGGGTGGCATCTGGTACAGATGCTGTTGCAGTCACTTCAGGTTGTACATTTTCTGTATTAAATGGCTCACCTTCCCCAGTGTCAGAAAAGTGGGTCATAGAAAGGGCCCCACCTGTGTCCCCCTGTTGAATGCTTGATAGGAGACCAGACATCCCAGTGCCTACGGTATAAACCTCAAGAACCGAGGTTAGCAGAAACTGCCAAAAAACTGCTTGACCTGCTGTACTTCAGACCAAAGGTCAAACTGTGGTTGCTGGGAGGTGACTTGATATGTAGCAATCAAAACTCATGGAAAACCATGCTTCCAGCCTGGTGTGCTATTGGAAAGAGCATAAAGCAAAGAACATAATTCCAGCACAATCACCACAAAACAGACCAGGAGGCTGAAAATGTGCAAATACACAGCAATTTATTAATACAAATCGTAAAGTGCAAACCTCCAAAGTGCAAATGCACAGACCAGAGAATTATCACCTTAATTAAACCAGAGACTTAGGTAATCTGACCATTTGTGCAAGTTGTTCAGTTCTTCATGAATTTGTCCCAAACGTCATTTGAGTCAGTCCCCCTTGTCTGCTTAGTGCCATCTTCAAATTTAAGCAGTCTGCTGGATATCCAGTTTCCATATTTTTGATTTAAATGTTGAATAGTAGTGTCCTCAGCAATGATCCCTGAGAAACACCACTAAGTACCCTAATACACTCAGAGAAGTATCTCTCCATAAGAACCCTCTTCTTCTTGCACCTAAGCCAGTTAGAAGTCCTCCTTGTGTATGCCACATCTATTCATCACTGGTGTACTTTGTCCAGAATGCACATATAGAATAGTGTCAAAGTCCTTGCTGAGATCCAGATAGACTGTGTACAGTATATGGTCCTGTCCCTGTCCACCTTTCTAGTCATTACTTTAAAGAAGGTAACAAGGTTGATTGGCATGATCTGCCTTCCATAGAGCCATGCTGAGTGGGGTGAGAATCTTGACCTCAACCAAGTGGTTCCTTACTCTGTTCTTCATACTTGATTGCAAGGGGTTACCCAGCTCAGATGTCAGCCTGACCAGCATGTCCTTTCAGTTGCCTGTCTCTGATCATTTCCCATACTTTAAGATGGCAACAACATTTATTTAGTTATTTATTTATTTAAGAAGTCTCGGATTACAATACCTCTGAGCAAACAACAGCTCTTTTACAGAGGTTCCCCATATGTGGGGAAGGGTAACACACATTCTAAGGTGACATTATATTGGAATTCACTACTTTCACTACAAAAGTAAAAGCAATCTAGGAAAAATGACTGGGCATTGTAACTAGAAATCTACAAACATGAAAGTACGCAAATGTAGCAGTAAAGGATAATTAACAGGTTAACCCAAAGAGAGGAGACATCCTAGGAGGCTTTGTTAAAGCTGTAGGGATAGATAATTGGGGGGGACAAGGTACAGGCCAGGTGAGAAAAACAGAGTAGAGCAAGTGGAGGGTTGGAGGGGTAGGGATTAAACAGTACTTCAGCATCCCACTCCCAGAGTAGAGCTAGGGGAGAGTGGGAGGGGTGGGGAGTACAGAGGAGAGAGGGTATGTAGGAAAAGGAGAGAGATGGGGAAAGCAAGGGAGGGGTGGGATCAAGGCTCACAAATTGGGGGAGTAGGAGCGCTGTTGTGGGACAACAGGGAGAGGCAGTGCCTGTTAGTTGAAACAGTCACAGTTGCTGTTAGCTGAGAGATGCTGACAGAGCATGTGTTTGAACAGGTCCAATTTTGATATGGATGAGATATCACAGTGCAAGGAGTGATACCAAAGAGGTGCTCTATAAGTAAAGGCTCCCTGCCCTTGGGTTGTCCTACATCTGGGAACAAGGATCAGTTGATTTACTGTACTGAGCTTTGGGTGTATTGTGAACTGCAAAAGGGGCTTAGTTGCTTTTCAACACCAGGGGGTGTTAGCCCGAGACATGCTTTCTTAGTTACAGTAGAAGGCAGGTTTGGTATTGAATTCTGCTGTTTAGTTAGAGCCATCCAGTTTGTGCATATAGACCACAAGAGTGCATGAGGTGAGCTGCACCAGTGAGGAGCCTGAATGCTTTATTGAGTGCCACAGCTATCCTATGGAGGGTTGTAGCAGAGGCTGAGCCATAAATGACCAGCCCATAATCAATAATAGAGATGATGGAGTGATATATTGCTAGTCTTAGGGCCTCAGGCGTCAGGCTGTTCTTATGTCTATGGAGTAACCCAGTCCTTATATTGTGAGCTCTGGCAACATTCTCAATATGCTGAGCATAGGATAAGGAGCTATCCACAGTTACCCCCAAGATATTTGAACAGTTTTATCTGTCTTGTCTTGAACTTTCTTGGCCTCAAGCACCATAACTGTATGAACAGAGTCAACAAAGACTGCAATAGTATCTTTAGTTTCACACAGAGCCTGAGGTGTATTCTATCCACCCCATGTCATACAGTACTTTCCAGAAAGATGCACCACTCCACAGTTTCCTGCATGATACATTGGAGTATTTGCCATGGGATTACACTGTGTTCCAACAGTATCCTGCAAGATAATGCTGACAGAAACTATGATAAGAGTCCTTCCTCCTCATAGATAGCACTCTACCTGGCATGAACTTTGCCAGATAGTTAGCTTCCAGGGTGAGACTGATGTTTACAGGCTGCATCCTCATGACACAGGAGATCATGAGTACCCCTATATTCTCCCCTGATGGGACCTTTGTATTTAATCAGCATCTCACTCATTGACCCTGGCTCCCTCACAAATGTATTCACATTTCATTATTGTTATGGGGTGTATCCCCTCCTTCACTTTCCATTTACAGTAACTACTGGATGAAGGCTTTAGTGCTCCTCTTATGTCTTACTAGTGTCCTTCCTTTTAATCTGTCCTTGACTTTCTCAATTCTGCAGTAGTTTGGCAGCCCCACAGGGCTGCTTCTTGCAAGCCTATAGGCAAAGCATCTCTTTCCAGAAGTCATACAACTTTTTGTTCAGGATCTGTTGTAAAGGTCCCTATTGAGCAAGGTGGCATTGATTTTGTGACCCTTTTTCATGTATTGCTTACTGAGATTCAGATCTTCATATCTGCTTCTTGCATATTCTTCATCAAACCCCATACAGTATGAGTTATGCATTTTTCTCCTCATGCACCTGCTCCATCCCCTTGGTCACCAGATCCTTCATTTGTGCAATGCCCTCCTTTGAAAGTTTGAGATCCTGGTGGTTGAGACCAACTGTAGCTTGTGTTCCCTGTCACCAGGGAGAAGTTTACCTGTTTGTGGTTATTGTCTACAACTGGGTCTTTGATGTCCACACTGGCGAGTTTATCAAAATATCATCCAATCTCCCTCCTTTCTCCATTATCAAAACTCTTTGACAAAATTGTATTTAATCAGGTTAATGAACATCTCATTAAGTATGGTCTTTTATCTGGGACACAACTTGGTTCCAGATCAGGTTATAATCCCAAGATGGCCATGGTGGAGTTCACAGAGTATGTCCATGGGGCTCTAAAAAAGGGACTCCATGTGGCAGCAGTCTTCATGGACTTTACCAAGGCATTTGACTTGATAGATAATGAGCTTCTTCTGTATACCACATTGTAATACCACATTGTAACAGTGTTTTTCAGCAGATTCAATCTCTTGGTTCAGAGGTTATCTTCAGGGGAGATCCCATTGCAGTTATCAAGCGGGCTAAATCTGACACTAAGGAGATGCTCTGTGGAGTCCTTCATTGCTCCATATTGTGTCTGTTGTTACTTTCTTTATTTTTGAATTATATGCATTGGGTTTGTTCCTCATCTAAGTTAATTCTGTATGCAGACGATGCTGTCTTGTTTAGTTTTGATAAAGATTTTTATTGTTTACAGAAAACCCTTCAAAGTGATTTCAGTCATATTCATGACTGCTTTTTGTCCCATAAGTTACTTTTAAATTCTAAAACAAAAATCAATGTTTTTTTTTTCCATTCTAGTAAACCATTGTTACATTGTATTCAGATTTCTGATTTCATTGTGCTACTGATTGATTGTGTGGATAGCTTCTGCTACCTGGGGGATTACCCTGTATAAACATTTTACATTTCATCATCATGTTGCCCAGTTAACTAAGATAATATAAATAGATTGTACATGTTATAAAGAATGAATTGGTTTTTGGTTCCTGAGTCACGTAGGTTATAGGTGAATAGTTTTTTGTTCTCAAAGTTTGATTATGGTAGTAATTTGCATTTTTTTGATCAAAAATCTATTTAATAAATTAAATATACTTAAAAATTCCATATGCAGGTTTGCCACTGGGTTGAAGGAATCAACACACAATTGTCTTAATATAATTCAATGGGATGTCTTCCATTCAAACAATGTGTTGAAAGAATTTAAGGCTTTAATTATTTGCAAAAAATTGTGTTTGGCTTTATTCCAAACTGAGTGAGTGAGAAATTTCGTGGCTGTACCAACATGTTTTTCACCAGGCCTCAAAACAAAAAAGTGTTCTCCATTCCACATTTCAATGTGGCTTTTGGCCAGAGATCCTTCAAATACAAAACAATTAATTGTTAACAACAATTTTACCTCAGCCTGTCTTGAGTGGTGTACTATTTAAATCTGGATTGTGTAACATGTTGTTGTCAGATTTTAATTGTAAATGTTTTAAGTAATGTTTTTGATTGTATTTGTTTCTATGTACTGGTCACTGTAAAAAATGGCATTCTTGCCCATCTGCTTACCAATGTAAACAAGCATTTGTCAATGCTGAATCTTTGCTTGCTGGTATTATCATTGGAAGTGCAGGAGTTAGACAGACAGAGAATAGGAATGGCAGTGAAGTACTGAACTTCACGTCAACCCCACCTCCACCCAGCAGATATTGACAGGCATTGAGGTATACCTTTGCGTCATCGCCCATAATGGTCATGCCATTTCACATCACCCAATCCTGCAGATACAGAAAAGTGCTGAAGTGTGCCTTGGGGTGCTCGGCTTTGTAGTCACCCCATTCCATGAGGACACAGGCTAAAATGGGTACAGTATAGGAAAATGGGGTGAACTCTGGGGCTGAAGAGTCCAAGGAACACCTCAATGCCTGTCTCTGGCTGCAGGGTGGGGGTAGAATGGCATGAGCATTACAGCTGGTAATCCAAAGGCACACCCTGATGCCTGTCAGTCAGTACAGGGTGGGACATTATGGTTAGAAACCCTAATGCCCCAGGCATTTGTTGGTATTTGCACTACAAATTTTCAGCATGGCCTTTTTGTGACCCCCACCTCATGAAAGCATTTGGGACCTCTTCAAATGAACAATGCAACTGTGATTTTGTTAGTCTGTCCAGAACACTGATTTCCGACAGCGACCCTGCCATTCTGAGCTAGATGTGTGAAAACACAGTTTGGGCAGGATGTGAAAATGACAGCTGTACTGTTCATAAGGAGGTGTGCAAAAATGACAATGTTGCAGATCTGGAGTGAAAATATTACAAATTCTCAAAATTATGAGTGTGCGTGGAAACTGCGCAATGCATGTTCATAACATAGTCATTTTGTGGACTTTTGACACCAGATTTTCAACATAGGCATTTTGGGACCTCTGCTCATGAACAGTGTCACTGTAATTTTGTTAATTTGTCCCAAACTTTGATTTCCCACAGCAACCATGCCATTGTACGCTGGATATGCGAAAACACATTTCAGCTAGGATGTGACAAATGACAGCTGTACTGTTCATAAGGGGGTGTGAAAAAATGGCAATGTTGAAACTCTGCAGTGAAATAATAAAAATTCTTGAAGTTACAAGCGTGTGTGGAAACTGTGCAATGCACGCTCGTAACACAGCCATTTTTTTAAATGTTCTCATCAAATTTTCAACATAGGCATTTTGGGACCTCTGCCCATGAACAGTGTCACTGTGTTTTTCTTAATCTGTCCTGAACATTGATTTCCCACAGCAACTGTGTCATTGTACGTCACATGTGTGAAAACACATTTTGGACAGGATGGGAAAAATGACAACTGTACTGTTCATAAGGAGGTGTAAAAAAATGGCAATGCTGAAAATCTAGAGTGAAAATCTAAAAAATTCTGGAAGTTACAAACATGTGTAGAAACCACGTGTGGTAGTTGAACCCCCCCCCCATGTGAATAGTGCTTAGCTGAACCTGACGTTTTCTTCTTCTGTCCTATATCTGTTCCAAAGACTGTTGCACAACAGCACTTTACTCCTTCATTTTATGTCTTCCTGTCTCTTTCTAATCCCCCCCCTTCTGTGTAAAACAGTCAGAATATGCTGCAGTCAGACTGGCCATCTGAGGCTGTGTATTACAATTTAAACTACTTTTCATCCCCTTCCTATTTCTGTTCTTCTACGTCATGGTCCAGTTAAATATAAGCACTTTTTCCCTGCATTGCCCTTAAATGTGCAGAAATGGTCTAAATGAGCTGCATAGACTTAAAGAATGAAAGTAACTAAACATCTGTAAACAGACTTGGTAGGTAAAGGTTTTTTCACAATGTAAAAAGTAAGCTGGGATTGACAGTCAAACTTAAGAAATTGCCAATGCCAGTTTAAATGTTGTTTTCTTTAGGATATGTACAGGTGCAGATTGAAATATCCTGTTCTTGAAAAGGTTAAACAGTTAGCAAATTAACTAAAATACAGGATAATAGAGAAGAACTAAAATGTGGTCTACCTACACAACTCCCAGGAGTATCATGTCTCCAATCAGTGCTGGAGTCCTTGCAAGGTGCTGTCTCCTATAGAAAGTCAGCAGCACCTTTTTCCTTTCTTTTATATGCTGCAGCTCCTAGGTTACCTTTAGAAAAGGGGAGGAGTTGTCTATAATGCAGCTCACTCTGCCAGAAATGTGCAATCATATCTGATAGAGCATTAGGGTGTTTATGTTGATGTCATAATAATGGATTATTTGTTATGCCTTTCATTTATGTGTATTCTATGTAATTGATTGTACAAAGAAATAAGAAGATTTCCTGTAAATAGCTTAATAATTAGGTGGGGCTTTGAGCTAAGGGGTGGAGCTCCACTCTTTAAAAGAAGCCAGCCTAGATCCTCATGTCAGATGCTGTTAGGGAGAGTTCATGTGAGGACCTCCTGCTCTCTGTTATACTGCACAAGATTATGTTCCACTGCTAGACCCTGGGCAGGGAAGCTGTGCTGTTTTCAAGTTTTATTTTGTTTGTTTATTATCATAAGTTCGCTGCTGTAAGCTGTTATTTTTGTTTGTATTTAATTTTTTTGTTTGTTTATTTAATAAAAATCATACCGTTTAAGTATGTTGTACCAAATTTGTTGATTCCTGTGTGACCTGATTTGTTCAACCCACGACATTTTGGTACCAGAAGTGGGGTCTGAATTGGAGATCCATAAGGAATAGATGGAATCCAGTAAAGATACTGCATATAGTATCCAGGTCACAAGTGGTTTTCAACAGGTACATGGCACATAAACCCGAGGAAGTTGGTGCCTTATCAGGGGTTTTGATGAGAACCCAAGCGGCTGCTGTTGGTGAACAACTTCTTGAAGGATTACCTGCTGCCTCACGTCCTAAAGTTAAACAGGGCATACAGAAGATGGAAGAGGTGGGTGTGAATAGATCAGAAGAAGAACAGCTGGAACCCCCCCCCGAAGACCTCAGGGATTTACTCTGCTGGTTATCTATACTTCAGATGGAGATGGAACACCAGCGAGAGGTAGATCTGAGGGAAAGAGAGGATGAAAGAAAGCGACAAGACCAGAGGTGGGCTGACACAATACAGGCCTTACAACTTATTGTGGCTGGTCAAGGGGCAGCCCATACAAATCCCAGAGACATAAAATTAATGAAAATGACTCCCTCTGATGATATAGAGGCATATCTTACAACATTTGAACATGTAGCACAGGCTTGTAATTGGCCTGCTACCCATTGGGTGGTAAGACTGCCCATATCTATCTGGCAAAGCTCAATTGGCTACACCTGTATGGATATCCAGATTGCTAATGATTATGCCTCTGTAAAGAAGGAGATACTAAAAAGATATGACATTAACACAGAAACATATAGAACAAATGTTTCCAGTCTTTAAGAATTTACCCCATGTACCACCTCAGGAGACCTATACCAGATTGAATGACTTGTGTCACAAATGGCTTACAACCTGAGGAAAGACTGTACCAGCCATCATTGAGCAGTTTGTGTTGGAGCAATTTGTACAGATTTATGCCTGCGGATGTCCAATTATGAGTAAGGGAACACCATCCTGATAATGCTGAAGCTGCAATTACCCTAGCCGAGGATTTCTTATCTGCATGACAACCAGTACAAAAAGAGTACAGGAGAACAGAAAATGTCATTCCTACTACAACATCCGCAACCACTACGGTAAGACCTATTGTTTCATCAGTTGGGACAGGGATTGCTAAGACTAGAGGGGAAGGGCTGGAGATGGCATCAAAAAAAACCTGAATCCACCATAGAATGCCATTATTGCCATGGACTGGGACACATAGCCCGTTTCTGCCCAAAGAAAAAGTCTGCATACCTAGCTTCTATGAACTTGGGGAACTTTTTCATAAAGACTATGGTAAATGGAACTCAAGTAGAAGGGCTAGTGGACTCAGGGAGCCGACAAAGCTTAATCCGGGCTGACCTACTAGATAACAAATTATTAAGTGCTAAACCCACTGGTGTAATTTGTATCCATGGTGATGTGCATCAGTACCCAACTGCACAGACACAAGTTTGTATAAATGGACAGACATGTGATATGACATTAGAGTTGTACCCACTTTACCTGTGCCTTTGATTATTGGTCAAGACTTTCCAGCCTTTAATGACTTTTTAACCTCATGTGACACTGCCTTATCAGCTGTAACCATGAGGGCTCAGTCACAACTAATACAACAGGACCCTATATTTTCTTCTGATGATTCTTTGTTTGAAGAGGGTAAAGGGCCACGAAAAACAAAGGCGGTAGAGAAATTATTACAGAAAGACTGGAAACAAAAACAAAATGGGACTGGTGATGTCATGCCTCAATATCATATTGTAGATATTAAAACTGAACAGCAAAATGACAATACACTTAACCCTTTCTTTTCACAGCTTAACAAACAAGTACCTTTGGGTTCACCATATGTTGCACAACAGAATGGAATTCTATATAGAATATGTATAAATCCTAAAACACAAGAACAGATAAAACAAATGCTGGTACCACAGAAATTTAGAAAAGATCTTCTATTTTTAGCACACGATATCCCTAGTGCTGGACATGCAGGACGAGACCGAACTTCTGCTAGACTATTGCAATGATTCTTCTGGCCTGGTCTACAGGAGGACGTTGCTGAGTATTGCAGATGTTGTCCTTCCTATCAGCAAATCAGCCAGATAACTCACAGGGACAAGTACCCTTAATGCCCTTACCAGTTGTAGCTCAACCCTTTGAAAGAATAGCTATGGATGTGGTAGGACCATTAGTAAAAGCAGTAAGGGTAATAGATTCATACTTGTCCTTTTGTGATTATGCAACCAAATATCCTGAAGCTTTTCCCTTGAGAACAGTTACAGCCTCAAAATAGCAGAAAAAGTAGTAGAATTCTGCAGTCATATGGTATATTCCTAAAGAGATCCTGATGGATTGTGGTACAAATTTAATGCTGCACTACTCACTGAATTGTACAAGGCTTTAGGAATTACTACATTATGAACCACCCCTTACCATCCACAAACTGATGGTCTTACAGAAAGATTTAATCAGACATTAAAACGTATGATTAGGAAATTTGTGGACGAAGAAGGTAAAAAGTGGGATCAATATCTTCCCCTATTCCTGTTTGCATAACGAGAGGTCCCACAAGCTTCAACAGGATTTTCACCATTCAGTTTGCTGTATGGAAGAAACCCCCGGGGACCTCTTGACATAGTTAAAGAAACTTGGGAGGGAGAGACCAGAGTGAAATATATCAATATCCTAGACTATTTGGTTAGAAAGCGACTAGTGCAGTACACAAAAAAGGCACATGAACAAAATATGGTGGCCCAAACTAGGCAGAAATGCTATTATGATAGGAAAAACAATTTCTTCCAGGGGAAAAGGTACTGTTATTATTGCCATCCAATGACAATAAGCTTTTAATGAAATGGCAGGGACCTTACTCCATTGTTTCCCAGACTGGTCCTGTCACTTACCAAGTTGAGATACCCGGAAGACGAAAGTGTACACCCATCTATCATGCAAATCTCTTAAAGAAATGGCATGAGAGGCTTACTTCTGATGTTAAAGCTGACCTTTATGTTACACTTAGTAGTTCAGACACTGAATTAGAGTCTGCCTATAAAAGGCTTGAATCAGAGGAAACTATTAGAGATGTACATATTAACTCAAATTTAACCAGTCAGCGACATGCAGAATTGGAAAACGTACTGCAACATTATACAAAAGTTTTCACACCTATCCCAGGTAAAGCCATTGATGTAGTACATACGATTAAAACTGATTCTGTCCCAATAAGGCAAAAGGCATATTGATTGCCAGAAAGAAGTAGGTCTAAGGTTGTATAGGAAATTGAGAAATTATGGAAATTAAATATTATTGAACCTTCTAGAAGTCCATGGTCATCCCCTATGGTAATTGTACCTAAAAAGGGAGGGGGTATCCGTTTATGTCTCGATTTCCGTAAACTCAATCAAGTATCTCAGTCTGATAGCTATCCAATTCCTAGAGTGGATGATATAATAGATCACATTGGACAGGCAAAATACATCTCTCGATCTCACAAAGGGCTAGTGGCAGATCCCTTTGGAAGAACAGTCTAAAGAAAAAACAACTTTTAGCACTCCTAAGGGGTTATACCAGTTTGCTTATATGCCATTTGGCTTACATGGGGCCCCTGCCACCTTCCAAAGATATATGGATGAATTGTTGAATGATCATTCTTCCTATTGTTCTGCTTATTTGGATGATGTGGTGATTTTCAGTTCAGACTGGTCAACACATCTTACCCATTTGTCTAATGTTTGATATACCATTGAAAAAGCTGGTTTAACTATCAGTCCTTCCAAGTGTACCCTAGCCATGAATGAGACAAGATATTTGGGCTTCATTTTGGGTAATGGAGTAGTACGTCCAGAAATAGAGAAGGTGGAGGCAGTAGCCCAATGTGCAGTCCCAGAAACAAAAAAACAAGTGAGATCTTTATTGGGTTTAGCTAGTTATTATAGACGCTTTATCCCTGATTTCGTCACAATTGCAACCCCATTGACTGACTTGACTAAGAAACAAGTCCCAAATAAAATCCGTGGTCATCTGCTTGTGATTTAGCTTTTAGGACAATAAAAGCTATACTGTGTTCAGCACCAGTGTTGCAATCTCAGATTTTAATAAACCTTTTGAATTACAAACAGATGCTTCAGAAACTGGTCTTGGTGCTCTATGGTGTCAAAATATCAATGGAGAAGAGCACCCCATCTTATTCATCAGCCGGAAACTATATCCCAGAGAACAGAAGTATGCTACAATAGAAAAGGAATGTTTAGCAATTAAATGAGCTATAGAGACATTGAAATTCTATCTATGGGGGTCTCATTTTACTTTAATTATGGATCACAACCCTTTATGCTGGCTTAACCAGATGAAGGATAAAAATGCATGCATTCTCCATTGGTACTTGGCTGTACAGCCCATCATTTTGAGATAAAGCATAGACCAGGCAGCAAACATAAAAACGCAGATTTCCTTTCTAGATATGGTGCTTAAGAAAACTGAATCTAGAATGGGATACAGTATCCTATTTCAGCCCCAGGGCAAAGTATGATGTATGACAATGAATGATGTTAATTGTATTTATTGTTTTTGTTTATAGGGTGCCCTGGGGTGGGACTTCTGTGAGGGTGGGTGGAAGTCCCATCCCATTCCCTTGGGTTTATGTTGTGGAAAAGGGAATGTGGCCTTCAAACCAAATTATTGGTTTGTTCTTAAAGAGGGGGAAATGTGGTAGTTGAACCCCCATGTGAATAGTGCTTAGCTGAACCTGACGTTTTCTTCTTCTCTCCTATATCTGTTCCAAACACTGTTGCGCAACAGCACTTTACTCCTTCATTTTATGTCTTCCTGTCTCTTTCTAATCCCCCCCTTTCTGTGTAAAACAGTCAGAATATGCTGCAGTCAGACTGGCCATCTGACACTGTGTATTACAATTTAAACTACTTTTCATCCCCTTCCTATTTCTGCTCTTCTACGTCATGGTCCAGTTAAATATAAGCACTTTTTCCCTGCATTGCCCTTAAATGTGCAGAAATGGTCTAAATGAGTTGCACAGACTTAAAGAATGAAAGTAACTAAAGGTCTGTAAACAGACTTGGTAGGCAAAGGTTTTTTCACAATGTAAAAAGCAAGCTGGGATTGACAGCCACACTTAAGAAATTGCCAATGCCAGTTTAAATGTTGTTTTCTTTAGGATATGTACAGGTGCAGATTGGAATATCCTGTTCTTGAAAAGGTTAAACAGTTAGCAAATTAACTAAAATACAGGATAATAGAGAAGAACTAAAATGTGGTCTACCTACACAACTCCCAGGAGTATCATGTCTCCAGTCAGTGCTGGTGTCCTTGCAAGGTGCTGTCTCCTATAGAAAGTCAGCAGCACCTTTCTCCCTTCTTTTATATGCTGCAGCTCCTAGGTTACTTTTAGAAAAGGGGGAGGAGTTTTCTATAATGCAGCCCACTCTGCAAGAAATATGCAATCATATCTGATAGAGCATTAGGGTGTTTATGTTGATGTCGTAATAGATTATTTGTTATGTCTTTCATTTATGTGTGTATTCTATGTAATTGATTGTACAAAGAAATAAGAAGATTTCCTGTAAATAGCTTAATAATTAGGTGGGGCTTTGAGCTAAGGGGTGGAGCTCCACTCTTTAAAAGAAGCCAGCCTAGATCCTCAGGTCAGATGCTGTTAGGGAGAGTTCATGTGAGGACCTCCTGCTCTCTGTTGTACTGCACAAGATTATGTTCCACTGCTAGACCCTTGGCAGGGAAGCTGTGCTGTTTTCAAATTTTATTTTGTTTGTTTATTATCATAAGTTCGCTGCTGTAAGCTGTTATTTTTGTTTGTATTTAATTTTTTTGTTTGTTTATTTAATAAAAATCATACCGTTTAGGTTTGTTGTACCAAATTTGTTGATTCCTGTGTGACCTGATTTGTTCAACCCATGACTCCACGCAACGTATGCTCATAACACAGTCATTTTTTGGAATTTTTTCACCAGATTTGCAGCATAGGCTTTTTGGGAGCCCACCTCATGAACAGTGACACTGTAATTTTTTGAATCAGTCCCAAAAGGTGATTCCAAGCAGTGACTACAAAATCACCTTTTAGGACTGAATGACAAAATGACAGTGACTGAGTTCATGAGGTGGGGTTCCAAGAACCCCATGTTGAAAATTTGGAGCCACAATTCAGACAAATGGCCGAGATATCCACCTAAGTTGATTTATGCCATTATACAGTTTACTGGCATTTATTCAGTTTGCAGTTGGCTCTGAAGAGTGCAGACATCTTCCCACTCCACCGAAGATCATCATGCCGGGCTCTGGTGGTAAGTATAGGGTGAGGGGAGGTCAGGTGCACAGAGGATGGGTGCGGGTTTGGGGAGGGGACACTGGAGACAACAAGGACCATTTTATTCTTTCACAGGTTAAAAAAAAAACATAGCAGGAAGGTTTTTCCTTTACAGGTTTGTTTTTGGCACACTGGGGTGGGCTCCCAGTGTGCCACCTGTATTGTTTGGGGAGGGTGACAGAAGCTGGCAGGGATTTGGCCCCCCACTGGCACAGAAAATGGGTCTGTGTTTGGGAGGGAGCATGATGCCAAGGGGGATTGGGCACCCCCTCAGCATACAGAACTATTACATGGAGGACATTATGCCAATGGTGATTGGGCTCCTCTGTCTGCAAATAAACTGGGGAAGGGGCATGCTGACAGGGGGATTGGGTGCCCCTGTTAGCTTTCATGGGGACTGTGAGTGGTGGACAGCAACAGCCACCATGTTTATTGAAATGTTAGACTAGGTAAGGCACCGCCCTGCAATGGCGGGTCACTCCCTCATTGCAACGGCTAATTTCTTTCAAGTTGATGGCACGCTTGCTGAACTAGTGTCAGCAGCAGCATGCCACCACATTGGATAACAAGGGCCAAGTCCAAAACGCAGTGGTGGCATTAGCCATCAAAGTGCCATGCCTCCAAAACCCGCTTCTCTCCTCAGCTGCCACATAATGTTTCTTGTGCATGCGCACAAGCAAATATAATAAAAATGAAATGAGATGACATGATTTCCATGACTGAGAACAAAGATAACTGTGTCCTCAAGCCTTGTTCCATATTGTGCTTTCTGTTCTTGTAAGCTGTCCTGGAAGGTGGTTAGGAACTCTAAGCCTTGCCATTAGCACAATCAGAAATGTCAGTCTGGGCCTGGCAGTTGAGAGTCCCAAAGCATCAGTATTGCATACCATTTGGCTGGCCTCATAATTTTCCTGACCAGCAGGACATCATGCTCCACCGAGCTGTTTGAGGGCCTCTAGTACACCCCCAGGTGACTCCTCTGTCCCCTTGCTCCCTAGTTTGATCCAGATAAAAAAAGTTCTCACTATAGTAATGTTGTTTCTTCTTAGGGATCCTTCACAATGTTTACACTGTATGCATCATCTTCCTGGCAGAAAATGATGCCCCCAAAATAGAACTTTATGCTAATTATGAAACATAGAATGACAGTTCAAACTCTGCACATGTGATGCTTCACTTTAGTCATGAATGTCAGATTTGTTTCCATAGCTAGAGGGAGCTGTGACTACTAAAACTAGCTAAATGGCTACCAAATGTTTCCAAACATTTATAAACAGAAGTTCAAAAATCACCAAATAAAAATCAATTTCAGTTTATTGAAAGACCTGGTAGGACCATGAGCAAATTGCCCCTTTTCGTGGCTGCCTAGGATTTAAGCAATAAGGCATGACCGAGGGTTAGATTAACGGTCTGTTAATCACCCCTTGGGGTGTAATGTGGCATGAGGTGCAGCCGAGTGCCATATTGCCCCTAGTGGATTATTAACTGACTGTTAATCTAACTCCTGGGAGTGCCTTATTGCTATTATAAAATATTTTTCCAAAAGAAGAGGGTTAAACAAGCACTTTTTGAATGTTTCCCTCATTTAGAGGGAGATTTAAAAAAAAAAATAATTCTTCCACCAACAGTTTAAGAATGCTTGTTCAAAATCAGAATGCATCATTCCAGTCATTCAGTAGTGCTAGAGAATGGAATGCTGATAGGAATAATCCATGTGCCATTGTGATTAGGCTGTACATGACAGTAAAACATGGATTAATGTAAGGCTGTTGGAATCCTAACAGGTAATCAGATTGCAGCATTTCTGAGAACCTTTTTATAATGAAAATTCAAACCCAGAAAAAGTATACGTTGTACAAATAGTAATCATACAAGAAGTTTCAGTTTCAGAGCTCAGAAGGCTGCACACTCACTTCTGAGGCTGGACGATCAAAAGGTTGTGTTTTCTTGCCTCACATCAGGCACTTGGGGTAAATCCCAGTACTGACACTGCAGTGCATTTTGAGGGGGATGCTGCACTCCTGAGGTGATGTCATTTGGATGACACATAAAACTGAGGTCCTGTCTGCCTCTTCTGGTAGTTAGTTTAGGTAGGTGTTAAAGATTCCATGGCACTTCTTGAAAAGAGTAGAGGAATTTTTTATTGAAAAGTAAAAGTGAAAGCAAATACAGTGAAACTCTTAACAATCCATATATCTAAGTCGCTAAACTCTGGGTCACTGAAGTCTGGGTGACCATGGACAACCCAGACATACTCTCCATCATTGAAACCTGGCTGTCAAACAAAGTGCTGGATGCAGCAGTTACATTGCCAGAATATACGATCTATCATCCTGGATAGATCCTCTAAGCATGGTGGGGGCTGTGCAATATAATTAAAAAGTGGTATTAGAGGGCTAGTGTTACCTCAGGTGGACCTCGGATGCCCTGCACAGGCACTAGCTGTATAACTGCTCCTGGGTGCACACAATAAAACCCTAACTATATTCTGTGTCTATATACTGCCTATGGACCCAACCCCTGGCCTACACAGTATTCCAGATCATCTTCAGGAGGAAAAGCACCTTGCTGAGTGAGTAATAATGGGGGACTTTAATATAAACTGGCTGTCATCAGCAAATGGAGCTATAAAAGACTCCATAGCATACCTACATCTCATGCAACTCATCAGCTCACCCACCAGGATAAACTATAAAACAGGTACTAGCACCACCATTGACTGGATCATATCAAGTCACCCTGATCAGATCTCTAATGTGAGAGTTCACCCTGATTCCATCAGTGACCACTCCCCTATCCCGTTTAGTTGGTCAAATAAATTGAACTCCCCCCACCCCTATCCATCTACAACCGAATGTTAAAGTGTGGGCTTCTAGATCTACTAAAGCGCCAACTCCAGTCCCTTGACTGGTCCCTTCTGGACTCTATCAGTGACATCAATGTTGCTTTCGATCACTTCATCAAGGTTTTCAATACGGCCTGCGACACCCATGCTCCATTTAGAAAAATGAAGGTCCGTGAAACTATTAACTCCTGGATCTCACCAGAACTCATTACCAGAATGAAACAACGTGATCATCTCTGGCTCATTGCCAAGTCAACAGGGAGGCAGCATGACTCTCAGGTGTACAAAGTGGCCAGAAATGCCTGTACAAGGGCAATTCATCATGCAAAACAAAACCACCATAAAGAGCTTCTGTCAAACCCCTGGGGTGACAGCAGGATTTTCTGGGCAAACATAAAAGATGTCACAGGCAAAGTACAGAAGGTCTCTCCGACTATGTTAAATCTTGAAGGAAATCCCATTACTGACCCTCTCTCAATTGAAAATACTTTTAATACTGCCTTCAGTAATATATCAGAGGTCCTCCCTAAAGACTTCTTTGAAGATGCTCCCCCATCGGCTGCCTCATGCTTGGATGCAGAGAAGCATGATCACCCTCTGTTCTACTTCAAACAGGTCTCTGCCACCCAGATCAGGAAACTGCTATCAAAAGTATTGGGGAAAACCAGACATAGTGGGGACTTGTTGGACCTCAAACTTATTGCACTTACCCTAGAAGAGGTTCTCCTGCCTATAACTAAAATACTCAACCTATCCCTCACTCTGTCCCAGTTCTCAGAAGTTTGGAGATCTGCACTGATCAATCTAGTGCATGAATTGGGTGATTGCATGAAACCTAGCAACTACAGACCAATATCCATCCTCCCTCCCCTGCCAAAGGTTCCAGAACACATAGTAACCAACCAGCTTGTGGACTATCTTGATAAGTACTCCCTGCAATGCACACAGCAGCACGGCTTTAGAAAAAAGCATTGCACGACTACAGCTCTGCTAGAATTCACTTGCTTCATCCAACAGTCCGTCGACAATAGCAGTGTGGTAGGAGCAGTGTTCATAGACCTTACTAAGGCCTTTGACACCTTGAATCACAAACTCCTCCTTGACCAACTCACAAAGACTGGTTTCTCACCTAGCACACTAAAATAGTTCAGCAGCTACCTTGCCAACAGGCCACAGAAGGTGAAGATTTCAAACTCCATCTCGGAACTGCATTCTATCAGATCAGGCATACCCCAAGGGTCCATCCTGGGACCTCCTCTGTTTAGTATCTTTCTAAACAACCTACCAGAGTCCTGTCATTTAAGGACCCTCCTTTATGTGGATGCCGGTGTCATCTTTGCAAGTCACCCGGATCCCACCATGCTTGAAGACAACCTACAACATGGGTTCCTTGAAGTTGAAAAATGACTCCTATCCCACAAGCTAGTTCTACACTACAAAAAAACAACACTTATGCTGTTCTTGTCCTCCTGCCATAAACACAGGTCACATGCCCTCACAGTTAAAAATAACCAAGGAGCCGCCATGGAACAAATCCAGCACTTCAAATACCTTGGAGTAACCCTGGACTGCCACCTTACCTACGAGACACAGATTGATATTGTTGCTAAGAAAATAAATGCTAAACTAGGACTGCTCTACAGACACAGACGAAGTCTGACCCTAGAAGCACTTAAACTTGCAATCCACAGCTCAGGACTATCTGTTATTTACTAAGGCTTGGTTATATATGGAACTGCCACAGCTACATCTATCAAAAGACTAAATACTGCCCTAAACAAAGCCGGTAGCCTGATCACTTGTGCTGGCTAACTCACCCATACTTGTGATCTATTTGCCCTAACCAGGTGGCTCAAAGTACAAGACCACATCAAGTACCACTCATGTATACTTGCCAGGCAAGTGTTGCTTGGAGCCCTGCCAACAGGCATCCACAGTCTTCTGTCAAAGCCTCAAAAGTCGCATCACACCCGGTCCTCTGTCACTGAACTCTTTCATGTTCCTAGAGTTCGGACCACACAATGCTAGCGAACCTTCCATTACAGAGCTTGTAACTGGATGAATGGCTTGAGCTGTGAACTGACTAGCATACCTCAGCTTACCCAGTTCAAGCATCTCCTGCATCTGCATATCTTGAAGGAAAGTGAGTGTACCTGCTTTAATTAGTCATGCGACTTGCACCTCAACTGGCAGCCTGCATTCCCCAGCCTCCTCGACAAGGCCCCTGGCTGCATCCTTCCTCTCCTTCTCAATTGCTTCTCTCACCCTCCCCCCTACCTGTCACATTCTGACCCTCCTACTCCGTCCCACTAACTCTCCCACTATGACACCTGACTGACTCTTTTCCACACCTTTCATCCTCCCTCTTCCTCCCTCCCCCACACCTCACCATCCCACCCTCCTGTCAACTTCTTCTGTGCTAGCCCCCGCTCCCACCCATTCTACCCCTTCCTGCCTCGCTCAACATGCTTGACAATGCTGCCTGGTTGCATTACCCCCCTCCGTTCTCTGTTCTGCTGCTACTCTTCATCCTCTGACTCACCCTTCCTGATTTCCAAATGGGATTACCCACCCAAGTTTTCTCCTATAAAGTCGTAGAATGCCAACTATGTATCTAATTGCAATCACCTATGTTTACTATGTATTGTGCTGTTCTACTGTTCGCTGTATTTGATATTATCAGTACATGTTATTGTGCTTTATACTGTGTCTGTTTTGTAACCACCTCCTCATTATTGACATGGAACCTTTTTAAATGAGCTCCACTGTGCTCAAAGATATTTTCTAATCCTAGATTGAAATAAATAAATAAATAAACATTACATATAGTCTCTGTAACTATTGAACTTTCTCTGTATTCACTTAATCATCTCTACTTGTCCTTGTGGAAAAAGGAAAATCCCTTCCACCACATAACTTTCGACTTTGGATGATATTGTACATCATGTTCATAAATGTCAAATAATGAATTTTCACATAATTTACAAATTGAAATATATGGCATTCTTTGTTGTTGTAATACTAACTGGCATCTTGCCTGCTACACGTAGTATTTTAAACAGGCAAAGAGCAAAGATAAAGTATCTTTATTATACTTCCTCATATTTTCTGGAAAGTCAGCTAGAACTATCATTTCATAAGTGAGTCTTTCCAACAACAGAAGATGCCATCTTGTTGCCAAAAATGTCCATGATTGTTTTGTGACCCTGCAGTCTAATAAAAAATATTCTATAGTCTCTTCTTGAGCTACACATTCTGGGGGTTCTATGAGATAAAGGCAATCGTGGAATCGTGGTCGCCAAAAGAGCACAGGCATAATCTGGAAACCCGGGTCGGCATGCAGGATCAAGTGAGACCGTCAGATGGGCAAATGTGGAGGGTTTAAAAAAGAACACCACCACCACCACCACCACCACCAAACACAAAATGGAAAATGCACAATGGGAGGCAAGGGGTAGGAGAGGGATGAAGGGGGGGACACCCATGTGGAGGATAGACACAAGCAGGGAAATGGGGCCACAGCAGGACAGGCAGGTACCTGATGGTAGATGCCACCATGGGGCCATGACCCAGAGGTATGAACAGTACACAGGGCATGGCTGCACACCACTGCATGGTGTGTGAGGAATGACAGCAGCAGAGTGTACCCTGGAAGGCAGTAATGGGATGAGAAGAGGCAGGTGTCAGCCAGGGGACCATAGCTGTACATGCAGGCATGTGGCATAAGGACACACATCTATGGAGAGTAGGAACAGTGCCACAGGGTGACCAGCAGAGCAGGGGAGACATACTGTTCAGCGACACACCTGACTAGACCTCCAGCTGGAAGTTGTAGGCAAGCCCACGCAGGTAATCAGGTGTGTTTCACTTGCTGTAATCACCAATGATCACCTCCAGCCGCTTGGCCAGGTCCTGGTATGTTTTCCTCTGGCTTGCCGCCCCGGCCCCAGAGATCAGCTGCTCCATACTGACCTCTGTCAGGCATTCCTCCTTCATGAGGCAGTCTAGGAACCACCAGATGCTTGGGTGGCTGGCACCTAGCTGGGTGCAAATGCCACAGTGCTAGCCCTCAACATAATTCTTAATCCTGGCAAGCCCATCCATGATCATCTGGTACATGTTCCAGGTGTTGACTAGGAACAGTGGGTAACTGTGTGCCATCCTGCAAACTGTCCTTCTGACCAACGTCACCTCCATGTACTTGAGCAGTTGTCACAGGAGGTCTTCATGTGACCTGTAAAAGGGCTGTTACAGCAGGTCACCATACACCCCCTCCACGGCATCAACAGGCACATAAGCCAGGGTGAGGAGCATCCTGATGCTGAGTGCAAGTTCCTCCTCCCTAGCATATCTGGCATGCACCTCAGGGATCTGCTGTATTTTGCACCAGATGTCCTGGCAGTAATGGAAGAAGCAGTCCTGAGGGCTGTGCCTTCAAAGGTGGTAGCAAAGGAACATCAGGTTGCCCTCTCGAAGTTGACCATAGCCGTCTCCAGATGCACAACTCCCACAAGCTTCCACACCTTCCTGAACACTTGACATATGACCACTCAGTCTGTGTCTGCATGAGGATGTACACTGCTGGTAGACCTACTCCCACAAGCATACAGTGCATGGTGTATAGCTGACCAGAGATTGGCAGGGAGCAGCAAAACGTGCCATCCATGAACCAGTCAGCACACCTAGCAAGGTACTGTGGGGACCTCTGGGTGGCAAAGATAAGGACATGGTCCTCAAATGGACCACTGTCATGCTGCAGGAAGATGTCACCTCCCCCTGATGATGGCATACTCAAGGGATATCCTGAGGACCAGCAGCAATGTTGATGTGGCAGGGCCCACCCACTGGCCTGACACACCTGCTGCACTGTCTGCTTTATCAGCAGCAAAAGCACAGGAAGCCTGCCTGACACAGCATCTGGCAAGCCACTGGCACAGTGAGCGAGCACCTGAGAGGTGCTCTCCACACATGTGCGCACCCGCTTATGCACCTATGCAAGGCCTCATGGACCTCCACCTTCCCTTCATCAAGGACATGGTTGTGGAGTCATCCCATGAACACTACAGCATCAGCCACAGTGTGAACATGTGCAGGACATCCAAACTTCTGATCATAGAATTTGACGGCAGATAAGGACCGCTTGGCCCACCTAGTTTTCCCATTTTTCTACCTAACAGATAAGCTGCAGATCCTAGTTAACCAACAGCTTACTTCCTCCTACCCCCCACTAGGACTGCCTTATGCCTGTCCCATGCATTCTTGAAGTCCCCCACTGTTCTTGACTCCACAACCTCCTCAGGGAGGCTGTTCCATGCATCCACAACCCTCTCAGTGAAAAAATACTTCCTCACATTACCTCTGAGCCATTCCCCCTCTATCTTCAAATTGTGCCCCCTTGTTCTTGCACATCTCTTTTTCTGGAAGATGCTACCCTCTTGGACTTTGTTAATTCCCTTGAGGTACTTGAAAATTTCTATCATGTCCCTCTCTCCTTCTTTCCTCAAGGGTATACATATTAAGCTCCTTTAGTCTTTCTTCATATGTCTTCTGGTGCAGACCCTGCACCATTTGGTTGCCCTCCTCTGGACAGCCTCCACTCTGTCTATGTCTTTTGCGAGATGGGGTCTCCAGAACTGCACACAGTACTCCAGATGGGGTCTCACCAACTGTCTGTACAGAGAGATAACAACTTCCTGTTTTCTACTATTGATGCCTCTCCCTATGCATCCCAGTATCCTCCCAGCCTTCCTTACTGCCTTCTCACATTGCTTGCCCACCTTTAGGTCATCTGATATAATTACTCCCAGGTCCATTTCTATTTTTACTGTTGTCACCAGCATGATCCTGCATGCACCACCCATAAACTTTTGTCTTCACCTCCTTGTCGTGCTGGTACATGAATCCCAGGTGTGCAAGGAGTGGCTTTCCCTTTTGGTTCACTAGGAATTGGATTTTGTCCATAGTTCAATTTGCCTTTCTGTTGGAAAGCCAACACTTCCGCACTGTTTCTCTTTAATAGTGTTGTGCAAAATAGAGAAATTTCATTAAGCAAAATATTTAGCAAAATACATGCATTTCACAAAATATTTTGTGGGTGCAAAATGCTAAATTGTATCTGTAAATTGTGAAATTGTACCTGAAAATTGGAAACATTTGCCCATAAGCTGTGAAATTTCACTCCAAAACATGAAATTTCATAATTTTCAAGCAAATGTTCACAATTTTTAAGCAGAATTTTACAATTTTCAGGCACAATTTTGTATTTCACACCTTCGAAATATTTCACAAAATGCTCAAATTTCACAAAATATCTAACACTGTGAAATTGCCAATTTTGTGGCAATTTTGCTGGTGAAATTTTATTTCACTACATCTCAACCCTTTAAAGGGGCAACTGCAGGTTATGTGCTTGAACACCTGTGTGCTTGCATGTGTGTGTGTTTTGCCCAGCCCATGTGGCCATGCTGCATAAAAGGATTGCAATGGGCAGGCAACACACTATAGTGTATGTGGGCTGTGCAGCATAGGAGTCTGGTGGCATGTTGCGGCATGCAGTTGTGCAACCTGACCTTCGGATGGATGATGTGTGGACATCCCTGGTGAATACAGGTGCTCCTGACCATCTGTACACCATGTGCTCTGTTCATTGCCCCTACTGTAAGGCAACCTGTCTAGCTTGTTGTTGTGTCCTGGTATAGTGCTGTGGGCTGCACCTGTGGGAGTCAAACTCCCACCACACAGGCCCAGCACACCAGTGCTGCATCAATGGTGTGTCTCCTTGCTGTGATCTACTGTGGCTGTTTGGAGGAGGTCCTGCTGCCATTCAATTTCAGTGTGCATAAGGGGGGTGCACGCATGCCTTTTATGTATCTGGGGGGATTTGTTCTTGGAATGGTTCCTGCTTTGGGGAGGCACACCGCTCGCATGCCTGTGCTCTGCTGGAGGGAGTTGCTGCTTCAGGCACACATTGGGGATCACCTTTCTACTGCTGGCTTTTTTCTTCTGTCACCATAATTCCAGTCACCCTATTGATGATCGCTCTTTTGCCTGTCTCCATTAGTCTTGGTTGCAATTATGATGCTCACCATTATTCCCAATTCTACATGTGCCACTCACTCTTCTATGGATGGTGCCCATCCCACAATTGCCTTCTTCAAGTCACCCTTCTACTTGTAGCCTTCCCACACTAGCCCTTATCTCTGGATATCCATTCTGGGTATGGACAAAAATGTTCACCTAATGCTTTGTGTTTGCTGCTCCCCTGACCTGTAATTTTCCATATGAATTCAACCATAAGATGTCTCACATTTTCATAGGAATTCTCTTATTTTGAAGTTGTTCTAATACCAGGTTTTTCTTTTCTTTTTTAGTTTACAATATTTAAATTCATGTTCAGTGGGACTAGTTCCATGCAATATAGTGGTATATAATTATTTTCTGGAGCATTATAAGATTTGTGATTTTGTAATTTCCCATTTAAAATTTTTTTGAATTGAAGGCTTTATATACTCAGGGGTCTGCAGATGTTGAGAGAATTTCTGGGTCCATCCATCCATTTGGTAAAGAAAATCCCACTGTTGTTTAACATATGTTTCCTTACCAGTGATGGTGTTTCTTGCAGACCCAATTTTAAAGGACCAACCCCAAAAAAGCATATGAAAAAAAAATTATAAGATGTATCATATTTAGTCCTCCATTTTTTACTGTTAAATATGTAAAGTCTCTCTTAACTGGGTATAATCAACTGCCAATAGCGTTTTGAAAGAATAGGCTTAAAAATCGGGTTTTGAAGTGTAAGGGTAAAGGGAATACCATGCTTACGTAAAGAAAACAGGAAATCAAAAATTGCTTTATAATGTGCACTCTTTTAAATTTTGAGAGTTTCCATTCTTTTCATTTCGTTTTTGTTCAGCAATTACATGTGGCCATATCCACTGAGCCAAATTTTACTCCTAAGATTTATAGGAGGACCTATACTATGATTATTCCTTCTACACTTTGTACTATCTGGTCAGAAAGTCCTATTTGTAGTCCTTTACACTTGTTCATATTCATCTGTGCCCCTGACACTGTTGAGTATGCTTTCATCTTTCTAAGCATTTCTAGTACACTGTGGTCATTCTTAAGCATTAAACATAAATTATCTGCATAAACTGTGATTTTTATTTCATCTTCTGTCTGATTTACTTTTAAAACTTCAATGTTAGTATTCTGTACTATTCTTGCCACCTAAATTAAACTTTACATACAGCTTGGGATGTCTGCTGGATAACATAATTAAACTTGAGTTAAGTTAATCGAGTTAAAGAAAGGGGTTAGGACACTAAGGTCCTTTTCAAAAGTTCAGTTAAGCTTACCCAACATTACAACATGTATGGGTGAGAAAGCTTCTTTATTCCAGGCATCTAAGTGATGGAATAATATGCCTAGATTCTAAAGTCAATGCAAATTTTAGAAAAGAGTTAAAAATCTACTTGTTGTATCAATCTACTTGCAAATGTTATTAATGTTGTTTGACAACTTGTTATCATGTGTTGTTTTATACCCTGCTGTTTTTTCACAATAAATTAGATCTATGAGGGTGGAAGAACCCTTGGCAAATAATAATTACAATACAGTCTGGTTTGATATAACCATGGGCACTACTAAAACCACCTCAAGCACAGAGATGCTGTTCTTTCAGAGGGCTGATTTGGGAGAGTGAGGCAGTTAGTGAGGAATAAGTTAACAAACATTAGAGACAAGCCAGATGTGGAGGAAATATGGAAAGACATTAGGGATACAGTTCTAGAGGCAACAAGACGCTGCATCAGGACGACAACAAAGAAAAATAGGTTTAAAAGACCACTGTGGTTCTCCCCCTCGAGTAAGAGAGGCAATCAGGGTCGAATGGCAGTCATACAAATGGTTCAGGCAACATAAAGGGGACAGGGAGTGGGATGATTACACTTAGAAAAGTAAGGAGGCCAGGAAAATAGTGAGGGAGGCCAAAGAAGCAAAAGAGCTGCAAATTGCTTGTGGAGTCAGATCAGGGCAGAAAACCTTTTTCTGCTATATCGGTGAAAAAAGGAAAAAGGTGGAGGAATTTTATGGTTTAAAGTGGGGGATGAGGCTCTGGAAGACAGTGGACAAAAAGCAGAGGCCCGAAATGAATACTTTTGCTGAGTATTCATGAGGGACAATCAGGGCCCACTGCCAGACAGTGGTATCAGAGCTGAGATCAGAGGGATTCAGAGACTGTGCACCCAGGAGTTCACCACAGACATAGTGAAGAAGGGCCTTTCAGACAACAGACTCAGCAAGACCCCTGGCCCTTATGGTTTACACCCTAGAGTGCTCACAGAGCTTGCAGAAGAGCTGACAGCACTTCTCATGCACCTATTCAACAGGTCACTGGAATCAGGTGTAGCTCCAGGCAACTGGAGGGTGGCTGAAGTAGTGCCACTGCACAAGAGTGGAGACAGGGAAGATACAGGTAACTATAGGCCAGTCAGCATCACATCAGTAGTGGGTAAACTTATGGAGGCCATTATCAGGCAAGATCTAGTGGAATACCTTGAAGCAAATCACTTCCAGAACTACAAACAACATGGGTTCATGATGGGCAGGTCATATCAAATGAACCTTATTACGTTCTTTGACAAAGTGACCAAGGAGTTGGACAGGGATCATGCAGTGAACTAGCTTTACTTTGACTTGAGTAAGGCATTTGTCACTGTCCCGCACAAATGCCTCTTAATAAATCTAGAAGACCTTGGGGTAGCAGAACAGATAGTAAAGTGGGTACAGAGTTGGCTGAGGCACAGAAAACAAAAAGTGGTAGTAAATGGGATGAAATCTACTGAGAGGCCGGTGATGAGTGGGGTACCTCAGGGGTCAGTCCTGGGGCTGGTCCTCTTCAATGTATTCATTAGTGACATCAGTGAGGGCATAAATGGCAACATCACACTGATTGTGGATGATGTGAAACTTAGAAGAAGAGTGGACAGTACGCAGCGAGTCAGACAACTGCAGGAAGACCTTAAAAAGTTGGAATGGGGTCACAAATATGGTAATTCAATTTCAATGCAAAGAAGTGTAAGGTGATTCACCTGGGTAGGTCCAACTCCAAAGAAGAAAACTGGCTAAATGGAGTCCAGTTGAGCTCCTCTGCTGATGAACATGATCTGAGAGTCATCATTAGGGATGATCTCAAGCAGTAAAGTCAGTTCAATAAGTCTTTCAGCAGGGCTAGCAGGGTGTTAGGGTGCATTGGCAGGGGGATAGACAGCAAGGACAGGGAGGTGATGCTACCACTTTACCAGTCATTAGTGAGGCCTCACCTGGAGTACTGTGTTCAGTTCTGGAGGCCTTACCTAAGAAAGGATATTGATAGACTGGAAGTGGTCCAGAGAAGGGCAACAAAAATGTTACATGGCCTTCAGAAAATCACCTATGAAGAGAGGCTTGACAATCTGAAATTGTACTCACTAGAGACTAGGAGAGAGAGAGAGGGGGATATGATTTTTTAAATTTTATTTAAATTTTTTATTTTAGTCTTTGGTAACTGGGTAAGGCCCACTAGGCACACATTCCTGTTTTTAGGGGTGACCTGGGAGTACTGGGTGGTTAAGTGACTTGCTCAGAGTCACACAGTATGCAAGTGGTGGCTGTGAGAATCAAACCCAGGTCTAGTCTGCTGGATATACTAAGCTTGTTCACAGCTCGTTACTCTAACTTCTAGGCTATACTGCCAGCCCACCTCTAGACTATACTGTTTGAGACCTTCAAGTTCCTTAAAGGCATCAACAAGGTGCCAGAAGCACATCTTTTTACCAGGAATGTCAATTCTACTACAAGAGGACACAAGTGGAAATTAAAGTGATGAGTGTTCAAGATGAACATCAGAAAGTATTACTTCTCAGAGAAGGTGGTGGAACCTTGGAAAACTGCAGATTATCTCTTGAGATGGTGGCTGCAAAGGCAGTATCAAGATTTAAGCATGGGTGGGACAAGTATTGGGAACAAACACATGGCACTGGCAAGGGCTAGGCTGGGTGTCTAGAAGAACAGAGCACTTCCAGTCTATCAATGTACTTTCTTAGGTAAGGCCTCCAGAACTGAGCACAGTACTCCATATGAGGTCTCACTAATGACTGATAAAGTGGTAGCATCACCCCGTACTTGAGGCAGCAATTCCAGCTGGGTATTCTGTGACACACCGCCCGAGACTGGATCGCTGGGGGGGTTGCGGTCTGTTTCAAGACCAAATTGGATCTCACCAGTGTTCCACTTGAGGAGATCAGATCTTTCGAATGTGTCATGGTGGCAGGTGGGGGCTATAGGATGGCACTCGTTTATCGTCCACCCGGTGACAAGAAGCTATTCTTTAAGGAAGTGGCGGACTTCATTGTCAACCTGGTATTTGATTCACCAGGTTGATGGTGCTGGGTGACTTTAATGCCTGGATCAGTGATGAGCTCTTGCAATTTGGACAGCACTTCCTCCAATTGATGTGTTCATTGGGCCTCTCACAGGTGGTTACCTCTGCCACTCATAAACACGGCCATTCCCTGGATCTGGTCTTCCTCCTGGTGATGGAGGCCTCCGATGTGGGGGTGGAACCTGTCAGATGGTCTGACCATCACACTATGAAATTCAATTTCTGCACCCCTCTGCATAGGCCAACCCCTGTGGAGATGGTCAAGTACAGTCCTTTACAGGATGTGACTCCCGAAGGCCTAACTGCAGTACTTGACCTATCAGAATTTCCTGGGATGAGCTTGAATCCTGAAGTTTTGGTTCTAGCCTATAATAAGGCCATTACCACTGCATTGGATCCTATTGCTCCCACCCGTGCACGTCCTCTCTCCCTTCACCCTCGGTCCCCATGGTTTGATTGGGATCTGAGGGAGATGCGATGACTAGGATGCAGGTTGGAGAGTTGCTGGCAGAAATCTGGCTTAGATACCAACCATCTTAGACTCCTAGAGCATTATAAACTCTATCAGTCAGCAATTACTCATAAGAAGGCAGTATTCCTGTTCGGAGAAATTGCTGCTGCACAGAACTGACCAGCCCAGCTCTTTTGAACCGTAGACAGGCTGTTCAACCCAGCTTGTCTACAGGTTCGTCGAGCCTTTTCACAAATGCAGTGTGAGGAGCTTGCTCGGTTCTTTGCAGATAAGGTGGTTGACATCAGGATCGAGACCCGCACCGCACTCTCTATGGGAGTTGCAGTGGACCAGCCTGTGGTTATGAGCCCCCCATTTTCCTGGAGTTCCTTCGAAAGGCAGGAAATCGAAGACGTTATGAGGATTGTCCAGGGTATGTGCACCACATGCTGTAGTTTAGATCCAGGCCCCACTGCCCTGATTATGGGCTGTGGGGAGGTTATCATCCCAGTTCTAGCTAGGATAGTCTGGTGCTCCTTAGACTCCAGTGAATATCCCTGCTCCCTGAAAGAAGCAGTGGTGACACCAGTGTTGAAAAAGGCTTCTCTGGACCCAGACTCCCTAGCTAACTACAGACCTATCTCGAACCTCCCCTTTGTGGGGAAGGTAATTGAGAAAGTGATGCAGCCCAATTAGACAGCCATCCGTCCATCCATAACATCTACGACCCTCTTCAATCAGGTTTTGAAAGAGGCATAGCATAGAGACTGCACTGGTTCAGGTGCTCAATGATCTCCTGATGGCGAGAGACCAGAAAAAACAGTCCATTTTGGTCCTACTGGATTTGTCAGCAGCATTTGTCACCGTAGACCATGGGGTGCTGCTTGAGTGCCTGAGATGCATCTATGGGCCGTCGGGTTTGGTGCACAGATGATTTACCTCCTTCCTCACAGGTAGAACTCAGAGGGTGGTATCGGGGGTATTCTCTGATCGTACTTCTCTGTCCTGTGGGGTGCCTCAGGGCTTTGTGCTGTCCCCCATGTTGTTTGCGGTGTACATGCTTCCACTCGGAGACATTGTAAGATGATATGGGCTGGAGTTTCATTGCTATGCCGATGATACCCAGCTCTATCTATCTTTTGCACCTGACCAGAATAGAGCACTCTCAGTATTTAACAACTGTCTCAGTGAGATCCAGGGTTGGATGAGGTCCAGCTGGTTGAAGTTGAATTCTGGGAAGACGGAGGTGATGGTTGTGGATCCTGGTCACCAGATTGAGGGGTGGGGAGCAAACCAAACCTCAGGTTTATTCTTGGAGGATGTTGAGCTCCCTACCTCCGAACGGGTGCATGACCTATGGGTGATCCTTGATGATCAGCTGATATTGCGAGTGCAGGTGTTGGCGGTTCTTAAGGTATCCTTTTACCACCTGAGGAACATCACTAGGATCAAGCACCTTGTTCCATCCAGCGATCTGCCCACACTGATCCACGCCTTTGTGACCTCATGTTTGGACTACTGCAATTCCCTTTACTTTGGGCTTCCTGGGGTTGATATCTGCCACTTGCAGCTAGTGCAGAACTCAGTGGCCCAGTTGTTAATGGGGACTCCTCATTCCTCCCATATTACACTGGTGCTGCGGGACCTGCACTGGCTGCCGGTTCAGTGGCAGATCACCTTTAAAGTCGGATTACTGACATATAAAGCCCTTCACGGTCTGGGCCCTGACTACCTGAAAGATCTTCTGGTTACTTACCTTGCGGTGCTACCACTCCGCTCAGCCAATGAGGGGTTGCTAGAGATTCCGAGGGTAGTTTTAAAATCCTCCAGCACCCAAGCTTTTATGTTTCTGGAATTCTCTACCCCATTGGATTAGAGAGTGCATGACGGTGGGGTTTAACGAGGTTTAAAATCCTTTTTATGGAAAAAGGCTTTTGGAGATGATGTGGACATGGACTGATGCTGTGTATTTGAATCTTGATTTTAATGTTTATGATGTTTTAATATGTTGTTATTTTATTGTAATGCACCTTGATTTTAGAAAGGTGCAATATAATTAAAGATTATTATTATTATTATCACCTCCCTGTCCCTGCTGTCTATCCCCCTGACAATGCACCCTAACACCCTGCTAGCCCTGCTGAAAGCCTTATTGAACTGACTTTACTGCTTGAGATCATCCCTAATGATGGTCCTGGGATACCTTGCTTGGGTAGACTCAATGGACCACAGGCCCCCTTCTGCCATCATCTTCCATGTTTCTATGTTTCTGTATCTCTATGTTTAATTGTATGTACTTTTTTGTACTATTTGTAATTTGTATACAGCCTAGCTACTTTCTAAGTGGCTCTGGGTCATTCCTGAAAACAGGTCTTGGCCCAGTGTGCTTACCTGGTGAACAATGTGAAAATAAATAAATAAATTTTGATGAGGGGGACAATCGAAAAAATATATGACAACGGATTAAAGGGTCAGCCCTGTTTAACTCGGGCTTTTACTGGGATGTTGGTACCACCCTGTCTTGCCTTCACAAAGGAGATTGTTGCTGTACCATAAAGCAATTTAATGCAGTTGATAAAAACTTCTAGAATACCATAATGTCTCAGAGCTTGATATACAAAAGAATAGTTAACCCTCTCAAATGATTTGCTCTGATCGAAGGAAAGACATAATCCAGATAATTTTTATTTTTTTTCAAAATTCTATTATTTCTCTAATAAGAAAAAACATTGTGTTGAATCTTCCTATTAGGCAATACACATGTCTGTACTGGATGGATAGCTGTTTCTGTTGTTTTCCGTAGCCTTGTCTGTAATACTTGTGATAGAATCTTAAAATCAGAATTCAGCAGACATATTGGTCTCTAATTCTGTATCAGAGATTTATTATCAGATTTGTATAAAAAATAGTATTATTTCTTTTGTAGACGTATCTGGAATTTTGTGTTGCATCAAAAAATAGGTAAATACTATTTCAAGACAGGTTGATAGTGCAAAACTAAAGCTTTTGTAAAAGTCATTCAGGAGGCCATCACTCCCCTGTGAAGTTCCTGATTTCAGGTAATTTATTATTGCCAGTATCCCATTAATTCATATAGGTTTGATTATGTCAGTATGAACAGTAGTTTTTCCATTTCAAATATCTACTTTATTTAAATAATAGGTAACGTCACACTCTGATACCTGTAAACACTCACTAAACATCTTTAAATATTTCAAAAAACATACAAAAGTAGAGCACACATACCTCTAATAGCAAGGGCACAGGTCTGTTAGAAAACTTTATTCAGAAATACCACAAAATGCCAAACACCTGACTCATTTCAGATGTCTGTTACATCCTTTCTCAAAGGTAAAACCCCTAATGTGAATAGTCCCTTAAATACTCCAACCAATTAACTACAACTGGCATCATTAATCAATTCACCATCATATTAAAACAACTACATACTAATAAACTTAAATAAACACATATAAAAACACATAAAATGCTTAATATTATAATACTACAACTATAATTTCAAAATACATTAATCCAAGTTTTTCCTAAAAATTAAAAATAAATCTAGGCTTGTAACAATAATAAATCAAAAAGGAGAAAGGGGGAGGAGGGAGACAAATTAATTGGAAGGGAACAAACAGGGAAACATTCCTAACTCCAAAAATATAATATATATTTGCACTTTTATACATTAAACAATTGCCTACTGTGGTAACTCATCATTCAAATAAACAATTTTCAAAGCACAAAAGTGCATAGACAGGGCTCCAAAAAATATACTGTATATAAAGGTGCCACTAAAAATAACTTATTTTACTAATACAGGGAGATGGCACATCAATAACTCCAATCAAAATATGTATATCACTGAAGGTGATTTTAAAGAGGAACAGCACAAAAAATATTCTGATCGCAAAAGGGTTTACTGCTTAGTTGTAAAATATTTATCTAAATTGCGATCATAACTGTATCTTATTATTTACTCAAGTTCTTACAACTTCATAACTTATAAGTATCTGACAAGACTATGTTTGTAATTTCTATAACAATAGGGGAAACATTAATCAACCAAATTGGGAAGGGAGGCGGGGGGAAGAGGAAGGAAGGAGGAAAAAACAAATTATATTTTAAAAAAACAGGAGAAATTTCTCTGTTATAACCCTAAATATACTATAATAAAACATTCTAAATTTATTTCAGAGGGACTGTACAGAACTACTGAAGACTGTGACTATATATCTCAGGCTGCATAATCCAAAATAACTTTGCTGTTTACATTTATAACAAGTTATATTGCAGCCAGGTCACAGTCACAATTCAAATCAAACACCAATAATTCCCAACTTTATAAGAGATATCATTACATTTATCTTTTATTAACTCTTTTTTGTTTAAGGAAAGGTTTTAATTCAAATCCAGCATTCAATCCATTCTTTTTAGCAGCATTCAGGTTAATAATCCAGAATGCTTCCTGCTTCAATAAAAGATCATCAAAATCCCCCCCTCGTGGTTTGCGTTGTACTTTGTCTATGCCAACAAAATGAAATACTTCTTGCACCTGAGAAGTGATGGTATCCTATGATATACCACACTCTGGAGTGCATTATTGCAGTTATGAACTGGATTACATAATTGGTGTAAATAAAAAAAATCTAATTAAAACAATATATTTCAACAAGGTAGTGTAGGAGTACTATTTGAAAAAATAGTTCTATTTGGGTTGTGGTCAACAGGTGGCACTATTTCAGGAGCTGGTAGTAGGTAATGTAGAGACATCTCCCTATGTATACTGCACCCCCCACACAGCTTGAAAAAAAGTATACTTCTGTGGCCTGCTCCTCTGTTTACAGTATATGCCCC
Source organism: Neoceratodus forsteri (assembly GCA_016271365.2). NCBI lineage: Eukaryota > Metazoa > Chordata > Ceratodontiformes > Ceratodontidae > Neoceratodus > Neoceratodus forsteri. The sequence goes on along the minus strand of CM057454.1, from coordinate 956,379,959 downwards.
ATTTTTTTTTTTTACTTAGAAACTGCCCGACGTGTACCTTAATTGTTTTATTCAGAAACTGCCTACCGACCTGCACCATGGCTCCTCAAGGTGACTGAAGTTTTTTTCATTATGATCTCTGTTCTGTATGATTTCACTCAGAATTTAATGCCTTTTTTGTCACAGTGCTCATGCTGTACGTCTGAGGGAAGAGAGACCACTATTAAGAAACTGAGAGGTGAGGCATTGTGGTTTATGTTTAGAGCTGTGGTCTCAGATTAGAAGATTTTGTCATTGAAAAGGGTCATTGTGGTAGCGGAGGATGTTTGTTCCTTAGTGGCTGTTGGATCTGCATGACGGTGTTGTGCCACTTTTGTGTGGAGAGAAGGTGCTTTTTCGTATGCTGCAGTTAGCAGCAGTTGATTTCCTGTGTTTAACTCATTAATTTGTTTTTCTGTGTCTGTCTTGAAGTCTGACTCACTCCAAACCAAAGTAAGTGTTCTTGTGGGGTTGTGTGCAGCACATTGATGGTGTACATCTGTGAGGCCTATGTGGGAGCAGACCCACATGCTGATGCCATTGCATGTCCACATTTCCAAAGGGGAAACAAATATAGAAAGCTCTAAGGAGCAACATTGAATGAAGCTCTCTCTCTCCCAAGTGTTGTCTCCAGGAAAACACTCTGCTGGATTAATATGCAGATCTCAGTCTCCCCTTCAGGAGCCCCACCACAGGGGGTGTGTTGCAGGACACTCTCCATATTTGCTTGCTTAGTCCAATCTATAGAGCTAGACTGTCTAAAACCAAGAGCTAACTGGAACTGGTAGAAAACTAAAGTAGCCTTTAAACAAGAAATCTAAAAAGGGAAATTGAAAGTGCTGTTCTGCAGATAAACGTTGCTCCAACTTCAACAGATCACAATGATGCATGTTTAAAGGAGTCTGAGAATAGTGAATTATTTTATGCAACAGAACTTCAGCTTTATGTAAAGTTGACTGGGGAGGTATGATAGTGCACACCGGAAAAAGTTAAAAGATTCCATCCCCTTTAGCCAGATGTTGCACATTAGGTGCAACTGTATTAATAATGACTGTTGAGGATTTTGAGGTCCAGGCAATGGAGCTAAGGGGGAGTTTCCTGAAGCAAGGGTATGAACATGAGGTGATTGAGAGAGCCTATCTTAAAGCTAAAGCTTTAACACAGAAAGATTTGTTCATAAAACCACCACAGGGAGAATCAAATAAATGGGGACCTATCACATTTTCCACTGAATTTAACCATAGAGCAGGTTATGTGGGCAGCCTAATATGGAAAAATTGGCCTACTCTTTTATCAGATCTGGCAGTTTGGGCAGCTGTAGGTACTGAACCAAGAGTGACCTTTTGTAAGGCTCCTAGCATACATGATATGGTAGTTCATAGTCACTTTAAATAAGATGTTCCTTTAAGTTGCACATGGATGCCTTCTTAAACTTCAGGCAACTATAAATGTATGAAAAACAATATCTGCCAATATTTAAATACAGGAGGAGATCTGGGTTCATACAAGCAACGTAAAGAAGTCAAAATTAGAGATTTCATTATGTGTGGTACTACTTTTCTGATATATTGTATTTGGTGCATGTGTGGCCTGGGGTATGTAGGGAAAACAGTTTGCTCCCTAAGACAGATAATACAAGTGCACATTAGATACTGTACATTATCAATGCTTGACTTGATAACACTGTGGGTAGGCACTTTATGGAACAGCATAATTCCAATCCAAAAAGCTGTGCTATATGGGTTTAGAAATTGTAAAATGTGGTAAGAGGGGAGGTGATAAACAGACCAAACTGTCACAAAGGGAGAGTTACTGGATTCACAGGTTAAAAACCTTGCGTCCGTATGGCTTGAATGAGATAATGGACTTGAAGTCTTATTTGTAATCCAATTCCTAACTTCAAACTGCTCCATTAAAGGGCCCCCTTCCCCCTTCCCCATCCCCTACTTACCTTCTCCCCTTCCCTTTCTCCCCCTCTTCTTCCCTCTTCCTTTCCCTCTCCCCCTTTGTTCCCCCTTATTCCTGTTTTGAACTGCTGGTTGTCACTGGCTTTTAAAATGTTGTTTTATCTGGTCAGGGAACCTAACATACTGATTGTGCCTGAGTTTCAACAAGTTCTTACCAATCACATTACTATAAAATAGGAATTACATATAAGTAAATAATGGTATATTCATGTTGATGCATTGGTAAAATATGTCTTTGTTTTGAAGTTCCTTAGTATTTGATCTGTCTGTGGATCCCCGACAAGGTTAAGTCAACCTGGGTGGATCACCATTTTAAATAAATGAAATAAATGGAATATACATTGTTTATGTAATAAAACATGAATAATGTATAATTAAGTTGTGCTTTGGTTAATATTTGGTACATCCCTCCCAATTTAGTTTGCAATTAGTGAGTCACTTTGTATATTTTCTTATTTAAAAAAAAACATTTTCTATTTTTAATTTTAGCTTGTAAATGTCATTAGTAAGGTTACCATCAGTATTAGGCCTTAGAGTCAAATAGATAGTTGATATTGAATGTGATGGCTTCGCTTAATTTGTGTTTGCTGTTTCAGTAAATGAAGTAATGAATGTGTCTTTATACAATGATGTCACAAGATATGACACTATAATTGTATTGCACTTTGTTTCTGTGGTCAGACCCCTGAAGAAGCCTCTGTCTTGGAGGTGAAGTTCTGGGTGAGGACTTATTCACTTGAGGTGACTGGCTAGCTGCTGTTTGCTACCAGTCCAAATATATATTTGAAGTTTACAAGAGTCTGATTGGTGTTTTCTTCTTCAAGTGTGCTGCCATTTTTTGAAGCCCCTATCACATGAGTCCGTATTCCAGCACAAACAGCAAAAATTGTTGAGCAAGAGGTTTGCTTGTTTTGGGTAATAGTGAAGAAGTTAGTCTGTGCAATATCCCTAAGTGTTTATGAATTACCCTAGTCAATAGATCAATGTGATCTCCATAAAAGAGAGAAAAAGCTGGGATTATACCCAAACAAGAAAATGAATTTACTAAATCTAAACAAGTCCTTTTTCATTGTTGTTATTTGGAAATTCACCCTTTAGATCTTTTTTTTTTTTTTAGCCTTTGTTAACTGGTTAAGGCCTACTAGGCACAAGTGCCTGTTTTCAGGAGGACTCTGGAGCACTGGGTGGATAAGTGACTTGCTCAGAGTCACACAGTATGCAAGTGGAGGTTGTCTCGTTACTCTAACCTCTAGGCTATACTGCCAGCCAAATGCCAGATCTGTTTTTGTAGTATTTTGAACAATCATAGTCTTTGTTTTACATTCAATAAAAGCCAACGATCTACAAGCCAGTACTGTAACGAATCAAAACTAGTCTTTATGTCTGCTCTCAAATGCTCTAACTTGCTCACTCTGCAGTACAATACTGCATTGTCTGCATAAAATATTTCTTTTTGATAGGCACAAGCTGGAGGGAGTGAGTGCAGGTACAGACTAAATAAAAGTGGGCCTAATATGGACACCTGTGGAACACCTAGAGTATTTATAAGAAAAAAAGGATAAATTATCACAGATTTTCACTCTGCTATAGATCCTGAAGGTAATTCCTAAACCATTAAAAAACTTCTCTTGAGAAACTCAGCCCTAAAAGAGTCTCAACCAAACTCTTTAATGGACCAAGTTGAAAGTCCAACCGAGGTTCACAAAGATGGCCACAACTAGATCTATAACATCCAATGCCACATGCACATCTTTAGTGAAACTCATCAAGGCTCTTGTGGTACTACTGTATGTTTTGGTTTAAAACTATGTTGGACATCCAACAAGGTTCATATTTTGTGCAAGCAACCTTGCATCTGATCAAAGATTGTACATTCAAGTACTTTAGCTAAAGGGCATAAAGGTGCAATTAACCTGTTTTTATTAATTAATATCAGTTGGATCACCAGACTCAAATATGGAACAATATTTGCCTGTTTCCAAAGAGTAGGGATAGTACTTTAATGCAATACTATATTATGTAATTTACTAATATGTATTGCTGCCATTTCGGCACCCAATTTTATCAAGACTACATATATTCCATGTGTTCCTACTCCAGGTCAAGGCTTCATACATTTCAAATATTTGTTCACTTCCTCAATGTCTACATTTTAAATAGAACTTCAGTAACAAATTTAAGTTAATCTTTTCAAAATATTCGGTATCACATTCTTTGACGGATTTGCAGAAGGTGCATAAGATGAAAGGACACAGAAAAATCATTTAAAGATGTTGTCATCTCTTTAAAATCTCTACATGATTCTCTCTTCAAATTTAAAATTTGAATATTAGAGCTTTAATGTTTATCTAGGAGCTTATTGAAGGCACTTCAAATTTTTTCAGATGTCACTACCAAATGATTCTTTTTGACTTTCTTTATGGTCATCTATTTTAGCTCTCACTATTTTAGTCCCACATTAATTTCACATTTGTTTATATACTGACATGGTTTCAGAGTTTTTTTGTCTTGTGTACATTTCCCATTTTTTATCACGATCCCTTAATTTACTCAATAAATCATCATTAATCCATAGCTGAAACTCACTTTTCCTAAACACAAATTTCACATGTACATAATAATCACATGATCTTGAAAACTTTGCCTTACAAAATCTAGGGCCTGATCAACAGTTACATTTTTCAATTTGAGACCAATCAATGCATAAGAAACTAGAGGACAGAGCAGCCACATCTAGCTTCTAGATTTAGCAATCCTGTGGGGCAATGTTGAAGCTCTGGCTGATAAGATACAATCAGATCCACAAAAATAACCAATGAAAATATGATTTGTATCCAGACTGATAATTACACCTAGTTGTGTCTTTAATTATTTGTTGCAAGTTTGTCACTGACTAATTGTTTTCATAAATGTTTTTATCCTTCTTAGTCAGACTGGGCAGCTATCAGCCCATCCCTGGGCACTGACAACTATCCTTTTCTTCTCCTCTTCAGCCCATAGCTTGGTTCCCCCGCTGATTGCCCCCTGTGCCAGGGCCAGGGAGAGGGCCATCTTCCACCCCAGAGGCTCAAATCCAGAATCATCCTCACTGACCGGGCGGCAGTAAGGCAAGGTTGTGGTGCCTCAAGAATTACTTCGTGGAGCCCCTGTACATCATTTTTTCTCCTCAGTTTTCACCCAGAACCTGGCACTGCAGTGACACAGAGGATGCACATACATGGAGGCATGCATGCACTCTCGAACTATGGACCTTTCCAACCACCCTGATTTATGTCAGCCTCCTGTGCCTTAACACTACCACAAGGCATTCACCTTGTGGCAGTCAAGGGTCAGGAAGGCTTGTTATGCCAGTCCAGGAGAAAAGTGCTGCCTGATGGGTGTTCAATCCCATCCCAGCCCTCCCCCCAGACAATCTCCAGCAACCTCAGCTCATTCCTGAACTCAGATCACCAGCATGGGAGACTTAAGGTGCTCAGTTCCTCAGCACTCTGCTCCACCGAGCTAGCTATTTACTGTATTTTTCACAGTGCTAGATCATTGACACATCTAGTTTATATTAAAATCTCCAAATATTACTAGCTTTCTTTTTTTAAAAATGTATCACAAAATACCATAAGATCTGTTGCCCAGTGTTAAAATGACCTGGAGGGAAATACGCAACCAGAATATTAAGATATTTTGATCCCTCCAGCGCAATTTTTATTGATAAATAAATCAACATCATTTGATATTTGTCTAAATTCTAATTCTACTGCAGCAAAAATATTCATTACATAAAGAAGTACACCCCTCTTTCCTACCCTTCCTATCAGTTCTGTAAACTGTATATCCAGGTGCTAATATTTCTTTATCTGATATCTTGAGGGAGAGCCAAAATTGAGAGATGGTCATACTCTCCCCATCATATTGTTATATCCAAACATTTAAGGGTTCCTCACTTTACCAGCAAACTATTTATGTTTAAAGTGATTTTCCCAGTTTCAGCTATCACTTACATTATTAGATACCTTAAGAGGGAGAAATAAAATCCATGCCATTTGTACAATTCTATGTTGAATCTGTCTGTGGAAGGCCTTTATTAGTCAAGCGGTGGCCTTCTTTAATCTCCAGCTTGTCATCATTATGCATTAAATAGTAATGAAATTCAGCCCCCATTGACGTCAGTGGGTCTCACCCCATGTTCTTCTTGCTTCACGTCATTATGTGCTGAGCATGGTGGTATTCTAGAGAAATCGGGAAGTGAAAGGTATCAGCTGGCCAACTTGTTGGGGCCAACTTACAATCCCTTACACCTAAATACAAATGTAAAATAGAATTGTAAAAATGGCAAGGACTTACTTTAACCGGAATAAGGAAACTAATAATATAAGCGATACCACAATTGAAAAATGGTAAATTACTTTAAGGGTAGGATTCACAAAGAACAAGTGCTCGGTGTATCTCAGATGCCCCTGCACAAATGAGATGTTCACATTCCCTCTGTGAATACCACAGTTGAGCCCAGCCTGGGATACGTTGGTGCAACCCCCTATTTTGGTTGGCAATCCAATGGGGCAGTGCAACTCATGATGCACTGTGCCAAAAGTTGCTATTCAGTGCCAGTAACATGCAAATGGGGCCATTAGGCATGCACAGCCAATGGAGCCATTTGCATGTCATTATGGCTCCATTTGCATGTGCCGTGCAGGGATGTGCCTGGGCTGTGGTTCACACACAGAGCCTCATCTCATTAAGTAGAACCTCCCACTCTTCCCTGGGTGACTGCATCACATGTACAACTGAATGTATCCCTGGTGGTGCAATGTCCCACCCTACCTGACCAAATTCCATGTTGTGTGCTGTACCCTGAGGCAGTTGTGGAAGAAACTCAGAACCCCCCTCCCTGCCCATGTTACTGTTATATTGCCACACCCTGTGGTATTACAGTAGATTGAGAAGAACCCCTCTACCCCACATGCATCCCAATTTGCATGCTGCTCCCTGTGGCAATAATGATGTAATATCAGAACCCACCCTTCCCACCCTGACCCAAACACACTGATGTCGGCACTCCATAAAACCCCCTGGTAGCCCAGCAGACCTCCCACCCCTCACCTACTCAGGCACCCACAAACCACCCCATTCCCCTGTCCCAGCATATTCCCACCATTGACGGGCAGCTCAACCCACCCTCATACCACCACAACTGACCACAAAAAGAGCTGTCTGTGAATGACTGCTACTGTACACCCTGCAGCCCATTTGTGATCCCTGTTGACCAATAGGCTTGCAGTGTGTTCTGTACATTGTCATTCACCAGCATGCAAGAGCAAACACTCTACAAACATCCACATTTTTTATAGTTTTCACAAAGTTTTGCAAATATTTACATAGTAAAGTTTTGAACCCCTGTTACTTAAACATCTCTTATCTAATTCTCTACATATTTAAATCATTCTATAAGCATTACAAAAAGGCTATCCATTCTATTTACACATGTCTAGCTCCAAATGTGCCTGTGTTATATGCAGATGAAATTCTTTCATGAAATGTCCTGAACAAAATAAAATGACAGATTTTGAGCATGTATAATTTTGAGCTGATGCATCATATTGTCATGAAATCTGGCACAGTGTTAGAACACCTATCATCAAGAAACCATGAACTTTCACACTAACAATAAAATGACAACATTTGACCACCTATAATTTTGAAACATTCTATTCAAATTTCATGATATTTGGTACATTAGTGACCATAGGCAAAAAAAGTCAATATACCATGTTATAGATGTCTAGCCTGGCTGGCAACTGAGTTATAATCAAATTATTAAATTTTAAAAATTCTGCAAAATTCCAATGAAATTCTGCACAGTTTCCCAGAATTTTATGAAAATTTGTCAAAATTCCATGGATTTGGAATTTTGCCATTCCACACAGCTCTAGTCTGGCATCCCTTTTGTATATCCATGGCCAACATCAGGGATCTCCATCTTCACCAGCAGTTACAGTTTTCTTGATCTCATGTGACCTCTTCTGAGGGAGAACATGGCATAACATGTCCCAGGCCTTCTGCTTGACTTCTATTCTTTCTGTGTCTTTTTAGCTATGTTTGTGTTGGTATCCTGGGGAATGCCAGTAAAGTCTGAATGTAGATGAAGGAACTGCACAGTGGTCGGCTGTGCTGTAAATGAATCCCCACTGGATCCCCAGCTGTGTATGCAACTGGCTCTTTATTATCTACCTTCATTTATTGGCTGAACGATAAAAATGGCTACTTTACTGTCTAGTCTATTCTTTATTTTTATGTTTCCCATCTGTGTAAAGCAGAACTTTTTTGTCCTGAGTTTTGACCACATTACTTGGGCATGGTACTCTTGCTGTTGGCAGCAGTACGTCATCAAGAGCTGATTGGATCACCTGCAGTCCAAGTGGCCATGAAAGGGAGAACTGTCAGCTTCCAACAGTACAGTATAAGGTATGAGCAGAATTTTTAGATTGCATCCCAGATGGTCAAAATGGCACTGCTAATCATGGTTGTGTCATTTCCTAATCAATCATTTTCTAGTCGGCTGTCTATCAAAATCATAATTGTTTTACATAATCAAAATATCTGCTGTGGTCAATGTTTAGTATAAACTCTGATTTGTGCCATTAAACATCTCTCATTTTTCAGACTGCACTTTTGACAGTTTTTCACCATCATGGGAGATGGCTTGTGGCAGTCCTGTGAATGTACAGCACTGAATGTTAGCTCAAGCTGATATGCTGTGAACTGCAGTTTTTTGATTGACTAATTAAATACACTAAACCAGTCAGGATCTAAGTATTTTTTTTTTCTTTTAGATTATCTTACTGTTAATTTAGGTACATGTTAGGCCTATGGCTACTCCACACATATTGCAATCAGCTGTTTAGACACATAAATGTCATATTGATGTGCTGATTCATTTCACCTGTTCTAAATGAAACTCTGTATTATTTTCATTTTTTGTAAACTAAATGCTAATATATGGTAATCTCACTGCCACAACTAACCAACTGATAACCTTATGTCATTGGTTCTATTCCACTAGTTTCACCACTATTCTGTAGCCCAGATTCAACTGATTTGACAGCTGTATTTTTTCACTTTCTTATTCTTGCTTGCTCCATTTATGGTAAATAGTACCAACTTTAAAATTGCATAATTAAAACGTATTCTAATTAATTGGCATTTTATTTATTTATTTATTATTTAAATTTTGTTGACAGGGTAGAGACACTGGACAAAAGTTCTTTTTCAGGTCCAACCCAACATAAATACAATAATGCAGCAAACAACAAATATACAAAACACATTATGAAAAACAACTACAGTGACTGCAAGTTATTTTTAAAATTAACTTTACAATTCTATGATAAAGAAACAGAGTGTCTGGCAAGTCATTCTAGAACAAAGGGGCAGCAATTGAAAATGAATGGGACCCAGACTTAATTTCATATGAAATGGTTCAATAAAGAAGAACACCTTTAAATGATTTCAAATTCAAAGCTGTAAGCCCAATTGTAACCAAGTTCTTTAATGGAAATACATTTTTGGAAAAAAAAAAATTAATATTTGACAAGCTAAAAAATAAGCAAACTTTGATTTTGGAGATAACCATCCTAAATGAGAATATAAAGAACAATGATTGGAACATACAGAAGAATCCAAAACAAAACAAAAAACATAAGTATAAGTGGCTGCAAGAATATTACTTTCCTTTACAGTACAGATAACTTAAAATATAAACTAGCAACATAATCAAAATGAGGCATCAATGTCCCAACATCCCAACATCAATAGAATGATGGGTTTTAAAGGAAAACATATTTTAAACTTGTATAACAGCCCTAGCTTTTGATTCACGACTCTACTCACAGCTTTTACCTGAGGGGGAAAAGTCAAACTTGAATCTAGCAGAACTCCAAGATACTTAAATTCATAAACATGTTCAATTGCTGTCCCTTTGTTATTTTGAATTTATAGAGTTGGTTGATCCTTTAACAACTGCGATGAGCCAAACAACATAGTTTAGTTTTTTAACATACAAAATTAAAGAAGTGTTATTAAATCAGTCACAAACACCAGTGAATACTTGCTGTGAAGAAAGAAAAGTCAACTGAGGAATAGATTTTGCTTGAAAAAATGCATTTTTTTATTTATTTATTAAATTCTTGGATTACAAATACCTTTGAGCAGAAACTGCTCGTTTACAAAGGTTCCACGTCAAAGGATGAGGGTCAACATACATACAGAGGTAGTAAAAGAATGCACAATAAACAACCAAAACAACTAAAACAAAAAATAAAGATACTCAGTTATTACGTACTTTGAGATAATATTCATATAACGAGCAGCTTGAGTAGGCAGCTGGCTGCGGTAACAATAAGAGATAGAGGGCACCATTGGCAGTTAGTATTGCAGGCATGCGACCATGAGAGGAAGTTGGCAGGCTAATGGGCCACTGTCCGATGGTGGTGGAAAATGTCTTGTACCAGTGGAGATGTGAAGCAGGAAAGGAGTCACAATCATCAACATACAGCACAACAAATAATCACAAGACTTACAAAGTAAATGTAGTTGATTAATAAATAAAGAAAATAATAAAGGGCCCAAAATGGACTCTTGTGGTACTCCAAAATCCATAGGACAAACAGAAGATACAAGAGATCCCAAACTAACAAATTGAATCTGATTTTTCAGATAATGACTGCACCACTAACCATGTTCTCTGAGAACCCTAACTGACCCAATTTAACACAAATTGTATAGAAATTCACAAACCCAGACTTCAACCATTGAAGGCAGACAAATGCTGCTGGCTTCCATTGCATTTTGCATGGGGGTTGATGTAACATAAGTTTAATAGCAATCAGCTTATGTGTCAGATGGGACTGATATCCTCTAAGTTTTATGGAAATTAGCATAATGTTCTGCTAGCAATGGCTGAAGTCTGGGTTTATGAGTTTTTATAACATGGCCCACACCTCCTCACTGGAAAACTGTAATGTGTGTGTAACCCTCAGGCGGTGCTAAACTGAGAGGGCTACTACCCCTGCCTGTGTAGCTAGTGAACAGGTTGAGGGGCCTGGGTCCTATGATGTGGTGCTTCCATTTTTATAAGTTGAAAATTTGGGGATAAAGGTGTCACTCAGCATGGTGACTAGGTTTGACTACTCTGCACAGGGGCACCCAAAGTAATCCAGACACTAGAAGCAATAACATAATGTCCAATACCAGGAGATGGGACTCTAAAGTGTGGCTTCATTCAACAACACTAAATGAAAAGCATACATGGACCCCCACGGGGCTACACACCTTGTTATGCAGATAAGGTGATGACACAGACACATATACATTCTTGGATCCTAAGCTTCCATATGTCATGGACTCTTTAACTAGTGGCACACTACCACCCTCTACTCCATCCCAACTTCTGGGCACCCTCTTCAGGCACTGGCCAATACCTGACAGAAAGGTGACTGGTGTCTTAAAGTGAATCTGTAGAGGTCAGCCCTGCTATGCCAGGTGGGGGGTCTCCCACATTTTGTTCCATAGACCCATACTGGCCATTCCTTTGCTTACACACACATCCTTGGCTACTGTAGTGCAGACTGTACACGGCTTTGTAATACAGTAACAGTCTTTCTCTGAAGACCCCCCCCACATACATCTGTCATTACATCTCACTGTTCCATAAGCCTCTTCCTTGGCTACTATAGTGCAGACTCTACATGGCTTTGTAATGCAGAAACTGCCTTTCCCTTAAAGACCCCCTACATACAACAGTCATTACATCTCACTGTTCCATAAGCCCTGGACTTGGCATCCTGACTGACCCACAGACCCAGAGACTTATTTACTCACTGTTTTGGTGAATGACACTAGCCTTTTGTCAAAGCTTCATCATCCTCATTGTTGCAGGCATCCAAAACTCTGAATAAACCTCATTCCACAAAAACTGTAGGGCCCCAGCACTCTTCATCAGGCAGCTTATTCCTTTTCCCAGGCCAGGGGGTTGCCCCAGGAGTTGGTTCCTTGTGCCTTTCTTATGGTCGAAGCACACACCCTAAGGTAGCTCTGTGTCAGAGATGAGAGCAGGGGGTCTGCCCCTGCAGGGCGTCCCATCCCTCCACTGTACTACAGAATCTACATCCTTCTCTCTGTTGAGCCTACTTCAGACTGACTTTGAAATTCCCCAATGTTCTATCTAACTCCCAACTGCAACATTCCATTGTGGCTTATGCTGCTGCAAAATTCTAAATGATGTCATAGCCCCAGCTCAGCAGAGTCTGAAAACAGAGCAAGACATAGCGAAATCCATTTAACTGGAGTTTCACTAGCTGCCTGCACCTGCCTGCCACTAGATCTAACTAGGGTTCTAGTAACCCTGGGTAACAGGGGAGTTACACTCACCCTGGCCAGGAAAATGACTGTCTGCAGTCAATAGCCACCTGGCTTAGGCCATCTCACCCTATGTGTTGACTATGGGGAGGTAGCGCTCCTTCTCCCTACCATGTGCCAGCACAGGCAGACAACATTAAGGGCCTAGTCTTCATCTGATGCATCAGCCTCTACTCTACCCACTGACTATGGGTACCTAGTGGCTCTGGTAGAATTGTCCAGAGCATAGCCCTAATAGTTCAAACAGCAGTCCCTACTGCAGATCAGGACCACAGCCTGTTTATCCCCCCTAGCCTTCTAAGGAAATCCTTTCTGCCTTTTTACCCAAACAAAAATACTGAATGAGACCTCCCCCCAACCCTGGACACCTGCAACCACACACCTGTGGAAGAAAACAAGTTAAAACACAGTTAACTTCTTACAACAGTACTTTAATTACTACAAACTAAAGCAAAACTGAACTCCGATGAGTTCCAATCCACTTCTTGTCTTGTCTTCATCTCTTCTCCAGGAGTACCTGCAAGAAAAAAAGAAAAACATCCTCCCTAATCTGCAATTACAATCCTGTCTAACTAAGTCATAAACAAACTAACAAGCCCCACCCATCTGACACTGGAGAATCCCAAAAAGCATTTTTTTTTAGAAAAGGTAAAAAATAGAAACAGTAGATACAGAATATTTACAACACACATTTATCAGTTCTTTGGGGATGGAAGGCCCTACAAAGTCCTAACTAGTGACTAAATACAGGCCCAAAGGCAAGTCCAATAAAGAGTCTGTCCTGGGCCGGAGACCAGTGAAGCAAAGTTCTGCAGGCAAATGTCCTGTAGGGGAGAGTCTTTAAAGACAGTCACAATGAATGCCTGCTGATGTATGATGTGTACTGCAAATGTCAGAAAAATTGAAAAAGTCTAGACTCACCAGTCCCTTGTAGAAGGAAACGATACCACACCTGATCCTTGGTCGAAGACTCTCCCTGGCAGCATTCTTCCAATATAGCTGGGTGGACAACTTCCGGGACTTGACAGGAGGGCACATCTGGAAACTGCTGGGTTGATGTCATCTCTGGAGATGGAACCTTGGAACAGGAGCAAAAGGGAAAACAGCTGGTCTGAAGTCATCCGATACCCAGGCGATTAATCAGGATACAGCTGGGCTGGTGTCCTCTCTGGATCTGAAGTCATCTGGTGGACCAGTTGATGGATTCTGAAAGGCCAGTACACTATAGAACTGATGAATTTGGGCCACCTGAGTCCTGGATGTCCAGACCGTCGGAACAACATAGGTACGGCAATGGCTGGAATGGCAGCACTGGCTACCACTGCTCTGCTCTCCATTTGGAAGGCATGGGCACATTCGTAGGAAGGTCTTTGCATTGTGGCCAATAGCACAACCGGTCAGGTGCTTGAATTATTACCCCATCTGGGCGCTCATAATCCACACTGTGAAAGGCTTCATGTCCTTCTCCATCCACAGTTTGAACAGTGTCCATAAACAGTGTCCTGCCTCTTTTCCACTGGCTGTATTTTTCTTGAAATATTCTGTTCTTGACATGCTTGTTTGCACCAGGACGCACACATTTCATTGCATCTTCCCAAATCCAGGATTTCCTGCTTTTTTCAATCTCCTCAGACTCTTTGTAGAAAGGTAGGAAAGGAAATCCCGTAGATTTCATTTGCTTTCCTACAAACCAGTCTTTCCACTTTACTAGCTTTGGTTAACTTGAGACCTCTGGCCTGGCTTGGGGCAGCCAATCCTGGTTCTGCCAGCTACGCTATCTTAATGACACAAAAAATGGATCCCTGGCTCCTTCTTGCACAGCCAGGGCAATGGAATCACTACTCTCTTCCATGCGTTCCTCTAAGCCAGGAACTGGAGGCTGTGAACCCACACCTTCTTCATCAGGCCACATAGGTTCCCCCTCCTCATCTTCACTGAGAATCTCTGCCCAGGAGTGAGCAGTCATCCTCACTCCTGAGACTGTCCACTCTTCACTGGGTGTGGAGGTCAAAACCTCCCATTCAAAGGCCTCCCTTGTCTCGTCTTCACCTATGAGACTTGGGCTAGGCCCCTCTCTCCACAGGTTGGCTGATGCTCCCTCTCCACTGTCTCTTAGTGGCTCGGATGTGGAGTCATCAGTTGTCTGTGCTGCCTGTACATCTGCACCTTCTAGCTTTTCACCACACTCCTCTGAGGGGCCTTCTCCAACAGGGTCAACCTGGTGCTGTGCTGCCAATTGCAGATTCTTGAACTTTTGTCCATGTGGGAGCCAAACAAATCTTGGGTGCTTTTGTCAAACCATATTTTTCTAGGCACCCAGAACAGTGAGGTACCATGAAGATGTCCCTTCCAGCATTTAAGCACATCACACATACTCCCACTGGATATCCAGGAATCGCCACATGAGGAGGCAGTTGTCCCCCGTAGTAACATCTCTGAATGTCCCTTAACTTGTTAACTTCCACTGCTATTACAGCCCGGGCATGATCCAGGTAGTGGGCTGGCCCTGAAGCTATAACTGCTGAGAAAAAACAAACAACGCTCACTGTTATTTCAAGTCCCACATCATTAAAAACTTTTTTTTCTTTCAAAATGGCTCCTCTGCTGCTGTGTTTACATTACTACCCCACCCTGTAATGGCAGCGGCAGCACTCCTACACATCAACATTCTGTAATTGGGTCAAGCCACTGTGCATCCAATTTACACACTCTACTGATAACTTTGCTCAGACTGCACAATCTTGCACTGTTCTTTCTGCTAGCACATTTATATGATTTACCATGGACTTTTCACTTGCTGAAGACAGTGCTTTAGCTTACAGTCCCTTAAAGCCTCAGTATTTCATAGCACAGGATTGCCTGTATTTCTTGCTGCCTATCTCATACAACTCACAGTCTCTCACATGGCTCTGAAAATTATACTAACGCTGAACCTAATTATGCTCACAGTCTGTCGCTTAGAATTCTTGCTTTTAGCTGGTTAAACTTAACACAGTCCTTCTTTGCAAAGTGATTTACACTGCAATACCCAGATTCAGCTGGCTTTTGGCAAAATCACTTAATTTAAGCTGTTTCATTTGGCTGGTACTCACTGTTATCAGTAGCTGTTTGCTGCGATGGAAAATGGCCTGCAGCCAGTCTTGGAGGCCTCTGGAAGGAAGGAAGCAGGTTGGCAGTCCTGTCGATTGTCCCTCAGAACACCACACTGACAGTCCAGACAATTGATATGCAGGTTGAGCCAGAATTTGAACAGAAAGGTCAGTTTTTTCAAACTTTTACAGCACTTTCAGACACCGCAACGCTCCTCCTGGTAAGCCAGTTCGCACACTTCACTCCCTTTCCCACTTGAATGCTGTGCAGTCGCTCTAGAGCTGGCTTGGGGGCAGGACTGATTGCAGTCTCACCAATCACTCAACGCCATGCAAATGAGCTTCTTTCCTCTTATGCTCTTCTCCTCACAGCGATCATTGAGCAGGCAAAATTTAAACTGCAAAGCCACACTTTTTTTTTCTTCAATGACTCCTTGATGAGAGCCCATTTCAACCATCTATCATGGCCATTAAGCACAACAAGTCTCTCAGTTCACACAGAAAGCATTTCCAACATCTAGGGCACAATTTTCCTTTTGCTACCCATAGTTTTCCACAGTTTTCTTTGTCACAACACTTTTAAAAAAGCTGGCAAATGCTGTAATTTGATGCAGGACAAGGGCATACACTTGCAGTCTTTACTGCTCCTTGGTAAACAGTTGGCATTTTAATAACAGCACATGGATAACAGCACACAGTGACACATTAGTTAAACATTGCTTCTGTAGTTTTGGGCTACCCACTGCCTGATAGCCAAAATGCTAGCCATCACCCGAGCAACCTTTCTTGTTCCTTCTCCCAAATTCCAACAGAATCCCAGTGGTAGCCTCCAAAATGTAACCCCCAGTCAGTGCTAAACTGAGAGGGCTACTACCCCTGCCTGTGTAGCTAGTGAACAGGTTGAGGGGCCTGGGTCCTATGACGCAGTGCCTCCATTTTTATAAGTTGAAAGTTTGGGGAGAAAGGTGTCACTCGGCATGGTGACTAGGTTTGAATACTCTGCACAGGGACATCTAAAGAAATCCAGAGACTAGAAGAAATAATATAATGTCCAATACCAGGAGATGGGATTCTAAAGTGTGCTTTGTTCAATAACACTGAATGAAAAGCATAGATGGACTCCCACGGGGCTACACTCCTTGTACTGCAGAAAAGGTGATGACATAGACACATATCCATTCTTGGATCCTAAACTTCCATATGTCATGGAATCTCCAACTAGTGGAACATTACCACCCTGTACTCCATCCCAACATCTGGGCACTCTCTTCAGGCACTGGCCAATACATGACAGAAAGGTGACTGGTGTCTCAAAGTGAATCCGTAGAGGTGAGCCCTGTTACACCAGGTTGGGAGGTCTCCCATCTTTTGTTCCATAGACCCATACCAGGACATTCCTTTGTTTACACACACACATCCTTGACTACTGTAGTGCAGACTGTACATGGCTTTATAATGCAGTAACTGTCTTTCTCTGAAGAACCCCCACATACATCTGTCATTACATCTCACTGTTCCATAAGTCTCTTCCTTGGCTACTATAGTGCAGACTCTACATGGCTTTGTAATGCAGAAACTGTCTTTCCCTTGAATATCCCCCACATATAACATTTATTACATCTCACTGTTCCATAAGCCCTGGACTTGGCATCCTGACTGACCCACAGCCTCAGAGACTTATTTACTCATAGTATTGGTGAATGACACTGACCTTTTGTCAAAGCTTCATCACCCTCATAGTTACAGGCATCCAAAGCTCTGAATGAATCTCATTCCTCAAAAACTGTAGTGACCCAGCACTCACCATCAGGTAGCTTATTACTTTTCCCAGGCCAGGGGGTTGCCCTGGAAGTTGGTTCCTTGTGCCTCTCTTGTGGTGGAAGCACACACCCTAAGCTAGCTCTGTGTCAAAGCTGAGAGCAGGGGGTCTGCCCTTGCAGGGCACCCACTCCCTCCACTGTACTACAGGATCTACATCCTTCTCTCTGTTGAGCCTACTTCAGACTGACTTTGAAATTCCCCAATGTTCTATCTAACTCCCAACTGCAACATTCCATTGTGGCTTATGCTGCTGCATAATTCTAAATGATGTCATAGCCCCTGCTCAGCAGAAACTGAAAACAGAACAAGGCATAGTGAAATCCATTTAACTGGAGTTTCACTAGCTGCCTGTTCCTGCCTGCCACTAGATCTAACTAGGGTTCTAGTAACCCCGGGTAACAGGGGGGTTACATGTGACTTCATTCTTCAGAAGAATAGACATTTGTGCATACAGACTTTTTTTTTCTAGTGTGTTATCACCCCTTGGTTTCAAACCTTGCAATTTCTGGAATGAACTTTTTGAAGATCAAAGACTGTAACCATAAGTAATCTGCACTTGTTTTAAAAATGTGTTGGTCTAGTACACTTGCAGTTATGCTCAGGACCCCCCATCTTATCAACCATACCAGTGCAGCACCTCGATACTAGTACTAACCACATACAGAGACATTCATGGAATACTTCATTACTATAAATGGGATTGCCAATAAAAGGCAACCTAAATTATCTGATGGCCTCCCTGAAGAAATGGGGGAGAGGGAGCTAGGAGCAGAAAGGGCAAGGCGTGAGGGTAATGGGAAAGATAGGCAGGGTAGAAGGAGGGTGTGGAGCTTGGTGAGGTCAGAATTGACAGGCAGGTAGAAGGAAGGAAGGGGACAGGTGATGTCATGATTGACAGGTATAGGTGGGTGATGTATACACCTGTGGGGTTACAGGATTGGCCCAGGGGTATGGCTTGGAGGGATTCTTTCTAGAGGTCCTTTTGGGGTTTATAAGCCCAGGGCTGGGAGCCTTCTGTCTCCTTCTGCTGGGATTTTCATTTTGGGATCTCAGAACAGCATCTGGCAATTTTCCTGTGGCATTTACATCACTAAGTAAGGTATTGTAACCCTGGGGCCTAGCTAGCAAGGCCTGAAAAGTTTTCTTAATGCTTTGTGTGCTTTAGTGGGAATATTATGATTGGTGAAATTACTGTTTGTGGGGCTAGACAACGGTCCCTCCAGCATTTGTTAATGCATATTTTACGGGTTTTGTTATTATTTGTCCTTTGGTTGGGAGTTTGGGCCTGCTGGCCACATGGCAGGTGAGGCAGCCAGTCCTATTTTTTCTCAGATTAGGCATTCTTAAAAAAAAAAAAATGACAAGAAGGGAGTAAATGCAAAGGACTGGTTCTTTACAGGAGCAATTTTGTAACAGATTTTCTTCCTGCGATTAGGTTTACATCAAGTTGAATTTGTGCCTTGTCTAGGGTCGGATTAACCATAGGGCAGATAGGGCAGTTGCCCTGGGCCCCTGAGATTAAGAGGTCACCTGAGTTTCCCTTTTTTTTAACCTCCCCCCTTCTTCCTTGACCCCTTTACCTTTTCTGATGCTGACTAAACCTCATCCGGGGGGAGTGTGTGTGTATGTGTGTGTGTGTGTGTGTGTGCATACAACAGAAGTTTAATAGTCCTTGAAGGCCGATTGCCTATGACAGTTTGACCCGCTGACACTGTCCTACAACAGATCGCCATTTGCTGCTTTTTGTTTCCCCACAGTCATGGACGTTCTGCAGCTGCAACACACAACTTTCACCCAATCACCCTGTAGCCAATCACTGGGCTTCTCTGTCCATTGTTGATGATTGCACCCCCGGCCCACACGGACCTGAACCTTTCTGTCCCCCTCAGGTCCATGCATTATGTCACATGGAGCATTTCATAAAGTCCAGGATGATGGAAAATTGGCACCAGAGATGACTCATTCCCTCTCGAGATGTCAGCCACTGAACCTCAATTCCCTCCGTTTAATCTGTCGATTCATGAGACCGCACTGCCACTGTCTGCATCAGCATTTGCTGGTCAGTTTAAAAAAAAAAAATAAGCCCGAGCTGGTCAGACTAGAGGAAGAGAGGGCGAATCCGATTCGATCATCCACTGACAAATAAAATTTAGTCAGCTGACTGTGTGGAGGAGACTGTGAGGTGAGAAGTGCGAGCAGAGCGAATCCATCCAGACTGTCGTCAGTCAGACCACCACAGTGCCTTGCCTTCTTGACTCTGAGGTAAAAAACAATAAATGAACAAGAACGACTGAATGTTTGTTACTTAAGTTCCATCATTTTACTATTTTAACATTTAAAATTGTAAATGATGGTAGTAGCCAGCCAGCAGCATTGCAATGATCTTAGGGCTTATTCATGGAAGTTGAGTGCCACACGAGATGTGGGAAGGGGACAGCCACGTCCTTGCTTTTCAGACTTGACTTTTATTTAACTATGGGTTTTAGTGGTACAGTTGGCAACACTGTATATTTTAGCCCCTCCCCTTCACAAAACAGGAGTTTGATCCCCCTGCAAAAAGTTCAAGGTCCTTGAACTTTTTGCAAGGGGAACCAAACATCTTTTTTTTTTTTAAAGGTGGTGGAAGCTAAAATATGCAGCACTGCCAACTGTACCCCTAAACCCCCACAGCCAAAGAAAAGTCACGTCTCAAAAAGCTACTGTAGGTATAGAATCTGAGTTCTCATGGATTAAATAGAATTTATAAGAATCCACACTTAAAGAAGCTGACAACACTGACACCCAGATGTGCAATGAATTTCCCTATGTGTACTAGACCATACTTGTCCCTCCAGAGTTGGCCAGTCAGGAAGAGAGCTGGTTAGATCTTTCCTAATTGGGAAAGGGGATCCAAAGTTTGGGGCACTGAAACTGGGCATGGAGAGTCTAGTGGTGTCAGCAGTCAGAGTGCCTTTCCAATCTCTTTTATGTGCACACACAAGATGTGGGAAGGGAACAACCAGGTCCTTGCATTTCAGATTTGACTTTTATTTGACTGTGGGTTTTAGGGGAACAGTTGACAAGGCTGCAAATTTTAGCCCCCTTTAAAAAAAAGGAGTTTGAGCCACCCCTGAAAAAAGTTCAAGGTCCTTGAACTTTTTGCAGTGGGATCAAACTTTTTTTTTAAAGGCGGCTAAACAATAACCTTCTATTTTCACCCCAAGAACTGGGGTGTTCAAATCAAAACTTTTTGTACTTGCCCAACCATGAATGTAGCTGAACTTGCACTTGCCCCTCTCTTCATTACAATGAAATTAGCTCTCTTTTTATACTTGCCCATTCAAGGAAATGTACTTGCCCCAGACAGGGGGCAATGGGATTAGCACACCCCTGCCCAAGAGAGGCACTCAGAGTAGCTGGAAACCCCCTCCAAATGCATATTAAGGCATCTAAAACCATTCAGATTTTGGAGGCCTAGGTGGCCCCCAAACCCCCATCCTATTAGTTAAGTCACGGGGGCCCCACAATTCAAAACTGCCCAGGGCACTACATTTTGTTAATCTGGCCCTTGTCAATGGGCATGTGGAGTTTTGTGTCGGTGTGTAGTTGCAGTCCCGACATGGTTTCTGTTTTGTTCTTTTTTGCTTTGGTTTGGGATTCCCGTGCCTTCAGGGAAATTCAAGGTTTGGAGTTTTGCAGATTTTACAGGGCGTTTGCTCTGGAGTCTGCCGGATGTGGACACTTCGAGGTTGAGGCACTGGAAAAGGGTTGAAGATGCAAGGTGGGCCTGGAGGGTTGTTTTTCTTTGTTTTCACTCATGATTAGCATGGCTCATTGAGAAGGGGTTGAACTGGTGAGCAGGAATGAGGAGCATGATGACCTGGCTTGGGAAGTCCTGGGGCAAGTATCCAGGTGGAAGAATAGGACAGGCCATGCGTTTGAGAGGGAGGAGGGCCCTGTGTCAAAAAATGGGAAGTTTTATCCAGGTCACTGGGTGAAGAACCATACAGGGATGAGCTGTGGGCCACAGTGAATAGGCAGCCAGGACATGTAGTGATTACGTCTGACATCACGCCATGCGGTCGAGAATTTTAGGCATGGACAGTCTAGGTTGGGGGGCCTTCTTTACAGGGCAGTTACTTCTTGCGGATGGCCCACGGTACCAGGCTACTTGGGGAGTTTTTTGCTGGGCACAGAAGAGGGACAGCAAAGTAGGCAAGAGCAGTGGGGCTGTGGCTGCATGGTGATGGCATCTGATGTCATCACCATGGGGCTGGGAGGATCGCAGGATAGAGAAGTAAAAATTCACTGGACAAATTGCGAGGACCTAAGATGAAAACCTGAAGGAGTATATCTAATAGCTTTGGGGGATATTAAGCATTTTAACTGCTTTCTCTGGAATACCCCTACATGAAAAAAAACTACAGTATGGGACCTTTAGGAAGGAGGTGTCTATGTATGGGGATAGCTATCACGTGGCATTGTTTAGAGGCCCTGTTCAGGTCCATGGATACTGAAACCATGCTCACTCTTTCTCAGGTGAGCTAACTATAGCAGGCACTGTTGCCAGAAGGGGATCAAGGAGTGCAGTTTTGAATTTTGAGGGGGTGAAAGGTGAACTGGAGCAGGATGTCTGGGGCAGGGGGCAATTGTCCCTGCATATATGTAGTGTCACGAGCAGTACATACCTTGGCTGGGTGGCTCAAAAAGGGGCTGCACAGGGGCCTCTGCTGACACTGGCTCATGCAACTGGGGTTTAAGCCATGGCATGGCACATCTGGGGAAAGGCAAAAACAATGGGGAACAATTTCAGGCTGCCAAGTGCTAGATCATGTCTTGCCACAAGATTCAAGGAGGCCCCTTTGGGTGGTGGCAGAATTAGATTTTGTAGGGACGAGTCCAAGGATGCTGGGGGAGCCGCTGAAGAGACATTTATTGGCACATGGAGAGGGGGGTTACACATTCCGGTCCCATGCAGGTAAGAAGTGAAGGATGGGGCAAGGCTTCTCTCTATACTGCATTTGTGACATAAAGTTGTAAACATATGGATATATAGGTCACCCTCCAGATCTGGAATAAAGGGTCCCAGAGGTGCTGGCAGGTGTTGTCGCATGTTCACAATGTTTAGGATGGTGGAGCTTTTGCAGCATGAGGGGACTGGTGGAAAGTAAAGGGCTGCTAAAACCATGTATCCTCATCCTCTAATTTTCTTGTATAGCATTTATTTTAGGAATGGCACCTAGGAAGCAGATCCCTACAGTTTCCAGTTCTCAGCTACAATCAGAAGCCATAGTGCTGATGGGTAAGATGACAGAGCTCATTGAGAGGGCCCAGAGGAAAGAAGAAGAGGAGGAGGAAGAAAGGAAGAGGAAGCAGCCAGTGGGACCTCTGGGCAGAGATGAAGGTGGAAAATGGCTGAGGGGACCAGCCCCTGACCCGGAACTAGTCCCTCTGCCTAACTCTGCACCAGAACCATCAGATCCAGACACAGGAGTGGGTAAGGGTCCAGGTGAGCCATCAGAAGAAGGCAGCCTTAAAGACTTTATGGTGGTGCTACTGACAGAGATGGGAAACAAAGGTTTGGACACAATAGAAACAATTTTGGAGGACTTTAAGAATGAAAAATGGGGAAAAGGTGTTGCAGGGGGAAAAGGGGTACAGGAGGTGGGGTGGGGGCAGATGGGGGAAGGAAGCTTTACAGCACTCCACCAGGTTTCTCATTGGGGGACCATGTACCGGCCTCCATCAAAGTTAAGATCTGCAAGGGAGAATATGTGGACATATTCGGCCTATTGGACAAAAAGACAGCCAAAAAATATGAGCAAAATGAGATGATAGGAGAATCAGAAATGGCAGTTGCATTAGCAGAGATGGGTCATAAAGAAGAGGAAACCAATTACAAGACAAAGAATTTAGACACATTGCAGGTGGGGGTTTTGATATATAGTGCCATTTTACTTAAAGAAACAGCCGGAGTTGCCCATTCCACTGCTGACCTACATGACCATAATCACGGATGCTTATAAGACCCAAAAAAGGTTATGGATGGTTGGAATATGACGAGGCCTTCCGACAGTGGATGGCTGTGAGGGGAGACCTGCAGTTGGACTATACGCACTCTGAGTCATGGGTCAGAACCTTGTCCAGCCAGTCGGAAGGGGGTGACATGGGGCCCAGGAAGATGATGATATGGGGGGCAAATCTTGTTGGGCATATAACAGAGCTGCATACACTTGGACCAATTGCAAATTTAAACATATTTGCTCCAAACGTAGCGGGCAACACCAGAAGTAAAATGCAAGGCGATTAATGAGCACTCTGGTGGGACAACTGGTCAGGAACAGCCCTTTCTTGGGGCACAAGGGGGAAGGGGAGGAAACAGTAGTGGATTGGAAAGTAGGGGGAGGGGACTGGGAACAGAGGTGGGTACAATTCAACTATGGGTGGAGTTCAGAACTGGGGGGCAGGGGCACTGAGATGGGGTTTCCAGTTGGCTAGGACTCCCATCAGGGCAGAGATGGTGGACTCTTGGACAACGGGATACCCAGATCAGCAGCAGGGAGCAATGCTGAGGGAGAGTTTCACAAGGGGTCAGGAGAAGGGTGACAGAGAAAAATCTGGCTTCAGTCAGAGGGAAGGAGGATGTAGTTCATAAGAAAATCCTCAAGGAGAAAAGCTCAGGCAGGGTGGAAGGGTCTTTCACAAGCCCGCCATGTAGGAAATTCTGAATCTCTCCTTTAGTCATAGTTCCCAAGAAATAGCCAGGTGAATACCGCCTGATTTATCATTTGTCCTAATCTGAGGGTTTGTCTATAAATGATGGCATAGCTGACAAACACAGTGTCATATCCTATCCGTTACTGGATTCGGCGATGTTGCTTATTAGGGTGCTAGAAGGGGCCTGGCTATCAAAAATGCACATCTAGTCCACCTTTAGGCTGCTGCCAGTGTGTCTCGAGGACTGGGATCTGCTGGGGTTCCAGTTCAATGGGGGGATTTATTTTTATAAGGCCATGCCGATGAGGTGCTCAGTAGCATGCTCCATGTTTGAGTTTTTTGGACATGGGTGCAATGGGTGTTTAGGCACAGGTACGGGCACAGAAGGGTGGTACATTACTTGACTGATTTTTTGTTGATCAGTGAAACTAAGGGGTAAGTGGAGGGGATGTTGCAGGATTTCCAGCTTATGTGCAAGACGATTGGAAGCCCTTTAGTGGGAGAAAAGATGGAAGGGCTGGCCAAGGTATTGGAATTTTTGGGGATCAAAATAGATACAGTTCGAGAATATTTCAGTTTGCCCCAAGGCAAAGTTCTCCGGCTTAAGGAGCTACTGGAACAGTTTTTGGGGAGGAGGAGAGAACCTTTGGTAGTAGTACAACAAATGCTGGGGCACCTAAATTTTGCCTCTAAGGTAATCGGCCCAGGCAGGGATTTTACGCAGCAGCTGGGGCAGGCCACGGGGAAGGCTTGGAGGCAGCATCACTGGGTAGACAGTACCAAAGGGGTGAAGGAAGACCTGGCGGTAGGGGATGCCCTCTTAGCAGACTACAATGGCATTACTTTTTGACAGGATGAATGGTTGGACAGTGATGCCCTCCAAATATATATGGTTACATATGGGGATTTAGGCATGGGAGCATATTTCGGGGGCAGATGGATCTCTGAGGCCTGGTTGGACAGCTGGTGGGGCACGGTCCTACTAAAAGATATCACCTTGTGGGAAATCATCCTGATTTGGGTAGCGCTAATGGTGTGGGGCAAGGAGTTACTGAACAGAAGGTTTAGTTGTGATGCGACAACAAGGGTATAGTGGAGGTCATTAACAGGTGGAAGGGATCCACAGACATGGTAACCAGGGTAATGATGCAGATGGTGCTGCTAGGGCTATGCTTGAACCTCATGTTTAGAGCTAGGCATGTGGAAGCAGTGCAGAATGAAACTGCTGAGAGCCTTTCACATTTACATTTGGCAGGTTCAGGAGTTTGGCCCCTCAGGCAGAGGTGGTGAGAACAGCGGTGCCAGGACAGCTGTGGGAAATTTGGTGGCAAGAGCCTGAAGTTTGTACCAGAACTCTTGGTCGGTAAACACTCTGAAGACCTATGAAGGTACATGGGAAACCTTCCTAGGGTTTCAGTTACAGCAGGGCATGATGAAAGTCTGCCCATCACCAAAGAACAGGTAATAAGGTTCATGGTGGACAGGTAGGACAAAGGGGTGGCGCCTTCAACCATGGCAGTACAATTAGCCAATACAGGTTGGGTCTGCAGTACCAGGGGATGGCCACCAGTAAGAGGGTGAGGCACATTCTGTTAGAGTGGCAAAAGGCGCAGACCCCGCAGTCAGACTCCTGTAGAGCCATTACACCAGCATCCTAATGTCTGTCCTGGAGGCCTTGGACATAATTTGCAGTTCAGCAAATGAGGCTTGTCTGTTCCAGTGGTTTTTGCCCTAATGTACAAATGGGCCTTCCAGGTGAGGAAAGTGGTTCCCAGGAACAAAAGAGATATTGGTGGAGGCCTGCAGCTAGGTGATGTACAGTTCACCAGGGAGGGACTATGTATTTGGCTGTGACATTCAAAAACCAACCAAATGGGGCATGGGACTCAAGTACAGATAAAACAAACTTGGGGGGACCAATTATGTGTGGTTAGGGCCATGGAGAACTACTGGGCCATTAACCCCACAGGCATGAGCACCTTGGTTCCGACATGGCAATAACGAACTGGTGACTTATTAACATGTGGGGGGGGTCTTGAAAAAGGCATTGGCTTTCAAATTGCACAACCCAGTGAATTTCACCACTCATTCTTTCAGGATTGGGTTGGCCTCTTCCCTTGCCTGGGAGGGGGAGTCAGTGGAGGAAATCAAAGAGCTAGGCAGATGGAGATCCACCTGTTACAAGTGGTATGTCAGACATTGAATTAACTGTGTTCTTGTGTTTCTTTTTATCAGCAGGTGCAAGCAAAAGAAGGACCATATGGATTTTGGGGCATTCTTACATATACTGAGTGGCAAGACATGCAGCAGCTGGTCAACAGGGTGGAAAATACCTGAGAGGACTCAGAAACCTGCAGGTCTGCTAGAAAGGGTCCAGGGCATGCATTGTGCCCAGCTGCTCCTGGTTGTGGAAGAGCTCTAACTGGTTTTGGGAAAGCCAGATGTCACAGTTATCCACCTTCAGGGGAATGACACCTTGGGGAGTTTTGCTACAAACAATTAAGGCTGATTTATGAACCATAAAAAAATGATGACCAGGGGTTGAGGTAGTGTGGTCAGAAATTATATCCTGGTGGGTATGGCGGCATGCAGTAAGCATTGAGGAGATTGAAGGGGCCCGTAAGAGGCTAAACAGGAGAATGGCTGATTTTATGAGGGAGATAGGAGGGAGCTGCATCTCACATAAAGGGATAACTTTTGATAAACCAAATTTGTATGGGGGGACAGGGTTCATCTCTCAGATGCGGGCATGGCTTGCTTTTTGTTACCATTCTGGTAGCTGGGGGTGGCTAGGCTAGGGAGCAAATAAAATGACCCAACAAGGGGTGGAAGCTCTACCTTCCAATGCAAGCTGGAGGCGGGGACTAATGGAAGGGGTGTCGGTGGAAGGGCATAGAGGGCTAAAAGGGGGGCAGCTTGGTGGGAGAGGGTAGGTTACATGGGTCAGGGCAGTGTGCCTGAATGTGATTAGAGATAGGGTGGTGGTTATAGAAGGGCTAGGTATCGGGTTTGTGACATCTGGACCTAGCCTAAGTAAAGTATAGGGAGTATTGATTGATGTGGTGGGGGATCAGATAATAATAATAATTTTATTTATAAGGCGCCTTTCAAGTGCCAAGGTGACATACATAAACAGCAGAGTAAAACAATAAAAATCATTAAAAGAAATTCAGCTGGATCAGAACAATTAATTCAATCAATATTCTTAAAATGCAGTTTCCCACAAAAAAGTCTTCAAACCTCTCTTGAAGCCCTCCACAGAAATGCACTCCCACAACTGAAAGGGTAGAGAGTAAAGAGTGGGGGCCACATATGCAAAAGCCCGAGCACCTGAAGATTTCAAATTCCCACCCTTGGAACCTCTAGCAACCCCTCGTCGGTAGAGTGGAGTGATCGATTTGGGTGATAAGGAACCAGAAATTCTTTCAGATAGACTGGTCCCAGATCGTGTAGGGTTTTAACAGTCAGCAAACTGACTTTAAAGGTGATCCACCACTGAATTGGCAGCCAGTGTAGTTCACGCAGCACCGGAGTAATGTGGCAGGATCTATTAGAACCTGTCAAAAACCGGGCTGCAGCGTTCTGCACTAGCTGCCGGTGACGGATTTCAACCCCAAAAAGCCCTAGATAAAGGGAGTTGCAATAATCCAAGCGTGAGTACACGAAGGCATGGACTAACATTGGCAGGTCGGCAGACGGAAAAAGATGCCGAATCCTGGTGATGTTCCTAAAATGATAAAAGGAAGTCTTGACGACTGCTGACACCTGTGAATGCAGTGTCAGACCATCAAGAACCCCCAGGTTACGCACCCGTTCAGAGGTCAGGAGACAAATGCCTCCAAGAAAAATTCCGGAAGACGCACCATCAACCGACCCCTCCTATCTGTTGACCCAGGTCCACAACCAGTAGCTCAGTCTTATCAGAGTTCAACCTCAACCAGCTAGAATTCATCCACTCCTGGATTTCTTTTAGACAGTTATTAAAGACCGAGAGAGCTCCCTCCTGGTCAGGGGCAAAAGAAAGATAGAGCTGGGTATCATCAGCCCATACCTCCTTACAATGTCTCAGATGGGTAGCATATACACCACAAATAACATGGGTGACAGTACTGAACCCTGAGGCACCCCGCACAACAAAGCCGTTGAATCCGAGGAAAAAAACCCGGGCACAACTCTTTGTGATCTCCCAATGAGGAATGATATGAACCATCTTAAGACAGTTCCAGATATTCCACAAAACAGCCTCAGGCATTCTATCAACACCATGTGATCTACGGTGTCAAACACTGAAGAAAGATCAATGAGAATCAAAATGGAATGACTCTTCCAATCTCTAGCCATCAAGTGATCATTGAGCACCCAAACCAGCACTGTCTCGGTACTATATCTTTTATGAAAACCGGACTGGAGGGGTTCATAGACGTCATGGATGGTCAAATGGTCCTCCAGTTGTGCAGCCACTACTTTCTCAATTACCTTCCCAACAAAGGGAAGGTTAGAGATAGGTCTGTAGTTTTTGAGACAGTCAGGGTCCAAATTAGCTTTCCTCAAGAGGGGTGTCACCACTGCCTCTTTCGGGGAGCTGGGAAATGCACCAGATTCCAGGGAGCACCTGACTATCTGCACAAGGACTGGACCAATGATGTCAGCACAACCCAAAGTTAGGGAGGTTGGTCCAGAGTCCAAACTACAGCATGTAGGGTGCATTTGCTGGATAATCCTTATGACATCAATGAACTCCAGCTGACCGAAGGAACTCCAGGAAAACCAAAGAGCCGTGATCTCACACCGGTTCACGGCAACCCCCTAGAGCGTAATGGCAGCAGTTCAGCCCTAATGTCAGCCACCTTATTTACGAAGAACAGAGCAAGCTCATCACACTCCAATTGTGAAAAGACTTTCCGAACTTGTAGATAGGCTTGGTTGCACAATCTGTCCACAGTTCAAAACAGCTGAGCTGGCCGATTCCAAGCAACCACAATCTCCCTGGACAGGAACTCTGCCTTCTTACGGGTGATTGCAGATTGGTAGACCAAATAATGATCCATCAATCTAAGGTGGTTGGCATCAAGGGCGGACTTTCGCCAGCAATGTTTTAACCTTCGCCCCTGTCTCCACAGTTGATGTATCTGGACCCCGAGAAGGAAGGAACAAAAAGTTGAAGAACTGGACCAGCTGCTAAATTCAATGCAAGATTGAATGGGGAATGTGAATGGACAATAAAGCAACAACTGTTATGTTGATGAAATATGATTAAGTACTGTAATATATTTTAATGGTGTAAATAAATCAAATTGCCTTTCATGCACCCAAAACCCATCTGGACATTGAGTGATTTCAGAAGGGATGGTCAGAAGACAATTTTTAAGTATACCATTTTAAAATTGTTACTACAGTATTTGCTGCACGTGGAGCAAACAATTAGGAATTAGAAAAAAGTATAGCTGTTGGGTGAGTTCGAATCTGGTCTGCAGAATGGCAGTGACACTAGTGCAATAGAAACAATTATGAAAAGTTGTCAGATAGTTGTGGCAGTGACATTACCATATACCATATCTTGATGTGGAGCCTTTGCAAATGAGTCTCTCACTCAAAGGTTTGTAATTCCTGATCTGTTCAATAAATAAATAAATAAATGAAATATATCATACTGGCTTTAGTTTTAGAACAGGTGAAATTAATCAGCAGATCAGCTTGACTTGTAACAGTATGAACAGCTGATTCTATTCTATGTTTCTATGGCACCTGCAGTGGAGACCAAGGAGGATGATGGGAACCTTCACAAAGGAGACCCACAGGAGGGTAGCATGGGACCCCACAGGGGAAGGAAACAACTGCTGGTGGGGGACTCAATCATTAGGGGGGGTAGAAATGGGGGAGGAAGGGGAGAGGGAGGTAAGGTGCCTTCCTGGTGCCACGGCTTGGAGGGACAGGAAGTGAATCCACAGGATCGTGGGAGGAGCTGCATGAGGGAGGGGAGCTGGATGTCATTGTCCACCTAGGGACAAATGACCTGGCTAGGAATGGGATCAGAGCAGTGCAAGAGGGGATTATAGAGTTGGGAAGGGGCCGTAGACGAGTAGCGCATACGGTAACCTTCTCAGAGGTGCTGCCTGTCTATGGCAAGGGAGATGCTAGGGCACTTCTCACCAGGGAATTCAATGAGTGGTTGAAAAACTGGTGTGGAGCTCAGGGTTTTGGCTTCATTGGGGACTGGGGAGCCACCTGGAGGGATGCAGACCTATACTGGTGTGATGGTCTGTATCTGTCCAGGGGAGGAACCAGGATCCTAGGTGAGAGGTTTAAATGCTTCATTGGCAAGCATTTAAACTAGCCAAGGGGGGAGGTACTGAAAAGGAGTAGGGACATCCGAGCCTCCCCCCACAAAACATGGTGATTAGTGAGGTAAACACCAAGGTACAGAAGTTATTAGGGAGCAGAACAGATTTAAATGTAAAAAAAGGCAAAGGCAGTAAGGACAGAAATGGGGCTAAAAGGGGTAAGGCTATCAAAAAGTGGAGGGTGATGAGTACCAATGCCCGTAGTCTGTGTAACAAGTTCCCTGAACTAGTGGCCTTGATGGAAGAGGGTTGCCTGGATATTGTGGCAGTCACAGAAACATGGTACACAGAGAACCACGACTGAGATGTCAACATACCAGGATACACAATCTACAGGAAGGACAGGGATGGTAAAAGAGGAGGAGGAGGAGCTCTCTATGTAAAGGAAGGGATCAAAGCAAGAGAACTAAAGAGTAAACAGGGAGCAGATGATGACCTTTGGGTCACCCTGGAGACAGGAAATGGCACCACAATCCGCATGGGGGTTGTATACAGACCCCCATCTCAGGGGGAGGGAATGGACAAGGAAATGATAGGAGGCTTTCTTAGAATGGCAGAAAAAGGGGAGATATTGTTGATGGGGGACTTGAATATGCCAGACGTTAACTGGAGCACCTTTGCTGCAGGCACATCCAAGAGCAGGGTCATTCTTGATGCCCTTCGGGGGCATGCCTCAGACAGCTAGTATTGGAACCCACTCGGGAGGGAGAAATCTTAGACTTGGTACTCTCAAATGGGGATGGAGAAAGAATCTCAGATTTAGAAGTGGGTAGCCATCTGGGAACAAGCGACCACCAAACAGTGTGGTTCACAATAAACACAGCCATACTATCAAGCCATACAAAAGCAAGAGTACTGGACTTTAGGAGGGCCGACTTTGGGAAAATGAGAGAGTGCCTCAGAAAAGCACTAGCAAACAGGCAAGAAGGAGGGGTGGAGGAACAATGGTGAGTGATCAAAACAGCCATCACAGAGGCAACAATCCTTTGTGTAAAGCAAATCAATAAAACACAACAAAGGAAAAAACGCTATGGTTCTCAAAAGAGGTGGCAGGGAAGGTTAAGGAGAAAAGGACAGCATTCAGGAAATATAAGGAAACACAGAAGGAGCAGGACAGAGAACTTTATCAGTTAAAGCAGAAAGAGGCTGGGAAGGCAGTCAAAATAGCAAAGGCCCAAACCGAGGAAAGGATAGCCAATTTGTTACTTAGGATAAGACCTTTATAGGTACATTAGGTAGCGAAGAAAGACCAAAGGAGGGATACTGAAGCTTAATAAAGGGGAGGGAATGTGGGTAGAGGGTGACAGTGAAAAAGCAGGGATACTGAATGAATATTTCTGCTCAGTATTCACAAAGGAAGAGGAGGGGGAGTTACCTAAACCAAACAAGAGAAACACTCTGAAGACAGGGTCGATACCAGTCCATTTACAGAAGAAAGGGTTCTGAAAGAACTAATAAAATTGAAGGTGGACAAAGCAATGGGGCCTGATGGGATTCACCCAAGAATTCTAAAAGAACTAAGGGTAGAACTAGTGACACCGCTTGACTACTCTCTTTAACAAATCATGGGAGGATGGGTGGTACCTGAGGACTGGAGGAGGCAGATGTGATTCCTCTTCACAAAAGTGGGAGCAGGACAGAGGCAGAAAACTACAGACCAGTTAGTTTGACCTCAGTGGTAGGGAAAATGATGGAATCACTTCTGAAGGAAAGAATTTTGAGTACCTAGAGGCCAGTGGGGCACAGGACCCAAGGCAGCATGGATTCACAATGGGAAGGTCATGTCAGACGAATCTAATAGATTTCTTTGACTGGGTGACCAAAGTAGTAGACCAAGGAGGGGCTGTGGACATGGCCTACCTAGATTTTAGCAAGGCATTTGATACAGTCCCACACAAAAGATTAATTCACAAAATAGCCAGCCTAGGAGTGGGTCCCAAGGTGGTAGCCTGGATAAAAAATTGGCTAGACAACAGGATGCAAAGGGTAGTAGTAAATGGAATACACAGTGAAGAAAGGAGGGTTACTAGTGGGGTACCGCAGGGTTCAGTACTGGGACCGGTCCTTTTTAATGTCTTTATAAGTGACATTGCAGAGAAACTGGAAGGAAAAGTATGCTCTTTGCAGATGACACAGATCTGCAACAGGGTTGATACACAAGATGGAGTGGAAAGGATGAGAAGGGACTTGCAAGGTTGGAGAATCGGTCAAATGTATGGCAGCTCAGGTTCACTGCAAAGAAGTGCAAGGTAATGCACATGGAAACAAAACCCAGGGGAAGTGTATACAATGGGGGGTGAGATACTGACAACAGTAAAATAGAAAGGGACCTGGGGGTAATTATATCAGATGACCTAAAGGTGGGCAAGCAATGTGGAGAAGGCAGTAAGGAAGGCAGGGTGGATACTGGATGGCAGGAAGAGGCATCAATAGTAGAAAACAGGAAGTTGTTATCCCTCTGTACAGACAGTTGGTGAGACCCCATCTGGAGTACTGTGTGCAGTTCTGGAGACCCCATCTCCGCAAAGACATAGACAGATTGGAAGCTGTCCAGAGGAGGGCAACCAAAATGTTGCGGAGTCTGCACCAGAAGACATACGAAGAAAGACTAAAGGAGCTTAATATGTATACCCTAGAGGAAAGGAGGGAGAGAGGGGACATGATAGAAATGTTCAAGTACCTCAAAGGAATTAACAAAGTCCAAGAGGGTAGTATCTTCCAGAAAAAGAGATGTGCAAGAACAAGGGGGCACAAAGTGAAGATAGAGGGGGGATGGCTCAGAGGTAATGTGAGGAAGTATTTTTTCACTGAGAGGGTTGTGGATGCATGGAACAGCCTCCCTGAGGAGGTTGTGGAGTCAAGAACAGTGGGGGACTTCAAGAATGCATGGGACAGGCATAAGGCAGTCCTAGTTGGGGGTATGAGGAAGTAAGCTGTTGGTTAACTAGGATTTGCAGCTTATCTGTTAGGTAGGAAAATGGGCAGACTAGGTCGGCCAAGCGGTCCTTATCTGCCGTCAAATACTATTGTCATATGCACTGGGTACTGCACGTGCATCTAATGTATGCCTGAATGAACAGCATGATTACTCAAAAGACAAAAAAATACTCCAGTCCAGACTGTTTCAGTGTATTTAATCAGTCAAACAAAGAAACACAGTTTACAGTATATCAGCTCAAGCTGACTTTCAGTGCTGTACATTCTCGGGACTGCCAAAGCCTTCTCACATGATGTCACTCTATCTTTGATGTCAGAAGGTGTCTCAGATAATGTTGTCTGTGTGAAAAAATCCCAAGATTGTTGTTTGAAAAATGGGAGCAGTGTAGTGGCATAAATCAAAGTTTATACTAAGAAATGATCACAGCAGACAGTCTGATTATGTAAAACTAGTCAGGTTTTATTGAAAACTAGATTATAAAAAAAAAAAAATAAAGTAGTCTTATTATCTTTGTCATTAATCTTTAAAAAAAGGGAATCCTCCATCCTTCTAGTACTTATCTAAATTTTTTATATCTATGCACGTGAGTGTGTGGTGGAAATTCATGGTAATTGCTTTCAGTGGCAGCTCTCCAGAACAAAGATTTGGGGGAATAGTCAGGGTGGTCACTGCCCTTGCCCAGATCTAATGAGGCTAGGAACATATCTCACCCAGAATCTCCTTTTATGAATAAATTTATTTTTAGTTTGGACATACAGCGGCAGTTTTTACTGTATTCTTGGTTTCCCTTTTGTGTCACTACAGCAGAGTAACACTTCACTTTCCACATCCAGCATCATTGAAAATGGGCAGACTGGATCGGCCTAACAGCCATTATCTGCCACCATTTACTATGTTTCTCCTGCAGTGAGGTCCTACCTAGGGATGGGTGGGTACTAAAACACCTGATCACCAAGACAACCTGCTGGTATCCCAAAAGTACCCGGAAAAAGCCCCGGATGAAAACTGAGCAGTCAGGTCAGGCTGAGTAGTCACTATCTGACCCATTCTACTACCTGATTACCCAAACCCTGACCTTAACACAGATCATGTAAAGACTGTTTTTTGTGACTATTACACTGTCTGTTAGGTGCCCCAATCCATTATACCCATGAGACCATTGCTGAGACAGATACAAGGGGCACAGGCTCTCTTAATGAGCCTGCTGCTGTTTCCAAAAATTATACCCATGTCAGGTATTCCTGAGGCAGGTATGAGAGGTGCAGCTGCTGTGAGTGAGCCTGCTACCATTTCCAAAAATTATACCCACAGTGGATATTGCTGATGCAGGAATGAGAGGCACAGCTGCTTTGAGTGAGTCTGCTGCTGTTTCAAAAAAATTATACCCATGGCGGGCATCGATTAGACTTACATAATGTAAACTGATAACTGACAAAAAATTCTAAGAGTAGTACTAGCGTGGAACATGTGTCTGGCATTGTGGCAGTGGTGATGGTTCCATTTGTTTCGTACACAATCTAGTCATATTTATTATCTCTATTTGCAGTCTGTTGTTCATTTTCATTGTCAGACTTGCAGTGTTTGAGACAATTGGGAAATTGTCAGCATTCATTCTGAGAAATCTAAACCATTCCACATCTGCAGTATTTAGCAGTGTGTTTTGTGGTCAGTGATTATTCTTCCAGCTGCACTAAATATGCATTCTGAATATACGCTTGAAGGTGGACAACTTAGGTACATTATTGCATGATTTGCTAGATCTGGCTATATTGTTCTCTCTTATTTCCAATTCAGTAATAGATCTTTCTCAAGACCAATCATAGTATGGTCTGCAATATACAGTACTCCAGGATTATTGTGCTGTGTGAGACAGTTGCTAGTATGGCAGATGAATCTGCTGCACTTTCTTTACAGAATACAAGTCCATGTCATTGCAGGTGACTCAGCAGTGATCTGCTTTTCTGACCCTGAACACAGGATACCTGAGAAGTAGCTGTACATGTCCATTCCCTCACTGATGAGCCTGCTGACTGCAGAGGTGCACTGTAATGGTTTGGCAAGGTTTGACAGCTGTACATTAGTTAATGGTGTTTGTAGGGCAATGTCACATTCGGTTAACAAAGTATCTCTCCAATACTCAATTTCTTCCCCTGCAGGAAGAATGGCATCAATGTTCCACTTAAAGTGGGGATCTAGCAACGTAACCAACACATAGCTGTCATTCTTAAACATGTCATTTATTCTCTGATCAGTGAATAGTCTGATATTCAAGTCATCTGCCAGCATAACAGCAGTGGAGTCATCTTTTGACTAAAAGTATTTCTTTATGTCTTCAAGCAAAATGTGAAGAAATCTGATTTGAGGAAGAATTTACTCAGAGTAGCACTGTCGGCACTGACATCATGTGTGGCAGCCTCAAATGCCTCCAATAAGGCGACCAAAGATTCCAGTAGAGTCCAGCTGCTGAAACTTGAACATTATGCTTACTCTACCTATTTGATTCTGCATGGAGTACTCATGTACAGCTTTTTTTCCGTTCAAGAAGCCTTTCCAACATGTAAAATATTGGATTCCAGGGGTTTGGGCCCTGCTGCTTAAATGTATGCAAGGGTAAGCTGTTTGACCTCTGCAGCCCCTTCAAGATTTTTTAAGCTTTCAAAGAATGACTGAAATGCCCACATATTTTCCTAGCAAGAACCAACAGATTTTCAACATTTCTGTTTCCATTTAAGAAACCATGAATGTGAAGATTTAAACAATGTACAAAACAAGGTATGTGCTGGTAGTTGCCATCTGTAATGGGCTTGACTACGTTGGCACCTTTATCTGATACTATGCACCCTGGAGATAAGGAATATGGAGTAAGCCATTTCTGGAATTGATTTTGCAGCTGCTGCAAAATATTCACAGCAGTGTGGTTATCTTCAAAAGCGGTGACATGGTAGAGAAGGAATTATTACTTTCTGACTGAAAACTTTCCCAGTTAGCTGTGACAGTCATGTAGTCAATTGTTTGATTGCTAGTGCATACTGTATATCTGTGGTTATGTGAACCTGCTTCACCTGAGAGAGTTTCAACTGTTTAGTTACCATACTGCACACCAAGCCATGCAACTGGGGAGCAACCTTTTTGAGAAATATGTTTGACAGGGAATGATGTACCATGGTTCAATCTGGTTCATAAACTTGAGTAAACCTTTCTGAGCAACAAAAGCAAATGGAAGCTGACAATTGGCCAACAGTTCTGCAATGTTTCTGTTTAATAGCTGGCATGTTGGATGCTTGTGGGTAAATTTTGATGTCCGTGCAACAATTTTTTTCTTTTTTTTTTTTTTTTGCATTCACTTTTTATTGATTTTACTTTACAGAAAATGCATCACATTAAACACAGGATATACATACAGTACTAACATCAAGATAACATGAATATATTCTCTGCCCCCTCCCTCCCCATTCCCCCTCTCCTAACCCCCCCACTTGCCCAGGCAGACAGTTCCCTCATAGCCTATCAACAGAGAGCTGGTACCCTATTTTATACTCGTAATAGGTAAAGGGTATATAGCGGATGCCATATCTTGTTAAATTTATCACTCTTATTGTTGAGACTGCCAATAGTTTTATCTGTTCTGAGATTGTCTAGAAGTTTGTTGAGCCACTCAACGTATGAGAGTTCATCATCGTCTTTCCACTGGCGCAAAACAAGTTTCTTAACCAACACAGCGATTAAAGCCATGTAGTATTTGTGAGTGACCACTGTAATTTTAGAAAAGTTCCCCAACAAACTTATTTCTGGAATGAAGAATGTCCCTAGGCCTAAAAGGGGATCAACTTTTTGCTGGATATTGGACCACAATGGGGCTACTTTGGAGCAGATCCATATTATATGATAGATAGAACCCTCCTCTAGTGAACATCTGGTACAAAGTGAAGATGGGATGAGTTAGAATCTAGCCAATCTCTGAGGGGTATAATATAGATTATGTAGGATGTGGAACTGCATGACATGTAGCCTGTCTTGAATTATAAACTTGTATGCATTCTTCCAAAGGGTTGGCCATTCTAATTCTAGAGCAGGAAAAAAGGGAGCTCAATAGTCTATAGGGCCAAAAGTATCTGGGTAAGCCCACTCATATAGGATTGCATAAGTCTTGGACGCCACTCTCTGGGAGCCTATCCATTGACCTAAATCTGATTTGAAGGCTAATCTATCAGGTGGGGGAGGATGAGGTCCCAAAACTTTCAACAAGAGATATTTCAGCTGGAATGCTCTAAAGACCATATTGTTCTGGATTAGAAACTGCGTGACAATCTCTGTAGTAGTAAGCCAAGCCCCTCCCACAGTTTAAAATTGTGAAAGTTTGCCTTTTCCCGGGGGTGACTCCAGTGAGCAGTCAGTACACTGTTATCAGTTTTAAATTTAGGATTATCCCATACAGACTGTTCTAAGTCTAGAGTATGTTTATATCTGAGAGCAGCACACAACTGCATGTGAACCTGGATCGATACTGCTATGGGGCTATTTTGTAGTTTCGCTGGGTGCATCGAGATCTTAAAATGAAGTGAGAGGCCATGAGAGTTTATGAGAGCCCTTTCAGTTTGAAGCCGTAAAGGGACATATGAGAGGGGAGGTGTCGGGTCATCTGAAGACAGCCGCGTAAGATATTTTGTGGAATGACAGGCCCAATAACAGAAGAGTAGTGGAGGCAAACGCAGGCCTCCCTTCCCTTTGGGGCTGCTAATTTGTAATAGACTAATCTATGATGTCTACCAGACCAAATAAATTTCATAATAAGGCCATGTATCTTCTTGAACTAATAAAGAGGAAGCAAAATATTAAGTAAATTAAGAGGGTAAAATATCCTAGGGAACACATTCATCTTAATGAGACTAATTTTCCCCCAAAGGGAGAGCAGGAGTTTGGACCACCTGTCCAAGTCTTGAGCAATGGTAAGAACAAGGGAGTACAGATTTAACCTCTATGTGGAATTCATATTTTGAGTTAGTTTGATTCCCAAATATCTCAAGGAATTTGGTTTCCAAGATAATCCTAAGTCAGCAACCGATTGTTTAAAAACCCTGTGATTGAGAGAGAATACCGCCAATTTATCCACATTTAGTTTATAACTGGACATTTTACTATATTCAGCATTAAGCTCTAGCATTGGGGGAATTGAAATAGCTGGATGGGAGATCTCTAAAAGGAGATCATCTGCATGGGCTGATACTTTAATTTTGTGACCTAGAATAGTAATGCCCTGTATATCTTGAGAGGCTGTAAGTCTGCAGATGAGGGTTTGTTTTTTTTTAGTTGTTTAACCAGGGGGTTCTAGGTAAATGTTAAATAATAAAGGAGACAAAGGGCATCTCTGTCTAGTGCCCGAATGCAAAGGGAAAAGAGGGGAAATAATTCTGTTTCCTGTGATTCTCACAGATGGGGACTGATACAGTGCCTGTATCCACTTCTGAATTTGAGGAGAAAAATTAAAAACTGTCGGGGTCCTGAACAAAAAGTTCCAAATCACCCTATCGAAAGCCTTCTCAGCATCCAGGGAGAACAAGGCCAGTGGTTCATTGGCATCTCTGGGGACTGAGAAGACATGAGCCAAAGTTCAAAGGTGGTCTTTCGAAGATCTTGATTTCATGAATCCTACCTGTTCAGGGCCAATGATCTCCGGAAGAATAACAGTTATATGATCAGCCAACAATTTGGTTAGAATTTTCAGATCCTGATTCAACAAGGATATAGGGTGATAACTTGTTTTTAATTCTGGATTTTTGTCCGATTTTGGTATGAGAACAATTAAGGCTTCAAATAGAATCTTGTCAGTTTGGGCTCCAGATAATATATGTTGGTACAATGGGAGTAGTAAGGGTATCGTTATCCTTGAATTATTTATAAATATTAGATGAAAGCCATCCGGACTAGGAGATCTATCTAACAGGAGACTTTAGATAACTCTAACTAGCTCTGCTCGAGAGATTGGAAGTGTTAGACTACGGGAATGCATCTCAGCAAGAGTAAGTAAATGGGATTCTGATAGGTAGTCATTTAATGTTTGCGTAGAAGGAGGAGTCGGACATATTGTTATATAGATTCTTGAAGTATGTAGTGAATTCTGCTATAATGTCCCCTGGGGATGTTTTTACAGAATCGTCTTTAAGGGATCGGATGGAGGCTATGTATCTATCTTATTCTTGCTGTTTTATTCTAAGGGCCAACAGCCTACCTGCCTTTTGACCTTGATCTATATAAAATGCCTTTGTTCGTAGAATTGCAAACTCTGCTTTTTCCCGTAGTATATCCAGGTAACCATCTCTAAGCTTAGCCAGTTCTTGTCTTAGAGTGTCTGATTATTGTGGAGATATAACTGATTCCATTTGCCTAATTTGAGTAAGAAGGTTAGAAAGCTTTTGCACTTTTCCTTTTTCTTTTTGGAACCCAGGATAATTAGTATTCCTCTAATATAAGCCTTGAGGGAGCTACATTCCATGTCAGGTCTTGAGGTAGAATTAAGGTTAGAACTGATGAATTGGTTGATCTGTTCCAAGAGATATTGAATATCTCAGGGTCTTTCAGGAGCTGATTATTTATATTTTATCTCGTGTCTCTCTTAGGGAGAGAGCGAAAGGAAAGGTGAACCACAACCAATGATCTGAAAGAGGGCCCAGTTGAAGTGAAGATGAGAAGATTCCTGAGAGAATTGTATGGGAGACTGAGATGTAATCTATATGAGAAGCTGTGCGATTAACTGGAGAGATAAAGGTATACCCCCTTTCTGTGGGGTGTAGTACCCTCCAAACCTCGCATAAACCGCATTGATCTAAGAACTCCCTTAGTGCCCTTTGAGCTGGGGCAGTCCTTTATGGACCCTAAATGATCGGTCCATGCTAGGGTCAATGACCAGATTCAGATCACCTCCCAAGATAATTGGTAGGGAGACGACGGCAGTCAGCAGCGCAGTCAGCTGCCCGAAAAAAATGGGTGTGTCACTATTAGGTCCATATATACTACCTAAAAGCACTTCTGTTGCATTTATTGAACCTCTGACAAAAATGAACCTGCCTTTAGGATCCTGTATCACTTGACTGGGAGAGAAATTGACTCTTCTGGAAAGCAATATCATAACCCCATGGCTCTGGGTGGAATCTCCTGCAGAGAAAACCTGCCTTATTTGTTGTCTCTGGAGCTGCAAGACTTCTAAAGGTAACAAATGGGATTCCTGGAAGAATATTATATCAGAAGCTAAGAGATTTAAATGTTTTAACACTTTATGTTGCTTCAGCTTTTTCTGGATCCCTTTGACATTCCATGAAGCAACTTTAAAATCAGTAGCCATATAATAATATTATCAGGATATGAAGTGCCCTAAGCCACAAGTTTCTAAGTGCCAGCTCATTGTTCAAAGTAAAGTCTGCACTAGACACCCTCCCCTTATCCCCTAGCCTTAGTCCCTTCCCTATCCCTCCTAGTCGTTTCCCAGTTCCAAACAATAAAACAGCTAATGATTTATTTTTCCCAGAGCACCCTCTCCCTCCATTTTCCTAATCATCGTTAAACAGCACTTTCCTAGATAAGCTCCCTCCCTCCAGTCACCCTAAAGTAAACCCCGTGCTATCTCCAACAATTAGTAAAGTCATTATCTAAAGAAAGTAAGATTAAAATGCTAAAATCTGCATTAAAATAAGTTAACTAATAGAGGTGTTTGCTAGTTCTATGTCTAAAGGAACACAAACCTAAATGAGGAACCCTACAATCTTTTCCAACCTATAACACCTGACTAAGTTTGTTCAAAATTAACTTGGTTAACATACCATTGATAAACACCATAACTCATTACAGTTTTACTCTCATAATTCTGATTATCAAAAAAAAAAAAACTCAGCAAAAGAAACCCAGGAGAGCATGATAAAAGTCTATGTCAGTTGCATGTATTCCGTGTGGCATGAGACTACATTCCAGGGAAGAAAAGTACCATACAGACATTTCCAGGTGCCCCCAAAACAGCATCTAGCTCTTGTAAGGGAGTAATCTCAACACCGATGTCAGACTATGACCTGTCGGTTCCCTAAAAAGTAAATAAATTGGTTTAACACAGTACCTAGGCTCCCTCTTGTGGATGTGTGGGTAAATTGCTTCTCATTTCTTTTATGTCCCTCTGCACAAGTTGAATGTTCATCTTTGTTAATACTGAGAGTAGTGCTGGAGTTGCTCTATCCATGATACACTTCAGGTCACCGCATTATTTAAAGATTTAGATGTTGAAATTTTACTGCTGCTACTTCCCTGATGAGTTCCTAGCTCCATCAAGATTTTCAGAAAAGATCTGGGAGACTATTCTTGAGTCTGACACTAGCAGCCTCAGGGTCGTCATACGTATGCCAGGACCCAGCAATAAGAACCTGCAACCTAGCAGGGTAAAGCATTTTAAAACGAATCTCTGCGGCGATTAACTTAGTGACGAGTGGATGAAAAGCCGTACAGTGCTGTCGGACAGTCGCTGGAAAATCTTGAGCTATCCAGATTTTAGTACCACCCCATTGTACCTTTTTCAATTCTCGGATCTTGATGAGAAAATGCTACATCTCTAAGTAGTTCAAGAATTTGAAAATAAAAGGTCTCGGGGGGGCTGCCGAGCCAGGGGGGGGGTCGGATGTAGGGCCCTATGTGCTCTTTCAATTACATACTTTGCCCCATAGGGAGAGGGTCCTGCCAGCTTTTCAACCAATTTCTACATGAATTATATGCTACCCTGACCTTCTTCACCTTCTGGAAGGCCAATAAGGACTGCATTGTTCCATCGGGATCTACCCTCCAGGTCTTCAAGCTTCATTTCTACTTTTGTTATCTTATGTCTGATAATAAGAAGTTCTGGTTCTACTTTCCCAATTTGCTTTTCCAGGGAGGATATGTGGGCTTCAGAATCTGAGGTTTTCCCTGCTATGTCTTCCACAGTCTGTGTTAATATTTTGATATCAGCAGTGATTGCCTGCAGCTCTTCCTTAAATGGCCAGAATTCCGCTAGAAAGTTGACTAGTGTCAGGGGTGTCGAGTCTTGGGAAGAATATGTAGTTCTCTGTGTATCTGTTGTGCTAGCTGCCCTAGGCTTTTCGGGCCTTTTTTGGACGTAGTAGGCAGTGTGAGTTTAGGTGGAGCAATTCACATTTCTACATCCATCGTCGATATCTTTAGTAAAGAAAAGGGAGTCAATCTTCTACTCAGAGTACCAATCTCTTTACCAGTTGTTTTTAATCAGTAAGTGGGTAAAATTAACTAGTTAAAGTCTGGGTGGCTGGAGAGACAACATCGAACTACCACCAGGCGAACTGCATCATGTGGTCCCCCACAACACTTTTTTTTAATGTTAGTTGATGACAGTGATGAGATGTTTTTAATTTGGGGGGATTGCACTTTGTATACCTTTTTCACATAGAGTACTACTATGGGATTTTGCAGTACTTGATAGTGTCAGAAGAAAACAATCTATGTTTGCCTGGGATGACTTCAAGGACACATCAAGTGATTCAGTGTCAGTTTTTGCTTCTAGTTCATTGTCAATATTATTATTATTATTGAAATTTTGTTTACCGGGTAAGCCCACTGAGACTAGAAGTCTCTTTTTCAGGGGTGACCCGAGGGTGGTGATACAGATGGTAACCAACTGAAACTGAACCAGATTAAGCTGTTGGTGGTGTTTCTAGTGAATGGAGGAAATTTGGCTAGGACACCGGGGAAATTCCCCTACTCTTTTTGAGAAGTGCCATGGGATCTTTAATGTCCACCTGAACAACCACCAGAACAGGCAGACTGGACCTCGGTTTAATGTCTCATCTGAAAGATGGCACCTCAGGAGTGCAGCACCCCCCTCATGCTGCACTACAGTGTCGGTATTGGGATATTAACTCAAGTGCCTGGCGTGGGGATAGAACCCACAGTCTTCTGATCTCCCAGCCTCAGAGGTGAGTGTGCTACCTGCTGAGCCACTGATACTGATATGACACTATGGTCACCATCACCATCACCTCTACTTCTGCCAATACCAACCACACTGTCCCTTGCATTGCCCCACTCAATTAAGTGTTTTGCCTTTGCATGTCAAGGAGCTACTAAAGGAGCTTAATATGTATATCCTTGAGGAAAGGAGGGAGAGGGGAGATTTGATGGAAACTTTTAAGTACCTCAGAGGAATCAACAAAGTCCATGAGGGTAGCATCTTTCAGAAAAAGAGATGTGCAAGAACAAGGGGACACAATTTGAAGATAGAGAGGGGGTGGTTCAGGGGCAATGTGAGGAAGTATTTTTTCACAGAGAGGGTGGTGGACACAGGCAACAGCCTTCCTGTGGAGGTTATGGGGTCTAAAACTGTACGAGAATTCAAGAATACATGGGACAGACATAAGGCAATTTTTGTGGG
This sequence comes from Neoceratodus forsteri, assembly GCA_016271365.2. Lineage (NCBI taxonomy): Eukaryota > Metazoa > Chordata > Ceratodontiformes > Ceratodontidae > Neoceratodus > Neoceratodus forsteri. The sequence goes on along the minus strand of CM057454.1, from coordinate 956,336,271 downwards.
GGGTAGGAAGAAATAGGCTGTTGGTTAACTAGGATCTGCAGCTTATCCTGTAGGTAGGGAAATGGGCAGATTAGGTGGGCCAAACAGTCCTTATCTGCCATCAAAGCCTATGTTTCTGTTTCTATATCATTATTGATGTCCAAAATGTCCTACTTTGTCACCATGACTGACTCTCTTTTGGCATAGCGTGCATACAGCTCATGAGTTGAATGCAGGATCAATATAAAATAAATTCCACACTAAAGATTTACCCTTTGTACTACGTTACCAGGCACTATTTCATGTAGTCAAGGGACCTGGAGGAAACCCTATACTGTCATTTCCTTGTTCACATACATTTTTCCCATTCATGGTCATCTTCTCATTCTTATGTTTAGCATATGATAGCATATGATTTTTTTCTGCACTTGCCTCTCATGCCCTACAGCGGCATCCTCTCCAACCCCCCTCATCGAAATGAGTACCAACCTCATTGCCACAAGATTCAGACGAACTGGAAGTGCGGTCATTTTCAGATGGGATATGCCCTGGGATATCCCATCCCCAGTCCCCAATATCACCACCATCTTTATCTGCATTCACTGCTTCAGCATCTGAGGTTATATTTGAGGAGGATGCCTCCCCCTCCTTCCACACTGCTTCAGTAGCTGGAAGTTTCCTGGCACATGTGGCAAAACGTTTAGCACCTCTACAAGTAACTCCTCTTGGTTCTTTCTGAAACTGTACTATTATTTCATTGGTAACAAGTATTTTTGGTACTCACCTAATCTCACGGTGTTAAATAAGGTACAGGAAGGGTGTTTGGGGCAAAGTGATCAGATTCAAGCATGCACTTTGCCCCAAACACCTTAGCAGGAAGACTGTTATAGGCATAAACATTTTCAGTGAAAAAGTACTCCCCATCTCTCTCCTATATTTGACCCTTTTCAGATTCCTTACATGCTCCCATTCTTTTTGTGCATCTTTTTTGTCAGAAAAATACTCCCTTCCTGTACCTTATTTAACACCGTGAGATTAGGTGAGTACAAAAAAAATGTTCGACGGCGAAATTTTGGCGAAAGTCAGATTTTCATTTCTGTGAAAGTTTGGAAATCATTTCTCCAACTTTTGTGGAAATTCCACCAAAAACTAAAAAGAGCACCCAACCTCTGATGAACCTGTTTAATCACTGATTCTGTATGATCTTCAAAAGTCAGAGCCTCATCAAAACTGACTACTGTATTTACTTCTTTACTATAAGAGTCCTGGATATCTGTAACATGCTTCCAGGGCAGGGATGTGGTGTGAAACCAATGGTGGGCTTCAAGCCAGGATCACATGCTCACTCATGCACACACACACACACACACACACACACACACACACCAACATGATAGGATACCAGTCAGCAATAGACACCACCTTCTGGCTGCATGTTGAGCAGGAACTGAGTGAACATTGCAAAGGCCAAGGTAACCAACTGAAGCTCATCACCAGTTGCACCACAACACCCAGCAACAAGACCAACTCACAAAAATATATAAAGGTGGGCAAAGCAAAATGTGTTGAACATGGTCTAGAATGTTACCTTGAACACCTCCTTGGTGGTTCAGTGTTCCTCCATTTGGCCAGTCATCTGCAACACAATATGGCCCTGGTAATCTTCTGGTTCTCATAATAGCAGTGGTGAACCCAACCCTGTCATGTCCACTTAGTCCCATCCAGCACCACCCCATGGCCCTCCACTCACCACACTAGCCAGATCCCTCTGACCAAGCTTGTGATCAACACAGCCCCCCTGCTCACCACCTCAGCCATCTGCCCTCTGAATGAAAGGGAGTGGTTGCTCACCTACTGTTAAAACAGCTGTTTCCACAGTTTGTGGGTATATACTCCCTGTCATTCAGGTGGTGGCCAGCCATTATACTAAGTGGAGATGTTGTGCTGGTCGCTAGGTTAGGGTGGGTCTTCTCTAGCCACTATTGTGACTGGAAGACATGACAAGGAAGTGGCGGTGGTGGAGGGCCAGAGTAAGCAGAATGGGATAGGGGTCATCCATGATGTGCTGAGGACCACTAGACCACCATGGGTGTTTTGTGGTGCTATTGGGTGGCCAATTGGGGCAGACACACTTGAACATCAAGGGGATTTCTTACAGCTGTGTGGCAGGCATTCAGAGTGCTATAGTGGCTTATTGGGGGTGTACATTGCACCACCAGGGAGAATTCTTACAGCAAAATCATGACCATTGTTTACAATACTAGCAGATTGTAATTACATGTTAATATTTACGATCACACTCCAGTGACTGCTTTTATGGTTAAATACATGGCTCCCTTATTCAAAAGTCTCCTGACAAATCATGCAAGTGTCTGTGCCAAGCATCGGAGATGCTCTGGCCCAAAATAATGTGATATTCAGAAGATGCACCAGAAGATGCAATTGCACATGTCTGGCTGAATATTCTGAACATGCATGATAGTGCAGTGGGAGATGCATGGTGCAGTAGGTGATCTGAGCCCTTTGTGGAGCATGGGGAAATGCGTGATGCAGAGCCACTTGCGCGGTGTGCAAAAGTGCAATATTCAGCCTGCATATGCAAATAATCTTACTGCACATTCCAAGTCTATCTCCCACATGCCAGAACTCATTACTGGAATGTATTCAGGCCATTTGCATACCCTAGACATGCTCAGTTCCAGCTTTGCATGGCTGCCTCACCACTCCACAAAGGTGAACAGGAGGAACTACAGCCTAGCAGGCAGGTGTGATGGAAAGTTTGTGTGTGGAAGGATGGACTGCACTGGCCTGGGTATAGTGCTACATCCCATAGCCATGTACAGGGTCAGACAGGGGTACAGGGGGACTACCTGGACAACTGCAACGGGGGCCACTTGGACATGAAACAGTGAAGGGCACGGGGTGACACAATCTGCTCAGACTATCACATGCATGTGATACACCAGCTACATATGCTGCATACAATAACCTGCAGTTCCCCACACACCCCAGTATTGGAGGTAGCTGGTGGGCACTGCAAGGGATGGCAGTTAGCAGACAGAGATTGGGTGGCCGGGTGGGTGGGTCCCACCTGTAAGCACCCTTGGGGTACCACCATGGGTGTGTGCTACTGGACAGTCCCTTGCCCATGCCAGGCAGCCACTAGTACCAATGGACAACATGGGAACCGTTGCCACAGATTCCACCCTGGGTGCATGCCACCACCTGGTAGCACCCTGCAGGCCACATGGGTGCTGGCCATGGCCCGTGGTACTTGTGCTGTATTGTGGCTGTCCACCCTGCTGGTGCACCTAGGGGTCACACAACATCACTGGCATGTGGCTGCTGGGTCTCTACATCTAGAGTGTGGTGTGAGGTATTGCTCCCTGGACAGTGCCGGTGGTGACATGGCACCTGTGACTCAGGGTTCATCCATCCTGGCATGACTGCTATGTGTGGTTGCCTGGAGCATGTCCTGGTGCACCTGTAAGGGCTGTGTTCGGATGGCTTACCTGCAGTTCAGCAGCCTGCCTATGGGTGGCTGGCCATTTAGGCATACTTTTTCCATGCCTAACTTTGGACAGCTCATCTCTGAGATGCACAGCAGATGCACCACTCATTTTGGCTGAATAAAGGGATGCACAGCACATTCATGGGAATGCCCCCTCTACATGTGCCATAGACATATAGATGCGTGCTGACGCATCTGGATATGCGTGACGCATATCTCTCTTTTGAATATTGTGGTTCTGCTGATTTTCTGGGATGCTAGCACATCTCCACTTTGGACCATGCATCTCCTTTGAAAATATGGGACTAAGTGTTTTTATTCTTATCTAACCTCACAGATATGTATAGTGTTCTTGATCAAGCATACGGTCTACACATCACCTTTGCTCACATTGTACAGTTATAAACAATGTATAACTGTCAGTTTTATCATTGTGATTTCTACATTAAACTCCTGTTGGATGAAGTACACAGGAACTAGATGATAACTGTAATCATAAGTGTATATTTGTACCTTATTATGTAAATTGTAATAGTCATCTTGGTATAAAAAAATTCTGCAAATCTTTTTTGGTTTTTTTAATTAGTATGCTTTTTCCTTCCTCCAGATGGCTTTCACTGGTCCTATCCTCACATACAGCCCCTCATCCCTCTTTTCCAGGACTTATCTCCTTCTCCGATGGACACCCTGGCTTTCCCCCCTCAGGTGAGGCCATTGAAGGGGGCTAGACCCCCCAACCAAGACTTGGTTAAAGCTTCTGTGGAGATGAAAGCCATGGTCAGTGGTGCTGGGCCTGTGGTGTAGGGAGGCAGCATGGCAGTTTGTCCCAAGTGATTTTTCTCCTTGACAAATCACCCCGGACGATCAGCTCCAACATCAGTTGGCTCTCATGTCATTTCGTCCCTGCACAATTTGCTTCCATTATATATAGTACTATACTCCAACAATAGTTACAGTACAATTTCTATTTCTACAAACCCTGAGCACATTGTCTCATCTAATAGCCTTCACTTCGTTTTTATTGTGCTCCTGTTTTAACTTGTTTTTATTTGCTTCAATACGTTTTTTACATTTAATTTTATTTTCGAGTTTTTCATTTGTTTTAGTAAAGCTGTGTTGCAGCGTTTATGTGTGGTATGCTCGTTTTTGGCGTGGTCGAGGTAGAAGGATGTTCTAGCGGGGAAATTGTCCCCCTTTATTAGCCGACTGCTGTTCTGCTTGTCTTACAGCATCGTTATTTAAATATTTATTTAAATATCTTTCACCCTGCTTCGAAGAATTTGCAAGCAACTTTTTGTTGGGTCTCTGATTTGCTTGCCACATTATTGTTTTTGTGTTTGCTCTCGCGGTGAAACTGTGCATAGGAGTCTGGGGATACGAGGAAGTCAACTCCTGCCGGGATCCAGTTTTCGTGACCCTCTCATCCCCTTCGCAGCTGTTCCCTTGGCTTTCTGTATGTGCAGGAGTTTCGGGGGAATGAGAGAGTGGATTTTTTCCCTGGGAATTAAACTTTGTGATTAGTTTACTGTTTTGCAGCTGTTCTTTTGCGCTCTCTGTGTATGGGAGTTTTTGCTGGCTCCTGTCCCTGGGATTAATGGTTCTAGTTGATACAGGACGTATCCGCTGGATATATTGTGAACATCTTTGCAGTGTCATATTTGGCGAAGATTTGGACTAGTTGGTGTCACTTGCTGTGACTGCCTTATGTCTTTTGGACATGAAAAATAACCTGTGTATCTCAGATGTATTGTGAGTACTAGGACTTGAGTCTTCATCATTGTCCTTTGTATATTTGGGACTTTAAATCTGACTTTAAGCTGTGTTAAGGCTTCCTTGGGAGAATATTCCCACATTGATGGTTTTGGTTCTGAGAGATTATCCCCCCCCCTTTTTTTCTCCCTTTGCCTGGGCGTTTGGTATTGTGCTGTCTGGGACCAAGCAGGAGCCTCTCCTGTTCCCCTCAAGGAGTTGGGGGTTACTGGGGGGTTTTCTAAGTTACTCTAGGGTGGCCTTATTTGGCCGGTCTGGGGGTATCTGAAGTGGTAGGTCTCAATGGCATAACTGGGCCTTATTAGGCAGTTTGGGTGTGTGTTGGGGGGGGTTACCTCCTGTTGCCTCAAAGCTAAATTGACTACTATCTCCAAAGAGTCATCTTCTCCTTCCATTCATAAGTTTGCACTGCGTTTGCATATTGTTATTTTTTGAATGTTTATTTAGAATAATTTGGATTTTGTTTTGGTTTATTTAACATTTTAACATTACCGATTTTATTGGACGGATAGTGTGTGCAGTGAGAGGGCATCACTGTCCTTACATGTTTGGACTTTTCAACCTATACTCATTGGCAGTGAGAGTGCCTAAAAATAACTGCAACTTCTTTTTCTTTGGATCCTGTTCCATAATATAAAGGACAGTGGGTGCAGTGAGAGGGCCTCTCTGTCCTTATATATTTGGATTCTTTAATAATTTGTTTATAGTTTATTTTTGGTTGTGTAGTCAGTAGGTTTTGGTTTATATTTTTGGGCAGGTTTTTAGTTTAATGTGTAATTGTGGGTATTTTATTTTAGAGAGACCAGGATTTTTTATTCATTTGCTTGCAGCTAGTTTGTCTCCCGCTTTTGTTATGTGTTGTTTAGTTAGCCCGATCATGCATTATTCGTCTTCCGACCTCCACGCCTTCCACCCTTTTTGCCCTCCTCCCCTCCCATTTTCCACCTATCAGCACTGTCGGATGCTTGGAATTGCTCGTGGGGGGGTAGGCGTGTCGGGCGTCGTGGACGCGGTAGAGCAAATGAACGGACCTCTTGCATAGGGGTGGTTAAGCCCAGAAGATGCCCTGGGGTGAAATGGAGCCTGGAATGTGGTTTTCCATGTCTAGTCTCCATACCCAAGGGCTCCTCCAATTTGGATGGGCAAGTAGTCGGGACGGCTTCGGATCCCTGTCCAACTCGGGCGGTGTTGTGCAATGCCAGATCTGTTAAAAACAAATCAGCTATTATTTCTGATTTTGTTGAGACAGCAGATCTGGCTTGCATTACCAAGACCTGGCTGGATGGAAATGCTGACCCTATTTTAGAGGCGACTGTTCCAGCTGGGTACTCGGTGATTCACTGCCCGAGATTGGATCGCAGGGGGGTAGTAGCGGTCTGTTTTAAGACCAGCTTGGGGCTCACGAGTGTACCAGTTGAGGAAGCTGAATCCCTTGAGTGTACCATCGTGGCTGGTGTGGGTTGCAGGATAGCCCTCGTCTACCATCCACCAGGAGATGAGAGACAATTCCTGCAGGAAGCGGCAGACTTCATCGCCGATATGACGTTGGAGTCGCCCAGACTGATGGTTCTGGTCGACTTCAATGCCTGGGTCGACGAAGAACTTTCTGCCTTTGGTCAGCACTTCCTCCAGTTGATGACATCACTGGGTCTTACACAGATTGTTTCCTCGGCCACGCATAATCACGGTCACTCCTTAGATTTCGTTTTTCTCCTGGGGATTGAGGCCTCTGATTTGGTGGTGGAACCTGTCAGTTGGTCCAATCACTACACTGTGAGCTTCAATTTTTGTGCTCCCCTTCGTAGGTCTGCCCCTGTGGAGATGGTTCGATACCGCCCTTTATGGGATGTGTGCCCTGAAGACCTGATGGCGGTGTTGAACCTCTCAGAGTTTCCGACTGCCAGCTTGCGTCCACAGGATATGGTCTTGGCTTATAACCAGGCCATTTCCTTGGCCCTGGACTCAATTGCTCCTGTCCGTGTTCATCCCCTCTCTCGTCGCCCTCGGGCCCCATGGTTTGATGGGTCCTTGAGGGAGTTGTGACGTGTGGGACGACGGTTAGAGCGTCATTGGAGGAAATCTGCTCTGGATGCCGACCACCTTAGTTTGGAGGAGCATTATTGGCTCTACCAATCAGAGATCTCCCATAAGAAGGCAGAATTCCTGTCCAGGGAGATCTCTGTCACTCAGAATTGACTGGCTCAGCTCTTCAGAACTGTGGACAGGCTGTGCAACCCAGCCTGTCTCCAGCTCCGTCGAGTCTTTTCACAAAAGGAGTGTGATGAGATCGCTCAATTCTTTGCAAATAAGGTTGCCGACATCAGATCCGAGATCCGTCCAACACACTCTAAGGAGGAAGCTTTTGGTCGGTGTCTGGTCATGGAATCCTCTGTCTCCTGGTGTTCCTTTGACCTGCCGACATTCAGTGATATTATGCGGATCATCCAGGGGATGCGCCCTACGTGCTGTAGTTTAGATCCGGGCCCTACCTCCCTAATCTTGGGCTGTGTTGAGATCGTCGGCCTGTTTCTGGTTCAAATAATCTGGTGCTCCCTAGAATTGGGTGAGTTTCCTAGCTCCCTAAAGGAAGCTGTGGTGACTCCTTTGAAGAAGGCTTTTTGGACCCAGATGTTTTCCAACTACAGACCGATCTCTAACCTTCCCTTTATTGGGAAGGTTGTTGAGAAGGTAGTGGCAAACCAGCTGGAGGACCATTTGACCATCCATAATATCTATGAACCTCTCCAGTCTGGTTTTCGCAAGAGGCATAGTACCGAGACTGCTCTGGTTCGGGTGCTCAATGATCTCTTGATGGTGAGAGATCAGAGGAACCTCTCTATCTTGGTCCTCCTTGAACTCTCTTCAGCCTTTGACACTGTAGACCATGGGGTTTTGCTTGAACATCTGGAGTCCATCTGTGGACTGTCTTGTACAGTGCTCAGATGATTTTCATCTTTTCTATCTGGGAGAATGCAGAGAGTTGTGTCGGGGATTTTTTCCTCTGACCCTTTCCCTCTGCAATGTGGTGTCCCCCAGGGTTCGGTGCTCTCCCCCATGTTGTTTGCAGTGTATATGCTGCCCCTCGGAGACATTGTAAGAAGGTTATGGGCTGAGGTTTCGCTGCTATGCTGATGATACCCAGCTCTACCTGTCTTTTTCCCCCGACCAGGTTAGTGCTCTCTCGGTATTTAATAGCTGCCTCGATGAAATCCAGGACTGGATGAATGTGAACTGGTTAAAGCTGAATGCCGGTAAGACTGAGGTTTTGGTCGTGGACCCGGGTCGTGGGACAGGGGGGTTGGGGTCCATTCAGCCCTCTGGCGTACTGCTGGGGGGGGGGGTCTGATCCTTACCTCTGAACGGGTGCGTAACCTGGGAGTGGTACTTGACGATGGGCTGACTCTTCGTCATCAGGTATCAGCAGTCATTAAGTCCGCATTTTACCATCTTAGGAACATCACCAGGGTGAAACACCATGTTCCGGCCAGAGATTTACCTGTGTTGGTCCATGCTTTCGTGACATCTCGCCTTGACTATTGCAACTCCCTTTACTTGGGGCTTCCTGGGGTTGATATCCACCACTTGCAGCTAGTGCAGAACGCTGCTGCAAGGTTAATGACAGGGATGATTAGAAGGACACATATTACCCCAGTGCTGCGCGATCTGCACTGGCTGCCTATACAGTGGCAGATCACCTTTAAAGTAGGTCTTTTGACCTTCAAAGCCCTGCACGGACTCGGCCCTGACTACTTGAAAGAGTTTCTGATTCCTTACTGCCCCGTGCCACAGCTCCATTCAGCCGACGAGGGGTTGCTAGAGGTTCCGAGGGTTATATTGAAGTCTTCTGGGGCTAGGGCCTTTGGGTTCATGGCCCCAACCCTCTGGAACTCTCTGCCTCACCGGTTTAGGGAATCCACGACCGTGGAAGCTTTTAAGCGGGATTTTAAGAGTTTTCTGTGGAACAAGGCTTTTGTGGACTGATGCTGTTACGAATTGTTGATTTTATATGTATATTCTGATTTTATGATTGTTTTGTACAGCGCCTTGGTACTTGAAAGGTGCTAAATAAATAAAGTTTTATTATTATTATTATTTTATTATTGTTATTATTATTGTAACAGCCTGGAGTTTATTTTATAATATTTATGCTGGGGATGAATTGTCTGGGGATGAATTAACATTTGTTTATTTAAAAGTTTTATCAGGAAAGGCATACTGAGCAGACTACAGCCCGATTCCAGATGCATCCTGGGGGGGTGTTGGGAATGGGAGGATACAAAAACAAATACAAAATACAGAATTTACACTGAATATGTACAAAAAATATATACAGAATTTGTACAGCAGCAAGAAAAAACAGAAAACTGAGTTAATAAGGCAGCAAATTGGAAGAAGGTGCAAATGACAACTACAAAGGGTCAGAGATATGACATTTAGAGTAATCATAGTTGGAGTTAAGTTGGAGAGTTAGGCCCTTGTCTAGTGTGAATTTAGGCTGCACGAGCAGTTTGCAGAGAAGTGCCCTTTGAAGAGGGAGTTGAGTTGCTGAGAGCAGGGAGCCTGCCAAATGTCCTCAGGTAGGGAGTTCCATAGTTTTGGCATGCAAGCTCTAAAGGCTAACTGGCTGGCAGAGGTCACCATGTAAGGGACAAGAAGGAGCTGGAAGTCGAATTTCCTGAGTGAGTATGCATGGGGTGTTTAGACAGTTAGGGTAGAAGTGAGGTAGGAGGGCAATAACTGGACCCAGAAGCTGGCTGTGAATCTATTACAGTGGGACTGATGCCTATCGAAGAGGGAGGGGAGATTAAGAGACTGGTAAAGGTCACAGTGGTGGGTGGAGGATGTACAGTCCAGAGAGAAGTGACAGAAGGATTGGAAAAGAGGATCCAGTCTAGTCAGGGAGGACTTAGGGGTGACACTGTAGACTATGTCCCCGTAGTCAAAAATAGAGAGGATCATTTTATGCACAATTGCCTTGCGGTCTGGCAGAGGAATACAGCCATGGTTACGGTATGAAGCACCCAGTCTGGGGTGCAGTTTTTTTTGAGTAGCATTGATATGTGCAGAAAAGTTGAGGTGCTGGTCAAGCCAGATCCCTAGATATCTAAAGAAGGTGCAAATGTTTAAGGGAGTCCCATCTAAGGTTTTGAAAGTAGGAATGACGGGGAGTAGGAAGAGTCTCTGCCTCGTGCCAAAGGTTAATGAGACCGTTTTCTTGGCATTGACAATAAGCTGATTTGAGAAAAACTAGAGCTGAACATCACTGAAGTCTTGTTGGACTCTGGGTGACATTTGGGGAAGGGGGGCCTGAAGTATACAGTACTGTATCGTGTGCATACGTGCGAATGAATGCTTATGGGCAGGATGATGGCAGGACATTCAGGAAGATGGAGAACAGGACTGGGCCAAGGACATAGCCTTGGGGTATACCGGTGGTGACAGGGAGGGGATCAGAAGTAGATGTACTAATTCTGACTGATTGGGACCTGTCTGCCAGATATGGTTTGAGCCAGCTGATGGCTGCACTGGAGAGCCCTGAGCGGGGAGCTTTGACAGGAGAAGGGCGTGGGACACAGTGTCAAATGCCTTAGCTAGGTCAACAAAAATGGCAGATGTGATGTGACCTTTGTCCACGCCTGTAAGGATGGAATCAATGAGTCTGAGGAGGGAAGTGACAGTGAAGTGGGATTTCCTAAATCCCGACTGGTATGGAGTAAAGAAAGAGGAGGAGTCAAGGAAGGAGAAAATTTGAGAGAGGACTATCTCTTCCAAGATTTTAGCTAAAATGGGACCTGATTGATGCCAGAGCTAAAAGTCTGAGGGCCAGATACTCAAAACTTAGCCCCAGGGCTGAATTAGCACTGCCCGGTGGGCAAACTTAGCCCGGAGCAGAAAGCAAGTTATATTCAAAAGGAATAGCAAAACCAGCTAAATATAGCAAGCAAAGGAAGCTGGATAAACAGGGCCAAGCGTGCAGGGCAAAAATTGCCCGGGAATAAGACAGCGCTGAATATAGCAACAGGGAAGTACACACTGAAACTACTGCTCATTAGACTCTGTAGCAAGCCAGTGTTGCAGGTGGAGAACATTGTGTGATTGCACAGAGATGTCTCACATCTACTGCAAACAACAATATAAGCCACACACTGCAGAACTGTGTTATGTTGAAGTGTTGTTTGCCCAGGGCTAACCTGATAGCACAATGCTAACACAATAGCCCAGTGCAAACTGGTTAGCCCAGGGGCAAACATGAGCTATATTCAAAGCTCCCTTGCAAATGAGCCTAATTAGGTAATCCATGGTCAAACAGGCACATTTAAATCTCATTATGTGCTGCTTAGGATACATTACCATGCAGTTTGCCCTGTGCTACTGCATGGAGCACACAGCTCCACCTTTTGGTTGGAATAGAAGTACAGGCTGGATGCTGCAGGCCAAGGCATGCGCACAGCATCCCCTGTTGGTCGGAATGGAAGTACAAGCTGGAAACAGCAGGAACTGGATGCTGGCAGGCATAAACAGAGTAGACAACCTGCCCATGCATCACTACAAGCAGTAGAACACAAGGTATATATATATATATATATATATATATATATATATATATATATATATATATATATATATATATATATATACACATATACTCACACATAAATACATATATATATATATATATATGAGAGAGTGATAGTTATGTGATACATTGCTATATACATATCACACACACGATACATATATATATATAAGAGATTTCTTTTGCAAAATCAGGCATCGTATCAGTTAGGTTTTTTTACAGTGATAAAAAGTTTAGAAATTTAGGGGGTTTACCATCATCTTCATCAGCCATTAACAGGCATCAAGGTAGCGCTGAAATGTTGGTCCTAACTCACACCCCATTCCATATGTAAATAAGCTAAGGTGGTGCAGTATAGATGAATGGGGCGAGAGTTAGGACCGACGACCCCGACTCACACACCGATGCCTGTTGGTGGGGGCAGGGTGGTCATGGGGTGCAAGGAGTGATAACCCTAATGGCGAATTTCCTCTTTTTTGTCGCTGTAAAATACCCTAACTGTTGCATTAATGCATTTTTTTGCAAAGAATTTCCTTTCTTTTTGAGAAAGCATAGTAAAGTACAATGTTGCTCAAGTTGGTGGGAGCTCAGAGCTCACCAACTTGCAGATTTCTGCCTAACATAACAGTACAAGTACTCAATTGCATATATATTGGTAGGAGTGAATATTGGTAGGAGCACGGGGCCACAACTTGAAACAAACCAAATTTTCATTCATCGGAGTGGCATAATTCTGCACCTGTCTACATTTTACACACCTAACCACTGAGAATTACCTCTGTGGCAATAAGGCTAGCTACCCTATAAATGTCAAGCCACTACCACAATGCAGCATGCTATCCACAAAATGTAAACTGTGTCATCAATATTTCTGCAGCAAATTAATTTTCTGACACCTAAACACCATAATTCACATCTACAAGACATCCCCTCAACACTCTGCAAATTTCAAGTAAAGACCAAATCGTTTCCAAGATATTTAATTTTAAAGTTTGAGATTTCCATTTGTTGGAGTGGCATGATTCTGCACCTGTTTATATTTTACACACCTAACCACTGAAAAGTACCTCCATGGCAGTAAGGCTAACTACTTTATAAATTTCAAGCCACTACCACAATGCAGAATGATATCCACAAAACGTAAACTGCATCACGTAATATCTCCACAGCAACTTAATTTTCTGACACCTAAATACCATAATTCACATCTACAGGACATCCCCTCAACACCCTCCAAAGGTTAAGTTAAAAGACCAAACCATTTCCAAGATATTTAATTGTAAAGTTTTGCACCTTTAAAAATTCTTTGATCGTGAGAATAGGCTGCCACCTTGCGTTCAAAGATCATCTTTGATCATGAGGAGGCATCTGGTCATTAAATTTGGGCTATCTGGTCCCTCCCAGACACATCTGGTCCAGCAAAAATCTAGCCACTTCATCCCACCCTCATGAACGAAGCTTGTGATCAAAGAAATCTTGCAACCAAAGAATTTGCAGGCTCATGATCAAAGAATTTAAAAACATTAAAACTCCATTTTTTGACACAACTACATTAAACCACAGGCATGGTTTGATAGAGGGAAGACCCCTGAGCAAAACCCATCTTAGTTTTACTTCACAAGTCACCCTTGGGCTGAGATATTAGTTTTTCCGAACCCTCAAATCTGACCATCTCGTCCCTCCCTCGCGAACGAAGATCGCGATCAAAGAAATCTCACGATCAAAGAATTTGTAGGATCGCGACAAAGATCGTTAAGCGAGCCACGATCAAAGAATTTAAAAGTTTAAAATTAAATTTTTTGAGACAACTACATTAGACCACAGACATGGCTTGATAAAGGGAAGCCCCTTGAGCAAAACTTGTCCAATATTTATTTCAGATGTCACCCCTGGGCTGAGAGATTTGTTTTTTCCAAACCCAAACTGAAAACAAGATGGTGGCCATTGTGATCGATAAATTTCTTACGATCAAAGAATCTTTGATCTTGAACCTGCAAAATCTTTGATCATGAGGAGTGACCAGATGGCCAAAACCCCATTCTTCTTTCGCAGAACAACCATATACATTTTTCATAGACTTACAATGGGAGTTAAAAAGTTTAATAACTTTTGAATGGATTAATATTTTTTCATCAAACAAAAAGTGGCATGTACCTTCACCAAAGCTCCTTCCACTTGCCAAGTTTCAGACTGGCATGCCACATGGTGACCCCTCAGCACGACAGACAAAACTGAAAAACTGCCCTCAAAACTGGTGAAAAGTGAATATTCAGGGATTCACTGCATAAAAACAGTAAGTCCGACTAAAATGCAATTTGGAAGATAAAGAGATCTACCATGACCCATCAAATGTACCAAATCTCATGTAAATCCATTTAACAGGTCCAAAGCTATTAACATGCACATTTTCAAGTTTAACATTAAAGTGCCTTCATAACCCTAACTATAGGAAGAAGAAAAGAAGAAGAAGAAGAAGAAGAAGAAGAAGAAGAAGAAGAAGAACAAAAAGAACAAGAAGAATAATCAGCATTTATATAGCGCTTTTCATACATCCCAAAGCACTTTACAAGCAATGCTAGACTGGTAGAGAAGTGACTGAATGTGTGGTGGCAGCCATATCGCACATCATCACCCACACACAGCCTGGATAATTGCATGAACTGGTTTTATGGGAAGGGGAATGTTGGCCAGGACACCGGGAATGTTCCCTACTCTTTGTGAAGAGTGCCCTGGGTTCTTTTACTTCCACCTGGACACCCTCGAAGATAACACCAGGATGGGCAGAAGAGACCTTGGTTTAATGTCTCATCTGAAGGACTGCACACCCCAGCAGTACAGTACCCCCCAATACTGCACTCGGATGCCAGTGATTTTTAGGTGCAAGTCCAATCCCGGTGTGGGACGGGAACCCACAACCTTCTGGTCCAGAAGCGAATGTGCTACTAACTGAGCCACGCTGACACCTATATATATTATAGGGGCACGACTGCACCCCTATGATATATATATGTATAGATAGATATACACACACATGTCCTGTGGCCATATGTGGCCTTGTAGATGCCCCCTCTACAACATAGGCACCCCACGGCAGGTGTGGGTGGAACACAGTGGGGGGACCCAAGAATGCATGGGACAGGCATAAGGCATCCATGGTGGGGGTGGGAGGACATACGCTGTAGGTCAAGTAGGGCTTGCAGCATATCCATTCAATAGGTAACTGGCAGACTGGCTGGGCCAGGCAATCCTCTCTGTCATCATAGTCCCTGTTTTCATGTGTGCCTGTTGCACATCCTGGTAGTCTAGTGGTCCCCCATCCCCTCAGGCTTGATCCCCGACCTCCAGTAGCTGCTGAAATGGGTTTTATGCATGTTTGTGTAGTGGTCCCCCCCCACAACCCCAACACGATTCCCATCCTCTGGTAGCCACAAGAAAGAGTAAATGTCATTGGTGGTGAAGTGGTCCCCCCACCCCCAAAGCATGATCCCTATCCCCCATAGCCATGGTAATTTAAGATTTTACCTGATAGTCTAGTGCCCCCCTCCAACACAATTACCACCCTCCGGTAGCTGTGAGAAAGAGTAAATTCCATTGGTGGTGTAGTGGTCCCCCCACCCTCCAGTGCACCTCCCATTGCCCCTGAATACATCCTATGGGAGCCAATGACTGGCTCAGCCCTCCTCTCACCACCACGGCTCACCGCCAACTGCAGCATGAATGAGTGCTACTGAAATTAATCATTCATTTCAGTAGTGCTCATTCATACCACAGTTGGCAGCCAGCTGTGTGGTGAGAGGAGAGCTGAGCCGGTTCACTGGCTCCCATAGGATGTATTCAGGAACAATGGGATGTGCACTGGAGGGTGGGGGGACCACTACACCACCAATGGATTTTAGTCTTTCTCGAGGTTACCGGAGGATGGATATCATGTTGGGGGGATGGGGGACCACTAGACTACCAGGTGAGTTATGGAAATACTGCGGCTATGGGTGTCGAGGATCATGCGGGGGGGTGGGAGGACCAATAGACTGCCAGGTACAATCATAAATTACCGTGGTGTCAGGATTCATGCTGGGGAGTGGGGGGACCACTATACTACCAGGGGATTATTGATATCCTGCAGCTACGGGGATTCACAATGTTGGGGGGTGGGCATCTCTGCATCACCGCCAGCTTTTTTTTGGTGGTATCTATAACCGCACTACAGGTCACATTAATGCCTGTAGCATGGCACTATACCTTTGAATATGCCACATTGCTGGCATTCCTGGGTGCTTCCATATCCACGCCCATGCATACCATTATCTATTAGCGTTGGTGCTACCACACAGCGCCGGCACTAATAGAGCTTTTGAATACTACAGCCTCACACAAATCCAGCACTATTCCAGTGCTACGGATTTATGCTAGGCACAAAAGTTTGAATATCTGGCCCTGAGTGAGTTGTCACAGAGCAAAATGACTGGGACAAATTTTAACATAACCAGCACAAGGCTGACATGCTATGTGGTGACTGGAGGTGTTTCTCCATCCCTGTATTTATGTCCCCAGCCATTATGAGACACCTAGTCCCCATGACACCATGACATGTGGGCATGACCTCGCATATGTCTCATGTCATTGGTGTCCCCGTGCTTCCTTCACCTCAACTTGCACTGCCACCTGTGGTCACAGCAGTGTGGAGACTTTTGACCCTCCCCCCAAGGTGGAGAGCATCTTATGGGATGCTCAAGTCATCACACCTCCCCAGGCCCACCCTCTGATGACTCAGGCTTGTTGCCAAACCCAGGTCATTGACATCACAATAGGTAGCTTTACTTGTGCATCAGCAGGTCTGCCAGATTCTGCAAATCTGTTAACCAACACAGTTGATTAATATGATGTTTGTTATAATTATGACATTAATGTGATGCTTTTACAGATGGTAAACATGAACAAAATGCCCCTGTCACAGCAAGGGAAGAGTGAAAACCATGTTCAAGACTATATTCAGCTTTCCCATGTGAAGTGAGATGAATCATAAATATCACATTTATGACGATATGAACTAACACTCATCACTGAACAAAGGGTACAGAGAAGGAAATAAAAAGTGCATTGTGCTCTGTAAAGCAAATCAAATCCTATTTAATTAAACACCAATCCCTGAAAAATAAACAAATACAATTAAATTTACACAATGTGCATTTACTACACTCTTATGGTATAGCAAATTGAGATATTGGTATAAGAAAATGAATCACAAGGGTGGGAGTGGAAAGGCATCTAGGAGTGAAGTATTGGAAAGTAAAATAAGCAAGGATTATAGACTGGATGCATTCACTAGCACTACTAGCACCCATTTTGAGTGTGCCCAGTTACAAGCTTAGAATTTATGTAATACAGTTAACATTGCAAATAATTTACTGCAGATGAGAATCCTAGACTACCAGCTAGGATTCATGACCTGTTACTCAGGATTTTTTTTTTAACATAAAAAATACTGTTGATAACTACATTCAGACTAATGTGCTATACTGTAACATCTGTCATACTGGTCTGAAAACCAAATAATGTGGTAACTGTTTACATTCAGTCTTTTTGTTTGTGTCCTATAACTTAGAATGAAAAGTGCAATGTCATCACCTCTTTCAAAGAGTTGTTAATCACACCTGCCTATCTGGAACAAAGAATAAAATTAGATTTGGGGACCCAGCATTATGAAGCGTTGATGTTTTTTAACAACACATAAATTAACTGCCATTAAATACCAGTTCCATTCCAAGTGGATATCTGAAGGCCTGGCAGGGTGGCCAAGGTTTATTTCAAGTATACAAAGTACTGAGTGGTTTGGTACATTTGCAAACAGGAGCACAAGCATAGGGATAGTAAGAATCTGAAGAGCAAAAAGGAGCTGACAGTGCAGAAGCAGAGTAGATGCTGACCAGAGGAGGGCAGCTGAAACAATGCCTGATTCTCACAAGAACAACTAGGATCGGAGAGTGTAGGAGCACAGCATGTACACCCAGTAAGACTGAAAAGAAACAGGGGAAATTATATATTCCAAAAAGTCTGTGGACATACAATGAAGCTGGCAGGAGTTCTGTGTGTGTGTGTGTGTGTGTGTGTGTGTGTGTGTGTGTGTGTGTGTGTGTGTGTGTGTGCATGTGTGCATGTTTGAATTTGTATAAATCAGCATGAATCTGTGACCTTTTTGACCACAATTATTTTTTTATTTATTTGAAAATTGCTAACCAGGAGAGGCACACTGAGCCAAGGCTCATTTCCAGGTGCGAGCATGAGGAAAGGGAAGGGGAGAACAGTTTCAAAGAAATACAAACCAGACTGATAATGAGTGCTGTACAAACAGTAATGACAAAGAGTGTAAATGTGTGCCAAGTAAATAGTTGACAAACTCAAAAAGCAATTTTGCAAATAAGGTAGATTCCCAAGTGCAGGGAGCATGGATGTTGGTACACTGAACCAGTGCTGAGAGGAGGAAGGAAAGGTAATAAAGGGTTGAGGAATCATGTAAGAATACTGATCCTAAGTCAGATTTCATTGCAGTGGGATTCTAACATGATTTAAGTACTGTGCAAAAGTACACAGTTACGTGTTTTAGCCTGCACTAAGATACAAACCGAGTTTTGCATGATTTCCCAGTCCAATGCTGATGTTAGTTATTGCAGCTGCAAGAAAGATTTTGCAGATTAGGGTGATCTTTGCATAAAAGAACATCTATCATCGCCATCCCAAAAATAAAACAAATATTGCATTGTTTTCGTTGTGACCATGACAGTACCCAATATCTGGAAAAATACTACAGAGTAGCATGTGACAAAATTTGTTATGACCAGGGGAGAAGCGTTAAGTAACAGACATTATGCCAAATTGTGGTGTTGAGTTCAGAGGTGGTAAGCTGATAGAACAAATGTCATACATGACCACCCAAATGACACAGCTGTTTACCTATTCACTGATGCTTCTGTGTTTTCTTTAATTCCTCTAGAACAGTCTAGGTTGGCATAGCATCCATTGCCAACCCCATAGTTCCGTACAGTTTTGAACCAATGTATCCAGAAAACGAGATAACATGCAACTGACACAATAGCAGTCCAAGCAGCAGTAGCACTGATAGTGATGGTGACATGGTGAAGCAGAAACATTTGTAAGTCCAGCTGCAGAATGTGGACTGAAGTCTCTGCTCTAATTGCATGTCAATGAACACATCCCATGAATACTACTGTTGCAATGAGTTTCCATCTGCACTGGTCAAAAGCAATAAGAACTGTCAAACTGCACTGCCCTGTGTCACTGACCATGTTTCCTTTCCAGTAATGTTTTTTTATGAAGACACCTTAAAGTTACTCCTTTTTCAACTTCAGCACTTTTGGTAACATGAGCAACTCCTTCAGTGGTCTAGTAGTTAATCATATTTAGATGGTTCTATGATTAATATGTCTTTATTATTCCATTCTGACAACAAAGCTTTCTTTTTTTCTTTCTATTTTTGGCCCTCCATGTTGTCTAATCAGTTACCAGGTTCTCCTTCCACCTTCCAAAGCTCTCCTGCCTGTTGTTGGAGTCCTCTGATATTCCAAGCCACCAACAGCCTTTACTTAACATCCTCTCTGGACACCCCAACTGTAACCCACATATTTTCTCCTATGGGTGGGACCCTATGGGATGCCCCCAGTTCCACCAATTTGGGAGGAGGGCACTTCAGTCAGCTGTAGAGGCTCTGGTTGAGTAGTCAATGAAGCATGAGAGTAGTGGGAAGGACCGTACTGTGTGGTCGTGGGCTATGAGGCTTCATCTGCCTGGTGCTGTTGTAGTATTTTTCCCACACTAAGCCCTCCCTTAATGCTCCCAAGGGTGTAGTCCTGAGCAGTCACCTAGTGGAACATCTATCAGAATCATTGTTAGGGTGGGTGTGCCACAACCTACTTCCACAGATCCTCTGCCAGTCACTCTATGGGCATGTGATGCCTCCCCATCACTCACTGGAGAGTGCACCAGTTCCTACGTAAGGCCATTGCAAAGGGCCCACTTGTTCTTTCATGGATGACCTCCACCTGGGCCACTTGGGGGCACTCATACAGCAGAAGTAGGTGCCCTCCCTCCCCAAGGCAGGAGGCATCCAACCACTATATGCATTTCAGATTATGAATCTCTTATCTGATTGAATTTCATAATTTACTTTATGCAACATAGTTTTGAACACATTTTGAGCAATACTTTTTTGTTGTATAAGTTTATTCCATTTGAAGGGCCTCTTATTGATAAAATAATGTCACCTCATACATTTTTAGGGCCTGTGGGTGGTGATAAGGATGTAAGATGTGATGGACTTCAATCCATAAGAGGCACACCAACTGGATCCATAAAAGTAGCATAGATTGAATTATAGATTGACCTTTTTTGTTTCACATACATATTTTTTGTGACTTATTGCACAAGTCAGTTTTATGGGAAGAAGAGTACCTCCCCAACAACTACATTAAGTGTAGTGATTGGTCAGGGAAGTCCCTCAGTCTGTAACCATGTACAGTTGTTATTCTGAGTCAGACTACTTTGTAGCTCTTTAGAGCCACTGACCACCATCTGGTTTCATATAGTGATTTGGTCTTTCAGTAATTGCTTGCGCTGGTTGCCCAGGATACCTGGTGTCAGTGGAAGAGCATCAGCCTACAGTCAGTCCCCTTACAGGGCTGATTAGAGCAAAGCAGTAGTGCACTCAGATGTGGTGCAAACCTTGCTTATGTGTCTTGCCCCCACTAAACCTATCACACTCTGCAAAGTGCTATTGCTTTTTCTCTTGAAGCATTAAGCTAATTATTCTTCTGCCATCATAGTGCATAGGTATGGTTTCCAGAAGAATGACAGCATATGTGACACAGCTAGTGATTCCCCTCCACATCATTTAAAACATCTAAACACTGTTCATTTTGTCATTAATCAGATTGTTCTCAATGCTGGCCTACCATGCCTATGTACTGTGGATATATGATAGAAAAAAGTTAGGTTATGGGCACTGTGTTGTAATTCCACTTTGTCTTGTCAATAGGACATACTCCCGCTTTCCATGAAAGGGAGATAACTATGCTGGATTCTTACCTTTCAATGCTTTGGGGGTCTTTGTAGAAACAAATTCTCAGTAGGTCTCGAACAGCACATATAGCGGCCATTGTTGTCTGATGGCTTTATGGATCTCATTAAAAACAGTAGTAATTTTGATGATAATTTGCAACATGCACACTTTTTACACATTGTAGTGTGTGGTATTTTCACCATGCACATGTTTGCATATTTTCTGTAGCATACTTCACTTAATTGTACTTTATTGCACCTTACATGCGGTTCATGTCCACAGTGACTTTTGAATGTGCGAATGTGTATATACTGGCCTGGATATTCAAAAGGGTTGCGCATGGTGCAACAGGGAGGTGCCATGCGCAACCCACCAATGCACCCCGGCACAATATTCAGAGAGGCAAGTTGTGATGCGCAACCCCCGATGTGCCGGGGTGCATCAGTAATGTATGCAGCTCAAGTGTGGGGGGCATGCCCATACATATGCGGAACATCCCGATATCCAGCCCGGGATGTGTGGCACATATTCCAGCACAACTCCACCTTGAGCCGCCCAGAGGGATGCGAAGATGTGCCTGACAAAATCAGGAACAAATCCTGGCCACCCAAAGGTGAGCTGCCATATTGCAGGGCACAACACAGCAGCTGCCAGCCATGGGTGGCCACTCGCCCACCCAGCACACTGCCGACATGCCCCCTGCCCTGGGAGCATTGTGACCCCCTGCCCCGTCACCTGATTGCTGATATATGTGTCATATAGGTCTCTGGTGGACCTGTGAACCCCCCTTCACCCGATCATGGGCATATGTGTCATAAAGGTCCCTGGTGGACCTGTGTATCCCCCCCTTTGCCAGATAATGGGCATAGGAATCATTAAGGTTCTGGTGGACCAGTGGAGTCACCCCCTTTGCCCGATCATGGGCATATGTTCATTGAATGTCCCTGGTGGTCCAGTGGTAACCCCTTCCCCACCCGACCACTGGGGACCATGCCACCCAGCACCCCCCATGGCATCAGTGGGTGGAAGCACCCCACCTGCATGCCACCTGGCCACCCACTGAATGACAGCATACAGCACTGTCTGTACGCCCATTGGTCCATGCAGTGGACCAATGGGCATGCAGACCATACTGTATTGACAGGCCTGAGTATGTGAATGAATGCGTTGATTCACATATCAGGCCTTTGTAGTGCAGTATGATCTGCACGCCCATAGGTCCATGCAGTGGACCAATAGGCATACAGACAGTGCTGTACGCTGTCATTTGGTGGGTGGCATGTGGGCAGAGTGCTGCCACCCGCCAATGATGGGGGGGTGCTGTGTGATGGGGACCTCAGTAGGCGGCTGGGGAGGGGGGTACCACTGGACCACCAGGGTATCTTGTGCTATTTCCACTTACGATTGGGCAATGGGGTGGGTTTCCACTGGACCACCAGGGACATTCAATGAATGTATGCCCATGATCAGATGGGGGGGGGGATTCACAGGTCCACCAGGGACCTTATTACTTCATATGCCCGCAATTGGGTGAAGGGTGGGATCCACAGGTCACCAGGGACCTTTTACTTTCATATGTCTGTGATTGGGCGAACAGGAGTGGAGACTGCTAAGGGTCAGCAGGGCATTGGTCCCTGACGGCTGCAGCCTAGCAGGGCACCAGGCACAAGTTGCCGGGGATAAGCACACCACATGCAAATGGGGCCATAATGACATGCAAATGGCCCCATTTGTGCCTTGTATACATAATGGCCTCATTTGCATGCCCAGTGCTGAATATCATGGTTGATGCACCCAGCACAACTGCACTTGTGCTGGCGCATCCCCCTGCTCTCTTCTGCAACTTGCGCAGGTGCAATGCCACTGCACCGTGTGCAGTGCATGTGCCCTCAGTGCCATATTCAATGGTGCTGAGCCATGGCACAGCACCATTGAATATCGCCTGGTCCCTGCCCTGGTGCAACCCAGTTGCACTGCGCTCAGGCTTGCATCCCTTCCCGGCACAGTCTGAATATCCAGGCCCCTGTATATGTGTTTATGTAATATGGGTGGCATCTACAGTATTTTGTCTGTCTGTCTGTCTGTCTGTCTGTCTATCTATCTATCTATCTATCTATCTATCTATCTATCTATCTATCTATCTATCCAAACCCCTGCTCATTTGCCACAGTAAACGAATGATCATTTTGACACTGAATGTTTGTGACAGTTGAACTCCAATTGTGAGAACAAGATAGCCTATGGCCACATCAATGCACAAATATTGTGTGATAACTGCATTCAGACTAATGTGTGATAACATCTATCATACTGGTCTGAAAACCAAATAATGTGTTGATAAGTGCTTGCAATCAATCTTTTTGTGTGTGTCCTATAACTTAGAATGAAAAGTGCAATGGCATCACATCTTTTAAAGAGCTGTTAATCACACATGCCTATCTGAAACAAAGAATAAAATTACCTTCAGGGACCTGGCAGTATGAAGCCTAGATGTTTTTTAACGACAAAGAAATTAACTGCCATTGAATACCTGTTCCAGTCCAGGTGGACATTTGAAGGCCTGGAAGGGATGGATGGATAGACTAGTCAGGCTTCTACCTACCTTGAGTCTGGTCTGCTGCTTTATTTGATTGTTGGTTTATGTAACTCTAAGGTCCTGTTGTATACATCTAATATGAAATGAGCCAATGCACAATATCAGATATATCTTCTTTCATTGTACTTGACCTTGAGGGACCTCAGTTGTGGCCCTGACATCTGTGTCGTTATAGGTAAAGAAGTAATCAAGAAGACAGGTTTTATTTCATACATTAGCTCAAATAAAAATGCATGATATCTATATCTATGTATTGATAATATCTGTATATCAATGTCTATATTACAGGGGCATGGTAGTGCCACGATAGGTTTGAGTAGGGTGTTCAATGTTAAACCCCTAATTTTTAACCTTAATAACTTTGGCAGTGTTTGCCAAGATCAGTTGAAATTTTGCATGTGCTATCTAGAAGGCACGATATAAATCTGTGGAATGTTTTGTGATGGCAGCTTGTGCTGTTTCTGGGATATGCATATGTCATTTTTCTGTAGCTGTTTAATTTTTTTCCTATACTTAATATGGGATTTTTTTTCTCTCACCTGTAGCCTACACAGAATAGAATTTTTCCCCAAACATTCAGTGTACAGGCATGATGTCCTAAGGTAGTGTCTTTAAAAGGTTTTGTGAACACATATTACATTGTTCCAGAGTTATATTGCTCTAATGTTTAGTGTTTTTCTGTTATGAGCATGTACAGCATGGTTGTTAGCATAATGTTCTGATAAAACACCAGTAATTCTGTTTCACAAGAACATTTTTCATTTATTACCACTTGCTTCTCACAGCAAAAAACATTTTTCTTTTGTGCTGTGAGACCCACCATCTTGTTTCTTTTCTCCTCAAACTAATATTCATGGAAATGAGATACAAATTGTGTCATTTTGAAAAACAAAGACCAGAACCTAACTTAACAGGACATGGTTAGCTAGATTCTGAATTTTGTTTCTTCAATTAATTACCAGAAATACCTTTTCAGGGCACTACTAAATCATGGGTGCCCATCTTAGCAAAAGGAACTGTAGGCTCACATTCTCTGTATGAGAACAGTAGGACTTTCTTGAGCTGTACAGATGCAGTTTGAAGTGATGCTGTGGGCTGCTCTGAGAGTAGTGAACCACTATTTCCCTGTGTCTAGTGGTGCCCCCCACCCTCTTATTGCTGTCCACTTATGTATGTTATGTTTCCCTGGTGTCTAGTGGTGCCCTCCTATCTTCAGGCTGCCATCACCTTATGCATTTTATGTTTTCCTGGTGTCTAGTGGCAACCCTCACCCTCTGATCATTGTCCCCTTATGTATTTTATGTTTCCTTGGTGTCTAGTGACACCTGCACCCTCTGATTACTGTTCCCTTATGTATGCTGTTTCCCTGGTGCCCAGTGGCACCCCCAGCCTCTGATCACCATTCCCGTATGTATGTTGTTTCCCTGATGTCTAGTGACACCCCCCACCCTTCGATTGCCATCCCCACATGAATGCTCAAATATTAGCTATAATAAAAAAACCTTTCCTCATTGTTTTTTTTAAACCTGTAAAAAAGAAAATGATTCCTTACTGATCTAACCCTGCCCCCAACCTCCTACTTAGCACTCACCACCTGACCCCCCACTACACCCTCCCACACACCCTCACTCACCTGAACAGGTCCCATGGCATATATCCACTCTCCAGTAAAACATACATTTTGCTGCTGGAACTATTGACTGCAATATGAGAAACTAAGGTAAGTGCAGTTCATAATATTTCAAAGGAGTTTTGAACTTTGATGCATAACTTTATCATTTTTGCATATTTTCTCCTCAAATTTCAACATGGCCTTTTTGGGAGCCCTCCTCATGACCAATGGCAGTAGAAATATGATAATTAGGCCAGAAAGGTGATGCTGCAGCGATCTGGCAAAATCACCTTTTTGGGTGGGATTTTAAAATTTTCACTGTCATTGTTCACAAGGTAGGGTGGGTCCGAAAGAAGACTATATTGAAAATGTTGGGTTAAAATATGTAAAATGGCAAAGTTGTAAGTCCATGTTGAAATTTGTCTTCACCCCCTCTTAACATTGGCAATTTCAAATATTTTCAACATTGCCATTTTCACTCACCACCTTATGAACACGGCAGCTGCCATTTTTCAAATTGTGGCCAAAATGTGTTTTCACACCTGTGGTACGGAATACGAACATAGATACATACATAGATACATAGACAGTGTCAGCAGATAAGAGCCTATGGCCCACCCAGTCTGCCCATTTGAACTTATAAGTTCACTTTATGTTTTCCTAGAAGTCTGTTGCCCCCTTACCCCTGACCTCCAGAATTCCTTTATGTCTAACCCATACATTCTTATATCTCATCACTGTTTCAGCCCCTACCACTTCCTCTGGCAGGGTGCTCCAATTGCCCACCACCCTTTCTGTGAAGAAATTAATTCACGTTTCCTTGGAATCATCCTCCCTCCATCTTCATCCTATGCCCTCTAGTCCTGGAAAATATTTTTTGCTTAAATGTAGTGTATTCCTGCACCCTATTCCTCCCTGTAAGATACTTGTATGTCTCTATCATATCCACTCTCTCCCTCCTCTCCTCCAGGGACTACATATTCAAGTCCTTCAACCTGTCCTCATAGGACTTGTGATGCAATCCATGTACCATCTTTGTTGCCCTCCTCTGAACCTTCTCTATTCTGTCTATGCCCTTACAAAGGTAAGGTCTCCAGAATTGTACACTGCACTCCAGGTGGGGCCTCACTAGTGTCTTGTATAGTGGAATTATGACCTCCCTTTTCCTGCTGGTGATACCCTTGCCTATGCATCCCAGCATCTTATTTGCTTTACCTGCTGCCTTGTTGCACTGTTTCCCTACCTTGAGGTCAGAGATGATAACCCCAAGATCCCTTTCCTGCTTGGTGCATGCAATATCCTCACCTCCCAACTGATATATTGTGCCAGGGTTTTTGTGCCCATATGCATTATTTTTTTTTATTTCATTTCTTTTGTTAACCGGGTAAACATATGAGTCAAGGCCCTTTTTCATATGTGACCCGAGACTATAAAATAGTCACAAGATGGTATACAAAAAGATTACTTTTACATTCACTTAATACAGGAATACAAATACATGACATGTAAGACAAACAATATAATACAAATTATTTAAAATAGCAGTGACATTGCAAGCTACTCAATAAATGATGCTTCAATTTCTTTTTGAATAAATTATGACTACTCATAGTTCTCAATTCAATTGGAAGATCTTTCCAGTATTTTGGTGCTTGGATAGAAAAAGCTTGAGCACCCATTTTAGTTTTAGTGACTTTCAAATTTAAACAAGAAAGAAAATAATTTAATCTCAAGTTTCTTGGAGCTTCCCTTACAGATATCAGAGAATACAAGGGAGAGAGACTTTTTTGTCTCAATACATTATCTGTTTTACAACAAAGAGAGTATTTAGAACTCAAGTTAGGTGGTAGAAACCCTGAAACTTGATATAAAGTACAATGATGTGTACTATAAGGCAATCTATAAACAAATCTACAAATACTATGAAAAGTCATTAAGTTATTTACCACATGTTTAGACAAACTAGTAAACAAAAATGAATTATAATTCAGTTGAGAAAGTAGTATACTTTGGCTATATGTTTCCTGGCTTGTAAAGTTAACATATTCTGTAGTCTGAATAAAACCCCTAATTTTTGATATACTGATTTTGTTAAAGACAATATATGATTTAAAAATGTCAAATTTGAGTCCAAATTAATTCCCAAATAGCTAAAACATTGCACCTGCTCCAAATTAGTTCAATTTTTACCAAAAATATTCAGTTTCCCTAATTTAACCAACTTTTGTTTAGAGGCAGCTATCATACTCTTGGTTTTTGAAATATTCAATGATAATTTTAAGTCCAACAAACAATTTTCTAGACTCTGAAAATCTACAGTCAAATCTTGGGCAATTGTATCTAATTAATTAGAGCTATTATATAATATTATATCATCAGCATATAAGATTGTCTTAGCCTTAAGAATTTTACTTGGTATAAAATCCACAAATATGGAAAACAATAGAGGGTCCCAAGATTGACCCTTGAGGTACACCCTTTTCTAAAATTCTACTCTTTGACACTGAACCCTCCTAAAGAACTTGTAGTTCTCTACCTGATAAATAACTCTCCACCCATTCTAATGACAATCTGGATAATCCCTTGGCAGCTAGGCTCCTGAGGAGCAGGCGATGGTCAACAAGGTCAAATGCCTTGGACAGGTCCACAAAAACAGCATCAGTGAGCTCAACCCTCTCCATAGCCTCACTGATGTGGTTTGTGAATCTGGCCAGGGCTGTTCCTGTACTATGAAATTTCCTAAAGCCATGCTGCTCAGGAGCCTAAAGCCCAGTCAATTATAAGTAATCACTAATTTGTACCTCTGTTATCTTTTCTAAAATTTTACCTGAAGGATGGAGAAGAGAAATAGGGTGGTAATTCCCCAAATCTTTACTATTCCCCCTCCTTAAAAATTGGTCTTATTACATTTTTTTCCATTGTTGTGGAAAGATCCCTATTTCCAAGGACAAAGTAAATATTTTTGTCAAAGGCTTATAAATGTATGAAGATATTAACTTCAAAAACCTTGGCTGAATATCAATTCCAAAATTTTTGAAAGGAATTTTCTTCAAAATTTTCAGTACCTGATTGGGCTCTATTTCTTTAAAATGAAACATTAAATCATTTTGAGATGCTATAACTGTGTTCTTTAAGTCCTGATCATCCTTATCTACATTATATTTACCCATATCCAAAAATTGATGTAAAAAGGCTGTACTTATTTCTTATGGATCTTTTATTGTAACTCCTTCAACAAGGGACAAACCTGATTGTACATCTATGGGAGAAGACACCAAAGATTTGACTGAAGACCAGAATTTTTTTGGATTTGACAAATTTAGATCTTGTTGTTTTGTATAATAATCAGATTTACATAACCTTAATTTTATCTTACATTCATTTCTTAATTTCCAATAGCTTTGAAAATCACTAATATTTTTACTCAAGCAAAATTGTTTCCATGCTCGATCTATTTGTTTCATCAATTTAAACATCTCCTGAGTAATCCATTTATTCACTCTTCCCCTTACTCTCCTTGGACAGAATTTATTTTGTAACTCCAAAATTTGTATTGTAAAGTAATCTACTGCAGACTCTATGCAAGGTATTACATCCAAGTAAGACCAATCAATATCTCTTAAATCAGACTTTAATCCATCAACTAAATCTTTGGGATACTTTCTATAGGTAATCAGATGAGGGGGAGGCTTTATTTTCTTTGATTTACAAGTACAATATATTGCCAGGTGGTCACTGATAACATCTGGTATGACTCCAATCTTAATAATTTTAGTATGACTGTTAGTCAAAATCCAGTCCAAAACTGAATGATTATTTGTCTTCGGGTTCATGTGTGTAAAAGTTTGTACTAACTGACACAAACCTGCATTCCACAACAAGGACTCCATATTATAAGCATCACAGGAGTCCCAATGAACATTAAAATCACCTAACACTAAAAAGTCACCATTAAATTTGTAATTTGAAACAAATTGTAAAAACCTTTCAAGCCTTTACATGCAAATTTTGGAGGATTATAAACAGTACAATGTTTAAGTTTATAATTATCCCCTTGTTTTATCTCAATCAATAACCATCCATACTCTAATGGGGAATCAACCTTTAACTCCAGTTTAGACACAGTTAATTCTTGTTTGTAATACATCAGTATACCTCCACCCTTTTTTTTTACCCGCCCTGTCTTTTCTTATTACTTTATAACCATCTAAGGCCAAGACACCACTAGTTACTTAAGGTTTTAACCAAGTTTCTGTTAAACTCAAAACAGCAGGTTCATATTTTAAGACCCAAGCCTCTAACTCTTGTTTTTTTGGGAAATAAGCTATGAATATTCAAGTGTGCCACTCTTAGGCCCCCCTTCCCCAAATTAAGTGATCACCATACAGATTGGGACCTGGGTTTACTTCTATATCCCCAGATAGAGTAACAATAACCAAATACAAAAATACAATACAATATCTGGGCATAAGTTAGGAATTGGTACACTAAAACCACCTAAACTATACTGTGACTTTTTGTTCAACAATCCTACCACTTCTAATTTTAACATCATATTATGTCTAAATTCACAAAGAAGATTGGAATATATAAACTTATCTTTGAATCTACCTTGTTCAAACTTACCCACAGCATTATTTGCCAGGATCCAAACACTTGAATCCACGAGCATCAGCCCCAGTACACAACCCACCACTATTAAGCCCTTTTGCATTTTCACTTTTAAAAATGTTTCTAACACTTGATTATACAAATATAAGTGTCGATTTGTAGTTTTAAAATGTCAATAACCTTTATATCTTCCTTATTTCCTCTGCCGAGTGGCACTCGTGCCAGTTATGCTCACGCTCTCACACTTGTGAACAGCTCAATTTATTACCCTGACTGAAGCACTCAGCCACTAGACTAGCTGAGCAGAGTTGAATTAAACAGGGTAATTAAGCAGGGAAACGCAGAGTCCTTTTGTTTGAAATAGTAAAACAGCAGTTCTGAACAGGTTCAAAGTCAGCAGTTAAACACAGTGTTTCCACTCACTCAGCAGCAGCTCAGTCCACCTCAGCAAGATGTAACAGCAATAGAGGGCATACAGAGCATATCTTGCACTTCTTTCCATTGAATTTCAACCCCTGTCCATTCTTCAAGTTTCTGTAGGTCCCTTCTCATTTTGTCTACACCCTCTGGTGTGTCTACTCTGTTGCAGAGCTTTGTGTCTTCAGCAAACAGGGAAATTCTGCCTTTTATGTCCTGTGCAACTTCACTGATGAAGATGTTAAACAGCACAGGTACCAGCACTGATCCCTATGGTACCCCACTGGTCACTCTTCCCTCTGTGGAGTGACAGCCATTTACCACCACCTTCTGTGTCCTGCCACCCAGTCAGTTACCTACCCACCATACTAATGTCCTTCCCACACCCATAGTCCCAGTTTGTGTAATAGCCTTCTATGTGGCACAGTGTCAAAGGCTTTGCTGAAGTCCAAATAGGCCATGTCCACTGCTCTCCCCGATCCACCTCCCTAGTCACCCAGTTGAAAAATTCAATGAGGTTGGTCTGACATGACCTCACCCTGGTGAAACCATGTTGCCTTGGGTCCTGTAGTCCACTGACAACCAGATGTTCCACCAATCTCTCCTTCAGTAGTGCTTCCATGATCTTCCCCACATACAATATTGCCAGCAGATACAGGCCATTTGGTCTATTTAGTCTGCTTGACTGTACAGCACTTCAGTCCATTAGACTGCAGCTTCCCCGTCCCTCATATGCCCTCCTCCCATCTCACACCCCTCCCAGTTTGTACCCTTCCCCTGAATCTGTCCCACCCCCCTTGAAGCCCCCAACACTCTTCAGTGATACAACTTCCTCTGGCAGAGCGTTCTACCCTACCACCACACTTTCTGTGAAATAGTGCCTCCTCCTTTCCCTGTTGAACCTGCCCCCTTCCAACTTCATAGAGTGTCCCCTGGTTTTCCTTCCACTCTTCAGACTGAACACACACCTGGTGTCTGCTTTGTTCAAATCCTTCAGGTACTTGAAGGTCTCAATCATATCCCTTCTCTCCCTTCTTTCCTCCAGGGTATACATATTGAGCTCTCTCAGTCTCTCCTCATATGGTCTGTCCCCCAACCCCAGGATCATTGTTGTTGCCCTGCACTGTATGCCCTCCAGTAGTTCAATGTCCTTTTTCAAGTAGGGGAGCCAGAACTTCACACAGTACTCTAGGTGTGGTCTCACCAGGGACCTATACAGAGAC
The DNA here is from genome assembly GCA_016271365.2 of Neoceratodus forsteri. Taxonomy (NCBI): domain Eukaryota; kingdom Metazoa; phylum Chordata; order Ceratodontiformes; family Ceratodontidae; genus Neoceratodus; species Neoceratodus forsteri. The sequence goes on along the minus strand of CM057454.1, from coordinate 956,304,905 downwards.
AAGGTGACCTCCCCACTCCTGGAAGTAATCCCCCTTGCTATGCAACCTAGTATCCTGTTTGCCTTCACTGCTGCCTTTCTGCACTGATCAGAGTGGTTCTTCTCCCTGGTTACCAGCACTCTCAGATCCTTCTCCTCTTTGGATTTTGCTAACTGAACACCCTCCAGCGAGTAATTGTTTACTGGGTTCTTGAATTCTAAATGCATCACTTTGCACTTTTTAGCATTGGAACCAAGCTGCCAAGTGTGAGACCATTCTTCCAATTGTGCCCAATCCTCCTGAAGAACTTTTGCACCCCCCCATCTACCTTGGCACATATCTTTGTGTCATCTGCAAAGAGGCTGATCTTGCTCTTAATCCCTACTGCAATGTCAGCTATGAAAATGTTAAATAGAACCAGTTCCAGCACTGAGCCCTGTGGTACACCACTTGTTGCTGACCTAGGTTCAGATGCCTCCCCCCTCACTACTACCTTCTGTTGTCTACCTTGCAGCCAGTTCTCAACCCACCTGACTAGTTTCTTCCCAGATCCTAGACTCTTCAACTTGCAGGTCAGCCTACCATGTGGTACCGGGTCAAAGGCCTTGCTGAAATCCAGGTAGAGGACATTCACCATATGTCCCCTGACCAGTGCCCTCAAAACCCAGTCTTAAAAATCAACCAAGTTCATCTGGCAGGATCTGCCTGAGACAAACCCATACCTGCTGTCCTGGAGGTTGTTGTCCTCAAGAAATTGCACCAGCCTTTCCTTGAGGATTGTCTCCATCAGTTTTTACAAAATTGCAGTAAGGCTCACTAGTCTGTACTTCCCTGGTTCATCCTTGGGCCCACTGTTTTGGAGAGGTATCACATGTTCTTCCCTCCAGTCTCTGGGCATGCACCCCAAGTTCAAAGAGGTATTGAACAGGTCCACCAGTGGCCCTGCCAGTATCTCTGCCAACTCTCTCAGCACCCTGAGGTGGACTCCATCTGGGCCAGGTGCCTTGTCCACCTTCAGGGACTTAAGGCCCTCCCTCACCCTTTCCACTGTGAATTCCCCATCCACAGTTGCTTCTCCCCATCCTATCCCACCTCACTCTTCCTCTCAGGTATGGGCCCATGCCACTCCTTGGTGAAGACTGAATAGAAGTATTCATGAAGTACTTCTGCCTGCTCAGCCCCCTTTTCTACCCAACCACTTCCCTTCCTGATCCTAACAATTTGATCCATGCTCTTTCTCTTCTCTCTGGTATATCTGAAGAAATCCTTTTCCCCTCCTTTGATCCCCTGTGCTAACCTCCGTTCCCTAGCCACCTTTGCTTCCCTTACCACTCTGCTCACTTCTCTGGATTTTTTCACATATTCTTCTTTGTCTTCTGCCCTGTTGGATCACTTGTATGTCCAAACTACATTCCTCTTTTTCCTCACCTTCTCCACTACCTGTCTACTCATCCAACTGAGTTTCTTGGTCCTGGCTTTCTTGCTCTTTCTCTTTACTCATGTTTTAGTGGCTTCAGCCAGTCCTATCTTAATGACTGCCCATTTTTGTTCCATGTTCATTTCTGGGTGAATGCTTGCCATATGACTTTCCAGTTTGTTTCCCATCCTTCCAAAGTCCACCCTTTTGAAGTCCAGGACCCTATTTTTTGTAGTGGATACTTCCCTTCCCAGGTTGTTTGAAAACCACACTGTGCAGTGGTCACTGCTTGCCAGAGGTTCCTCCACCTTTTCATCCCTGACCAGTTCCCAGTCATCCAGTACCAGGTCTAGTATATTCCCTTCCCTCATTGGCCCCATTACCCTCTGGGTAAGGAAGCCATCCTGAAATGCTTCTGTGGGGATCTGCTCTCTAGAACAATTGGTTGCTGGGATGTTCCAATCCACCCCTGGTAGATTAAAGTCCCCTACCATCATGGTGTTCTCTTTGCCACTATGCCTCCTTATCTGCTCCCCAGTTCCCTGTCAATGTCCTCCTCCTGGGCCAGAGGTCTATAAACAACCCCAAGAAAGATCTCAGTCCCTGTCTGGCTGTGTACTGTAGTTGCAGCCAGATTACTTCTGACCTGCCCTCTTCCCCTTCCTGTCTATTACATCTGATCCCTTCTCTTATGTAAATTGCAACCCCCCCGCCTTCCCTTTATCTCTATCACTCCAGAAAAGCTTGTACCCTGGGATGGTTAGGTCCTAGTCATGGTGTTTGGTTGCCCACATCTCAGTAATGGTAGTTATGTCCACCTCTCCCTCTACCATCATTGCCTGAAACTCTGCCAACTTGTTTCACTGGCTTCTAGCATTTAGTGAAACCATTCTCCATGCTGCACCTATCCTTCTTGCTACCTTACCTTTCACTCCAACCTTTATTTTGCCTATGGTCATATCTATCCCTGTTGTGGGTGGGAGGTCCAAGGGATCCCCTCTTCTGGTTATTTCCAGTTCCAATGCCTCCCCCTCTACCTAGTTTAAATGATACCTCTCATTGATGAACTTCTCCAGCTTCTGCTTAAACACCTGTGAACCTGCCCTACTGAGGTGTAACCTATCCCCTGCAAAAAGATCTGTGTTATCCCATGTGCTACACCAGTCCCCCACCAATCCACACCCCTTGATTCCACACCATTCCCTCAGTCACTTGTTGAAGTTGCTGATTCTTTGCTTCTGGTCTGCACTGGCCCTTGGCACTGGCAGAACATCTGAGAAGGCTACCATTGTTCCCTCTTTGCCGCATAGCTTTCCCACTTCCCTGAAGCTGTCTTGTACCTCCTCTATCCTTCTCCCTTCCAGATAATTTGTTCTCAGGTGCACCACAATGTGTGCCCCCCCTTGCCACATATCTGCCCATATGCTGCCCCACTCTACTCACTGTCATGTGTCTTCTTGGTGTTCTACTAACCAAATCACCATCACGTCATTTCCCCCCTTGTCAATGTGTCTTCTTGGTGTACTGCCTACTGCCTCCCTGCTGTATACCTTTCCCCTGTAGTGTCATCACCCTCCTCCTTCACTGTAGCTCCCCTCCTCCCTGGTCTTCTGGACTAGTCAACACTGAGACTCTGTTTGCAGTGCTAATCTCCTTTCTTTGAATGAGTCCAGCCCCCCTTCCCACAGGCTGATATCTTTGCTCTGACCCAGTGTTAGTCATGCTCCTGTTCCTGACTTTTCTCCAGTCATCATTTTCTTTCCTTGGTTGCACCAGCTTGTGTGGCCCTCTTGCTGTTCCACCAAGTCCCCCCTTATTTTTGTCTGATTTGAGCTCTTTTGGATACCTCGCTAGTTTCCCTTCCTGGCTGTGTCCTCCCAGTTCTGTCTCCCCCATGCCTCTATGCCCATATGACATTATGGTGGTATGGAATCACATTTTGGTGGGGATTTGAAAATGGTCAACTACCAGGTTCATGAGGTGGGGTAACAAAAAGGCTATGCTGAAATTTGGATGTACAAATGCAATAACATGCCCAGGTTATGACTAAACAGTACAATATTTCAATGTTCACTCAAAACATTTGCTATTTTTTTATATTTTTACTGCAAAATTTCAACATAAAAGTTTTTCCACACCACCTCATAAATGTAAGAGGTGTTTTTTTTTTAATCCTGGATAAATTGTCTTTCCACATGTCTGCTGCAAAATGACATTTTCACCAAGATACTATAAATTCTACTAGTCATGTTTATAAGAGCAGTCATAAAAATGACTATCTTAAGCATCTGAGGTCACAATTTAAAAAAGAGTGAAAGTGTGAAGAGTGACTGTCTTAAAAGTGTACATGCAGTGAATGTGCCAGGCTATGTATTTCTGTAGGGAGACATATTCCTCCCATGGCTCTGGTACAAAAGGGGCCTGCACATCTGTACCTGTTCACATACACCCCAAAGAGACCTGCATGAATGAGGATATGATTCAACTATCTCAAAAAGAAAGGAAACTCTTTAATGCACCAGTTAGGGTAACTTAATGCCACACAAGTAGGGACATGTGGTGTTAGGGTTTCCAACCCTAACGCTCCTCCCCCAGCAGCAAAAAAAAATCATTACAGTTTTGACTTTCCTGAGTCTTTGCAAATCAGAGGTGGGGTCTTCCTTGGGGTTTTCAACCTATCACTCACCCCATTGTGTGAGCAAATAAGGTCAAATGTGATCTGTTATCTTCAGGCAGGGCCCACAAATTGTTAACAACATTTGGGGAGACACAGTTCTGTATGTTTAAACACTATAAGTGGTGAGCGTTGGGATTGAAAACCCCAAGGATGACTACACCCCTGATTCATCAAGACCCTGGACAGCCAAAACCATAATGATATTTTCCTTTTACTGCTTGGGGGGAGGGGGTGGGGAGATAGGGTTGGAAACCCTAATGCCACAGTTCCTGCTTTTGTGGCATTAAGTTAACCTAACTGGTCCATTAACAAAGTTTTTTTGCAAAGAATCTATATAAATAGAGATAGAGAAATAGAGATATGGGTATAGATAGATAATATGTATGTAAGCTATAACCCACGACAGGGTGTGGGGTTATAAGCATTTAATCCACACCTATGGTGTGTTGTGAGGCATTAGGCCACAGACCAAGCATCCTCACAGTGCCCCAGGTATGGATTGAACGCCTATAACCCCACACCCTGGAGTGGGTTATTGTGCTTATAACATGGGTTACATGCATGATTGTGTACAAGTCCTGAATATTAGCTGGCACACCTCTTTTTAATGTGAAAAACAAATTTTATTCTTCTGCCTTGAAAAGTAGTCCCTTTGAAAAGGTGCATTATCTGGCTTGTTATGGACATATAAGTCTTTCTCATGGGTTACAAAGTAGCATGGTGGATGTCAATCCTAGATATGTGTACAGCACTATGATATTTCAGTGTACATGACCATGACTGACTGTCTGTGGGCTGCTGCCAACTGTGGATTAAACTCAGAGTTTATTTATTTTTTATTTATTTATTAGAAAAGTCAGATTTACAACCTTTGAGTCATGGACTCATTTACAAATGCACCTCATCGCAGGGGGAGTAGACAGAGTTACATAGTGTGGTTACAACAGTGAGAACAGAACAGGTGCAGAACATTAAACATAGAGTACACATAGGTTGCAGTCAAATACAAGGTAACCAAGTGTTACATTGGGGGTACAGCTCAGGAGATACCTAGATAAAACCTGAAGAGAGTGGAGGTAGGGATGGGGAGTGGGATGGGAGGGAGGGGGAGAGGATAAACTGTCTGGAGGACATTGTCAAGTCAGGCAGGCCTGACAGGAAAATCCCACAGTGGGATTAATTAGGTGCATCTACAGCAATGAGCATCAAAGAGGTGGTTTTGGAGGGTGATTTTGAAGTGACCAATTTTGGCAATGTCTGTGATGCAGGGTGGGAGGGAACTGAACCAAGCAGGGGCTTGGTAATAGAAGGACCTCTGGGCTAGCAAGGTCTTGGTTTTGGGCACCAGAAAGGTGGCCTTGACAGAGATATGGGTGGAAACAGACGAGGACGCATGCCATAGAGAAGCAGAGACCCCCCAGAAAGAGAGCCCTAGAAGAGATTTTTTGGTGACTAGGCAGGTCTGGTAGTGCAGACACTCCTCAAAGGTGAGCAGGTTGGTAGTGGAGAAGAGTAGGCAAGTGTGAGTGCAGCTATGTGGTCAAGAGCCTGCAGGTTTTATTGATTGAGAGCTGGATTTTAGTCAAGGCGGTATTGTTTGCCACTGGGTAAATGGGCAAGCCATAGTCCACTAGTGACAAGATGGAAGAGGTGATGGCCAGCTGGAGGGCAACTTGGGGGAGGCAATCTCTATGACGGTATTGTAGGCCTATCCAAGAATTTATGGTGGAGGATAGGGCATTGATGTGGGTGTGGAAGGTGAGAGCCAAGTTGAAAGTGATGCCTAGATATTTGTAAGAGGTCACTTGCTCCAGCAGGTGCAGAGTGCTGGGAAGAATGAAGAGGGGGTCATTCTTAGCCTTGTTTTGGTGATGGGAGAAGACCATTGACTTAGTCTTCTTTAGGTTAATGACAAGTCTGTGGCCAAGGAACCACTTTTCTGCTTGGTTGTAGATGTGCAGGATGGATACCCGGAGAGAAGAGGGATCAGGGTGGGATGCAAAGAGAACTGCATCATCAGCATAGAGGAGTTTTTTTCCTGTGCAGGAACTGGGGAGAGTGTTGAGGTAGAGGCTGAAAAGTGCAGGACTCAGAATGGAGCCCTGGGGTACCCTGGAATGAATGGACCGGGTATTGGACAGGGAGCTGTTTGTCTTCACATGCTGGGATCTAGCAGAGAGGTAGCTGGAGAACCAGGCAAGGGGACCAGTGGAAAGCTGAGTTGGTGGAGGGAGTCAAGCAGGACGGGGTGACAAACAGTGTCAAATGCCTTGGAGAGGTCTATGAACACTGCACCAACAAGGCTGCCGGAGTCAAGAGCAGAGTGCAGGCATTGAAAGAACTCCAGGACAGCAGTAGTGGTACTGTGTCCTGGGTGAAAACGATGTTGTTCTGGGCACATTATGTCATATTTGGCCAGGTACTCAGAGAATTGAATAGACACTATTTTTTCTAAGGCTTTAGAGATGGGGGAGAATAGAGATCGGCCAGTAGTGGTTAGGTGTGGACCAATCTCTACTCTTATGTAGAGGGGTGATTTTGGCTGATTTCCAAGCACTGGGAAACTGACCCAGGCATATAGACTGGTTTAGTAGGTCTGTAAGGAGGACTAGGATGACATCCAAGACCAGGCAGAGGATCCTGGAGTCTAGGGGGTCACAGCTGGGGTTGTTGCTACCAAGAGCTTTTAGCAGGTGTGGCCTGGCTACATGGGAGGATATAGTGTGCAGGTAGAAAGGAGGGCAATCCAAGGCAGGGGGGATAGAGGCAGGGACTGGGTAAAAAAAGTTGTTTTGGAGAACAGAGGTTAGGTCAGAGAAGGTAGCATTGAGGCAATCATCTATGTGAGTTGTGTCTGTAGTGACGGTGCCATCGATGGAAAGCTGGAATGGTGGAGGGGGAGCAGGCCTTCCCATTGAGCTCTTTCATGCTGTCCCAGAATGTTGGGGGTGGAATCCCAGGTAGATGTGAGGGTGGTCTGATAGTGCTCTGCCTTGGCCCGTCTAATGGCCCAAGTGCACTGATTACGCATGGATGGATGTGTCACTATTGTGGCTGAGATGGAGCTAGCTGAAGAGATGGTGAATGTGGAGAGGAAACTATGAGAGGAGAACCACAGAAGCTGTCTACAGTGAATCTGGGCTACAAATCGCTGCTGAAAACATATGTGTTATTAATATCACAAACTTTATTGATAACCATTCACTTCCACCTCACTTTGGTGGCATGCTGTGCACTCACTGCACTGTAGCACATGACTTCTTTCTTTGTGCAGTTTTCTGCAGTTGTCACTTTTCAGGCTGCTCAGATGGCACTTTTCGGGCTGCTCAGTGGCATGGCTTGGGTGACTTGACGATTGGAGAAAAACATAACACAAAACCAGCTCCTGCCATGCAGTCCTCTATTACCAGATTTGGAGCACGACAATCCAGAGCACAACCGGGTAGCTGGCAACTCCTAAGTCGCAGGTAACACTGACCCTTACTGTGGGGGACAGGGTGGGGGTTGTCCATGAGTCATGACCCTCAGAGACAGACAGACACATGTACTGTGCAAAGACAGACAGGGGACACTGCAGCACTTTGCATGTACAGGTTCTGCTGTCACAGTCTCCTTGCTCATGGCAAGGCTCACTGTACCGAGGGACTGCACAGACATCAGTGGAGACCACCTCTTTCCTTGTCACACCACACAAACATGGAGCACACCGACAGACATTGTGTGTTTCTTCAGGCCCAGGAGGAGCAGGATGGGGTTGGGGGCTCCATGGCCCAACTGCTTCAGCTGATGACAGAATCTGGGACATTTCTGATTGGACATCCAGCTACTACCCACAGCATATACTTCTCCACTGCATGTCTTGGTCCTTGTTTCAGAAACCCACTGTATAAAGTGATAGGGTGATCACACGATCCCTTCCCCCCCCCACCACCACCACCACTAATACCGTGACATCGGGGTACAATATAGTGGTAACAGATGGATCACATTCTATACTTGAAGTGGTTCTAGCTCAGCCAACCTCAAGAAAAAAAAAATGGGAGTAGCCCAATACCAATCAAAGCAAGCCAAACAGAATCACAGGTTGGTAAGAGATGAACCCACTCACCAAATAGTCTTAATAATGTAATCAATTTATTTGATAAAAATATTCATGTGCTGAAGAGCACAGTGTCCTTTGCATATGTTTCAGGAAGATAAATCCTTCATCAGTGAAGAAACACAAATGCTCATTCTTAGAATTAGAAACAAAATAATTATGTTTCATAAATGAACATAAAGTGTTTAAAAAAATACATTCCAATAAAAGTTCTAGTTCCTCACCCAGTTAATTATCTATACCAAGTATATTTTTCATCTATAAAAATTAAATAAAAATATCACTTAATTAATTAGGTGTCATACCTGCGAATCCTTAGCTGTTTTAATCCAATGTTTTTCACTTCTATTCATTCATAAAGTGTAAATGCATACCTAATTTCTGTTGGTGCATAATCTTGCTCAGGCATAGTTAACCAGATTTTCAATGACTTTATGCAAACAGACAGTATATTACTCAATCACATCTTCTTGTGCCAAAAGGCCTTTCCACAAAACATTTTTTGTCTATATCCAATTTCTAAAAAAAGTTCTGAAATCATCAGTTGCCAGTATAACCAAATTGTAGTTAAAAACTTTTTCAGTAAGCTATCATCACTCAGTAAATAAGATAAGCATGTTCTATCATAAACTTTGATATATCAGGCTATTTATCATGTTTAATATACCATTTATTTCCCTTTCTAGAAAACATAAAGTGAAAACATTATGTACTTTAGTAATCAGCGTTAAATTCAAATCTGTCTGTAAAACAGAAATTCTAAGCTTTAGTGTCATTCAGCTATCTGGATATCAGGAAAAGATGGCAGAAATAGAGCCATATATTCAGAACTTTGCCCTGGAGCTAAATTAGCACTGCCTGGTGTGCTAAATTAGCCTGGAACAAATAGTCCACCATATTCAAAAGGAATAGCCCTGGTGCTACTTCTGCTTAATATAGCATGCTAAGGAAGTCGGGAAAACTGGGCTGGGAGTGCAGTGCTAAAATAGCTCAGGAAATACCACAGCTCTGCATATAGCAACACGGAAGTGCAAAATGCAATGGCAGCCCAATGAACACAGAGGTGGAGGAAGTCTGAACTGCAGGTGGAGGGCAGTGTGTATGCTTGCAAAGAGGCATTTCACAACAACTGCAAAATAAAGCAGACCACACACTGCCGAACTGTGCTGTGCTGATTTGAGGTTTGCCCAGGGCTAATCCAATTGCACAGTGCTAACACATTAGCCCGGTGCAAGCAGGTTAGTCGGTGGTAAAGGTATGCTATATTCAAAGCTTATACGCAAATTAGCCTACTTAGGCAATCCATGTGCAAACATCCACATTAGCATCTCATCAAGGCCTGCTTAGCATACATTAGTGTGACGATTGCCTGGTGCTTTTCCGTGGTGCACACAGCTCCACCTGTAGGTCAGTCTGGAACTACCAGGTCAAAAACTGCAGGCTGGATGGTGTCCATAGCTCCACCTGTAGGTCAGCCTTGAGAAACAGTTTGTTAGCTGCAGGCCATAGGTGTCGGCAGGCATATGCAGTGCATACCTCCCTCCCAGTCAGCACTGGAATGAGGGACACAGACACTGAATGTGGAACAAAGAGAGACACTGATCCCCATAATGAGAGACACATCCAAAAACATGGAGACACAAACACAGGACACAATGGAAACCATTACATTTGGATGTACACAGGGTAAGAGCTATGTAGCACCATAGAATAATATAACTCCCTGCTTGAAATTCTGGATGTACAGTACAGTCTGTAAAACAGAGGGATGTCCTCTGTACTGAGGGACACTGTAGGGGACTGTATAACTGTGTGTGTATATAAATATAAATATATATATACTGTATAGTCCTTGCAATAAAATCTGTCAATGCATCAGTTAGGGTGAATTAGGTTCCATGTGAATATTTCGATCATTTAATCACGACGTAAAAGTTAGCGATTCATAATTAGCAAGTGTCAATACGGTGATGGTAAAGTGCAGAGAACCATAAATTAGTGATCATGGCTTTATAGCGATCAGGTATCATGCCTTTCCCTTTTTCTAAATTCGCAAGGATGCAGTTCTGTATTCAAAATCCTACCTGTAACCCAGTTAGTTTTCCCTGTTAGTCTTCCTAAATGTTGCCATGGGTAACCAGTAATTCTGCTCCCAGAATGCCTTCACCCAGAATGCCTTGTCTCAGTTCTGGCCCCATAATGCCTCTTCCCAATGGTGTGGTCATGGGTACTGTTTAAAATTGCAGTTACTGGTGCTTCGGTCTCTATTACTGGATAGAGTGATGGAACTTGAACTTATTAACAGCCAAAAAGGTAGGCCCTTAGCCTTGTTCCATGTTTATCTATACAGAAAGGACAAGGAAACCACCAAAAAAATATACTGGTGGCGTGTGGATGCGCACAAATATAACTGCTTAGCTCAAATCCTCACAGTGGGTAATGAGGTTGTTAAGAAATGCAAGACTCACACCCATGTTGCTGATGCTGGGGATGTGGGTGCCAGGAGAGTTATGGCAATCATTAGGGAAAGAGCTAGAAGTAGCATTGAGACCACTTCACAGGTGGTGGTGCAGTGTACTGGTTCAGCTAATGATTCCCTAGCTGGTCATTTACCTGTGGTCCCCCTAATCAAGTGAACAGTGCAGAGAATAAGACAGGTTGAGAGAGGTTTACCTGCTACTCCTGCTACTGTACAAGACCTAGTAATAACAAGAGAGTTTACACTAACAATGTGTGGTGACAGTTCCTTATGCTTTGACAGTGGGAGCGAGCAGGACAGAGTCTTGATTTTTGCAACCGAGGGAAACAAACAGCTGCTGAGGGAGTCAAGTGACTGAATGCTTGACAGCACGTTTAAATCTTGCCCAACTCTGTTTGAGCAACTGTACACACTGCACTGCATTAGGTCAGGAACAGTTATTACAGTGGTCTATATTCTCATGAGTTCACGAAAAAGCAATGCCTATGCAAGGGTGTTCAAAACACTTAGTGAGCTGTGCACTGCATTGTCCCCTGAATCAGCAATTATGGATTTCAAAAAATCCGCTTGGAAGGCATTCAGTGATGTGTTCCCCAAAACTGTTGTCCGCGGCTGTTTTTTTCACTATGCACAGGCTGTATGGAGAAGGATCCAGAAGTACCCTGATGTTCAAGAAAGGTACTGTGCAGATGTTGATTTCTTCCTATACCTCCGAATGCTGCTTTCACTAGCGTTTGTTCCTCCTAATGATGTGGTATCAACCTTTGACGACATGAGAGAGTGGGAATTTTTTATGGCCAATGAGAAACTGCTGACGCCACTACTCGATTATTTTGAGATCACCTGGATTGGAAGACAGAGAGGTTGTGCTGGCAGATGAATGCTCATTTTCCACCTGTGCAGTGGAACTGCTACGATGCAATGACCAGAGGCATAGCAAGAACAAATAATGCTGTTGAAGGATGGCATCAGGGGTTCAATAGCCATCTTGGATCCTGCCATCCCAGCTTGTGGAGGCTGATCGACTGCCTAAAAGAGGAACAGAGGCTGACAGAGCTTACAATAGAGCAACTGGTGTCAGGGGCTAGCAGTTCTGAAGCGAAAAGGAAGTACAAGGATTGAAACAGTCACACTGAGAAGATTGTTACACAGTATGCAGCTCGGAACTAGTATGATTACCTCCGAGGTTTAGCATATAACTTCCAATTTCAGCTGTGAAATGCGGAGATGACAGATTTTAAACTATGCAAATGAAATAAAAGATGTGGTCACAATCCTCAAGATTGTGTTTTTTTTCCTCTATTCTTTCGCTATTTTGACGCTCACCATTCCTGTTATCACTATTACGTCTTGCTGGCATACACTAACTTTAGCTATTTTAGTGCGGTCACTATTTTTAACATGTTGCAGCAATCACTTTTGATATTTATCACTCACTATATTTGACTCGCTATTATTCCCACGCTAATATCATGGGATACTGGTGAATTATATAGCAACAAAAGAAGGGAAATGAGGCATTAGGGTTTCCAACCCTAGGGCCCCACCCGCAGGGTTCCCACCCTTACCACTCCACCCCAACCCCTCCACCCTCCACATGCCAACAGTCACCTGTGTGTGTGTGTGTTGGTATCAATAGCCTAACTCTCACCCCATTCTATGTGTAAACAAGCTGAGGTGGTGTAGTACAGGAGCATGGGGTGAAGGTTCTGCTGATGACCCCAATGCATGCAGATGCCTGTTGGCATGTGGAGGGTCGATGGGTGGGGTGGAGTGTCAGGGATGGAAACCTTGGGGATGGGGCATTAGGGTTGGAAACCCTAATGCCTCATTTTCCTGCTTCTGTCACTATAGTAGTCACCCTAACTGATGCATTAATGGAGTGTATTGCCAATGAATATCCCTTCTTCTTCAGACAGTATAACTGTATCCACATTTTGCTGTGGGAGAACAGGGTCCCATCCCTCCATCCAGATTATACAACAGTATCCATATTTCACAGTGGAAGCACAGGGTCCTTTGGACCCTGTGCTCCCATCCCTCCACAGATGCAGTTGGTCAGACCATTGCACCATAAGGTTCAGTTTCAGGGCCCCCTTTAATAGATCTGCCCCTACGGAGATGGTCCAATACCGCCCTTTAAAGGGTATTGGCCCCGATGACCTAATGGTGGTGCTGGATCTATCGAGTCTGTCGGGTGAATGCATGAGTCCAGATGGTCTTGTATTTGCCTATAATAAGGCTGTGGGAGATGCTCTGGACAAAATTGCTCCTGTTCATGTTCGGCCTCTCACCATCTGTCCAAGGAGTCCATGGTTTGATGGCTCCTTGAAGGAATTAAGGTGAGTAGGCCGAAGGCTGGAGCGAGCCTGGCAGAAATCGGGCCTTGATGCTGACAGGCTTAGATTGTTGGCCCATTATGATGGCTACCAATCAGAAATCACTCGTAAGAAGGCAGAATTCCTGTCCAGAGAGATTTCTGCTGCAAAGAATCGACCGGCTCAGCTTTTCTGGACTGTGGACAGACTGTGCAATCCAGTCTGTCTTCAGCCTAGAGAAGCCTTTTCTCAGCTTAGATGCGAGGAGTTCGCTCACTTCTTTGCAGATAAGGTTGCCAGCATCAGGTCCGGCATCGGTCTGACCTCTCCTACGGGGGATTGTGGTGGACGACTGGTGGTATCTTATCCTCGGCCTGTCTGGTTAGATTTTCACCGCCCGGAATTCATGGACATTGTGAAGATCATCCAAACAATGCGACCAACTAGTTGTAGTTTGGATCCGGGTCCTACACCGCTGTTAGTAGGTTGTGTAGATGTTATCTACCCAATCCTTGCTGACATTATCTGGAAACTCTTGAGAGGGGGGGGTTTTCCTGACCCCTTAAAGAGGCAGTAGTTCACCACTCTTAAAAAAATCCTCCTTGGACCCAGACTGTCTAGCTAACTACCAGCCTATCTCTAACCTGCCATTTGTTGGTAAGGTTATTGAAAGGGCAGTTGCATTGCAATTGGATGATCATCTTACTTCTCATAATGTCTATGATACTCTCCAGTCTGGCTTCAGGAAAAGGCATAGTACTGAGACTGCCCTTGTTCGGGTATTGAGCCACCTCCTAATGGCCAGAGATTTTAAGGCTTGTACCATTCTGGTCCTTCTTGATCTTTCTGCTGCATTTGACACTGTAGACCATGGGGTGCTACTGGAGTGACTGTGGGTCTTTTGTGGGCTGTCTGGTACAGTCCACAAGTGGTTTTGTTCTTACCTCATTGGCAGGTCTCAGAGAGTTGTCACCGGAATTTATTTCTCTGACGCCTTCTCCCTGCCGTGTGGGGTACCACAGGGCTCCATTTTAGCTCCCATGTTGTTTGCAGTGTATATGCTGCCATTGGGAAAAATCATCAGGAGATACAGTTTGAGTTTTCACTGCTATGCAGATGATACTCAGCTGTACCTGCCCTTTCTCCCCGATCAGAGTGATGCACTCTCTGTACTTAATAAGTGCCTGGATGAGATCAGAATTTGGATGAGTTTGAGCTGGTTGAGACTTAATCCGGATAAGACTGAGGTATTGGTTGTGGATCCAGGTCGTCCGGGGGGGGGTTGGGTGTTGGACAGCCATCGGGTTTATTACTTGGTGGCATACCGCTCTCTACCTCTTGACAGGTGTGAAATCTGGGCGTTATTTTTGATGATGGTCTGACCCTGAAATCCCAGGTGTCAGCTGTTGTCAAATCCTCTTTTTACCCTCTGAGGAATATCACCCGGGTGAAACATCTGATTCCCCGGGAGGACCTTCCAACTTTGGTCCACGCCTTTGTTACTACCTGTCTGGACTACTGCAATTCCCTCTACCTAGGGCTACCAGGGGTCGATATCCGCCACCTTCAGCTAGTGCAGAACGCTGCAGCCAGGCTTTGACTGGGACTCTAGAACCAGTCACATTACGCCTGTGCTTCACTAACTGCACTGGCTGCCTGTTCGTGGTGGATCACCTTTATGTTGGTTTACTAACCTTTAAAGCCCTACACAACCAGGGACCGGCTACCTGAAAGATCTTCTGCCCCTATTGCCCCCTCCGTCTCCGGCCCGCTAGTGAGGGATTGCTAGAGATTCCCAGGTTCGTTTGAGTTATCTGATCTCGTGTTTTGCTTTTTCGGCTCCAACCCTGTGGAATTCTCTACCTCGCTGGTTAAGAGCATGCCCGACCGTTGACAGTTTTAAAATTGCTTTAAAGACATATCTTTTTACCCTGGCTTATTCTTTACAGTTATGGTTGTTTAATGCTTGGATTTTGCTGTTCTATTTATTTTTGTACAGCGCCTTGATTTCGAAAGGCGCTTTATAAATAAACATGACTTGACTTGACTTGACATATGTATCTAGCTGTGGAAATACAGGGGTCTATGGGCCCTGTACCTCCACACATACACTTACAGGTAGGCATAGTGTAATTACATCAGATAGTCATAACTGTGACATCCTAAATAATTTTCACCCCAAATGTTCAACATAACCTCCTTATCACCTCATCACATGTACCCAGTACAGAAAAACTACAAAGCCCTGTGGAAATATAAGTCTGTGCAACTGTAACTCCGTTTTGCACCACAGGAGCATAACATTTTTTTTTGGCAGGATCTGAAAACTTACAGCTGTACTGTTTATGAGGTGGTGTGTAAAATGGCAAATGTTGAATATCTGGAGTGAAAATGTGATAAATTGGTGAAGTGACGAGTGTGCATAAAAACTGTGCAACGCATGCTCGTAACTCTGTCATTTTGTGGTGTTTTTCACCATATTGCCAAAATGGGTGTTTTGGGACCTCCCATCATAAACAGTTGCTCTGTGATGTTGTTGTTCCATCCCTAAATTTGATTTGGCAGAGCGATTGTGTCATTCTGCACCATAGGTGCAGAAACACATTTTGGGCAGGATGTGACAAATGGCAGCTGTGCTGTTCATGAGGAGATGTGACAAAATAGAAACACAGAAACATAGAAACATAGAAACATAGACTTTGATGGCAGATAAGGACCACTTGGCCCACCCAGTCTGCCCATTTCCCTACCTACTGGATAAGCTGCAGATTCTAGTTAACCAACAGCCTGCTTCCTGCAACCCCCCACTATAATTGCTTTGTGTCTGTCCCATGCATGTTTGAATTCCCCCACTGTTTTAGACCCAACGACCTCCTCAGGAAGGCTGTTCCATGTATCCACCACTCTCTGTGAAAATAATTTCCTCACATTACCCTGAGCCGTCCCTCTATCTTTTAAACTGTGCCCCTTGTTCTTACACATCTCTTTTCTGAAAGATGCTACTTTCCTGGACTTTGTTGATTCCCTTGAGGTACTTGAACATTTCTATCATGTCCCCCCCCATCCCTTCTTTCATCAAGGGTATACATATTAAGCTCTCTCAGTCTCTCTTCATATGGTTTCTGATGTAGACCCTGCACCATTTTAGTTGCCCTCCTCTGGACTGCTTCCATCCTGTCTATCTCCTTGCGTAGTTGAGGTCTCCAAAACTGCACACAATACTCCAGATGGGGTCTCACCAACTGTCTGTATAGAGGGATAACCACTTCCCTTTTTCTACTTGTGATGCCCCTTCCTATGCATCCCAGTATCCCCCTGGCTCTCCTTACTGACTTTTCACATTGCTTACCCACCTTTAGGTCATCTGATATGACTACTCCCAGGTCCCTTTCCATTTTTGTTGTTGTTAGTATCTCCCCTGCTATTGTGTACTCTTCTCCTGGGTTTTTGTCTCCCAGGTGCATTACTTTGCACTTCTTTGCATTGAATCTAAGTTGCCATATGTCTGACCATTCCTCCAACCTTTCCAAGTCCCTTCTCATCTTTTCTACCCCCTCTTGTGTATCAACTCTGTTACAGATCTTTGTGTCATCTGCAAAGAGGCATACCTTTCCCTCTAGACCCTCTGCAATGTCACTTATAAAGATGTTAAAGAGGATTGGACCCAGTACTGAGCCCTGAGGTACTCCACTAGTAACCCCCCTTTCTTCGGAATGTGTTCCATTCATTATTACCTTCTGTGTCCTGTTGTGCAGCCAGTTCGCTACCTAGGCTACCACCCTGGGACCCACTCCCAGGCTGGCTAACTTGATTATTAATCTTTTGTGTGGGACTGTGTCAAATGCCTTGCTAAAGTCTAGGTAGGCCATATCCACAGCCCCTCCCTGGTCTATTACTTTGGTCACCCAGTCAAAGAAATCAATTAGATTAGTCTGACTGACCTTCCTGCTGTAAATCCATGTTGCTTTGGGTCCTGTGCTCTGCTGGCCTCTAGATACTCAACAATTCTTTTTCTTTCAGAAGTGATCCATCATTTTCCTACCACTGAGGTCAAACTTACAGGTCTGTAGTTTGCTGCTTCTGCCTTGCTCCCACTTTTGTAAAGGGGAATCACATCTGCCCTCCTCCAGTCCTCAGGTACCTCCCCATCCTGCCATGAATTGTTAAAAAGTGTGGTCAGTGGTGTCACTAGGTCCCCCCTTAGTTCTTTGGTGATGTTGAAACTCTGGGATAAAAATATTAGAAAATAGCAAAGCTACGAGTGTGCATAGACACTGTGCAATGCACGCTCATAACACAGTCATTATTTTGAATGTTTTCTTCAAGTTTGCAACATGGCCTTTTTGTGACTCCACCTCATGAAGAGTGGCACTGTTGTGTCAGTCATCAGTCCCAAAAGGTGATTCCATGCAGCAACCACAAAATCACCTTTTGGGATTAAGTAACAAAATGACAGCGACAGTGTTCATGAGGTGGGATCCCAAGAACCCCATTTGAAAATTTGGTGCTAAAATCCCTCATGATGGCTCAGATATTGTCATAAATTGAAACCCCCAGTGTCAGAAATGATATGGTGCCTACTGTATAGTGCCTTTGATTCTTCATTGTGTGGTTCAGCTTTGAAGAGTGCAGATGTATCCTGGTCCTCAGAAGATGTCAGCGCCAACCTCCGGAGGTTAGTGTGGGGTAAGGGGAGGTGGGTGCTCAGTGGGAGGGTAGGGATGGGGTGGGGGGACTGGGAAGATGATGAGAGACTGTTTTCTTTATTCCATGTTAAATGTAAACTAACAGTGCACAATATATGTGGGCACACTGGGGTGGGCTAGCAGTGTGCCACATGAGTTGGGGGGATACAAGCTGCCAACAGGGGGATTGGGCACCCTTATTGGCAGGACATTATTTTAATTATAAGTTGACATTTGGGCACACTGGGTTGGGCCCCCAGTGTGCCACAGGAGTTGAGGGGGGATACATGCTGCCGAAAGGGGTATTGGGCATCCCCATCAGCAGGGCATTATTTTAATTGTAATTTGACATTTGGGAACACTGGGGTGGGTTCCCCGTGTGCCACATGAGTTGGGGGGATACATGCTCCTGACAGGGGGATTGGGCACCCCCATCGACAATACAAGTGGGTGGGGGGCACTAGACTACCAGGATTGGACCTGGTTGTAATTAGAAGTTACACTTTGAACTACTATGGTAGTAATTTGAAGTGTCATTTCTAATTACTTCAGGTTCCACCACCACCTACCGCATGCTTTTTGCAGGTGGTATTTAGCGCCGCACTACAGGTGGCACTAAATCCTGTAGCGTGGCACTACTTTTGAATATGCGCTGCACTGGCATTCATGGCCACTCCTCTAACCCCCACCCCTAAATACATTATCTTTTAGTGGTGGTGCTATCACACAGTGCCAGCGCTGTTAGGGCTTTTGAATATTACAGCCTGGTGCAAATCCAGTGCTATTCCAGCACTACGGATTTGCACCCGGTGCAAAGCTTTAAATGCTGGGCCCATAGACTCCTAACCATTTTTAAATAATTCACAAAGTACACACTTACTTTGAAGTACATGTAATGTTGTCATGACCTCCGCTGTCTCTTAATGGAGGTGCAGTCGGTGTCTTGAGCAGTTCTTTTATACTGCTTGCATGAGGAAAATCAGGCACATGGCAATGAGTCTGTATCACCTGACAGACTCCAGAGCCCTGTGTGCCCGACCTGCTAAAAAGCAGCACCTAGCAACTAACAACAAAATTGCTAGCTGTCTCCAAGTGCTACAAATAGATTTAAAAACAACTTTCAAATATTTCTCATATTGATGTACACATAAATTAGATACTGTATTTTGTTCAATAAAGTTACAGTGTTATTGAGTATTGTTTCTAATATTTATTACAAAAATTATTATTAGGTTAAATACTGTGAAGGGGAAACAGACTAAAGGATACCCCAACAAAAGCCACTTCCATAACCCTACAAACAGAATATCAAGGTGCTTCTATAGAAATTTTTATTTTAAGTTTTGTTGTTATTCCAGGTTAGTTTATTTTGCTGCTGTACTTGAAGGACGGTGTGGGGATCCTAATCTGAGAGTGTAACAAATGGGAGGAGGGCGTGGACATGTGGGGCTCTAATCATGCCAGTTCCATGTAATAACAGCGACTGCCGAAAGGTGAGCTGCGTTATCGCAATGTCAGTGGTGAAAACATTTTTGACACTCTGACATTCTCAGTGCATGGAACAACGGCGCCAGAGACTTACAATTTAATGCTTTCTGTGGGGGAGGGCTATGCCCCCAACCCCCCTACTTAAGGATTCTCAACTCCAGGGGTGTGCATGTCGGGGCGGGGGCGAAAGCACAAAAAATAAAGTTTTGAGCCAGGTGAAATAAAATTGCACCAGCACCCAGATCTGAACCTGGTACCTCACCCACCTCAACCGCAGTCCAACCCCTGATGCCACAGTGCAGCTCAGCAACCCACTGCAGTGCCACCCCCTACATCCCCTCCACCCAAGCTCACCATGCTTGCTCTCCCCACCACCACCAGGCACATGTACGTATAATGACATCCTGTCAATGGATTCGCCAACCCCCACCATCTGGTCACACTACCCTCCCCATCACCATTCGGGCTTTCACACATAAAGCATCACCGTTTTGGACATCTCCCATGTGCATGCACCCACATCACAGGCTACAGTCATGCCCTGCTGATAAATGCATTCCCCATATACTGAATCTTAAAACTCATCTACAGAATTAATGAACATAGTGGATTCATACATCTTATTGGCCAAATTCACTTCAGATGTGTGAAAACCGAAAAAACTAACTGTTTCATAAAACAGGCTGCCAATCTATAGAATTGTTTAAACCATATCTAGGGTTTGTGGCATGAAATCTATTAATGTAGTATGCGTCTCTCAATAAAAGCTGCATTTCATAGTCACCACTCCAAAGTCTCAGGTCCACTTTCTCGACCCCAAAAAAGTGCAAATAGGGTAACTGGTGACCTTTGTCCGAAAAGTGCTTTGCCACAGGCGAGGCCATATTACCCGTTCTAATGTCTGACTTGTGTTCACCAATCCTTGTCTTAAGCATTCTCTCAGTTTTGCCCATATAAACTTCGTCACACAGGCATTTGAGCATATAGACTACTCCTATGGATTTGCAGTTAATGAATTGATCAATTATTATGTTTTCATCTTGTGCAGTGTTTCTTATCTGTTTTATCCTGCATGTGTTGTTATTGTGCACACAGTGGCCACATTAATAATTGTCATGAATGTCTAAATTTGTTAGAATGTGTTTTGGATGATTATCAGGTATTTTATGATCAGTATGTGTCAGTCTATCTCCCAATGATCTATTCTTTTTAGCTACCACCATAGGTGTTTCCTCAAATGTTTTGGCTCCCATTTCAGTTGCTTTAAGGACATCCCAGTGTTTATAGATTATCTGTTTTATGAAAAAAAAGGCATCATTATATCATGTCATTAGAAGTACCCTCTTTTTCATAACGTCCACTTCAATACTACTCTGCTGGGTTAAGAGTGTATTGCATTCCCTAGCATACAACATAGCGGTAACAAGTGGATCACATTCTATGTCTGATTGTGTTTCTTGCTGTTGGAGGGCAGGGACAGGGTACACACAGCATAGGAATGGAGCATACAATTCACACTGAACAGACACACATCTATACAGACGGGCAGGCAGGGTTACTAAGGCACAAACATCCTTGGCTGCTGCAACACATGGATCGGGGGAAATATACACAGTGTGTGACTCACTGGACAACTCTGTCGCCTAACCACATTCTGTCTTGGCTGCTGTTCCTTCTGTTTTGACTCTCTCTCATCCAAGAAATGAGAGCCAAAAGTTGCTGAGGCCAGTCCCTCCACAGAACCATGCATTAAAAAGGAAATTGAATGCATGCCCATGCAGAGGAACTGCTCCAATCAAATTGCATGCTTACAGGTACCCATGTTGATATATATATATATATATATATATATATATATATAGATATAGATTTATATATATCAACTTATTTATAAAATGGGTAATAAATATCAGTGCAAAAACATTCTCCTGATTTGAAAATCACAATACCATGCATTATTCGACCAACCACATGCCTTGTTCTACGTAATATGGGTGACTCTTTAACAGTGAGTTGCATAACGGTGACTACTAAATGCTGAAAAACACAGTTGGTGAGCAACAGTATGCTGAATGCAATATCAGCGACAACAAGGACCAGCATTTTATGTGGGAAGCTATGCCCACCTGCATCCCCCTTTGTGGGAGACTATCCCCCACACTAAAGAATCTCACCTCCGGGGGGTCAGATACTGGGGGAGGGAAGAAAGCACGGGAGTGGGCAACCGTTGCAGGAGGGACCACCCCCAGTGCGGAACCAATCTGGGGGGAATGGAAGATATATAGAAAAAATATTCAAGTTACCTGCAACACCGCACAGTAAAAATAAGTTACACCTGCATGCAGTACCGAACCCCAAACCATGCACACCAGGGGCAGTGACCGTAACTGCCAAGCCAGGTGGCCAGCTTGGCAGTGGCCCACTCTTTTGCACTTCCTAACCTCCTACCTCTACATATGCTCACCCCCTCAGCTGTTGCTATTCTGTCCTCCCAACCTCAATATCCAGGTACCATCACTAGCTTTACATACTCACTCTCTTTGTGGGAACACAAAATTAGTTACTCATGTTGAGTCACTCAATTTGTTTCACCCTTATCACTGGATACCCACATGCCTGCTGTTTTTTTAATCCCTCAGAATATTCTGGTGATTTTATAGTAGTAGAAGTAGTGGTATATATATAATTCTTAGGCACCCAATCTTGCAGGCTGTGGGTGCCTTACAACCAAATACAAAGGACAAATACAGCAGCACAATAATTTACAATAAATAAATAATTACATTATAAAAACTGGTTAGGATTCAGTAGAGAATGCTCTTAGAAAAACATAATGTTTAAGCCCCTGCTTGAAACTGTCAACTGGAGAGGCTTCCTGAAGCTCTTGTGGCAGATGGTTCCAGAGAACAGGAGCAGCCACCACAAAGGCACAATCCCCCAACAGCTTTAGATGTGATCTGGGGACCTACAAGAGGCTCATCTCAGGGGAGCAGTCAGGAGCATATAGACACAGGAGATCTTTTAGGTTGTCAAGACCAAGATCATGTAGGGCTTTTCATGTTAACAAACCTATCTTGAAGGAGATGCACCACCTCTCAGGCAGCCAAGATAATGTTCACAAAGCCAGAGAGATATGCTCAGAGCAAGAAGCTCCAGCAGTCTATCTAGCAGTGGTGTTCGGCATCAGCCTCAAGCAGTACATCAAACCTTCAGATAGCCCTAGATACAGAGCATTACAACAATTCATCTTGACATCATGAAGATGTGCACCAGGGACTTCATATACTGATGACTGATAAAGGGCTTGATCTAGACAATGTTTCTAAGGTGAAAGAAACTACTATGGAGCACGGCTGACACTTTATATTCCATAGTCAACTTCTGGTCCATAATAATGTGCAAAATTCTTCACCCTATGTCTGCCTGCACACTGAATGGACCCAAAATGTAATGCAGCCACCCCTCTGCTCAGTCCAACCACCCTCTGGATACCTAAGTCCAACAGTAGCACTTCAGTCTGTCTAGGCTCATTCTTAGCCAGCTGGAGTCTGCAAGGCATGTATGTTATATACATACAGTATACAGCATGCATTGGCTAAGATAATCAGAATGGCAAAACATATAACTTGCATTATATCAGTGAAATACACACTATCAAACCTAAGATCGCTATGCAGTTCATGTTAACAAAGGTGGAAAAAGTAAGAATACTGTCCATTACCATAATATGAATTTTCCTGTCTCCTGGCATCTGAATATGTGCAGGCAATCATGCAAAACACTACCAAATCATTTTTTTTATAATAGAATTGTGACACATAGAATTCAATGCCCTATGCCACCAGAATAGTGTTATACTTGTGCAACTATGTTACTCTGTTGTGGCTATTCATGCTCTCTATTCCATGAGGAATTACCACCCTGTAGAGATACCAAAGGCAAGGAACACTGGAAGAGGGTTTGTCCCCTAGAAGTGCTGCAGGAAGGTTCCCATGACTAAAGGTACCTTAGGAAGGAACCCTCTCAAGAAGAGGGGTGAGCTGCAGGAACAGTAGGGGAGGGTGGTGGGGAAAAGAAAAAAATGCTTCAGAAGGAGGCTGGGAGGACCTGCTTATTTAGCTCAGAAAGAGGATGTGACTGGTTGCTCACCCATTGAACTACAGGCTGTAGGGGTACCAAAGGCAAGAAACCCTGGAAGAGGGTTCCACCCCTAGAGGTGCCATGGGAAGGTTTCCTTGGCTAAAGGTAACTTATGAAGGAACCCCCAAAAGAATGTTAGCAGTGATCATTGACTATAAGGTAGAGAAGCATACCGAAGCAAGAGGCAGCTTGATAATACATTGATAAAAAGTACAAATTAGCAGAATACAGTAGCATGGATAAACAGATTAACACTGATGACAGCAGGGGCTTCCTAAGGATAAAGAAAATGGCCAGCAAGGTTATCATCCAACTCCATGCAATGGCGGAACATACTAGAGTAGACTAGGGAATACTTCTAAACCCAAATATTGTGACTTTTGGCACAAAGGAGAGAAAAAAAAACATTTGAAGAGGAAGTCTCTGGGAATCCAAGGCCAGGCTGCCTTCACTCCAGGCTGGAGTATTTTGTTATTTTGTTGGTTTCAGAATGGAAATCCCCCTCACTGTAGGGAAAGGAAATGCATCCTTACTCTGGAGGAGTAGGTATTGTAACTTATGGAATGCCAGCATGGCAATGTAAGTAGTCCTTTATAAGCCAGGTAGCACAAGTGATCAAAATAAAGGTTTCTTGCTGGTCAAGCCATGAAGTGTACCAAAACTCTTGATAGGATAAAGTAGCAAAATCATATAGCTTTTTTGTTTGTTGTTTTGAAATTTATTATTTTATTGGTTTTCTCCAATACAAACTTAAATGACATGACACTGTTACAGGAGTAGTAACAAACTACATTTACAAACATGAAAACAGAAACAGAAAGAACAGGTTCATGTCCCACCCCATTATCCCCTTCCCCCCTCTACCTACCCACTATCCCGCTATATCCCAAATACTGCCTTTCTATTCTCCCTTCCCCCCACTTCGGCTTACATGTACACATTTACCCCTAAACACACTAAGGGCAATATACCATTTAGGGAAAGGAATTTGATTGAGGCAGAGGAAGGGAGATATATTTTTCTCACAAAAGAAGATAAGGTGCTCTCAATGGCTTTTAATCCACCTGTACTCTTACTTGAATACTTGAAGCATGTAAATTGCATGCATCCTGGCCCAGATCTTTTTATATCTAGAGGAGAAACGTCCCCAATCTGCCTTAAATTGTTCCATACGCAAGTTATACAAAAGTTCCTGAAGCCATTCTATATAAGGAATCTTCTGAGCATCAATCCAGTGCCTTAATATCAGTTCTTAAGTGTCAATGCAATCATTGCCATGTGGTATCTACACACTCTGATCTTGACCTTGGAATAATCCCCAGTGAGGCACGTCTCCAGAATGAACAGCTCATCAAGTCCTAGCAATGGATCAGCCTCATCTTGGATTTCCATCTGGAGATTCAGGACAAAGGGACAGTCCCAGAAAATATGTTTGAGGGAACCCTCTTCCAGCTTGCATCTGTTACAAGTTGGGGTAGGGACCTTGCCAATTTTAAAAAGTTTGAGGGGAGTCCAATATGTATCTTTTTGAATTTGAAATTGCGTGAGTCTCAACCTATCTTGAGACATATAAATGTAGGTTCCTTCCCATATTTTGTTCCAGTTAATGTTAGGATCCACGAACTGCCTATCCCAATATATGGGCCTTCCATCCTGGTTAGTGGATGGCAAGTCCAAAAAGTAGCTGTATGCCTGAGATAGTGCATGAAGAAGGTGAACAGCTTTCACCAAGGAAATAAAAAAATCAGAAAACGTATCCTCTTTAACCATTTGTCTTTTACACCAGCTTAGAAGATGAGTTACGTGGTAGATCTTGAACATCTGTCCTTGACTGAGGGAGAATTTAATAATTGTGGTCACTGATAGATATTCCCCCTCCCCATCCAAAAGGTCTCTTATTCTTGCAACTTGAAACTGGGGAATCCAAAGTTTGGGAATCTTTTTGCCACCTATCCTAAAGTTCAGGTTTTCTTCCAATGGTTGATTCCAGTCTCGTATGTGGTCATATTTTAAAAAAGCACACAGCTGAGCATGGCATCTTACAGAAACCCCTAGGGGAGGGTGAGAGAGAGAGACTAAACAGGAGATTTTTCAGTGTACTATATAGTATCATAGATATGGGCAACTTTGCTGCAGTTAGCATCTTTCTTTCTGGAATTAACCATGGTGGAACATACGGCAGCAGAGACAGTGTCTCTTCACTGGACAGCCATTTTGTGTACTTGCTGACCTGACTGACCCAGTGATAGTCGCCAATATATGGCAGTCTCAAGCTACCTCTGTTCTTGGGAGCCTTAATTTCTGGTAAACTCTTCTAGGTGGCCTGCCCACCCATATGAAGGAGGAAATTATAGAATGGACTTTCCTGAACCATTTAATGGGTAACCATATATTAAGCATGTGCAAAGGATAGAAAACCCTGGGTAGAATGTTCCTTTTAACAACATTGATGCATTCCCAAAGGGAGATAGGGAGAGATGTCCATCTGGTTAGGTCTTGTTGTATAATGTGGAGAGTTTCCTCAAGGTTTAGCTTCTGCATTAGGGAGTCAGATTTGGCAAGAAAAATGCCCAGGTACTTCAAACATTTTGGAGTCCATTGAAGACCCAAGTGCACCATATCAGTCTTTAACAATCTATAATTAAGGGGGAAAAGCATGCTCTTATCCAGATTAATTTTATAATTAAAGTAGGTGCTGAATTCTGAGATAACTTGCAAGGCCACCCCAAATGCCACTACAGGATTAATAGAATGAAGCAGAATATCGTCTGCAAATGCCGAGAGTTTGAAATCTAAACCCAGCAGGGGAGTGCCAGTTATTGAAGAGGTGCCTCTGAGCTTAGAGAGCAGAGGTTCCAAATAAATGTTAAAAAGAAGTGGGGATAATGGACACACTTGACAAGTCCCCAAGTGGAGAGAGAGAGCCTATCCAAGAAAACCCCATTACAATAAATATGGGCCCTTGGGTTCTTATAGAAGTAGGAGACTCAGCCAATAAATGTCTTCAGAAACCCACATTTTTCCATTGTGCTAAATAGAAAATCCAAGTCTATTCTATCGAAGGCTTTCTCCACATCTAGGGACAGCAAACCAGCCGGTGTGTCAGAGTCCCTGTATGCGGAGAAATTGTGTGACAGTGTTCACAAGTGATCTGAAGAGTTTCTTCCCTCATAAAACCCACTTGATCTGGATGAATTATGGAGGGCAGAACCCCAGCCAGTCTATTTGCTAATAATTTAGCTATGATTTTCATGTCATAATTCAATAATGAAATGGGTCTATAATTAGTTAATTCTTCTGGGTTCCTCCCTGGTTTACATAGGACAATAATTAAGGTTTCCAAAAAACTATCATTCATATCATTCACCTCTAGAAACCATTTGAACAACCGACCTAACCAGGGGGTTAATTGTTTATGGAAAGGTTTGTAAATATTCATGAAAAACCCATCAGGACTGGGGTCCTAATCAGAAGGGAGAGAGTTTATTATATTCCCTATTTCTGTTTCAGTTATGGGAGCCAGCAATTCTAACTGCTGGGCCTCTGATAGTTTTGACAAAGGGAGGGCTGCATGGTACTCTGCTATCTTTTGTTTCCCAAGGGGATTAGGCATTGGGCTGTACAAGTCTTGGTAATAGCTAGCAAATTCTTGAACTATCCTTTTGGGGTTCAGTTGAATGGTGTCATCTTGCCTGTACATAACACCCTTGACTATTATTGAAGCTTCTTGAGACTTCAACTGAGGAGCCAGCAGTCTACCTGCCTTTTCGCCCTGGTCCACATAATTAACGTTGGTTCACAGTATAGCATACTCAGCTCTTTCAAGTAGAAGGGAGCTGTATTGAGCCCTTAAGCCCAGTAGCCTATTCCTTTCTCTTTCCAGCATACCAGGAGATAAATCTCTTTCTATCAGATGTATATCTCAAGTAGGGTGAGAGCTTTCTGTTCTCTAATTTTCTTTTTATAAGAAGCTGTTCTAATCAGTGCCCTCCTCAGGACGCATTTCAAGACACACCATTCTAGGTCAATTCTACCTGTAGAGTCAAGATTAGATGCTGTATATTGATCAATGGCCTCCAAGATGTCCCTAATAACTACCTCATCTCTCAGTAATTGACTATTCACTTTCCAACTGGTCTCTTTTGGCTTGTTAGGGGTAAGATTTAGTGAACACCACACCACTGCATGGACCAAAATAATTCCTGCTTCTATGGTGCTATCTATAACCCCTGGTAAAAAATTATGACTAATTAAAAAGTAATCAATTCTGGTAGACGTACCATGTACATTAGATCAAAATGTGTACTCTCTCGATGAGGGATATAAGACCCTCCAGGGATCAACCAGGCCCAATTGGTCTGCCATGTCCCTGATGGCTCTCTGTGCAGGCAAGAGACCAGATCTTCTAACCCCTGATCTGTCCAGGTCAGGGGTAAAAGACAGGTTCCAGTCTCCTCCCAAAATCAGGGGAAGGGAAGCATAGGGGAACAGGGTTGTTAATAAATTGGAAAAAAAAAAAGGTTGGAGAGTCAGAGTTAGGGCCATATATACAACATAACACCATCTCCGTATGATCTAGTATCCCCTTCAAGATTAAGTACCTACCATTTGGGTCTCATATACAATGCTCACAACTGAATAGGACATTTCTTGCAAATAATATGGCCACCCCTCTACTTTGTGTGCTGTCCCCTGCATTAAAGATCTGGCCCACAAATTGTCTTCTGAATAGGGGCCCTCTGATTCCAATAGGTGGGTTTCTCATAAAAATATAACAGCCCCTTTAAGATGCTGTAAATGCTTCAGGATTTGGTAACGTTTAACTTTATTTCTGGCACCCCTGATGTTCCAAGTAAGCATTTTCATGCTACCCACCATTTAGTGTTCCATGCTCATCATGTCTTAAGTCCAGATAGAGTGTTTTGCCCCTTAATCTTAGTAACACCCGGCTGAGGTCACCCTCCCTTCCTTCCATCCCTAATCCCCAGTATCCCTTAAAAAATAACACAGATCCCTCCCTTGATCCATTGGCTCCCACAACCCTGTTTAATCGTGAGTTCTAAAAAAAATTTAGTTATCCCCCTCCCCACCAACATAATCTTATTATGGTACGTGATGAACAGATACAATGATCAACATCTCCTCCTTCCTGCTCACCCATGTCTATGTTACCCCCTTTAGGAAATAAAGTGATTATAGAAAATGCATTGCTATCCTAATGTCCTGTTTAGTTTCTAGCACTAATATTAAAACATGAAGCAGTGCAACAGGCACTATGAACACATAAAATATGGATTGTTAGGACTGAGAACTCTCAGCTCTTTGTATTTTTGCCATTAATCCCTCTTTTAGGCACATGTCTGATCCTTTAAACTGAAGTAGAAATATAACAAAACTTAGAAACAGGCAATTAGGGTATGTTAGGATGCCCCTTTCTGCCTTCTGTGAGTATATTACCTCTGGAAATGTTACCTGGGTACCGGATAGTCTAGCACTCTTTGTGACCTTGTAAAATTAAACTGTGACTACCCCTTCAGAATCTCACTATATCAGAAGAAAAGAGTGAAAACTTTTTTAAACTTGTCAAGCTTTGTCAAAAATAAAGCTACATTTCAGATCACAGACAACCAGTTTACATAGTTAGTCCGAGCATGTTGTCCAGAAAGTCTGAAAGTTCTCTTTAAGCCTTCTGCGATTTGACACAGGGAGATTCACGGACTTCAGCCTTAACCCCTCCACTACAATCATTCAAACCAGCACGCATCCATTTTTGTGCACTGAAAACACAAATAAAAAACAACTTTGAAATTCCTATTGTCACCAAGCAGTGTTACAGGCGGCAGCATCACCGTTGAATGATACTTCTCTCAGGACCTCCTCTCCTTCGATGATCCTTGAACAGATTTGGTATGGCAGCCCTCAGAGTAGTATATGTAGCCTTCAGGTCTTCAAAACTGGACCAGGTACCATCGAGCAGGACTTGTAACTTTGCTGGGTATAACATTTTGAACTTTATCCCTGCTGGTATCAGCTTATTTACAAGGGGATGAAATTGGGCTCTGTGCTGACATACGGACACTGGTAAGTCTTGAGTGACTCTTAGCTTAGCTTCTCCCCATTTGATTTCTTCCAGGCTCCGGACTTTCTTCAGAAAATGCTGCCTTTCTAAATAATTAAGAAAGCATAGTATTAGTGGTCTAGGGGGTGCATCCTCTGCTGGCATAGTGTGCAATGATCTGTGAGCCCTTTCGATTGAATATGCAGATCCATGTGGAGAAGGGCCTGCCAGCTTTGCCACCAGCTTTTAAATAAACAGGACTGTGTCTGTTCCCTCTTCCTTCTCTGGCAGGCCAATAATTACAACATTGTTGCACCCGCTGTACTATTCCAGATCTTTGATTTTGGCTTCTAGATGAGCCATTTTCTGCCTGTTCAGCACAAGCTGCAGTTCTAATCTGCCCATGTGCTTTTCTACAGAAACTAAATGCACTTCATTATCCCCCACTTGTGTAGAAATATTTTCCAAAGCCATGGCCATGGATTGGAATTCCGAAGCCAATGAGCGGAGTTCATCATGGAAGGGCTTAAATTCCAGCAAAACTGATCCACTGTAAGTACATTAGGATCCTGAGGTTGAGATGTGTAATCAGCTGAGGTAGATTGTGGCCTGTTTTTTTTTGTTGGCCTTTTCCAGCATGGAGGAAGGCATGTGTTTGGGCACTGCTACCTCATCTCTGCTTCCAAGCTAAGTTGGAAAACTGCAGACTTGAGATGTAGGATATTTCTTGTCCCTGAGAATCATAAATTCTACCATTTGAGGTAAGAAAAGAAAGTTTTTTCCAAGATTTAGAACAAGGAGTGAGCGGGAGATGTTCGGAGTGCTGCTACTCGTGATCCTGCATCATGTGATCCTTGTATTCTTCTGCCCAAAATCATTTAGTTTACAGAAAGCAGCTGATTTGTATGGTGTAAACATGAATAGTGAATTGAGATGATTAGCATGAATACTTTAAATGCTTTTAAGGTGGAGTTACAGTAGTCCAGTAAGGAGCATTTGCAATGCAGTAATGAAATGTAATTTATATCTTGAAGCCATGTAGGTTGTGAGGTTAAAGTATTTACACCAGGAAGACTGAATGCTGCTGAGGCAAAGGAGCAGGCTAAATCATTATTAACATAAAAGCATGCTCCTGATGCTTAAATCCATGATGCCCCACTGAGATAACCCATTTCCCCACCGTGGGAATAACAGGAAGCCACAAGATGAGCACTATGGGACTATACAGCAAACATAATGTTGATAGGGTAGGAACCCCTCCCCCCCCAAAGTAGAGGTAGCATAAGGAAGCATGCACCAGCAGTATCAGGAGTGACTGAGCAGCAGGCAGGATGCAGAGAGGAACACAGCATAAAATGCATGCTCAATACCAGAAAAAGGAATGTCAAACTGGGGTAACTACAGTACCTCAAATAAGTATTCAAAAACTGGGGCATTTTCAGAATTAGAAAGAAGTATTCAAAACTGGGGTATTTTCAATAAAGTGTGCAAGCTGGGGTATTTTCAATACCTGACATAAGTATGCAAAACTGGGGCATGTTCAATAGCAGAAATAAGTATTCAAAACTGGGTATGTGTAATACCAGAAATAAGCATTCAAAACTGGGATATTTTCAATACCAGTATGTTCAATACTTGAAATAAGTATTCAAAACTGGGGTATTTTAAACTCCAGAAATAAGCATGCAAAACTGGGATATGTTCAATACCAGAAATAAGTATGCAAAATGGGTATTTTTGATATCAGAAATAAGTATTCAAAACTGGGGTATCTGCAATACCAAAAATAAGTAAGCAAAACCTTTGTCTTTTCAATACCAGAAAGAGTATTCAAAACTGGGGTGTGGCCAGTACCAGAAATAAATATTCAAACCTGGGATATGTTCAATACCAGAAATAAGTATTCAAAATAGGACCATTTTCAAACTAGAAAGAAGTATACAAAACTGGGATATGTTCAATACCAGAAATAAGTATGCAAAACAGAGACATCTTTGATAACAGAAATAAGTTTTCAAAACTGGGTGACCAAAGTAATTGACCAGGGACGGGCTGTGGATATGGCCTACCTAGAGTTTAGCAAGGCATTTGACTCAGTCCCACACAAAAGATTAATAATCAAGTTAGCCAGCCTGGGAGTGGGTCCCAGGGTGGTAGCCTGGGTAGCAAACTGGCTGCACAACAGGACACAGAAAGTAATAGTGAACGGAACACATTCTGAAGAAAGGGGGGTTACCAGTGGAGTACCTCAGGGCTCAGTTCTGGGTCCAGTCCTCTTTAATGTCTTTATAGGTGACATTGCAGAGGGTCTGAAAGGAAAGGTATGCCTCTTTGCAGATGACACAAAGGTCTGTAACAGAGTTGATACACGGGGGGGGTAGAAAGGATGAGAAGGGACTTGGCAAGGTTGGAGGAATGGTCAGACATATGGCAACTTAGATTCAGTGCAAAGAACTGCAAAGTAATGCACCTGGGAAATAAAAATCCAGGAGAAGAGTACACAATAGCAGGGGAGGTACTAATGACAACAGTAATGGAAAGGGATCTGGGTGTAGTCATATCAGATGACCTAAAGGTGGGTAAGCAATGTGAGAAGTCAGTAAGGAGAGCCAGGGGGATACTGGGATGCATAGGAAGGGGCATCACAAGTAGAAAAAGAGAAGTGGTTATCCCTCTGTACAGACAGTTGGTGAGACCTCATCTGGAGTACTGCATGTAGTTTTGGAGACCTCATCTACACAAGGACATAGACAGGATGGAAGCAGTCCAGAAGAAGGCAACTAAAATGGTGCAGGGTCTACATCAGAAACCATATGAAGAGAGACTAAGAGAGCTTAATATGTATATCCTTGATGAAAGAAGGGACAGGGGACATGATAGAAACTTTTAAGTACCTCAAGAGAATCAACAAAGTCCAGGAGGGTAGCATCTTTCAGAAAAAGAGATGTGTAAGAACAAGGGGGCACAATTTAAAGTTAGAGGGGGGACAGCTCAGGGGTAATGTGAGGAAATTCTTTTTCACGGAGAGAGTGGTGGACACATGGAACTGCTTTCCTGGGGAGGTTGTGGGGTCTAAAACAGTGGGGGAATTCAAACATGCATGGGACAGACATAAGGAAATTATAGTGGGGGGTTGCAGGAAGTAGGCTGTTGGTTAACTAGAGTCTGCAGCTTATCCAATAGGTAGGGAAATGTGCAGACTGGGTGGGCAAGTGGTCCTTATCTGCCATCAAAGACTATGTTTCTATGTTTCTATGTTAAAACTGGGGCATTTTCAATACCAGAAATAGATAAGCAAAACTGGGATATTTTCAATATCAGAAATAAGAATTCAAAACTTGGGCATGTGCAATACCAGAAATAAGTATTCCAAACTGGGTTATTTTCAATACCAGAAATAATTATTCAAAATTGTGGTATGTTCAATACCAGAAATAATGATTCAAAAATGGGGTGTATTCAACACCAGAAATAAGTAAGCAAAATGGGTATTCTCAATGCCAGAAATAAGTAAGCAAAACCGGAGTATTTTCAGTACCAGAAAGAAGTATTCAACACTAGGATATGGTCAATAACAGAAATAAGTATGCAAAACTGGGGTATGTTCAATACCAGAAATAATTATGCAAAACCAGGGTATTCAAAACAGGGGTATTTTCAAAACCAGAAGTAAGTAAGCAAAACAAGGGTAATTTCAGTACAAGAAACAGGTATTGTAAACTAGGGTATGTTCAATACCAGAAAGAAGCATGCAAAACTGGGGTACGGTCAATACCAGAAATAATTATTCAAAACTGGGCTATGTTCAATACCAAAAATAGGTATTCAAAACTGGGATATTTTGAGTACCAAAAACAAGTATGCAAAACTGGAATAAGTTCAATACCCAAAATAAGTATGCAAAACTGAGGTATTTTTGATACCAGAAATAAGTATTCAAACTGAAGTATTTTCAATACCAGAAATAAGTAAGCAAAACCAAGGTATGTTCAATACCAAAAATAGGTATTCAAAACTGGGGTATTTTCAATACCAAGAATAAGCACTGAAAACTTGGGTATGCTCAATACCAGAAATAAGTATTCAAAACTGGGTTATTTCCAGTACCAGAAATAAGTATTGAAAACTGTGGTATTTTCAATACCAGAAATAAGTATTCAAAGCTGGGGCAAGTTCAATACCAGAAGGAAGTATTCAAAACTGCGGCATGTTCAATACCAGAAAGAAGTATTCAAAAGTGGGATATTTTCAATTCCAGAACCAAGTAATC
Source organism: Neoceratodus forsteri (assembly GCA_016271365.2). Lineage (NCBI taxonomy): Eukaryota > Metazoa > Chordata > Ceratodontiformes > Ceratodontidae > Neoceratodus > Neoceratodus forsteri. The sequence goes on along the minus strand of CM057454.1, from coordinate 956,271,295 downwards.
AAAACAGGAGAATGGTCAAAACCAGAAATATGTATTCAAAACTGGGGTATGTGTAATACCAGAAATAAGTATTCAAAACTGGATCATTTTCAATATTAGAATGGAGTAGGCATAACTTGGGCATGTTCAATACCAGAAATAAGTAAGCAATACTGGGGTATTTTCAATACCAGTTTTAAGTATTAAAAATTGGGTCATGTCAATACCAGAAAGAGGTATTCAAATCTGTGGCACTGTATGTTCAATACCAGAAAGAAGTATTCAAAACCGGGGTAGCATCTATACCAGAAAGAAGTATGCAAAACTGGAATATTCTCTATATCAGAAAAAAGTTTGCAAAACTGGGGTATTTTCAATACCAGAAGAATTCCAAACTGGGGAGAATGTAGTTAACAGCTTCCAGTAGTAATTTGTTATGGCTACCAGCAGTAGTCAAGCTGAACAATTAAACATGCATGGTGGTGTAGGCATAGGCAATAATGCACAGAAAAGCAACAGTAGCAATTGCTTGGTAGGACTGCATTTAAGCAGGCTTGTATCCCATGGAGAAAGTAATATAGAATTGCAGTAGACTCTGGTTCGATTCACACTGTATGCTAATAAGTATATTATCACAGATGTAAATCCCCAAAAGTGCTGCATGAAAACTGAGGGCTTATGTAAAGAAATGAGTAAATAATGAATATCTGAGGTAAGGAAGCAGGAAGGAAACTGTAGGGGAACACAAGGCTGCCGAGGTAAAATAGGCCTTGAGGTAAAATAGACTTTGCACAAAATGCAGCCAGTTGAGGTAAAACAGAGTGTAGCAGCTAGCTGAGCATCAGAGCCATGACCAGGTGCAAGCAATTAATGAAGCACAGGTAGCAGAAATTGCACTGGGAGCTGAAACAAGCAAGAACAAATATAGGAAAACTGAGATTTGATAGGGGCTTGTGCACAGGTACAGGAGACACACAGTGCAAACAAGGGGCAACAATATGCTGAGGAAAAGCAGAAAGTCCTCTAAAAAGAAAACACAAACCAAAACCATGAATGCAGAAAAGCAGACTAATAAACACACAAGAAAGCACACAGCAGCCAGAACCAAAACAAATACTAACCAAAGCAAGAGAAACACACAAATGCTTGCAGGAAAAACCAAGCAGATTCATTCCATAGCACGAATAAACGGGAGGGGGGCATGGCCCCAGCAGGTCCCGGGCAATGGCCACAGCAGGCCCAAGTGAGAAAACAGACCAACATAGCCTCTGGCTGGCAAGTAAAATATGCTTCAGAAGGAGGCTGGGAGGAACTGCTTACATAGTTCAGAAGGGGGCGTGGCTGGTTGCTCACCCATTGAACTACAGGCATAGCCTTTCAATTAAGTACATACAAGGAAGCAATATTAATCATCTCATACAGCATTTCACTTTACACACAAACAGTACATGTCATTTATGGTGGCCATATGAAAGCAACAAGTTGGTCAACCACTTGATTCTTGGGCAGGCATGGTTTTTGAGGCAGTGTTGGCTGGTATCTCGGGTACATGCATTAGTGGAAGATCAATTTCCTAACCCTTTAGTCTTTGTACAATTACCATCATGTCAGATATGTACTGGTACAACTTTGATGTGAATAGAGGTTTAGCTACCTATTCTTTCTTTGGTTTTGCATACTTTATATCTTTTTTCACCCATCACTTCAGATGTGGCTGTTGCATTTGTCACAACTTCCTGAGGAAGATTAATATTCACATTGCAATCCAAAACTGCCAGCATTAGACATACCTGCATGGCTAAAGCTCTTCAACTTAGAACAATATATGCAGTGATGCGTTTATCACTTCTAATGTACCAGTGTGACAGAACTGCGTGGTATGCCATAAATCATTAATTAGAAAATGGTTGGTGACTATTTCACATAGCTGGTGATAGGCCTCATCACCATCTTCAAACCATTTTCAGTGGTCACTGTCTTCCATGGGGACTGGGTGACTACAGAAATTGAACTTTTTAGCCCAGGTCCTGCTGTGTTTGTAATGTGGTATGTCACTGATTGCCTTTTCTTGATTAGTAAAGTATCATATCCTCTGCATGTTTCTGAGCCCACCTCAAATGATCTGAAATGCTTGGCGGCATTCCATGAGGATATCATGAACTATTTTTCTTTGTATGTGCTGCTATTGTCTGGAAAAAAAATGCTGAAAAGTACCACAAATTGTACTGATGTTCAATGTTTTGATATTTCTGAGACATTAAGATGACAATCCAGCTGTGCCAATCAGTAACAATAACTATGACCTGTACATCTTCATTCAAAAGCTTCTGTAAACAGTTGTCAAATGTCTTTTTTTCTAAACCAATTGAGGTGATGCCTGGTTGCACCAGTTCTACAGAAAAGCCCATAATTGTGTTGCTGTCTAACTCTATTATAGTGTAACTACAGCATTTGGCAGAAAATCCAGGGCTGTCACAATGCTCATCTCCAGTGAGATACACTGGCCAGGCATGTAACTCTCATATTACACTTTGCTCCTATGAGGACCACTGTTGTTGAATGATGGGGAATAACAATTTTCTCTGAATTTCATAAAATATGGTGTGTGAGATAAATTCCAGTCCAAGGAATGCACAAAATTGTGCAATATGTGAATACAGGTTGCCACTGAACAACATGGCAGCTGCCATAAGAAGATAACCCGCTGACATTTTGCCTAATAATGGCTGTGACTGCTATTGCATGATAGCATGCCCACTGAGGCATATGATCTTTACAGAGAATACTGTGCCAGCAACATTCACATTCTCCACCTCAGATGCTGGCAAAAGACTTTACAGACAAATTAGTTTTGCAAACAAGGTATCCAGACAACTTTAAAAACTAAATATTTTGGCTGATGCGTGATGCTGTCATTGGTGTCTACATCTTGTATGTTTATGTTGCTGTCTTAAAGTAAAATTGTAAGATTACATTGTGGACTTCATAGCCCGCTACCCTAGGGCAGCAATAGCCCCTCTGTGCTGAAAGTAACATTTTTTAAATGCTCTGTAAGGTTTGGGTGCTATGGGTGTGGGCAGGACAGTAGTGTGGTGGGTAGGTAACTGGCTGGGTGGCAGGACACAGAGGGTGGTGGTAAATGGCTGTCACTCCATAGAGGGAAGAGTGACCAGTGGGGTACCACAGGGATCAGTGCTGGGACCGGTCCTATTCAACATCTTCATCAGTAACATTGCGCAGAACCTAGAAGGCAAAATTTCACTGTTCACTGATGACACAAAGCTCTGTAACAGAGTAGACACACCAGAGGGTGTAGACAGAATGAGAAGCGACCTGCAGAAACTTGAAGAATTGTCAGGGGTTTGGCAGTTGAAATTCAATGCAAAGAAGTGCAAGATAATGCATATGGGGCACAAAAACCCTGGCACAATATATCAGTTGGGGGGTGAGGATATAGCATGCACCAAGCAGGAAAGGGATCTTGGGGTTGTCATCTCTGATGACCTCAAGGTAGGGAAACAGTGTGACAAGGCAGCAGGTAAAGCAAATAGGATGCTGGGATGTATAGGCAGGGGCATCACCAGCAGGAAAAGGAGGTCATAATTCCGCTATACAAGACACTACGTGAGGCCCCACCTGGAGTACAGTGTACAGTTCTGGAGACCATACCTACATAAGGACACAGAAGGGTAGAGAAGGTTCAGAGGAGGGCAACAAAGATGGTGCATGGATTGCATCACAAGTCCTATGAAGACAGGTTGAAGGAACTGAACATGTACTCCCTGGAGGAGAGTAGGGAGAGAGGGGATATGATAGAGACATACAAGTATCTTACAGGGAGGAACAGGGTGCAGGAAAACACTATTTTAAGCGAAAAATATGTTCCAGGACTAGAGGGCATGGGATGAAGTTGGAGGGAGGACGATTCAGAGGAAACATGAGAAAGAATTTCTTCACAGAACGGGTGGTGGACAAGTGGAACACCCTGCCAGAGGAAGTGGTGGGGGCTGAAACAATCATGGGATTTAAGAATGCATGGGATAGACATAAAGGAATTCTGGAGGTCAGGAGTAAGGGGCAGGCAACAGACTTCTAGGAAAACAAACTGAACTTACAAGCTCAAATGGACAGACTGGGTGGGCCATAGGCCCTTATCTGCTGACACTGTCTATGTATCTATGTATCTATGTATCACTTACAGTAGATATCACATGTGTGCTAGCAGAGCACACATTGAGGAGATCAGTCTGTGTTCCCCATAGTAACAAATGCAGTTGCATTGACAATCAGTCTATTTTCCAAAGTCACAATAGTACAGTGTATCTTTGACCATATGTGTCATGTCACTCATCGACTTACATGGCCCATCTTCAATAGTGTTCACGGTAACCTAAAACATGAAAAGCAGCCCCCCCCAAAAAAAACACATCAATGCAAACTGATCTTTACATGTCAGCAGTATTTTAAAAAATTCAGAGAATAATTAGACATTCAGTTTTATGACTGGGTTTTTGGCACGGCCTTAGCACTACTGCTTGCAAAGCTGGAAACCCAGGTTAGTAAAAGATGCTGGTGCATCAGGGAAAGGCCAGCAGGGGAAGGACTGAACATCCCAGAGGACCCTCTCCTTACCCAGAGGTAGATTGTCCCATCTGCTGAGTCATACTGACCTGTGTAAGAGTGGTCCCAAGGATCACATGGAATTACAGATCCATTTGACCTCAATGGTGTGCAAGCTCATAGAGACCATACTTAAAGAAAGGTTGGTAGAGTATCTAGAGGAGAAAGGTTTCTGGGATGCAAGGCAGCATGGGTGTATGGGAGGAAGACTGCATCAAATGCATCTAATTGACTTCTTTGATTGGGTCACTAAGACAGTAAATAGGATCCGAGTGGTAGACATCCTTTATCTGGACTTCAGCATAACCACTGACTCTGTATGGCACAAGAGAGTGATCAGGATGTTGCTAGATCCTGGGGTTGTGGAACAAATGGCCAGGTGGGTAGAAAATGGGCTGAGGGACAAGACCCAGAGGGTGGTGATGGGTAGAAAGTTATCTAGCACCAGGGAAGTCACCACTGGGTTCCCGAAGAGCTCAGTTCTGGGACTGGTGTTCTTCAATGTCTTTTTCAATGACATTGGGGATGGCATTATGGGCAAAATGTGCCTATTCACAGATAACACAAAACTCTGTTGGAGGGTGGACACAGCTGAAAGGATACAGGATATGAAGGATGATTTGAGAAAGCTTGCATGGTGGTCTGAGATTTGGCAGCTTAGTTTCAATGCCAAGAAATGCTGAATTATGCACATTGGAGCAAGAAATCCAAGGACAGAGTACTACCTGGGAGTGGTCTGGGTAATGGCAACAGAGGAGGAGGAGGAAAAGGATCTGAAAATGATGATCACTAGTGACATGAAGCACTCCATGCAGTGCAAAAAAGCAGCAGCAAGGGCAAACAAGATGCTCAGATGTACAGCCAGAGGAATCAGCAGTAGGCAAAAGGAGGTTATACTGCCATTTTACAGGTCATTGGTGAGGCCACATCTAAAGCATGGACTAAGGTAGTGGTGCCCACTCCTTAAAAAAGACATCAGGCTGCTGAAGACAGTCCAGAGGAGGGCAACAATGATGATTGTGGGCCAGAAGGGTAAAGCATATGAAGAGAGGTTGAGGGCCCAAAATATGTACTCCCTGGAGGAGAAGAGCTAGACAGGAGACATTGTAGAGACCTTCAAGTACTTGAAAGGGATACATAGGGTGGATAACAAGGGTCTCTTTAAGGTAAGTGGCAGCTGAAACACAAAGATATACACTCTTAAGCTAGGGGGTTTAGGAGGGATGTTAGGAAGCACTTATTCAGGGAGAGAGTGGTGGCCTGTTTGAATGCATTGCTGGAAGTGGTGGTCTTGATGAAGATGGTGGGAAGATTTAAGAGAGGCTGGAATAGGCAGATGGGTAAATTAGGGTCATGGGGCAGATGGAAAGGATGGGGGGACTATGGAGGGTCAGTAGCAGAGCTGAGGACCCTGTAATATGAGCTGACTAGATAGACCACATGGCCTTATTCTGCTGGCTTCTTCGTATGTTCATATGTTCATGTGTATGCAGTTGATGGCAGTGAATGGCAAGACTGGTGAGGGAGGAACTCCAATGGCTGCCTGAAAAATCTCTGGAAAACTTCTCATTGTCATCCATGCTTGGGGTTCAATTCACAGTTCAATGGGTGTGGAACCTGGAAGAGTTCAGGTAAGAGGCACCTGTTGTTAACTCTGGAGACTTGATATAGAAAAGGGGCAGAGTAAAGGGGAAAAAGAAATTTCATGAAAAAAGAAGAACAATTCTGTATCAATTGCAGACAATACACAATGGTTTGTACTCTATCTGTGCAGGTTAACCACGATCCAGTTGCTATGGCATAACAACTTGAGGGCTAAAAAACCTTTATAAAGTTTCCACAATTGGTTAATTGTGCACATAGCATGGACAGTGAAAGCATCACTCAAAGTGGACAGCTGCATAAGCAACTTGCACTGCTCAATCTCTACCATAACCTCCCTGAGAGCACGCTGACCCTGTGAACATTGCATCTGGATAGAATGAAGATGGTTTATTGTAGGAGGGCCATACACTTGCAAAGACAGTCATGGCTCATGTTTACATAGTCTAAGCAGACAGTTTTTGACAATTGCAGTCTTGTAGAATGGGCAAAAAGGTTAACAGATGCAAGAAATATGTCTGAAGTAAAACAAAGAAAAAAGAAAAAAGTGCACTGGTTCCAAGTACCAGGGAGTGAGTGAGCTGTCATGACACATGGACAATATTATATAAACATCAATCAGTTTTGGACAACATGTATTGTGCTGTCATCTATCTCTCATCAGGATCATACAAAGCGGCACATTACCAGCCCCAAACAGCTACCTACCATGGTAGGATACACATTTTCTTTTGATTGTGTTTTCTTTCTTGGCTTGGACATAGATGCAACAAGGTCAGATTGTAACTGTAAAGTAAACCAAAGAAATACAGAGAGGAAAATATTTTTACATCAAAACCATTCCATGACACCTCTGATTGAGTGATACAGTCAGTGAGTAATTGATATGTGCCGGGCAATCAGTTCTAAGTTTATTATTTGTTCAGTCAATAAAAAGGTCATTACAAATTGTTTAAAATCAATATTCATAATCACAATAAATACAGCAATCATTATAACAGTTATTACCTCCTCCATGTGAGCATCCCGTCTCACAAAGTATTTCATTACAATTAACAATAATACAGAATTACCATTGGATACCCTTAAGGCTACACATAAAGATCTGAAATAAATGTAAGACCTCATTTTTTTGCTAATTCTTCTTGTCCTGACTTTAATGACAGACAGGAAGAACAATTGCTGCCATATTTATAGACCAGTCATTGTCTGTAGTAAGAAGTATATTTAATGCTTTTTCCTTGTTTATCTCATGACAAGATTTCATGCAGGAATCAAACTAGTAATGCCTGGTTTTATTATATCAGGAAGAACTCCAAGCTACATGCAAAAAATCCTCCCTGTCACCAATGGAGCAAGAACAGTAAGGCTCCTTTGCTGATTATCCTTTATTGTACCCGGTTAGTAGACATTAATGATGAATAGCTCAAATTTAAAAGCTGTAAAGCCTCCCTTAGTTGAGAATCTACTAGGACTTCTATATAGTATTTATTGCCAAAATATATTTTTTTATAGCAAACCGTGGAGAAAATCTAAAATTGTGAATACTTTCCAAGTCTATTAATTCCCAATAATTATATTTCATTTAGGACATTTTTTTTATATTTTAAACTGAGAATGATATTTCGTTCCACGTATCTCTGCAAAAAACTTAAATTGAAAATATCTCATTTGGACATTATGCCTTCAGCCACAATGACCCCATGCAGCCCAATGTGTGCCACATTTTCTTCTCTTTCTAACATATACTGTATAGAGAGACCTATTGTTAGGCATTCTGGTAATTTGAAACCAATTATTATTTTTTTTTGTATCAGTAGTAGTCTTAATATTTTCCACACCCAACTGAGCCCTAATATATGTAGCTGGTGTGGACTTAACGTATACCCCAAACAGATCTAAACAATTGTATAGCTGGGGCTATTAATTTCTCCCTGTCTATTTTATTTCATATCTCCACCCATGTAGTGCTTGTGATGAATATGTGGCTCCATTTGCCTTTATTAAAGAACTTACTGTATTTTCACCACAAAAGTAATTAAATTTGCTGATGCCCAGTACATTTATTTTATTCTAGTGACTGTGATAGCAGCATGTCTTGCCCAACATCCACTCAATGAGGATGTAAGTCCCAAATATACATAATTGGAAATCACCTCAAGCTTCTGGTCCCCAAGACTCCAGCCCTTTGTACATTTATTAGATTGAAACACCGTAATCTGACTTTTATCAAAACTGACAGACAGTCTCGGTGCATTTACTTTTTCATGCAAAAGATTTAATTACTCTGCAGACCCTTTTTGGAAAGTGGATAAAAAAGTACAAGGTCATCATGCATACCATAGCAGAATATAAGAAGTTAGTAATTTCTGGTGAGTCTGAGTCTAAATGTATAAAATCCCTCAATAACTGATCGATGTACTTATAGAAACGAGTGGGGGCCAAAACACAGTCCTGCCTCACACCCCATTTAGTGAGCAGCGAACATGAGAGATGTCTCCTAGTCCCAACCCTTATGCATGGCCTGGTGTCTGAATAGTTGTTATGTACAGTACACTACTGAACAAAGTTGGTTCAATTCCCCATTCCCACATTGGCTTCCACAATATACCTCTCAAAACAGAGTCAAAAGCAGCCAAGAAGTCTATGCAGTCAGCATGAAGATTCTGTTTTTTTTATACTGTGTTAACATATTTCTCTAAAAGGTGCCAGGGAGTAAATGGAGTGTCCATGGTGGAATCCAGTCTGTAGTTCACACAACCCTCCCCCCCACCCAAGAAAGCAATTTGTTGATTTAGTCTTTCCAAAAAAATCTTGGAGAAGGTCTTTAGATTGCTGTCTGAGACTAATCAATCTATACATTGCCCCAAGAACCCGGTATAAAATCTTCTTGAATCTACTTATAAAAAATAACCAGGCTGTTACACCAGAGGCGAACGTTACATTGATAGGCCTCAGAGGATATTTTACCCTGGAGCTTTTTTAACCTTAACTGAGTTTATTGCTAGATAAGCTTCTTTCCTAAGTGTGGGAAAGAAAGCACTTTTATCCACTACTGGGAACTCTGGGGGTAAAGAATTATTAGAGTTAAGGTCACATATAATGTTAGAATACTACTTGTAACTATTTACCTTCTGAAAAATAAGCATCCAAGTTAGCTTTATAATTGCAAGTGCCATTGGCAACTAAGTTCCAGAACATAATCACATCATTCGTTTGTATAACTTTAGGCATCCTCTCCCATTTACAGAAATAATCTTTTTTCTTATACTTTAGTAAGCAGTTATACCTTTTTCTTTCCTGATTTAGGGCCAGATATTAAAAGCTTTGCGTGAGTTTAACATGGAAAAAGGCCAAATAGTGCGTGCAAACCACATTAGTGCTGGGCAAAATCATAATATATGAAAGGGGAAAACTGAACATGAATACAGGTGCACTGCTATATTCAGTGACTAGCACTGCACAAAGTGGTTTTGCGTGACTCAGCATGACCCTTTGCATGGTACAAATTACCACCCAGGAAAAGCTGGTCTTAACCCTGGGCAATTCAGCTTTGTGTGACATTATGATATTGCGCAGCATCAGTGCGGCCTTGCGCATCCCTAACATATGACTATGACTCAGAGAAACAGCCAGACATGGAGGAAACGTGCTGCTCACTGATGGCACCATAATGATGCCAACAACTGCCACCAGTCCCAGAGATGCCAGGCAGTATGTGGTGACCTGGCCCCTGGGGACCACCATGGTAGTATGGCCATACAGCACACACCTGCAGACCATACATCTGTGGTGACCAATAGATGCCAGCACACACATGCAGCACTGTGGGCATGGTGGGTGTTGAGGGGAGGGTGTAAAGTGGCCAGGCCTCATGACAGACTGGGTGCGGCCACACGGCTGGGACACTGCATGCAGTGCACATGGGCCTGTATTGGGAATACCCTAATACCAGTGTGCCTGTCCAATTGTACATGTCCCCCCAGTCACATACCACACAGCTGTACATACACCGCAGCACACACAGCTGGCCATGTATATGTCACTATGAACATCCCATGCCAGAGGTGCAGCATCTGTGGGTCACACAACAGTGTGACAGTATTGTCCACTGTCAGTAAACATCTACAAGGTGGGCTTGTCAATGTGTACAATGCAATGGTCATCACTACCCTACACACCATAGGCAGTTCAGTGTCCCTCACACTACTGGTTCCCTTGCTACCGTGGTGTCTGCTGTGCACTGTAGCATGCCCTACAGTGTGACAGTTGCATGCATCACCACCACCACCTGCCTATGCTGTGTTGTCCCCTGGGGTACACAATGCTATGCTGTACTGCACACATGTAGCCTGCAGCTACCATCATGCACTGTCAGAGTGACCTACAGGTGGAGCTGCAGGCAGACCTGGCCAGCCCCTGTACTTCCAGACTGCCCTACAGATGGAACTGTGGGACCCTGCAGTAATGCTGGGAAAACTTCATGCAACTCAGGGCATAATGAGATGCTAATATGGATGTTTGCCCAGAGACTGCCTAAGTAGGCTCATTTGCATGTCACTTTTGAATATGGCAAAATTTTGAGCCGGGCAAACGGCTTAGCTCCATGCTAAACCCATGCAAACATGTTAGCGTGGTGCTAACGGTTAGGGGAATATTACACAGTTTTGCACACTGTACTTTAACGTGTGCTACTGCTTGCAGCTGTACAGGGTCCACTCATTTGCTGGCATGCACATTGGCCACATAGTTCACCTATGTTCACCTTCATGTTGCTGTGCACTGTGTTGCTGTTGTGGTTTGCCCTTAATGGTTGCTATATTCAGAGCTGTCTTATTCCAGGGCTAAGTTTGCCTGCACTCCTCCCAGCCCAGTTTGCCCCGCATCATTCCCATGCTATATTCAGAGGCTGTTTACCCTGAGCTATTCCTTTTGAATAGAGCTTGCTTTTTGCTCCAGGCTAAGTTTGCCCGCCAGGCAGTGTTAATTTAGCCCCGGGGCAAAGTTTTGAATATCTGGGCATTAGTGCCTCAAATAGCTTTTTATCATTACTATTCTTTGTACTTTTAATCATCTTCCTAATGGCAATTTTTTTTTGTTTTGCATTCCATATCAAACCAACCAGCTGGCAGTTTTGCATACATTTAAGTGGGGTCTCCTTGTATAGTATTGTGATAATTTTCAGAAAGACAGAACACACTTCCTTCCATATTTCATCTGCCTTTGATTCCTTCAACACTTCCCAGTTCCTGTTCTGTAAGTGATTCCATATATTTCTAATCTCTTCTTCAAGAGAAGCATCCCAAATGACTCTCTTATTATTTCTTAGTTCTGAGAAAGAAGATCCTCGCACTGAGCTCCACACATTGGGGGGGGGGACCAGGTCCTTTAAATATGGCTAGGAATGAACACTTTCTTATCTTACAGGAAAATTAAAACTTTGCTAAAATTGTATTTGTCCATACCATAATACCAGGTCAATAACTGAAGCCCCTAACAGTGACATGAATGTTACATTCCCCTCTAAGTCACTTTTTAATCTACCATTTAGTGGAAACAGGTCATACACTTTTAAGATCTCAGTAAGAATTGAGCAGGCTTTATTAACCTTCTTCTCTTTTGTATCTTTTTTTTAATTTAATATACTTTATCAAGTTTCCAACGCCAAAAAAAAAAAAAAATTACATTACATAGCATATCCCGACATTAAGTCTCAAACATATGAAGAGAAAATACTATATGTAACAAGTTAACCCACTCCCAACCCCACCCTGCTGGAGATCCCTGAATTAGGACAACAAAAGGTCGTATTAAAGAATATAGTATACTACAGCAATACATAGCTACAAGAAGTGAGTACCAGGTGAGAAATAATCAGAGAACAGAAAACACCACCTCGGGAAGATGTTGCTATTCTCAGGACTTTTACCTGCTTAGTAGGAGGATGTACAGTTAATAGGGTTTCACGCTTACTCCATCTACTGAAGTATAATGGCAATTGGTTCCGTATGCTAGCTATTGTCTATTCTACACAAAGATTGAATAGAATTTCATTACACCATTCTGGATAAGATATAGTTTCTTGATCTAACCAATGTTTCAGTACTAAACGCTTTAATGACATAGCAAGTAACATAATGTAATATTTCCTTTCTCTCACTGCTATGGCAGATAAATCTCCCACCACATGGATTTCTGGGGAAAAACAGTCTACAAGACCCAGCAAAGGGTCAAGCTTTGACTTAATTTGAATCCACAAAGGAGCAAACTTGAAACAATCCCACTAAATAATGCAGTAAAGACCCCTCTGCTGAATTACCTCGAGTACAAGAGGACTGTGGAAGTTTTCCCATTTTATACAGGTGGATTGGAGTCTAGTAAATATTGTAAAGGATATAAAATTGGGTGAGACGGAGTTTATCATTTGTTAAGTAGCAGTATAAGTCACTCCATATGTGGGCCCAATTACTAGTGAGGTTGGGGAGGGAAGAGACCCAATATGGAGATATCCCCTTTGTCTCAGGGAACCTATGAGAAAATAGGAAGGCCGTAAGCTGAGATATAGAATAGGGTTGCCAGGACAGGGTTTGAAGCATTGAAATGAGCACATGTTGATTCACGCTCCATGCACTGGCCCCCATCCATTTAATCAGCATATGCTGGAGTTGATAAATTTTAAAAATCTGTGTGATAGTAAGATTAAGACAGAATAACAGCTCAGGACTGTTAGGTAACTTATTCTCTGCTAATAGGTCTGATACTAACCTGTCATTCAGTTCCAGAAAGCAATGAGAAAGCAGCATCTTCCCCCTATTTTAAAATTTGGGTTACCACATAATGGTTGTGATACATCTTTGAGATTGTCTTATTTCAGCATCCTATAAAGTTGTGTGTGGACATGGAGGGAAGAGATAATAACTGAATTAAGGAGGTGCAGGTGCAAACTTTTAATCTGTGTAAAAAATAGGCTACTCGGGGTGATACCCATTTTCAGAGTTATTTGGCTTTCTATTTGAAGCCATAATGGTATGTAAATTACTGCATCTGGTTTTTCAGGAGGAGTGACCCACTTTGCATATTTTGAGATATGACTAGTCAAGTAGTAAATATGAAAATGAGGTAATCTTAAGCTGCCTAAGTACTTAGGTGCACTTAGTTTAGTGTATGCCCTCTAAGATGTTTTCACCTTCCAAATAAAATAAGAAATAATGTTATGGACCTTCTTAAACCACTGTACTGGAAGGTAAAGATTTTGCATGTTAAGAAAATGAAAAAGACAGGGAAGTACATCCATTTTAATTATACTAATACATGCTTGAAGGATAGGGGGAGCATATTCCATCTGTGCAGATCCTGTTTGATGGTATCCACTATATTATCCAGGTTTAGCACTTTAGTATAGGAATATTTCTGGGTGAGAACAATACCTAAATATTTAATTGTGGAAGCCCATACCATCCCAAAACAGCTGTAATCAGTGGGAAATGCTCCAGGGTTAAGGGCATTACAGTGGATTTGTCCAAATTCAGTTTATAATTAGAATATAAACTAAATTCATATATGATATGTAAGAGTTCTGGGATAGAAGAGGTGGGGTGCGAAAGGTGCAATTATAGGTCATCCACATAAGCTGATATCTTAATATCCAGGGTGTCGATGGGGATTCTGGAAATTTTATTGGTACTGTAACACTGACTGGGATGGAAGGCAGGGTATTTATCCAGTTTAAGACCATATTATCTACCAGACCCTTAAATGTTCCTATCCTGGCATGTAAAACTCCCAGTACTAATCTGTTTCTGTCCATAAATTTAAAATAAGCCCCTTGTACAACAATTAGAGAAGGGATTTGGGTCTTCCACTTCACTGGTGGTGTGAATAATACATCAAAGTGTGATATCAAGTTTGCAGAAACAACAGGGTCTCAGAAAGACTGTGTACAGGTCAGCACCAGTTCTTCATTATTGATAGACTGGCAGTCTAGATACAGTAAACAACCTTTACTGAACATTTATACACTAGAAAAAATGAAACAGCTCACCCACTATTTCAGATTTCAGCAGTAACTGAGATGGTTGTAAAGTCTTACACTAGCCACTTCCAGATTTGGAATCCACTGTGTGCTTCTAGCACACTTTTATTTGATGAAGAATAGCCTGTTTCTGTGGAAGCTTACACTGAAGCATTTATCCAACGCAAGTAAATGCTGGACACAATTTTTTAAAACTTTACTGCTTTATAACTTTTTGTATCCATACTCACATCGAGCAAAACAAAAAAACGGTGTCTCTGAATGCCCATCGAGTATGCCGAGCTGAACCAGGTGGTTATGCACTTACTGTATGTACTGACTTAGAGTCATCTTCAGAATGTAAATGCTAGGCAACTGTAAGTGACTTAAAAAGGGGGGTCTATTGTACTACTGTTTTAAATGGAGTCCATATGGACTTATGATAATATGTTGAACCTGTTGGAGGCACATAATGTTCACTAGAATTAGATTAGCATTCCATCTATCCAACAGGAAGACTATGATGTTATCACTATTGTTCAATAATTTCATGCCCATGTAAGAGTTCAACTTGAGGTAAGTAGTCAGTCCCCTTGAGCAATTGCCACATTTTCAATCTTTTCTCCCTGGCTGATGGTAAAGCTCATATCCATTTAATGTAGCTTTCTCTTCTTTGTCATTACAAGTTTCTGGTAAGCAGATACTGTAGCATCACATGAGGTTACATATTCACTCATTTATTATCTAAGAACTTGTGCTCACTACCTGCATTGTTCCATGACATAATATGACCTCACTCATATCCTTCAGGCCTCAGATCACAGTAAGATTCTGTGACACAGTAGTATTGCAAGCGCCTTGATTACATTTCTTTAGAAAATGGGCAACAAAAAAACTGAATCCTGATTGGCTGAAACACCCAGGCACCCACACTGTTATAGCTTAACAATGCCCTGTAAATAACAAGTCCTTTCTGGCAGCACCCATCACCACCTGGTATCCCTGTACCCATGCTCCAATAAACGCTATTTTTTTTTACTGTACGCTTAGTGAGAGAGCGAGCTATAGGCCCCCACACACAGACAATCCTCAAACCAGTCCATAGTAACAGAATATGGAGAATACGTAAAAGTAAAAATCTTGTTTTTGTTTCGCCCCCCCACTAAGCCAGTCCTAAGTACGGCACTCACAAGGTCCGTAACCTCGGATCCTCTGTCCACTTTCGCAACTGCCGCTACCCGGCACCATGACTCCATCTCTGCCAACGATTCACAGGAAAGTTCCCCTCCTCCATTCACAATCTTCATGTTTTAAACGACTCACAGGAAATTCCCACTCCTTCATTCACTACTGTCATGTTTTTAAACCAGAAGTAAGTACCTCCTTTTTTTTTTCTCTCCAGAGGTCATCGGCCAACTTCTGTGCCCCAGATAGCATGCCACAGTACACCGTGCCATTTCCATTCCACAGCTGAGCCTCTCTCTCTCCACTCCCAGACTAGCAACCAAAACAATATGTATCCACGTAGCGCAAACAGATAAGGAGGGGGAGACAAAAAATTTAAAGTAACAATTCCCTGGATAGCACTACAAAAAAATGTGACACACCCAGGTAGTACCAAAAAAAAAAAGGATATCACAAACAGCAGCCCACAGTAAAGTAAGCCCATTTTCTAAGTGTAATAATACCCTCCAGGGTGGGCGTTATGGGATATAATGGACCTTCCTGCATCGGGCCTCATTACACCCCTGGGCGGTCCGTTATATCCCAATAACACCCACCCTGTTGGGTATTATTACTTACTTAGTCACTCCTCATATCCTGCTACATTAGTGCTAAAATCTATTTGAGATAGGGACTGAAGATACCTGTTTTATGCATTCATTATTAAGAAAGGGGAGAGGGAACTAGATATCATTATCCACCTTGGGACAAATGACCTAGCTGGGCATGAGATCAGTGAAGTGCAGGAAGAGTTTGTGGAGTTGAGGAGGGGGCTCAGGCACATAGCAAGCACAGTAAACTTCTCAGAGGTGCTGCCTGTCTGTGGCATGGGTGAGGCTAGGGTACTGTGCACCATGCAGTTCAATGAATGGTTGCAAAACTGGTGCAGAGCACAAGGTTTTGGCTTCATTGGGGACTGTGGGTTCACCTGGAGAAATGTAGGTCTATACTGGAGTGATGGTCTGCATCTATCCAGGAAGGGAACCAAACTCCTAGGTGATAGGTTTAAATGCTTCTTTGGCAAGCTTTTAAACTAGCCAAGGGGTGAGGTGCTGATAGAAAGAAGGAAATTTCAAGCCTCCCCCCACAAAACATGGCAGTTAGTAAGGTAAACACTGAGGTACAGGGTTTGACAGAGGGCAGGACAGGGGTAAATGGAAAAATAGACAAAGGCAATAAAGGCAGGGATGGAAGAAAAAAGGATTATGCCACCACTAAATGGAGGGCAATGAGTACAAATGCCCATAGTCTGGGAAACAAGCTTCCTGAGCTAGTAGCCCTGATGGAAGACGGACACCTGGATATTGTGGCAGTCATAGAAATGTGGTACTTGGAGAACCATGACTGGGATGTCAACATACCAGGGTACAGAATCTACAGAAGGGACAGGGAGGATAAAGGAGGAGGTGGAGAAGCTCTCTACATAAGGGAAGGGATCAAAGCTACAGAACTGAAGGGCAAAGGGGAAGGACAAGCGGCACTGTGGGTCACCATAGAGACAGAGAGTGGCACCACAATCCACATAGGGGTTGTATACATACACCCATCATTGTGTGTGTGGTACTTTGTTTCTGTTTTGTATTGTTCTGCTTTTCTTTTTTTGTTGAATTCTTTGTATAACGTAGCTCTATGCCAACTGTTTGTATCATTTTGTATGCTGCGATAAAAGCTAATAAAGTATATTGAATTAAAAAAAATACAGACCCCCATTTCAGGGGGATGAAATGGATAAGGAAATGATAGGAGGCATTCTAAGAATGGCTGAGAAAGGGGAGATATTGTTGATGGGGGACCTGGATATGGCAGATATTGACTGGAAGAGCAGGGTCATTCTCAATGCCCTACAGGGGACATGCCTTAGACAACTAGTGTTGGAACCCACTCTGGAGGGAGCAGTAGACCTGGTACTATCAAAAGGGGAAAGGATCACAGATTTAGAAGTGGGTAGCCATCTGGGAACAAGTGACCACCACACAGTGTGGTTAACATTTATTTATTTATTTACAAGTTTTGCCAGGAAAGCATACTGAGCAACGGGCTCGATTCCAGATGCGACCTGGGGGCCGAGACCCACATACATAAATTGAAATTGCTTAGACAGTACAAAATGAGGAAATGCTTGTACATAACATTTTAGGAGAAAAATACAGGCAAGGGTAGGTTACATTAAGCACAACCATGGAGACAAGCTATACCAAAACAAGGATACAGGACTTTAGAAGGGCTGACTTTGGCAAAATGGCTGAATACCTTAGGAATGTACTAGCAAATGGCCAAAAAGGAGTGGTGGAAGAACAATGGAGAAAAATCAAAACTGCCATCATGGAGGCAACAAGCCTTTGTGTGAAACAAATAAAGAAAACAAAATGGAGTAAAAAAACACTATGGTTCTCAAAAAAGGTGACAGAGAAAGTTAGGGGGAAAAGATAGCATTCAAGAAGTATTAGGAAACACAGAAGGAGCAGGACAGGGCGCCGTATCAGTTAAAGCATAAGGAAGCGGGGAAGGCAGTCAGAATAGCAAAGGCCCAAACTAAGGAAAAGATAGCCAACTCAGATAGAAAGGGGGATAAAACCTTTTACAGCTACATTAGGGAGCAAAGAAAGGTCAAAGGAGGGATAGTGAAGCTTAATAAAGGGGAGGGGAGGTGGACAGATGGAGACAGTGAAAAAGGAGAGATGCTGAATGAATACTTTTGCTCAGCACTCACAAAAGAAGAAGAGGAGGAGTTACCAAGACCAAACAATAGAAGCACTCTGGGCAGGGTGGTCGACACCAGTCCATTTACAGAAGAAAGGGTCCTGAAAGAACTCCTAAAACTCAAGGTGGACAAAACAATGGGGCCTCATGGGATTAATCCCAGAATCCTAAAAGAACTAAGGGGGACCTAGTGACACCACTGACCACCCTTTTTAACAAATCATGGGAGGATGGGGTGGTACTTGAGCACTGGAGGAGGGCAGATGTGACTCCCCTTCACAAAAGTGGGAGCAAGGCAGAAGCAGAAAACTACAGACCTGTTTGTTTGACCTCAGTGGTAGGGAAAATGATAGAATCACTTCTGAAAGAATTGTTGAGTTCCTAGAGTTCAGCAGTACACAGGACCCAAGGCAGCATGGATTCACAGCAGGAAGGTCATGTCAGATGAATCTAATTGATTTCTTTGACTGGGTGACCAAAGTAATAGACCAGGGAGGGGCTGTGGGTATGGCCTACCTAGGCTTTAGCAAGGCATTTGACATAGTCCGGCACAAAATATTAATAATCATGTTAGCCAGCCTGGTAGTGGGTCACATGGTGGTAGCATGGGAAACAAATTGGCTGCACAACAGGACACGGAGGGTGTTAGTAAATGGAACTCACCCCGAAGAAAAGGTGCTACTTGTGGGGTATCACAGGGTTCAGTACTGGGTCCAGTCCTCTTTAATGTCTTTATAGGAGACATTGCAGAGGGTCTGGAAGGAAAAGTATGCCTCTTTGCAGATGACACAAAGACCTGCATCAGAGTTGATACACAAGGGGGATGAAAAGGATGAAAAGGGACTTGGCAAGGTTGGAGGAATGGTCAGACTTATGGCAACTTCAATTCAATACAAAGAAGTGCAAAGTAATGCACCTGGGAAACAAAACCCCAGGTGAAGAGTACACAATGGGTTGGGGGGTTACTAACAACAACAGACATAGAAAAAGACCTGGTGGTAATCATATCAGATGAACTTAAGGTAGGCAAGCAATGTGAGAAGGCAGTAAGGAGAGCTGGGGGGATACTGGGATGCATAGTGAGATGCATCCCAAGTAGAAAATGGGAAGTGGTTATCCCTCTGTACAGACAGTTGGTGAGATCCCATCTGGAGTACTGTGTGCAGTTTCGGAGACTCCATCTGTGCAAGGACATAGACAGGATGGAAGCGGTCCAGAGGAGGGCAACTAAAATGGTACAGGGTCTGCATCAGAAACGGTATGAAGAGCGACTAAGAGAGCTTAATACGCATACTTTTGAGGAAAGGAGGGACCGGGGACATGATAGAAACTTTTAAGTACCTCAAGGGAATCAACAAAGTCCAGGAAGGTAGCATCTTTCAGAAAAAGAGACATGCAAGAATAAAGATAGAGGGGGTAGAGGGGGAATGGCTTAGGGGCAACGTGAGGAAATATTTTGTCACAGAGAGAGTGGTGGATGCATGGAACCGCCTTTCTGAGGAGATTGTGGGGTTAAAAACAGGGGTGGAATTCAAGAATGCATGGGACAGATATAAGGCAATTATAGTGGGGGGTAGGAGAAAGTAGGCTGTTGGTAAACTTGAATATTCAGTTTATTCAATATGTAGGAAACTGAACAAGACTGGATGGACCAAGCGGTCCTTATCTGCAGTCAACATCTATGTGTCTGTGTTTCTGTTTTTCTATTCATTATGTCTTCTGTATTAGGGTTCCTCTCTGGTATTTCGGTTTCAAACACTTCATCATTCACTAGGTAAAGACCCAGAATATCCATCTTGTCACATTTTTAAAATATTCACTTTGCTACCACTTTGTTTTTCATTAATATTTCTATCTGTCCCCCCTCAAGGCAGGCTTCTTTTTGTACTACCCCTATAATGCCATTCTTTCTCAGGTGAACTTGCATGTAATTTCTTTAAAAATTACAGAGAAAGTTGCTTTGCTTGAGATTATTTTCCTTCTCTAAACTAGCCATACCAAATTGGCTGACAGTAACAGGTATATTAAGATCGTTCCTAGTGGTAACCCGTGAAATGGGTGCATAAGGGAGGGTGCCGTCCATTACAGTGACACCTTCCCGGTGCAATCCACTAACGGCGATGGAAAGGTAGGGCGACCGGATGAGGGGGTGGGCGAACTAGGAGACAAGATGTCACTATATGTACTTGCATGGGGGGGTGGGAGCGAGCACGGTGGCGTGGGCTGAAAGGGGTGGAGAGGCTGTAGGGGGTGGCGCTGCGTTTACCGGTTGACCTGAGTCATGGCATCTGGGATTGGCTAGTGGCTGGGGTGGCTGAGGTACCGGGTTCAGGTTTGGGAGCTGGTGCGATTTTTATTGCACCCGGTCTGAACCTTTTCATTTTAACTGCTTTCAACCCCCCCCCCGACATATACCCCCAAGGAGTTGAGAATCCATAAGTAGGGGGGTGCAGAGGGCACAGCCCCACTACAGAAAGCAGTAAAAATGTGTCCTGGTGCCTTTGCGCTGGTGCGCTGGGGTTGTCAGAGTGCCGAAAATGTGTTCGGCACTCTGACTGAGTGATAACAGGGATCGCCTTTAGGCATTCGTTATTATCACATAGACCCGTTCCTAGTGAAGGCCCCTATCTTATTAAACTTCAGCCTATTAGGAAATACTGTTTTAATCCCCCTGTTTTTCTGAATGGATGCATTTATCCACACAAAGTTAGCCACCCTAAGAAACTCAAGATAGACATCTACAGTGGTTTTAAGATTTTCACAAGTGACAAGTGTAACATTTTGTGCATTATCATCCATGATTTCAAACCCCATATCTGCCCTGATTAGGTGTACTTTCTGAGATCTTAGAAACAAGTTACACAATCTGACCCATTTGTCTGAACCACTAAACCTCACACATTGTTAAGGTGCCACACTATAAACTGCCTGGTATTCCTTTGGATATATATCACCCTCCTGCTCATTCTTGGTTGTCAAATTTTTGTTCCCACATTTTCTATTAGGGTCAGCTCTATCCTCTAAATCTTTAATAAGATTTATAGAGATACTATTATCCCATAAAGGAAGGAGGGGATTCTAACACCATTTACCTGCGGATGCTCCCTGCATTTGTGGCACTTTTTCTTTGTAGTGAAACTGGCTCATCATTAATTTTTTGTAAATGAGAGAGAAGATCACTGTACTGCACTTGCTGTCCATAGCCCTGTTCTTGTGTCTATGGTCCCATCATTCACCTTGTAACTGTGTGTTACAATCAGGCTGTTTTATTACCATCTTTGTTTGATTCAATTTAATGTTTGTCTGTTTTGAATGTTTATTCAGAGCTACATTTTGTGAATCTTCAGCACAAATGTTCAACTGATTTTTTCCTTTTTTTGTTTGGGATCTTTTCTCAGCATTCCCTCAGGGGTTATAGGAATATGAATACTGCTGAACTCTGGTCTTTTATTTAGCTCCAGTTCTGAATGAATATTGATATCTATTGACAGACTCCTTTATTTAGTTATTTATTTAGCTTTTATTTACCAAGTAAGCGAGCTAGACTTTAAGGGTTAAGCGATCTTGATCACATCATCACATCATCTAACCATGTTCCCATAATGGTAGTATCTCTCCAGTAGTTTCTATATCATTACAAACTATAACTAACTGATCCATTGTCATCAGATCTGCTATATATATATTTTCAAAAACCTATTTCCTCACTGAGGCAGGAGTGAAAGTGCTGTTGAGATAATGTATTTATTCTATTATCGGTATGCATCCTTCCACTATCTGTCACAAGCAGGGTACAACATGAGAGCCCTGTAACTCTAGGAACTTAACTCTTATCACAGTTCTACAAAAGGACATTAGGCTGCTGGAGAGGCTGCAGTGTAGGGCAATGAAGATGATTCATGGCCTGGGGGAATTGCCATATTAGGTCAGACTAAGAGAGTTAAACATTTACACACTGGAGGAGAGGAGGGACAGGTGGGATATGATTGAGACCTTCAAATGCATGAAAGAGATAGGGGTGGGGGCTGACCAAACGAGCAAGCATGAAAGACTGTTAGGCCTATTCTGCTGGCATTTTAGTATGTTAGTAAAACAGACAGAGATGATCTATTCAGGAGTAGGGTGGGGAGAGACACTAGGGGCCATGACATGAGATTGGAGGGAGGATAGATTCAGAGGGAGGTAAGGAGGCATTTCTTTATGGAGATGGTAGCGGCAAAGTAGAACACACTACCAGCTGAAGTAGTGGCATGTACCACAGTAGAATGCTTCAAGAAGGGGTGGGACAAGGCAAAGGGGAGGGTAAAGGGAGGTAAGGGAAGGGGGGCAGCTACTGAATAGGGAGCTAGCTACATTCACGAGCAGCCTAGATAGACCATGATGGCCTTTTGCTGCTGGCAATTTTCATATGTTCATATGTACCTGACAAAATGGATCCAAGCAGGTTCAATAATGGGTCGTACAAAGTTTCTGTTTTCAAGAATGGCAAATAAGAAGGACCTCTGCATAACATAAGCTAAATATTAGTACCTTTGTCCTGAAATGTATATCAGTGGCATACAAGAAAAATAACTCTGCATCAAGTCACTATACTCTACCAGAGCCCAGGCTTAAGCAATATGCAAAAAAGTCCTAGTAGAATTTTAAAATGCACACCATATGAAAGGTAAAAAATGTGCAATTACTGAGCTCTCTTTCTAAAAAAGCAAAATGAAACAAGAAAAAAATTCAAAAGGTACAACTAACGAAATTAGTAAAACTATGTTTACTACATTTTCTTAGTGACTAGCATCTTAGGTAAAGCAATTTGCAAGGTACAGGCCAGTCCCACAAAATTCTGGTTCTGTACTGAAAAATAAAATGAAAAGAAAAAAACACCAAGTCAAACAGTTGCCAAATCAAAAATAAAAAGAAAGAGGCACATTGGCAGCAGTATTTTCTTATCTTAAAAGTGAGTAGCTTATAAAATGAGAGGCCACAGATTGCTTAAATACCATCTTTATTATGCTACTTATCTAGTGTTCTGATGTATTCTCCTGAATTATTGTAAACATTTTCACTCTATCCTGTGTTGTATTGTTGAAATGATCAATTGTACCATGATTTTTCCACCATTGCCTCCTGGGTCATCACTGAAAAAGGGACGTCAATGGTCTCAGTGGACTTACCTGGTTACCAAAATTCAAATAAATAAAATAAACAAATAAATGAACATACAAAATGCCTACAGAAACAGGCCTCACAGTCTATCGAGTCTGCTCAATTGTGTAGCTAGCCCCTTAACTTGCGGCTGCTCCACCCTCCTCTCCCCTCCTCATAACCACCCCCCCCCCACTCTGTCCCACCCTCTCTTAAATCCTTCCAACATTATACACGATACCATCTCCTCGGGCAGAGTGTTCCACTTATCTACTACCCATTCCATGAAAAAGTGTCTCCTGATTTCCCTCCTGAATCTCCCGCCCTCCAATCTCAGCTGATGCCCTCTCATGTCCTTCCCACTTCTGATCTGAAGAATCCCTTCTATATTAATCCTGTTAATACCCTTTAGGTACTTAAAGGTTTTGATCATATCCCCACTATTCCTCCTGTCTTCTGGGGAATACATTTGCAGCTCTCCCAACCTCTCCTTGTAGGATTTTCCCTCAAGTCCCTGTATCATCTTCTTTGCCCTACTCTGCACCCCCCTCCAGCAATCTGATGTCCCTCTTCAGGAATGGATGCCAGTACTGCATGCAGTATTCCAGGTGCGGCCTGCCAGTGACCTGTACTGGGGTAGGAGCACTTGTCTGTTCCTGGAGGAGATGCCCTTTGCTTTGAACCTCAGCATCTTGTTTGCATTTGCAGCTGCTTTCCAGCACTGAGCTGAGTGGTTCGTACTCCTCGTTATTAGTATCCCTAGATCCTTTTCCTCCACTTTACTTTCCAAATGTACCCCTCCCAACTGATATTTCCTCCCCTGGTTCCTTGCTCTGAAGTGCAGTACCTTGCACTTCTTGGCGTTGAACCACAACTGCCATGTCTCCGACCATTTCTGTACTTTGGTCAGGTCTTCCTGTAGCCCCCTCCACCCCTCTGTGTCATCTACCACTGCACTGATCTTAGTACTGTCTGTGAACAGACTAATCCTGCTCTGGATCCCATTTGAGATATCAGCTATGAATATCCTGAACAGCACTGGTCCCAGTACTCAGCCCTGGGACACCCCTCTCATAACTTCCCTTGGTGAGATGAGAGTGACACTTCTCCTCTATTTACCCCCTTCATGTACCTGAAGACCTCTATTAAGTCCCCCCTGTCCCTTCTCTCTTCCAATGTGTACATATTTAACTCTTCAAGCCTCTCCCCATAGGTCCTATCCCCCAAGCCCCAAATCATTTTTGTTGCCCTCCTCTGCGCCCTTGCCAGGAGTTCAATGTACCTCTTTAAATGTGGCCTCAAAAACTACATGCAGTACTCGAGGTGCGGCCTCACCAAGCAGTTATACAGTGGGAGTAGCACTTCCCCCCTTCTGGAGGTGTGCCCCCTAGTGATGCATCCAAGCATCCTGTTGGCCTTTGCTGCTGCCTTCCTACAAGTCTCCGAGTTGCTCATCTTGACATCCACCACCACCCCCAGGTCCCTCTCAGCCATCGAGACTTGTAGCATTCCCCCCCCCCCCAGGGTGTACACTTGGCCTGGGTTTCTGGCTCCCAGGTGCAGTACCTTGCATTTTCTGCACTGAACCTCAGCTTCCGCTTTCTAGACCACCTTTCCAGAGCCTCCAGGTCCCCTTGTAGGGCTACCCTCCCCTTCTCCCCATCCACCACCGCCCCCAGTTTTAAGTCATCTGCAAAGAGACTCATCTCACTCCTGCTACCCTTCCTTATGTCAGAGATGTAGGCATTGAACAGAAAGGGCCCAAGGACCGATCCCTAAGGGACTCCACTAATGACACTCCTTGGGGATGAGACTATCCCTCCAACCATGACCCTCTGAGTCCGGTTCTGGAGCCAATTTCCTATCCATCTGATCACCTGGTTCCCCTCACCCATTTCTCCAGGATTATCCAACAGGCCCCCATAAGGAACAGAGTCAAATGCCTTGCTGAGTCCACTGGTCTTCCCAGGTCCAAGGCACTCATCACCCAGTCATAGAACTCCACAAGGTTTGTCTGACATGATTTCCCTGGGATGAATCCATGCTGTCTATCATCCAGGCACCCCAACTTTTCCAGGTCCACCCCTAGTCTCTCCTTGACAATGCCCTCCATCACCTTGCCCACCACCAATGTCAGGCTGATGGGCCTGTAGTTCCTTGCCACCTCCCTTGATCCCCCCTTGTGGATAGGCACTATATGAGCCACCTTCCAGTCCTGAGGCACCTACCCTGTCCTCAGAGAGATGCTGAAGACCTCCGCCAGGAGTTTTGCCAGGACATCCGCCAGTTCCTTCGGCACTCTGGGATGTAATTTATCCGGCCCTGGTGCTTTCTCCATCCTAAGGGACCCGAGGGCTTTCCTCACTCTCTCTCTGCCATGATTTTCACCTCTGCTACCTCGTCCCCTGCTTTGCCTTCCCCACCTGCCAGTGATGCTCCCCCTCCCAGACCATCAGTCAAGAGGTCATCTCCTCAGTTTCACCATCTCCTCCCATGTATGATGCAGGGCCCCCATTTTCCTTGGTGAAAACTGAGGACAACAGCATTTGAATAACAAACATTGGTGGCATATACAACCGTATAAGAACACCAACTAGCTGCTTTTATCCTATTTGACCAAGAGGGACCTGGATGCAATCACAAGATCTGGCTGGCAAAAAAATTAAAAATATTAAATATGTGCCTTTCATAATTAAAAACAGATAAAAATATATGTATGTGATTTGTGCCTAGCAACTTCAACAGAAATGTATTTCTGAAAGGGACCTTAATTTGGATATTTTAGTTGGGGAGGTTTCTCAACTAGTTGTAGACCGCATGTCAGACAAGATTTAATCATGACACTCAGAAAATGAGTTGAGGTATAACTTACACTAATCAAAGTCCAAAGCTCTTCAGTTTCCACAGTTGCACCATCTTTCTGGCATTCCTCAACTTTATTCTCTTCTCTCTTGAGGATTATCACTGTGATCTCTCCAAGCACTCCAATGACCCTCCCCACAGCTGCTGAATTCACTCCTGTGGAAGCGCAATGAAGCTCCTGCTCCTGATCACCACCTTTGCCAACTCCACCAGGTCACCAGCCTCCAAATCCAGGGTCACTACACTGCTACACCCAAAGACAGCCCACCAGCATTCTGGAAACTGTTTCAATCCTGCCCTACAAAGTTCTATGCAGGAGATAAAGGGAGCAAAAAAGATGCACTCTCTAAGTGCAGTAAATCTAGATAGATGGTGGTATTAAAATCAAGTAACCCCCCCCCCCCACAGGGGGATGCAAATATCTAATAATAAATACAATCGAGCATAAAAACAATGTAGCAAGTGTTACTCCACAGCACAACAACTCCCAGTTCTGCAGCATCGTAGTGAAAGTCATCAAATAGTTTCCCTACCTGCAGGGGATTCTGTTTGCTGACAATACATTCTATAATTCTGCTGGACACACAGACAAGTTGTTAAGCCTCTAGGCCAGCAATCTGAATGATGACGGGTAAATCAAGTTTGCACTGAAGTTTCAGATAACTTGCAATTGTAACAATACAATCTTTGCATTGTTATTTCACAGTTCTATAATACAAAATTGTGAATGAGAAAACTTTCAAAAAGTAAAATCACTGTCATACCATTAGGTATAGGGCAGTGGCACATTATGTATTAACTTGGTATTGGTATGCAGCCTACATTAACTTTAGTATTTGTCTGACTGTGACACTCTGGAAACTGCTTGAAACAATCCAGAAAGAAATACTGGTAGGCTTTCTAGAAGATTATGGATCAAGGATAGGAGACAGCATGGGGTTTGTGTCAGGCAGTCCTACATGACCAAACTGATTGATTTTTGTGACTGTGTAACCAGGACAGTGGGCAAGGGCCAAGCAATAGATATCCTGTATCAGGATTTTATTATAGACTATGACTCAGTACCCCACAGAAGGGTAATCAGGAGGCTGGAGGACCAGTGGGCAGGAGGTAAGCTAGCTCAATGGGTTAACATACTGGTTGCAGGACAGGCATCAGAGCTAATAGTCTGGGAGGAATACTTTTAGGCTAGGGCAGTAACCAGTAGTGTCTCATGGATTTGTGCTCCAGCGGGTGTATATATGGTAATATAACAGATGGAATTAAGTGTAAAAAACTGCCATTTTGCAGATAACACAAAGCTCTGTGGGAAAGTGGATATGTAGATGGAGAGACAGTACCAAAGCCAAACCAGCATGTTCTTTCCACTTGTGGAACCAAAAAATCAGCTGTCCACCAATGTAGAATGCTCAGGGCCATTTGACTTGAAGAACCATGGTTGTTTGTGGTGTGTAGCACACTTACACTTCACTGTCTCCACTTTTTTCTGAATAAAGATCACACTTTTTTGAAGCATTCTATAAGAATGGACAGTTGAGTTTTTTGGTTCCACAAGTGCAAGGAACTTCCTGGTTGCTGGCCCAGCACCAAGGATATTTGCAGTCCTGCCTTTCCTGACTAGACAGTACCTAAGAAAAGAACTGGCTAAGCTACTGAAATAGTCTTTAATTCCACAACTGTGATTCAATGATAAAAAGTGTAAGGTGATGCACTGGGGTAAAGAACCCGGACAACAAATACTGGCTGAGTGGTGTGCAGATTACCAAGCCAGAGGAGGGAAAGAACTTGGTAGTAATTCTCCCAAGTGGTAAAAAAAAGTGGGCACACTGAAGAGAGCAGCAGACAAATAAAATATAATGCTAGGTTGCATAGCCAATCAGATAATCAGGAGGACAGCTGAGGTCATTCTGCCACTGTACAGATCACTAGTGAGACCTCACCTGGAGTGCAGTATATAGAATTAGTGTCCTTATTTGTAGAAGCAGAAAAGTGAACTTGTTTAACCAGGAAAGGCATAGTAAGCCAGAGGTTTTTTTTCAGGTGTGACATGGGAGCACAAGAAGTTAAGTGACTTGCTCAGGGTCCACAAAGTATGCAGGTTTGGGCTGATGGGATTCAAACCCAAGTCTCTAGGTGTGCCACTCAGTGCCCTAAACCACTATTCTATACTGCCTGCCTCCATCAACTTAATGGAAATAATCCTTAGAGGGGGAAAAGAAAATGATATAGGGACAGCAAGGTAGAACATATGAAGAGAGACTTGGAGAGTTCAACACGTACTCCCCGGAAGACAGAAAGGAGAGGGGAGGCATGATCGAGACCTTGAAATACCTTCAGGGCATCAACAGGGTGAGCACTGAGTGTCTCTACAGAAACAGTGGGAACAATACCACCAGGAACCCTACCTGAAACTGGTGAGGGGAAGATTCAGAAGAGAGATGAGGATGCACTTTTTTCACAGAGAGGATGGTGGCTAACTAGAAAAATTTCCTGGAAGAGGGGGAAGCTCCCTGAGGACAGTGGATATCTTCAGAAGTAGTTGTAACAGAATACAAGGGAAGGTTACATGCTGTGAAGGGGAGGGGGCAAGGAGGCTATTAGGGAGGAAGGTGGGGGGGGGCAATAGGTAGAGTGGCTACTCCCTTAGTAGACACCAAGGGATCTGAACGCTTGAGCAGACTTGACAGCACACAAGGCCTTTTTCTGCTGGCTTATTCGTGTACTTCCTGAAATTAACTTTTAATTAGTGAAATATTTGTTGAAGTGAATAGCTGTCCTGTTTACGGGGAGTAGTTATTTGTTTTTATCTTAAAGCAATGATTTTATGTACTGGATTTTTAATGTTTTGTTTATTTATTGTTATGTACAGGTGCCTTGATCATTGGAAATGAGCCTTTTATAAATAAAAATGATATGATAAGATACTTGTGTTACCACTTTTTCACAGAAGGTAACTAAAGGAAAAACATACAGTCAGGCTATGAATAGCATAACAAAAAATTTCCTTGTTTAAATTGGCACCAGTGGAGAAAAATACCTGTCAACGTACATGACATATTTATCACATACTGTGCTTGTGCAAAGAGGATATGTCACCAAACTTTGCTTCTTTGGATTGAACCCAAAAGTTCTTCTGACAGCTGAAATAGGTAAAGAATATGGTTACAGCTGGCAATTTTTGAGGTACATGTCCATACTGTGAATAGGTGAATGCTGGGTAATGCATTTTTCCTTACATGTTTGCAATCCTTCTGTTCAATGCAATTAATTGAACTCAGACACAGGTGCTTATTTGAATTGTTGGGAAAATTGTTGGCACAGCAACTGGTTTTAGATGGTGAAAGAACATTTGAGCTTCTAAGTGAGCTGATAACAACAGCATCTCGAAGTTCAGCTCGTACATGCTTTCCTCCAAGTGAAGCTAGCAAAGGCTGCATTTCTGTTGGTTTTCCATCAGTGCTTTGTGGACAGACTGTTTAATGTTTCCAACATTAGCGGAGGACCTACAGACCCATACTTTGCCATACTTGCTGTGTTTGGGGAACTGATAAATAGAAATGCCTTGTGGCAGTCAACCTGTGTATACTGAACAATTGAAAGCAAGACAGTGTGGCATCTTGTCCTTTTTTACCACTTGAAAACTTGACTAGATTCTGAAGTAGACCAGGAATGGAAACATTCAAGCTTATTGTAAATCTGCTGTCAGATGTAAATTGCTGGCCAAAGAGCATGTGGCAGCATTAGGAAATTATCATGCAGTAGGTTTAGATGAAAGATCAAAGAAACAATCATGAAACCGATTTACAACAGATGCATGTACCTTTGTCACAGAACAAGAGGGTCAATTGATATCAGAATGATTTTTGTTGTTGTTTGGAAAGTGTGTACCAAAATCATACAGTGGATGAATTAATATGATACCACTACAAACTTGTGAAGGAAGTCAGCATAGCACATCTTCTTATTTATCTTTCTTCATTTCAAACTGTGCATTGGAAGAGGAAGTATGAATATACTGTGGTATAAATAATATTACCAACATCACACATATGGATAAAGGAAATCTCAGAGCATTAATTAGCAAATATACAGCACTGTAACAAATACAAACCACACACCACCAGTTTTAGAAACATAGAAACATAGACAATGATGGCAGAAAAAGACTGGAGGTCCATCCAGTCTGCCCAAGTTCCCCAAATCCCTGGAACATTCCTTGGAATCTACTATTTCTACAGGGTACTAACCCACCCAGTTCTTTCCCCTTTCTTTTTACTGGACCCGTTGCCCCAGGCAACCACTATGCCCTCCATGCTATCCCAGGCCTACTTGAATCCCTTGACTGTGTTCACACCCACAACTTCAGCTGGCAGAGTGTTCCGAATGTCCAGCACCCTTTCTGTAAAGCAGTAATTCCTCCTGTCCCTCTTGAACCTCCCACCTGTTAATTTCCATTCATGTCCATAACACCTGAGTTGGCATTCAAGCTAAATAATTCCCTGCACTTCACTTTATTAATTCCTTTGAGGAATTTTGATGGTCTCAGTTATATCTCCCACTCCCTTGTGGCTTCCAGTGAGTACATGTTCATTGCCTTGTGGTGCTTCTCATTGGATCTGTCCTGCTATCCCTCAGTCACTTTTGTTATTCTGTGCTGCACTGTCTCCAACCTATCCTCATATTTTTTAAGAGTGAGGACTCCAGAACTGGATGAGTACTTCAGGTGAAACCTCACCAGGTATCTGTAGAGGGGAAGTAATATTATACCTCTTTTGTGCTGCTATCCATGCCCCTCCTGATACACCCCAACATCCTGTTAGCCTTTTTATAAGTCTTGTTGCACTGGATCATTTGTTTAAGGGAGTCACTGATGATAACTACAAGATCCCATTTCTTGACTGTAGTGCTAAGCCTCTGCCCTCCCATTCAGTTCTCCATCTAGGAGTTCCTTTTCCCTAGATGCATTACCTTGTTCTTTTTAGTATTGAATGTTAACTGCAAGACCTTTGACCACCCCAAGAGCTTTTGTAGGTCCTTCTACATATCCCTTAATCCTTCCTCACTATCCACCCTCCCACATAGTTGTGTGTCATCTGTGAAAAGACACAACATGCTCTGGATTCCTTCATCAGTGTCACCAATGAACATGTTGAAAAGGACTGGACTCAGGACAGATCTCTGTGGAACCCTGCTCGTTACCCCCCATCAACTAATTTAACCCCATTGACCACTACACTCTGTTTCATTCTTCATAGCCAATTATCCACCCAGTTTACTAAAGCTTTAGCTGCACCCAGATCTTCCATTTTCTTAAGCACTCTCTTGTGCAGTACTAAATCAAAAGCTTTACTGAAGTCAAAGTATAGCAGATCCACTGCATGGCCCTTGTCCATTTCTTTTGTCACCCAGTCAAAGAAAACTATCAGGTTAGTCTGACAAGATCTTCCTGCCCCAAAGCCATGCTGTTTATCATCATGGAGATCATTGCTTTCCAGGTAGTCTACAAGGTCCTCTTTGTTGAGGGGTTCCATTAACTTCCCCACAATAGAGGTCAGACTAACAGGCCTGTAGTTTCCAGGTTGGTACTAACCTCCCCCCCCCCCATGTAGTGGTACAATATCAGTCACGTTCCAATCCACTGGAACTTCCTCAGTCCTAAATGAGCTGTTGAACAGCCCAGTCAGTGGTTCAGCTGACTCTGCTGCTAATTCTCTAAGTATCCTCAGATGCAACCCATCTGGTCCCAGGGCTTTATCTATCTTAAGGTCTCCCAGCCCTTTCAGGACCCTTTTACTTGTAAACAATGGCTGACTCATTCCCGGGATTCCATTGGTGGCTGCTTTAATGCCACTCTCTGGCATGGACACACAGTCCTCTTTAGTGAATACTGGGTAAAAGTAGTTATTCAAGATGGTTTCTTTTTGCCCATCATCCTCTATCACCCTGCTCCCTTCAACTAGTCATGTGATTCCTCCCCCTTTTTTCTTTTTCTTACTAATATATCTAAGGATACACAAAATAGGTGATTTTATACCTTTCATTGGATCAACAGAGATTTACAGAAAATCCTTAAGCTTTCAAACCTACATAGTTCATCAGAAAGAAATGATAAACTATGTAGGTTCAAAAGCTTAAGGAGTTTCTATAAATCTCTGTTGCTCCGATAAAAGGTATTACATCACTTATTTTGTGCATCTTGTACAAGGACCAATATGGCAACAAATAATGTTTAATATATCTAAATAACTGTTTTTCCTCCATACTTGAACCCCTCCACAATATGCAGCTGTGTGTCTGTTTTCACTTCTCTGACAGCCCTCTTTAACACTCTGTTTTTCTGTAAATATCCCTTCCATCCTGCTTCTCCCTGCTTTTCTTTGTATTTATGGAAGGCCTTCTTTTTGACCCTGACCACATCCCTGGCCCTAGCTAAGAACCATAGTTGTCTCTTAAACCTGTTTTTTTTTATTACTGTCCTTATGCATGCTTTCTACGCCTCAAGGATGACTTCCTTACTTGTCCCAATCTCTCCTTCATCCTAACTTTGTCATCCACCCCTAATAACTAAACTCTGATGAGTTCCCTCAACCTGTTCAAGTCTGCCTTTCTAAAGTCTAGGACTTCCCTTACAGAATTATAGGTGTGCTGCGTACATGCAGAATGCATGCCACATGCCTAATTGTGCAATGTTTGTATACAGTTTACATACACAAAGTGATCCTAAGCAAACCAGGTCTAAAAAGCAAATTAGGTTTGCGTGCTGCAAGCTTGTCATGCTCAGTAGGTAAGCTGGTGTGAACATCTTCTAAAAATTACATTAGGTTCATGTGTTGCACGCTTAACATGAATGTATAGTTAAGCTGGTGTGAACATCATTTAAACATCACATCAGGTTCATGTGCATGCTTGCCATGTGTGCAGCAGCTAAGCTGGTGCAAATCTCATCTAAAAAACACATCAGTTTCTATTTCTTATACTTCTGCTAGCAATTAGAGTCATTAAAATACATTTTTATTTGAATTCCCATAAAAATTAAGTAAACTCATTAATTCTGATCCTTTTGCAAGTTGTTTAATGGCTTTTGACTTTTTGTCATTAAATCACCATTAATTTGTAAAGTATTGTTTACTTACTGCATTAAGTGCCTAGGATACAGCCAATCAACATCCCCCATTCCAGATGTAGGATGTGGGACCTCTGTGTTGTGAAGTCCATCCTTTGTGTTTTGGGCCATGCAAATCCCTTATGCATATTTAATGCTACAAATGTGTTTCTCCATGACTGCTTCATCTCACTTACTTTATTTTTGTCATTCTCTACTGAGCATATACACTATGGCCATGTTCAGCACTCTTTGTGCTGAATAGGAACGTAGAAGCATGCACCATACCTTACGTTTTGTAACTGAAATGATAGAAACATAGAAACATAGAATTTGACGGCAGATAAGGACCTCGTGGCCCACCCAGTCTGCCCATTTCCCTACCTAATGGATAAGCTGTAGATCCTAGTTAACCAGCAGCCTACTTCTTCCTACCCCAACCCCCTAGAATTGCCTTAGGACTGTCCCATGCATGCTTGAATTCCACCACTGTTTTTGACTCCACAGCCTCCTCCAGAAGGCCGTTCCATGCATCCACAACCCTCTTGAAAAATACTTCCTAAATTACCTCTAAGCCGCCCCCCATCTTCAAATTGTGCCCTTGTTCTTGCACACTCTTTTTTGAAAGATGCTACCCTCTTGACTTTGTTGATTCCCTTGAGGTACTTGGAAAGTTTCTATCATGTCCCCTCCTTTCCTCAAGGCTATACATATTAAGCTCCTAAGTCTCTCTCATATGTCTTCCAGTGCAGACCCTGCACCATTTTACTTGCCCTCCTCTGACAGCTTCCATCCTGTCTATGTCTTTGCAGAGACTGGGTCTCTAAACTGCACGCAGTACTCCAGATAGGGTCTCACCAGCTGTCTGTACAGAGGATAATAACTTCCTGTTTTCTACTGGTGATGCCTCTCTATGCATCCCAGTATCTCCCCAGCCCTCCTTGCTGCCCTCTCACATTTTTGCACACCTCAGGTCATCTGATATGACTACCCCAGTTCCTTTCCACTTTTGTTGTTGTTAGTATCTCACCCCCATTGTGTACTCTTCCCTGGGTTTTTGTTTCCCAGGTGCATTACCTTGCACTTCTAAGCATTGAATCTAAGCTGCCATACATTTGACCATTCCTCTAACCTTGCCAAGTCCCTTCTCATCCTTTCCACCCCACCCTGTGCATCAACTCTGTTGCAGATCGTTGTGTCATCTGCAAAGAGACATACTTTTTCCTTACAGTCCCTCTGCAATGTCGCTTATAAAGAGTCCTAATACTGAACCCTGCGGTACCCCACTAGTAACCCCCCTTTCTTCAGAGTAGACTCCATTTACTATTACTCTCTGTGTCCTATTCTCCAGCCAATTCTTTACCCAGGCTGTCATTTTGGGACCCACTCCCAGGCTGGCTAACTTGTATATTAATCTTTTGTGTGGGACTGTGTCAAATGCCTTGCTAAAGTCAAGGTAGGCCATGTCCACAGCCCCTTCCTGATCTACTACTTTGGTCACCCACTCAAAGAAATCTATCAGATTCATCTGGCATGACCTTCCCACTGTGAATCCATGCTGCCTTGGGTCCTGTGCCCCTCTGGCATCTAGATACTCGACAATTCTTTCCTTCAGAAGTGATTCCATCATTTTCCCTATCACTGAGGTTAAACTAACAGGTCTGTAGTTTCCTGCTTCTGCCCTGCTCCCACTTTTGTGAAGGGGAATCACATCTGCCTTCCCCCAGTCCTCGGGTATCACCCCATCCTCCCATGATTTGTTAAAGAGGGTTGTCAGTGGTGTTACTAGTTCTACCCTTAGTTCTTTTAGAATTCTGGGATGAATCCCATCAGGCCCCATTGCTTTGTCCACCTTCAGTTTTAAGAGTTCTTTCAGAACCCTTTCTTCTGTAAATTGGCTGGTATCAACTTCTGTATCCAGAGTGTTTCTATTGTTTGTTTTAGGTACCTCCCCCTCTTCATTTGTAAATACTGTAAATACTGTAAATACTGAGCAAAAATATTTGTTTAGTATCTCTGCCTTTTCACAGTCACCCTCTGCCCACCCCTTCCCCTTTATTAAGCCTCACTATCCCTACCTTGGTCTTTCCTTCACTCCCTGATGTACCTATAAAAGGTTTTATCCCCCTTCTTAACTGAGTTGGCTATCTTTTCCTTGGTTTGGACCTTTGCTGTTCTGACTGCCTTCCAAGCTTCCTTTTGCTTTAACTGATGGACATGGACACTTAAAATGGGGGACACTAGCCCACATGATGATTAGGACACATCATGAAACATGGAGATACAGTACCTCAGAACACAGTGGAAGCCATTGCATTAGCACCTGGGAATGAATTTCTGCCATTAAGCAGGGTTGCGATTTAGATAGGGCAGAGGGGGACAGATGCACCCCCCCCCATATTTGTGCCTAGGCTATTCTTATGGTGTGGCAATAATAGAATTAACTTTGGATTTAATCTTTTGCACAATAAGTGCCCACCTGGTCTGTGTGTGCTCACTCTGCAGGTACTCCCCAGATTTGACTGTGTCTGTATTATGTTGTTCACTCTCTCCACCTATTAGTGATCGCAAAATCACATATAATGTGGATGAGCTCCAGCCTAGATAGAGCACATAAGTCTTGCAAGTGTGACACTGTTTTTCCTGCCACAGAGTAGACAGACTGCACACTACAGCTTGGAGGAGTTGGTGAGGACTGAACACTCGATAGCAGTGTTGTGGCAGCATATTTTTGTTGGTCTACTCTTAGTGAGTCTCTGTCTCCCTGGTGGCTGAAGGGGCAGAGAGTGAATCAGAATCTAACTCAAGACTAGACTATCTACTTACTCTACTAGGTTCACCTTGCAAAAAAAAAACTGCACAGTCCCCCACGGCAGCAAGCTAGGCTTAGCAGTAGTGGTGACATCAGTGTGGGTGGCATTCATAGGTCTTGATCAGTGCAGTGTGGCAGCAACCAAGCATGAAGAAAGCAACCCAGGTTGTGTGGGTTTGGTTAGTGAGGTGACTTGGTCGCTGACCACATTGGGGACCTGTGATGGTTGGTTGTAGCATCCAGCTTCTGGCGGACAGAGTGAGGGGGAGCAGACTGAAAACTGGACTTTTGGCACACTGTGCCAGACTGCAGGTTCTGGCCATATGGCCAGGTAAGTAAAAGTAAATACTTTGTTTACAAGGGGATTCAGGAAGGAGGGAGGAATGAAATATTGATGTGTTTTTCATGTTTCTTCACCTTTGGGCAGCTTCATGATCCATAAGGGATGGGTGTTGAGTTGAATGGAATGGAGTCTGGGAGAAAAATCAGGACAATGTTGTTTTGGGGAAGGGGCAGAACTTCAGCCAGGAAAAAAATTGGTTAGTAACTGGGTGGGTTTAAGCCCAAATCTATTGCACTGCTCTGGGGCATATACAGATGAATCTTATACATTTGAAATGTTCTTGATTTGCATATCACTTTCTAGTCAGAACAAGTAAGCTGTACTATTTAGAGATGTTACAGACATTCTAGAGCTGTCCCTTGCATTCACGGATGGTAGAGCAGTATGGTATGCACAGACTATGGGAGCCCCACTATGCCCTCCCCACTCAGTGAAGCTGACCTCCACATCCCCATGCTCAAGCACATTATGACAAAGGGTAAAGAAGACTGCAGGGATCTGCACCATTGAAATGAACTGTGGTATTTTTTTATTACTATTTTATACATTATTGATGCAGAGTTGGAGAGTAATGAAGGCCTCCGCTTGACTAACAAGGGCCTTGTTAATAGAACAGTGGCCTTCATTATTCTCCAACTCACTATCATAACATATAAAATATTAATAAAAAAATAATTCCATTCATTTCAAGGGGGTATGCCCCAGCACTCTGACCCATGTAAATCATCTCTTAAAGACTTCTGCCTCTGGCTCCCTAATACTCAAGTAAGAGACTTTTTACTTATATCTATTCTTGGTGGGTTGTCTGTAGCAGCATGTCCATATCCACTAAAGTGTGTGTGCATGTTGGGAGGGCTGGCCATGTGGGTGTGTGTCCAGTTATTGCTACTTTTGTATTTGCACCTTAAAGTCTGTTTGTGTGGAAGCATTCAAAACTATGGAGAGAAAATAGTAGGAGTACAGGACAGACAGAAATAATTAAGTGGTTTTGTGGGTAAGTTCATGTATTGGGGTGGGAAAATCCACATGTGTTTCCATTGGCATGTGTACTACAGTGCAACTATGAAACTGAGATGAGTAAGAGAAGAAAACTGAAAAGCATAACAGTGGCTACAAGCAGCACGCATGCATGCAGATGTAGTCAGATACAGTATGTATTGGAGTACAAGCAAACCATATGTGTGCAGACAGTATGGTTTAGTGGTTAAAGCCACTGAACTACAAGCCAGGAGACATGGAGGCATGCATATCTGTGTTCAAATCTCATCAATCCCACTTGTGTATGGTGTGATCCTGAGCAAATCACTTAACTTTTTCGTGAAAGTTATCAGCGACCTCTTGCTTTTTGCATGCATGCCACATGCATGCAGTCCTTCCCAATTTAACATAAAAATCATGGTTTCCACACTTGCTTTCTGCATGCATACCATATGCATGCAATCAGTTCCAATTTAACATTTAAATCATACTTGCAGCATGCATGTCACTTGGGTAGCTTTATGTGTGCAGCATGAAAACATTTCATACAATAATTTCTGTAAGGGTTTGGTTCTTGATTGTGTTTACTGGTCTTGAGGGACAAATTCAAACTATACATAGTTGTGGTTGCTATTCTCTAGTGGTTCCCCTACTCCCACAGCATCCACCATCTCTAAGTTAGTGATCACTATATCAAGGATTGTGGACTGCTGGTGAGTTCTTTAACTAGCTGCACCAATAGACTGTGCTGCATGATATCCAGCAATGTCTGACCTCTGTCATTCTTAACCACTGGAACTTCCCAATCAATGTCTGGCAGGTTCAAGTCTCTCACCACCACTACTCTTCACTTCTGTACCCCACTTTAAAGTTCATCTCTGAGGTCACTGCCCCTAATGGTACTTTCCTGCCTGAGGCTGCCATGAGTTGTACCCATATAGACTCAGCCTCCTCACTGCTATCTCTAATGCCACCTTCTTCTGTCACATTAGTGCTCTCCTTGAGAAAGAGGGTGTGTCCTCCCCATCTACCAGTTCTTCTATCCCTCCTGAACAATGTATGTCTAGGGACAGCTGTCTCCCAGTCATTGTTTTCCATGGCCCATGTTTCCACAATGGCCACAAGGTCCACTTCAGTGTGTACCATCAGTGCCTGGAACTCACTGAGTTTGTTACCTAGACTCCTGGAATTAAGGCAGACCCCCTTCCACTTGTCCTGTGCTCTTACTCTGCTACTGTTTATCTGCTTTCCATGTTTTTCCCCCACCCTTGTTTTTGCTATTGCCTTTAGTTTTTCCCCCTGCTCTTCCTATGATCCTGTAAACCCTACAATGTTCACTGTACTCTTTTTTTCTGATACTGTCACCAGGGTGTGGGAGTACTATCTAGAATCCCCTTCTGCTCATCATCCACCATGAATCCCGTAGAGCTGGACACCCCTGTAGTCAGTTTAAATGTCTCATATAGACAGCAAACTTATGCCCCAGGGCAATGGCTCCCTCTCTTGTCAGAGGAAGTCCATCATCCTTGAAGAGATACCGATCTCAGAAATCCCCAAATCCCCTACAAAGTGGTACCCCATACCCTGACAACAGCCCTTGAGCCAACTATTGCACTCCTTTATTTCAGTGCTCCTTATCCTATCCTGCCCCCCCCCACACAGGGAGGAATTTGGAAAACGCCAGTATGGCAAGTGTGCTGCTAATCTTTTCCCAGTCTACAGAAGTTCCACTTCACTGTCTTCACTGACTAGTTAGCCAGATCATTGATACCCAGGTGTACCAGCACCCCCAGCTCCCCCTCTACCATCCTCCCTATTCTGTCTAAATCCTGGTTAACTGGTGCTACAGGGAGGCATCAGACCAACTCCCTCTCATCTGACCCCTCTCCTAAAACCGTATCTATCCCAATAATCATTGAATCCCCAACCACTAGGCCCTTCCTGTTAGGTTTGCCCACCTTGGGTATCGATGTGCTGTCCTGTCCAACATCCTCGTCTGACCCCAGACTCCCCCAGGGTGGAGTCAGGAGCCAGAACCTCCTCCAGAGGTGCAAAGTAATTTACCATCTGGATGTAACTGGGCTGGCCAACCTCCATTTTGGGTGCTCCTCCTCTCCCTCACTTACCCCATCACCCTTCACTCACCTGGACCAGTGGGTCTCTGGGGGAGAGGGTGTGTGGGTAGTGAGCTCCTGCAAAGCTAAGGATGTAGCTCAGATATCTCTATCTTAGCTGCTGCCAGTTAAGCCCGGTGCTCTGCTATGGTCCTACAGAAGTAGTAGTGACAGAAGGCAACCCTAGTGGGGGAAGGAGAGGTAAGCTGCAGATCAAATAAGATCTGGTGTTTATGCAGTAGGTAGGGAAATTGGAAGACTAGGTGGGCCAAGTGGTCCTTATCTGCCATCAAATTCTATGTTTACTTCAGAGCACATTCCTGGAGTAGAGTGTGCCTCACCCCTGAATAACATCAGACAAGGAACTGCATTGGCAAGAGAGAAATTTAAGTAGTACCAACATTGATTAGATTGCACTCCACACAGATGGGGTGAATCTGATACCAACTGGCTATTACAAGCATGTGTAAGATGTGAAGACAGTATGCGATTCAAGTATCCAAATACATTCAGTAGTTATCAGGTAATCAGGTTATACCACGCTACAGATATGAGATAAACCAGTTTTGAGAACTGTGAGAATAACAGCTGGGGGATTTAACAATCTAGCACAACGCAACTCTCTAAACTACTGCAGGGATCCTTCCCCACTATAAAGCAACCTCCTGAACAACTGAAGGAAGCTATTTTTTACCCCAGCACAACCCACTGAACAACTCTAAGCACCTCCCAAACTGTTGAAGAAGATACATTCTTCACCACAGTGCAGCCCACTAAACAACTCCAAGCAATTTCTAAAACATCTGAAGGAAACACATTCGTCACCACATTGCAATCCACTTAACAACTCTAAGCAACCTCCCAAACAGCTGAAGGAAACAAATTATTCACCACAATGCTGCCCACTGAATGACTTTAAGTCTGTGTGATTTGTGCCAAGATACTCTCACCAGGCACCTGCAGCACAACTTTGACATGCTGCAGGACTGGTTTAAGGACAGCCTACTGGTGCTCAACAGCAAAAGACAATGCTCTTTGCTAGGTGTCAAAAGAGAACTACTGCACCCTTCATCATAATAGACAACTCTCATTCTGGCCTCGAGCAAGTGTCCTCCTTCAGGTACCTGGGGATCACTATCGATGAGTCCCTTGCCTTCAACGAACATATTCATACTATTACCACCACCGCTAACAGGATGTTAGGAGCCCTCTACAGGTTTTGGTCCTGCTTCAATCCAGGGGCCAGGTATCAGGCCATCAGAGGTACAATACTACCAATCCTGGACTATGGAATTGTGGTCTATGGCGCAGCCTCTGATACCACACAGAGTCACAGAGTCTACACCACCCTAAACAAAGCCTGCATACTTGTCTTAGATGCTTATCACATTATGGACACTTGTGATCGGTACAATAGAAAAAAATGGCTTCCTCTCATGGACCGGATCCAACTCCACTTCTGCCTCCTGGGGATGAAAGCCCTTCTTGGACATTGCAGCACCTTCTTTACAGCATTTATTCTGCCCTGTCCCTTCTAAACATGTTACAAGAAGTGTTATAAAACATGTGCTTGTGGTGCTATTCAGAAGAACTGCCCTAGGGAGTCGAGCCTTTGCAGTCAGGACACCCACCTGGCTAAACAAGCTCCCTCAAGCCATCACAAGCCTCACCAGCATTAGTCACCTCAAATCTGAACTTCAGAATTCCATCGTCCCACCTACACAATGCTACTGCTCTACCTAACCACCAGGGCATTACCTGTGTACCCTACTAGACTACATCCATACATACTCCTCTGAACTGGTCTCCCCACTGTCTTACCTATTGCCCGCTACACATTCACTGAGATGTTTCTACCTTGGCATCCTCTTGCTTATGACAAGGCTTCTTAGATGCTATTTATGAGTACCTAACTGAACTGTTAGCACCTTATTTATACTGCCAGTGTTTTGTTCCTTATGTACCCTGTGTTAAGATTGTATTTTACAATTACCCTGTGCCTTTAACACTTAATTTCTTGTATTATATTATTTTGTTAATGTGTTATTAATATGTTTGTGACAATGCCTGTTAGCTGCATTTGCTATTCCCAACTCATATAATTGTTCCCCTCCTTTGACTGATGAGGGCCCTCTGTAAACGAGCTCTTAGATCAAAGGTTTGTAATTCTGATTCTTTAATAAATAAAAAATAAATACAAAATAAAAGTAGCCTCCCAGACAGCTGAAGGAAGCACATTCTTCATCTCAGTGCAAACCAATGAATGACTCTAAGCAACTTCAAACAGCTGAAGGAAACATACTGTATTCTGAGTAACACTAAGCAACCTCTCAAACAGCTGAAGGAAACAAATTCTTCACCACAATGCAATCCACTGAACAACTCTAAGATTTGACTCCATCACAGTGCAACTACTCAAACAAAACAATTGTAATAACCCCCTTTCCCCACAGTGCAACCTACCAAACAACTCTATGAGTCACATTCCACCACAGTGCAACCCTCCAGCTAGTGGAGGGATGAACTGACCATAGAAACATAGAAGTTGTTGGCAGAAAAGGGTCACTTGGTCCACCTAGTCTGCCCTTAAGTTCCCTACCTACTGTGTTGCCGCAGACCCCATGTGGATCTCCAGCCTTACCCCACCCAGCCCTGTTACTAAGGTCACCTTGTGCCTATCCCATGCATGCTTCAATCCTGCTACCATTTTGGAGCCCACCACATCTGCTGGTTGTCTGTTTCAGACATCCACCATCCTTTCCATGAAGAATTACTTCTTCACATTCTCTCTGAGCCTCCCTCCTTCCAGCTTCATTTCATGCCCTCTTGTCCTTGAGCATCTCGTTCTATGTAAAATGCTACCCTCCTATATCTTATTAATACCTTTTAAGTATTTCAACATTTCTATCATGTCTCCAATTCTCCTCCTATCCGCTAAAGAATACATGTTTAATTCCTTGAGTCTTTACTCATAGGGCTTTTGATCCATGCCATGCACCATCTTGGTTGCACTCCTCTGTGCCGTCTCCATCCAATCTATATTCTTTTGGAGATGGGGCCTCCAGAACGGTACTCCAGGTGGGGCCTCACCATTGATCTATACAGAGATAGCACTACCCCTTCTTTCTGCTGGTGATATCCCTCCTTATGCACCCCATCATTATACTAGCCTTTCCCACCACCGTATCACACAGCTTTGCCACCTTCAGTTCATCAGAAATGATGAGTGATCCCCAGATCCCTTTCCTGTTTTGTGGTTGTCACCACTCCCGCCCCCAATTAGTATGTTGCTCTTGGGTTCCTGTATCCCATATGCATAATTTTGTAAATTTTAGCACTGAAGCTCAGTTACCATACCCTTGGCCAGTCTTCCAGCTTTTTCAGGTCCTCCCGCAGTTTTTCCAACCTGCCGCCAGGTGTGTCCACTCTGCTGCAGATTTTTGCATCATCTGCAAACAAGCATACTTTCCCTACCAGTCTTCTGTGATGTCACTAAGAAAGACATTAAAGACGATCGGTCCCAGAACTGACCCCTGTGGCACCACACTGATCACCTTGCATTCTTCCAAGTGAACCCCATTTACCACCACACTCTGACTCCTGTTACTCAGCCAACTTCGTACCCACCTTACCATCTTTGTACCCACTCCCAGGTTGTCCAGCTTATTTACCAGTCTTCTGTGTTGAACTGTGTCAAAGGCCTTAATGAAATCCAGAAAGATCACATCCACTGCTCCTTCCTGATCCACTTGCCTGGTCTCCTAGTCAAAGAACTCAATCAGGTTTGTTTTGCAAGATCTTCCCCCTGTGAACCCATGCTGCCTTGGAGCCTGCAAGTCATTGGTCACAAGATATTCCACCATCCTTTCCTTTAGTAGTGTTTCCATAATACCAAAATACAACCTGAAAATCTATAGATGGTATTTGCTCCACATCAGCCTGCACCCCCAAACAATGTAAGCGTACCTGAGATCTGATGATCAGGGGTCCACTTGGTTCTCCTGAGTCTGCAGGGAAGCAGAGTGGCTGGCTGCCAGCTGCCTTTTTGCAATGACTCTGGTGGGCAAACTCCACTGTGATGTTCTTTGCACATTATTCCTTCATGTAAGGGTCACAGCATGGGTGGTGCTTGATGGCATAGTCCTTTTGTAATAGCTGGAAGTAGTCTGTCCCTCCAGTCCTCATCTGGGATTGGTGCCTTGGAGGGCAAAGAGGTATGATCATGCTGTCAATTTGTGTCTGGCTGAAGCCTTTTTGGATCTTTCAAGCTCCACAGATCTTAGCTGCTCTGCTGCACTTCTTGCAGGAAGGGGTCCCTTTGATGTTGTTGAGGATCCTCACTTTCCTCTGAGTGGTTTCAGTGGCTGAGTTTGGACTGGGGACTTCAGAGAAGTGTAAAAAACCCTGCTTCTTCCTGTCTGACTGTCCTTATCTGGAATTGGCTTCTGGGAGGGCAAGGGGGCACAGTCACTTTGTTGATTGGCCCCCTACTGGAGCCTTCTTGGCGCTTTTAAGCTCCACTGATCTCTGCTGCTTTGCTGCTCTTTCCACAAGGGGAAGGGTCCCTTTGATGTGCCCAAGGACCCTCGCTTCCACCTGAGTGGTTGTGACATC
Organism: Neoceratodus forsteri; assembly: GCA_016271365.2. Taxonomy (NCBI): domain Eukaryota; kingdom Metazoa; phylum Chordata; order Ceratodontiformes; family Ceratodontidae; genus Neoceratodus; species Neoceratodus forsteri. Next base: position 956,227,195 of record CM057454.1, on the reverse strand, counting down.
TGAGTTTTTCTCATGAAAGCACTTGATTAATGGCATGTCATGGTTCACCATCACAAGGAAAAGTGTAGGTGATAAAGTGATGTCTGATCACAGTTGTACAGTGTGGATCATGGTGCACCACAGTTGCAGGGGGGGCTTATGAATGCTCAACATAAGTCACAAAACATACAAACATATTTAAATGCCAGCAGAAGAATGAACAACCATCTACACTCTCTACTGTGCCTCATGATTGACCTCTGTACACTGAATGAAAGTGGTTAATATTCACTATATTTATTTAATTTAAATTTCATTATTGATTTATTTCACAAGTTTCCTCTACGGTACTGGACTTAAGCCAACAATGCTACAATTTATGCTCCATGTCCTTCATCTCCCTATGCTTCCCATCAAACCATGGAGATTGTAAGTGAGAAGTAAGGAATAAGACATGACCGTGTGTGCATTAGACAGTTCTAACGCATGGCTAGTTGGCATAGTGAGGCATGAGGCCACAGGCTGAGTGCATCTAGCCCCCAGCTATGGATTAGAACTGTCTAATGCACACCCTTGAGTGACTTATTGTGCTTATGAAATGGGCATCTATATAAAGATGCATGTGAAAATTAAAATGATTAGGAGTGAGTAATACAAAAGTTAAATTTTTGTTTTAATTTCAGATAAAATAGTTTATCTGCCTTCATCAGTTTACTGTATTTGCTTTTTACTTTGGGAACATTTGTCCTACTAAGGCATCCATAGTTGTAGTGGTTGCCTTGGCACTAGCCCCCCACCACTGCCATTCCCATTTGTATTACATACATACTGAAAATCTGGTATTTGGAGATGGGAGTAAAGAAGATGCCTTTTTTTAAAAAGGATTTCTTTGTATTATGGCAGTAGGCAGTGCTAGGGAGTAGGCACCGCAAATGTTTCAATGATGTGAGTAAAGCAGGTGCAGAACTACAGCAGAGAATGACAGGGCAGAATCTGAAGTAAGAATGCCTGCAGCAGGTTTGAAGAGAAGAATATAAATAATTAATGAGTAAGCAAAATGTAATGACTGTGAGCAAAAAGTGATGGACTAAGACAGGGAACCAGCCAGTGACCAGGAGGTGGACCATTGAGCAGAAGACTGAGCATGCAGGTGGAGAAGAGGTCATGACAGGCAATATAGAAACAGCTGGGCAAATGATCTATTTCATTGGTGGAGACACAGAAAAAAAAACAGGGTACTCAGGAGCAACTGAACTGTGGTTGCATTTATGAATAGGAGACAGAACAGGCGTTGGTTGTATGAATGGGGGGGAGAGAGAGTGAATGGGAGGTGGCAGTAAACAAGTGAGTGAACAGCTGCTAGTAGTGATCAAGTGAAAAAAAAAAGCATTTTAAAACAAAACCCATGAAGTTAAAGGTTTTCTGAAAGGGTAGGAAGCATTACTGAACAGTTTTGTCAGTGGGTAGTGCGAGCAGTTGGCAAGAAAGATGGCTGCCATTTCAAATGCCAGTGTTCTAAGTGGGCATTGATATGGCATGCCAGGTTAAATGAAGCTTACCTGCACTTGTTTTTTAACTGTGCATTAGACACTTCTAGCACATGGCTGTCAACCAATCACAGGGCTCAAAATCTTAAGCTCATTTTATAAGAACTGGATTTTATATGAACTGGTGAGACAGTATCAAGAACTGATATAATAGCCCTGTTACATGCCACCACAGCCTACCCTGATCCTGCTTTCACACACAGTCATCACACCTGAAAGTTTCATTGGGACAACAACTTTAAAGGGCAACAATATAGCACGTACATTGGGGGTGACCAACAAGTGGGGGGCCCAGGCCCATAACGTTATTGTGCAGTGATCCTACCAGCAGACTGGATCAATCCATCAGTTGTTAATAATTGCAGTGAGATGGCCTCCATTCACAGGGGAGGGGAACAGCAGTCCTGGGCTGAAGTTTTAGATTGCTGCTTTGGGGAATATTTAAACTTGCCAAGGTGAGAGCCAGAAAAACAGAGAGACAGTCAAGGAGTGACATCAATGGCAGCTCTATGTGCATTTTATAATTATTTATTTCTTTAGTTAGTTAATTATTTGAAAATCGGTTCCAGAGAGAGGCACACTGAGACAAGGCTCATTTCCAGGTGTGACCTGAGGGAGGGAATCAGTGGAGAAACTGAAACAAAATACACAGTAGCAAAACATCAAACAATGTCTGGTAAAAACTGATACAAAATCAGGATAAATACTAAACAATTGTATGTGCATAGAATAAAGTGTGGTGCAGCTCAAGAGGTCATCTGGCAAGTGCATATTGAGAAGTGGCAGCAGTACTTGGTGAACAAGAACAGTATTGATAACAGGCAATTGAACTGAGAGGTGAGCTATTGCCCAGTCTCATATTGGAGGGAGAAAACTAGTGGTGTGGCAGTTAAACCAAGGCAGGAGCAGGAATCCAGCTAGTTGCTTGCCAGGTTGGTTAAGGCTTGGCTGTGGTGGTTTCAGGAGGAAGGCTAACAAGAACAGATGGGGAGGGGTTGGCATTTCAACTGGTGTCTTAGAGAGAGAAAGGGGATAGGGACAGGTGGAGGGAGGAGGGGAGTTGGATCCAGTGTGAGGAACATTGATAGGAGAAGGCAGGTTGCCCAGCAGAGGTCAGAGGGCGAGGAGTGGCTAAGGTGTGGTGATCCCTGGAATGGAGGGAACAGGAAGCCAGGACAAGATGAGAGAGGAGAGGTACTGTATGAGGGAAGGGAGCCAAACCAGTATTTGGAAATGAATGAGATACAGTGAGCCCAACAATGAGATGGCAGAGGGAGGATGGATTGGGATGAATTCAGTGCACAGTGGTGGGTGAGAAGGGAGAAAGGTGTAACAAACAGCAAAATGAGTTGCAGTAGGTATCCAGTCTGGCAAGGGAAGTTGCAGTGGCAGTGCCATAGATCACATCCATGCAGTTGAAGACAGGGAGCATAATTTTGGTAACAAGCTCCCTGCATAAATAAGCAGTCTTTGTTGCAGAGCAGGGCACACAACTTGGGATGGAGTTTTGAATAGATGGCACTGATGTGGGCTGAGAAGTCAAGCTTGCTGTCTAGCCACATTCCAAGGTACTTGAAAGACTGAACTGCTTCAAGAGGCATGCCATTAAGAGTGGTGAAGACGGGTGTGGGGGGCAGTGAGTCTGGCGAGTTTCTGCCTGGTATCAAAGGTCATGGACATCATTTTTTTAGTGTTGACTCTGAGTTTGTTGGTTTGGAACCAGTGCAGAATGTTGCTGAAGTGTGGTTAGGGCAGGTCTTCCACAGCTGTAGTAGAGTTTACCAGTTCAAGAGATTTTTCTTTTAATTAACTTTCTGTTTATGTCCTTGTCTCTACAGCAACCCTCCTTCTCCTCAGGACCTCCAGGCACCCCTTGATCTCCCACCTCCCCAGCCACAGGTTTATTTTAAGATGCACATACAATTATATCACATACAGTAAATGTGCAGTTTTTAACAAAGAAACTAAGTTGAGCCTCCCTGTTCTGAAGCATTCTTTGCAACAAATTAAGTCATTATATAATTTTTGTATGCATTTAAACTCAACTGAATAAACTCTCGTTTTTGGGTATTCTCAAATTCTTAGTTTCTGCTGCATCACTTTTCCACAACCCCTGATCACAAGACAGGTATGGATCACAAAAAAGGGGCAGAGTAATGTACATTAAACATGGGATTCTTCAGGCTTGTTGTGTAACTTCTGTTGAAAGTCTCAAGAGCCAGACTACAAGAAGATATATTTTCTGATCCTTATAGGCAGAAGCTGCACAGGACCTCTCAAGAGTGCCTACAGTTATCCTAATAATGGAGCTAAAAAGCCAACTGAGATACCAACAGGCAGGAAAGGAAATTAGGGGTTCATCAGTACAGTAAGTTATCACCATCATGGGAGTCCACCAAAAATGAATGCCATGCATGGATGGATGGAGCACTTGCATGTGAATGACAATGTTCAAGCATGAATAACATTTCTGTCTAATTACCAGTCACTGCCTCCACATCCAGAAATACCCCCAACTGTTGGAATCACCCTGGGCAGCCATCTGTTAAAAACCTTCCTCTGGACAATCCCAAAAATGTCATCTTATGCTAATTACAGAGATTACTTATCTAGAATTAAGGAAGGTCATGTAGTTAAGTGGTTAGAGCATGACACTCTGAAACAGGAGAACAACACAAGTTAAAATCTCACCACAGACACTGGCTCACAGTCTGACTGAAAGAAATGAGTGGAAGCAGGACCACTCTGAAAAACAGATGTTACATGTAAATTGTACTGCCTAGGGTAAACAGTTTACTGAACTGAAACATGTTTATTGAACAGTTGTATGAAATGAAAAGCTGATAACTGTGTATGGCTCAGCACCACTTCAGTATTTTTTTCTGGAAAAAATGTAATTTATATTATATTCATGTTAGTTTATTATGAAAGTGCTTTTCTTCTGTTTAGGAATGTCAACAGAAGTAAAACAAGCATTTGTCAATGCCGAATGTTTGCTTGCTGGCATTGGCATTGGTAGTGTAGAAGTTACAGAGCTGCATAATAGGAATGGCAGTGAAGTATTGAACTGAAGCCAACCCCACCACCACCCTGCAGAGAGCGACAGGCATTGGAGTGTGCCTTTGGGTCGTCAGGCATAACGACAATGCCATTTCATCACACCCTACCCTGCAGACACTGACAAGTGTCATGGAGTGCCTTGGAGTCTTTGGCCCTTATGTGCACCCCATTCCATCAAGAAATACGGTGAGATGGGTGTGGTATAGGAGAATGGGGTGAAGTTTGGGGCCGAAGAGTCCGAGGCACACCTTGATGCCTCTCACTGGCTACAGGGTGTGGGTGGGGGTGGAATGGTATGAGCATTACAGGCAAGAATTCCAAGTCACACCCCTGATGCCTGTCATTCTCTACAGGGTGGGGCGTTATGGTCGGAAACCCTAACACCTCAGGCATTCATTGGTATTTTCACTCCAGATTTTCAACATGTTTCTTTTGTGACCCCCACCTCATGAACAGTGGCAATATCAGTTTGTTAGCCGAAAACTGCTTTTGCACAGCGACTACGGCATTTGACACCACGGGTGCAAAAACACATTCTGAACAGGATGTGAAAAATGACAGCGGTACTGTTCATGGGGAGGTGTAAAAAATGGCAGTGTTGAAAATCTGCTGTGAAAATATTAAAAAAACTGGTGAAGTCACGAGCGTGCGTAGAAACTGTGCAACGCACACCTGTAATGTAACTAGTTTTACAGCAGATTGTTAACACAGACATTTGGGACCTCCAATCATGAACAGTGTCAGTGCGATTTTCTTTATCTGTCCCGAACAATGATTTTCCACAGCGACCATGCATTTCTGCACTGAAAGTGTGAAAACACATTTCGGCCATGTTGTGGAAAATGACAGCTGTACTGTTCATAAGGAGGTGTGTAAAAATGCCACTGGTGAAAATCTGGACTGAAAATATTACAAATTCATGAACTTACGAGGGTGCGTGGAAACTGCGCAATGCTCACTCATAACACAGTAACTTTATGGAGTTTTGTCACCAAATTTTCAACATAGCCATTTTAATACCTATGCTCATGAACAGTGTCACTGTGATTTTCTTAATCTGTCCCAAACATTGTTTTCGCACACCGACTGTACCATTGTGCACTACATGTGTGGAAACACATTTTGGGTGAGATGTGAAAAATGGTAGCTGTACTGCTCATAAGAAAGTGTAGTAAAATGACACTGTTGAAAATCTGCTGTGCAAATATTACAAATTCGCAAACTTGCCAGCGTGTGTTGGAACTGCACAACATGCACTCCTAAAACAGTCATTTTGGGGAATTTTTTCACCAAATTTTCAACATAGCCATTTCAAGACCTCTGCTCATGACCAGTGTCACTATGATTTTCTTAATGTATCCCTTACATTGGTTTTGCACATTTCTCATCCCCCCCCTCGTCCTTCAGAGATGAGCTGCTGATGGTCCCAACCGTATTCACAGGTTTTCCAACCCAGAACTGGGCCACTTTCTCCCTCCCCTTAAACTGGATACTAAAGGGCCATTCACACGGCCAGTTCTGCACCCTTGTAGGTAGTGCGCAACTGTGCGATCATTGTCACTTTTGCCATGTGAATGCAACTCCACAACGCAATGTCTGCATGAGTTGCGTTCCATTGTGATCCCTCTTTTCTTGGGATCACGTAGTGGTGTAGGTGTTCTTTGTGGCCATCTGAACAGCTGGCACCACTCACAACGGTGCTAGCATGGATTCTTGTACAGTGCACATTGCAGAAAACAAAAGGCTTGTTCACAGGGTGAGAAAAAAATCACTGCAGTGTTGATCGTTGCTGCCAATCCATACTGCAATGCTGTGGAACACTTTCAGATGGCTGACAGGGAGCACCGATTCCGCTGTGGAGGCAGGTTCCAGTTGGGGGGGGGTTCCCCGGAGTGGGGGGTGATGTCACAATATCAATATTGCTGCAGCACCAGACCACCCAAGTTCAGCTGAAGGTAGATTTTTCTATTTTGGACACAGCTGAACTCGGTAAAGTACCTCTTTTTATTAGCTGAGGGCTAAAACTTAGAGAAAACACATTCTCAGACTCGCGCCATGACACTGGACATGCATATGCATACACACATACTCACTGTAACAGCTTGACTGAGACCCTGTTTTCTACAGGTTTTAGTCCTCAGTTTACAAACAGAGCTACTTTCCCCGAGTTCAGCTATGTCTAAAATAATACAAAAATCAACCTTTAGCTGAACTCGGGTCTCAGAACCCACCCTGGTGTCTTCCGGTGAAAGCCAAACAAAACGTTGTGTGTGGTACTGGCTGTTCACACAGCCAAGTAGAACAGCACAAAATGCCGGCACCACTCCATAATCCCAGGAAAAGCGGGATCGTGGTCACAACGAAACACCACTGAAAAATGCAAAACAGTGGCGCTCAGACGTGCAGAGTTGTGCTGATCTTGCCGCTATGCACCATCACAAACTGCTCAGATTTAGCCATGTGAACGAGCCTAAATTGTGGTGCTCTGCTTACAATCTAAAAGATCTTTGATAGAAATAAAATAAAAACAGGATTCGGTGCAGCCATGACACCAAGACTCTGGTAGGGGAGAGATGTCTGCTCCAAGAATTCCCTGAGAGTTTCTGTTCCCTATGCACCACACTGCACAGAGGTGTGTGTGGTGCAAGGCAGCCTGGGTCTTGCTGATTTTCGGTCCAGTTGTGTGGCTCCATTGGTGAGGTTTTGACGGGTCCAGTGATGGGGAGCAGTGACGAGTTGTAGAGGTGTTGTACACCCAAAATCTTAGTCTCCCCGCTCCACGGAAGCTAAGCCAAAATTCCAGAAGATCAGTTGCACCAATGTAGGGAGCTGCTATGTGAACAGAAGCCACATCACTGCAGCTTGAACAAGGCAGCCTGCACCACAATGCAGCCACAAACTGGGTAGGTCATATGAACACATCTTAGGTGTTGGCACTGCACCCCCAGTGCCCGTAGGGGTCAGTCTCTACCCCCCCAGAGGAAGAGAGCATCCTCTTGGATGCTCAGTCCTCTTTTACTGACACTCCCAGCTTGGAGTGCAAACCCAGGTCACTAGGACGATGATGTATCACAAGTGGCAAGAGTGTGCTGACATCCCTGATCAGTTAATTTCAGTTTGAAATGGTATGCCCAAAAATAGCTCCAACATGACCTGGCACAAAAGCATGTCTGTGGAGCAAGAAAAACATAGCCGTAAAATGTACAGTGCTGTTTCTAACCTGTAGCATGTGAGAGGTGAGTGCCTATACCATCTGGAAGACAATAGTGAGAAATTCATTGTGTGCTGAAGCAAGACAGTGAAGTAGAAGCCTGGCCATCTGTTTTTGTTTGTTTCTTTACTCTGCCCAACCCACTTCCGCTCCAAGAAGTGTGAGAGCAAAACTGAATTAAAGGTGGGGGAGGGCAGCAGCAGTACCCTTTCATTTTCTTCTGGGATGTCTGAACTCAACTGAAGAGTTTGACTGCTGAAAAAAGAAACAATAGTTTCTTCTTTTCTTTCTTTTTTTTTTTATCCAGGTGTTCCTCACCAGTGTGGTGCTGGCCTCCTTCAGACCGACCCCACTCACAGACAGCACTTGTCTTCCCCAGGAATTACTGTCCTTCCATACCCCGCAGAGATTGCCCCCCTTGGTGGGGCCTGGAGGGGAAGGGCTGTTCACTGCCTTCCAAGTGACCCAATCCAGCAGTGGTCTTGCCTGGGTGATGGTATGTGTTTAAACCAGAGCTGGGCTTTATCCTGCTAAACCACAGCTTTTTTTTGACCTCCAGTTTCTACCACTGACAATCAATGGCATGCAGTGACGCAGGCTTGCCGGTCAACCTCTGTTCTGGCTGCAAATACTGACCCACCATCACGCCTCTACGTAGTGGCAGTATAAGAGTGATGCGGCACAGCCCTTCACCTAGCAGAGGAGAGCTGACATGCTAAAAATGTATGGGGAAATGAAAAAGGAATAGTGAAATTTCTGTTGGCTAAAAGCAAACCAAATCTAGGAAAATGAGTGTGCCAATTGCTCTGTATGCCTAACAATAGCCATTCCATTAAAATTAAATGTTTGCAATATTTCCTTGTGTTTCTATTTTGTTTTCAGAGAAAATGTAATTTATTAACATAAACTGTAGCTTTTACAAACTTAAATAATTTACATAAATTTCTATGATATCTGAGTTTTATGATATAAAGCATAACATGAAAAATATATATTACTCTCCTTTCAGTATTGGATACAACGCTTTATACTTTTTAAAGGTAAGCAGTCGGAATATAATGTTGTATGTCTTGAAGGAGGACCACACATCCTTTTAATCCTCCACATATAGTGCCCTTTGAAGACTGACTTGCTTTTATGGGTATTAGAAGTATTGCAATACTGATAGGGAAGATCACATATCACCTAATGTGTGTGTTTAATGAAAATGTATTTTAACTATTAATGACAAAGGTATTTAAATGGAAGTTAGATACCTTTAATCAGATAAGGGGCAATGGATATGAGAAGATAGGCAGTTTGTTCCTAAACTTCAATCCCCTGATGGGAATTGTAGTCGTGGTTATGAGAGAGGAAACGAAGAATGTAATTCCCAGCAATCTTTATAGAAACCCTAAGCTAAAACACAGATTCACACACATTTACAAATAAAAAGAAGCGTACCATCTGTTAATAAATGTCCCAGCATCAAGTTGTCTAGTCTCTGATATATACTATTTAATCAATAGAGTATTGCTAGTTGTAATACCTACTAGTACGGCTTCAACAGCATGAACAGCTTATACTATATGATATTGACACCAGATACCAGTTTAGGAAATACTGCACAACAAAGAAAAATTGTGTCCATACAAGTGTTTCCCTCCTGGAAATATGTAAGTTGCTTCATTATTAATATTGTAGCACTTGTTTGAGAAAAATATTGTTTTCCTTACTGGCATGAAGTTTCTGAACACAAAACTAATCCAAAAATTGGTCTTGTAATCCCCCCAAAAAAAAAAGGAGCAACTGTGAAACGTTGATAAAGGGCGGCCTGTTTCCACTAACCCAGTTGCCCACCTTTTCATGGCTGTGGGCGGACGGCGCTCATCATGGAACTGCACTGAAACGACATACTTATCAAATGAAGCTGACAGTCTCTGCTGCACAAATAGCCATATTTCGATACCCCCCACAATCAAAAAGCATAGCACTGGCCTTTAAAATTCTGAGCAAATGTCCAGAATATGTTGCATTTACTTATTTTAAAAACATAATACATCAAACAATAGTGGGACCCATATAATTAGTTTTAATGAACATTTCTATCAAGTTAATTCAATGTTTAATATTTTGTGTGTCCAGAAATAGATCTAACATTATGAGGAACATCAGCAAATGTTTGTGGAGCAAAGGTAAATATAAGTGTAAAAATCATAACGCTATGAGAAATTCATAACAGCTGAGAGGTATGCACATCAGATATAAAGGTAATGCATGGGACACAAAATAAATTATGTTTTGTGTGGAACTATTGCCCATAGAAGAAAGTCAGTTCCTTCATCAGATATATTGTATTATGCAGAGTGTGAGGTGTGTGTGTGTGTGTGCCTATTTGCTCAGAACATAAGAAGCATCAACAATCTCTCGGCAGCTGACTGAATGCCAGGAGCAAGATTTGTTCAAGCAGCACACTTAACTGCTTCAATAAATGTGAGACCCATAACTTCACAAGATGTGGAACATATTTAAAAGCTAAGATACTTGTCAGGTCACACTTTTTACAGCAGAGGCAGCCGGAGCACCGGGACAGGGAGATTTCCTTGGCCTTGACAGCCACATCATTTTACTAAGGTCCTCCCTAATTTCACCCCTCATGGTTGCTTCTTCCAACATCCGGCATGGCAACAGTGCTGCCCACAGTGGTGTGGACAATTTAGCCTTTAAAATATAAATGTTATACTCTGCACTGCTAAATCAAAATTCAGTTTTGTTCAAGTAATGGCACCAGGTGCCATGGCGTTATGAGATTTTATCTACAGTATTTGATAATAATGTGTCCTGCATTATGAGGGTAAGCATCACCAGAGCCTGCCGGCCGTGATACGTTTGGCAGCTCCTGTGCTGCCCCCACCGCCAAGCTCCAGACAGCCGCGCTGGAGAGAGGCCTTAAGTGCAGGAGCCGGCGCATGAACTGTGTGCAGGAAGGAGCCAGTGTTGCAGCCTGTGCTGTGCATATGGCCACTTTCACAGTTGGATCTAGAAAGACGGGTTGCTGCAGTGCAAATGCGGCCGTGTGGAGGCTTACCCTATAGTGGTAAACTGTTCCTTGCTCCTCTTCCCGAACCCCCGCCAAGTTGGGGAAGCATTCCCGAGCGAGTAGTGTTAAATGGCAGTGTGCACATGCATTGCTTTCAGCCTCTCAATGTTAAAAGTCAGAGCACTGACCTTCATAATTCAGAGCAAAAGGCCGGAATGTGTAGCAATTTATTTATTTTTTTAAATAATCATTATCTTTTTCAATTCATCAACATTATAGAAGAACAGAGGAAACAAGTGAGATAATCATTTAAGAGAGACTAGTAAATCCCTCCAGATATGTCTTAAATGTGTATCAGCAGCTGTTTCTTCTGCATTAGCAATTTAAAAGAGCCGCCGGGGCCGCCTATATCTGTATAGCCAGGTCCCCAAGTGAAAGGATCGCGTCCCGGTGTGGGGCACTCTCTCTTTTAATAGGTGTAGACTTTCCTGGGCTAGTCCTCATTGTTGCAACCCCAGGGTAGTCACCACTTTCTGGTTTCTGCATTTGTCTGTTTTTTCCCCACTTTGTAATTGCTACACTCGCTCTCCCTGCTGGTAATGCTTTCCAGCTGAATATGTTGTGACTTGTCCGAGAAGTGGGTGGCAAGTTCAGTGACGTCATGGCCATCTGATCAAGTCTTTACTGTGGGAGGCTCGCAGCACGACGGCTTGGACATCGGGAACGTGCGCGGTCGGGTGAAATTGTTTTCCTACCTGGCCCCAGCGAAGGGCAGCAGCATTACATAAACAATGGAGCTCGGCGAAGCGAAAATGAAACCGCCTCGAATGTAGAACACTGGCAGAGGCACGACTGGCGGCAGCGTTAGAGGCTGGTGGGTATTGGATGATTTGGAACTTAGAGGCCTCTCCAAGGAAAGCTGAACTGTGCTTCCTGGTCTCCTAGTACAGAGCTGTCAGCCTCGCTCTACTGGCTAAGAGCGGTGACTCGTTATTGGTGTTAGGTCAGTCACACAGTTCATGCATGCATGTTGAGAGGGGGAGCTCTGCTCACTGAAGCGGAGCTCTCCCTTTTCAACTGTATGCCACTGCATTTTCAGCGCTGTCATAGACAGCTGGAGCAGTGATTGGAGCACTGCGACAGCGCCTGCAAACACATTGACTAAATTGGAAGAGGCTGACACACCTATGGAAAACTCGGATGATGGCACTATGTTTCTTGCACATGCATGCAAGCAAACATAAAAATGACTAAACAGTGTTACCAGCCTGTTTGCTGCACGGTTCACTTTTAAAACACACAGCATCAAGATTTTTTTTCTGCATTCTCAGTATACTGCATGCTGACTTCTCAAATAATATATACAGATTAACACTGTTATTTGGTCTTTTTATATGGCAATAGTTAAATCTTGTATTAAGTTATTAGTTGTGGCAGTGGGATCCAATGATCACAGCTGTTCAGATGGCATCACCTAGCTCATACTGATAGTCCTATTAGAAACATAGAATTTGACGGCAGATAAGGACCGCTTGGCCCACCTAGTCTGCCCATTTCCTTACCTGATGGATAAGCTGCAGATTCTAGGTAATCAACAGCTTACTTCCTCCTGCCCCCCACTAGAATTGCCTTATGCCTGTCCCATGCATTCTTGAATTCTCCCACTGTTCCTGACTCCACAACCTCCTCAGGAGGCTGTTCCATGCATCCACAACTCTCTCTGTGAAAAAATACTTTCTAACATTACCTCTGAGCCGTCCCCCGTCTATCTTCAAATTGTGCCCCCTTGTTCTTGCACATCTCTTCTTCTGAATGATACTACCCACTTGTACCTTGTTAAGTCCCTTGAGATACTTGAACATTTCTATTATGTCCCCCCTCTCCCTCCTTTCCTCAAGGGTATACATATTAAGCTGCTTTAGTCTCTCCTCATATGTCTTCTGGTGCAGACCTTGCACCATTTTGGTTGCCCTCCTCTGAACAGCCTCCACTCTGTCTATGTCTTTGCAGAGATGGGGCCTCCAGAATTGCACACAGTACTCCAGATGGCATCTCACTAACTGTCTGTAGAGAGGGATAACGACTTCCTGTTTTCTACTGTTGATGCCTCCCCCTATGCATCCCAGTATCCCCCCAGCCCTCCTTACTGCCTTCTCACATTGCTTGCCCACTTTTAGGTCATCTGATAGAATTAATCCTGGGTCTCTTTTGATTTTTGTGGTTGTTATTAACTCACCCCCCACTGTGTACTCTTCCCCTGGGTTTTTGTTTCCCAAATGCATTACCTTGCACCCCTTTACATTGAATCTGAGCTGCCACGTATTTGACCATTCCTCCAACCTTGCTAAGTCCCTTTTTATTCTTTCCACCCCACCTTGTGTATCAACCCTGTTGCAGATCTTTGTGTCATCTGCAAAGAGGCATACCTTTCCTTCCAGGTGCTCTCCAATGTCACTTATAAAGATATTAAAGTAGACCGGTCCCAGTACCGAACCCTGTGGTACCCCGCTAGTTACCCTCCTTTCTTCACTGTGGACTCCGTTTACTATTATCTTTTGTGTCCTGTTGTCCAGCCAGTTTTTTATCCAGGCTACCACCTTGGGACCCACTCCAAGGTTGGCTAACTTGTATATTAATCTTTTGTGTGAGACTGTGTCGAATGCCTTGCTAAAATCTAGGTAGGCCATATCCACAGCCCCTCCCTCGTCTACTACTTTGGTCACGCAGTCAAATAAATCTATTAGGTTCATCTGACATGACCCTCTTGCTGTGAAACCATGCTGCCTTGGGTCCTGTTCCCCACTGGCCTCTAGGTACTCAACAATTCTTTCTCTTAGAAGTGATTCCATCATTTTCCCTACCCCTGAAGTCAAACTAACTGGTCTGTAGTTTCCTGCCTCTGCCCTGCTCCCACTTTTGTGAAGTGGAATCACATTTGTCCTCCTCCTGTCCTCAGGTACTACTCCATCCTCCCATGATTTGTTAAAGAGAGCAGTTAGTGGTGTTACTAGTTCTACCCTTAGTTCTTTTAGTATTCTTGGGTGAATCCCATCAGGCCCCATTGCTTTGTCCACCCTCAATTTCAAGAGTTCTTTCAAAACCCTTTCTTCTGTGAATGAACCGGTATCAACCCCCCTTTTCAGAGTTTCTCCCTTGTTTGGTTTAGGTACCTCCCCCTCCTCATCTGTTTTGAATACTGAGCAGAAATATTCATTCAGTATCCCTGCTTTTTCACTGTCACCCTCTACCCCATTCCCTCCCCTTTATTAAGTCTCTGTATCCATCCCTTGGTCTTTCTTCGCTCCCTAATGTACCTATAAAAGTTTTATCCCCCTTCTTGACAGAGTTGGCTATCTTTTCCTCAGTTTGTGCCTTTGCTATTCTGACTGCCTTCCCTGCCTCCTTCTGTTTTAACTGATAAAGTTCTCTGTCCTGCTCCTTCTGTGTTTCCTTATATTTCCTGAATGCTATCCTTTTCTCCTTAACTGTCCCAGCCACCTCTTTTGAGAACCATAGTGTTTTTTTCCTTCGTTTTGTTTTATTGATATACTTCACACAAAGGCTTTTTGCCTCTGCGATGGCTGTTTTGATTATTCCCCATTGTTCCTCCACCCCTCCTTCTTGCCCATTTGCTAGTGGTTTTCTAAGGCACCCTCTCATTTTCCCAAAGTCAGCCTTCCTAAAGTCCAATACTCTTGTTTTTGTATGGCTTGAATCTATGGCTGTGTTTATTGTGAACCACACTGTTTGGTGGTCACTTGTTCCCAGATGGCTACCCACTTCTGAATCTGAGATCCTTTCTCCTTCCTCGTTTGAGAGTACCAGGTCTAAGATTGCTCCTTCCCGAGTGGGTTCCAACACTAGCTGTCTGAGGCATGCCCCCTGTAGGGCATCAAGAATGACCCTGCTCTTGGATGTGCCAGCAGCAAAGGTACTCCAGTTAACATCTGGCATATTCAGGTCTCCCATCAACAATATCTCCCCTTTTCTGCCATTTTAAGGATACCTTCTATCATTTCCTTGTCCATTTCCTCCCCCTGAGATGGGGTCTGTACACAACGCCCACGCAGATTGTGGTGCCATTTCCTGTCTCCAGGGTGACCCATAGTGACTCATCAACATCCTGTTGACTCTTTAGTTCTGTTTCTTTAATCCTTTCCCTTATATAGAGAGCTACTCCTCCTCCTCTTTTACCCACCCTGTCCATTCTGTAGACTGTGCATTCTGGTATACTGACTTCCCACTCATGGTTCTCTGTGTACCATGTTTCAGTGACTGCCACAATATCCAGGCATTCCTCTTTCATTAAGGCCACTAGTTCAGGGAGCTTGTTGCACAGACTATGGGCATTGGTACTCATCACCTTCCAGTTATTTTTTATGGCCTTACCCCTTTTAGCCCCATCCCTGTCCTTAACACCTTTTTCTGCATTTATCCCTGTCCTGCTCCCTACTGACTTCTCTGCCTTGATGTTTACCTCTCTAACTACTGCGCTTTGTGGGGGGGAGGCTGGGATTTCCCTGCTACTTTTCAGTGCCTCCCCTCTTGGCTAGTTTAAATGCATGCCAATAAAGCATTTAAACCTGTCACCTAGGATTCTGGACCCCCCCAGACAGATGCAGACCATCGCGCCAGTATAAGCCTGCATCCCTCCAGATGGCTCCCCAGTCCCCAATGAAGCCAACCTTCAGCTCCACACCAGTTTTTCAACCATTCATTGAATCCCATGGTGCGGAATACCCTAGCATCATCCTTGCCATAGACAGGCAGCACCTCTGAGAAGGTTACCGTACATGCTACTTGTCTAAGGCCCCTCCCCAACTCCACAAACTTCTCTTGCACTGCTCTGATCCCATTTACAGCCAGGTCATTTGTCCCTAGGTGGACAATGACATCCAGCTCCCTCCCTTGTGCAGCTGCTCCCACAATCCTGAGGACTCACTTTCTGTTCCTCTAAGACGTGGTGCCAGGCAGGCACCTTACCTCCCTATCCCCTTCCTCCCCCATGTCAACACCATTAATGATTGAGTCCCCCACCAGGAGTTGTTTCCTTCCCCTGTGGGGTCTTGTGCCACCCTCCTGTGGGTCTCCTTTGTGGAGGTTCCCAGCATCCTTCTTGGTCTCCACTGCAGGTGCCTCCATAGAGGAACCAGTCTTTGCCAGAACAGCATAAGAATTGTGAAGAGCTACAACTGGAAATTAGCTACAAAAACTTTCCATTTCAACAGCCAAAATATTTACTAATCAGTTTGTATATTTTTAAATCACTCATTGTATTGCAATTCAAGAAATCGGACCTGTCAACAATTGTACTCCAGTGGATCATATAGTATTCCCATTCACTTTTGCATGTTTGTAATTTAGTGGGCTGATGTTGGAAGGCACTAGAGTCAGATAGCTTCACCCAGTGCATACCGATTTATTCTGTGCATTGAGTTTATTTATGAATCCTATGCTATTTTCTTTATAATCTAAAATAAAGTCAATGCAAATGATGAATCGGTTCATTTGTAAAATACACAACATTAATATTCATTTTTCTGCATACACAGTGTACTGCATGTTGACTTGCCCCACAATATACACAGTCTGACTCTGTTACCTGCTCTTTTTATATGGTATGAAATACAGTGGTTAAATATTGTAACTAGTTGTTAGTTTTGGCAGTGAAATCCAATGATCATAACTGCCCAGATGGCATCACTTAGTGTGTACTGATAGCACTATTATCTACAAAACCTTTCCATTTTGACAGACAGCATATTTACTAATCATGTTGATATTTTTAAATTGCTCATTTTTTTGCTGTACAAGAAATCTGACCTGTCAGTAACTATATTGCAGTGGATCATATGTTATTCCCGTTCACTTTTGTGTGTGTGTCATTTACTGGGTTAAGGGTGGGGGGGGGGTGGAGTTGGGTCAGATGACTTCACCTAGTGCATAATGATTATTTCTGTGCATTGAGTTTATTTTGGAATCCTATGTTATTTTCTTTATAATCCAAACTATATTCAATGCACAGAATGAATCAATTCACTTGTGAAACACAGAGTATCGATTCCTTTTTCTGCATGCTTAGTGCACTGCATGCTAACTTGTCTAACAGTATACACAATTTAACTCTGTTATTTGATGTTTTTATATGATAAGAAATAGTTAAACATTGCAACTAGTTGTTAGTTTTATCAGTAGGATCCGAGGATCATAGTTATCCAGACGGCATCACCTAATGTGTACTGATAGTGTTATATGCTACAAAACCTTTCCATTTTGAATCAATTTAATATTTTTAAATCAGTTGTTTTATCACTTTACAAGAAATCCAACCTGTCAGTAACTGTATTACAGCAGATCATATGGTATTCCCATTCAGTTTTGTTTGTATGTAATTTACAGTGTTGAGGTTGGGGAATATCAGGTCAGATGGGGTCACCTAGTGCATATTGATCATTCTGTGCATTGACTGACCTGAGCACCTCACAACCCTCAACCCAGTAAATGAAACACACACAAACGTTAATGGGAATACTATATGATCCATTGCAATACAATTACTGACAGGTCAGATTTCTTGTACAGTAATAAATCAAATGATTTAAAAATATCAGACTGATTAGTAAACATGCTGGCTGTCAAAATTGAAAGTTTTTGTACCTAATAACACTATATATGCTACGTGATGCTGGCTGGATAGCTATGATTGTTGTATCTCACTGCAAAACCAAAAAAAACTAATTACAAGATTTAAATATTGCACACCATATAAAAAGCTCAATCAACAGACTTAAATTGTGTATACTGTTTGATAATTCAGTAAACAGTACACTGAGCAGGAAGTAAAACAAAATCTTGATGCGGCGTGTCTACCAGGCTTGGAATAGCAAAATGCTGAGGGTGTGGGGGCAGTACAATCAGTTTCAGTGGGGAACTCAGGAACATTGTGGGTACTGTGACAGAAATGGGCAGGAAAGAGTTAATGGCTTGGATTCTGTAGGTGCCTTATTTTTTTTAGCAGTTTGGAAAAAATACAGTCAGACTGAAATTCTCTGTCCAGCAGCATCCAGCTTGTGGAATTCCTAGCTGCTAGATAAGAGCTGGGTCATAAATCTCGAGTGGACATCTCCAGACACATACAGACCTGCAGACACGGACACAGGGCACTTTGAATGGATTGGATCATTCAAATATAAACTTAAGATGAAAAGGGAATATAATTGGTCACTGACAGGGGTTCACTCTGATTGGGCCAATTACATACATACATGTTAGTTGGTTGGTGCATTTAAAGGGAGAATAGGAATGACCTATTCTCCACAGAGTATATAACCTTCTGAAAGGCAGAGAAGGCTCTCTTGTGCTTTGGAAGCTGGGAGGGGAAACATAAGCTTGGAGCCTACCTTGTAACTATGTCCGTGGGAGCTGGCAGTTAGAACAGGGTCCAGTGTCTCTTATAAAGACAGGGAAGGGTAAGTTTAGTGATAGCATATTTCAGCAATAGCCTTCTTCTTTTGCAATCTGTTATTTAAAAACATTTGTTTACATTTCCTGTATGAGTGTTATTCTCTTGTGTTGTAAATATGTATCCTGTAAATGCTCAGTGCACTTTCTGTTAAGTAAAAGCTATTTATTTGCTCAACAGTTGTGACTGTGATGTAATTTTTCTAAGGTAATATTTGGTTTCCACTGGCTGAAGTAAACTCTGTGTAGCATCCACCACCCGAGAGAGACACACTACCAGACTTTAACTTGTGCAATTGCACGTT
The DNA here is from genome assembly GCA_016271365.2 of Neoceratodus forsteri. Taxonomy (NCBI): domain Eukaryota; kingdom Metazoa; phylum Chordata; order Ceratodontiformes; family Ceratodontidae; genus Neoceratodus; species Neoceratodus forsteri. The sequence goes on along the minus strand of CM057454.1, from coordinate 956,208,613 downwards.
TAATTATTCAGGCTTGTACACTTGAAAGAGGTGCCGGAAGGAAAGTCCGGCTGGTGGCAGTGAATACCCAAAGACAGACACCTCTCTAAAAGCTGTTTCAGCCCAGAGGGAGAGGTGGGTTGTCACAGGTACATTGGACTTGATGTATTAATAGCAACAAGCACAGTTTTCCAATGGTGGACAAGAATCTTCAACACATACTGTATTCTCCACCACTGACATATGTGTGTGTGTGGTGCATTCCTATAGCACTAATGCCTCTGATCAGCCATCCTTTGTTTGAAGTGGTACATGCCATTACATGCACAAAATAGAGGATGAAGGGAGCAGGGATTAGTGAGGTGGCAAGGCTGAATACAGAAAAGCCCCCCCTCCACATACACACACATACACACATGAATGTACACACACACAGAGTTCAGAAAAAAATTGTTTATTTACTGAAAGCATCCCTGCCAGCTGAATTGATAGCCAGTAGATGGCTGCAGTCTGGAAGAGTGAATATAGACAGTGTGGTAGTACAAATCAGCATGGAGACCACAGTGGCTGGCAGTGTATAATGCATCCCAGGTATAATTTGGGCACATTTTTGATATTCTTATTATATGTATAACCCTAAAAACAATGCTTCATTGGCAAGCATTTAAACTTGCCAAGGAGGGAGGCACTGAAAAGGAGCAGGGAAATCCAAGCCTCCCCCCACAAAACATGGTGATTAGTGAGGTAAACAGCAAAGTACAGAAGTTATTAGGGAGTAGAACAGATTTAAATGTAAAAAAAAGCAAAGGCAGTAAGGACAGAAATGGGACTAAAAGGGATAAGGCTATCAAAAAGTGGAGGGTGATGAGTACCAATGCCTGTAGTCTATGTAACAAGCTCCCTGAACTAGTGGCCTTGATGGAAGAGGGTTGTCTGGATATTGTGGCAGTCACAGAAACATGGTACACAGAGAACCATGACTGGGATGTCAACATACCAGGATACACAATCTACAGAAGGGACAGGGAGGGTAAAAGAGGAGGAGGAGTAGCTCTTTATGTAAAGGAAGGGATCAAAGCAACAGAACTAAAGGGTAAACAGGGAGCAGATGAAGCACTTTGGGTCACCCTGGAGACAGGAAATGCACCACAATCCGCATGGGGGTTGTATACAGACCCCCATCTCAGGGGAAGGGAATGGACAAGGAAATGATAGAAGGCTTTCTTAGAATGGCAGAAAAAGTGTAGATATTGTTGGTGGGGGACCTGAATATGCCAGATGTTAACTGGAGCACCTTTGCTGTAGACACATCCAAGAGCAGGGTCATTCTTGATGCCCTACAGGGGGCATGCCTCAGACAGCTAGTACTGGAACCCACTCAGGAGGGAGCAATCTTAGACCTGGTACTCTCAAATGGGGATGGAGAAAGAATCTCAGATTTAGAAGTGGGTAGCCATCTGGGAACAAGTGACCACCAAACAGTATGGTTCATGATAAACACAGCCATACAATCAAGCCATACAAAGGCAAGAGTACTGGACTTTAGGAGGGCTGACTTTGGGAAAATGAGAGAGTGCCTCAGAAAAGCACTAGCAAACAGGCAAGAAGGAGGGGTGGAGGAACAATGGGGAGTGATCAAAACAGCCATCACAGAGGCAACAAGCCTTAGTGTAAAACAAATCAATAAAACACAATGAAGGAAAAAAACGCTATGGTTTTCAAAAGAGGTGGCAGGGAAGGTTAAGGAGAAAAGGACGGCATTCAGGAAATATAAGGAAACACAGAAGGAGCAGGACAGAGAACTTTATCAGTTAAAGCAGAAAGAGGCTGGGAAGGCAGTCAGAATAGCAAAGGCCCAAACCGAGGAAAGGATAGCCAATTCTGTTAAGAAGGGGATAAGACCTTTATAGGTACATTAGGGAGCGAAGAAAGACCAAAGAAGGGATACTGAAGCTTAATAAAGGGAGGGAATGTGGGAGAGGTGACAGTGAAAAGCAGGGATACTGAATGAATATTTCTGCTCAGTATTCACAAAGGAAGAGGAGGGGGAGTTCCCTAAACCAAACAAGAGAAACACTCTGAAGACGGGGGTCGATACCAGTCCATTTACAGAAGAAAGGGTTCTGAAAGAACTAATAAAATTGAAAGTGGACAAAGCATTGGGGCCTGATGGAATTCACCCAAGAATTCTAAAAGAACTAAGGGTAGAACTAGTGACACCGCTGACTAGTCTCTATAACAAATCATGGGAGGATGGGGTGGTACCCGAGGACTGGAGGAGGGCAGATGTGATTCCTCTTCACAAAAGTGGAAGCAGGACAGAGGCAGGAAACTACAGACCAGTTAGTTTGACCTCAGTGGTAGGGAAAATGATGGAATCATTTCTGAAGGAAAGAATTGTTGAGTACCTAGAGGCCAGTGGGGCACAGGACCCAAGGCAGCATGGATTCATGATGAGAAGGTCGTGTCATATGAATCTAATAGATTTCTTTGACTGTGTGACCAAAGTAGTAGACCAGGGAGGTGCTGTGGACATGGTCTACCTAGATTTTAGCAAAGCATTTGATACAGTCCCACACAAAAGATTAATACACAAGATAGCCAGCCTTGGAGTGGGTCCCAAAGTGGTAGCCTGGATAAAAATTGGCTCGACAACAGGACATAAAGGGTAGTAGTAAATGGAGTACACAGTGAAGAAAGGAGGGTTACTAGCGGGTACCGAGGGTTCAGTACTGGGACCGGTCCTTTTAATGTCTTTATAAGTGACATTGCAGAGGAACTGGAAGGAAAATGTCTCTTTGCAGATGACACAAAGATCTGCAACAGGGTTGATACACAAGATGGAGTGGAAAGGATGAGAAGGGACTTGGCAAGGTTGGAGGAATGGTCAGATGTATGGCAGCTCAGATTCAATGCAAAGAAGTGCAAGGTAATGCACATGGGAAACAAAAACCCAGGGGAAGCATACACAATTGGGGGTGAGATACTAACAACAGTAAAAATAGAAAGGGACCTGGGGGTAATTATATCAGATGACCTAAAGGTGGGCAAGCAATGTGAGAAGGCAGTAAGGAAGGCTGGGGAATACTGGGATGCATAGGAAGAGGCATCAATAGTAGAAAACAGGAAGTTGTTATCCCTCTGTACAGACAGTTGGTGAGACCCCATCTGGAGTACTGTGTGCAGTTCTGAAGACCCCATCTCCGCAAAGACATAGACAGAGTGGAGGCTGTCCAGAGGAGGGCAACCAAAATGATGCAGGGTCTGCACCAGAAGACATACGAAGAAAGACAAATGGAGCTTAATATGTATACCCTTGAGGAAAGAAGGGAGCGAGGGGGACATGATAGAAACTTTCAAGTACCTCAAAGGAATTAACAAAGTCCAAGAGGGTAGCATCTTCCAGAAAAAGAGATGTGCAAGAACAAGGGGGCACAATTTGAAGATAGAAGGGGGACGGCTCAGAGGTAATGTGAGGAAGTATTTTTTCACTGAGAGGGTTGTGGATGCATGGAACAGCCTCCCTAAGGAGGTTGTGGAGTCAAGAACAGTGGGGGACTTCAAGAATACATGGGACAGGCATAAGGCAGTCCTAGTGGGGGGTAGGAGGAAGTAAGCTGTTGGTTAACTAGGATCTGCAGCTTATCTGTTAGGTAGGAAAATGGGCAGACTAGGTCGGCCAAGCGGTCCTTATCTGCCATCAAATTCTATGTTTCTATGGATGCGGGAGGGGCAAGGCAGGCACCAAGAAGGGAAGGGATCAGCTGGAAAGTACATCGGGGCAAAAATAACATTCCTTCCCAAATGAGCAGGGTGTGGGGAAAAAAAGTCAAGCACTACTGAGTATATTTTTGTCTCTGTAAAATGTCCCACAGAGGAGGCATTCACTATAAATCTAAAAACTTTTAAATCACTTTACTGTTAGGCTACTAGAATGGTGACATCCAATCAGAATGAAGCCATTCTAGGACCATTTTTAATAATCAAGATAATCTGGTAACAAGAGAGAGAGAGATAGAGAGACAATATGCTTTTAAAGTAATTACTGAAATCTTTTTCTGTCTCTCTCTCTCTCTGTCTACACATAGGAGATGGGGAGCAGTTGTGGCTTCAGTCCTGTGGTCTATCCTGCACCCCCCAGAAGAAAAGTCAGTGGCAGAGGATGACGGAGCAGAGGGAGGCCAAAGTTTTAAAGGTGTTGGAACTCCACCAAAAGGTGGAGGCACTCAGGAGAAAAAAAAAGAGTGGAGAAGACAGAGAAAGACAACAAAGGGCTAGGAAAGAGGAAGGCAGAGAAGAATAAAGGAAATCCAAAACTAAAAAGAAGACCGGTGTCTTTGTCCCCTGACACAGAAACCTAACAACCTGTGCCACCAGAAGAACAGGGGAGACATCAGGAGGGAGAGCAACATTTGGCTGGGGATGCAGTCAGTTCTCCCTCCCAGCCAGTCCCAGCAGAGGCTCCCCTGCCACAACTGACTCATGAGCAGTCCCTCGAGACAGTTTTTGCTGCATTATAGTGGGAAATTGTCGACTTGAAGCAAGGGATGAGCTGGATGGAGGGTACATTGGAGGCTATCCTTGCCAGGTTGCCACCAGACCAGGGACAATAAATTAAATGCTGGGTCATTGAGGTGTTTTCTGGTGGGTGTTATGTTTCCAGTGTATCTTAGGTTGTGAAGTTAACAGCTTGACATCTCCCAAACATCCTGTTACCCTAACCTTCAGTAAGAAATGTAACTAAATTCTTACAAAAAAAATGTCCTTGGTACCTCAGAGGTTTGCTTGGTTTGCTTCTTGTCATTTTACTTTTTTTTGTTTTGCTTTTTAAGTAAACATCACCATTTTGTACTTGAAATACATATATAAAATGTAATTTCTTTACCATTAAAGCAACTTTGTATGGTATGTTTTTTTTTTCCCAGTATCATTCATTGGTGGTGGAAGGGTCTGAAAAGTGCTAGGGCCAAGAATGTCAGGGGTATATTTCCGCTACCCATTGAATGCATTCATCCACACCCTTACTTTTTCAAGATCAAATGTGTAATATTGAATGAGCAGCAACTCCCCCTCACTGACAGACAGCATTGCCGTGTGACTATTGCCTTGATGCCCCCCATCAAGAAGGCATGGTCCTTCATTTTTATTTTAACACTTTGAACACTGTGCTTTAACTCAGTAAGCCATTACCCCAGCCCTCCAACATCAACACTACTCAGGCCTTCGTTTCATAAAACTGTGCTGACACCGTACGAGCCACAAAGGGAGCGGCTAATAAGTAACCATGTTTACAGCACATGCTGTATTCCAGGACTGCTAAAATTATAAAATGAATTTCTGAGCTGCAGAATTATTATTACATCTCTGCAAGCTTACGGCATTACAAATGGTATACAGAACACCCTGATTAACATAACATTTGTAGGAAGTCACAAACAAAGCAAAGAATTCCTTCCTTAAGTCTTTTGAAATATGAAAATTCATCCTTCCTAAATAAACACTATAAACTACAGTGACTAAAGCAATAACATAAAAAAAATCACTCTTTCCTTGCAGATTTAAAATGGAAAAACATATCCATTTTAGACTTTCTCTGCTAGAGGATTGAAAACAATTGCAGCTCTGTAGGTTTGACTGCTCTGAGAACTGTCTCTCAAATTCATAGAGATGACTGACCAACACTGGAGCATGCTCAATCTAGAATACAAATAATTCAAGGAAAACATCTCCGTCCCCTCTAGAAAGGTGCTTCTCATTGAGATTGTGCTTGTTTTATACAGAAGTATTGTACATTTTTGAAAGTGTGCATTTTTAAGGGAAAAGCTATGAAAATTGTGTAGTTCCATTCAAATTGTGCCAAAATCCACATGGTTAGCACAAAATGGCTCCCAAAGTCATTTGATTTTATAACACCATTTGATTTGCACACATTGAAAGATAATGTACGTTATTTAATAAAACAGATATATTGCTATGTAGAAATGGACTTTTAAAAATGATGTAGTTATTTCATAAAATGTTGCCAACATTTGTGAACATGATGCATTTTTATAAAAAAGTGTTCAAAACTGATCTTTGCAATTTTGCTTATCACTAATAGTGAGGATTCCCTGAGAAGAAACAGTATTACTGTGGTGATTAATTTTTCTTCTAACCCCAGGAATTCCTCACTTAGTATTTGCACTGCAAATAGACTCTATAGCAGTACCTTGGGAGGATGGGTCCAGAACCTACTTTGGAAAAAGGTTCTGCAAGACAGTAGTTCCAAATCTGGAATCCCTTCAGGACTGTGTGTCCAGACAATGGAGCTTTGTGAAGGTGTACAATGTTTTCTAAGTGACTGCTTTGCAAATGTCCAATAGTAGGATGGCCCTTGTGGATGCCACAGAGGTGAAGGTACCCCGTGTGGAATGTGACCTTAGGTCTCTGGTAGATATTTCCCAGCTTTTTTATTACACAATTGTATGCAAGAGACTATTCAGTGAGAAATACTTATCTTGGTTGCTGGTTTACCTCTGCCAACATCACTATAGATAACAAAAACCTGAGTGCCCTGGGACCTGATATCCTTTGTCCAGTCCACGTAGACAATCAGTACTCGCTTCAGATCCAAGCTGTGCAATTTCTGCTAACCTAGGCTGAAAAACTCAGGACAGAGTATAGGAGGGGCAACTGACTGGTTCAGGTGGAATTTTGATACCACATTAGGTAGAAACTTCTTATTGGTTCTAAGGACTACTTTGTCTGTTTGGAAGATTGCGCAGTTTGGTTCTGTGCAGGGCTTGCAGCTCATTTGCCTTCCAGCAGATGCCATGGCAAGCAAGAAAATGGCTTTCCATGTGACATATTTTAGGACAGAAGAAGAAATAGGCTCATAGGAGAACTCCATTTAACTGGCCAAGGCAGATATTCAGGTCCCATACAAGTGGCTATAGGTGGTTGAGACATTAAAAAAAAACTTTAAAAAATAGGCTGAAAGGACAGTGGCTTGCCCTTGTCTGCTTATCATAGGCCAACACTGCTGCTAGATGTACCTTTAGTGTTGATTATCTCAGGCCTAAGGATTACAACTGCTCTAGCTAGTCCAGGACTGTGGGCAACTCTGCCAATATTAGAATCTCTTCCACTTAGAGGAGTATGCTTTCTTGATTGCTGGTTTCATGGAAACTTTAAGCATCCCTGGGACCTTCTTTAATAGATTCAGTCCAGAATACTCTAACTCTTCAAGAACCATGCCCTCGGGTATAAAGTCCTGGGGTCTGGAATGTTTTCCTGCTCTGAGATAAGGTCAGTAGGTGGTAACTCTGTGGCAGACTGATTGGATTCTTGGTGGACAGGGCCAGGAACAGTGAGTACCAGGCCTGTCTGGCCCAGCCAGGAACTATTAGGATCATTGTTGCAGGCTCTTTTTCCTGAGTTTCATGAGCACTCTCTGTATGAGTGGGAATGGTGGGAAGACATACAGTAACCTCCCCGTCCACTTCATGGCTAGGGTGTCATCTGGGACTGTGCCATTGGCTGGTGGCCTGCAATACAACTTTGGGACCTGATTGCTCTCCCAGGATGAAAGTAGGTCTATTTCTGGATTGCCCCATCTTCTGAAAACTGTCAACAGTACCTGTTGATTCAGAGTCCATTTGTGGTTTTCCTTGCTGATTCTGCTTAGGGAGTCTGCCAGGATGTTGTCTTTGTCTGGTAAGTGCACTGCAGAGATCTTTGCATCTAGAAAGTAAGCCAGGTCCCAGATCCTCATTGCCACAGTGCACAGTCTTGAGGGTCTTGTACCCCCCTTCTTATTTATGTAATGACAAACCACAAGAGAGACACATTCCATGGAGTGAGTGGGTGCCTCTCCCAAGAAATAGATCAACAAAAATACACAGTCTGGGAGGCACTCAGAAAGCTATACTTTGAAGAAAATATAACAGCACTCAGGCAGATAGTTGCATCATGGAGTCCACTGCACTTTACCCCAGTGCTTCGTGTCTTCTCCGAGACACTTCATCGGGGGCATGGTCATGGTGAACGGTACTCCAAATTTATTCAAATCCATTTAGAGAAACAGTCACAAAAAGTGGGTTCACCATAACAGAAGACCAAACACTAAATAATAGTTTGTGTTACCACAATTTTAAAGAATATTGCTAAAGGATAAGGACCTTTTAGCAATATTCTTTGACCTCCCAGTATATGCAAGTCCACTGCTATATTTCTAACCCTTTTATTAAAATTGGGGTAACACAAATACATTTGTAGCAGTTTGTTTACTTCTAGTTCCAGCAGAATACTTTCTGTGGGAGAGTGAGCTCTTAGGAAGTAGCCCCTGCCCTTGCCTCCCCTAACATAAAAAAATATAATACTTGGCACATCCAGGAGAATAGGTAACCAGTGCTGTCCTGGATTGCTAATCCTAAGTACCAAAATGAAAACAAAGTGGAAGCGCACCCATTGGGAGACTCTGAAGAGCAAATGCTAGAGAAATCTATTGGTGCATAAAGAAACACCAACTGGCAGCCCCAGCATTTTGACCAAATGGTCATAATTAGGTGGCGTCCCTTACCATATGGCCTGTAGGAAGTGGAGGACTTTTCTTTTTCAGTGTTATTTTTGTAAGTGATTGTTTGTACTCATTCACTTTTTTCATGTATGCTTCTGTTTTGTCACCAAAAAGAGAATCTCCTTCAAATTGGAAATCAACAGTCTTGGTATGTCCTGGAAAAGGATGGATGTCCTTTGCCAGGAGAATCACCTTAATAATACTGTATGAGCTAGAACCCTTGAAGCAGTGTCATTATTGACCACAACCATGTTGACGTGGTATTTAGTGACATCAAGGGCTGCCTTTGCTGTGGCAACCAGGTCCTGTGCCGGTTCACTATTGACCATATTAGCCAGTGCCAACACTGTATTACACAGTGCCTTCTGGTATGTGATTATATAGGAAATGGGAAAGGGAAAATGTTATAACCAGTAAAGGCATACTAAGCCAGATCTTGTTTCCAGGTGTGACGTGGGAGCACAAGGAATTAAGTGACTTGCTCAGGGTCACACAGTGTGCAAGTGGGGATTGATGGGGTTCAAATCCAGGTTTACAGGTTTGCAGCTCAGTGCTCTTAACCACTATGATATAATTCCTCCTATATGGGCCAAGTAAATTGCCTGCCTGATGAGCAGTGAGACTGATGTATAAATGTTTTTTGCCATAGTATACAATTTTCTGGAGTCCTTTTCAGGGGGCTGTGCAGAGCATGGTACCTTAGCCCTCTAACAGGCTTCAACCTGAACTACACCTTGATGATCAGGGCAGACATGCAGACATTCATTTTCCCATCTGTCCACCTGATACTGTTTTTCAGTCTTTTTAGCTATGGTTGTAGCGGAAGTAGGTGCAGACACAATTTTATGAAGTGGCTTTTTGTAATGGTTTGTGAATGGGAACCAGAAGCCTCTTTGTAGGAGCCAGCTCCACCATATCTCTGCTTCCACCTTATCACCCTCTGTTTCCTGGTGGAGGGGAGAATGTTGAAAGTGTTCACCATTTGCCTAACAAAATAGGAAAAAGATTACTAATCCTCGTTAGGCCTTGAAGGGGAGCCAACTTCCTGCTTTGGTGAATCATCTGGTTCAGTACGGTCAAATTCCTCCTCCTCTTCAGAGTACATCTCTCCTTCCCCCTACATAGGCAGAATGGCTGGAACCAGAGCCTGGGAAGGGGAGCAGGTGTTCACATAATATTTCTCATAACCTGGAAGGCCTGGAAAAATGTATACATTTTTGTTATATCTTCTGTTGAGAGCATCTGTCTTTGGTCCAAAGCCTTATGCTTTCATTTTTCAGGAGGAGTGATGCAGACATTCTTTTCTTTTTGTTATTTTTCTTGACAGTTTCTAGAGTCTGCCCTGAGAGTATTTTATTTATATTTTTAGAAAACAGGAAGTTTTTGGCCCTCTGTACAGGCAGTTGGTAAGACCACATCTGGAGTACTGTGTACAGTTCTGGAGACCCCATCTCCACAAAGAAATAGACAGGGTGGAGGCTGTCCAGAGGAGGGCAACCAAAATGATGCAGGGTCTGCATCAGAAGACATGTGAAGAAAGACTAAAGGAACTAAAGATGATAGCCTCGAGGAAAGGAGGAAGAGGGGGGACATGATAGAAACTTTAAAATACCTCAAGGGAATCAACAAATTCCAAGAGGTTAGCATCTTTCAGAAAAGAGATGTGCAAGAACAAGGGGGCACAATTTGAAGATAGAGGGGGGACGGCTCAGAGGTAATGTGAGGAAGTATTTCTTCACAAAGAAGGTTGTGGATACATGGAACAGCCTTCCTGAGGAGGTTGTAGAGTCAAAAACAATGGAGGAATTCAAGAAAGCATGGCACAGACATAAGGTAATTCTAGTGGGGGGTAGGAGGAAGTAGGCTGTTGGTTAACTAGGATCTGCAGCTTACCCACTAGGTAGGGAAATGGGCAGACTAGGTGGGCCAGGTGGTCCTTATCTGCCATCAAATTCTATGTTTCTATGTTTTGTCATCACTGGACTCAATGTTCCCCCTTTCAGGCACCATGGCACCTATGCAATCCTTACCATGCTTATCTAATGGCTGAGCAGCTTTATCTTGTTTTCTCTGTCTCAGGGGGAATATGAGAAAGTACGTTTTCACTGAAAGGGTGGTGTAAGTCTGGAACAGCCTCCCCATGGATGCGATAAGGGTGCAAACAGTGAAGGCATTCAAGAATAAACGGGACAGGCACAAGGAAACACTAGCAAGAGCACAGAAAGAGTAGGCAGGGGACACTTGGGGGGTAGGGAATAAAGAATATGAGTAGACTGGATGGGCCAAGCTGTCCTCATCTGCTGTCAAATTCTATATTCTATGTATCATTTTGACAGGTACTGCTGCTGTATTTGAGAAGACAAACCCTCTGATGTGTGCTTCCAACCAACATTAAGAATTCCCTCAGAGCCTTTATTATTTTTCAGTGACATGGACGCAAAATGAGAAGCCTTAAACTCTTTGTGCAGAATTCACAACTGATAAAATAATGTTCTGGATCTAGTTACCTTAACCATAGCTTGTGAAAGTCTACTTTTGCCAGGAGCGTGAAACACTTTTTACAATTATTAAATCCTGTTTGTTCTGTTTTTTGTTCCTTTGGTCCATCAGCCATGTCAGTTGCTGAAGACCAATGTGAAAATTGACTTGGTTCCCAGAAAAGAAAAAGGTTACAATAGAAAGTTTTATAACCAAATTGGTTCTTTGAAACAAAAAGGGGAAAATCTTGAAATAGTGTTCCATTTACCTGGAACCATTTAATTGATTGTAAAAACAAACAAAAAAAAGCTAGGTAAAAGTGATCAGTGGTTGTAAAGGTAGAGGACTCTGGAAAAAAAAAGAATTTGCTGTCTATTTCCCTCAGGGTAGAAACCATGATAAATAAAGAATCCTACTTGTTAAAACCGCTTAAAGGATACCTAAACAAGCAATTTTTTTTTAAACTTCAAACTCCAAAAATCTGGTTTCATTGTGAGGTAAAGTAAAGACTACTGTTTACATTTATGCTAAAACTGCATTTATGTAAATAACATAAATGCAGTTTCATAGCTTTGGAAAAATGTTAACATCAGCCTTTCACTTGCAAAAAACAGCCTTGTCTTCTCCCTAAGATGTCTGCCAACTGTGTTAAGTGATGATTCATGATCACATCATCAGACCTAGAGCCACAGACCAATATAGATTCCTATATGCTAACTAGTTCTTGTTTCCCTCTTTGTTTTGAATTGTTTTACCAGAATGATCAACACCATGTGTTAACATGTGAATTATTTTTTTTTTTATATTCAAGTTTATTGCATATTTCGGCACAGGTTTACAGTAATTAGAAATAATTTCCATCATATTCAGCTTAAAAAGTACATACAGTTTATATCAAGGATGTCTTAATACATACTCTCGTTTCATCAGTTAAAACTTCTTTCACTCTATTAAATTTGCTTTACTTTACAGAGATGATAATATTCTATAATAGGGGTCTCATATCTTTATGTCCCTTCCCAAGCTTCCTCTACCCTAATCAACTCCCCCTATCTCTGGCATCATCAGCCATGGAGTCCATCACTTCACAAAGCTCTGTGTCCTCAAATTTTTTCTGTAGGTGATTTCCTCCATGTCCTTAATCTCATTTATAGTTGACACCCAATTCTGACCTGTCGGGGGACAAGGTGAAAGCCATCTTCTGGTTAGAGCCTTGTGGGATGCTGTGAGAAAAATATTTGTGGATTATTTTGATCAGTACACATATTAGGCTATGATTTTATTCATTTTATTTACTTTAACTTGTTGAAAATGTTTTGCAATCTAGCTGACTTTCTCTTTGGCAAATTGTAGAACAGTACAACACTTCAAATACCTGACGATCCAGTAGTTATGTGATGCCCTGATTTTTTTTTTTTGTTAACCAGGAGAGACACACTATGCTGAAATCTTGTTTAAAATTGTGTACTGGCAGCACAAGGAAGTTAAGTGACTTGCTCAGGGTCACACAGCAAAGTATCAGTCTGGTCTAATTTCAAAGCTCATGCATTCTTGTTAATCCACAAAAAAAGCTTCTCCCGTATTCTTTTTCCAAGTGAACCCCATGCACCTAGCCTGGCTTCTGTTAAACACCCCACCATCCATACTATGGCTTTAGTACTGCCTGTTGCTACATATGAGCTTGCAGTCTCATGGAGAGAATTATCATACCTCAGATTGTAATTGTATACCTCAGAGAGTTGTGTATACCTACACCGATACAGATCATCAGCTGGCACTGTTAAAAAATACCTCCCAAATCACACTTAAGTCCACTATTTCAATGTTTGACTTCTGCTCCCACAGTAAACATTGAGTGGATCACTATCCTTCTGCATAGTGAAGGCAGTAGGTACAATCCCCCTGTTGTGTTTATTGTCCCACCTCATTAACCAGCAATTGGGTGTTTGTGGATGGCCATGCAATAAGCCTCAGGACTCACCAGGAAAACTACTGTTCATGCCCTCATAAGGGCTGTACTTGTTATAGATAACAATACTATTAGCAGGAGAGGCATACTAATGCCTTGATTGAACCCACCAGACTTTCAGTGTCAGTCTATTCCTTTACCTGTGATCTGCAGAACCCTGCAGGACAGTTCCCAGCAAATTTTCTCCAGTACTTTTTAGTGCCCTACTCCACAATGTGAGCTGGGTGGCTACCACCCTTCTAAATCTTGAATGATCTATACACAGCTCCCTCAAGACTGTCCTAACAAATGTCAATACCCCCCCACCTGAGGGAAATCTCCCTACACTGAATTCAAGTAGCACTTTAACTGCAGCCCTGCCACTGAGTATTTGTCATCACTGGCTGCTATCATTCACACTCAGGTAGTGATCATGATGCTGGCCGCCCTACACTTCAGATCTCACAATGATCTGCTAAACATCCCCCTTCCTGTCTTCCCTTAACCTGAATATAGCTGTACCCTGCTGGAATGGTCTCTTCAGTCCCTCTCGGGCATTCATTCTTCTCTACTGCTTCCCACACCAAAAACTGGTGAGCTCACTACCCTTCTGCATCATGAATGCAGTTAGTACAGTCGCCCGTGTCATTTTTACATATTAATAACAAACATGATCTTCTGGTAAACCAGGCTGATAGCAGCAGGGCACAAGGGGAAACATAGGCATTCTTACCCATATAAAATCTAATCCACCTATGATTAGGCACTATTAAATGACATGTATAATGATGTGCACACCCATCATTTAATAGTGCCTTATCAAAGGTAGCAGTCTAGATCTTTTAAGGATAGGAAAGCCTATAATTCCCCTTGTTCCCTGCTGCTATCAGCCTGACTTACTGGAAATATATATTTTTTTAAATTCTGATATGTCAAAAAACCTGGGAACTGTACTACCTACATTCATGATGCACAAAGATGATGAGCTCACCAGTTTTTGGTGTGGGGAGAAGTAGTGAGAATGAATACCGGGGGAGGTGGGGGGACAGAGAAGGCCACTCCTGCAAAGTACTGCTATATTCAGAGAAGGTGGGAAAACAGAAGGGGAGAAATTTGAGCAGATCACTGTCAGAAATAAGATGTGGGGCTGCCAGCACCATGATCACTACCTGACATTATTGTTCTGGTCAACATTCCCCTTCCCGTAAACCAGTTCATGCAATTGTCCAAGGGTGTGTGTAGGTATTAATGTGTGAACTCAGTCACTTCACTACCAGTCTAGCATTGCTTGTAAAACACTTTAGGATACAATGTGTATGAAAGCACTATATAAATACTGATTCTTCTTATTATTATTTCCCATAGATAAAGAAGAGAAGATAAGACAAGCATATTTTTGATTTTCAAGAAAGTATGAACTCTTGCCTTGGACTACAGAAGAACTTTGCTACACACAAGTGGTGGGTCTATGGGGTGGTGAAGGGTGTGGCTGTAACCCCCCCCATTGTAAAGCACTCACTTGCTGATGCTGCATTTCACTTTGTTGAAGAAGTCTGATTTATTGATTGTACACATGTTTACATTCAAAAATATGGATTACATTTGTAGTTTCAGCCAAAAACGTACTAGAAAAGCATAATAGCAGAAAATATAAAGGCTTCATAAAAATGTTAAAAAGTGCACATCAAGTATGCACACAGTCCCAGCACCCCCTCCCCTCCCCCATTGTAGCATCCTGGATCCACTATAAGCACTAGATCACCAGGTTATTTAAGATTTGTACTGCCCCGTGGTTTGCCAAAGAGAAAGTATGTTGGATTAAAATACAATTTTAGCATGTTACAGTACACAAAATGAACAGAACCATAGCTTAACATGCGTATTGATCTAAATAATGCACATGGTTTTGACAATTTTGTGAATCAAGTCTATATAAAGGGAAAAAAGAACTAGTTAGCACTTTAGAGAGCCATATAGCTTTCTGACTTTGGCTCTGATGATGTCATCACTTAACACATTTAGCGGCTGTTTTAAGAAGCAGGTAAGGCAGGTTTTTTTTTTAATTGGAAGGCTGATTTTACATTTTCAGATGCTTTGGAACCAAATTTAGGTAACATATATAAATGTAATTTTAGCACTAACAAATTCGGCAGCCTTTCCTTTAGTCCCGTTTGAGGTCAGATTTTTGAATAGTTTGTTGCCAAAATGTTGTTTAGGTATCCTTTAAAAAGTAGTTTTCAACAAAACAAGTTCTTGCCAGAGCCAATAGAGCTGCAGTCGATGAATTTGGGGTAAAAATATTGAAATTTATTTTTTAATATTTTGACACCAGATTTTCAAAATAGCATTGCTATGACCCTGTATCATGAAAAACGGCAGAGAAAATGTTCAACTCCTTGATGAAAGGTGATTTTGTGCAGGACTGCAAAATCAACTTTCAGAACACAAAAAACACATTTTGTGCAGGAGTCGAAAAATGTCAGCTGTCACATTCATGAGGTGCTATAAAAAAATGACTATGTTACACATTTGGGGTAAAAATATTGAATATTACCAAAGTTATGATCCTGTGTTTGCAAAATTCAACATAGAACCAGGACTTGTTTTTTAAAATCTTTTTATACAAAATGCAAATCATAACCTTCTTATAACCCCACGTCATGAATAAAGTCAAAGAAAATGGTCAGCTCCTGTCCAAAAGGTGATTTTATGCAGGGACCATGAAATCAACATTCAGGATGTAAAAAAATATTTTTTCCCAGGATCTGAAAAATGACAGCTGTCAAATTTATAAGGTGTTGTAAAGATATGACTATGTGGTAAATCTGGGGTAAATATATTGAAAATTACCTAAGTTACGAGCCTGTATTCACAAAATTCAACATAGGATCATAGCTTTATTGTTTTTAATATTTTTACACTACATTTTCAACATAGCCTTCTTATGACTCCACCTCATGAACAAGGGCAGAGAAAATGTTCAACCCTCGCCTAAAAGGTGATTACATGCAGGGGCTGCAAAATCACCTTTTGGGATGTAAAAAAATGACAGCTGTTCTCCTTATGAGGTGATGTAAAGATATGGTTATGTTGTGAATTTGGGGGAAACATTGAAAATTAGCAATGTTATGAGCCTGCATTTGTAAAATTCAACAGAGGCTCATACTGTAACTTTGTTATTTTTTTAATATTTTTACACCAGATTTTCAATATAGCCTTCTTATGACCCCCATCTCAAGAACAAGGGCAGAGAACATTTTTAACTCCTACTCAAAAACTGATTTCATGTGGGGACTGCAAAATCACCTTTCGGGACAGTTCTGCCTAATGACAGTGCAATTGTTCATGAAATGGAGCCCCGAGGAAGGCATGTTGAAAATTAGGGGCACAAATATGAAAAAAAGGCCAAGTTATGGCACTAAGTTCAAAACCCTTTTGAAATACATTGAACTGTATACCTGTTTCCTCAGTTTGTGGTCCGACATTGAAGAGTGAAGACATGTCTGCAGTCTACAGAAGATTATGGCACTGACCCCCACCAGGGGTAAGTAATGGCTCGGGGTGTGTGGGGTGGTGAGTGCTGAGAGGGAGGGTTGTGTAGGGAACACTAACAGTCACAAAAGACATTGGTGGATGGTTTCCTTTTTTCAGGTGTAAGAAAAAAATCAGATCAAGGATTCAAGATCATGACAAAGGGGGGCTGGGGACTACCAGTGAAAGTGTTGTCTTTCTGTATGTGTTGGGGGGTGGGTGCTGAAATGGATATTTAGGTGGGGGAGAAAAAAAAAATATATATATTTAAAAAAAGGTCACAGGAACACGATCATTACACTGCAGGATCGGGCATCCCCAGTGTCATAGTTATGTTTCTGGGGGTGGGGTAGTGGGTGCTGAGAGGGAGAGTTGAGTTGGGGATATCCATAATTAAAAAAAAAATCAGAGGTCATGGCACACTCTGCCATGTCCAAGATGGCCATTGCTCTCTACTGCACACGCACCAGACATAGTGCATATGCAGTACAGGTGGTGTGCATCTTGGACACAGCAGATTGTGCCATGTTGCACTGTGACTGCCAACATAAAAAATAGTGCAATGCAACTTCCACCAAAGACAACAAGTGGAGGGCTTCACAGATGCGGCAGTGACTGTGTTGCATCTCAAACATATTGTTCGGTCAGAAGTAATGTGCTGAGTCCTTTTCTTATAGCAAGAGGTCTGCAGGGCTATGCTCACTGCAGCAGTAAAAAGGGTGGGGATGGAGATGATCAGGGAAACAATACAGTAAGCCTTACCTAGATAGTAGGGAAGCTGCTGGAAACCATCATAAAGGACTTCCTGGTGGAGATCCTGGAGACAAACACTAAAGGACAAGAGGCACCATGGGTTTGTGGCAGAACGGTGTTGCCAGATTGCACTAGGACACAACAGAGGCTCCAAAAACAGCACTGTCAATAACAATGACATCCATAGAACCCTGATCACAACAGTGGCAGAAACAAATGCCTCAAGCAAAATCAGTGCCACTGGTAGCAGTCACAAAGCACACTGATGACTGCTACCAGTCCAAAATCATATTTTAGTAGGGGGCTCCACTCCCCACTCCCCCCAGAACTAAAATAATCAACTCTGAGTCTGAGTTGGATTATGGGGAAAATAATTAGTTTCAAAGACCAGGATTGGAACCCTGGTCTCCA
The DNA here is from genome assembly GCA_016271365.2 of Neoceratodus forsteri. NCBI lineage: Eukaryota > Metazoa > Chordata > Ceratodontiformes > Ceratodontidae > Neoceratodus > Neoceratodus forsteri. The sequence goes on along the minus strand of CM057454.1, from coordinate 956,190,956 downwards.
CTGGCATTCTGGCCAAGCTGTTACATGCCTCAATCCTTTCTGCCACAGGAACAGCTTGGCCAGCCTTCCAGATTTCCAAGCCCTTGTCTACTTCCTTAGTACCACGGAGAGTGACATGGGTAGAGCTTACTGCACAATGCTGTTCTACCCTGTTGCTGTCTGTGATACACTATTCGGACAGCACACTTCTCACATGCACTATATTTGTAGTGCTATTCTAACCAGTTACCATGCCAGACTAACCTAATCAACTTTTCTGATTGAGTTACCAAGACTCTGAATGGGGACAAGCAGCTGATGTACTATTCTTGTACTTCAGTAAGGCCTTTGCCTGTGTACCACACAGAAGACTGGGGTGGGTGGAGATTGGAGGAGTTGGGGGCTGAGCTCTCAGATGACTGGCACCCAAAAAGCATACTAAATAAAAAAAATTGGAAAACCTGGAGGTAGGGGAACAAACTCACCAGATGGATAAGGAAATGGTTGAGGGGCACAGGAAGGAAGGACTATACTATGGTTAACTCACTTCCAGGGGAAAAAAATAAGAGTCACAAAATATATGTTGGATGGACTTGTGGGACACTTAGATAAGCCACTAGTGATACTACATGTGGGAATCAATGATATAGATAAACATAACATGGCAGAAATAGTTAAGGACATGGACTTAATAGCATCAGACATTGTGAACAGAGGAGGTCAGATATGTATTTCAAGCATCCTTCCTACACATGGATCCAATAATTACAAATTGGACAACATAATTAGGATTAGTAAGGGTCTGAGCATTATGTGTAAAGAAAATAAGTATTTATTTCTGAATAATGGGGACATATTCAAAAACAGAAACTTATATGCTACAGATGGGCTCCACCTTAACAAAATGGAGAAAAGGTTATTGTCAAAGCATTTCAATGAAGTAATATCTAGTAATTTAAACTGAAACCAGGGTGGGGGGGAGGAGGTATACTACAGGGAACTCAGAACAGATTACATCTTCTGGTCTAGTTCAGTCTAGAAATCAATTAAACTGGAAAGGCATCCTGATAAGTGTTAGAAGCCTGGTCACAAAAATGGATGAATTAAAACTGTTAAATGGCAACAAACAATATACAAATCTGTGCAGTGACGGAAACATGGTGGGATGAGGCAGACACTTGGAACCAGAATATAGAGGGTTATAATTTATTTTCAGTCTCTAGGAAATACAGAAAAGGGGAAGGGGTAGCTTTTTATATTCATGAGGATATAGAATCCCAGGAAATTCCTACTACAAAATCAAATTTAGAACATTTATGGGTAAGGCTGACACCATTAAATAAACCTAAAATTATATTAGGTCTTATATATAGACCCCCTTCTATCTAAAATGAGAATGACTATGCATTAGTTAAACACCTACAGGAGTTAGATCTAGCAGATAGAATATTAATTATGGGTGATTTAAATTTACTAGGAATAAACTGGATCACACTAAAGGGACAAGTAGTGTTGAAAACACATATATAGAGGTATTTGACCACATAGGCCTCGAACAAAGGCTATATGACCCAACAAGAGGGACAAATACCCTTGATTTAATACTTACTAATTTGGGAGACACACTAATAAATTGTCATACAACCCCTCCCTTTGGTAATAGCGATCATGCTGTGGTTCCATTTGAACTAAAAGAAAATGTCATTAGTCAACAGGGTATAACTAAGATCCTGGATTTTAATAAAGCAGATTTTCAAAAACTAAAGTACAGTATGGCAAACTGGAATTGGCGTATGGATTTTCAGAATGAAACACTGCAGAAAAATTGGGATGTTTTATGTAACAAACTAGATTTGGAGATAAATAATAGCATTCCTATGAAAGCTAAATATCAAAATCAGAGGAAAACATCATACTGGATGACACCAAATATCCAAAGACTAATTAAAGGAAAAAACAAGATATTCAAAAAAAGCAAAAGAACTGGGGGTATAAATCAATATATGGTTTATATGAACTTGAATAGATGAATAAAAAAGGATAAAATAGCTAAATCAGCCTTTAAATTTAAACTAGCTGCTAAAACTAGAGATAATTATAAAGCATTCTATGCACATACAAATAAAACAAGAAATATGAATAAAATGGTTGGCCCCTTAAAAAATATGGAAAATGAAACAATAAGCAACCTACATCAAATGGCAGACTTACAAAATGAATATTTCACCTCTATATTTAGTTCTAAGGAGCCTATCCGTGTAGAAGATGGTATTGATATATCATCCACCCCTATTCGTATACAGGTAGAGGATGTGCAGAAAAGGCTTCAACAAATAAATCCAAATAAATCACCAGGCCCTGATAGCATATACCTCAAAATTTTAAAAGTTCTCTGTATTGAATTAACCCCACCTTTAACGCATTTATTTCAAGAATCAGTGGAAAAAGGGGCTGTGGTGGGGGCATGGAGATTAGCCACAGTCATTCCATTGCACAAGAAAGGATCAAGGGCTGAGCTAGCTAGTTATCGACTAGTTAGTTTGACCTCTGTAATATCAAAAATACTGGAGGGTATTATAAAAGACTATGTTATAAAACACATAATAGTAAATAACTTGTTGGATACAAACTTAGTATGGTTTTACTGAGGGAAGATCCTGCCAGACAAATATTTTACAGTTCTATGGTAGGGTAAACATGGCTTTGGGGGGGAAAGGCAGTGGATGTGGTCTTTTTGGACTACTCAAATGCTTTCAATAAACTGCCTCATGCAGAACTGATAGCTTCACTCCAAAATCATTGTTTCCATAAAAACTTGATTTCATGGGTGGCTTCATGGCTGTTTGAAAGAGAACAGAGAGTGTGTATAAAAGGGGCACTCTCCAAATAGAAAGATGTGACGATGGGGGTATGACAGGGCTTGGTGCCGGGCCCTTGTCTTTTCAGTTAATACATTTCCTCAATCCAGTATTCCTATGAAAAATTCTGGTTATTAAAATTTGCAGATGATTGCAGAATAGGATCAATAATAGAAAATCATAATGATACTGTAGCATTTCAGCAAGCATTACATTATAACCAGGATTGGACAATAGATCACAAACTGTCTTTAAACCAAGAAAAATGCAATGTTATGCATATGGACAAAAATAATAAACGACAAAAATATGTTTTAAATGAGGTAGCCCTATCTGTAATCAGAGAACAAAGGGATTTGGGAATTACAGTTACACAGGATCTCTCATTCAAAATTCACTGCATTAATACTACATGGAAAAGTAAAACAATTTTCAATTGTATACTAAGACATGTCCAAAGTAGGAAACAAGAGGTTATAGTTCCTTTGTATTCTTTCCTGGTGAGATACATACTGAAGTATGGAGCACAGGTCTGGTCCCCATATAAGAAAGGGCAGGTTCAGATGATCGAGAGGGTGCAAAATGGGCTACTAAAGCTATTGAGGGTTTGACGCATATGTCTTATCAGAAGAGACTTCAGGAACTGGGTATATTTACACTGGAATTCAGAAGACACAGGGGAGATATGTGTTTAACATATAGAGCTTGGGAAAACTACGATCTATGGGATCTACCGAGAATGCAAACTAAAAATAAGAATCATGAGACTAGATCACATCCCCTTCAGTTGGATAGTGATAATTATAGATCTAAGAATAGATCTAGATAGTTTAATCAGAGAATTGTTCCAGTTTGGAACGCATTGCCACTAGAAGTGGTAGGGAGTGGTTCAATGCATCTTTTTAAGGTAAATCTAGATAGACACTGGAGACAGGATACATAATTATAAAAAAAAAATGTCCCAAAGATGTATGATTGCAAGCAACATGGATGAAAGTCTTTATCGTGCTCAGTTATTCCCATGATGATACCTATGATGACTCAGTGAGTTACTTAATGGGGAATTTTTGGGTGTCAGTTAGTAACCAGTGGGGATTCACAGGGGTCAGTCCTGGGGCCAGTGTTTTCAATATCTTCATATGTGACACAGTGTAACAGAGGGTAAACAGAGAAAGGTCCATCTCTTTGCTGATGAGACCAAGATATCTGAGGGGATTAATACAGTGAAGGGTTTATGGGACATGAAGTATAATTAGGGGTGTGCGAAAAAAAATTCTGTCAGCTGAATTTCCATGAAAGTGTGACTTTCACAAAAGTTCAGAAATCACTTTTGCAACTTCTGTGAAAATTACAACTTAAAATGGGTGGAATAAATGTATCAACTGTGAGTTAATAATTTCTTAAACTGCAGCAAAAAATCTGCAGAACTGATGACTGTCAGTGGTCAGTTCTGAGGCTTTTTTACTGGCAGTACTACATTATTAACACTACAATTGCAGTAACATTATTAGTCACCCACCAGCCGATCACAGGTCCCATTAATAAAAAAAAAAATAAAAGAAACTCGACCACTCACTGGTGGCTAGTGGTTCCTCCCCATCAGCTGATTGCGGGTCTCTCATCAGGTAAAAAAAAGTCCCACTTTCTGGTGACTAGTGAACCCCCCCGCCCAATGATCCTCCGACACCTTACAAAAAACAAATGCAATCCATCATCGATTCACCATAATTTAAATTATTCCTTGGTGTCTAGTGGACCCCCTCCTTCCTAGCCCTGATCCCTGGTTAAAAAAAAAGTAATCTTCATTCCCCAATCCCTAGTGTCTTTGGACCCCCCTGCCCCTACAGTTAGTCCACCACACCCCACTCCCCCCATCTTGACCCCAAGTGAGCCACTGGCACAGCCCTCATCTCTCCTCCATGGCCGGTGGCCCACAGAGCTGTCAATGAATGAGCATGTGCTGGCTTGTACAAGCATGTGCTAATTCATTGCAGCTCCCCGTCATCCTCCTGCAGCAGCAGCATAGTTTTCAGGGGTGTAGAGAATGGAAGGGGGCAGTTCTGGTTGCCCACGGGGTGGGCGGGATGAGGGGAACAGCATTGTGGAACCAGGAGGGGTCGACCACACCATTCCCCCCATCCTGCCACCCCAGCAGGTGACTGGAACAGCCCCCTCCCCTCCTCTACACCAGAAAACTATGCTACAGGAAGATGACCAGGAGCTGCAATGAATGAGAGCTGGCCAGGAAGGTTCTCTGAGGTATGTAGCTTGTTTCCTGATAAATCTTGGGGGAATGGAACAATGAAATAATATAAATACACCAGAATATTTAACAAATAACAGAAACAGAAACCCCATAAGGTGTAAAAAAGTAAGTCAAAACAGTTGGCACAGAATGATAAGAGCAGAACATCAATGAATTAAACAGACCCCATAACGGAGATCATTACAACCAAATAAACAAACATCTTAAAGGGGATTTTTGTAGTAAGGATTGGGAGCAAAAGCCCAGCCACTAAATAGTTGTTAGTGAGTGGATGCCAGTCTAGTGGGGCATGGAGGAGCAGACGCAGAACATGAGGAGCAGCTCCCTTAATTACCTTTCAGTTATCAAAATGAGGAGGAGGAGAATCAAAGGGGGGTAGTAGGGAACTCAATATAGAGGAGGACCTTCCAAGAGAAAGTTCCTTTCCGAAATAACCTGTGACACCTGGGCATAAAGAATAAGTAGTGATTGGAATGTCAGAGGAGATAGGCCAAAAGTGGGGTGAGGGTCAACAGAGAGAAGTATTTAGCTAGGCTGTTAAACCAGTACTTATATATTAAAATGGAAGAGTACAAGTGATGGTGGCTCTCAAGGGAAGATCACCTGAGGGCAGACTAGAGTATAGTTTGCATTGGTGAAAACAAAGTGGGCAGTTAAGAGAAAATCAGTAGAATGCATTGTGCAGTTGTGGTTCAGTCTTGCTAACAGGGACTTTAATGCAGTTCAAAAGACATTGTCACTATACAATTACAGGGTGGATCTTTTTCTGAAGAATATCCTATCTGACTGCATGAGAAAGTCAGGCATCTTCCTGTGAAAGGAACTAAGTTTTTGGGAGAACTATAGAGGAGATGTTGTCAATGTGGGTAGTGAAGGCCAGAGATAGGTCAAATCATAGGCCTAGGACAGTGACGCCATCATAGATTTGGCACCCAAGGTCCTGGTCACATTTTGTTTGGCACTTGTGATTAGCTGTTTTAATTGCAACCAACACCTGAAAGTCTTCAAGTCAGACTGCAAACCAGCATCAAGGAGGGATACTAGGGCCACTGATAAACATAATTGTATCATTTGCACATTTGTGCATGACGGAAAAGGAACAGACTGAAGGAAAGTCATTTAAAGATATTAAACAGAGAATGGGGTCAAGTACAGATCCTTGGCAGGCCCTCATGTTAATCAGGAGGGGGAGGTTGACCCCTTAAAAAGTAAAATGCTGCACTTGGAGGTATTGGTAAGTGCTAAACCAGGAGACAGCCTGTGCAGACCACCCAACACGACTTGTTTACTAGTAAGGGATGGGAGACCATGTCATGGGCCATAAAGAGGTTATTAAAGAGGCCTGATCTGTAGTCAGTTAACCTTAACAGGGTGGTAATGTTGGAGTGATCTGTCCTGAAGCCTGACTGGAAAAGGATAAGGAAAGTAGAGAAGTAGAAAGCTATAAGCTAAGAGTGAATAAAGAGGTTCTGCAGTTTTACAAGGATAAGGAGGAAACTATAAGCCGGTAGCTGCTATGTAGGTTGCATCACTCCCATTTTGAAGAGGCTGATGGATGACTCTTGCCACCTTATAGGCCTGGGAACTGTGGATGAGATGAACAAGAGGTTTAGGAGATTGAAGGCACCAGAGATGGAGAGCATTTAATTTGGGGAGCAGGCTGCAGATATCTTGCTAAACCACCTTTAGCCCTTTGGGCAGGGTAATAAGGGCACTAGAGGATTGGGTGGGACCTGGATTTGATTCAATATTACTGGCTAACATAAGCAGGAGGGAGTTTAATGATAGGAAATAAGATAGTGGGGACTGTACAGAGCAATAGCAAAATAACGTAGTAAATGTTGTAGGGGTGGTAAAATAGCAATGCAGATTCTGTGGAATTGCAGCATTGACCTTGTACTGTATACAGGTTAATGAAGATGATAACACAACCAGTATTCAAAGTTCCTAGAATATCAAATCAAAACAAAACAAATGCAATTAAGAGGAACCAGTTCCAAAACCTAAATATGGGGTAAGTGGAGAACAAAGGGATGGTTAGGTTATATACTGTATAACATCTGTATAGGCCACTTTAGTGAACTAATGCAGATGATAATCAGAGTAATTTAAACTATGGAATGCATACATTGTAAGTAGCTAGCACAGGCAGCGAATAGATATAGGGGGTGCATCCAGCCAAATACAATAAAACAGGTGCTATGCAGTATACAGAATATTGATATATAGCTTATTGACAGGTATCTAAATTATAAGATGCAGGGCTGGAACCACAAAATATAAACATAACTTGGATAAGGAATACCAGGATGCTAACTGCAATGTCTCTGAGCAGTAAGGTAGATATAAGCAATGAAGCAGCAAACAAGTACAATAAGCAGTACAATGAGGTAGTCACCATGGAGAATGCAACACCAAAATAGAGGGTACACCGTTTTCTGGGACATAAACCTTATGCCTCTGACAAGACCCACCACTCTCTCAAAAAATGTCTGTGTTGCCAGGACAGGCAGCATATTCTACAAGCAGTATTAAAAAAAAGACCTCATCAAGATGGGAAACTCTGAGTTCTTCAGAATATTCCTGTACTATAGAATGCCCAAGTTATGCCTCTCAGGCCTGTATGTTGGGGGAGTTTGAGAGATTAAGATGACCCCCCACCCACAAGACAGATCAAGTTCTGCCTTGGAGAGATTTTTTTTTTGTAAGATATTTACAGCCACAACTGGGGCACTCTTCAGCCAGAAGTCGCTGGGGCACTTACTGGGAGGGATCTCGTTGGCACTCAGTCATGTGTACTGGTGGAGAAAATGCACCGGGCTTCCAATTCATGCTTTGCCACCAAACTGTCATGCACTGATAGCTGAGATGAGATCGAAGTGTCTGCCAGGCCTGCTCAGAATTGCGCCGTGCTCCAGTCTGATGACGGTTGGTCTCTGGTCGGAGTAGTCTCCTGGTGCAAAATAATTACAGCAGTCAAGGTTGGCTGAAAAAATGTGACCCTTTAGTGTGCAACTTTGCTACGAACCACCAATAAATATGACACAATTTAGAGACTTGGGCTTTTTTATTTGTTACAATTTTCTAATAGGATGGCCTCTTTGTCTCTGATTCTTGAACTGATCACAATGCTGTTTTTGGCAGGATTTAATTGTTTTACAAGTGTCTTATGATCATCAGATGAGATGGTGTCAACTTCTTGGCTGTGGATCTTGGCTTTGATCCACCATTAGTTTTTGTGTGAGTGAACAGTGGGTTAAATTACAGAAATTTTTGGGAGTACTCACTGGGAAAAAAATTATAAGTTTATTGGAAAACAAAATCCTTAAAAAAATAGTTTGGAACTTGAGGCATGCTGAAACTGAAGTAATTCTGATTGTTAAGCCCCCAATATGATGCAGTTTAGAGACTTGTTGGGCTTTTTTATTGCTACATTTTTTTTAACAGGATGGCCTCTTTGTTTCTGGTTCATAAACTGACCATAATGCAGTTTTTGTCAAACTTAAGTTTTTTCATAAGCAACATGTGATCATCAGATGTGATGGTGTCCACTTGGCTGTGGATTTTAACAGTTCATCCATCATTTAATAGTTTGCATGAACTGCAGGTTAAATTACAGAAAATATGGCTCACTGGGAAAAATCTAAATGTTTATTGAAAAAAAATCCTTAAAAATAGCTTGAAACTTAAGCCATGCTGGAATTGAAGTACTGTAATTCAAGATTGCTAAGCCCCCTGAATAAGCATGGTAAGAAATGAAAATTTTGAGTTGTAAGGCTCAGCTATGAGCATCAGAACCCTCGCATATTAGCACAACTTGTGCTGCCTAGTATCTGCAGTTCCACCTTTGCCAAAAAATTACCCCCCTCTAGTTTTCTGACCATCGTACTGGCCTGCCACTAAGTTTAAAACCCCTTTGAAATACATTGAAAGACTTCCATGTTTCTTCAGTCTGCGATCCAGTGTTGAAGAGTGAAGACATGTCTGCAGTCCAGAGGGATTACAGTGTTGGATCCCTGATGGGCATGTTAAAGCACGAGTGGTGGGTGGGTGGGTGTGGGATGGTGGGTGCTGAGTGGGAGGTTTCAGGTGGAGGGAGTGCAACAGTCTCAAAATACATTTATGGACTTTTTTTACACGTACAAAAAAAAACATTTAGCTAAACCACCTTTAGCCACTTGGGCAGGATAATGGTGAAACTAGAGGATTGGTTGGGTCATGATTGGATTTAGTATTACTGGCCAACATAAGCAGGAGAAAGTCTAAGGATAGGAAATAATCTAGTGGGGACTGTACAGAGCAATAACAAAATAACATAGTAAATATTGTAGGGGTGATAAAATAGCAATGCAGATTCTGTGGAATAGCAGCATTGACCATGTACTATATACAGGTTAATGAACATGATAACACAACCAATATTCAATGTTCCTAGAATATTAAATCAATACAAAGCAAAAGCAATGAAGAGAAACCAGTTCTAAAACCTAAATATGGGGTAAGTGGAGAACCATGGGATGGGCAGGTTATATACTGTATAAAATCATGTATAGGCCACTTTAGTGAACTAATGCAGATGGTAACCAGAATAATTTAAACTATGGAATATATACATTGTAAGCAGCTAGCACAGGCAGTGAATAGGTACAGGGGGTGCATCCAGCCAAATACAATAAAACAGGTGCTAAACAGTAAACATAATATTGATATATAGCTTAGGGTGACATACCTAAATTACAAGATGCAGGGCTAGAAATACAAAACATAAACATAACTTGGATAAGGAATACCAGGAGGCTAACAGAAACGTCTCTGAGCAGTAAGGTAGATATAAGTAATGAAGCAGCAAACAAGTACAATAAGCAGTCAATCAATCAATCAATCAATCAATCAATCAAAATCTTTATTTATCCAGGTAAACATCATTGAGCAGAGCTCTTTTACAAGATGGACCTGGTTAGAACAGGGTTGGGTAACATTCATCATAAAAAGATATAAATACATGTAAATAAGTATATAAACACCAACACAATGGTGCATTAATAGGGGAGTCAAATGATAAAAGGAAGACAAGGCAAGTCATAACAGAGGAGGATTCAAATACAAGGGGGCAGGTCCACCACTGAACCATGCAACTGTATATAAACCATGTTCTCTGTATATAAGTACTAGTTAGTTCATTTACCAGGGGCAGTCACTAGTACTAGCCATGAAAATGGCTTGAAGAACCACCAGCTAATGGCAGATGGGGTACCAGAAGGGGTATGTAATATGTGAGTGAAGGATAAACATTGTGAGAATTAAAGTTCCAAGGATAGATCGGTAGAACTGATGCAGCGGTGGGGGCCTACGGGGAGAGGGAAAGGGAAGTTAGGACTTTTATAGTATGATTGTGTGTAGATTGTGAATGAGTGCAGTATAGAGTTGTGAAAAGAAGGCTGGAGAAAGCGGGAAGATAGACCAGTATCAAAGGGAGGACAGAGGCATCAAGGTGTTACTTGAAAGCATGATGACAGACCAGGGCCAAGGAGGAGACAAGCACTAGAAGTAATTTGTTCATGGTTAAATGGTGCAGGTTAGCATGATGACAATTCATGGTCATGGGAAACAATTGCAGTGATTATTTCTGAGACGTGAATATACTGCACGAGCTTGAAAGATGAGAAGCCAATGGCCGACCTCAGTTTCATTTTTTTTTTGCAATTTCTTTCACAAGGAGGACAGTGTAATGCTTATAGAAGCCCTGCCATAGTGAGAGTTAACTTTGGGAACCATCAGTAGGAGAGATTAGCAACTTCTCAGGGCATAATTGCCTATTGGTTTTCTAGGAAGACAGTCTGTAATGTATTGTGGTAGTTTTTTAGAGATGGCTCTCAAGCTCCATAAGGCTGCATTTTTATCACACCTGAATTGAAGAGAACTCCATCGCAGTACAATGAGTTAGTCACCATGGGGCATGCAACACCAAAATAGAAGGTACACCACTTTCTGAGATGTAAACTTTATGTCTCTGAAAAGCCCCGTCACTACCTCAAAAAAATTACTATGCTACCAGGACAGGCACACGGCAAAAAGGCCTCATCAAGATGGGAAACTCAGAAGTCAGAATATTTCTGGACTAAAGAATGCCCAAGTTATGCCACTAAGTTCAAAACCACATTCAAATTCTTTGAATGGCATACCTGTTTCTTTAGTTTATGGTCTGGCATTGAAGAGTGAAGGCGTGTTTGTAGTCCAGAGAGGAATACAGCATTGTACCTTCGATGGGTAAGTAAGGGTTTGGGGGGTGAGGTATGGTGGGTGCTGAGTGGGAGGGTCAGGTGGGGAACTGCAACATTCACAAACAACACAGATGGATTTTTTTTACAGGTACAAAAAAACAAAGAATAAACAAAGAAGGATTCCTGCACTGGGGATTGGGCACCCCCAGTGCCACCATTACATTTCTTGAGGGGGAGAGTGGGGTGGTTGGTGCTGAGAGAAAGGGCTGAGTTGGAAAGGAAACAATAAATAAATTAAAAATTCCGGCACAAATAACTGCGCAAGTGCAACAATGGATGGGAGGGGTGTACAATGATTTTGTAATCTTGACACTGGAGTGTTGGGCACCCCCAGTGTCACTATTACATTTCTGGGTTGGGTAGGGGAGGAAACAATAAATACATTTAAAAAACAAAACAAGTGTAGAAATAACCACGCATGTGCAGTAGTGGATGGGGGGCATACAATGATTTTGTGATTGGGACACTGGGCACCCCCAGTGTCACCTTTATGTTTCTGGGGTGGGGAGTGAGGTGGTGGGTGCTGAGAGGGAGGGTTGGGTGGAGGGAAAGAAACAACAATTAATGTAAAGGAAAAAAAGTTGCAGAAATAACAATGTATGTGTAGTAGTGGATGGGGGACATATGGCAATTTCATAATTGGGACACTGGGCACCCCCAGTGTTAGTATTATGTTTCTGGGGGGGAGTGGGGTGGTGGGTGCTGAGAGGGAGTGTCGAGTGGAGGGGAGGAAACAATAATTAATGTAAAAGAAAAAAAGCCACAGAAATAACCATGCATGCACGGTAGTGGAGGGGAAGGGCAGTACAAGGATTTCAAATTGTACAGTGCAACTGTCTATAGAGACAGCGAGCAGAGAACTTCACAGTTGCCAAGGCGACTGTGTTCACACTTCAACATATTGTTCATTTGTAAAGAATGCAGGAGTGCTTTTCTCATACTGCAGCCCTAAAATGATCAAAATATATAGTCTAAATCTGATTCCCTAAAGATGGGAGTTGTGCTGTACTGTGGTTTTCTTCAATTCCTTGGAACGGATTGAAAGCTTGAGAAACCAGAAACAAAAACGTCACAAAATACACACTAACTTTCCCTATCTAATGCAGTTATTGAAAATTAGCCACACAAAACTGAAAACTTTAAAATAAAAAGAATCGGGTATGGCTTGGCTCCTGACATAATGGCTGCTTGATCCTTGTGCTCTGCAGACCCAGGGCTACTTTTTCTAAAATACTGTACATCTTCAAACCCAAACAATCGCTAGGTACAACAGCTGTAAACACACATGGAACAGCCAGGAACAACCTGACATGTCTTGAACTCACCAATTTCTTGATAAGAGATCGCTGGAACCGATCTGATCTCCCGCTCCAGTATGGTACACAGTAAGGGCTCGGAAGCTCCTACGGGCCGTGACATGCAGCAAATAAATGACGTTTATGGCCCTGGTGCAGCACATGGTGGAGGTCACTATGGCCTCGAACAACATGATGTTGGCGATCCAGCAAATGGATGCCAGGATCTGCAGAACAGAGACATGAGTAACTGCTAATTCTGAGGCTATCAACTCACTAACTTCACCTATAAGAGAGCGAGCAAGAAAGAGCATTACAGCATTTCCAAATGAAACTAGACGATATGGAGAACAGGAGCAGACACAATAATCTCCAGCTTCTAGGGTTCCCCAAAAATGCAGAGAGGGGGAATCCTTCTGATTTTCTCTACGATGTCCTTCCAGAGCTTTTAAGATATGAATTGCCTTCTGGTCTAATGACTGAGCGAGCCTACAGGACTTTTAATCCAATACCCAAATCTGGGGAAAGGCCCAGACCACTTATGGCAAGAATCCTGAATTTTGCTGACAAGAATGGATCACTACAAGAGCCCGGGAACTCGGCGCTGTCTTGTGGCAAGGCCATAAAATCTTGATATTTCAAGATTACTCCTGGGACTTGGCAGCAAGGAAGAAGGCATACACCAAGCGCGTCACCTAATGCACTCCCTGGAATCAGGTTCTCCTTGCAATATCCCTCTACGATGTGCCTGTCGGTGAAAGAACCTCCATCTCCTTTTCAACTCCAGAAGCCCTCATGGAGTACTTACAATGCAATCAGCCCTCTAGATCCTGAAATGGGCACTCCTTTTACCCGAACAGTACCCCCAAGCATAACGGGCCCCAACGCTTGCCTACCAATGCATCCGATACTCGTGGAACCCCCAGCAAGGCTTCAAACTTACAGGGGCAAGTCCAGGTCTTCCAGCCAGATTCCACAAATGGCAGCAGTCAGGCAGGCATGATAAAAGGCAAGTGACAGCTTGAGGGATGTCGTATACCAGCAACAGCATGTTCGCCACCCAAATCGATATGCCCTATTGGCCCCTGTGGAAGCGGCTGAATCAGTGGAAGTCCCTGAGTACCTAGAGGAGGAGATAGTGCTCGAGGCGTCCGCTACGGAAGTGGATCCACAACACTGGACTGCTGAAAAATCTCTGGGCACAGCCTCCCCTCCAAATCACTGCACAATGGAATCTGTGGATCTTGGCCCAGACAAGCAGGTGCTGCATTCCCCTACAACTGCAGTAGACCTTCAAGCAACATCTCTAAGAACCAAACTTAGGCAAGTGTCCTTTTACAAATTTTCTTTTTTTAAAATTAGGGCATTGGTATAGGCTTGGTGGAGGCTCCCTCTAGTTAGTGATATGCTGCTAGCTTCTAATAAATGGGCACGTTCTCTAAATTATTCTCCCAAGCTCAGCACCTTATGTAATGTTGCTAATTGATGGATCAATGCATAAACATCGTCCTGTTTCTGAATGTTATCATACAGTATCCCCCCGGGAAAATAACTGCCTTTCTGGGTAAAAAAAAAAAACAACTCATCTGACTTACACAGAGAGGCTTTCACCTTGGTCAGTTGCACGCCCCTTCTCCTTCAAGATTTTCCGATACTCCCTTGATTAAGAATGAGATCTTCTTAATTTCCTGGAACATTAAAGGGCTCAATTCTCCCCCAAAGAGGAAGAATGTGCTGAAGAAGCTGAAAAGGGTGAAGGCCCAGGTTGCCTTTTTACAAGAAACTAAATTAACCAAACAGGACCATTCATATATGGGAAAAGACTGGGTAGAAAAATAACTCCATACTACTGCCCCCACAAGGAAAAGAGGTGTGGTCATCCTGTTACACAAATCTCTCCCTTGGTCCATTCTGAAGACCAAATCAGACCTCCAGGGTAGATGGGTGATTGCCTTGCTTGACACTCCAAAGGGGCATATCTTACTGGCAAATATATATACACCTAATGAGGATGGCCCCACCTTTTTTTACTGACTTAACAAGTAGAATAGAATCCATGGCAAAAGCAGGCACACACATTATTGCAGGGGGAGACTCCAGCCTCATGCTGGTAAATGTCCTGGATAGAAGTGATCAAGGGAAAAAAAAACATGTTCGAGGGCTGCAGGCCACACTGTGGCTAAGCTCTGAGTTTAGGTTAGTGAGCATCTGGCACCTCATACACCCCAAAGAACGCAACTTTACTCTCCAATCAGGGGTGCATGGTTTGTTTAACCAACTAGACTTTTGTCTTATCTTACAATCCCTCACCCAGTGTATCCTGGAATCCAGAATTCTTCCCACTGTCATCTCGGACCATGCCCCAGTTCAGTTGATACTATCATGGCGCGTCCCACTACCTCACTTCCCCTCCTGGAGGCTGGACCCACTTCTCATGCAGGACCCAAAATCTGTAGAGTGGGCCAAATCTAAAACCAAGCTGATTTTGCAGAGAACCTAGTGTCTGAAACCTCTGCACAAACCACTTGGGGAGCATACAAAGCCAATATGAGAGGGAAGAATATAGGATATGCAGCACACAGGAGGAAAAAAGGGAGGAGAAGTTGGCTAAACTAGAAGGTAAACTTGTCGCCACTGAGCAAGCCCTTAAGGCTGTGTCTCATCCCTCATTCCATTCCTCATGTGAACGGCAGGTCCTAGCGATCCATATGAAGCTTAATGAGCTCCTGTCCCGGAAAGCTGATCTGGCTCTCCTCTGGCTATGCCATTCATATTGGGAAGGTGGGGATAAAAGTGGGAAAATACTGGCTTACCAACTTTGCAAACAGCAAGCCAACAGGTACAGTACACTCTCGTTTATCCAACCACTGTCGGAGACATCTGATGTGGTCGGATAAACAGGAGATTGGATAAACGAGAAGCCAGTACTTATGTTACTAGAAAAAGCTTTATTTAATCAAAAACAATTTTTATTTAATCACAAAATCTTTAGTGCATGATTAAAACTATATATTTGTACAGGAATGCAACAACTACTTGAGGTAGTCTGTGACAGCCTTTTGTTTTTGGCTGTCAAGTGACTTTTTCCAAGCTCGTAGCTTCAACGCACGTAGAAGCATAACCTGTACAGGATCTGAGTCAGGCTGACTTTCTAAGTACAGGATGCAGTTAGTAAAATGCTCTGCAGCCTCAGAATGACTCAGTACAGCAGGGGGTTCAGCGCTCTCATTATCCTCCTCCTCCTCAGTAGGATATGCTTCGGATTCCTCCTTTTGGACAAACTCGATGATCGCATCATCTGTCATGATCTCCTGTCCGCTCTCACCAGCATCACACTTCTCCCACTCTTCTATGTCTTCTTCTGGGATTGGGTCTGGCATCAATGCTGCCTGTCTGCGGATCTCCTCTACCTCCGAACACAGGGCTTGATCAGCTTTTGCCACTGAATCTTGAGCGGGTGGTGTTGCATCTCTTGAGGTTCGAATCCCTCGCTTTGCCCATGATTTTTTTATCGTTTCTGGCAGTACAGCATCCCAAGCCTCTGCACACATGTAGATAACGTCCTTCAATGTAACAGACTTGATAATCTCAGTGAGGGACAGTTGTTGATTAGATTCTGCAAGAATTGTCTGCAGAAGTTTTTTACAGTATCCTCGTTTGAAAATTTCAAAAATGCCCTGGTCGCAGGGCTGCAGCATGCTTGTTGTGTTTGCTGGTAAGAGCAAGCATCTAATGTGCCCATCCCAAGTCCTGACATCAGCAATCTCTGGATGTGCAGGCGAGTTGTCCACCAGCAGTATGGCACAGAGGGGGAGATGTTTACTCCTAAGATGTGCTTTTACCTCTAGGACAAAGCGATCTGTGAACCATCGTTTGAAAATCACATTATCCATCCAGGCATTGTGTTGTGCCTCATAGTGCACTGGCAGGGCACTAAGGTTCACATGCTTAAAGCACCGAGGCTGCCTGGCTTTTCCCACAAGGACAGGTTTTAGTTTACGCGTGCCAGCTGCATTTACACAGCCCAAGATGGTAACCCTGTCTTTTACCTTTTTGAATCCCGGAGCCTCTCGCTCTCCCCCATGTGCCAAAGTACGATCAGGCAAACATCGTCAGAACAGACCAGTCTCGTCTGCTTTATAAATCTGCTCTTGGATGAGACTGGTGCTTTCAACAATGTCTAGGAAATTTTCTATGAAGGATGAAATGGACTCTTCAGCAGCGCTAAGCTTTTCACCACAAAGGCGCAGTTGCCGGATTCCATGACGGCATTTAAAGCAAGTCAGCCATCCCTCACTAGCCACAAAGGGCTCTGTAATGCCCAACCATGAGTGGAACATGAGGGCTTTCTCTTTGAGAAGGGGACCAGACAGTGGTGTCCCCTTCTCACACTCCTGGCAAAACCACATGTATAGAGACTTATCACGCTGCTCGTCTTTACAGGATCGCATGTTCTTGTGATCATCTGCCCCAGCTGCTGATTCCATGATGAGAGCAAAGTCTCGCAGTTTATGTTTTGCAGTTTTGATGTCACTAATCGTGGACTTTCCCACGCCATACTCATCTGCAAGAATTGCAGCTCTCTTACCATTCTCCAGGTGCTCCACAATATGAAGTTTTTGCGAGACACTAAGGACAACATGTTTTCTTTTGGTAGCCATCGCAAAAGTGAGTACAACAACAGACTAAACTGGTTGATTGGTGCTTAAGTACAGAGCAGCAGCTGGTGCTAGTAAGTGTCGGCAGGTTAATCGGTTAATTATAGTGTGAATAAGTAGCTGTACTAGAGATGCGTCAAAACCTGAACATTCAGCGGGGGACAATCAAAGTGTCCATTAGATAGGGAGATCAGATAAAAGGGGGTTGGATAAACGGGAGTGTACTGTATATTACAGGGCTTAAAGACCCCCTATCCAGAAAAGTGAGAACCAAACCTCAGGAAGTGAACAACACTATGGCAGCTTTTTACTCTCAATTATACACCTCTTCTAGGGCTGATACTAGGCCCAAAACCCACGAATTTGTAGATGCCATAAGGTAGCCTAAGCTAAATGCAACACAAAGGGCTACCCTTGAGGGGCCACTAACCCCAAAGGAAGTATCTGCAGCTCTACTGTCTATTAAAAAAGAGAAAGCTCCGGGGGGGGATGGGTTTTTGGTTGATTTCCCTCAAACAATAGCACCCCTGATAACCCCTCTACTATGCCAGGTTTTCACTGAGTCCGAAAATAAAGGCATACTACCTCACACCCAATCCAAGGCTGTAATCACAGTGCACCCTAAGAAGGGGAAAGATCCCAATGAAGTGGCCAGCTGGCACCCCATATCTCTGATCAACACCTATAGTAAGGTATATGCTAGGGTAATTACCCACCCTGATTCACCCCTCACAAGTTGGATTTATAAAAGGCAGATATAGCATCGACCCCTTTCGAACACTTCTCAATCTCATTCATTTAGCTATGCATCTGAACACCCCTGCTACTGCTCTGGCAATAAACTCGAGAAGGAGTTCAACTCCATTGAGTGGGATTATCTCCATACTGTTCTAGAGCATTTTAATTTCTGCCCTCATTTCAGATCTTCCATAACTGCCCTATACACTTCCCTCTTAGCAAAAGTGCTAACTAACTCCACACTCTCGGACTCTTTTCAGCTTCATAGGGAAACCAGACAGGGATGCCCTTTCTCCCCCCTTCTCTTTGTCCTGGCGGTTGAGGCCCTGGTAGCAGCAATCCAACAAGACCACCATATTAAAGGGATAAGTCTAGGGCACATACAATACTCTATCCTGGTGTACGCAGATGATCTGCTGGTCCTCTTAGGGGACACTCAGGTGTCAATTCCCCAATTATTTGCCCTTCTAAAACAATTCACGCATATTTCAGGTCTCAAAGTTAATCAAATCAAAACTCATATTCTCCCTGTCAACTCACACTGCCAACCCCAGATTATGCCCAGGTCAGGGCTCAAATGGGCAAAGGACACCATCACGTACTTGGGTATAAAAATAGGGGCAAACACTGGCAAGTGGTGGGAGACTAATTTAGGTCCACTGCTGTTTGGATGAAAGGGAGAGTTGGACTGGTGGACTTGGCTACACCTTATTATGGCTGGCAAGATTGCAGCCTTTAAAATGTCTACGGCCCCCAAATTATTGCACTTAGTATTGCATATTGTCTTGTTTCTACCCCCACACTGGTATCAGAAAATAGATGGGATAACTGGCTCTTTCCTTTGGGGTGCTAGCAGACCCTGCTACAGCAGGAGTACACTCAGGTCACACTGGAAGCAGGGGGTATGGGAATTGCCATGGATGGAGGGATACAAACTGGCTTACCATTGTTCCCTAAAATGGTTCCAGCCTCAGTTGACTGAAACCCCCAATGGCTAGAAATTGAACAAGCTCTGGGTAACTCCCCTTTGCTTGCCTCCCTACTGTGGGCAGAAGTACCTCATCCACTAAAATCTCATCCAATGCTGGGGCCCACAATTAAATACTGGAAGGCACTGCATAATAAGCTAGGGACCCCTGCATGTCCCCTTCTATACACCCCTATCTGGCATAACCCCTTATTACAATAATGGGCAACCTGGTGTTATTGCCCATTTGGAAGGAGGAAGGCGTTCTGTTCATTAAAGACCTTATGGTCCCTAACTCCAAGGTTGTAGATACTTTTCAAAATTTGCAAAACCAGTGGCCTCCACTCTGCTCTTATCTGTGGAAATATTTCCAGTTAAGGGATGCACTTAAACCCATCCTTCTGCTAGACAAAGCCTCAGTTGGACACTTATCCCAACTCTTCAAGTGGCTAGATGCACCCAAATGGACAGCAAGGATAATATATGCTTCAGTCAGGAATGCCATGCCTAACACTGCTGCTTCCTCAAAGGCCAAATGTGAAAAAAAATTAGAAATTCAAATCTCAGATGCACAGTAGGGACAATGCGCGCAAACAGGACATACAGTACACAGGGATGCCTGGAGCAGGCTCATGCATAACAAAATACTCCATTCATGGTATAGGACCCCTGTAGTGCTTAAAAAGGCAAAAGTGCTGACTCTAGATAATTGTTGGAGGTGTCAACAGCCAGGAGGAAACCTATATTATATCCTATGGCAATGCCCATTAATATTCCTAACCTGGGAGAGAACATTCCAGATAGCCAGTGAGATTCTTCATCACCACATTTCACCCCTGGCATCTCTGATGCTGTTGGGCATGAGATCAGAGGCCCCATATCTCAATTATCATGAGTTCAGATGACTAATGCTGCTCTGTATGCAGGTAAAACATACAATTCTGAAGAACTGGAGAAGTCCCATCATACCCACCATGAGCAAAATTCTTTCAGCACTTACCAAGGTGTACAAGCTGGTCAAATGCACCCACTTGGTTTTAGGACAAGCGCGGTTACTCCAGAAATATGGACAATATATGGCCTGCCTGGTACCCAGGGCGGGCATAGGCTGAAAGAATGGGTTATTATATTGGACTATACTTTGTTAATGGAAATATGAATGGCTATGATTTTCTGTTCAATAAACAGTGTTTCTAACTGAAAGTTCTGTATACTACCAGAAAACAGCACCTAATAACACTCTCTAAGTGCACCTGCCCCAAGTTGAGCCACACCAGCTCTGTCTCTCTCTCTGCCCCCCCAGCAAGCGCTAGGCAGGCCTCAGGTACTCCCTCCCTCTGTCCCTTCTCATGACTTGCCTCAGCAATCAGTCCGCGTCATGCTCCTTCGGCACCTGCCACCCCACCTTCCCCCTCCCCCAACTCCCAGTCCCGTGTGTTTCCCTAACAGTCACTACTAATGCAAGCTGCCTGGCCATGCCCCCTCGCACCCTAGCATTTACTATAGCACATCTTCTCCGCTCAGCCTCCCGTCACCCCCTATTTCTCCCTATATCTTATCACCCTTCTTCCTCCACCCTTCACCACCACCGCAGTACCTACTCCTTTCTCTCTCTCGTACCTCCTTTCTTCACCCCACTGCCAGCTATCCCTGTCCCTCTGAACTACTGACAAGGCACTTTGTGGCTGCTTCTTTCCCCCCTCCCCACCCTTATAAAGTGTGTTTCTTGTTATTTTAACTTGTACCAATGTTTTGAGTTATTCTGTAAGTTCTGAATCCAAGCTGTATCATTCATCGTGATGTACCTTTTGCTTTCTCCTACTGTACTTTGTTTTGCAATATATGATGTAGAACTTTGTAAAAGAGCTTGCACTCAAAGGACTTTTCTGAATCACTAAATACATTAAAAACCAAAAACCTACAGACAGTATGTAAATAGTTTATTTATAATGTCTTGTTAACCAGATGGATTTCAGCTTAACTTACCCCTGACTGTAACAGAACCCTGATAAAAGGCTGATTTTTTTTTTAATCTGTGGTGACCTTCCCTGTCAGATATTACTCCTGGAATGACCACTGGAAGGTACTTCTTTCTGAATACTTGAGGCCTTGGCTAATCAGCAGCGGTACCTCCTACTTGGTCCTCTAGTCCACCATGGAGACGAGGTAGATGCACCTCCCCATTACACTAGATTACCTAAGTTATTAGACAAAGTCATGAATTTTTGTTGCAGAACATGACTAATTGCTGGTTCTGCTGTACAGCCACAGATTGGCTAACACCAGTTTGCATAAACAAGATTATATAGTGTTGCTTGTTATTGTTTCTGTTTTTGTCATTATGTGTTATGTAATGTTTGTATGTTTTGAAACTAATAAAACATTTAACTGAAAATAAAAAGAATCATCTGAAGACCAGAAATACTGGTGTTGACATCAAGGCAACTATTCTCTTCAGGCAGAGAAATACATCTGATGTTAGTGACTAGAATGGAGTATGACACCAGTGTTTAGTTTGAATCATCATTCTAATGTAACCACCCCCACCTGCGAGGTGTGCCAACTAAGCCTAGAGATGGTAAATGGAAAAGTCTGCTATGCCTTTAGGTGAATGGTGCCTGGGTTTGTGGTTAGAAATGGGCTTGGAAAGTGACATGGTGCCTCCACCGATGGGATCCTTATGACAGAATGTCAGTGTGTTTTCCCACAGGAAATAAATACAACCCCCACCATCTGTGACTGGGCACACAACAACACAATCTCCTCCCCACTTATCACTCTAAGCATGCAGATAAACAGCAAGGCAATAATGGCAAGATACAGCAGGGTCAGGATTCACAAAAAAAATGCAAAGTGGCATGCAAAACTTTGCACTGCACTTTCTGGTTGCACTAGTGGGCAATCCTGCTATTCACAGTCGGATAGCGCACTGCACTATCCGACTGTGAATAGGGGCAGGTGGAGGCAGCGCTAACCCAGAAAAAGCACCAGGAACCCCAATAGCACTGCTCCCACAGCCAGCCAGGAGAATAGGTTGGCATCAATAGAGTACAGGCGCTAACTCCCTATTCACTAAAGTAGCCATGTGAATGAGCCCATTGGGAATGCATGGCACTATTGGCCATTAGCATCCCCATTATGGGCCCCTTTGCATGGCCTGTGAGTGGCTTAGCGTGGTCCCACAACCAGCGCATCCCCATGCAGCTTACATTCCCTGGCAGTCTAGTGCTGCCCTCCCTGGTCCCCAATCACCCATCTGATATGTAAAATACATTTTCCATAGTGTAGTGGTCCCTCCCAGGTCTCCGATCCCCTCCCTGAATAAATACATTAAATGTCTGGTAGTCCAGGGTCCCTCCCCCATCCCCGATCGCTGACCCCATATCAATTATCATTTTCTGTAGTGTAGTCTCCATCCCCTCCCCTATCACCAATCACTGTCCCCAAATGAAAAAAAGACAATGCCCTGGTAGTATAGTATCTCTTTCCCCTCCCCGATCACCGATCACTGTCCACAAATGGAAAAAACCCATGCACTTGTAGTCTAGTGTTCCTTCCCCCTCCCCAATCACCGATCACAGTTCACAAATGAAAAACTCCCAGAGTATTGGTAGTCTAGTGGCCACCACCCTCTCAGATAATCACCCACCACCCTGCTCCCCCATTACGACTCCCATTCAGTGAGCAGCAATGCCCTCCTCTCACCCCCATGGCTGCCCACTGACTGAGCTATGAACGAGCGCGTACTGCACTCATTCATAGCTCAGTCATAGGTATCATAGGAGTTCACAGAGCTTAGGTTAGATTTTCATCCGTTAGGCTCGCTTCTTGAGATTTTAGTACTTATATAGGTTTCCTGAATCCCTGTAAAAGTTGTCTAATTTGGACATAAACATATTGGTAGTCGTACTGTTCATTAACTCAAGTGGGAGTTTATTCCAATTATGCACCACCCTCTGACTGAACCAGTTTTGGCTCCTTACTGACTTTGGTTTTCTATCTTTCTGCTGTAAGGGATGAGCGTGGGTATTATATACCTGCTCCCTGGTTTCGACCCCGAAGTTCTCCCATAGGTCATTATTAGTCCATGCTTTGTGAACGAGGCATGTCTCCTCCTTTTCTTTTATATACACTGGGGTAAAGGTCCAGTTCTCGAAGTCTTGAGTCATAATTTTTCCCATTCATACCTCTTATTCTTCTTGTGGCCCTTTTCTGTACCCTTTCTATCATAGCTATTTCTCCCTTCTTATATGGGGATCATACTTGTGACCCATACTCCAGGATGGGCCTCACCAGTGAAGTATACAAAGAGAGCATGACTTCCCTTTCCCTGCTTGCAATGTGCCTAAATATGCAATTTAGCACCCCATTTCCTTTTTGCACTATGTTCCTAAATTGCATATCCTGAGATACGAGAATCCCCAAGTCTCCTTCTTCCATGGTCACCCTCAATTCTTGTTATTTAAGGTGTAAGTGTGTGACAAATTGTTCCTCTCCGAGTGCACAACTGCACTTTTCCTGGTTTAGATGAAGTTTAGATTTGCTAGTCCAGTCTTGGACATAATTAAGAACAGTTTGAAAAGGACTAGATCACTCCCCATTTTTGATTACCACACCCAGCCTGCAGTCACCTGAAAACTTGGATAGCCATATCTCAGAACTGTCATACTGAATTGATGTTACATATAGATTAAACAAGCAGGGACCCAGTACTGAACCCTGGGGCCCTCTGCTTGTCACCTTTGCCCAATCTGAGAATACACCCTTTATGCAGACTCTCTGCCTTCTGTCTTTCAACCATGCGTGTATCCAGTTAACTATGGAGTCTTGTATACCCATATCCCTTAAGACTTCTAGTAGCTCAAAATGAGGCAGTTTGTTAAATGTCTTGGAAAAATCTAGGAAAACCACGTTCACTGAATCCCCTTTGTCTAGGTGTATACTCACTTTATCATAAAACTACAGCATGTTTGTTTGGCATGATTTATTTATTTTATTTATTTAAACAGCAGTTTGGAAAACCTTTGAGCCATAGGCTCATTTACAAAGGTACCTTGCACAGTAAGACAAACGAAAATACACAGTATAACAGTACAACACAGCATAACAGTAACTTAAGACATAGATACAAACAAGCTGGTACAGGTAGGATTGATGCAAACAATACCAGAGTTATGTTGCCCTTAGCAGCTTAGTAGTAAGCGTTGTCATAAGTATTGAGTATGGCTTTGACTACCTTTGGTAAACCCATGCTATGTTTTGTCTTTCCGTTTTTTTGTTTCTATGAAGGCAGTTATGTTGTCCTTAAAAATGTTTCAGGTATTTTAGAGAGGACTGATGTTAAACTGACTTGGTGGTAATTTTGTGGATCTGATCTAGAACCTTTTTAAAATAGGGGAATCATTGATGCCACTCTCCAATGGTCTACTATCTCTACCCTGTCAGCCAAGGTTTGGAATATGTATGTGTTGGGGGGGCAATTTCTTCACTAAGTTATTTGATGACTGTAGGGTGTAATCCTTCTGGTCCTAGGGATTTGTAGGGTTTATGTTTTTTAACCTAGTTGCAACATCCTTGATATCTATAATGATGCTTTTATCTCTGTCATTCAATGGTTTGCTGTGTGACCTTGAGTTATTTTTCTTAAATACTGAGGCAAAATATGACTTTTGAATGTCAGCCATATCCTTTTCATCTGAAATTAGTTTACCATTTTGATTTTTTACTGGGCCCACACAGTTTCTACCCCCCCCCTCTTTTTTTGTTTATGTGAGAATAAAAGGCTTTATAATTGTCCTTTAATTTTTTTGCTAATTGGAAGGCTTTAGCTTGTTGTTCAATGGAGGGGAAATAGCTCTTTGCCATTCCCTACTTAAGTAGTAGACCACCTCCTGCTCTGCTTCGAGTGTTTTGGTGGTGTAGCTGCATGGCTGGCTGGCTGTGGGATGCCTTTCCTGCTTTCTTGTCCTCTGTCTGTGTTCCTCATCATTTGTTTCTCCCTTGCTCCTGCTCATTTGTCTGCCTTTCTCCTGCCCTTTGTCTGCCCCCTGCCTTCCCCTCATTGTTCTGTCCTCATTTCTCTCCCTAGCTGTTTGTTCTCTGTGCCTATTTGTGCCAGTCTTTTTGCTGTTTTTTGGGGGGCTTTTCTCCCTAGTCAGCCACCCTGCTGCCTCGCTCTAGTTCTCCCTCCGCTGCCGTGCATCTGGCTGCTATAGTGTCCTCACTGCCACTGCTCCACATGGCTCTCCTCCTGACTCCTTGCCTCTCCTACCAGCTGTTCCCTAGGATTCTTTCCTGTTGCATCACCCTCCAGCTGGCACCTTCACCATCAGAACATGCGTATGTTCTGACAGATGTCCCAACCTCAGTCACATGGCCAACGTACCTTACTTCCTGGTTTGCCAGCCTTGGGTCCTTTTCTCTACCAATTCATCTGGCTGGCTCTCGTTTCCCGTGGCAGGCCATCCTCCCTGGCACTATGGGTTCTGCTCTCTGAACTATGCTGCAAATACTCCCAACCCTCCTATTCGAGCTTTTGTCGCAAACATACATTTAATTTATCATTATGCAAATGCATGGTTGACTCTCACATATCTTTTCCACTTTGCAAATCATATGACTGAGTTCATCCAAAGGGAATCCATAAGCTACTGGCAGAATATCATTCCATTTATTAAGAAACTGTGATTTGGAAAGAGAGTACACACATGCACACTGCGATATGGATGCTGATTCCCAGATGATGCGTCCTAGAGGAACTCGCTCCAGTATGCCCTGATATTTCTTCTTCTGCCACATATACTAGGGTAATGGATTCATGCCTAGCTCATTACTCTACTATTACTTCACCTGGATTTACATGGCTTCTCAGCTGCATCATGTACACCGGCATTTACAGGGGCAGCAACACAACTCTGCAGCTGGCCATTTTCCTTGCAAGCCCAGCACATCTACAGCTGAGGACAATCTACTCCTTCTATTATGCCTAAGATGCACCTGCGGTGAACCAAGTAACACAGTGTCTAGCCAATGAAGTCACACTGAGATATTGTTTTTAACCTGTACTATGCCCTCCTCACAATTATTCCCTTCCTTCTTGCCCTGGGTCGAATTCGAATTTATCCCCTTTATGGCTACCTACCTAACCATGCTGCCTTATTATACACACTGTCGTATTATTCTATGATCTACCGGGGTCACTCCTTACTTCCTTGTCGTCCTGAAGTCTGTTGATCTATGTCTGCCTCTGATTTCGCTGTCCTGCCATTTCTGGACTCCGTCATCCCACCTGACCAAGCCCCATGATAGGATATCATTTATTGCTCCCATCTATTTCCATCAGCTGGCGAACTTGTCTTAGTTTTGTCTTTATTACCTTGGAACTATTACTTCTTCTGTGCAGTCGGACTATGGAGATTCTGTCATCACTTTATATGGAGTTGCTTTTAATCATGCACTCCTATGACCGGACATATTCCTTGCTTTACGCACCTTATCTATTGTTGACAGACTCAGGTGGGGGCCTTGCCCTCCTTTATTTGGTCTAGTCCTTACCACGGTGAAGACAAACCATGTGGGGTCTCGCTTTCCCAATCTTGTACTGTTCAGTGATACAGTGATGGCGGACCACGTGGGGTCCCACCATCTCTATCATGCACTACTCGATGGAAGGAATTGCACTACTTATATTTGGCAATGGCAGACAACGTGGGTTTCTGTCATCCCTATCATGCACTACTGCTTACCATAGTGAAGGTGAACCATATGGTGTCTCAACTTCCCAATCTTGCACTACTCTGTGGTACGGTGATAGCAGACCATGTGGGGTCCCACCATCTCTATCACCCTCTACTTCATGAAACTCATCGCATTACTCAGATATGCTAGGGTGAATTATGTGGGGTCTCACCTTCCTGATCATGCTACTCATTGGGATGCTTCCCATATTTCATTTCCTGCACAACTCCTGCTACACCAAGATGGACACTGGAGTCCTGCCATCCCACTCAACATCTAGTCTGTGGCATTCAACCCATTGTTCCATCAAGTTCCCCTTTACTGCAGAATGGCTGCTTCGGGTCTTGTCCTCCTTATTTGGAATTATACTATCACCATGCCAACAGACTGTGGGAGTCCTGCCTCCATACGTTATCCAGCCTATTCTACAGCGATGGTGGACCGCCTGGGTTCCCGCTGTCCCTTTTCTACATCTCCTTTGAAAATCTTCCTTGTATTCTTCGACTTCCAGTCCAACTTCCATTACTCACGCTTTACCTTGACTTGCAGGTACATCCCTTTAGCCCTACTCAGTGTTCCCTCATGGGGCCCTTTTCAACTGCTTCCATTTTATTACAGTTTCAGTTGACTTCACCTCCTCACCTCAGAGTTATTGTACTATGGCAATGGTGAACCCACACGGTGGATCTCGCCATCCCAACAGTTTCATAATCTCCAGAAAATGGAGGTTATCCTCTTCTCCTCAAATGTACTTCTCCTTGCCCTATGGCAGACCCTCGGTGGGGTCTCTCTTTCCCAGTTTTTGCCACAGAGACTTTTTGTCGTTCACACATGACTCTATATGCATCAGAACTCCATGGGAATTTCAGTCCCCGGCTAACATATCTGAGCCTACCATCATCATAATTTCATTAACATCTTCTGTTACAATCTGCCATCTTCATGCCAGTTCCATCATCTAACATTCATGACAATGGCGGACCACATGGTGTCCCGCCATCCCATTTATTCATGCCTCACGACGAGTCTTCCTGGTACTGTTATGTCATTTCAGTCAGCCTCATGCGACTCTCATCCTACATACCTTGCATCATTCTATACTGCTGTGATGGTGGACCATGTGGGGTCCCACAATCTCAAAAGGCTATCGCCTCATCTGGTCTCCAACTACGTCACGATACAGCGATGGCGAACCTGCAACAGGTTCCAGCCATTCCAACAAACAGTCCCTCATATGCAGCTCTATCTAGTATCTATAGGCCATGCTATGGATCTACAGCAATTGTCTGTCTCAGTCTCAGATTAACCATTGTCACAGCATCCTGTCTTCATTCCAACGGGATATTCCAACTGCTCGAACCTTCATCTGCAACATTGACTGCTTGTTTATCTCGTCTATGAAGTGTACTCCTTTACCAGCTACACCACACCATACTCCTGGACATTTTTATACCTAAACCTAAGTGCATTTACAATTATTCTCCTCTTAGTATGCCCAGAGGATGGGCAGGTCAGTAGCCATGGGTCCTCAGAGGTTTCCCCCAAGGGAGGGTTTCTTCTCCTGTGTGCTACGGATCACACTCTCCAGAGTTGCAGGAGGTAGTCGCTTTGTTACTTAATTTGGGCCTTAAGTCTACACCTACCCATTATCCTACACAGGGTGAGATGCGGAGAAGCACCAAAAGTCATGTTATAAACACCAAGCATATTCCAGTCAGTTCATAAGTATACACAAGCACCAAGCCCTTTGCCATACACTGAATTATAGTTTATAGCTAGCTTTTGCTTTTTTGATTGTCGCCTTTCATTTTCTTGCTATTTCCTTATACCTTACTTCTTGTGTTTTTTTATATATATCTTTTAAAGATCTTATTTTTTTGTTAATTAGCTTTTTTATTTTGGGGGCCAAAATTGGCAGTCAGCTGGCAGCCGTGGAGGTGAGAGGAGGATTGTGCGCTTGCTAAAGAGGAGTCATGATGGGGGGAGCAGGATGGTGAGGGATTACCTGAGAGGGTGGGGGGCCACTAGGCTACCAGGGCACTGGGGGTTTTCCATTTTTTTACATATTGGGTGGGTGATTGGGGATGGGGAGGAACTACTACACTATAGAAAATTTCTTTTACTATATTGGGGGGATGATCAGGGATGAGGACTGCAGTACCTCCGCCAACCATTAGAGTTTCATGGATTACCACCAGGTTTTTGTCAGTGGTAATTTCCCCATGCAAGGGTCTTCACAAACGGCCCTTGCATGGAGCAAAAACATTCTTAATTGGACTGCTGGGATATGCAGGACATCTTTCCTTCATTTGCATCGCAGATCCACCTCCCAACTTTGCCTAGGTGCAAACACATTTTGCGGGGGCAAATTGGGCTTTGTGAATACAAACTCCAGGCAAAACCCAGTTTGTCCATGGCAAACTGGGTTTGCAACTGGGTAAAGTTTTGTAAATCTGGCCCCAGAAGTTGCAAATATATAACCATTAGGTTTGTTTTGGGGTTAGAGAACAAGATGGGGACAAGGAAAGCAAAGGTAAAAATAAACAAAGACAGCAGTTTGCATTCACCGCCAGTGTGCATGTCTCAGCACCTCTCCCCACACTGGTGCACCAGTTAACCCCACAGTCCCTCTGGGAGCTCTCAATTATAGTTTGAGTGTGCACACAGATGCAGACTTGCAGGCCTGTGATGCTTAGAACTCTGTGCAATAGTGTGTAAATTTGGGTGTTGGCTGCAGTTGCTGACTGGCAAAAGCAAAACTGGATTGACAGTAATTCAGTTGCTCCAGGCTGTAAACTGTGGCTGTGGGCTTGAGTTAACGATCACACAGAAATGCCCAGGAAGTATCTAACTAGTTAGCTCAAAAATAGGAATGACAAGTTCTGGTTGTAAAATTCATTACTCAGAAGAACTTCCGTTGCCACCATTAGGAATGGCATATTAGCTCCGGAGCTCTGTGACACATCTTACAAATATAATCTCCTGTCATTTAAAAACAGAGAAATTGCCAGTCAGAAGTATAATAGAGAAGATAAAAAACCTGTATGGGCAAAATTCATAAGCAAGGGGAAAGTACCTTGTCCAGGAGTAAGAAGAAGAATCCAGCCTTGTGACTCCCTGCAGCTCCGATGGCGACCACTCAGAGTGCTGACTTGGTCCCGCTGATGCACCCAACAGAAAATGAGCAATGTAGTAATGCTACTATCATCAAGGAATGTAGGGCTTTCAGAATGGAAAGTAGAGGTATGCATGAGGAATTAAAGGGGGCAATTACTGTTTTGGACAATAACATTTGGGATCTAGTGCTACATCAATCTCATACAGATGATCATGTGGATAGACTCAAGAGAGTCATGCTGAAGCTTTTACAGGATGTGCAGTGCTTAGGGGAGAAATGTGAAAACCTAGAAAATAGGTGTAGAAAAATAATATCAGATTATATGGGCTGCCTGAAGGGGAGGAAGGTCAAGGGGATGTGATAGACTTTTTGCAGAGCCTTTTGCCAGCAATATTAAATACTGAAGATTTCGGCCTGCTGTCTATTGAAAGAGCCATAGATCACCCCCCCCCCCAAGCTGATTCTGCTCAGAGAGCTAGACCTTTGGTCTTCAGACTTTATAACTATCAAGTGAAGCAGACTATTCTGTCCAAAGCCTGGTGTAAAGGTGTTATTTTTTATAAAGGAAATAAGCTGTGCTTAGACCATATTTTTTCCCCTGAACTGGCTGCTTGTCAACAAGCTTTCTTTTCCTAGTTCCCAGTTTTAAGGGAGAAAAGGCTGAAATGTTCTACTCTGTTCCCTGAGAGGTTGAGAATCCATTTCCCAGAAGGCCCAAAGGTATATGAGGATGTGGAATCAGTAGCCCAAGAGTTGATGGTGTGCAACATTATTTCAACAAAAGAACAAATGGACTACTCAGAAAATAGAGAGAAGAGAGGGCTGCAAAAGGATGTTTGGTCCAAGATTTCCCCTGCCAAGAAAAAGCAGAGATCAGAACAGGCCCCAGCATAAGTCAAAGAACTTCTACAATCTTTCCAATTTGAGGAGCCTACTCGAGGAGAAGATTCGGTAGGGCAGAGAGGGGAAACATGAAGAAGAAGACTGTTATGCTAAAGCCCTATATGCTCAGAGAGTAGAGCTGGACATTTTTCTTGTGCAGTGGTACTAATTAGATATATTGGTGCCAAAACATTGCAGGAGTTAAAGACCTGTAGCATGCTTCAGTTTATCCCCCCCCCTTCTTTCTCTCTTTTTTTCTCTCTTCCCTTTTACTCTTTCCTAGGTGAGGACCATTTGGAATGAAAAAGACTAATTCCAGACAACAGTGTTTCAAAAGATCTTGGAAGGAACAGGAGTTGGTGTTCAAAAATAAAAGGACTTTGTATTTAAATGGGGAAAGAGAATAGTGGAGCCGCCACTAAGATTTGTTAAAGGAATACATATGAACATACGAATATGACTGCAGAAATAGACCACATGGTCTATCTACATCTCCTGCTCAAGTGTGCAGCTAGCACCCCTAGTTTGCAGCTGCCCCACCCCCTCCCCTTTGTCATCTCACTGCTGCCCCCCACCTCCCCAACCCTCACTCTCCCTTGCTCCCTGTCCCATGCCCTTTTAAAGCTGTTCACAGATTTGCATGATACCACCCATTATGGTAGTGCATCCCACTTTGCTACCATCCTCTCTGTGAAATAGTGTCTTCTCACTTCCCTCCTAAATCTTCCCAAACTCTATTCTTAGCCCATGCTCCCTGATGTCCCTCCCCCTCCTTAGCTTCAAGATCCCATCTGCCCCATCCTTATTTTTTTTTTACCTAATAGACTTCTTTGACTGGGTGACCAAAGTAGTAGACCAGGGAGGGGCTGTGGATATGGCCTACCTAGATTTTAGCAAGGCATTCGACACAGCCTCACACAAAAGATTAATATACAAGTTAGCCAGCCTTGGAGTGGGTCCCAAGGTAGTAGCCTGGATAAAAAACTGGCTGGACAACAGGACGCAAAAGGTAATAGTAAATGGAGTCCACAGTGAAGAAAGGAGGGTAACTAGCGGGGTACTGCAGGGTTCGGTACTGGGACCGGTCCTCTTTAATATCTTTATAAGTGACATTGGGGAGCACCTGGAAGGAAAGGTATGCCTCTTTTCGGATGACACAAAGATCTGCAACAGGGTTGATACACAAGGTGGGGTGGAAAGAATGAAAAGGGACTTGGCAAGGTTGGAGGAATGGTCAAATATGTGTCAGCTCAGATTCAATACAAAGAAGTGCAATGTAATGCATCTGGGAAACAAAAACCCAGGGGAAGAGTACACAATGGGGAGTGAGTTAATAACAACAACAAAAATCGAAAGAGACCTAGGAGTAATTATATCAGATGACCTAAAGTTGGGCAAGCAATGTGAGAAGGCAGTAAGGAGGACTGGGGGACACTGGGATGCATAGGGAGAAGCATCAACAGTAGAAAACAAGGAGTTGTTATCCCTCTCTACAGACAGTTATTGAGACTCCATCTGGAGTACTGTGTGCAATTCTGGAGACCCCATCTCCGCAAAGAAATAGACAGAGTGGAGGCTGTTCAGAGCAGGGCAACCAAAATGGTGCAAGGTCTGCACCAGAAGACATACGAGGAGAGACTAAAGCAGCTTAATATGCATACCCTTAAGGAAAGGAGGGAGAGGGGGGACATGATAGAAACTTTCAAGTATCTCAAGGGAATTTACAAATTATAAGAGGGTAGTATCTTTCAGAAGAAGAGATGTGCAAGAACAAGGGGGCACAATTTGAAGATAGAGGGGGGACAGCTCAGAGGTAATGTTAGAAAGTATTTTTTTGCAGAGAGAGTTGTGTATGCATGGAACAGCCTTCCTGAGGAGGTTGTGGAGTCAGGAACAGTGGGAGAATTCAAGAATGCATGGGACAGGCATAAGGCAATTCTAGTGGGGCAGGAGGAAGTAAGCTATTGATTAACTAGAATCTGCAGCTTATCCATCAGGTAGGGAAATGGGCAGACTGGGTGGGCCAAGCAGTCCTTATTTGCCATTAAATTCTATGTTTCTATGTTTCTATTTCTGCACCCTACCTTATTGGACTCTCTCCAGTGAGGTCATTCAGCATAGCCAGATTTTCCCATCCTCCTGAAGCATTCAGTCACTCTCAGTGCTGCCTCCTCATTGCCACATCACCCAACACCCCCCACCCGCATCTAACTCCACCGGGAGCAATGACTGCCACTCCATCAGGCACTCTATCCACAGTATCTGTTGGGGATGGATGAGAGGAGAACAGGGAGGACGTCTAAGCCCAGAATTGGATGTGGTGCCAGAGCCCCTAGATCTGCCTTCACCTAACAATGGGAAGGGGGTATTTCTGAAGTTACTGTCCCCCATTGGCCCAGCAGTGCAGTACGCTCCAGTGCAGTGCATGAAAGCGCCTGCTCACACCCACAGAAGTGCCGCCGTGGCCATTCCCCTGAGATTGCCTGGATCCCGACTGCTGATTTGACCCCCAGTCACCACTAGGGGTCGACAGATGGCGAGACCTGTATCCCCCCCCCGCCCAGGAAAGGAGAGCTGTCCTCCAAACGCTCGAGCCTTTCCTTCCCTGCCAACCCCCGATGACCCAAGTCTGCTCCCAAACCCGGGTTGCCAGCATGGTGCGAGATGTGTCATCCAGCGCCTCAACCCTCAGCGCCACCAGGCCGATCTTCACCATCTTTACTGATTCCCCTCAGACACTTGAATGTCTGTATCATGTCCCCCTGTCCCTTCTATCCTCCAGGGTGTACATATTCAGGTCTCCCAGTCTGCTCTTATAGTCTCTCCCCTCCATTCCACATATCATCTTCATTGCCCTCCTCTGCACCCCCTCCTGTAGACAGATATCACGCTTTAGGTATGGCCTCCAAAACTGCACACAATACTCCAAGTGCGGCCTTACCAGAAACCTGTAGGGGTCAAAATCACCTTTCTTCGCCTGGTCGAAAACCCCCACGCTATGCACCTTAGCATTTTGTGCCCTTTTGCAGCCACTCTCCTGCACTGGGCAGTATTGTTCATGGTCCCTGCTTCCGTTACCCCTAGGTCCTTCTCCTCCTCCTCAGTGATCCCCAACTTAACCTCACCCAGCCGGTATTCTCTCCTTGGGTTCTTCACCCTGAAGTGCATAACCTTAAACTTCTTTGCATTGAATCCCAGATGTCAATTCTCTGACCACTCCTCTAGCTTGCTTAGGTCCCCCTGCAGCTGCTTCCATCCCTCCTCTCCTTCCACCACTTCTCCCATTTTGGTGTCATCTGTGAACAGACTTACCTTGCTCACCACACTATGCTCAATGTCTGACATGAAGAGCCCAAATAATGCTGGTCCCAGCGTAGAGCTCTGTGGCACCCCGCTCAACACCGGCTTCGGAGTTGAGAGCTCCCCTTCCACTACCACCCATTGCAGCCTCCCACTCAGCCAGCTTGTAATCCTGTTCGTCATTTTTGTTCCTGCCCCTACACCAGTTAGCTTCTCCCCAAACTGCCCATGAGGCACCGAATTGAAGGAATTGCTGAAGTCCAAGTAAAGGACATCCACTGCATGACCCTTATCCAGCTCATAGAAACATAGAAACATAGAATTTGATGGCAGATAAGGACTTCTTGGCCCACCCAGTCTGCCTATTTCCCTGCCTACTGCATAAGCTGCAGATCCTAGTTAACCAACAGCCTACTTCTTCCTACCCCCACCCCCTAGAATTCCTTATGACTGTCCCATGCATGCTTGAATTCCACCACTGTTTTTGACTCCACGACCTCCTCCGAAGGCTGCCCATGCATCCACAACCTCTCTGTGAAAAATACTTCCTTAAATTACCTCTGAGCCGCCCCCATCTTCAAATGGTGCCCACTTGTTCTTGCACACCTCTTTTTTTGAAAGATGCTACCCTCTTAGACTTTGTTGATTCCCTTGAGGTACTTGAAAGTTTCTATCATGTCCCCCCTCTCCCTCCTTTCCTCGAGGCTATACATATTAAGCTCCTTAAGTCTCTCTTCATATGTCTTCCGGTGCAGACCCTGCACCATTTTAGTTGCCCTCCTCTGGACAGCTTCCATCCTGTCTATGTCTTTGCTAAGATTGGGTCTCCAGAACTGCACAGTACTCCAGATGGGGTCTCACCAGCTGTCTGTACAGAGGGATAACTAACTTCCTGTTTTCTACTGGTGATGCCTCCCATGCATCCCAGTATCCCCCAGCCCTCCTTACTGCCCTCTCACATTGCTTGCCCAACTTTAGGTCATCTTATATGACTACCCCAGGTCCCTTTCCATTCTTGTTGTTAGTATCTCACCCCCATTGTGCATCACTCTTCCCTGGGTTTTGTTTCCAGGTGCATTACCTTGCACTTCTTAGCATTGAATCTAAGCTGCCATACATTTGACCATTCCTCTAACATTGCCAAGTCCCTTTTCATCCTTTCCACCCCACCTTGTGCATCAACTCTGTTGCAGATCTTTGTGTCATCTGCAAAGAGACATACTTTTCCTTCCAGTCCCACTGCAATGCCGCTTATAAAGACATTGAAGAGGGCCGGTCCTAATACTGAACCCTGCAGTACCCCACTAGTAACCCCCCTTTCTTCAGAGTGGACTCCATTTACTATTACTCTCTGTGTCCTATTCTCCAGCCAATGTTTTACCCAGGCTGTCATCTTGGGACCCACTCCCAGGCTAGCTAACTTGTATATTAATCTTTGTGTGGGACTGAGTCAAATGCCTTGCTAAAGTCTAGGTAGGCCATGTCCACAGCCCCTCCCTGATCTACTACTTTGGTCACCCAGTCAAAGAAATCTATCAGATTTGTCTGGCATGACCTTCCTGCTGTGAATCCATGCTGCCTTGGGTCCTGTGCCCCTCTGGCCTCTAGATACTCGACAATTCTTTCCTTCAGAAGCTCACCTGTCAACCAGTCATAATATTGTATCAAGTTGGTTTGACAGGACTTCCCTGAAATGAACCCATGCTGCCTCACATCCTAGAGTCCTCCAGTCTTTCCTTTGGTATCATTTCTATGAGTTTGCACACTATGGAGGTAGGACTTACCGGATGATAATTACCCAGTTCATCCCTTGGTCCACTTTTGTGTAACATCACTACATGTGCCATCCTCCAGTCCAGTGGCACACATCAGAACTCCAGTAAGGTGCAGTACAGATCCACCAGTGGCTCCACCAATACCTCTGCCATCTCCCTCAGTACCCTGGGGTGGATACCATCTGTCCCTGCTGCCTTGTCTACCCTCTGTGCCCTCATTCCTTGTAGGACTCTACTTCCCTCAATCCTTCCATCTGTCACCTCCTATTCCCGTCCCCACCCTCCCAGCCCATGGTGGTAGTGGTCCCCACTTTTCTTCCGTGAACACTGAGCAAAAGTATTCATTCAGTGCTTCCGTCTGTTCCTCCCCCTTTCCCTTTTCTGTCCACTGCCCACCGTTTTTTATCCTCATTATTGTCTTCTTGCACTTCCTTGTCTCCCTGATATATCTAAATAAGTCTTTCTCCACACGGCCCCTTATTTCCCTGCACTAATCTCAGCTCCTTTTGGGCTTTGGCTTCTCTCACTTTTCTGGTCACCACCCTGGACCATCTTGCATACTCCTCCCTGTCCTCTTCTTTTCCAGTCCTCCTATACCTCTGGTATGCTTCTCGTTTTGCCCTCACCACCTCCACTACCTCGCTATTCAACCAGCATGGTTTTCTTGCTCTGCTCTTTTTACTCTGTGTCTTGGTGCAGGCTTCTGTTGCTTCTGTAATCCCCAATTTAATATCTCATTTCTGCTCCATGTCCATCTCCTGCCTTATGCCCTCCAGTTTCCCTTTCAGTACTTCCCGCTTCCACCCAAAGTCCGCCCCGAAGTTTACCACCGAGTTACTGAGTTCTCTGGCTCCCTGCACATCATGATATTAAACCACACTGTTTGTGATCACTGTCGGCTAATGGGTCCTCCACCCTTATTTCCCTTACTGCCTCCCCATTCAACAATACTAGATCTAAAGTGTTCTTTAGCCTTGTAAGTCCACTGACCAACTGTGTCAGGAGACCCTCCAGGATTGTTTCCAGGAGCACATGCTCCCTAGCACTGGAGGTGACTGGAATGCTCCAGTCAACCCCAAGCAAGTTGAAATCCCCCACGATTACCACCTTCCCTTTTCTACATACCTTTCTGATTTGACCTGCTAATTCCCTGTCAAGCTCTTCAGACTCGGACGATGGCCTATATATCACCCAAACTTCAGTTTCCTACCCCTTGAGTATAGGAGCTGCAGCCAGATTGCCTCTGTTCTCTTTTCCTCCCCCTCATCCCTTGTGCATTTGATCCCATCTCTCACATACACTGCCACCCCATCCCCTTTCCCCTCCTCACAGTCCTTCAGTCCCAGTGCTCAGTTGCCCATGTTTCCATGACAGCCACAATATCCACCCTCCACACTGCCAAAATTGCCTGTAGCTCACCTGATTTGTTGCCTAAGCTTCTTGCATTAAGTGAGACCACCCTCCATCCTGACCCTTCCCTTCATCACCCTCCATTAACTTCCTTCTACTCCCTCCCTTTTCAGCCACCCCGAATCTTTCCCTGCTATTCTGAGGGGTAGGCTTTGACTCCTCTGTATCATATCCCTGCCTACCTGCTGTCCACTTGCCACCCCCAACTAGTTTAAGTCCATCTTTGTCACAATATACCTCCCAGTCTTTGCTTTAATACCTTCTTCCCCCCTCTCAAGTGCAGCCTATCCCTTGTAAACAGATTGTTATTATCCCACGTACTGCCCCAGCCACCTACAAACCCATACCCCTTAGTTCGACACCATTCTACCAACCATTCGTTCAACTCCCCAATCTTCTCCTTTCTCACTGTGCTTACACAGGGTACTGGGAGCACCTCTGAGAAGACCACAGACTCCCTGGTCTCCTTGCACAACCTTCTCACTTCCTCAAACCTCTCCCTTGTTACCTCCACCATTTCCCCCACTAGGTCATTTGTCTCCACATGTACCATAATGTGCGGTTCCCTCCTACCCCTCCTTGTGCACCTTAGGATTGCCTGCCCTGCCTTGTCTGCCTTTAAACCCGGTATGGACTCTCCCCATATTCAACTGTGCCTCTTCCCCTTGCTGCTCCATCTGATCCCCTTGAGTATGGAGTCCCCTAACACCAGTACACCCCCTCCTCTTTCCTTGTGCCAATCGCCACCCCCCCACTCAGATTCTCATTCCTGAGGCCACTCAAGATGGTGCTTTAACCATTTGCCCCAGTGTCTTCCCCTTCCCCTCTCAATTGAGATCTCTCCTCCTCCTCCTCCTGTCTGTCAACCTCCCTCTCCCTCCTCAACTCTCCAAGTATTATCCCTCCCCCTGCCATGCCTTGCTTAAACCCTCCACTAGTAATGCCCCTCACTCCCTCATCTTCGTGAGTACTATCCCTTGTGCAATCTCCTCCTGTGTCCTCCTCTTCCCCATGTGTCGCTAGTAGAGCAAACATGTTCCCTACCCTCTTTGCATTACTATGTGTGTTCTCCTCCCTCCTGCCTACTGCTGCTCCTCCTCTTTTGCTAGGCCCTACTAGTGTCCACCCTTTATCATCTGGCTTCCTGTCTAGTTTGCCCCTTCCCCCACCCCTCCCTTGACCCGCTGTTCCTTCTCAGTGATGCCCCCTTGATATTCTCAGATGTCAGCCCTTCTACCAATGCAACCTTCCCCTCCCCCCCTCAACCTCCTGAGCTCCCTGCCAAGCCACTGAACTCTTTTTTGAGCCTCCTTAGATGGTGGCATATTGGGCACCATCCCAGCCTCCCAGCCTCCACAGTATGTTCATCAACACTGGTGCCCCACAACCATACCTCTCAACCTCTTGCCTCATAAATCAGGGATAAGGCTTAAAAAAATCAGGGGCAAAGGACCAAAATCGGGGACACATCTTCAAATTTAGATATATCCACCCAGAAAGCTGGTAGAATATGGGGCGTACTATAAAATCCATTTTCTAAAGAACAGCAAGTCTGTAACTTTAATGATTTGCATTGTTTTATGCTTGCAATCCCCACTGTTTAGCCACAGAAACACTAATTTTTGGAGGGACAGAGTAAAATTTTGAGGCAAAATCAGGGACCTCCCTGAAAATCAGGGACAGTTGAGAGGTATGCCCACAATCATTGCACCCCACAATCCTCTCCACGGTTCACACTACCTATACAGGACAATGAAATACAGTCTCTCTATACTGACCGCAGTTGTTTAAGAACTCAATTACAAACCCACCAATAGCGTTTCCAGTTCTCACAAACACATACAGTCCAGCTAACAGTGTGTGTATGCAGACATCAGGTACTGTATGATGTCACAGGCTACCAGTATAAAGGAAGTGATGTGCTATGGGTGGGTGGGGGAGGGGTTAGGTCCCTCTTGAGTTCGAGAGACAATCAGCTATCCCAGCAAACCCTCACTGAGACACTCAGCTGCACCAGCAAAATCCCCTAAACAGGTACCTTTCCAGTTTAAGTCAGAAAGCCCCTGGTACCAATTGAAAACAACCAGAAGCTGCAAAAGAAACAATTACAGCATTAAAATCAGTGAAAATCAACAGATACTTCCCTGAGATGTGTCTACTTCCCTTCCAAGCTCCACCACTGTGACTCCAGTAGTTGAAATTAAGGGAGGGGGGAGGGAACATTTATACATGTCTCCTTTTACATTCTGTGGGCTGTGAGAGCAGGTTAATGTTGGTATACATGAGAGACAAAAGGCCAAGCTATGCCTTAGGAGCTAAATGGCATCGGATTTTGGTCACAATGATGAAGAGACAATAGATTGGAAAGACAAGGCCAATTTTATTTCTAGGGCACCCAATCCCTGAAGCTCTGGGCACCTAACAAAAACACAAAAATTAAAACAGCAATTAAGATCAAAAACTTGCAGAATAAATAAAATTTCAAATTCCAGTTTTACAATCATCTGTAGTTATTAAAATAGTTAGACATAAAATCATTCTGTAAAAGCCATGCTGAAAAGGTGGGCTTTTAGCCTCTGCTTGAAAATACCAGTTGAGGGGGCCTTCCGGACTGCAGATGGAAGTGTGTTCCACAGGGTCGGCCCAGAGACACTGAATGCTCGATCCCCAGATGTCTTTAGCTGAACCCTGGGAACATCCAGGACGCCTCTCGAAGAGGAGTGAAGGGAGCGAACAGAGGCTGTGGGTTACAGAAGCTCCCACAGGTAGCCATGGCCCAGTTCATATAGAGCCTTATAGGTGAGCAAGCCCACCTTGAAAAGGAGCCACCACCTGACTGGCAGCCAGTGCAGGGCATACAGGACCGGAGTCACATGACAGGACCTAGGCAGGCCCGTCAGCAACTGGGTTGCTGCGTTCTGCACCAGCTGTAGCCTGCTGAGGGTTTCTCCTATGACCCCAAAGTAAAGAGCGTTACATTAGTCAAGCCTAGCGATAACAAAGACATGTACCAGTATCGGCAGATCCTCAAGTGGAATGAGAGGCTTGATCCTGGTGATGTTCTGCAAGTGGTGAAAACAACTCTTAACTACAGATGAGACTTGATCTTCAAAAGTCAGCCTGCTGTCCAAAATCACACCTAGATTACTTACCCTTGGGGAAGCCACCAGTTGAGCAGACCCCAGGAAAAGACCTGTGTCCACTCCAGGCTGCAGACCATCACGTCTGCGACCTAACTTGTTCACTAATACATCTTTCTTATCCGGGTTTAGTCTCAGCCAACTGGAAGACATCCAGTCATTGATTTTAGCCAGAGAGATTTTAAGCATGTCGACAGCACCGGATGTTCCAGGTGCAAATGACAAATACAGCTGGGTGTCATCTGCATAACAGTGAAACTCCATGCTGTATTTCCGAAGAATCTCACTCGGGGTAGCATGTACATTGTGAACAGCGTCAGCAACAAGATCGAACCCTGTGAAACTCCACATGACAGAGGCATTGGGGAGGAGAAGACTTTCCCCATCACTACCCACTGCACCCTATCAGACAGATAGGACTCAAATCATCTGATGGCATCACTAGCGAGTCCACAAAACTCACAGAGCCGATCAAGAAGCACGACGTGGTCCACGGTATCAAATGCTGATGAGGGATCAAGGAGCACAAGAACTGACCTGTCTCATCTATCTCTAGCCTTGAGTAGGTCATTATGTACCCTAACTAGAGCTGTTCCTGTGCTTTGACTAGCCTGAAAACCCTACTGAAATGGCTCATAGATGTCGAAGGACATAAGGTGATCCTCAAGCTGCTGTGCCACCAATTTCTCAACAACCTTGCTCCAAAATGGCAGGTTGGAGATTGGATGGTAATTTGCTAGGATGTCTGGATCGAGGGAAGGTTTCTTAAGAAGGGGTCTCACCAGCACCTCTTTCAGAGCCACCATGAAAACCCTGTTCGCCATTGAACACCTGGCAATCCTGGCAAACACCGGGCTAACAGCCTCAACACAATCTATTAAGAAACTCATTGGGGCTGGGTCTAGTTCACAGAATGTGTGCTTCAGCTCTAAGATCATCCCAGTCACCTCAGACACCTCCACTGGCCTAAACTCCTCGTAGACAGGCAGAGTACCTCTGCTGCCATCAGGCCAGCCACTGTGAGGCGTAAGCCTTCCTGCCGGAATCCCTGGCCGGATAGATGACACTCTGTCAGAGAAGAACAGAGTAAATTCTTCACACAAAGTAAATGAAAAAGTCTTCTTCGGCTGTAGACAGGCAGGATGGAGAAGCCTGTCCACAGTCCGAAAAAGTTGAGAAGGTCTGTTCTTCCCTACGGCAATCTCCCTGGACAGGAATTCTGCCTTCTTATGGGAGATTGCCTCCTGGTACTCACTGTAGTGGGCATGTAAGACCAGTTTGTCAGCCTCCATCTGGATCTTCTGCCAGTAACGCTCCAACTTCTGGCCCTTGATCTTCCTCACCTTGAGATCCCCATCAGACCAGGGGCTCTCAAGTAAGGGGATCTGGGTCGAATACAAACCAGAGTGAAGACTTCCAGTGCTTTGGACACCACCTTGTTGTAGGTGGCCACTGCCTCACCAGTGCCACTCACATAAGCCGCCTCAACTCTAGATAGGTCAGCTAAGGCTCTGGGTGTAATCCACTTAAAGGGTGGTAGCTAACCATCTCCACAGTAGAAGGACTATCAGGGGGTGCCCAAAACATGAACCCCACAGTGCAATGATCCGACCAAGAGACCTGATTGGTCCTGAGGCTATCAAGCACAAGGTACAGCTTGAACACCAGATCGAGTGTGTGGCCATGATGATGGGTCACAGAAACAACTGCTTGTGTCAGGCCCAGTGATGACA
Organism: Neoceratodus forsteri; assembly: GCA_016271365.2. Lineage (NCBI taxonomy): Eukaryota > Metazoa > Chordata > Ceratodontiformes > Ceratodontidae > Neoceratodus > Neoceratodus forsteri. The sequence goes on along the minus strand of CM057454.1, from coordinate 956,148,819 downwards.
TCAACCGGAGGTAGTCGTAACCAAACTGTGAGGGTTCATCATCGACCCAGGCATTGAAGTCCCCCAGGATTAAACGCCTGAGGGACTCAAACACCTGGTCAACAGCAAAGTCTCCTACCTCCTGCAGGAATTCTCCTCCTAGCCCAGGAGGGCGGTAAATAAGGAGAATCCTGAGGCCTGCACCTGGACCCCCACACTTGGCAATGCACTCAAAAGACCTGGTGCTACCAACCGAATGCACCGTGAAGCACAGGTTGGCTCTGAAATTGATGGCCACATCTCCACCACTGTGATCCTTCCTCAGGTGGTGTACCACAGAATACCCGGCAGGGACAGCAGTCTCTAAAACTGGACCAGCATCGTCACCCAGCAAGGTCTCCATTATGCAAGCCAGGTCAACATAAGAAATCAAGTCTGCAAAACTAGCGATTTTGTTTCTCGTCGACCTGGCATTGCAAAGCACCACCTGAAGAGGATTAGAGAAGGTGTTCAGCCCTCTAACTACTTGCCCACTTCATCTAGTGGGACCCCTGGGTATGGAAGCCACACATGTCCCTCGTCCCAGTTTAACCCAGGGCATCTCCTGCACCTTATAACCTCGATGTTCATCACCACCCCCTCCTCCACAGCTACTCTCCTCCAACAATGACACGCCCACCTAATTGTAATCCCTACCTCCCTGCAGTACCTGTTGGCAATAGATGAAATCGGGAGGTCAGTGAAGGGGTGGAGATCACGAAGCAGAGAAGCAACATAGATAATTCACACCTGGCCAAAGCCCCAACACATCACTGCCTGGTATATTTGCCGAAACTAAGAAAACACAATGAAACAATTTAAACGAAATAAACACAACCATTAATTAATAATCAAAATACAGTTCTAACTACTCATTTATTCACCATTCACACAACTAAAAATAATAAGAATTCCCCTACACAGATACTCAGCAATCACACACCATCTAAACCCCCAAATTTCATCCACCAAAATCACCCTCCCCAAGATTCAGCATTATTTAGTGTCCAGAAGAGGAACTGAGTGCAATTCAAGAGAAAAAAAACAAAGTTCAGTACAGCAATATAAAAGTCCAGTGATGTTAAAGGGACACTGACAACCTGTTTTGCATCATATTATTTCTAGTTAAAAAAACTCATTTTGTGGTTGCTTACCTTCTCTAAAATTCATCAATATTGCTGTTTGTTTTGTCTATGTCCTTGTTTAGTAGAACTGAAATGCATGATAATGTATATTTATAAACACCTTTGTTTTGTTTCAGATCCTGAATCAATTCGTCTTGAATACTTCCTAAACATTAGACCACCCAAACAGTGAAGTCACTCATCAGGCAGTAGCCACCTAAACTGCCACTGCATCATGAGTGGCTAGACTGTGTTGGAGGTATTCCTAAGTCCAGGAAAGATGGAGTGGGAGTTGATCAAGGAATGTAAACAAACCTGTTTTGGTGTGGTAACACCAGCATGGTGGGCGGTCTGTTTTTCACTTTTTAAAAGAATAAAAGAATCCGAATCAAACTACTAGCTACACCAGAAGTCTTTATAGAATGTTAGTAAACATAAAATGTGTTTTTTAAACAAAACACTCTTTGAGGCCTAAGGGGGTTGACCGTGTCCCTTTAAACAAGTATCCTGAAATAATTTAGTCAGTTCCAGAACAGCTTGCTGTCACCAAGCTATATGTACCTCCAGATCTCAACAGGAAAATGTTCAGCTGATAAGAGGAGTTGAGTTAGTCAGAAAAAACTAACCCCAGCAGAACTCCCACTCGTGCTGAGGTAGTAAACTGTGACGAACAATAAAAGGAATCAACTCACTGGCCTGTAAGAAGTCCAACTTCACCTGACGGTACTTCTCTCACTGATACTGGAGAAAGTCTGGACTGGTCTCCTGATAGAAAAAATTCATCAAGCTCATGGACGCTGTGCAACCTTCCCCACGCTTGACTGTCCTCTCGACAAACAGAGGTTTATGACGGTCAAGCAATAATCAATCTGATATCAGAGTCAACAGGGCAAGTCCGCGTTGCCACACCATGGGCTAGCTCAGTAGTTCTGCACAGTTCTTTCGGGGCTTAAGTCTCCATAGGTAGAACAATAGGAAAGCCCTCCAGCATCCCTGAACTGAGCCAGCCCTCAGATTTCACTCTCTACACACCGAAGGATGGTTTCAGGTTGGCATAGGTCCTGCAGTACACTCATCCCAGTCCACATAGATCCAAATGCCAGTGATTCCATCCTCAACTTCTTCACTGCTCTACAACCTCCCAGGAGCTTCCACTCATATGGTATGTTTGCACTCAAAATCTAAACAGAAAATAATAAAGCTAACTCCTAAAACTTACCCAACTTACCCAGACCTAAACTAACTCTAAAGGCCCTACCTTGTGTCCCTAACTGGTGCACCCAATGGAATTTAAATTTCAGACACCGGACTAATAATAGTTGTGGATGACTAGTGACAGCAAATTAAGCTCCCTTGGACTTTGACCATGTTGCATTTCTCAGGGGGAAGGTTTATTTTTTCTTTATAAGAACATTATGTCTTTCAATACCTGGGTAAGGGGGAATTTCAATAACTTTTGATGCTATTTGAGTTGTTTACTATGTGTTCCCCCTTTTATTGTTCTTTCTATTTCAATCACAGTAGCGGAACACTGAAATTCTTTTTTGAAGGGCTTTATGCCCGTGGTTTGATGGGCGGAGCAACAAACATCACTTCCCCCATTGAACTTAAAAGAGTCACAACATCCTGGGCTCACCAGGATTGTGTTTCATTACAGCCAGTAGCTACAGCAGTTGTTTCTCCCACTAGCAGCATTTCTTTCATTTTACCCTCCAGCTTCCTTCTCTGTCTTCTCTCCCTTCCCCTTTGCCCATTCCATCATTCTACTTCCTTTTTCTTTTGCATTTAGCCCACCTGTGTCTTCCCCACGTGGGTGTGGGACCGCCAGCTGCCTCATTGTTCTGCCACTCGCTTCCCGCTGCCCTCACCGTCCACTGCAGCTCACCCCTCCACCTCCAGTCGTACCTCTGGATTTTTGTTGCCACATTCCATGTTCTGCTCATGTTTTCATCCTTGTGAGAGTCCAATCTGCCTTCCCTCTGGTGCACTCCAGTGCTGTCTTGCATTCTGCCTGCCTCTCCCAATCCATCGTTCCCCATTCTTCTTTTCCACTTCTGGGCCTCTCACCTGCCCATTTCCCCACGTCTCCACGCCGTCATCCCGCTGGTGCTTTCGGTTGCCTGCCAGCCCTGTGATCCACTATGGCATTCCCCTGTTCTGGCCGCCCTCATTTGTCCATCACACATAAGTATGGCAGTTTTCCAATGACAGAGACTCATTGCGCCGGTCAATGCTAATTTCACTGGGTAATTCGAAGTTGTTCTTAGCCGGACTGTGTTTTATGTATTTTACTTTTTACTGCGTTCAGTGTCAGTAATGTCTCTCTTTCTACTACTATGCAGTTTGTAGTGCTGGTGTGCCATACGTTAGGAGAGCTGCCATGACTCCTGAATGTCACGGAATTTCTGACTGCTTGCCTTACCCATATTTCCTGCTTTGGGCTACTACTATCTTTTTGAACTCAGTGCCACCTCACATGTACAGTAATTTCATTCGAAAGTAATATTCTCAGTTATTTATTTTATTTTTTTTTGGGGGGGGGAGTTCCCTAGAATTCTAATATGTTGCTTACCTAGGAGACTGTAATCAATGTTTTATCCTAAAGTTTGATTCCTTAGTAACCTGGGACTTTCTCTACTGTGGAACCTAGTACTCAGATTCATGTCTTGCATGTACTATTTTGCAGCATGCTGATAATGTTACTTTGTACGTTCTTTTTCATCGACTATAATTTACTGCAGTTTTCAATCGAAGGAACACACATGATTCACCCATGACAGTAATCCATGCTACATTGACTGTTCTGAGGGGTTACCTAATTTATTGCCGATCGGCTCCTATTTATCTGCTTACAGTAAATGATGCTGTATATCCTACAGCATCCTGACCTCGCCTGTCCTTGGGGAGAGCAACAACAAAAAAAAAATTATACCAGGCATCATCTTCTCTGTCAATTCCCCCTTGCCCTCTCCACTGCTCTCCTGCAGTTCTCGTCTCGGCCACCTATCTTCTCCATGGTTGCTTGTTGCCTCTGAGGCCTTGCTTCCCTCTTCTGGTCTGTGCTCATGGGTCATTCGGGCACTAGCTTTCCCTCTTAACACAGGTCCACCTGGCTGTCCCTCATTTCTCGTACTACCTCCACAATGGCCTGCCTATCATTCATAGCGTGCTACTCCTAGACTGCCACCCACTATCTCTGACACATTTTGGACCCAATCTCATTGTTCTCCATTGCCTCCCTCTCATTTAACCTCCTTCTGCTTCTGCTACCTTGCATCAAGACGCTCTCCATGTATTGGCTGGGTCCTATGCAAACCCATTGACCTTCTTACCGTCATTCATCCTTTCATGGCTCGCTTTTCAGTGCCTGCCTCAATGGCTTCCATCCCTCGTTGTACCTCATCTGCTTCCTATTTTACCTTCCTCATCCTGATGCTTTTTCTTATCCCCACTGACGCCATCTGACCTGCATTTGATGTTTCTTTTGGGCATACCAATCTCACCTCACATGCCACCTCATTGATCCGAGGCGCTCCTGCCCATGTACCTGGTTCCTGACTCCGGTCCTCATTACCCATTCTTATCTCATCAAGCCTCCCTTTCTGGATACATTCAGTCATCAGCTATTCCGGATTTACTCCAGTCATGGTTTCACTCCTTTATCATCCAAATTGTTCCTCTGCTATATCTCGCCTCACCCTGCTCATCTCTTTCAATCACTCCATCGATATGACTTGGCTGCTTCCTCTAGCATGCAATGTCAGTCACCTTGATTCAACTCTGTCTCTATTCCTGGCTATGCCTTCCTGTCAGTCACGCCTTGGTACGGGCTGGCTGGAGGCTATCCACTTTCATTCAAGTTTCTTTTCTATTCATTTCCGAATCTGCCTCATTTCAAGGAGCCACTTCATCACATCGTTCTATTTCTGGCTTTACATCCTTTCAAGAAGTCTACTTGGTCCAATTGCTCTATCAAGTGTATCACCCTTCTTGTTCGCATACCCTCTGGTTCTGGATTTGCCTTCTTGGCTTCTGAGTATGCCTCCTTTCTGGGAGCCTCTATCCTTGCCTCACTATTGCATCCTGTGCTACTTCATCAACCTCGCCATCAGGGTCTAATTCCCATAGTGGCTTACATTTGATATTTCTTTTTTAGTATGCCTATCATGGCTCCTATGCCGCCTCATCTGTATGCTATCTCAGACCAATTCAATGTCCAGTTGAGGACGTGCTGGTCCCCGGTAGCTTACCTACAAAAAAAAAATCTGTTTGTCCATTTCAACTGCTCAATCAGTATGCCTCTGCTGTTTCACTCTGGCCTGCAATCAATATTTCCTTGGGCCACCTCTTATTAGGTCCCATGCTTCCTACTCCACCTACTGTGTTCCTGCAGTGCTCATCATCATCCATATTCCTCTTCCTCAGTCTCCTCACTTTGGCTCTATCTCCGATCTGGGCCTTGCCTTCTTGTCCATAACTCTTTGTTCCAGGCCAGCTGGCTGCTCTCCACCATTGGTCCTGTTCATTTACAGTCTCCTTTTCCCCGATCGGTTCACTTGAACTGCTGCACTTCTGTGGCACTCTTCATCATCATTGCATCATTCCTGTTTCACTCCAATAGTTCGCTCTTTCTTACCTCATGGTTTATCTATTTTATGCTACCAGCTGCATCCTTCTGTGTTATCCTCAGTACTCGTCTTCCTTGGGAATCTATCTAATTCTGTACTGCCAGTAAACCCTTATTAGTTTCCAGTTTCTCACCTAGTAGACTGCTCCTTGTGCTGATCATTGCCCTCTGCATATGTAGTACTTCTGTTATTTAGCCGTATCCCCCCCCCGCCACTTTGAGGATCTGCCCTGTAGTTCTGCTTGCATTCACCAGCTTCACTGGGTACATCTGCTTTGCCCTGTCTATTCCTTGTAGTTTTCAGACCTTTTTTGATCAAGTTTATCCTCACCCTTCTCTTTACTAGGCTTACTAATTTGTATCTATCCAGTATTTTGTGTGGTTCTCATTCCCGCAGCAGCCATTCAGCTAAGGCATCCCATGCTCTTCTCCTTCTATTACCTCTGAACTTTTTTCTTTCCTACCTCAATTTCCCCATCGACTCCCCCTGCTTTGGCTTGCCCTAGTGTTGCTCCCTCTCCTCAGCACTCTTGATAAACTCAGCCATCTGGGATTCATTCCAATCATAGCTTCTATCTCTTCGTGCCACGATTTTTCTATTTTGTTTGCTCTGCCTTCCTATCCTTGGGCTGTCCATGGCTGACTCCTTCCAACTTTCCATCGACCTGAGCCTCAGTGTCACCTCATCCAGCTCTCCCTCCTGCCCCCTTGTGGTGCCTTCCTCTTTCACAGAATCTACATGTTCCATGTTGTTCAACATCGATCCCTTCATCTGAGATCCTTTGCCTTCTTGGCCCCCTCAGCTCTGTGATGTCTGCCCTTGACCTGCTCATCTAACTCAATCCCTCTCTCAGTATGCCTTGGCATGGTTCACTGCCACATCTGTGCCATTCCCTTGCTCCATCTAGCCATCTCTATCATAAACCTTATACCACCTAATCCGAATCACCCCTGTGCAGTTCTCATCCCATACTGGCTGGATCCTCTGCTACCCTATTGACCTCCCTATCGTCCTTTATCCTTTCACACCTCACTTCTTGTACCTGTGTTCCTGGCATCAATCACTTATCGTTCCTCATCCATTTCTGTTACCTTCCTCAGCCTATCTTGTATTCTAGTTCTGATCTTTGTTGATTCTTTCTGCTCCTGGCTTCCCTCCTCCTCATTTATCATATGATTTGCCTCCCCATGATTACCTTCTGATTCGCATACCTTTGATTCCTGTCCTGCCTTCTTGGCCTCGAAGTCTGCCTCCTTTTAGGAGCAGAATGGTTAGGGTCACTTCATGGTGCATGTTACCTTCATTCGGGTTGTTTTTCTCTATTTCTTCCCATCTTCTCTTCTACCACTTCCATACCAGCCCTTCAAGATTCGATTCCTTTGTGGCATCCTCTGGATATTTCTTTTTGGGCATACTTATCAAAACAGCTATAATGCCTATTAACCACTGCCATCCTGCCATATATGTAGAGTTCATAACTCCAGTTATAATGAATTCATAAATTCTGTCATAGTTCACTCAGCATTACCTCAAAGCTTATCTATTTACATCGCTTACTCTAACATTCCTATCATTCAATTCCATACTACATCATTGACTTCAACATCAGGGTCTAATTGTTCAGGGTCTAATCATTTACATCCTATAATCAAGCATGCCTCTTCAACCTCAGTGTCTGCTCACTTGCATCGCTCAATCAAGCACACCGCTCCATCAAGTCAGTCTTCAGTATTATTTGTCTCCTCATTGGCACATCTGGAGCATCCTCATGAGCACATCTTGATGCCCCTTGCTGTTCTGACTCATACATGGATTTACTCTCTCCCATCCTTGCTCCCCAATCTACTATCTCTCATTGACTACTCGAGCATACCCTCCTTGGGTCCAGCAAGGTTTATCTAGTTTCATAGTTCCCTCGACCACTCCATCATTGACTCTGATGCTACTCATTGACCACAACAACAGGATCTAATTGCTCACATCACACAATCATGCTTTATCGACCTCAGTGTCTACTTCCTCACCTCACTCAATCGATCGTACCTATTATTGGATCTTATGCTACCTCATCGACCTGCCATCCTCCTGTGGTTATCATCATTATTATTCATTGTTGCCTCATGTTTATATTTAATCTGCGTTCAGCTTTATGTTCCATCTTCAATCTGTGCATTCTTTTAGGGATAGTCGCTATTCCTTCATCATCCTCCCTACTCATATTCTTCTAGTTACTGAACCCTTTCTTTAAAAGATCTACATCCTCAAATCAAATGTCATCAGCCTGGAGGGAAGGTGACCTAGGCCTTAGATCCCCAGAGGTTTCCTCCTCAAAGGGGGTTTTTCCTCTCCTCCATGCCAATGGTCATAATTTAGCTAGAGTTAGCACTTTCTTCTCGTTAGTTGGTTAGATTCTGCTGTTGGATGGAGAGTGGATGGTAGCCCAGCTTTCCCCTCGCTCCTCAGGAAGTTAGCCCTTTTTCACACAGAATTCATTCATCATCCCCACCTCTTAATAGCTTGACATTTTGAGTATTCTTTTTGGGCTTCTTCCTAACCTACCTTTAGCTGACTCATTCATTTTTGGCACTTATGGGGGGGACCCTCCTCTAGGGTTCCTTGTGTCATAACCCTACAGGGTGGTATGTCCCATGGATAGAGAGGCAGAAAGTCACAAAGCAAATCAAGTTACACAGGCATCATCTCGTATTATCTCATTCAGTTGCATAAGCACATCGAATGGGAGGGCTTTAAGTTTGTGGTTCAATGGGCAGAGCAACAAACATCACTTCTCCATCAAACTTAAAAGAGTCACAACATCCTGGGCTCACCAGGATTATTTTTCGTTGCCCACCATCCACCCCTCCTATTCCAGTGGCTCATCCCTCTTCCCCATGGGCTTCTTCCTAACCTACCTTTAGCTGACTCATTCATTCCTGGCACCTGTAGGGGGGGACCCTCCTCTAGGGTTCTTTGTGTCATAACCCTACAGGGTGGCCTATCCCATGGTTAGAGAGGTGGAAAGCCACAAAACAAATCAAGTTACACAGGCATCATCTCGTATTATCTCATTCAGTTGCATAAGCACATTGAATGGGAGGGATTTAAGCCCATGGTTCAATGGGCAGAGCAACAAATGTCACTTCTCCAACAAACTTAAAAGAGTTACAACATCCTGGGCTCACCAGGATTATTTTTCGTTGCCCACCATCCACCCCTCCTATTCCAGTGGCTCATCTCTCTTCCCCGGGGGCCTCTTCCTAACCTACCTTTAGCTGACTCATTCATTCCTGGCACCTGTAGGGGGGAACCCTCCTCTAATGTTCCTTGCATTGTAACCCTACAGGGTGGTATATCCCATGGATAGAGAGGTGGAAAGCCACAAAACAAATCAAGTTACACAAGTATCATCTCATATTATCTCATTCAGTTGCATAAGCACATCGAACTATAGTTACTCTAACAGGTAGATTCAGGAAGGGGAGCTATTAGATACATAGCCCCCGGGGGGTGCGGTTTATGGTTATAAGATTTTAACCTATGAGGAGAAGTAAATGTAAAAGTGACAGGACTGGTGCATCATGGACTGGATGGTACAAGACACAATACCAGGAAGACTAGTTTATGGAGGATGGTGACAGTGTGGACCTGTTGCCAGAGGGCTCAAGAGCCCACTACCATTGTCCACCCTGAGGTGGGGAGGATGGTCACCTCCTAGGGGCCTGAGAAGCTCCCACTTAGGGTGTGGGGATAAAAAGCGGTTTGGCTTATGACTTGAATTCAATGTTTTATTTGAATTGTTGTGGTTTGTCGGGATTTTTGGATAGTTCAAAGTGGGGTATGGGGGAGGGAGGGATCATTTTGTTAAACAGAACTGGGGCATTAGATATCAAAGTTTACCTCTTAAGGGTTTTTGTACATTACAAACCAGAGAGAGTAAATTAGATATGGTTTGGATTTGGACAACGTTGGATTATGGGAACACTCGCAGTAGGATCTCCAAACATCTAAGGTATCAATAATGTGATGAAGTGTGCAAGGATTTTACAGGAACTGAACAGACTGGGATGTGATGTGGGAGACTAGGACCTCGGAGAGTGAACACAGAAAACTGCACAGATCTTGGGTGGGGTCAGTCTATTCTGCAGCTCACCATCTAATAAAAAAGTTGAGGTTGTAGTGCTGATTCGAAGGACTTCCTTTTTCATGTGAAACAAGTCCATACTGATCCGAGGGGCAGACATGTAGTGGTAACTGGGGTATATTTAGGATAACCTATGCACCTGATATCAGTCTATGCACCAACAGTTCCCTCAAGAGATTTTTGAAACACCTTTTCTCTTTTTTAGCATTGCTACCGGAAGGGCAAGTGTTGTGTGCAGGAGATTGAAATTGTGTGGAGCACCCAGACATAGACAGGTCTCCAGTTTTAGGTGGGGGGAGGTAAAGCATTGTCTAACATTCTTCAATCATATATAGAAGAAGGTGGGTGAGTGGGTAGACCCTTGGAGACTAAATAATCCAACATCCAAAGATTTTACATTCTGTTCCCTACAACTAATTCATATGCTGACAACTAATTCATATTGTGACAACTGTCACAAGGGAGGCCCACAGGAAGGAGGCAGAGGACACCACAGGGAAAGAAAGCAACTCCTGGTGGGGGACTCAATTATTAGGGGGATAGAACTGGGGGGAGCAGGGAAAACTGAAGTAAGGTACCTGCCTGGCGCCATGGCTTGGAGGGACAGGAAGCGCATCCTCAGGATCACGAGAACAGCTGCAAGGGAGTCTGAGCTGGACATCATTGTCCACCTAGGGACAAATGACTTGGCTCATCATGAGATCAGAACAGTGCAGGAGGATATTGTAGAGTTGGGGAGGGGCCTAAGGCAAGTAGTACACACAGTATCCTTCTCAGAGGTGCTGCCTGTCAATGGCATGGGGGAGGCAAGGGTAATTAGCACCATGCAGTTTAATGAATGGTTGAAAAAATGGTGTGGAGCACAGGTGTTTGGCTTCATTGGGGACTGGGGTTCCACCTGGAGGGACACTGGCCTATACTGGCAGGATGGTCTGCATCTGTCCAGGAAGGGAACAAGTCTTTTGAGCAATCAGTTTAAATGCTTCATTGGCAAGCTTTTAAACTAGTCAAAGGGGAGGCACTGATAAGCAGCAGGAAAACCCCAGCCTCTCCCTACAAAACAGGGTACTAAATGAGAAAAAGACTGAGGTAGAAAGGTCAGTGGGGGATGCTGCAACAGAAGGTAAAGCCATCAAAAAATGGAGAGCAATGAGTGCCAATGCCCATTGTCTGGGTAACAAGCTTCCTGAATTAGTGGCCTTGATGGAGGAGGAACATCTGGATATTGTGGCACTCACAGAAACAAGGTACACACAAAACCATGATTGGGATGTAAACATACCAGGATACACTATCTACAGGAGGGACAGGGAGGGTAAACGAGGAGGAGGAGTAGCTCTTTACATAAGGGAAGGAATAAAAGCAATAGACCAAAAGGGTAAACAGGGAGGAGAAGAAGCATTGTGGGTAAATTTGGAGACAGGCAATGGCACCACAATCCGTACAGGGGTTGGATACAGACCCCCTTCTCAGGGGGAGGAAATGGACAAGGACATGATAGACAATATACTTGGAAAGGCAGAAAAAGGGGAGATATTGCTGATGGGTGATCTGAATATGCCAGATGTTAACTGGAGTGCAGTTGCAGCAGCCACTTCGAAGAGTGGGGTTATTCTAGATGCCCTACAGGGGCATGCTAGACAACTAGTATTGAAGCCCACTCGAGAGGGAGCAATCTTAGACCTGGTTCTCTCAAATGGAGATGGAGAGGATCACAGATGTGAAGTGGGTAGCCATCTGGGAACTAGCGACCATCGAACAGTATGTTCTAATAAACACAGCAATAGAGTCAAGCCATACAAAGGCAAAAGTACTGGACTTTTGGAGGCTGACTTTGCCAAAATGGGTGAGTGCCTAAGGAATGCATTAGCAAATGGGCAGGAAGGAGGTGGAAGAACATTGGGAATAATAAAACTGCCATCACAGAGGTAACGAGCCTTTGTGTGAAGCAAATAAACAAAACAAACGATGTAAGAAACCACTATGGTTCTCATAGGAAGTGGCAGTGAAGGTTCAAGAGAAAAAGAAAGCATTCAGGAAGTACAAGGAATCAGAAGGAGCAGGACAGAGAACTGTATCAGTTAAAGCAAAAGGAGGCTGGGAAGGCAGTCAGAACAGCAAAGGCCCAAACCGAGGAAAAGATAGCCAACTCAGTTAAGAAGGGGGATAAAACCTTTTATAGGTACATCAGGGAGTGAAGGAAGACCAAGGGAGGGATAGTGAGGCTTAATAAAGGGGAGGAGGGTGGGCAGAGGAGACTGCAAAAGGCAGAGATACTAAACAAATATTTCTCAGTATTTACAAATGAAGAGGGAGGTACCTAAAACAAACAGTAGAAACACTCGGGATACAGAAGTTGATACCAGCCCATTTACAGAAGAAAGGGTTCTGAAAGAACTCTTAAAACTGAAGGTGGACAAAGCAATGGGGCTGATGGGATTCATCCCAGAATTCTAAAAGAACTAAGGGTGGAACTAGTGACACCACTGACTACCCTTTTTAACAAATCATGGGAGGATGGGGTGGTACCCGAGGACTGGAGGAGGGCAGATGTGATTCCCCTTCACAAAAGTGGGAGCAAGGCAGAAGCAGGAAACTACAGACCTGTTAGTTTAACCTCAGTGATAGGGAAAATGATGGAATCACTTCTGAAGGAAAGAAGTGTCAAGTATCTAGAGGCCAGAGGGGCACAGGACCCTAGGCAGCATGGATGCACAGCGGGAAGGTCATGCCAGATGAATCTGATAGATTTCTTTGACTGGGTGACCAAAGTAGTAGATCAGGGAGGGGCTGTGGACATGGCCTACCTAGACTTCAGCAAGGCATTTGACACAGTCCCACACAAAAGATTAATATACAAGTTAGCCAGCCTGGGAGTGGTCCCAAGATGACAGCCTGGGTAAAGAATTGGCTGGAGAATAGGACACAGAGAGTAATAGTAAATGGAGTCCACTCAGAAGAAAGGGGTTACTAGTGGGGTACCGAGGGTTCAGTATTAGACTAGTCCTCTTCAATGTCTTTATAAGCGACATTGCAGAGGGACTGGAAGGAAAAGTATGTCTCTTTGCAGATGACACAAAGATCTGCAACAGAGTTGATGCACAGGTGGGGTGGAAAGGATGAGAAGGGACTTGGCAAGGTTAGAGGAATGGTCAAATGTATGGCAGCTTAGATTTAATGCTAAGAGTGCAAGGTAATGCACCTGGGAAACAAAAACCCAGGGGAAGAGTACACAATGGGGGATGAGATACTAACAACAACAAAAATGGAAAGGGACCTGGGGGTAGTCATATCAGATGACCTAAAAGTGGGCAAGCAATGTGAGAGGGCATCAAGGAGGGCTGGGGGGATACTGGGATGCATAGGGAGAGGCATCACCAGTAGAAAACAGGAAGTTATTATCCCTCTGTACAGACAGCTGGTGAGACCCCATCTGGAGTACTGCTTGCAGTTCTGGAGACCCAATCTCTGCAAAGACATAGACAGGATGGAAGCTGTCCAGAAGAGGGCAACTAAAATGGTGCAGGGTCTGCACCGGAAGACATATGAAGAGAGACGAAAGGAGCTTAATATGTAACCTCGAGGAAAGGAGGGAGGGGGGACATGATAGAAACATTCAAGTACTCAAGGGAATCAACAAAGTCCAAGAGGTTGGCATCTAAAAAGAGGTGTGCAAGAACAAGAGGGCACAATTTGAAGATAGAGGAGAGGCAGCTCAGAGGTAATTTAAGGAAGTATTTTTTCATAGAGATGGTTGTGGATGCATGGAATGGCCTTCCAGAGGAGGTTGTGGAGTCAAAAACAGTGGTGGAATTCAAGCATGCATGGGACAGTCATAAGGCCATTCTAGGGGTTGGGGGTAGGAAGAAGTAGGCTGCTGGTTAACTAGGATCTGCAGCTTATCCAGTAGGTAGGGAAATGGGCAGACTGGGTGGGCCAAGCGGTCCTTATCTGCCATCAAATTCTATGTTTCTATGTTTCTATGCTCATCTGGACAGCTTTTACACCCAACAAAGTAAGGTGTACACATCTAAGATCCTCCATATTTATCCATATGCCTTATCAGATCATGCTTTAAAATAGGGGAAAATAAAACTGTACCCTATGAAAGAAGACAGCCTGTGGCAATTGAATGCCGGGTTACTTAAGGACCCTACATTTGTGTCTGCAACCAAGGAGGTTACTAAACAATATTTTGATGAGAATGAAGGGTAGGGAACAGCTTTAAAGTATTTTTAGGATTGTATGAATGGGGTACTGCATGGACATTTAATTTCCTATGCTTACACTAAAAATAAAGGCTATCAAAAGCAACTTAATCATTTAGAAAGTAAGCTCTGGAAACTAGAGGCCATACTTCAAAGGACAAGGGCACAAGTGGTCCTATCCCAAGTCAAACAAGTGAGAGAGGAACTACAGTAAACAAGATGGCCTTACAGGCCATCGAAAACCAGCTGCAGTTAACCAATCAGCGATATCACGAGGGAGGGAAAAGGGTGAGTAAATTCTTATCAATTAAACTACAGAAGCAAGAAGCAGACAGATATATTGTCTTTATTGGTTACATCACCCCTTTACAGGAAAACCATACAGACCCTGGACAAATAATGCAAATCTTTCATGATTATTATTCACGGCTCTACCAGAGGGAGAGGGAGAGGGAGCCAGGCCACAAAGTTAAAGTTACCCATTTTTTAGATAAGATTCAACTGCCCACCTTGTCCCAGGCCCAGAGAAATTATCTTAACTTTCCTCCCTCTGAGATAAGGGTTGCAATACAATCTTTGAGGATGGGCTAATCCACAAGGTCAGATGGATTTATCCCAGTATGCTATAAACTTTTTGAGTTAGCTCCAATACTTACGAAAATATGTAATATGGCCCATGAACCCAGGGCTCTGCCTGATTCTTGGGAAAAAGCAGTATATGCAGTCTTACCAAAACCTAGTAAAGACTTACAAAATGTGTAAATTACCACTCCATATCTTTATTTCATTATTATTTTAAGATTTTTACTAAAACCCTCATTTTAAGACTCCAGAAGATTATATCGTCCCTAATACAGAAGGATCAAACATAGTTTATCCCAGGAAGACATATTCAGGATAATATTAGGAAATTGGTAAATGTTATTTTGGTATCACAGGCCTGGCAGCAAGGGAAACAGGGAGTGGTGGTTTCAATTGAAACCAAAAAGGCCTTTGACGACCTAGATTGGGTATGTCTCCTGGGAACTCTTTCTTGTTTTAGTTTTGGTTCTACATTCTGTAAGTGGATACAAAATATTTATAAATCCCTGCAGGTGAAGGTTAAAGTTAATGGGTTTCTTTCTGCACGAATACAAATAGAGATGCTCACCAGGCAATGGTGCCAACTTCCCCCGCTGTTATACGCTTTATGTGCAGAACCCATGGCAGCCCTAATTAGGCAAACAGAGGAAATTTGGGCATTAAGATTGCAGGGGAAGTCCTTAAAGTTTCTCAGTATGCAGACGATACACTGTTATACTTATCTGACTCCTCTCATGACATTCCTTTAGTTAAAGGACCAGGGACACTGGTTTTCCGTTTTCACGGAGAAATGGAAGGAAAAGCGGATCCCTGATTGGTCCACGGAATTTCAGCGCCAAAACGGAAGCAGCGTTTTTTCACAGAGCAGCTGAGATCTGAAGTGTTTAAAAGGCAGAATAAAGTGTATGGATTTCCTTCTGTTGCTTTTACTACTGCTCTGCATTTCCTGTTGTTATCCTGCTGCCGATCTGCAAAACTGCATTGCTGTGAACATTTTGTTGAGAAATTGAGTAAGTTTAAAAATACATGTTTAAAAGAATGTTTTACATGTCAGGGAACTATTAGTACAGTTGTGTAGGAAAATGGCGTCAGTACAACACTGTTGATGGCTTGGGGTTTGTGCCGAAAATAATCCAAGATAGTGTTGCAAGGAACGTTGTTCTTAGTGCAGAAACGTTCTCTGAAGATGGTCGGTGCATTGTTTTTTTATGTTTTCCCAAAAAGGCAGCACTACTGCACTAATAAAATGGAATACTTTAAAAAAAATCAGCTGCTCCATTTAATAATCTCCATTTGCCATCCTGCACTGACTGATTGCTGATCACGATAGTCCTTTTCACTTTTTGAAACCTGCAGAAATTAATTTTGGGATGTGAAAATGCTGCCTGTAGCCCTAAAATGGGCTTACTTCTCTGGTACATACGAGCATTTACACAAAGTTTGTCCGACAGTCTGTACCAGTTCCTTGCCGCAGTGCAGCGCCTCCTCAACAAGGAAACTGGTGTAAATGTATGTATGTATTTTAATTTTTAAAGTTCCTAAATCTTTTCTAAAGGCTTGTAAAAATTCAGCCATTCTGTCGGATTCACATCACGTCCAAATGCTCATGCAGCCCTGAAATGGCTTTACAGCTCCCAGTACCAAAAATAAACGGGATGTTTGTATCAGCCCCTGGATATTTAAAATGTTGCCAGAGTACCAAATATGAAATACAATGCCAGATGATGCAAATGACTGAATTAAATGGTTGCCCTCAGGTTATTATATAAGTTAGGTAGGGTTGGGAAGAGACCACAGTAGTGTGAGTTACTGAACAGCAGCTTTTAATCTTGATTTTTATTGACTGCTTCAGTCTGAGCAACCTGAGCTGGATAAAAATGCTGCAGAAAAGATTTGCAGTAAAGCAGCATCTTAGCCCTTGTAGTGGTTATTAACACAAAGATACAGAACCATGTTTCTTTTGTAGCTAACTGGGGCAAAGAGTTTTTTGTTGTGTCTTGGGGCTCACAGGTTGCTGGCTGTGTGTCTTGGGGGTGTTTGGTGGATCAGTGCAGGACTGTCCGTATTGTCAGGAAGAGGGTGACTGTGTTTGGTGGGGCAAGGGGACTGTATGTGTTTGGGGCAGGGGATTATCTGTGCTTGGGGGCAGGGTGACTGTGTGTTTGATGAGGCAGGGTGACTGTGTTAGGAGGGGCAAGGGGAATGTTTGTGTTAGGTGGGGCAGGGGAGTGTCTGTGTTAGGTGGGGCAGAGGAAATATCTGTGTTTGGTCGGGCAGGGGGAATGTCTGTGTTAGGTTAGGTGGAGTGGTGACACTGGCCATGCTAGTGGGGTGGGGTGGGGTGATGGATACTGGTTGTGGCCATGTTGGTGTGGTGGGGACACTGGCTGTGTGTCAGTGGGGTGGGGACACTAGCTGTGTGTTGGAGATGCTGGCTGTGTTTCAGTGGGTTGAGGACACTGGCTGTGCTGGTGTGGTGTGTGTGTGTGGTGGGGGTGCTGGCCATGTGTTGGTGGAGGCACATTGGCTGTGTGTTGGTGGTGTGGCTGGAGGGACGGTCCATATTTGGTGGGGCTGAGTGGCTGAAGGTCTGTGTTTGGTGGGGTTAGAGGGGACAGTCTGGGTTTTCTGGTCTCAGACTTGCTGTGGAGTCCCTTCCTCCTACAGGCTCCACTCCTCCAGCTCCTTGGGGATGACCATCCCTGGCTACCGCAGTGCCACTGGCTAGTCGCTCAGTCATGTCATGTCACTCTCTCTGCTGGTGCGATGGTTCAATGGCTGCTCACTCCATCGGTCTGTCTGGCTCTGGCAATAGTTCTCAGTGTTTTCTCTGTCCAGCTTTGTCATCCCAGGGCAAGGTGAATGTACCTATTCCCCCCTTGAAACCTGTAGTATTTAAAGGCCTTTATCGGACCTAAGGGGGGACAGACACTCCACAAATGGTGCGAAAAATATTTTTAAAACAAAGGATAGGACTGGAAATAATTTTTAGTGCTGATTTTCAAGTTCATGGTGGTTTTAGGGGGGTGGAGGTAAGTGGACCGAATGACAGGTCAAGCATGTGTTTAGTGTCGTGATCCATTCCTGAAGTGGGGGGGGTTGGAATGGTCACAAGACTGTTAGGGTGTGCTCCCAATTTTTGTGGTACTGCCACCTGAAAAGACCACCACTGACCTTTGCTAATGGGGGTGGGAGTCAGTCACTCTCCATGAAATTCACTTTTTTTGTGTTATGCATCATGATGGGGGGCTGTGTCTATTTGGGGTGTGGGGTAGAGGCAGGTTGTGTTAGTGGGGTAGTGTTACAGGCGGAGGGGACACAGGCTGTGTTGTGGTGTGGGGATGCTGGCAGTAGGGTGGGGACACTAGTTCTGGTGGTGTGAGTGTGTGGATACAGACAGTAGGGTGGGGACTGATCGTGGTGGTGTGGGATAGGGATACTGGCTGGTGGACTGGTATACATGCTCAAAAAAGTGGCCATGCAGGTCTGTAGGGATGGGGAGAGTGGCTGGGTTGGACCATCGGGGTGGGTAGAGTGGCTGTGCAGGTCCATAGAGGTGGGGAGAGTGCCCTGCAGGTTGGTCGGGGTGGGAAAGGTGGCTTTGAATGTCTGTAGGGGTGGGGAAAGTGGCCGGGTTAGTAGGTTGGGATGGGTTGAGTGATGTGGTTGGTCCGTTGGGGTGGGGACAATGGCCGGGTTGGTAAGTTGGAATGGGGAGAGTGGCTGGGCTGGTAGGTTGGGGTGGGGAGAGTGGCCCTGCAGGTCTGTCGGGGTGGGTACAGTGGCCTGGTTGGCCCATCGGGGTGGGGCCATAGAGTTGTTGCTACTACTGAACCTGAGGGATGGGGGCTGAGTGCTGCTGCTGCCATCACATCTTGTACCTAAAATAACTTTTAATTGGTACAAGGATGGATGGATGTACTATAGTGGAGGTCAAAATTGCTAAAATGCACATTAACACAGTTAAAAATTGTTAAATAAAGTGCACAAAAAACACCGTTAAAAACGGATTTTGGCTTGGTAGACACCGGTGGCAAAACCGGTTTTTACTATGTGCAAAACAGAATTTGCCTTTTTGCAATCACGGTAAACCAGTGTCCCTGTAAAGGATGAATAGGTTCATATGGTCATTTGTCAGGATTTAAAATCAATGAGAGTAAGACAGAAGTTATGTTACTGGGAGACTCCAAAGGGAGTATTAATTTGTCAGGAAGTGGATTCCAAAGAGTAAAAAAGGGATTTTGATATTTAGGGCTCTGGATCCCCCCAAATTTATCCAAATTTGTTAAAACTAATTTTTATAAATTATTGGGAGATGCTCAAGAGAATTGTCAGTGGTGGAAGGTTCTCCCACTTTCTGTAGGAGGTAGAACATAAGTTGTTCTTGTGAACATCTTACCCTGGTTCCTTTATTTATTTTTAATGATACCAGTTCCACTGCCAGGGATGTTTTGGTGATTGCTACATAAATTGTTGGTTACATTTACTGTATCTGGGTGGGGGAAGGGGGGAGCCAAGAATTAAAGGGAAAGTGATGCTAACCCCCAAGAAAAATGGAGGAATGGCAATGCCAGATATGAAGGCATACAGTTGGGCAGCATAAATAGGATCCTTAGTGGCAGCCTATATACCAGACTCCCCTAGTTGGGTAAACATTGAATCAGGAGTCCTTGCTCCATTGCATGTCTCACATAGCATTGATTGATGATACATATCTGAGAAACCTAAAGAACACTAACCCCTTGGTGGGGCTTACAGTAAGAACATGGACAATGGTATGTGAGTTTTATAAAATGTGGAATGGAATTGGTATTAACACCCCCATCTCAACGTGTTTTAGGCCCCTTCATGGTTATGGAGAGACAGAATTCCTGAACTGGGCATTGAAGAGCTTGAAACAAGTAGGTCAATTATTTGGGGGGATTGTTAAATTGTTTATGCAACTCAGAGATTAATTTGGATTAACCCCCAGGAACCAGTTTACATATTTTCAAATATGGAATTATGTGGTAGAGGCCTTAAAGAAACAGGATTTTTTGGGAAGGGAAAATCCTATTCGGTCCTTGCTTCAAATTTTAGTGACCCAAACAAAAGTAAAGGGGGTAATCTCACAAATATGTAAGCTTCTCCAAAGGTGCAAAGGGGATCCACTATTTTCAATTAAACAGAAATGGACAAAAGAAGCATGGATAACTTTAACAGATGCAGAATGGGATAAGATCTGGAAAGAGATTCACCTCACCTCTTCCTCCCCAAGATGGAGAGCATTTCAGTGGCAAGTGGCTGATCAATATTTTTACACCCAGAGAGAATCAATCACTTTGGTCAGACAAGATTTAATGTATGTTGGCGGGGATGGGGATGTGGAAGCACGGGAATCCACACACATATATTCTGGAACTGACCAAATGTAAGACCATTCTGCCAGGACCTGGCAAGAGAATTTCAAAAAATCTTTTGAACTTATATTCCCCCTCTTTTCCAAATATGGATATTGAGGCTTCCCCTCCTGGAATAAGAGGAAAGACAGCCTCATATCTAGTTTTTATTTTAATTGGGGTGGCTCTGAAAACAATCACACAGTTCTGGCTATCTAATTCAATACCAACCCAGAATCAATGGCTTAAAAGATAGTCTTAGTCTTTTATGTTTAGAACAAATTATTGCCTCTCTCAGGTACAGATGGTAAAATTTAAGAGCAGATTATTTGGCTGGAATGGAGGGAGTGGATATTTATTTAATTTAAATTTTGGTAAGTGGGTAGGCCCACTGAGACCAATACAGTCCCTTTTTCAGGGGTGACCTGGAATTAATTACAAATGACACAGTAGAACATACATATTGCACAGTACATCATTAATAAGCATAGATACAAATGTGAATCCCTGCACACTATAGTTAACTTACATCAGACTAGGAGTGGGACTTTTGCTGATCCACTTATACTGTAGAGTACTTTAAATTTTTTTCTGATAAACTCTCTCCATATATTTTTGAAAAGCTTCCAAGAAATTGAAACAGAATTTTTTATTAACCTGTAATATTTAAGTATCAATGTTGATAATAATTGTTGTCTTTTATTGGAAAATTAATAAACATTTAATTGCAAAAATAATTCAGTACTGATGACATTTAGATCACAGGCTGGTGCTGTGTCCAAGGGGACACCTTCCCTGATTAGGTAGATGATGGCTGGATGGTCTTAGCTATAGGATGGATACAGGTGAAGCACATCCAATGCACTCCCAGTGGTTAAGGGTGCAGGACGCAATGACTTTGGATGATGGGAGCTTTGTACTGTAAGCTGGTTGAAGGGGTGAATGACCCAATGCACTTCAGGTGATGAGGAATGTAGCCTATTTTGCTTTAGACAATTATGGTCCTATTCACCCAACAATTGAACTTGCTTTTACCCACCACGGGAGGCAGGCAGTCACTGGGGACCTCAGCTGGTTTGATCCCCTGTCAGAATAAAATCCTAACAGATGTAGAAGGCAGTGACTCACTGCCTTCCCAAATGCAGTGCAGCTTTCAAGGCAACTCCTGCTCTAATACAGTGCTAGACCACAGGCTTGGCACTCTAGCTGAATCAATCCCCTTTTCCAAGGGTCTTAAGTCTCTTCTGGACAAAATTTTTAGTCAGACAGGCATAGCAATTGAGAGCTATTCACACACTCTCTCTTCTTCTCACAGATTTTATTTTAGACCAGTCTGTCTCTCCCTTGTGCAGAAATCTGGGGATTAAATATCAGTGGCTAGTATCTCATACATTATTCATTATGCTAAACCCTTGATTCTAAGTGGCTGTCACTTCACAGAGAAAAGCATGCATACAAGTCCTAAACCAGCTTGCAATTCAGACCTGTTTTGCAGAGTTGAGCTCCAAATAGATGTCAGTTTCGCAGGAATAGAATGTGCTCATTTAGTTGTTTTGCAGAGCTGAATTAGTCTCCTAATTGATATCAGTTTCACAGTGGTAGTTGGTACTAATTTTGTTGTTTTGCACTTTGTGCAGCTTTGAGAGCTGCTTGAAACTGAGCAACCTCCTTTCAATGGGCTCCCTCCATTGAAGGCAGTCTAGGGGTCAGTAGAGTGAAGAGAGGTTACGGTGCACATGCAATAGTGAGAAAGGCACTAAAGAAGCTCACAGAACAAATGACAGTTTCCAGTCCACCCTTGGGTGCCACAGCTACAGTCTGAATTGAGACTGGGGTGAAGGAGCAGTGTGGGGCAAGGTTGCAGAAGTTCTCCAGAGACAGGGAAAGGCAAACCCACTTTCAGGAAGGCGTTATACTGAGTTCTATAATTAGTATAAGGTTCTGACTCTGGGGCATCACTGTCTGCTGGGAAGATGATGCTTACAGTATAAACACTATGTGAGGGATTCCCAGGGTTAGAAGAGCTCATTGGGACTGTTCTCCCTTGTCCACTACAGTGACTCTGTCCATTACAAAGAAATCCACCCACCTACTTTTCTATCTAGCTTATCACATTGAAATAGTTTTCATCCTTCTATCCTGGTATCTGCTGTTGCTTTCCACCCCACCAGGTCTCTGTAAGTGATGCTATTGAAGTGCAAGAATCCCATGAGCTGGGATCTCCCCTTATATACTCCACTATAGCAGTAGTATCAGTTGTCATTTTATTTAAGAAGCCCCTTTCAAGAGTCCAGAGTGCTAAAACACCCACAAACAATGCACACACAGCAGCAATGAACATATTCTATACAGATACTAGCAAACAACAGTTCAATAATGCAGTATACTAGATAACTAGTAAACCTGAGTCCAGTACCAATGTAAAACAACCAGGTATTACAGGTCAGGAAACACTTGCCTTCATAAGTGCCTCCTCCTGCATATTGGCCTGTATGCAAGGAAGGAAAGTCGGCCTCCCCCTCCATGGCATTTTTTGGCTGGAACTTTTATTTCTGATTCTCCCATCCTGTGATGCCGAAGGCAAGGGATCCAAAGAGCACACCTGTAGAGCATGCTGTAAGGGAGCCAGATAGTGTCTTCATTTGAAAGACAGCCGTCATCCTTCCATTGAGAATTCCTGGTGCTCTTCTGATGTCCTTCTCTAGCTGATATTCTGCATGTACTACCCGCCTTCATGATCACCTGCACCAACCCCTCTCCCTCTCCACTACTGTAATTTAAATCCTCCTGCCTGGCCTGCCCATTTTCCTAGTGAGTGCCCTTCTCCATCCTAGTGCATGTGCAGACTATTGTGGATGTACAGACGTCCCTTACCTCAGAAAACCCTCCATGCACCAAACCTTTAGCTAAATGTTTGTCTGTCAAATGATCAACTGACACTACTGACCAGCCCTCAGAACCAAAATGGTCTTGGAAAAGATCTCCCTGGATACCATCCCCTTCAGAAACATCCCCAGTTCTGTTAATGACCTCCTCATGTCCTCTGGTCTCACACACCCTAAGTAATTCATGACAACATAGCTGCCGACAGTCTGCTCCTCCACCCAGCTGCATTGCTTGGCCCTGAAGGCACTCATTCATCCCTCACTCCAATTTACTCCAGACAGGCAATTACTTCACTTCAGTTTCCATCCTTAAAATTACTCTTTAACAGTTCCTGTAATGTGATAACCATTCTGATAGATACTGGATTAGCTGTAGTTTTAATCATGCTCCTGCAAAGTACCTGCTAGCAGTACAGTACATGTATGACACAGTGAGTCAAGATATCTTTAGATGAGGGACAATACATTGCTTCTAAGCCACCTTCCTTAGACTCTGTTCTACACTCACCATGTTGTGACCACATATCATACTGACAGCATGTTCATTCTGATCAGCACTGCTTGCCAATAATATTGACCTCAGATAAGAGTGAGCAGGGCTTGTGTGTGATATCACCCATATGTATTGTGGATGGAGGGTACTTGGCAAATTTCTAAGCCAAAAGATTACCTAGGGAAGGCAGAGGGAGAGGGAGAGAGAGAGAGAGACAGAGAGGGAGGGAGGGGGGAGAGGAGGGAGAGAGAGAGAGAGAGAGAGAGAGAGAGAGAATGAGAATGAGTGAGGGAGACAGAGCAGATGATCTGGTCTGTTTTGTCATCTGTAATGAAATCTGTCCATTTCTGTGCTGTTTGTGAGATTTTCAGTTCTATAATGTGTGGGAGCACTGACGTCTGTTTCAGCTCGCCCACCTGTTTGTTTTACAAGGAATTTTTTACTGACTACAACATCATAAATTGGTGAGCACAGTCATAGACAGCCTGCCTTCATGCTTGTCTCAGGTGCTCCAGTTGGTTTTACCTTTTATTTTGCCAGCCTAGTGGTTAGCACATAGGGTTATGAACTCAGATACTCAGATTGCAATCCCTCCATGACAGTTCACTGTATCTTTGAGCAAGTTACTTAACCTCCTCACTTATCTTCCTCAAATTAACCTCTTCTCTCTCTCTCTTTATGTAACCTACCTGATCTTTCTCTACCCTACCTGTGGTTACAAAATGACCATTCATTTGCTCATAACTTGAACAAAGTTGTGTGATATAGTGTGGACACAAGTCACTATTTATTCTTCCCTTCCATTACTATTATATTTTGATTTTTGCTTTCTTTATTACAGTATGTGTTTATACTTCTCTCTCATCTCTGCTCCCTTCAGCCATACTGGTGTTCTCCCAGTCTCAACTTTGCCTTACCTGAGGCTATATGGTGTTCTCTCAGTCTAAACTTTGCCTTACCTAAGGCTATATCACACATGACTTTCCCTCAATAGTGAATTCTTTGCTCCATGTCCCCCAAATGTTCCATCCCATGGAGCCACTTAGCTGGTGGGGTAGAATCTGAGAGTGCCAGGGGTAGCAGCCTGCTGGGCTGGAAATTTCTCTCCTGCTTCTTCCCTCCCCTGGACACTGAAGGTAAGGTAAGGGCTCCAAGATGCATGCATGCAGGCTGCACTGTCCTGGAGCAGGTTGACATCCTCCCTCCCTTCCATGATGAGCCTCTAGTTGCACTGTCAACTGGTGTCATTTAGGTGGCAGTAGTGCTACAGAGCCTACTACCTACCATCCCCTGGAAGGAAGAGCATCCTCTGAGAATCTTGGTTCTCCTCCCCTGATATCCCTCAATAGAAACATAGAAACATAGAATTTGACAGCAGATAAGTACTGCCGGGCCCGTCTAGTCTGCCCATTTTTCCTATGCTCTTTGCTCACCCAAAGAATCCAGGTTGTTGGTATTGTGAGCAGCAACACAGCCACTGCAATAATGGCCAGCTGATTTTTGCCTGGACTGACAACTTTTTGGTGTATTCTTTGGTTACAACAGTAAAGTATATGAATGGTATGGACAGTCTATTTTACTAGGGAGGAAATGTAGCAGTGCATGTGCATACCATTGTCCGCTGTTAAATATATTGGTCCACAATTAAATACATTCACAGTGAACCATAAAATATCAGTTATTTAATGCAATCCTCCTAAACGTTTTTAATACCATTTCTACATAATGCAATACCCCCACAGAGGGTTGAGGTGAACTTAGCTTTGAACATCAGCTACTACAAATAAGGTATGTTTACATCTACTGGGAAAATAAGGATTTTACCAAGAAATGTCTGCTTAGGCTACCCTCTCAGGCTACAATTGTATCAGTGTTAACATTCAACATTTATTGTGAAAACCCAGTGAAAAGAGTAATTTCAGCAGAGCAGGGCAGCCTAACCTGACATTTACCAGGAAAACTTCTATTTACACAATTCAGACCCTGTCATTGAAACCTCAGCAGTTAGCCTCAGGATGTATGAGTACAGGAGGCATTTGCTGCCTCCTACACACTAGCTCACTGTGGGTTACATTCTTAAATACCATTATCACAGCATTGGTAGCAGAGATTAATAAAAAGAGTGAGGCTTCCTACATCTTTCATGCAAAAGAATCTGTTGCAGACAAGCAGGGGGTCATTTAAATATTGGAAGAGGAATTGCATTACACTGAACCAAACAAAGATATTCAGTGCTGTTCTTTTTTCTCTTTTGGTTTGTAATTTGTTGGAATAAGGTACTAACATTCTTCACAGGGCAAATGTGATAGTGCATTGTGTAGGGATTAACTTTTTTAAATAAGGAATCTATTTCAATTGTAACATTTTACCCATAAATGGACAATATCTACAATTTAATATTTAGAAAGATGGCAAAGGATGCAAGGCTATTTGAGGTGGAACTGGCAATCTCTCTCTCTCTCACTCTCTCATGACTTTACTCATCTGGGTCTATTGACTTCTAATGGTGACATGGAGGAAAAGAGGAAGAAGTGATGGTTTCTCTGTCTCTCTCTTGCTTATGATGACTTTTATTTAGTTGTACCTGCTAACTTTTTGTGGTAACATGGAGAAAGAGGAGGAGGAGGAGGAGAAAGTTACAGTCTCTCGTGACTTTATTTAGCTGTGCCTGCTGAGATTTGGTGGTGCCATGGAGAAGATGGAGGAGGAGAAAGTTACTGTCTCTTGTGTCTTTATTCAGCTGTAATAGCTGACTTTTTGTGATAACATGGAGAAGGTGGAGAAAGAGGATCAAATCCCTCAACATCATCCTTTTTTTTTTGTGACGGAGGGGGGTGAGCACTTGTACCTAATGAAGTTAAATTAGACAAGGAGCATAATGCATTTGATATAAATGTGTTTAACCAGGACACCATGATCCATGGTACAATATATCAGGGCTACAAATGTTATCCCATGACTTCAATTCAGTTTTTATAGCCAGATAGTTGTATATTGAGAGGAGTCAAGCCTGGCCCTGAGGACTGAAAGAAAATCCACCTCAGTGGAATGGAGAGGCCATAAGGACTGGTGCGACTACAGAAGCTCAATCAGGCGTTCTGGGTCCAACCCATATGGGGCCTTAGATGTTACTGCCTTTACCCTGAAGATACTGTGCTTCTTTGCTGGCAACCAGTGCAGATCATGCAGGACTGGGGCCTCATGACATAACCTAGATAAGCCCTGTCAGCAACCCAGTCCCAGAATTCAACACCAGATGCGGGACATCGTAAAGCTCCAATAACCCCAAGGAAGAGGGCAACGCGGTAGTCGAGCCTGGATGCCACAAATGCATGCAGTAGCATCAGAAGATCCTTGCGAGGAGAAGTATTTAATCAATCTGTTGTTCCTGAGATGGTAAATGCCACTCTAGACAGTAACCAATACCTGAGCCAAAAATGTCAGCTGCTCATACAGAATGACCCCCAGATTATTCACCTTGGTGGAGGCTTCAAGCCTAGATGACCCAAATAAAAGCCTTGTCACTTTTTCAGTGGCACCACACCCAGCTTGGCTCAGTCACCAGTACCTCTGTCATATCCTTGAGGAGTCACAGCCAGCTAGATGCCATCCAGTCCTGAATCTTAGCCAGGCACAAATTTAGCATCTAGATGCATACATACACAGAATTTGGCAGCAGATAAGGACAGCCAGGCTCACCTAGTCTACCTATTTTCCCCTACCTGCTGCAAAAATCAAAGAACCTGATTGATCTCTAACTTGGTTCTCCTACCTATCGCAAGGGCACCCTTATGCAAATCCCATGCATTGTTGAATTCCTCCTACCTCAACCATGTCAGGCATCCTGGTTAAAATGATAGATACAGCTGGGTATCACCAGCACAGCAGTGAACACCCAGTCTGTATTCCCTAATGATCTTTCTCATGAGCAACATATACATAGCAAACAACATGGGTGAAAGGACTGACGCCTGGCACATGTAGCAAACCAGGGGCATCGGGACTGATGAGAAATCCCTCATCATTACCCTCTGCATTCCATCCCTACGGTAAGACTCAAACCAGAAGATCACATTGCCAGTGAGTCCACCAACTCTATCAAGTCAATCCAACAGCAACCCATGGTCTACAGTGTTGAACGCTAGGGTGAGATCAAAGAGCACATATACTGACAATTCTTCTCTATCCCTCTCCATGAGGAGATCCTATGAACATACATTTGAGCATACGAAGAAGTCAGCAGAAGAAGGCCATTTGGTCTATCTAGTCTACTCATATTGCAGGGTCCACAGCTTGAGCCAATAGTTCTTAGACTTTGTCACAGTGAGCCTTCCCAAATCCATGGAAAAGATTTTGAGCCTCCCTTAAAAACTGAAATAATCTTGGGCCTCCCCAAAGAAAAATAACATACTGTTCTTTGCGCAGTACACCATGAATATATTGAAACCCCTTTGAGTACCTGGCTCACATTCAGTTCTTTGTCTTATACTGATGTGAAACCTTTGAAAAAGAGCTCCTGTGCTCAAAGGTGTTACCTGAATAATAAATAAAATAAACAAATATTGTTATTCAGCTTATTTATTTGCTTCTTCCTGCTATTGTTCTTGGCACTTCTATGCTCAACCCTTGTATCTGGGCTGTTCTGCCATCAGCCTACAAACTGATCAGTTACCACCACTCGTTATTAGTTTATTGTTCATATTTGTTTGCACTATTGTTCACTGTGTATTTCTTGATTGTTTTGCAGTTACCTTTTGAAATGTATTCACTCCCTGCCCTTCCCTGGGTACACCTGAAATGAGCCTTGGCTCATTCACTTTCCCTTGTCACCTATTAGTAAATAAATGCATAAAATTCACCTACTATTATCCTCTTTCAGTTTGCTTCATCTCTTCAGACAAAATATATAAAACCCAAAATTTACATACTATACTTTTTCAGACTTGCTTGAGCCTCCTCTGGAACAGGTTGGGACCTCCCCAGGGAGGCTGGCCTCACCATTTGAGAACCCCTGGCTTGAGCTAATGTCCCTGCTCTCCCTCTACACTCCTCCGATCCTCCCTACCCATGATCCTTACCTTCCCCTATGCTTATCCCAGCCTCTCTCTGAAAGCTGCCCACTGTTTTCAACAAGATCACCTTTTCCATCAGTGTATTCCAACTGTCCACCACCCTCTCTGTGAAGAAGTGCTTCCTGACTTCCATCTTAAACCTCCCACCTTCCAGATTAAGACTATGTCCCCTTATGTTATGGTTGCCACTCAGCTTAAAGAGACTATCCTTATCCGTCTTATATATGCCATTCAAGTACTTGAAGATCCCAATCATGTCTCCCCTCTCTCTCCTGTCTTCCAGGGAGTACATGTTCAGTGCCCTCAACCTCTCCTCATATGCCTTACCCTGCTGACCCACTATCATCTTTGTAGCCCTTCTCTGGACCTTCTCCAGCAAGACAATGTACTTTTGAGGTGTGGGCACCAGTACTGAACCACATACTTTAGATGAGGCCTTACCAGGGACCTGTACAAGGGCAGTATAATCTCCTCTGTCCTACTACTGGACCCCCTAGATATGCATCCCAGCATCTTGGTTGCCTTTGCTGCTGCTTTCTTGCACTGAATGGTGTGCTTCAGATCAATAGTGATCATCACTTCCAGGTTCTTCTTCTCCTCTGATGCAGATACTCGGACTCCACACAGGTAGTACTCTGTCGTAGGATTATTGACTCCAGTATGCATAACTTTTGTATTTCTTGGCATTAAAGCCAAGCTGCCAGATCCTGAACCACCTCCTCAGCTTTTCCAGATCATTCTGTAGGTCCTGTATCCCTTCAGCTGAACACCCAGTCTGTATCTCAGGTCATTTGTGCATCCTGACCAATACAGTTTTGATGCTGTGCTTTTACATACGTAATCCCCATACAAATGGGGTTCCCAAAAAGTCTTCCATTAGCTTGCCTAAATGCTCATTGACAGGCTAGTGTCCTACATTTAGCAGTTAATCATTATTGCCAAAGAGTGCCTGTGTAGCCTCTTTGTATTATTGCTTTAAGAGCTGCCTAGATTGCAGTAATAATTAATCTGGGAGGGGGCTGAGTGTTATCATGCTCAAGTCCTGCCCAGGCTGACAGGTAATCACTCCATTTCTGACATTTCTAATTGCGCAGAGAGAGCCCTGTTAATAGATGTAACTGTTTGCTGATCATTCATTAGAGTAGTAATAATAATGTAGTTTGTCTAACATGCCTTCTTTGCAGCAAGGACTGTTTTCTTTATCGCCACCATTTTGGCCTGGAACTGCCAAATCAGACCAATCATTCTGGTGGGACCTAAAATGGAGTCAGACTACAAGAGCTGTCTGGAGTCAAAATCTGTAGGAATTGTAGTTTTGGGCTTTTTGTGCCTTTTTGTACCTGAAGGGGGGGAGCATTTGTTGTGACTGACAGACAGATCAGCCAACCAAATCTTTTGGATCTGAGGGAAATCCCCAAGCTGCCTGCTGTTTTAGTCAGTGCTGAGCTCGGAAGTGAGATGAGAACAGCTCAAGTGACTTGGGCAAGAGTTCTATGTAGTTTTGCATGGGAGAACTGTGAAAGGTCTGAGTTTTGGCCTGCATGTCTCCCTGCTGCCCCTGAGAGGGAGAGAATAGAATTATTTTTGACTAAACCTAAGTTTGTGAGAATGAAGTAAGCCACTGATTTTTTACCAGGCTGATACCTGAAGAAGACCGAAGATTTTGTTGAATGCGATCAGCCTGTCAGGATTTCCAGCTGCTTTTGAATCCCTGGTTTGTGCAGAGACTTTGCGATCGTGACCGGAGAGCAATTTGCCTGGTACAGTAGAATTTCCTTACATGTAAATGTGCTGTGTATGGAAAGTGGGTAGTGATTTGGTCCCCCACTGCATGAACTGTGTTCTGCTTGCTGGAAGCTATAACCAGCCCAAAATGGACTGTATCTGAATTTTTCTCCATTTGGCCTGAGCCTTGTCACACTGGTCTAGCCAGACTACCACTGCACAGAGAAAGCCATTGATGAGAGACCTGCCTGGGGATCAGCCCCCTGCTCCACGCTTGAACAAGAATGATGCCTCGGTGATTCGTGTGGGCCCTGCTTCTCCTGGCATTCCAGATTAACCCCCTGCTGTCTTGATTTTTGTCCAGCCTGTGTCAAGTCTTGGGTATCATGAGTAATCATCAGGGTATCTCCCTGCAACAATAGCCTAATTTAAAAGTGTGTCATTTGACTGTCTTGTTGTTTTCATTTTACAAACTGAGCCCTCCAGCTCAGGATTACAAATAGTGTGTGTTGTGCATATTGTTTTCTTCAATCACAGGGCCCCAACCAGCTGCAACGTTCCTGGCTTGCTCACCATTCTCCATCTGGGTACCCAGAGGGTGTGATTATTTATGGACCCTGAAGTGCATGCATAACTGTTTGATTGATAGAGCCTTTAAGTAAATTAACCTGATTATGCCCTTCCCTTGTTCAAGCCCCTTAAATAAATCAGATCTAATTTTTTTTTTGCATTTACCCTGACTGTGGTTCAAGTTTGTACAAGAGTACTGTTCTGCTGTTATTTGCTGTGTATAACCTTGTTTCACAGGGGATCCCCAGGGCCAGGCCAGAGGAAAGCCCTGGTGGTAAATGTAAACAGTGTGTGTACTTGTGTGGTGTATCAGGGTATTATGAAAGTGATTATTGTGTATTGTTCTGACCACTAGTAAGGAAAGGGGGGTTACAGTGTCCTAGAGGGCTGTGCCCAGGTTAGCTTGACTACTACCAACCCTGACCTCCGGGTGGGGGCACCCATTTCAAAACTCAGGCTCCTTAACCTGCTACTAGCCCAACAGGCAGAGGTAGTAGCCCTTGGGATAGCGCCACCTAGGGGTTACACATAAAAGTGGACTGGAGAGGCTCATAGATGTTAAAGGCTGTCAGTATGCCTTGAGCTGCAGTGCCATGGTCTTCTCAATAATCTTTTCCAAAAAGGGCAGGTTAGAGACAGGTCAGTTGTTCACTAGCTTATCCAGGTCCAAAGATGTTTTTTCTAAAGGAGCCTAACCAATGCAGCCAGATAACCTCCCACTATGAGGGAGTACCAGACAGTTGCAATGGCAACAGGACCCAAAAGACCCATGCTGCTCACTAGCAGTCACATCGAGCCCAGATCTAGGTCCTAGAAGGTGAGCCGCTGCTCAGGAGGACCTACAAACATTAGATGCATGTGTCTGTGAAGTGTAGGCTCAATACTGCCAGGTTACTACAGCCTGCTTGGTAAGATACCAGCCCATATGGAGGACACCTTGTCCCAGAGGAATTGAGCAAACTTCTTCCAATTTGCAGATGAACCTGCCCTTGCTGACTGCTGATAAGGCAGATGATGTAACCTATCAACAGTCCAGAAGAGTTGAGCTGGTCGATTCTTCACAGCAGCAATCTCCCTGAACAGAAAAACATCCTTCTTTTGGGTCATTGCCCTTTGGTATTCATCATAATGAACATTCAATGCAAGTTTGTCCTCTGGAGCCCTGGATCTCCTCTAACAGCACTGTAACCTCCTAAGTCCTAAGTCTTAAATCTGGGTAGGGAAGCAGCCACTACAAAAACTAAGATGATGGACTTCAAAAGGGCAGACTTTGGCAGAATGGGTCACATACTGGGAAGACACATAGCTAGCATCCACCCAGACATGGATGCCAAACAGAAATGGGTAATCATCAAGCTAGGCCTGACTGAATCCACTAAAGCTTGTGTCAAGAGCCAGTGTAAGAAATCCAGGACCAAGAAACCAAGCTGAATGAGTAGGGAGGTAGTGGAGGAGGTGAGTGATAAAAGGAGTGCATTCTGAACATACAAGAGAACCAACAGGGCAGAGAACAGCAAGGAATATGTGAGGAAATCCAGGGAAGTGAGTAGAATGGTAAGAGCTGCAAAGGCAGCTAGGGAATGGACATTAGCATAGGAGATAAAAGAAGAGGAGAATAATTTCTTTAGATATATCAGGGAGATGAGGAAGAGCAAGGATCAAATCATAAGGATCAGGAAAGGAAGTGGGTGGGTAGAAAAGGGGTCTGAGAAGGCAGAAGTACTCAACAAGTACTTCTTTTCAATATTCACCAGGGAGAGAGATGGGCCCATACCTAAAGGAAAGGTGGAGTGGTTGGGCAAGGGGATAGGCAACCATGGATAGGGAAATTATGGTGGAAAGGGTGTTGAAGGGCCTTAGGTCCCTGAAGGTGGACAAGGCACCTGGGCCAGGCAGGATTCATCCCAGGATGCTGATGGAGCTGGCAGAGGTCCTGGCAGTGGCATTTGCAGACCTGTTTAGCACCTCTCTGAATGCAGGGTGTGTTCCCAGGGACTGGAGGGAGGCACATGTGGTACCTTTCAATAAGAGTGGGCCCAAGGACGAGCCAGGGAACTACAGACTGGTCAGCCTTACTGCAATTGTTGGAAAACTAATGAAGGCTATCCTCAAAGAAAGATTGGTGCAATTTCTTGAGGATAGCAATATACAGAATGACAGGCAGCACAGGTTTGTCTCTGGCAGATCCTGCCAGACAAATTTGGGTGACTTTTTTGACTGTTACAAGGGCACTAGACAGGGGCCGTGCGGTGGATGTAATCTACCTGGATTTCAGCAAGGTCTCCAATTCAGTGCCTCATGGTAGGTTGATCAGCAAGTTGAAAGGTCTGTGAGTAGGGCATAAACTAGTCAGATGGGTTGAAAGCTGGCTGCAGGATAGACAGTAGAAGGTAGTAGTGGAGGGTGAGGCATCAGAGCCCAGGGCAGTGGCAAGTGGTGTCCCACAGGGTTCTGCACTAGGACTGGTCCTGTTTAACATTTTCATCTGAATCAAGAGTAAGATCAGTCTTTTCGCAGACAACACCAGGATCTGTGCTGGGGTGGATGGGGGGGTGGGCAAAGGACTTCAGGAGGATTTGGCAAAACTGGAGGAATGGTCACACACCTGGCAGCTTGGGTTCAATACCAAGAAGTACAAAATGATGCATTTTGGAGCCAGTAACCCAGGATGCAGTTATTGGTTGGAGGGTGTCCAGTTATCCATGTCCAAGGAGGAGAAGGATCTGGGGGTGCTTGTGACTGGGGAAATGAACCACTCAGCACAGTGCAGGAAAGGCAGTGGCAAAGGCAAACAGGATGCTGATGTGCATAGCAAGGAGGATTACCTCTAGGAGTAGTGAGGTCATATTGCTGCTGTACTGGTTCCTGGTGAGGCCTCCCTTGGAGTACTGTGTGCATTTCTGGTGCCCTACTTAAAAAGGGACATTAAACTGCTGGAGGCGGTGCAGCACAGGGCAACAAAGATGATCCTGGGGTTGGGAGATAGACTATACGAGGAGAGACTGAGAGCGCTCAACATGTATAACCTGGAGGTAGAAGAGAGAGAAGGGATATGACTGAGACCTTCAAGTACCTGAAGGGGACGAACAGAGTGGGCACAGGGTATTTGTTCAATCTTAAAGGTGGAAGGGAAACCAGAGGGCACTCTCTGAAGTTGGAGGGGGCAGATTCAAGAAGGACTTGAGGAGACAATATTTTACTGAAAGGGTGATGGCAGGGTGGAACACGCTGCCAAAGGAAGTTGTATCATTGCAGACAGTGGGGAGCTTCAAGAGGGGATGGGACAGAGTCAAAGGGGGAGTACAGACTGGGAGGGGACAGAGACGGGGAGGAAGGATATTGTGAGAGGGGGAGCAGCTGCAGTCTAATGGACTAATGTGCTACACACTTGAGCAGACTAGATAGACCATAAGGCCTGTATCTGCTGGCAATGTTGTATGTTCATATGTTCAACTCCCTAAGCTCCCAATCAAACCATGCAGAGCTCAGATATGAGACCTGGGGGTGTATATAATTGGGTGCTACAGTATCAAAGGCCATGGCAGCTGTTATAAGCCACCACTGCCTCCTTTGATCCTGTCTCACAGGCTACCATTACAACAGAGATGTACAAGATCACCTAAAGTCCCTCTAGCTACAGCCCTCTTAGAGGGTGGTATTGAAGTATCTCCACAAGGGACAGACTACAAGGGGGCCCCTGAAGGAGAACTTCACTGTGCAGTGATTTGACCAACTGACCAGATTACATTGAAATTATTAATCTTGAGTTACAGAGAAAAATAAGTCCAAGGCATGCCTGTGTTGATGGTTCACAGACAAAATAACTTGTGTGAGGCCCTGTGGTTCCATCATCAAGAGAAAATGTTGTCCAAAAAGTGAGAGTTTATTGTCAATCCAGGCATCAAAGTTACCCAAAATCAACACTTTGGGCAACTTCAATACCCTACTGACAATAAAGTTTGCAATTTCCTGCAGGAATTCAAGGAAAGGCTGAGGCATGGTGGATCACCCTGGAGATGGGAAAAGGCACTGCCATTTGCACTGAGGTAATCTACAGACCTCCTGCTCAAGAAAAAGATATGGATGGTATCACATCGGAACAATGACAACCTCACAGCGAAATACCCCCACAGTGACAATTTTGCCAGGTCGAGATATTTTGCTGTGGCGGTCCACTGTGACCCAACACTGAAACTCCCGGTGTTGCGCTCCCACCCCAAACCAACTCAGACTAGAAATTGACCGTTTAAAGATGGGGGGATGAGGGGGGCACAGCATCCCGCATGGGGAGTGCGGGGCATGAACCCCCGCAGAAAAACACTTTCCTCAGTCAGGCACAATGCTGACTGTCAGCACTGTGCACATCGATGTCAGCCCTGTCGGTATCCATGGTGTCATTGCACAGTGGTTGAACTGAGCTGGACAGGGTACTTGTAGAAGCCATCCACAGAATGACAGCTGAAGGGGAAGTGCTTCTGGTAGGAGATTTCAATCTGCCGGATATGGGTTGTAGCAACCAGGCTGCAGCCTCAGCCAAGAACAGAGACATCCTGGAAGCCCTGCTGGGGGCATGCCTAAGACAATTAGTGACTGAACCCACCCAAGAAGGAGCAACTTTGGAACTCACCAATGGGGACAGAATTACAGACGTAAAAGTGAGGAGCCATCTGGGATCATGCAATTGTGGTAGAGTGTGGTTCAATGTGATAAAAGCAGAAGAGTTAAACCACAAGAAAGCAAGGGTCCTAGATTTTAGGTGGGCTAACTTTGCAAAGATGGAGGAATGTCTTAGGCAATCACTGGCAGGGAAAGAGAAAGGGGGGGGGTGGAGAACAATAGGAGAATCTTAAGGGACCCAAAGTGGAGGCAACAAGCCATTGCATTAGGCAAGTGAGTAAAACAATGAGAAAGAAAAAAAACACTAGAGTTCTCAAAGGAAGTGGCCGAGAAGGAAAGGGCAAAAAGGGTGACATTCAGGAGGTACTGTACAAGGAAACACAGAGGGAAGAAGACAGGGAACTGTGTCTGGAAAAGCAGAGGGAGGTGAAGAAAGCAGTCAGGAGCACAAAGGCACACACAGTATATTATCCTTTAGCTCTACTTTACTTTTATTCTCCTAACTGTACTTGTTACTAGCCCCCTTCGCAACCCTCCCCACCCTTGCGCACTATCCCGTACTCCTCCATCCCTGACTTACCTCCTGTCTTCCAACTGAACCCTTCTTCTGATTACTTCCTTACATGCTACCAGCTATTATACCCCCTCCTCCCATCCCCTGCCACAACCTACTGTACCATTTTGACTCTCTACTACCATCCACAACCTACTGTGCTATTTCAACACTTTACTGCTGTCTTTCCCCTCCACTACCCCCCAACTGATGTTCTCCCTTTTTCCATTCCTAGTTTACCCCTATTTTCTTCAGCCTCCCTATTCCTTATCCCTATCCTCCCCTCTGGTCACCCGCCACATTCCACTCCTCCCTGCCCCCTTCTCTCTCCTTCTTTTCTGCCTGGTTCTGTCCCCCTTGTGGGGTTCTCTGTCATCCTGAAGGGATACAGATCCTGACCCCCTCTCTTCTAACCCTCTTCCTTTCCTCCCACTTTCTAATCCTGACCACTTACAGGGTTGTATGCATCCTGAAGGGGTATATATTGTCTCTCTCCCTTTTTCACCCTCTCCCTCCCCGCATTTTCAAATCCATTGCCTGCCCACCTCTCTACATCCATATACCTCTCCTCCCTTCCCCTCCTGTTCCTCCACCCTCTCTTCTCTTCCTCCCCACTCCCTTTCTCTCCCCTCCCTTTCTGCCTGGTCCTGTCCTCCTTGCAGGGTTCTCAGCATCTAGAAGGGGTTAGATCTTGGCTGTCCCTCTCTCTCCCTCTTCCATACCCCACCTTCTACCCCTCGCCTGTCCACTTCCCCCACTTGTCTTATAACTGCCTTCCCTTGGGTATACAATGCCACTTCGAATCACGTGCTGAGCCTACTTTTAGCACTTCAAATGTGTTATCCATCCTCTGACCTTTACCCTACTAGATCACCTGCTCTTGGGTTGTTGCAATGCATGTTATATCCAAACATGGTTTTGTTTACCCTGGTCGGTTGGTCTGGGTTATTTCTGCTCTTTAATTGTATTACACTGTTTTGTTTTAGTGACTATACTTGTATTGCTGTGTTATTGCTGTGTGTTTGCCTGTTCTCGAAATTTTTATAACCCCCCTCCAACTAGGACGCTTCTGGAAACGAGCTGTTTACAGCTCATGTTGTCTTTCCTGGTGAAACATTTTCCAAATAAAGAAATAAAAAAAAATAGCCCAGGTAATTACAAAAGGGGACAAGAACTTTTTCAGGTACATTAGTGAAATGAAAAAGACTAAGGGTGGGATTGTGAGACTAAAAAGGGAAATAAGGAAGTGTACAGAGAGGGACCAAGAAAAAGCAGAAATCCTGAACAAGTATTTTTGTCAGTATTCACAGGTGACGGGGAAGGGGAAGGACCAAGGTTAGGCAATGGAAGCACCACTGGCAGGGAAGTGGACACCAATCCATTTAAGGAGGAGAGAGTCTTAAACGAACTCGCTAATCTGAAAGTGGACAAGGCAATGAGGCCAGATGGGATACATTCCAGAGTATTAAGAGAACTCAGGGAGGTGCTGGCAGCACCATTGACAGCCCTGTTCAACAGTTTACTGGAAACAGGTGTGGTACCAAAGGACTGGAAGAGGGAAATGTAGTCCCTCTCCACAAAACTGAGAGAAGGAAGAAGGCTTGCAATTACAGGCTAGTCAGCCTGACCTCAGTGGTGGAGAAACTAATGGAATCATTATTAAAAGAAAGGTTAGTGATATATCTCAAATCCAGTGGAGCACAGGATCTGAGGCAGAATGGATTCACAGTGAGAAGATCTTGACAAACAAATCTGATAGATTTCTTTAACTGTCTGACTAGGGAGTAGATCAGGGAGGGGCGGTGGTTGTGGCCTACCTGGATTTCAGCGAGGTCTTTGACACCATCCAACATAGCAGGCTAGTAAACAAGCTGGGCAACCTTGGAGTGGGTCTCAGGGTGGTACACTGGGTCAACAATTGGCTGAGCAATAGAACACAGAGGGTGTGGTGAACAGAGTACAATCTGAAGAGAAGGGGTGACCAGTGGGGTCCCGCAGGGATCAGTGCTAGGACCAGTCCTCTTTAATGTCTTCATAAATAACATTGTAGAGTGACTGCTAGGGAAGGGGTGCCTCTTTGCAGATGACATGAAGATCTGCAACAGGGTTGACAATCTAGGAAGGGAAGGGAGAAAATGAGAAGGGACCTATGCAAGCTTGAGGAATGGTTAAGGGTGTGGCAGCTGAGATTCAGTGCAAAGAAGTGCAAGATCATGCACTCAGGACACAGAACTGTTGGGGAGGAGTACGTGATGGGGGGGATACTGAC
Organism: Neoceratodus forsteri; assembly: GCA_016271365.2. Classification (NCBI taxonomy): domain Eukaryota; kingdom Metazoa; phylum Chordata; order Ceratodontiformes; family Ceratodontidae; genus Neoceratodus; species Neoceratodus forsteri. The sequence continues at coordinate 956,110,556 of CM057454.1, read as the reverse complement.
GGCCACCAAACAGAAAAGGGACCTGGGAGTAATCATATTTGATGTTCTAAAGGTTATCAAACAGTGTGAGAAACATAGAAACATAGACTTTGACGGCAGATAAGGACCGCTTGGCCTACCCTGTCTGTCCATTTCCATACCTATTGGATAAGCTGCAGATTCTAGTTAACCAACAGCCTACTGCCTGCAATGCATGTTTGAGTTCCCCCACTGTTTTAGACCCCACAACCTCTCCAGGAAGGCGTCTCCATGCGTCCACCACTCTCTCCGTGAAAAAGAATTTCCTCACATTACCCCTGAGCCATCCCCCCTCTAGCTTTAAATTGTGCCCCCTTGTTCTTACACATCTCTTTTTCTGAAAGATGCTACCCTCCTGGACTTTGTTGATTCCCTTGAGGTACTTAAAAGTTTCTATCATGTCCCCTGTCCCTCCTTTCATCAAGGGTATACATATTAAGCTCTCTCAGTCTCTCTTCATATGGTTTCTGATGTAGACCCTGCACCATTTTAGTTGCCCTCCTCTGAACTGCTTCCATCCTGTCTATGTCCTTGCATAGATGAGGCCTCCAAAACTGCATGCAGTACTCCAGATGGGGTCTCACCAACTGTCTGTACAGAGGGATAACCACTTCCCTTTTTCTTCTTGTGATGCTCCTCCCTATGCATCCCAGTATCCCCCTGGCTCTCCTTACTGACTTCTCACAATGCTTACCCACCTTTAGGCCATCTGATATGACTTCATACAGATCACTTTCCATTACTGTTGTTAGTATCTCCCCCGCTATTGTGTACTCTTCTCCTGGATTTTTATTTCCCAGGTGCATTACTTTGCACTTCTTTGCACTGAATCTAAGTTGCCATATGTCTGACCATTCCTCCAACCTTTTCAAGTCCCGTCTCATCCTTTCTACCCCCCTTGTGTATCAACTTGTTACAGATCTTTGTGTCATCTGCAAAGAGGCATACCTTTCCTTCCAGACCCTCTGCAATGTCACCTATAAAGACGTTCAGGAGGACTGGACCCAGTACTGAGCCCTGAGGTACTCCACTAGAAACCCTGCTTTCTTCAGAATGTGTTCCATTCACTATTACCTTCTGTGTCCTGTTGTGCAGCCAGTTTGCTACCCAGGCTACCACCCTGGGACCCACTCCCAGGCTGGCTATCTTGATTATTAACCTTTTATGCGGGACTGTGTCAAATGCCTTGCTAAAGTCTAGGTAGACCATATCCACAGCCCCTCCCTGGTCTATTATTTTGGTCACCCAGTCAAAGAAATCGATTAAATTCATCTGACATGACCTTCCTGCTGTGAATCCATGCTGCTTTGGGTCCTGTGCCCCGCTGGCCTCTAGGTACTGAAAAGTTCTTTCTTTCAGAAGTGATTCCATCATTTTCCCCACCACTGAGGTCAAACTAACAGGTCTGTAGTTTCCTGCCTCTGCCTTGCTCCCACTTTTGCGAAGGGGAATCACATCTGCCCTCCTCCAGTCCTCAGGTACCACCCCATCCTCCCATGATTTGTTAAACAGTGTGGTCAGTGGTGTCACTAGGTCCTCCCTTAGTTCTTTTAGGATTCTAGGGTGAATACCATCAGCCCCAATTGCTTTGTCCACCTTGAGTTTTAGGAGTTCTTTCAGGACTCTTTCTTCTGTAAATGGACTGGCGTCAACCCCACTACCCAGAGAGCTTCTATTGTTTGGTTTAGGTAACTCCTCCTTCTTCTTCTTTTGTGAATACTGAGCAAAGTATTCATTCAGTATCTCTGCTTTTTCACTGTCTCCCTCTGCCCCCTCCCTCTCCTTATTAATCTTCACTATCCTCCCTTAACCTTTCTGTGCTCTCAATGTACCTATAAAATGTTTTATCCCCTTCTAACTGAGTTGGCTATTTTTTACTTGGTTTGGGCCTTTGCTTTTCTAACTGCCTTCCCCACTTCTTTCTGCTTTAATTGATACAGTTCCCTGTCGAGCTTCTTTTGTGATTCCTTATATTTTTTGAATGCAGCCTTTTTCTCCTTAACCTTCCCTGACACCTCTTTTGAGAACCATAGTGTTTTTTAATTCCGCTTTGTTTTCTTTATTTGTTTCACACAAAGGCTTGTTGCCTCCATGATGGCAGTTTTGATTTTTCTCCATTGTTCTTCCACCCCTCCTTTCTGGCCATTTGCTAATGCATTCCTAAGGTATTCACCCATTATGCCAAAGTCAGCCCTTCTAAAGTCCAGTATCCTTGTCTTTGTATGGCTTGTCTCCATGGTTGTGTTTATCGTGAAGCACACTGTGCAGTGGTCGCTTGTTCCCAGATGTCTACTGACGTCTAAATTTGTGATCCTCTCTCCATTTGAGAGTATGAGGTCTAATACTGCTCCCTCCCGAGTGGGTTCCACCACTAGCTGTCTAAGGAATGCCCCCTGTAGGGCATCGAGAATGTCCCTGCTCTTGGATGTGGTTGCAGTCCTTGTCATCCAGTTAACATCTGGCATATTCGGGTCCCCCATCAACAGTATCTCCCCTTTTTCAACCATTTTGAGAATGCCCTCTTATCATTTTCTTGTCCATTTCTTCCCCTTGAGATGGGGGTCTGTATACAACCACTGTACAGATTGTGATGCCATTCCCTGTCTCCAAGGTGACCCAGAGTGCCTCTTGTCCTCCCCCTTTACTTTTTAGTTCTGTAGCTTTGATCCCTACTCTTATGTAGAGAGTTACTCCACCTCCTCTTTTACCCTCCCTGTCCCTTCTGTAGATTGAGTACCCTGGTATGTTGACACCCCAGTCCTGGTTCTCCATGTACCATGTTACTGTGACTGCCACAATATCCAAGTGTTCCTCTTGCATCAGGGCTACTAGTTCTGGAAACTTGTTTCCCAGACTACGGGCACTGGTACTCATTGCCCTCTACTTAATGTTGGCTTTATCCTTTTTTACCCCATCTCTGCTCTTATTGCCCTTGTCAATTTTTCCATTTACCCCTGTCCTGCCCTCTGTCAAGCTCTGTACCTCAGTGTTTACCCTACTACCTGCCATGTTTTGTGGGGGGAGGCTTGAACTTTCCTGTTTCCTATCAGCACCTTCCCCCTTGGCTAGTTTAAAAGCTTGCCAAGGAAGCCTTTAAACCTGTCACCTATGACCTTGTTTCCCTTCCTGAACAGATGCAGACCATCATGCCAGTATAGACCTTCATCTCTCCAGGTGGACCCCCAGTCCCCAGTGAAGCCAAAGCCCTGTGCTCTGCACCAGTTTTGCAACCATTCATTAAACTGCATGGTGTGCAGTACCCTAGTCTCACCCCTGGGGTACATAGGGAGAGGTGTCTCCAGCAGAAGGAAGGAGGTGGTGATGCCACTGTGTAGAACATTGGTGAGTTCTCATCTAGAGTACTGTGCCCAGTTCTGGAGGCCACATCTCTGGAAAGACATAGACAGAGTAAAAGTGGTTTAGAGAAGGGTGACAAAATTGGTGCAAGGGCTGCACCAAAATTCATATGACGGGAGACTGAAGGATCTCAATATGTATTCCCTGGAGGAGAGAAGAGGAGTGAGAGAGGGGAATATACTAACATACTAATTGCCAGCAGATTAGGCCTTATGGTCTATCAAGTCTGCTCAAACATCAGATCCCTAGTTGGGTGCCAAGGCCCTCCCCCCCCCTTGTGTTCCAGAAACCCCTATCATCCATCCTCACCCTCCTGGACCAGGCCATCGTCTGGTACATCCACTTTCTGTGTCTGTCTCACCCTCTCTTGAAGCCCTCCTCTGTGGATCTCTGAACCAGCTCACCAGGCAACGCATTCCAAGGGTCCACCACCCCCTCAATGAAAAACCTCCTCCTCTTCCCCCCCACCCTTCCACCTTCCAACTTCAAACCATGCCCTCTGGTGGTACTCCCTGCTTTAGTCTAAAGATCCCCTCCATGTTTATCCTATCTATACCCTTGAGATACTTGAAGACCTCAATCATATCCCCCCTGTCTCTCCTCTCCTCCAATGAAAACAGGCAGAGCTCCTCAAGCCTGTCCTCATAAGTCAAATCCCCTAGTCCTCATATCATCTTAGTTGCCCGCCTCTGTACCCTCTCCAGGAGCTGTATGTCCCTCTTCAAGTGTGGTCTCCAGTACTGTACACAGTACTCAAGGTGTGGTCTAACCAGTCCATTGTACAGAGGCAGGATCACTTCCCTGCTTCTAGAGGTGTTCCCCCTTATGATGCATCCCAACATCCTGTTTGCCTTGCTAGCCGCTCTCCTGCACTGCTCAGAGTTATTCATACATGCATCCACCATGACCCCTAGGTCTTTTTCCCCTGTTGAGGCCTCCAGCGCCTCCCCTCCCAGAGTGTACCTGTGTTTAGGGTTTCCCTTCCCAAGATGTAACACCTTGCACTTGGTGACATTGAAATTTAATTTCCATGTATGAGCCCAGCTTTCCAGGGTGTCTGGGTCCCCTTGAGGGCCAACCTCCCCTCTTCCCCGTCAACTACTGCTCCCATCTTGGAGTCATCAGTGAAGACACTCATTTCATACCCTATACCCTCCCTGATGTCCGATATGTATGCATTAAACAGGATTGGAACCAGGACCGAGCCCTGCAGTACCCCACTACCGACCTCTCTTGGGTTCAAGTGCTCCCCACTGACCACTACTCTCTGGGTGCATCCAGCTAGCCAGTTTTCAATCCATCTCACCATCAAAGGGCCTACTCCCAACCCCGTCAGTTTCTCCACCAGACCATTGTGGGGGACAGAGTCAAATGCCTTGCTGAAGTCCAAGAATAATACATCCACAGGCTTTCCCATGTCCAGTTCTGATGTTACCCATTTGTAGAACTCCACAAGATTAATTTGACATGATCTACTAGGCACAAACCCATGTTGCCGACTATCCAGACCTCCCACCTCCTCCAAGTACACCCCTAATCGTTCCTTTAGTATACTCTCCATTAGTTTTCCCACCACCGAGGTCAAACTAATGGGTCTACAGTTACCTGGTACTTCCCTTGACCCCCCTTTATGGATTGACATCACATGTGCCTCTCCAATCCCTAGGTACCTTCCCTGTCTCAAGCAACCTGTTGACCTAATATGATAGAGACTTTCAAATACTTAAAGGGTACAAATAAGGTACAAGAGAGTAGCATCTTTAAAAAAAAAGATGTTCAAGAATAAGGATCCATGATATGAAAACAGAGGATGTAGACTTAGGGGGTAACATGAAAAAGTATTTTTTCACAGAAAGGGTGGTGGATTCATGAAACAGCCTCCCAGCAGAGGTTGTAGGGCCAAAAATGGTAGAGGAATTCAGGAACACATCGGACAGACATAAAGGAACTCTAGCGATAGGAAAGAGAGGGTAAGCTGCAGATCACTTAGGATCTGTGTTATATGAAACAGACAGGGAAAATAGGCAGACTAGGTGGATCAAGTAGTCCTTATCTTCTATCAAATTCTATGTTTCTATGAATTTTACAGTACACAAGGAGACTCATACAACCTGCACCTGGACCCCCACGCATGGCCACACATTCAAACAATGAGGTTCCTCCCACTCGGTGAATGGTGAAGTTCAGTTCATATCTGAAACAGATGGCTTCTCTCCTCATGATCCCTCCATGAATGGTGTACCACAGATCTCAGCCTCCAAAACTGGACTGGTGTCATGGCTCAGCTAGGTCCCCATGATGCAAGCCAAAAGACAGAGGAACCAGACGTTAGGTTTACCATAATGGAAATTTCATTTGTCATCCATCTGACATAGCATAACACTGCCCACAGCGATGGATAGAGGCAGCTGCCTAATGGCTACCTGTTCACTCAGTCCAGTGGGAGCCCTGCATATGGGAACCAACCTCATCTGTATGGAAACAAAGCACATCTGGCCTTGTCCCATTTTTCCCCTTGGTGTCTCCTGGTCCTTGCTGTCCAAATAGTAGCCCCCACATTAGTTTTTATCAGTCCCCTATAAGCTGTGTTCCAGCCCTCCCAACAGCTACCACACCTCCTCACAAACCCACCTCCATACAATGACAATACACCACAGCTGGAGGTGGGGTAATGGAAGGAGCATGGATCTAGCAGCTGATATAGGGAATAACTGAGCCAGGGGGCCCTATACTCCACCCACATCCTGATAGCATTAAACAACATTACTACTTATAATACACCTATAAACCCCATCCTAAGTAAAACCACCTCATCAGGTATAAATAGCTAATACCTCACACAACCCCTTCCACAACAACCCCCAAACCCCACAGAACATCACACACACTCCCCATAACTATCTTATAAGTCATGCAGTCATACACACATATACTACAAAATAAATAAAATACTGCAAACCCTCAGTTATACATACTCATATGCAACTCCACTATCTCATGCCCACTATAATAACACATTAACAGAAACAGTATAGAAGCAATATTGTCTTATCACAGTCCTTAGTGCAAATGTACAAAATGAATTAATGGTGGACACAGTTTGAAAGTAATTTAGATTTATCTGTACAGTGGTCCATTGCTCTCCAAGAACATTTTCACCCAACATTAATAGTCCATAATTCTGTAACTGGGAGCATTATTTCCTACAATATACTATATACACCAACTAATTTCGGGAGCCACAATGAAATTCTTTACAGAAGTCCAGGCAACCTTTGGGATCCGCCAGGGGGACTTTCACAGATATGTACAACTCAGGTCCTTTATTGAGTCCTTCCCACCAGGTACCCAATCTCTGGACTCCTATCACTCCATTGTCCAATTTTTAATCTCCTTCTTCCAGAATGAGACAATGGTACAAATGATCTCCAACCTTCACAGATCATTAACAGATTTATGTGGAGTATCTCCATGAACTTAATCATGAAATTGGAATCAGAGGTGAATACAGAAATATCATAACCCTCCTGACACAAAACATGCTCATTAACCTCCAGAGTAACCAGCTCTCACCAAGATAGGGAATACTTATGGAAGCAATTGACTATGTTTTTCCAAAGACCGATAATCACCACATGTTACTCGACTACACCTGACTTGCCTTGCTGGAGACAGTGCAGTGATCCAACAGCTCTCCTCATACACAAAATGTGGCCCTGCTCTGCTTTGCTCTCTCTCTTCCAGGAACTGGGAGAATACTTCACTGTCCTGGTCTCTCTTACTGCACATATGTTCCTCCTATTTCAATGTCCCAGGGACTGAGAGACCCTAACTCCTGATATTTTATATGCATCCTTATAACAACCACAAAAAAAAAATCACTGCACTCTGGCTTACTCAAAAACTACCTAATATTGCCTAATGGCAAGACAAGGTCAACAAATCTATTGGATGGGAAAAAAAAATACTTCTTCCCTAAATGATAAAGAGAAACTGTGCTCCACCAGATGGCCCTGCTGGCTTTTTTGTGCCATGAACAAAGATGCAAACATTGTCTCATGAATGCTTGCTCACATAGTCCTACACAGGACCTGATCAGGATCTCCAATGGGCCAATATCCCCCCTCCATAAAAAGCCACGTTACTCTAATAAAAACAGTTCCTCCTCATTCACCTATAAGCTACAACATAAGGCTGGCTTTTTCCCCCACCAGGATATCTCCACTTTCCCCACATCTTCCATCTCTGGCGATGGGTCACATATAGGCCAAATTAGGTATTTCATCATGTGTATAGCCACAAACATGGACAGATGACTCTGGTGGCTGCCACCCCCCCCCACATGTTGAACTGTGTGGGGGGGGGCACTAGCTGCTATGATAAAAGTAATGCTATTGAATGGTCTGTTAGCAAGCATGTAAAAAAAACATGGTGATTTTACATCACATCAAAATTCATTGTCAATACCCATGTGCACAGAATATACAGTATTAAAAAATATATTACAAGCAAATAAATATACAGCAGTGACAGCCAGGATGCAATGTAATACCTTGCAGTAAATGACATGTCATAAAATACTGCATGACTAAATGGCTTAATTGCTAGTGATTCACACTGTTTCCAGCAGCATACTGCAGCAATTTGTAGTAATACTTCAAGGTAATTTGTTGCATCCTGGATGGCATCACTGTAGTTAATTTTATGCAGGAAATCTTTTCTCTAAAGCAATACATCAGCAGACACACCCCTCCACGTCTGTTCCCAACCCCACTGCCACAAAAGAAAAAAGATAGTGGTGGATGAGAAGTGGTGGAATGAAGGGCCAAAAAGAGCCATCCTAAGGCACACAGTGCTCCACAGGTATTGTAACCCACTCCTACCAGTAACAGGTACATTCCTCCGCAATCAGTGTCTGAGGGAATTTGGCCATAACGACATCAAAAAAGTCATGAACGTTGCCCCACTTAGTAGTAGTGACAGTGATTGACTGCTATCGCGAAACCCAGATGCTCCTCTAATATCAGTATACGGGGGAACTTTCACCAAAACTGAGACAACAAATAACACAAACATTGCCCAACAAACTAATAGCGACTAACCTGCCTCAAAGAACTCTGAGCACAAACACACAATCATACTAGAAGACTCGATGATTAGGGGTGTTGACCCTTACTTTGTCACACTACACCAACCATTCAGTTTTTGTCCATTGTCTCCCTGGCACGTCAGTCAGGAGAGACACAAATTGCATCAAGGGAATCATTAGCAAATTTACCAACTGACCCAGTTTGGTTCTTCCCATTGGCACAAATGTTCTGCCAAGCAAGACCATTCCCGTTATAAAAGAAAACATTATAAAACTGACAGATCTGCTCTAACTCATGACATCCTCTCTTTCCTTTTCAGAAGCCTTCCCAGTTTGGGGAAAGAGGGGAAGTAACTCCACAGTCAGTGCAGAAGTGATTAACAAATGTAATTTGTGGTTCCACTCCTGTGGTCATAAGAAGGGATTCCACATCCTAGGGCACTAGAAAGACTTCTGGGAGAGAAGACTATTCAAGAGTGATGGTCTTCATCTCACCAAAGAAGGTGTAAGTCTGCTTGTTCAAAAACTCATTGTGTACATCAGTAGTTTAAACTAGAAAATGGGGAGCAAGTGACCAAACAATCCATCTAACCCACCCAACCAGATGGCTGCTTGGTCACAGCTCCCCTAGAAAAGAAAAACATACCTTATATCAAATTATCCACAGATGGACTTCCAGGACCTATCTGTACCAGAAAACCTATGGCTAAGAAATCATTTCCACAATCCCCAAATAACGCAAGGGGTGCATAGGAGTTGCTTAACCTTGACGCCAGAAGTTTGGGAAACAAGATCAGTGAGCTCCAGGCAGTGTTGGCCGAGTCCTATCTGGATATTGTTGTGGCAATAAAAGAAATGTGGGCCTCTGACTCCAATGCATGGGACCTCAATATACCTGGTTACTCTTTCTTTACAGTGGACAGAAAGAGCTAAAAGGGCAGTGGGTTGTGCTTTACGTAAAAGAAGATTTAAGGGCAATATCACTCAATAGTATAAAAAAGAAGGTGTTGGGTCCCTATGGGTTCATATTGGCACATCCTTGGGAAATAAATTCTATATGGGAGTAATATATAGATCACCCAATCACTCTCATGCTCTGGACAATCAGCTGGCTAAAGAAACCAAGGGGGTCACTTCTAAAAGAGACACTATAATAGTAAGGGACCTAAATATGCCAGATGTTTATTGGTCTGTCTCTGCTGTCAAATCCTCCAAAAATGGGGGGCACTGTTGAGCCTAAGTGAGATGGATGTCTGAAGCTACAGCATTCTAAATAATAAAAAAACTATTAAATAAAAGTAGTCTTTTTTGGTGGAATTAGATCTCTCAAGTTATGTTTTCGGCAATCGGTATGCTAGCAGCACAAAGATGGGGAACCCTAAGAAAGATAAGAGACATCAGGATGGGAATAAAAGTAAAATTACCTCTGGTTCCCCAGTCATGAGGTTTGCATAAGGCTGCTCCATGTCAGAAGAAAACCCAGAAGGAGAGGAAACTCTGCAAATGCTGGGACACAAGATAAATAGACTTATCCACACAGTGTCTGGGTTGGTTGAAAAGTTTGCCTCTGTGACCACCTGGGTTACCACTATTGAATCGGAGCTAAACAATCTGAGAACAGAATCTCTGGAATCCTGCAAGTCATACTGGTGAGGGAGCCTCAGGGCAGACAAGGACATGCCCAGTGCCAGGTGGGCTGTCTGGTGGTGGGAGGCTGTACATACATGATTGTGTACTGATGTCCTCTCTACATTCCCTCCACAGGGCCAGAGGACTGCATACAGGCCAGGGTGGCAGCGGCAGTCAGGGTGGACCCCAATAGGGACCAGCAGGCAGCACCCACTGTGCAGTACAGGGCAGGTAAGCACTGTCACATTCCTTGTATGTATCCCTGTGAGATAGCAGTGGGGACAGGGTCCAGCCATGGTCACCTCAGCCTTGTGCCTGACCAGCTGTATTTGGTACACTGTCCATTGTGCATGCCACAGTGGCACTTCCCTTGGCTGCTGTGTTCTGGCTGTTGGGGGTTGCGTGTATGGCTTCCACCATGTGTGCTGTGGCAGTGCCTTCACTCTGTACCATGTGACCATGCCCGTGCGATCATGTGCACACTGCACTGCACCATCTGCCTGGCTGCACCTCTGTGGTGTGCCATGTGGATGGCTGGTGTTGACCTCCGTGTGAGGGTCCATTGTGGTCTCTCCAGGGGTGTGTGCCCTCACTGTCCACTGCATGCTGTGCGTGGCCAGGGGTCTTTAGAGCATTGCACTAATTGACTGTCCTGTCCCTTCCTCTAAGTGGATGATGACTGGCAGGCCAGAGGGGTGCAAAACCACAGCTGAGAACCCTGAACAGGATCCTGATTGTGTTGCAGAGGGTCCTGGCAGTCCTGCGTACCAATGTGCAGGAGACATCAGCCATCTGGAGGGCCTTGGAGCAGCACAGACCATCTGGCCATGGATGGCAATAGGCTGTCACTGTATATAGCCCCCTTTCTAATGCTTTCCCTATTTCCCTGCAGCCCCCCATCCTGCTGTACAGCTCCTGTTACCTGTTCCGATCCTACATTCTACCTCCTCTGTCCCTGACCCTTGTTACTCTTGTTTGTAGTTCTGTTTTCTATTGTTATAAGGCATTTATTTTACTACATGCCTGTGTTTGTGTCTGCTTTGCAGGTGGCATGTGGAGCCATGCTGCAGATGTCAGGTGTTGGCCCATGGTGTCAGCATGGGGAGGGCACGTGTGGGGTTCCCAAGGGTTGCTTGTTGTATCCAGTGGTGTGTCATGTGGTGGTGGGGGCTATCTCCTGGGTTTGGTGGGTTTATTGTGTCTCATCATGGTCACCATGAGGATTTGGACCAGGGTTGGCAGGCAGATGGGGGGGCATGCACACAGACCTAGGTGTCCTGGTGGACTGGCCCGCCTGCTGGGGTTTGAACATCTGCATCCACTGTTTCACTTCCAGTCACATGGAGTGTGACAACCTGCCTGGGACATGCCTCCTTCAGTGCCTGGCATCAGTGCTGCCTGTGGGGTGGGGGGCCTGGGTGTGTCTATGTCCAGAGACACTGGGGTTGACACCCACTGCAGTTAGGAGTTTGCCCTGGCTGGCAGGTTGGTGGCCTGCATGGGTAGGGGGCATTTCTGGTGGGCTTGAATTGGCCATTGCCCCACCTGTCACCTGCTAGTCAGGCCACCAATGGATTCTGGGGTGCTATTCTGGAGACTGTTCCTGTCACATGGACATGGACCAGCTGTGGTGGGTGCAGTGCACAGGGTCTCTGTTGGTGGCTGTGCTCTATCACCTGGTGCTCTGTGTTCCATAAAGATCAGTGCTTCTGTACACCCAGGTGTACCCTGCTGGTAGGGCCTATGCCCCTTGTCCCTGGGCTTCCTCGGTTGTGTGTCCCTGGGCCTATAATATAAATTCTTCCAACAATGATACAGGACCCTTCCAAACAATAAAAAGGTCATCAATAAAGTGTATGTAAAATGAAAGACACTCTCTGTAGGGATTTACATCTGAAATCACATGTTCTTTCTCCCACTGCATCAAATAAATGTTAATGTAATTGGGGGTAAAAGACGTCCCCATCGCCGTGCCCTTGATCTGTAGATAGAAATTTCCATCAAAAACAAATATGTTATTTTCTAAAACAAGTTCAGTTAATCCCATTAAACATTCAACAAAAGCATCCATGTATTCAGTAAGGTCACAGAGGGAAGTTTGTAGGGCTGCAAGACCATCATCATGGGGAATGTGTGTACAGTATATAAAGCCCTTATATTTAGGGTGACTAACATATCCCCCTCCCCAATCATCAAATTTTGGATATGTTGTATCACATTTGTAGTGTCTTTTACATGTACATGCCAAAGGGGACCATCTGCTTAATATGTAAATCTATAAATTGAGCCAAAGCTACAGTCACTAAACCAACAGAGGCCACAACAGGTCTTGCTGGAGGATCCCATAAATGCTTATGTATCTTTGGCAGCCCATAGACTGCCGGGCATACAGGGTGGTCGACTGTAAGGAAATCATAAGTTTGTTTTGAAATAACTCCACTCATAAATGTCTCATATAAATAGATATCAATTCATTTTTTACAATCAAGAGTCAAATCTCTAAGTAATTTATGACAAATATCAGAGTTGTTTAACTGATGAAACATTTCCTTGTGGTACTTAACTTTATCTAATATGACCACTGCTCCCCCCTTGTCAGTGCTCTTTATCTCAATTTCTTGGTTTCTTTGCAGTCCCTTCAAGGCTTCTCTCTCCTCTGTGGTGCAGTTGTTGAATCTACTTATGGGGCCATCAGAAATATATTTCAAAATGTCCCATTCACAACCTCTATGGAATATGTTAACAGTAGAATTCTTCAGAGGGATAAAAGTAGAAGGTCTTTTTGATTGTTCCATAACTTTCCCCATAATTTCATCTTCTAAATTGTGTCTTCAGATTATACATCACCCTCAAGTCCAATTTTCTAGTAAGTTTGTGTAAATCTACCATAATCTTGAATTCATCACTGTTTGTAATAGGTACAAAATTCAAGCCCTTTTCAAGTACTCGAGTTTCTGCATTGGTTAAAACATGACTAGAGATATTCACCACTAATGAATCTGTGGTTGTTCTTAATTCCACTGTCTTCTCCTTTTGTTCTGATATCTCTGTCCCCATTCTCAATTCCATCTGCCTCTATGTATTGCCGCCTCCCCTTGTCCTGAGTTCCTCTTCGTGTCTTTTGTCCCTGAATTGGATGAAACGGGGACTCTTTCTCAAGCCTCTCTGCACATTCTGTATTTCTGGCTGATTTGGAAAATTCCCCTTGTTCAGTATTTCTTTTAAATGTAATTGGAGTAGTCATTCTTAGTTTGATTTTTCAATTTCAAACAATAGGTAGGCCCTGTATTTTCATATCCACAATTGCTTGTAATCTTTGTTGCCACAGTGCCAGTTGAGTAACTGCTGATGGGTAGATTTATGTACACTGAGAATGTTTTTTCAGATACCATTCATAGCTTTGTTTAATGTTTCTAAATGAACCACACACCATATTGTTCAAATATGGAGTACTTTAGACTGTACATTTTCATTAATAACTTATATGACTCTATTCAAGCAATTTCCTCTATATGGTATATATTGTTACATTTTAAAACTGCATGAACTGTTTGCAGAATGTTACTGTTTCTAATCAATAAGTGTTTTCCCATCAAAATTATTTGCTAATTGAACTTCTAGGTAATAATAAAATTCCACTTTTACAAATTTTACATTATTCAATAAAAATATATTAACTTTTCCTTATTATTATTACTTGTGTTGTTAATTTATTTCTGTTTTAAATTTCTACTGTATTTCTGAGAATGCATTCATTTTTTTCTACAAACCCACCACTGTAGTGGATTTCATCACCAAATTGTCAGCTTATGCCAAAAAAAACCACTGGAGATATTTATACATTTCAGATAACGGAACTCTAGATTATTTATCTCAAGATGTAACTTGTTTACTTACAGTACAGTATTTATAGAATTGTATAGATGCAAAGTGAGCAACCTTGTTTAATTCCTAGCTTTGTTGAAAATTTACAAGGCCAGTCTCCATTCATAGAATGTCCAACACGAGGCAATGTATCTGAATATAATCTAATAATTACAGGTACAAACTGTTCAGGAATCCATATTCATTCCATTTCACCCCAATAGAGAGATCTACTAGTTTTATTGAAAGCTTGGCTAAAATCTATAAAGGACAGATAAAGTGTCTGCTTTTTGATCAAGTTCTATTTCTCTCCGGAAGACTAATTATAAAACAATAATCTATCATATATGTTTCCTATCTAATCCTGCTTGGGCATCAAAAAGTATTTGATCCTTTCTTAACCATTCTTCTAATCTTGTCAGAATAAGTCTAGTGACTATTTCTGCAGATTATTGGTCAGAATAATGGGATGATACTTCAGTGGGTCTTTCAAATTACCTTTTTTTAAATATAGACACAAACAATTTGTTATAAAGTTTAAAACTTGCTGAAGGATTTAAAAAAAAAGTGAAAGGAGGTCCCTGCAATTTCCTATCCAGCTTATATACTGTATACTGCATATCTTTGGTTAGAGGTCATGCTTGAATATTAGCTGCCCTCAAATAATAGCAGCACCATAAAACAAAATTGTTTTAATAGAAGCCATCCTTGCATAAACACATTGCTAGTATACAAGGGCTGCCTCTGTTCCAAAGAAACAGGTGGATGGTACAGTTTAAGTGGGTCAGTCGTTAGCTGTTGTAAGTGGCCAGATGGCACCACCAACTCCCATTTTGCCATGCTGTCACCCTCAGTCTCATCAATCTCTCAAAATGTGATGGGTAAATGTAATACCATATTGTTTTATCAAAAAATAAATTTAAATTGTTTAAGATCCGTGTAGTTGGTGTGTTAGCATGTCATGGTGTGGAGTTTTTATATTATACTCAGCATGATCTTTATTATGGTGGTTTACTTTCTAATGGCTGCCCAATCTGAAAACATTCTGTGCTCACCGTGATACCCATATGGCTGCAGTTTTTAGTATCAGACTGGGAAGTATATGGTCTGAGAAAAGCCTGTGCTTGCCATGAGTGAGGATGATAAAATAATCAGGTTCGCAGTCAGGCAGGTGGGTGGCTAATCTTGCAATTTGAATTCCTTTACACACCTGGCATTGAGAGTTTAGGTAGGGGTACTGAGGAATATCAAGCGACTCCATGTGATGTTTAATTTTTGAAACATGCCAAGACTGATGTGCCATACTGGGAGGACAGTATTCTGCCAAGACTGATTTACTGTACTTTGAGGGCTGAATTCTGTAAACATGCAAAGCTGCCTTTCAGAGAGCAGGAGAAGTAGGGATTATATAGAGACTAGAGCTGGGTGAAATTAGCAAATTCCGAATTCACAGAATTCTTGCAAATTGGGGATGTTAGGGTGTATTAATAGGGGTATCACAAGTCATAAGTGGGAGGTAATAATCCCTCTTTACAAGACACTGATTAGGCCCCATCTGGAGTACTGCGTACAGTACTGGAGGTCACACCTTCACAAGGACATTAACCAAATTGAGGCAGTCCAGAGAAGGGCAACCAAAATGATGCAGGGACTGCATCAGAAGACATATAAGGACAGATTAATGGAGCTCAATATGTATACCCTTGAGCAAAGGAGGGATAGAAGTGATATGATCAAGACATTCAAACACCTTAAGGGCATTAACAAGGTGAAAGAGTCTAACATGTTTAAATATAAGAAAAATAGCAGGACAAGAGGACACAGCATGAGATTAGAGGGAGGCCGATTAAGGGGGAATGTGAGGAAATTATTTTTCACAGAAAGGGTGATGGATGCATGGAACGGCCTACCTCAGGAAGTGGTGGCTATGAATACAGTACAGGGCTTCAAACAGGCATGGGATAGGCACAAGGGAGCAATACAGATGAGTATGAATAAATGGGTCACTGACAGAGCAAAGGCCAATGGCACATTTATAAGGTAGAAAAAGAAATGGGCTGAGTGGCTAGGACTTGCGGTCCTTATCTGCCATCAAATTCTACTGTATGTTTCTATGTTAAATTCTGTGAAATTCCATGAAAGTTTGTGACATTTTGGTGAATTTTTTTTTTTTAATTTGCCCTTTATCCTGGCTGGGCCACCATCTAAATCCTCCACCCTGGTCATGGCCCCCAGAGACCTCTACCACCACCTATAGCTGCAGAGGACCCTCGGTCATCCCCGGCTTACCATCCAGAGGGTGGGGCCACAGGCCACCTTCGTGACCCCGGAACTGTGACTGGTTGGGATCCCGCAGCGGCGGTGGCAATGCGAGGCTCTCCAGGGAGGGCTTCATCCAACGGTGGTCCTGCCTGCCTACTTTTTTCCTTTTTCTCCCCAGAGGAGGTGGGGACGTGCAATGACACCAGCGTCTGCCCCGCCTCCCCCCCCACGTCAAGCGTCAGCTGTGTGAGAACTCCCGGCCTCCACCAGGAGTCCCCAGCACTCCAAGCGCTACCCACACCCTCCCTCCGGAGAAGGAGAGCTGTCCAGCGGATGCTCAATCCTACTCCCCCCGGCCGGCCCTCCGACAACCCGGATCTCTTCCCGAACCCAGGTCACTGGTGTCGCAAACGGAAATCCCACCGCTGAGCTGACGGGCTGGCTTTTGGTGAATTTTCTGAAAATATGTAATTAGATTTAACTTGGTCGGTATTTCACTGCAAAGTCTGCAATCTGGCATGCCTATTGTGTGATATATGCCCTAAATATGTGCCAAGTGTCATAACATTTGTATGAAGGATAGAGAAGTTATAGCGGCTCACATTCTGGCAATTTAAAATTCATGTGAATATTTCAAAAAATATTTCTACACTTACTTTCTTGGAAGAGTCATAGAAACTGCTAAATAGAGAAGTACTGGTTATGTAAATTTTAAGTTGTAGCCATGACCTGCCTCCTGACATGACTTCCATGGCAGACTAGGTGGGCCAAGTGGTCTTTATCTGCCATCAAATTCTATGTTTCTATGTTTCCTGGGAAGGCTTCTGAACCCGAGGCATCAGCATGGCAGCATGAATCTCTGATGCTGGGACATGGGGGTTGCTATAAAACCTAATATTTAGGGTCAATGACCCTAACAACATTGGTGATATTCCATTCTCTAACTTTAAACTTATAGGGGCTTAAAATTCAGCAGTTTATTTAATTTTGAAATGTAATTTTAACATTTCTGATAGTTTGGAGGCTTTCAACTCAGCCACCTTCAATGATAGAGATCTAAAACATGACACAAATACTGTATGTATGGGCATTGGTAAAGTTGTCATATCATATGTGGTGGAATTTGGGCAAACACTTTTAGTTTATGTAGTTGTTAACTGTAGTTGTTAACTGTAATGTTTAAAATTTCTAAACATTTGAAGATATAACTAAGTCATCTTTAAAAATAGAGCTCTGAAGTTTAGTACACTTTTGTATTTGTATAGGCATTGGCAAAGTCACCATACTAAATTTGGTGCAATTTAAAAATAGTTTTTAATTTAGTTGGAAATAACCAAAATCATAATTTTGGTGAAAGTTCATGAACATTTCAAGGAAATTTCATGACATTTCATGGTAGTGAAATCAGCATTTCACCAGGATTTCACGGATAGAAAAAAAATTTCACACAACCCCAATAACGACTATGAAATGTGTGTTCAATTCACTGTATGAGACATGTAGGATATTGTATGGTATTTGGACTGTGTACTGCATTTTAAATCATCAGCAGCTCTTTTCTGGACTGCTTGTTTGACATCAGCTATTTAACAGAAACTGCCCTTGAATCCAAGTTGTGACAAAAAACTACTAAGTGCAATAGACACTGTGACTTCTAGTCAAAGATGGCATCCTGTCATAATAACTACCGAATACAAGTGACTATTAAAACGGCGACTCATATTCGGCAATATTATCATTGAAGACCCACAAGAGAAATGACTACTGCTACATCAAAGGTAGGGGAAGACAACCAGAAAGGGGAATGGTAAGGGGAAGAGGAGAGGGTTATTGGGCTGTAGTGTGTCTGCTGCTGCTGAGCCAGCCATGTGGTGTGGTGGTGAGAGAGACTAGCTGTGGCACAGCAGGTTCTGGGTTCAGGGCTGGGGACTGGGAGGTATGAATTGTGCCCCCGCCTGCAGCTGAGGGACTTACATCTTTTTCAGGCAGACTGTGCTCCCTCCCTGACGTGCACCCCCCTGTAGTAAATAATACTAATTCAGGAGGTTGCAGAGGCATAGCCCCCACAAGGGGGGTGTATGGGGGGGCACACACCCCCAAAAAAATACTTTATATTGCTAGATGTTGGTTCAGCAGCAAGTGTATATCACCGATTTGCTTTTTGGTGATATACACTTCCCATAATAGTTATTGCCATTTAGCATGTACCATTATGACATAGAACCATCAAACATATATGTATCCATAAAGATCTTATCAGAGCCAGACACTTTTTTTAAATATTTGCGACTTTAATAACTTTAAAAACATCTTCTCTCAAGATTATAAATGCTGGACTAATAATCATTGCATTTTGTAATATTAACTCTCCTTCTGACCGCAAAAAGAATGTTCACTAAAATATGTTTCCCATTTTGTTGGGGATATTTGTGTTATAGTATTTTCAGAGTAATCTGCAATACCCTTGACTGCTTTCATCCAGATGCATTTATAGATGTTTGCATATGCAGATTTTCTAAATTATTCCCACTGAAAATTCTGATATTTGTTCTTTTCTCTTACTAAAAATTGTTTATATTATTTTTGTTTTTGGATTTAAAATTCTAAAATTTTCCCTGGAAATGTGGTTCCTTGTTTTCCTTATAGATCATTTAGTCTTCTTTTATAGTTTTTATACTAAATTAAACAAGCTTTATTTATTTATACTTAGGATTTTTATTAACTTTGTAAATGCAATTTTGAATAAGCAAACCATATTTACTTCTCTCATCATATTTGCTGTAATATACCCTAATCAATATAACTGTTGTTTCTCATTATCATATGTATATGTTGCCTGACATAGAAAGGTATGTTTCCATTATTTTCTATTATTATAAGGCAAGAAATATTCAAGTACTTTGATTGGTTGCCAGAGTTCTAATAGGGTTACATTAACCCACATCACCCTATAATCTAGAGCTTGATCACTGCTTATGTTTTTGTCATGGTTATAAATGAAGTCCCAGGTATTCCCCATGGACTTTCATTTTTACTTACAAAAATATGGCTGCCTCGGTGTCCAACCCCCTCTTTCAGAACACACACTCACACAGCATTAAGGACTTCAATAGACTGACACTTGACAAGTTGACAGTTAAGCATGTTTTAAGTTTTAAGTTTATATTTATTTATTCTGCTATTTAGCCAATATAAATAAAGTTTAAAACAACTAAAATACAAAGGACATTTACTTTAAAATACATTGTCTTACAGCGCATATATGTATATATATATATATATATATATATATATATATATATATATGTGCAAAAAAACATTGTTAATGCATCATTTAGGGTTAAAACACAAAAAGTAATGAAATTAAATGTTTAGGGTTGCCCTCCCCCCCCCCGTGGACCTGCCCATCATCCTGAGATTGGCAGATGACAGAGTGTGTCTTTGGGGTTGTGAGGCATAAATCTCACCCCATTCCATGTGTAATAATATTCATAAGCCACAGCAAAGAAGAATGGGGTGAGATTTATGCCTCACAACCCCAAGGACACACCCCATCAGCTGTCAATCTTGGGATGATGGGTAGGTCCACAGGGGGATGGGGAAACTCTAAATGTTTCGTTTCCTTACTTTTTGTGTTTTAACCCAAAATGATGTATTAACAACATTTTTTTGCATAGAATTTCCTTATTTTTTGAGAAAGACTATGAAAGTAAAAGGTCATGAAAGTTGGTGGGAGCATGGGCCCTTCATGCCCCTTGGTCCAGCTGATTTCCTAATTCATTAAAAGTAAAAAGTCACACAAGTTTGTGGGAGCATGGGCCCCGCACTCTCACCAACTTGCAAATTACTGCAGAATTCCACACCTGTTTACATTTTAGGCACCTAACAACTGAAAAGTACATCCATGGCAGTAACGATAGCTACCATATAAATTTCAAGCCAGTACCACAATGGAAAACACTATCCGTAAAACGTAAACTGCACCATGCAATATCTCTGCAAAACATATACTGCCCAACACATAAACACCATAATTGACATCTACAGGACATCCCATCAACACTCTCCAAATTTCACATAAAAAGACCAAACGGTTTCCGAGATATTCAATTAAAAAAAAAAATTTAAATTGGGCTATCTGGTCCCTCCAAATCTGACCATCTAGTCCCTCCTTCATGATCAAAGCTCATGATCAAAGACTCTCACGATCAAAGAATTTGCAAGCTCATGATCAAAGAATAAAAAATGCCAAAACTCAATTTTTAGGCACAAATACATAAAACCACAGCCATGCCTCAATAGAACAAAGCCCTCTGAGCAAAACCCACCCTCATTTGCCTTAATAAACCACCCCTGAGCTGAGAAAATTGTTTTCTTCAACCGGCTGTCTAGTTGCACCCTCATGTTCAAAGATCATGGTCAAAGAATGTCGCGATCAAAGAATTTGCTGGCCCGTGATCAAAGATCTTGCAGGCTCACAATCAAATAATAAAACATGGTAAAACTCAATTTTTAGGCACAAATAAATGAAACCACAGCCATGCCTCAATAGAACAAAGCCCCAGAGCAAAACCCACCCTTATTTGTCTTAATAAGCCACCGCTGAGCTGAGAAAATAGATTTTTTTCAACTGTCCATCTACTCGTGATCAAAGATTGCAGTCAAAAAATCTCATGATCAAAGAATTTGCAGGCTCGCGATCAAAGAATTTGCAGTCACAGTCAAAGAATAAAAAATGGTGAAACTCGAGTTTTAGGCAAAAATACATGAAACCAAAACCATGCCTCGATAGAATGAAGCCCCCTGAGCAAAATCCACCCTCATTTGGTTTAGTAAGCCACCCTGAGCTGAGAAAATAGATTTTTTGTACTCTCACCCTCATGATCAAAAATTGCAGTCAAAGAATTTGCAGGCTCATGATCAAAGATCATTAGCAAACCAAGATCAAAGAATAAAAATGTTCAAAACTCTATTTTTTTACCATTTCATAAAAACCACGGCCATGGGTTGATAGAACAAAGCACCTTGAGTAAAACCCATCCAAGTTTTATTTCAGGAGTGACCCCTAAGCCAAGATATTTGACTTTTTCCAAAGGCAAAATGAAAACGAGATGGTGGCTGTCATGATCAAAGAATTCTCATGATCAAAGATTCTTTAACCGTGAGCCAGCAAATTCTTTGATCATGAGGAGGGACCAGATGCCCAAAACTTCATCCTTCTTCCACAAAATAACTATATAAATGTTCCCATTGACTTATAATGGGAACTTAAAAGTTTAATAACTTTTGAATGGATTAATATTTTTTCACCAAATGAAAAGTGGCACGTTCATTCACTGACGCTCTTTCAGATGATCCAACTCACAGAGTGGCATGCCACACAACAGCTGTGCAGTGCATGGACAAAATCCCTCAAACTGCCCACATAACTGGCGAAAAGTGCATTTTTCAGCATTTTGGTGTGCAAAGACCCTAAGTCTGACCAAAATGAAATTTAGCAGATTAAGAGATTTGCCATGCCCCACCATGCATACCAAATTTCATGCAAATCCATTGAACGGGTCCGAAGTTATTAACACACAACATTTTGAGTTTAACATAGAAGTGCCTACTCAACCCTAAATATAAGGGAATGACTGAACTCTATAACATATATATATATATATATATATATATATATATATATATATATATATATATATATATATATATATGATATAGTATGGTAGCACAGTAGTGCTACCATAGTTAGGGTTGAATACCCCATTTAAGGTTAAATGGTGAAACTTTGCACCTTAATAACATTGCCACCATTCAAAGCATTTGCTTGAAATTTGGCAAACATGGGGCATAGCCATAGCTCTTGGGATCTGCCAACTTTTGTACTGGTCAGATATATGGCTGCAGAGTTATTTAGTGGCATTCTGGGTCACATTTACTTTTTTTGAGCATTCTTTTCTCGTGCCTACAGGTCACACGGTTTGTGCGACTGGTCCGAAAACTTCAGGGAATGTAAGGCCAGGGTCCCTGGTCTGCCTTTTGAAGATTTTATGAAAAGATATTGAACAGTTCAAAGGTTATTCAAAAAACAATTTTCCCATTATAGTCAATGGGAAAAGTTAACAAAAAGTTCAACAGTGTTGCAAATGCAGTTTTGAGTGTCACAAATGACCCCTGTAGTGTTGTGAGTCAGCCATTTTTTCAGTTACTGATCGCAGAAATGCTTGATCTTTAAAACTGGGATCATCTAGAGACACAATTAATTTTGTATTTACCTAGTCAAGCCCAGAGGCATGTCTTTATTTTGGGGTTAAACACCCCAGAGATATGTTTTTGAAATTTTGAGGAAAAGTAGTGTTGCAAAGTGGTGTCACACCTGCGACAGTTTCATGATTTTTTTTGCAAAAGTGTCGCAAATCACGACACTACTTTGCAACACTACGGCCAAAATGACAGGAATTGTTTGCCACCCTGCTGCAAAACAACGGTTTGGTCTTTTGCTGTGAAATTTGGAGGAAAGAAAGCCAACATCTCACAGATGTGCCTTTTGGTGGCTTGGTGAAAAAATATTGCAGGGATGCAAGGTTACGGTACTCGGAAGTTGACACATTTCCCCATAGACTAACACTGCGCCATCTGCCACGATTTTCAGGGCCCATATCTTGCAAACGGTGCAAGATATGGACTTTTCATCTGAAAAATTCTTAGCCAGGAAAGTCATGAATCATAGGAAATTTTTAATTTTTTCTCTACGTTGTATGGTTCCTGAAATATGAGCAATTTAGTATTCCAAGACCTCATTTTCTGGTCCAAGGCCCATTATTGTGCATACA
Source organism: Neoceratodus forsteri (assembly GCA_016271365.2). Lineage (NCBI taxonomy): Eukaryota > Metazoa > Chordata > Ceratodontiformes > Ceratodontidae > Neoceratodus > Neoceratodus forsteri. The sequence continues at coordinate 956,087,504 of CM057454.1, read as the reverse complement.
TTCTTTGCTGTCATAGTGTTTCTCTATGCAGCTGTTGGGGAAGACTAGGGTGTGCTCTCCAGACACTGTCACATGTAGTGTTTCCACTTGCGTTTCCATACCTGTTTGCATTAGCATTCCCGTGTACGCCACCGTATGTGTTACCCTTTGCATTTCCATTTGTGCTTGTGTTTGCATTACTGTTACCATTTGTGTGTCCACTACTGTTTGTGTTTGCATTTTGCTTTGCATCACCATGCGCATTACCATTTCTGTTTGCAGCTGTGCTTCCATTTCTGTTTGCGTTTGTCTTTCGTTTTACTTCATCATTGTTGTTACCATTGTCATTTGCATTTCCAATTGTGTTCCCATGCCTGTGTGCATTACAGTTTGTGTTTCCATATGGGCTTGCATTTGCTTTTGCATTTCTGTTTCCTTTGGCATTATTGTTGCTGTTACCATTACCATTTGCATTTAAAATTGCTTTACCATGACCGTGCGTGTTACGGTTTGCATTACTGGATGTGCTTGCATTTGCATTTTTGTTTCTGTTTCCTTTGGTGTTATTGTTGCTGTTACCATTACCATTTGCATTTACAATTGTGGTACCATGACCGTGCGCATTACGGTTTGTGTTTCAGTACACGTTTTCATTTGTGTCTCTGTTTCTGTTTCCTTTGGCATTTTTCTTTGCTGTTACTATTACCATTTGCATTTCCAATTACGGTACTGTGACAGTGCGCATTATTTGCATTTCTGTATGCACTTGCATTTGTGTTTCTGTTTCCTTTGGCATTATTGTTGCTCTTACAGTTACTATTTGCATTGACAATAGTGGTACCATGACCATGCACATTACCAATTGCTTTTATGTACGTGCTTGCATCTCCGTTTGTTTCACTATTTGCTTTGGTGTCACTTTGTGCTTGCATTTCTGTTAACATTTGCTTTACCATTTACATTTCTGTCACCATGTGTGTAACCGTTAGTGCTTGTGTTTCCGTTGCAATTACCATTATTGTGTCAGAAAAAAACATGTGATGGGCACACGGGGCCTCCAAAGGCTCCATGCTCCCACATTCCATTCACTATTATAGTCCTCATTCTCAAAAAGAAGGGAAATTCATGGCGAAAAACTCAATGTATTGCATCTGTTAGGTTGTTCCACCCCAATGCCAGTTGGGGTGGTCTGGGGTGAAGGGGCTCTGAACCAACACCAAATTTCTCACTTTTGTTGGTGTGGAACAACCTAACTGATGCATTAAACAGAATTTTTTGCCATGAATATATATGTGTTCGTGTGTGTATATATATATATATATATATATATATATATACACACAAACACATACACATACATATATTAGCTACATTTACATTTTCAAAACATGAAAGAGTACCATTCTAGTCATGTGTCGTTTGTTATTGCACAATAAATCACTGTATTCATTTCTTCCTTATTTTACTAGCTTCTAATAAGTATAATGCCAAATTATTTAAAATGCCAAGGTGCTCTGCATTAAATAGAATATCAAGAATATAATGTGTTGGTATATAAAAAGCCTTCAACAATTTAGACAAGGAGACAAAAAAGACATAACAGAAAAACATATACAAATATAAAAAAATGTATAAATAGAGACATAAATTACACACAACTATCTAAAAATTGAAATACTAATTTCTATGTACTTTATACTTGAGCATATGTTAATAATTCCATTTGATTCAGTCTAATCTTGATTGCACATTCTTGATGTTATTTAATATCTTTACTGTTTAAAGTGTATCTAAATACATCTGACCTTTAATGTAGATAAATGCACAGCTATGCATTTTGGCAGAAACAATAAAAGGGCCACGTATAGGTTAAATAGCAAAATCCTTAGAGAAGTTATTGATGAGAGGGATTTGGGAGTGAGGGTCCAAAATGACCTGAAGTTCAATCAACATTGCAGCCAGGTGGTAAAAAAGGCAGGGAATATATTGAACAAGGGAGCACAATATGAAACTGGAGGGGGGTAGATTAAGAGGTAATGTGAGGAAGTTTTTCTACACAGAAAGGGTAGTCGACACATGGAATAGTCTGCCACAGGAGGTAGTGGGGGCAAGCACAGTGGAGGGGTTTAAGTATTCTTGGGACAGGCACAAGGGAAGCCTGAGAGGGGAGGGAGTGATGACAAGCCTTTGATCACATAGGATCAGTGGCCACATACAATGTATAGGGCCTACGGGCAGACTGGATGGGCCTAGCATTCCTTATCTGCTGACAATTTCTATGTTTCTATGCTTCAGGGCATCCTGTAGGATCCAGCATCTGGGTCACGTGTGTTGTGGTCAAACCCAAGGAGGAAGGCAATCTGTAACAAAAAGGAGAGCACACACAAAGAACACATCCTGTATAGAAATGCTAAGTACTTGTTCTGTAAGCTTTAAACATCTCAGTGTAGCATTGACATTCTTGAACCACAGTCTGAAACTCCCTGCTGGTTTTCCGGGGGGGGCTATACCTCTCTTCCCCTTCAATGGGCTGGTTTACCCCTATGTCATGGGTGAGAGAACAAGGAGGGGTTCCTCACTGCCAGGTATGTTTGCTTCTCCCACTCCTCCCGAAGATGAGGTGTATAACCTGTATGCATACGAACATACAAAATTTGCCAGCAGATAAAGGCCTAGAGGTCTATCAAGTTTGCTCGAATGTGCAGCTAGCACCCCTTATTCTGCAGCTGCCCTTCCCTTCCACCCTTCCCCTTCATTAACCCTCCCGCTTGTCCTGTTCCATCCTTGTTTGAAGCAGTCCACTGTTCTACTGCATACCACTTCTGCAGGTAACGCATTCCACCCAGCCACCACCCTCTCTGTAAAAAAGTGTCTCTTCATCTCCCTCCTGAACCTTCCTCACTCCAGTCTCATATCATGGCCCCTGGTGACCCTCCCCTCCCTTACTTTGAACAGCCCCTCTGTACTCGTCTTGTTTATTCCTTTCATGTATTTAAATGTTTCAATCATGTCACCCCTGTCTCTCCTCTCCTCCAGTGAGTACATGTTCAACTCCTTCAACCTCCTCTTGTATGATAGGTCCCCCAGCCCCTTGATCATCTTTGTCGCCCTGCGCTGCACCCCCTCCAGTAACTTAATGTCCCTCCTCAGATATGGATGCCAGTACTGCACGCAGTACTCCAGGAGCGGTCTAACTAATGACCTATACAGTGGCAGAATCACCTCTTCCCTCCTCGAGGATATACCCCTTGCAATACACCCCAGCATTTTGTTGGCCTTTGCAGCTGCCTTCCTACATTGTGCCGAGTTGTTCATTGACCCTGTAATGAGCACACCCAGATCCTTCTCCTCCTCTGTCTGGGCTAGCTGCACTCCCCCTAGCTGGTAACTCCTCCTTGGGTTCTTCATCCCAAAATGCAGCACCTTGCACTTTTTGGCATTACACCCCAGTTGCCAGGTGTCTGACCAGGTTTCAAGCTTTGCCAGATCATCCTGCAACCCCTGCCATCCCCCTAGGTCATCCATCACTGCGCCAACCTTGGTATCATTAGTAAACAGACTGATCTTGCTCTTGATGTCCCATGATATGTCTGCAATGAATATCCCAAACAACACTGGTCCCAACACCGAGCCCTGTGGGACACCACTCATCACTGCCCTTGGGTATGAGAGCTCCCCACCCACCACCACCCTCTGTTGCCTTCCTGTAGCCAGTTTCCTACCCATCTCACCAGCTTTGCACCCACCCCTGTACCTACTAACTTCCTTCCCAGCCTTCCATGTGGCACCGAGTTGAATGCCTTACTGAAGTCCAGATACAGGACATCCACTGCATGGCCCCTGTCCAGTTGCCTAGTTACCCAGTCATAGAACTCGAGCAGGTTGGTCGGCAGGATCTGCCACATGAGCCATGCTGTCTGCTGTTCTGTAGTCCTTTGGCCTCTAGGAGGCCACCAGCCTCTCCTTCAGGATAGTCTCCATTAGCTTACCCAAGATGGATGTGAGGCTCACTGGTCTATAGTTTCCCGTTCATCCTTGGGCCACTCTTGTGGAGGGGCACCACATGAGCCATCCTTCAGTCCTGAGGTACACACCCGAATGTAGTGAGGCATTAAATAGGGTCTGCAAAAGGTCCTGCAAGGACCTCTGCCAGCTCCTTCAGTACCCTGGAGTGGATGCCATCTGGACCTGGCGCCTTGTCCACCCTCAGTGCCTTCAAACCCTCTCGAACTCTGCCCTCCATGATTTCCTCATCTGTCACCACTTCCCCCTTGCTTCTGCCATTTCTCCCACCTTGGGTGTCACCCCCTCTTCTCTTTAGTAAATACTGAGCAGAAGTACCAGCATTCCTGAAATTTGTGGGTGTCATTACTGTGTAAGTGGGAAAGCCTAGCTGGGCTGGCTAATGAGGCAAGGGATGAGAGGACTTCACTCAGTGTGGTACAGTCAGGGATCTCCATTTGCAGCAATGCTCACTTTTACTAAGGTTTCCCTTTGGGCCTTATGTCTTTCCTACTGCTTTGCCTGCCTGCAGGGCAGTTGCAGTGGCTGCACTCTACTCTGTCACTTTTTTTGGCATTTATTCCCTACTTGCCCTCAGCCTCTGTCTTACCTCTTTCTACATTTCTTTTGACTCCCTAGTCTAGCATCTCCTACCTATTCAGGTCAATGCTCCATGACAATTGGGCTTGCAACCAATGACCACTGGAACTATAACCCAGTAACCACAAGGCTTATTCTGCAATGACTATCAGGGCTTAATTCCAATGACTTCCAGGCTCTCGCACAAATGACCATTGAGCTTACACCCCAATGACCACTGGGTTCATACCAGATGACTACTATGTTCAAGTCCAAATGTCTCTCAGGCTTCATCCCAAGGATAATGTCAGAATGCAGTATGTATTGCCCTCCTGGTATCATACTACACCTAACTGAGCTCCTTCAGGGCTTACTACTATATTCACCCATATGACTCCTTACTGACAAACCCACTTCCGACCTGTCTTTGTCTGCACTCTTTCCTCCTACTTCTATCTCCACTCCTCCTCGATTAGAGCCCAGTTTTTCTAAGATAGCTCGAGGGCCTAGTTTGATAGGGACAAATGTTAGTCAGATTTATTTTCTATGCTGTACATTGTACTGTAGGTGTAGCCTGTTGTTCTGTAGTCCAAAGGTAGTTTACAGCATTTGTCCTATAGTCTGAACATAGTGCAAGGGTGGAGCCCTCTCTAAAGGCTCCTTTGATCATACAACTGCAACTCTGTGACACCCTACACATAAAACCCAGGAAGAGTTTGAGAAGCTTGTTTGCTTGCCACTGATTCATCCACTGCACCTGCTGTGTACTTGCCTGATCTCTACCGATACCCTTTCCTATAGTGGTACCTTGTTCCCAGGAACATTCTTCCCTAACCACATGGGTGGAGCCCAGCACATAGTGCTCCTTTAGTTACATGACTGCAATTCTGTGATACCCACCTAGATTTAGGCTACCTAGGGGTGTGCAAGTTGAGCATTTGTCACTAGCAGAGTTCAGTTACTCTCAGGACAATAATCTTCCTTGTTATGGACATTGAGCCTTCTTCCCCCAAGGGTGCAGCCTTCTCTCATGGTCCCTTTACTTATGCAATATCACCTCTGTGACACCTTCATGGAAGATCATCCCATTAGATTGGTGGAGTGAGTTCCCTACTCCCTCCAAGGTATGCCAATGTTCTGTTTCTTCCTCAAAAGCACAAAAGCTTAAGCCATTTGCATTAATGTGCTGGATTAGCAGCTTTCTCATATTGACTTCCCACACTCTGGAATTGGTTCCCCCCCTGCACCCTATGGCTCCCCCCTCCTTTCTCACTCTTAAACAACTATTAAAGCTCTATGTTCAGCCCTCCTGCATTTGTCAGCCCACCTGGGTCCCCTTTTGATATCCTCTCCCCTGCAATTCTCACTTTCTCCTGTAAAAATTCCCTACTTGCTTTTCTGCCTTTGACCAGCCTTCTCCTACAGCCTCTCCCCCCCATTACCAGCTGTCCTCTAAACCATCTTCCTTTTTTCCCTCACCCCATGCCCTCATTTCACCTCCTCTACCCCCTCCTGCCATCCTTAACTAAGCCCTCTTCCCCCTCTGCTATTATCTCCACTCTACCCCCAGACTCCTGTCTTCCCTCTGAATTTATTATACATGCAAATAATTTGACCCTAGTTACAGTTATCTCTCAGCCTCACTTTTGTACTCGCTGCTTTGCAAATTTTTTGCACGATTAAGTTATGTTTGCTTTGACTACATTCAACTATTTTCTAATTCATTGTTTTCATTTTTGTACCCTCTCTCTATATTGTCTCCCTCTTTCCCTGGGTCACACCTGGAAAACAAGCTCGGCTCAGTGTGCCTTTCCCGGTTACCAAAATTTTAAATAAATAAAAATTTGAGTTGCCCAGCTCATTCCTTTATTTTCTTTGCTCCCAGTTTTCAGCATCTCATAGTACACCCTGTGTTGTCAGGAATCATAGGAAAACCAGAAGCAGTTATAAAATTCAAAAGTAGACTTTTATGATCTTCAGTAACAGTAAAATAAAAATAAAATTGCTCAGGCTAGCTCTTTACAAAGGCAGTACAAACAGAGAAAACAACATTGTTCATCTGAGGGTTTCTTTTCAATTTCCGATCTCAGTCTCAATCTAACAAAGATTGCTCTTTTTATAAGAAGTCTTTGCCTGTCAATTAATTTCTGCATCCTGAGCCCATTAAGACACATACTGTTTCTCACAAACTGTATTAGAACTTTATCAGTTCCTTTCCTTGCAGGTGTAGTACACTAGAACACAGAGCACAATTCTGAAAAGTTCCTGGTATGGTGCAAGTGGCTTACCCCACAAGGATGGCACAAAGTGCCCCTTGCACCAAAAGTTGCACTGTGAATGATTTTCAAAGGCAGCCTGTGTGAACCACTGGCTGCCTGCACTAAACAGGGCTTGCGCCACCCGTGCATCACAAAATGGCCTGCAGCATGGCACTAGGGGTTTGTGGCAGACACAGGCTGCCAAATTTCCTAAATTGGGGTTCCCAAAATTCTATCTGAAGGCAAGTGTCTAAGCACCCTTAGACCAGCCAGAGCTGGTCTAAGGATACTTTGAACTTTGTCCTCAGGGAGAGTTGGGCAATCTGCGGTGATGTGCGATGGTCCTCCTCTCCAGCCATGATCCACTCATTATTATTAATAATAATCACTGGTGATCTAGCAGACCCCCAAGCCCTGATCCCTTGTTGTTGCAAGTAAAGATCCCTTGTGATCTAGCTGCTCCTCCAAACTGAAATCCCCTTTTATTATTTGAGAAAGGATTCATCCAAAATGTGTCAGGCAAGATGTGCTTTTTTATGCCTTAAATTAAAGCTGTTTACTTTTGAGACATGTGCCCTTGTTTATTTTTGAGGTTTGTGTGTGCTGACTTTTATGTTTCATTTCTCTTATTCAATCCTGTCACTCTCTGATGAAAAAGACAGTTGCATAGCATAGCGAAATGGTAACCTAAAGGTTTGGATCCGCAGACGTTTGCTCCATGGGGGGGGGGTCCTCTCCTCCTTGTTGAAGGTCATAAACATTAGCTAAGTAGATTCCATTGTTAGATAACCACTGGTCAAGTTGGGATTCACATGGTGGTTGCTCACTAAGTACAGCTGTGACCTTCCCTTGCTCCTTGGTGGAATTATGTCCTGACGGTTTGCTATGACTTCAGCTTTGAGCTTTGGGTCATCTTTGCTCAGAAACTCTTAGCCAAGGGACCTCACTTCTTCACACCTGTAGTGGTGGAATCCTCCTCAAGAGGGTTCTGTGCCATCGTACCCCAAAAGGGTAGTAGTTCCTCAAGAACAGAGAATGTGAAAGGCCACAAAAAGCAACCATAACCTCTTCCATTGTAGCATAAGCACCACCATGTTCCACAAGCATCCTACACACTTAGTCATTCACCGAGTCAGTGAAACATAATCAGTTTGTTGCCTGCCAGATTGGTCTCTGGTGCAATCTTTGATGATTGAATCTCTTGCCCACTGCATGAGTCCCTGGATGGCAACCAGTCTACAAGATTCATGTCTGTCTGAGATTGAAGGAGAAAGTATCTACATAATTGGCATTAAAGTTTAACTCCCATACTTCCGACTGCTTCTTTAATCTAAACAAGTCCAGACAGAAGCAGGTAAGTTCTTTTAAATGTTCTCAAGCAGGAGTAACGGTCCCATGGACTTCAATGTTAGACTGGAAAAAATGAGTAAGACCATGGGTCGAATTGTCAAAGGGTGGTGCAGGGCTTGGATCATTGCTGGAGCTGTGCCATTCCCATTTGCTGCAACAGCACCTGATTTTACAATCTTGGGAGCAGCTGGTGTCAAATCTTGGGCACAAGCTTCATTAAAATGTTGCTTGATATTAATGCAAGCTAGACCACAAAAGATGGTCTAGCAGGTGTCAATTACCACCAGAGATAGAAAATCCCTTTAGACTGCCACAAGACCAGCATGCCATATCTTTGGTGCACCCAGGCCTTGTGGCCATCTCGATCCTCTGAAAATCTGACCCTATGACTCAATCTTATTGAAAAAAAAATTTTTGACAGACTTCCGGAGACATCAAGACACTGTGAGCAGCCTGCTAGCTGAGCTCTGACTGGGAATCATGTTAAAACCCTCTAATTTGCTCAGTTTTTCAAATCTACAACAGCAAAATAGTGCTGGAGGGCAATTCCAATTGTGAAGCATACAGACTGGGCTTCCTTGCACTTCGGTTCACCAGATGGGAACTGATTCAGTGTTGTGGGCTCTGACACTGAGAGCTCCCTGCCACCACACAGCACCTGACAAACTAGGAGAGATGCAGTTACACCAAGTGCCTCAACCCTTCAGTGACAGATGGACATTTTACTTAGTGAGCTTTGAGGCTTTAGAAAGGAAATGAAGTTCATTACCTTTGCTTTGGACAAGGACATTGGTAAACTGGAGCAGGTGTTGACTGGCCTGGACAACCAGATTTCTCAACAAGATGGCTGCATCAGCACTGCCGAGCAAGCTACAATTCAACTACATGATACAGTGCAAGCCCTGGAAGAATGCATGGACAATGCAGAGTTTTCAGCTAGGTGGAGCAACCTGCATCTCTATAATCTGCCCAAAGGCACTGAAGGCTTGGACATAATGGCATTTATTCATACATTCCTCAGACTCAGCTTCCCAATCCCTACAGAATTTAACTTAAAGCTGGAGCAGGCCCAACTTACTCTTAGGCCAAGACCTATTGATCCTGGGACCCAGCCTTGCTCTATAGTTTTCTGGTTTCTCTGCTTATGGGGAAAGGAAAAGGTGCTTCATTGCTTCATTTGGCATAGCAGCAGAAAACTGTTACATACAAAGATACCAGACTATACCTGAACAATGATGATTCTAATAATGTTATGGCCAATGGAGGCCTTATAATCCTCAAGATATCTGTTTTTGTGCACCATATCCAGCCCACATGATCATTTATTTCCTAGATAGGACTCAATCTTTTGACACAGCTTAGGGAGCAATAATGGAACTAAAAAGAGGGATGTGGAAGTTCTTCTTCAACTACAATGCGAATCTCAAGAACAGTCTATTGCCTAAAAACTAGGAAAAAAGGTGTGGATTAGAGTCAGCCCCAAGCAACAGAAAGCCCAGAGACAACAGCAGTCAGTGGATGCTATCTGGGATATTGTCAGGTACCTTAAAGCATCCACCTCTGGTTCTGACACTATGACTGCAAGAACATCTCCAGCAAAGTGAATCCACATGCACCCCACTTCTTTAAGGTAGGTCTTTTGGGTACTTAGTGTCCACCTCCAATCCTGCTCCCCCTGATCACCTGATTTCTTGTTTAGCCCCCCCTCCTCCCATGGGGTCTGTGCTCAGCTTGTTACCTCCCCTGAACACTCCACATATCTTGGTTGGGACCCCAGGATGGTGCTTTTGCCAGGGTACCTTTGTGATTGCAGTTCTCCTGGGAGATTCGATGTTGCTGCCCTCTTTTGTTGCTGTGCTCACTTCAGCCCCTGGGTCCTTGTTTGCTGCTTCTGCTCCTTGTAGCAGCACCTGTAGAAGACAAATTTCTAATGGCCCTCCTCCTGCCCAGAATACTGCCCTAATACCGTGGGCCAATGTGTGGAGTGGCTACCCATGACTGCATGTACACCATTATGGTGGGCCTGAAGCATGACAAGTTAGCCTATATAGGTGAATTTATCCAGGTGGGTGGGCTCTTTCTAAAATGTCCTCTAGCATCCTAAGCTGAGACAATGAACAAGAGGCACAAAGAGATGTCATCAGGCAATCATTAGTAGATTACTGGAATAGCTGGGTGAGTGCTTGCCCTATGTTTTGGGGGTGAAGGTCGGGGTATGGGGTAGTTGAGGACAGGGATAGCTTGCTCTCTTGAGGGATCAGGAGTGCCCACAGACCTGCCATCACTGGGTTTCCACCACCATGGAGAGACCACCCTGCTACAGGACACATACAGGAGATTTCAGATCAGCTTTTTAGCTGTACAAGGTGAACTACCCTTTATAAAATTATGGCGGAGTCCAGATCAGCACTCTCTTTAGAACAGGGGTGAATCTGTCTAGATGAACATATACTGGGACAGGAACAGGCTTCTGCCTACTCATTATTGGTATAGTTTTGCATAGATCAGGAGGAGCGGTGGGGCTCATGTTCTGGCTTTCTGCCAATGTACATGCATGTGATTCTCTATGTTCATTTAATTGCTCACCATATCTGCAGGAAGGCCATGAATTGTCAGTTTTTTCTAGATCTGACTTACAGTACAGAGCCTCCATAAGCCTGGGATGTATGCTTATACGTTCTGTTTAAATCAGACCTCATCTTTTATTTGATGTCGCTTGAGAATTGGTAGGGATGAGAAACTACTTCTATGTTGTAGCAATACCAGTTTCATGATTGTGCTGCAACACATCCCCCACCTACAGGATGCTTGACATGTTTACTTTCTGCAGAAGAGGCTGGATCCCCCAACCTTTCATAAGTAGTACTGGTTATGATATTCATGGTTAGAGACATGGTGTCTGCCTTTGTCATCCCATTTCTAGCCGATTCTGGCTGGAAGCCCCTCTCAGGGAGGCAGTACACCCAGACAGGCTATTGCTTAGTCATAGAAACAAAGAAACATAGACGCTGATGGCAGAAAAGGACCACAAGGCCCATCCAGTCTGCCCATTTTTTCTACCTTATGAATGTGCCATAGGCCTTTACCCTGTCAATGACCTATTTATTCGTACTCATCTATATTGCTCCCTTATACCTATCCCATGCCTGTTTAAAGCCCTGCACTGTATTCATATCCACCACTTTCTGAGGTAGGCTGTTCCATGCATCCACCACTCTTTCTGTCAAAAAGAATTTCTTCACATTATCCCTTAATTGGCCTCCCTCTAATCTTATGCTGTATCCTCTTGTCCTGCTATTTTTCTTTTATTGAAACATATTAGACTCTTTCACTTGTTAATGCCCTTCAGATATTTGAATGTTTCGATCATATCACCTCTCTCCCTCCTTTGCTCTAGGGTATGCATATTGAGCTCCATTAATCTGGCCTCATATGTTTTCTGATGCAGTCCCTGCACCATTTTGGTTGTCCTTCTCTGGACTGCCTCCATTTTGTTAATGTCCTTGTGCAGGTGTGGCCTCCAGTACTGCACAGAGTTCTCCAGATGGGGCTTAACCAGTGTCTCGTAAAGAGGGATTATTACCTCCCTCTTACAACTTGTGATACCCCTACTAATACACGCCAACATCCCTCTAGCCTTACCTACTGCTTTAGTAATCTGTTTGGATGATTTCAGGTCAACTGTGATGATGATGATGCCCAAGTCTCTTTCTTCCCTTGCGATTGAAAGCAACTCCCCTCCCAACCTATAGGTAGCTTCAGGGTTTCTCTTCCCTATGTGCATGATCTTGCACTTCTTTGTGTTAATCCCCAATTGCCACTCTTCAGACCGTTTTACCAGTTTTTCCAGATTTTATCTCATTCTGCCCACCCCATCTGGATCATCTACTCTGTTGCAGTGCTTGATGTCATCTGCAAATAGGCAAACCTTATACTCCAGTTCATTTGTAATGTCACTGATGAAGATATTGAAGAGGACTGGCCCCAGGACTTATCCCTGAGGTACCCAACTTGTGACTTGCATCTCTTCTGACTATATACCATTTACCACCACTCTCTGTTTTCTGCCTGTCAGCCAGTTTGCCACCCAGTTGACCAACTTCTGACCCACCCAGAGCCTGCCTAGCTTATTAATCAAGCTTCTATGTGGAAAAATATTAAAAGCTTTGCTGAAGTCAAGGTAGGCAACATCAACTGTAACCCCTTGGTCCACCACTCTGGTTACCCAGTCAAAGAAATCTATGAGATTAGTTTGACAGGACCTTCCTGTTGTAAATCCATGCAGTCTTGGATCCTGTGCTCCTATGAATTCCAGGTGTTGCACTATCCTTTCTTTAACGAGTGCCTCCATAATCTTGAACACTACTGAGGTAAGACTGACTGGTCTGTAGTTCCATGCCTCCTCCCTGCTGTCACTCTTTTGGAATGGGATCACATGAGCCCTTCTCCAGTCTTCTGGGACCTCTTCTGTGCTCAGAGATTCACTAAACAGTTCTTCTAATGGCTCTGCTAGTTTCATCCTTAGCTCCTTTAGTACCCTGAGATGTATGCCATCAGGTCCCATTGCCTTGTCCATCCTACGCATAGCGAGCTCTTGTAGGACCCTTTCTTTTGTGAAGGGACTTGTGCACACCTCCCTCCCCCTGTGTCCATGGTGCCAAGCTGTGGGCCCTGACCTACTTTCTCCTCAGTAAATACTGAGCAGAAGTATCTATTTAGAATAGATGCTTTTCCTTGGTCCTCCTCCACACACTCCCCCTCATCCCATTTGATCTTAGCAATACCCACTCTGGACTTTCTCCTTTCACTAATGTATCTATAGAAGTCTTGTCCCCTTCTTTTACTGTTTGTTTCCTTGGTTTGTGCCTTTGCCTGTCTTACTACCTTCCCTGCTTCCCTTAGGGAAGTTTGGTATGCCTCCCTGTCTTCATCCTGCTGTATTTCCTTATATTTCCTGAAGGCCAACCTTTTGGCACTGACCTTTTCTGCTACTGTTTTTGAGAACCAAAGTGGTTTCTTCCTTCTTTTGCTCTTGCTTTTCTCCCTAATACAATGGAATGTTACTTCAAGTATTGCATCCTTAATACTCACCTACTTTGCCTATACCCCCTTTCCTGTATTTCTTCTTGCCAGGACTAGCTTAACTCTGTTGGCCATCTTATCAAAGTCAGCTCCTCTGAAGTTCCATAGTTGTGCCTTGGAATGGGGTGATTTACAGTAGTTCTAGTGGCCAAATTGAACCATATCATTTGATGGTCACTGGCCCACAGGTGACCTTCTACCTGGAGATCTATGATCCTTTCCCCATTAGTCAGTACTAGATCCAGGATAGCTCTGTCTCTTGTGGGATGTTGTACCACTTGTTTGATGCACTCTCTCTGCAGAGAATCAAGTAGACCCCTGCCTTGGAAGCTACAATGTACAACCCAGTTGGATATTATGAAACTTTAAAGTGTTTTTTGCTAGAGTATTTTCTAGTTATCTTTCTTATGGGTGCTATACCCCAAGCATTTTTCGCTATACACTCATTGGATCGACTAGTTGCTCTCTTATTCTTAATTGACTCCCCTGTCCTCTTTATACTCTGCTAAAATGTGGTCTACAACTTGTAGTGGGTGGTGTGGCTGGGGGAGAGGATGCTGGTGATTGCCAGCATACATTCCCTGTATCGTAATGTCTCACAAATAACTACCCAGAAGATCCACATTTACTCTTTCAATGTGAACAGGCTCACCAGTACCATCAAAAAGTCCAAGACACTCCACCAAATCAAATGAGCCAAACTGGACCACCTATAGTTACAACAGACTCATCTCGCCACCCCAGAACATACTAAACTCCTTAAATGTGACTTCTCTGTTGTGTACTTCTTTTCCTACACCAAGGGATGGAGAAGGGGAGTGACTAATTTAATTCCACAGCATGTCCCATTTCAGCAACACTTGACTTGGGTTAAGCCACAGAGTGGCTGATCCTGGTTCAGGGCATTTTGCATGGTCAGGAAGTGATCTTAGGTAATATATGTGTTTCCCTGGGTCAAATACACCTATGGACAAATATCTGCAGCATATGGTGGTCTCCCATACCCAGGGAACCCAGCTTCTAGTTGGGGACTTCAATATTGCCCCAATACCTGCTTGGGATTCCTCCAGCCTGAAACATCTCGTGTAGCCAGTGGCTCATACATTTTTCCATAGATTTGTACAGGAAGTGGGATGGGTGGATTTTTAGAAATCTCTTCACCCCCAGAGATGTGCCTTTTTCTTTTACTTACATGTCTATGGGATGTATTCCTGTATTGATCATCTCTATACACAGGTGAAGACTTTTTTTTAAGTCTCAACTTGTACTATGGGAGGTACATACAGTACACCACTTTCAGATTCATGGGAAAAATGTACTGTAGATTGATTTCTTTTTCTACTTACCTAGCTATGAGTCTCTCACCTCCTGGTCCACATCATCTTCCAAAATGCTTGTTTCATCCTTTTTAAACATAATCTGCAGATTTAGTTTACGTGCATATCTATGTAAATCCACCAGTGTATTGAACTCATTAATATAGTTAGTGGGGATGAAAGACAGGAAGAATTAGAGAGGATCATATTATTGACATGGAACTGGTTGTGAATACTTCAGATTATGAACTTACAGTGGCTGAACAAAAGAATTTAAATAAAGTTGTGTCTTTTATCCCCACTAACTATGTTAATGAATTCGATACAGTGGTGGGTTTATATAGGTATGCACTTTAACTAAATCTGCAGATTATCTTTAAAAAAGATGAAACAAGACCTGGAGGTGAGATATTCAGAGCGGGGTAAATGTAAAAAGAAATCAACCTACATTCCTCCCATGAATCCAACAGTGGGTGTGTTTCTAAAAATATGTGAGAAGGAGGTCAGCAACCTGATGAAGAATTTACCAAAAACCAAGACATCATAATGTTACCAAAGAAGAAAGAGAGGCAATGAAAATGCTAGAAAATAATGACACCATCACCATAAAGCCCACCAACGGTGGTGGTGGTGGAAGGGGGGTCTTAGTGGTGATGGGGAAAGATGAGTACAATTTTGAACTTATGAATCTGCTTAATGATGTCTCATTCTGTACCAGGTCGCAGGTGGACCTCACTAAACACTTCAAGAAACAAATTGATGTACCTTTGTATGAGGCAGTGACTGATTGGATTGTTACTACAAATTTGTGAATTTCTTACAGTAGAATGTCCTAGGAATGCTGTAATATAAGGCCTTCCAAAAATACATAAAAACTTACAATCACCACCCATGAGACCAATAGTGTCCAGCAATGGCTCACTGACCAAGCCTGTGGCTCTCTTTGTGGATGACCACATAAAATGTGTAGCTGACCTGAAGAAAGCTTTACTCAAAAGAGACCAACTATGGAAAAAGGCCCGGAAATCGCATGCCGATGCAGACTGGTGTCTCTTTAGTACAGCTAGGAATGCCTGCACGAAACTCGTCAGAGAAGCCAAGGTCAACTTTTATCAAAATGAATTGCTATCTGCATCCAATAGCCCTGCCAAATTTTGGTCTACCTTAAAGGAACTGTCTGGACATTCATCAGGTACTGTACTACCTTCCAAAATTACCATTGACAATGCAACTATCACTAACAAATCCGAGATTCTTAAAGCCTTCAACAACCACTTTGCCCCTGCAGGCATGGCATTTGATAATGCACCAGTAAGCAGTCTACATCCACAGCTCAAAGCTCAGCCGCCTGAACCAAGTAATAAAGATATGATCTTCTCCTTTTCCCCAACTACCATTAAGGAAGTTGAAGACCTTCTGCCACAGCTAGATATTATAAAAAGCGAAGGGGCCAATTCCTTTGACCCATACTTTCTAAAAATTGCATACCATATACTTGCCCCACCTATATCACACCTATTCAACTTGTCCCTAGTCCAAGGCTCTCTCCCCGCAGAATGGAAAACTGCTCATGTCATCCCACTATTTAAAGCAGGAGACCCAAGTGACCAAACAATTATAGGCCAATCTCTTTTACCAATACTTTGAAAATGATGGAAAAATTGTGGATATACAGTTGAGATCATTCCTAGATGACTCCTCATTGCTTAATCCTATGCAGTCCGGCTTTAGAGCAAAGCATAGCACTATTACGGCATTGGCCAAAGTCACTAATGACTGACAACGGGGCCTTGACAATAAAAAATTTGTTTGTGCTGTGTTTCTAGATCTCAGCTAGGCCTTCGATACCATCAACCACTGCCTACTTCTCTCCACCCTAAAATTCATAGGCATGGACTCAATCTCATTGGATTGGTTCCAGGACTACCTCTCTGACAGGCAGCAACAAATCAAGGCTGAAGGTGAGTTTCCTCCACTCAAACCAATATAAATAGGAGCCCCACAGGGATCCATACTGGCCCCTCTGCTGTTCGCCATCTACATTAACAACTTGGATTTGAGAATCAAGGAAGCCAGTATACACCTGTTTGCCGATGATACGGTGATCTATCTAAGCCTTGATTCTCCTGTAGCCGCATGCTCAGAATTACAAAAGGAATTCAATACACTGCAGAACCAGCTTCTCCATAAAAACTACTACTAAATGCAAAAAAAACAAGGCTATGATCTTTTCAAGTTATAGCACTGGGGCTCTACACTGCTGCTGCTGGTATTTCCTCCCATAACCACCTTTAATACTAGGTGAAAAGCTTGAATTTGTACCTAAATTCAAATATCTGGGCATATGGCTTGACAACAAACTATCCTTTTTGGAGAACACAGAAGTTCTGATGAAAAAACTTAGGCAGAGGCTTGGCCTCTTTTTCAGAGTTAAACACTTCCTAACTACAGAAGGTAAAAGACAGCTTGTTCAATCTACATTCCTCTCATTAATTGACTATGCTGACATTATCTATAGCCAATGCTCCATCTCACACCTTGCAAAACTGGATGTCCTGTACCATAGAGCCTTAAGATTCATAACCGATCTCCCATCCTCCACACATCATTGCTCTCTATATTCAGCAGTAGGGTGGCCTTCCCTGCAACACAGACGGTATAGAAATGCAGCCCTCTGGACACTTCAAGCCCTCACTAACAAGCTCCCAGATTACATTGTTGCCTGTCTCCCCTTAAATCCAATGAGTAACTATGACCTCCGAAGCCATTCACTAGTTTCTTTGAAAATCCCCAGGATCAGTAACCATTTTGGTAGGGCTGCCATAAGCCATACGCTGCCCACACTCTGGAATAAGATACAAAGATCGTTGAGACTTACTTCTCCTGTCAGTATTGCCCTTTTAGGACTATTTATGACAAAGCATTCGCCAAAAACTGTAAGTGTTTCCACAGTCACTAGCATTCCTGTGGATGGTTCCCTCTCTGGTTCCACCACACTCAGCCATGAACCTAGCTCTATCTTTCCCCATTTAACTAGTTACTAATCAGCTGCCATACTGACCCTCGGAACCTTGGCACCTCTTTTTCTACTCTCCTGCCACCTCTGAAGCAGGAGATACAGTCTTCACTGTGGGTCCCTCTGTAACCTAGGACCCTCACCCAAGCACCTAAACAGTTACTGAGGGCTGAAATGAAAATAATTGTACCCTTCCATGTAGGCAATAATAGACATGATACCTCAACTTCTATGTATATGAAGGTTGTAAATACTGCAATAATGTTATGTAACACTTGTAGGTTCTCTGTGAACAATTGGAATGTATATATTGCACCTAACATGTTGCTGTAAGATTGTTTTTTTTTATCCTGTTTCTCATTTTGTATACTGCACCTTATTGTATGTATGTATATTTGTCCTTGACCACAGCAGGTCCACCTTGTAAATGAGCTTGCTCAATGGTGATTGCCTGGATAAATAAAGATTTGATTGATTGATTTAGAAATCCTAGCTGACATTGAGGTTGAACCTGATTGGATGTTAGCAACTTTAGATGTGACATTTTTGATACTGATATACCCCATGACCAAGGCTTAGAGGCATTAAGATAGACTTTGTGTAGGAACAATACCTGCTCTGTGAGGTTTATTGAGTTTTTATTGGGGTTGACAGAACACATTTTGAAGAAAAACTTATTTTTATTTGGGATACAGATTTTCCATCACATCAAAAGTATAGCAATGAGGGCAGCAATGCCCCCAAATTACACAAATATTTTTCTGTCTGAATGGGAAAACATAGTCATGTATGATCCTACCTGGTCACTATGTCATATTTTAATAGCATACAACAAAAGGGCTAAAAAGAAACAGCGTGGTACATGACAGCGAGTGAGTGCAATACCGCAAATGGTTCATGCATGGTACTGCATCATCTCACTGTCCCAGGCAAAGGATAAGACTTCTGTTGGGATGGGCTTCCACTGAGGAGCTGCCTTGGCTTGATGAGATGAGCCACTGGCAGCAAGGGATGCAGGCATAGCATTTGGGACTTGGTTCGATTCTTAATCTCAAGACACATAGAAATTTAATTTTTCTTTCGCACTTTGTATGATATTTATTTTAAACACCTCCCCAGAATTAGTTATTTTAGTTGGTGGGTTGGGGGAGCAACCACCCCATAATGGGGTGTGCAGGGGGTGGAGCCCCTTACATAAAAAAGACTTATGCCTCATGCAAGAAATTGCACTGTATTGGCAGCGTGTTATATGCATGTGTATAATGTCTTGTGACATTATGACCCCGTGCCATGTATGATCCAGGTGCCAATCTATTTTTGATCACCTGGATTTATACAAAACAATTATATTATTAACAACATATTTAATTATCTGGAAAAGCAGTTTGGAAGAGTTAGAGATGTTTTTGTTGTATTTAGAAAAGAATAATAGTAATTTATAGTCTAGCAAAACAGCTAGTCAGACAGAAGTTACATTTCTGCACTTGTTTTTAAACAAGAAGACAATAGGAATTTAGTGACAGATTTGTTTAGGAAACATACAGACAAAAACAACATGCTACACTATAATAGCTGCCACCCAGACATATTATTACTAACATCCCAAAAGGTCAATTTATGAGAATTAAAAGAAATTGCAGTTCCACAAATTATTATGAACAGGGATCCAAGATTTTAACTGAAAAATTTGAAGCTAGAGGGTATGCTAGTAATTTTCTAAGTAGTGCAAAGGAAACAGTAGATGCCATGGACAGAAGTATGTTATTTGACTCTTAAAAATAAAAATAAAAGAGGAGAATATAGTAAACAGGATCTTAATTTTATTACAACTTTTTCATTGCAGAGTGTCCAGTTGGTAGAAATACTGAGGAGAAATTTGCACATTTTGGAAACTGAACCAGCTCTTCAGAGAACTGTAGCAGAAGGTCCAGTCATCACCTATAGAAGGAGGAGCAATCTCAGAGATTGTGTTGTCCATAGCACTGAAAAAGTGGAAAAAGTGGAGCAGAATTTGAACAATCCATTGCCAAATGGTAACCACAAGTGTAGAAACTGTTCTGTATGCCATCATTCAGAGTATGGGTGGGAAAATAATTTTCTATAATAACTTAGAGCTATGAGGTGAACTCTTTTATTACATGTGGAACAGAAGCAGTTGTTTATGTGGAAGTATGCTGTTGTAAGTGTTTCCGTGTAGGAAAACTAAAACTAAAACTGAGATTCCACATTATGGAACACATTAAACACATTAGGGCTGGAACAATGGAAAATGCCTTGGCTCTCTATGATAAGGACAAAGGACCTGCCCATAATTTTCCATTAGTGGGCTATGAGAAAGTGACTTTGGACCCCTATGGGTGGGATATGAACAACAAATTGCTATGTTGTGAGACATTTTGGCATCATAAGTTAAAGGCAGGCAGCTATCCAGGTCTTAATGAGCACTTGCAACTGGCACCTTTATCGAACAAAAACTGAACTGCAGAATAACAATATAGTGAATATGAATCCCTGTTATTTATCATCCTTTGAATTATTGTCCTTTGAACAATTCTTGTAGCTATATTAGGTAGCATTTTTTAGGTAGTGTTTTTATATATTTTATTAATGTACCTTATATTAAAACTAGTGTATATTAGATCTATTGAAGGGGGATGGGTGAATGTGCCAAATATTTATTGTGAATTTTTAGACATAAATTAGATTTTGGTTTAGTATGAAACTGTTTTGTATGATATGTACTAGGTAGCCTCATAGCATATGGTGCAATTAATTATTAATTATTATAGGCATTATGCTTTTTACATATTTTTATGTAAGAGAAATTTTTACTTTAAATGTTGTTATTGCACATATAAAAAGCATCCACTGGATGCTGATATTGTCTTGAAAATGTGCTAGAGCAGCATGAAACAATGACACATGCTTTAGGAGGGGGTGCTACAAAGATTGTTGTTAATAAATTTATTCTTTAACATGTCCTAGTAGTGGAGTGGACTTTATATTAATACATGCAGCTGTGCAGTATTCTTTCCTTGAACAACTCTGTGTGGTTTGAGTTAGCCCTAGGGGAAGAAAAATTGCAAACCAAGACAGAGGTTTTAAACTTTAGAGGAGCCAATTTGACAATATGAGGGATGTAGTCAGAAGCAAGATGTTAAGGATCCTTGATCATTTAGATGTGGAAGAAATATGGGGGCTGGTTAAGTTAGCCTTTTTAGAGGCTACCCGAATGTGTGTAAGAACAGTGAACAGCAAGAACAAACACAAAAAAAAATATGGTTCAGTAACCAGTTAAGGACTGCAATCAGAACCAAAAGGGAGGCCTACTGGAACTTTAAAAGGACTCAGGAAGACAGCTCATGGGAATCCAATGTTCAGAAGAACAAAGAATATGGTGAAATCAGCTAAGGCAGCAATGGAGCATCGCCTTTTTGTGGAAGGGGTTAAAGAAGGGAACAAACACTTTTCAATATATACAAGGAAAAAGAAAGAAAAGAGGAGGAATAGTTAGACTCAGAAATGATGACAGAATAGTGGAGGAGGATAGGCAGAAGGCCACTGTTCTGAACAACTTTCTTTGGTCAGTGCTCACCAAAGAACATCAAGGCCCAGTACCAAACAGTGGCATCAAGGCTGCTGACAAAGGTGTTCCACAAATGGAAGCACCATCAATCACATACAGTAGGGTTAGAGAGGCCTTGGATCAACTCAGGGAAGACAAGTCACCAGGGCTTGATGGAATACACCCAAGGGTGCTAAAGGAGTTAGCAAGTGAATTGTCAGGTTCCTTAACACATTTATTCAGCAGATAACTTCAGATGGGGGTAATACTGGGGGACTGGAGAAGAGCTAATGTGGTACCTCTTCACAAGGGAGAGAGATGGGAAGAAGCAGGCAAGTACCGACCGGTCAGCATTACGATAGAAGTAGGGAAACTGTTGGAAACCTTAATAAAACAAGACTTGGTAGAGTACCTAGATAAGAATGATCTGCAGGATGACAGGCAACATGGGTTCATGGCAGAAAGGCTGTGCCAGATGAACCTTATCACATTTCTCAACTGGGTCACTAGGGAACAAGACAGAAGCCACCAAGTCAACCTCCTTTACTTTGATTTCAGTAAGGCCTTTGATTTAGTGCCACACAATCACCTGCTGAAAAAGTTATAGGACCTGGGTCAGCCAAGTGCATAGTGTATTGGGAAGGTAACTGGCTTAGGGACAGAAAACAGGGAGTATTGGTCTACTGGGTGAGGTCAGATGAAGGCATGATTACTAGTGGTATGCTCCAAGGCTCAATGTTGGGGCCAGTCCTGTTTAATGCCTTTATCAGTGACATTGGCATAGATATTCAGTGCAAAATTGCCATATTCATTGACAATACCAAGCTTAGACAAAAGATTAACAGTGAGGATATGGTTAAGGACCTACAGAAAGACC
This sequence comes from Neoceratodus forsteri, assembly GCA_016271365.2. Classification (NCBI taxonomy): domain Eukaryota; kingdom Metazoa; phylum Chordata; order Ceratodontiformes; family Ceratodontidae; genus Neoceratodus; species Neoceratodus forsteri. Next base: position 956,065,480 of record CM057454.1, on the reverse strand, counting down.
TACAGAGGCTGGAAAGAAGGTCCAATTTCTGGCAGCTGAAGTTCATTACAAAAAAACATAAGGAAATGAATGCTTTTAAGTAAAGGGAACTCAAGGACAGTGTACCACCTCAACAGAGTCCAACTCATAGCCACACAGGAAGAGCAGTACCTTGGTGTCATCATAAGCAACACTCTTAAACAGACAAGCCAATGCAACAAAGCTTATAGCAAGGCCAACAAAATGCTGAGGTGCATAGGGAAGGGATTCAACAGCAGGAGGAAGGAGGTTATACTGCCACTGTACAGGTTCCTGGTAAGGCCACATCAGGAGTACTGTGTCCAGTTTTGGAGTCCACAACTGAAAAAGGATATAAAGAGGTTGGAGGCTGTTCAGAGAAGAGTGACCAAGATGATTCAGGGCCTTCAAGATCACTTGTACTAGAAGCATCTGGAAGCATTAAATATGTTCTCACTAGAGACAAGGAGGGAGAGGGGAGATATGATTGAAACATACAGGTTCCTGAGAGGAGTAAAGAAAGTGCCATCCTCGGACCTGTTCAACAGAGTATCTTACTCTAACACTAGAGGGCATGAGTGGAAGTAGAGGAGGGGAGCTTCAAGATGGAGCTTAAGAAGCACTATTTTACAGAAAGAGTCATGCAGCCATGGTATAAACTGCCAGCTGAGGCAGTGGAAGCAAAGGTTGTGACATTGTTCAAATGGGGTGGGACAAGGCTGAAGAATGATCAAAAGAACAGGAGCAGAAGGAGGGATTAGGCAGAAAGGGATTAGGTCCTGGGATCTGGGAAGGTCCAAGGAACACATGGGTAGACTTGATGAACCCTTGGTCTCCTTCTGTCGTCTTTTTTCTCTATTTCTATGAATTATTACCAAGAATATAGTGCAGTGGCAGAGGGGAGTGGAGAGACACTACTGTGTTACATGGAGACAACCTTATGTGCTTCAGTTCTAACTGTGGAAGGGGACAGTTTAGGTATCCTGTTGAGTTTTCTAGCTGCTCTCTCTCTGTGCAGCCACAGAAGAATTGCACGGAATTTCTATGCAGCCCTAGAAATAGACAGGAACTCCATCTTGGAGGACACATTGCATTTCTACAATCAGTCAAAGCAGCAAGGTGAAACCTCTCTAACACAACAAGTACAGAAAGTGTGAACAGACTTAGATGCAATCTGTCTCCAGTGTATGGAAATATCTCTAACATTTCTCAGGTAGAGGTACTATGAAATATGGCCCGGCCTACATGCCTACTAGCTTAGCAAATCCAGAAGCAGAGATGACAAGCGACTATTGCCTCTCTTCTGCATCCAACCACAGGCATCAGGCTCATACAATTCTATGAAATAGCAGAGTGTTTCCATACAGATTACCTTATGTTGTACACTATGGAAGCTGAGGAAGCACTGGAGAGGATGTCTGCCTTTCTGGTTACTATCTCCCTCCAAGCCTTCCCCTTGAGAAAAGCACTATTTTAATGTGCTCAAGTTCAATAGAAGAAATAGATTCAGTTATCTGCAAATCAAAACAAATGAAGGTCCCAGGCCCAGATGGGTTTCCACAAGTTTGCTAGAGAGCTACTCATACCACCTGTTTAGGCCTGTTTTAGGGATGCATTGGGTGAGGGAGAGCCGACCCCATCTTGGTCTCAGGCAGCTATCTCGGTCATATTAAAATCTGAAAAAAACTCCATGCTCTTCTTATCCTATCAGCTGATACCAGTTTTGAATACTGATTGTAAATACTTCATGGCCAGTCTGGCATACTGGCTGGATAAACTACTCCCTACCCTTATTCGTAGAGATCAGACTGGGATTACACTATCCAGAAATACTACGAAGAACATCAGACGGACCCAGTATCTACTGTATCAGATGAACAGCACCCCAACTGCCTCCTTTCTGCTCAGCTTAGATGCCAAAAAGGCATTTGTCTGGGTGTCTTGGCCATTCCTGTAGTTGGTGCTGGGGTGGCTGAGATTCCTGATCTCTTTTTTTCACCTCCTGCAGAAGATTTATGCCTTTCCTTGGGTTTGTATAAAAGTGAATGGTCACTATTCAGAGGACTTGGGCTAAAAAAAGCAGCACTTGGCAGGGGTGCCTACTCTCACCACTGTTGGCCTATATAGAGCCCCTAGAGCAGGCCATATGTGACTCAGGCCACTCTGAAGACATTTATTTTGCAGGAGAGGAGCACTGGGTTGCCCTTTATGCACATGATGTGCTCCTTTATCTATTGCACCCTGAGACAGACTTTCCAAGGGTTTTCCCCATTCCAGTACTATGGTGAGGTCTCAGGATACTGAGTAAATAATAACAAAACTGAAACCCTTAGCTGTCTTATACTCCATCCCCTATGATATGATTGCAATTCCCCTTTAACTGGGATCTCAAAAAACTGAAATATCTTGGGATACAGGTGACTCATTTGCTCATAACTGTGAACAGGGATAATTATCTTCCTTTTACCCAACAATTGACCCAGGACCTCTCCTATGAGGAACTCTCCTGTTAAGAATAGCCCAGAGACTGCAGGTGATATGCATGGTTATATACCCTCGAGCCTTATACTTATTCCAAAACATGCCAATAATCATGGAGACTGGAACAGAGAAATTTACCATTTTGTGTGGTGTGGACAGTGTCTACATATCAAACTAAAGATCCTAACCCTTCCAAAGCAGTGTGGGGGACTACTACTGCCCAATTTGTGATTATGTTACTGGGCCACTCAGCTTTGGTTTATGATGTATCATCACTTGGGGTCTAATCCTACAGCATGATTAGAGCTGGAGAGGGAGTTCATACCAAATCCAGACTATGTCCAGAATGTATACTATGCCTTCACCTCACATGAGGCATTGTGGAGAGGCAACCTCTGATTATGCTACCAAGCCCAGATTCTTCATACAACGGACTCTACATCTCACCCCTTTGTTATGTTACTATTTCTGATTCCCCTTCTGGAGGTTTTCTCACCAGCCACATTAGACCCAGGCTTTTGCAATTAGAACAGATATTCCTTGCAGTACCTATCACAGTTAATCCAAGATTCTGGGATAAAATCATTCACAGAGCTGCAGGAGGAATTTGGGCTGTGCTTGCAGGACTTTTATAGATTCCTCCAACTTTGACACTACATGCAAGAATTACCTCTGGATACATGTACCCCAACCTCCTACCCAGTTATTATTCACCTTTTCCTAGTATTTATCCAAAACAGACCTTCAACACATATGGTTTTGCAAATATATAGAGCACTCCAGGAGTCTTCATGTGAAGGCACCATTGAAATCGCGCATACATGGGAGGACAAAATGGGTGTACAGGTCTCACCAGAGGATTGGTAATGTGCCGGTATAGCCTCCTCTAACTGATTCACATTAGTGGAGGGACTATGGGTAGAAGCAGCTAGTCAGCTTTTTCTGAAGTCTGGTCATTACTGCTCACTAGGGAGATGTCCACACTTCTTCCTGCTGGCAGAACTGTGGGGAGAGCCAGGCACACCACACTCACATTATATGGTCTTGTACATTACTCTTACCTTTTCTCTGGAAGCTGGAGGGAGAGTTCTCCAAGTTCAATAGAAAACCTTTTCTCCTGTTCAGGGAACTATTTCTGTTTCTCCAATATCTGAGAAGATACAGAGACCTGAACACTAGATATCTGCTTTGGATTTTGGTAACAGCAGCCAAAAAATGTATCACCTGCTTTTGGCTCACCCCACAACCCCCAGATATACCGTCCTGATGCAAACTAGTTAGACAAATATATACCATGGAATATATTACTTTCTTTCTGAATAATCATTTAGAATCCTTTTCCTTCAGATGGGATTTGTGGCTCTTGTACACAATGGCCAAGGACACCACATGGTACCTAAATCACTTTATATTGTTCTAGGATCGGTGATTCCAATCACCCTGTAGTATTGCATTTGAGATACCTCCAATCCTGTACATCATTACCTGGTACTGTATATAGGGATGACAAATAATGCCCCCTAATGACAAAACAATTCTGAGGGGACCCAGTCTATATTTTCTCTGCTGGGGACTGCAGTCTACTGCCCCTTGCAGGTATCCTCTTTCCCAGCTGCCACACAACTGAAAGACAAGAGTGGGATGATTGACTCCAACCCCCCCTGTATAGTGCATCAAAACTGTCCCTTAACAAGGGGACCCTGTCATTTTTTTTTTTGTTTAATATACTTTATTGCAGTTTTCAATAAGTGTAAGCAGATAACAAATGACATATATATTGCCCATTGTTCGAAACAACAATTATAAACCATATATAGTATAACCATACAATTCGTAACCTATAGCTTACTGAATCCCCCTCCCTATCACCCCCTCCCTCCCTTATTCCCCAGTCTGCCACCTATTTAGTAGGTTAAAACCTTACGTAAAATAAATTATCTAAGTTGCTGGAGCATTGTTGAACTAAAAATTCAATCTCCCCTGGCCCATTAGTTATTTATTAGCAAAGTGTAGAGAGGCTCCCATCTCTTTGCATATTTCTTGATGTTTTTGGACAATTTAGCGATCGTATACTCTGCTTGCAGGGCAAACATTATTTCATGAAACCATTCTAGGTAAGTGGGGATAGCAGTGTCCTTCCACCTTCTTAATATAACATTTTTCACACATGCCGATATCAAGGCCATATGGGCTCTCTGGTTGCCCCCAGGTATTAATGTATATTCTCCAATTATACATGTTTCAATTCGGAAAAAGCCTGTCAAGGTCAATAGGGGATTTAACCTGCTGTCTATACTTCGCCAGAAGGTAATTATTTTCTCACATGACCATAGCATGTGAATCATATCAGCAGTCTCCTGTTGACATCTAGGACAACAACTGTTGTGCTGGAGGCCAAATCAATGTAGTTTGAGTGGGGAGTAATATAAGTTGTGAATTATACGAAATTGCATATATCTATATTTATCCCATTTAATATACTTATATAGGTGTGCCCAAACAAGAGACCAGTCAGTAGGACTGGTGAGGGTCCGGGAGATCTTGTCCCATTGAGTATAACAGTGGTTGTCCGTTGTTTCCATCGTTGATCTAAGAAAATTGTATGAAAATGATATTACATGTGAGAGAGGGATGGTATCTAGATATGGAGTTAGCCTCTTAGAAAAAGAGTCATGCCATCCCTTTGCCCCAAAATGCTGCCTTAATGAATGTACTAGTTGCAAATATTTGAAAATTGTGGTTTCCTCCCAGTGAAACCGAGCACAGCCTACTTGGAAAGAGATAATCCTCTCGATCAAAAATAACTGTTCCGACTCTCTCCACACCTATCTGGGGCCAGAATATCTGGCCTTTTATTGGTTTGCCAGCGATTTGGAAGTTGGGATTACCGAATATGGGCTGGGCTATATCCTTCACTCTATCTGTTTTAAGGAAGGCGTTAAGTTGTTGCTGAGTCCGAACCAAAGAGAATAAAGGGGTATCTCGCAAGGTTTTGGGAAATTTCCTTAGTGGGATAAATGGTAGGGCCTCTGGTGTCCACCCCATGTCCCGCCAAAGATCTTGCTCTATCCTGACCCAAGAAGGTAGGTGACAATTATCTTGACTGGGCCGTAGTCAATATCGGACTCGAGCCAAGTGTATTGCTAGGTAGTAAATATAGAAGTTGGGTACCTGTAAACCACCCTCTGATTTTCTCATTGTGAGTTTTAGAAAATTTTTCCTTGCCTTTTTGTTTTGCCACATAAATTTGCTCAAAATACCATGGAACTGAGCAAGCCATGAGTATGGTAATGTTAGGTTCAACATTTGAAGTGGGTATAGCAGCCGTGGTAATACATTCATTTTAATAACATTAGCTTGCCCCCAAGGAGTTAATGGTAATTTAGACCACCGTTTAAAATCCTCTGTCAGGTTATGAACCAGATTGTCTAGGTTAAGTTGTCGCATAACTTTTGGGGAGGGGTGAATGTAAATACCAAGGTATTTCATCTTGCTCGGGCTCCATTGTAACCCCAAGTGTGTCACCACGGCTTTCATTGTATATTTATTTAGGGGAAGAATTTCAGTTTTGTCCGGATTTAACTTATAATTTGAGAAGGCTTCAAATTGTGTTATAATTTGGAATACCTTGGGCAGCGAATGCCTAAGATTAATAACATGTAGCAACAGGTCATCTGCATAAGCTGAGACCTTATATTCATGATGACCTACTCATATACCCCTGATCATTGTGGAAAGATTAATCTTTCTAATAAGAGGTTCTAAGTATAAATTAAATAAGTAAGGTGATAGGGGGCAGCCTTGCTGTGTGCCTTGTGTCAGGGTGAATGGGCAAGACATAACGCTGTTACATTGTATTCTGGCCGATGAAGTAGCGTATAGTTTCTTAATCCATTTTATAAATTCCTCTGGTATTCGGTATCGGGGAAGTAAAAGAAAAAGTTATTCCCATGATACTCTATCGAACGCCTTCTCCGCATCCAGAGACACCAAGGCGGCAGAAATGTCCAGGTCCCTGTACGCGGAGAGGAGATATGCCAGTTTTCTAAGATGATCTGAGGAGTGTCTATTTTTAATGAGGCCTACTTGTTCAGGGCTGATAAGATGTTCCCACACCTGGGCAAGACTTGACGAGAGAATTTTGCCTAAAATCTTAAAATCTACATTAATAAGGGAAATTGGTCTGTAGTTGGACATTCTGAGAGGGTCTCTGTTAGGTTTTGGGATAAGAACTATAGTGGCTGACGATAATGAAGAGTCTGACAGACCATTTTGAAATAGATAATTAAATGTATCGAGTAATATGGGTGCTATGATGTCTTTTAAGGCCTTGTAAAAATTGGTTGTGAAGCCATCCGGCCCAGGTGACTTGTCAATTGTGAGAGAATCTATGGCCTTACAGACTTCAGATATTACAATAGGGCATTTTAATAAGTCTACCTGTGAGTCAGAGAAAACAGGGAGTGTAATTCCTTGAAGAAATGAGTCCATCTGACATAAAGGATAATGATTAGGGGGAGCTGTGTAAAGTTGCTGGTAGTATTCTTGAAAGGCATTTACAATGTTTAAAGGTGAATTAAGGAGAGTACCTGAAAGGGAGTAAACTGATGGAATTATTCTCTCAGCTAATTGGGTGCGTAAACATAGAGCTAATAATTTACCCGCTTTCTCTCCTTGATCAAAATATTTGATCTTTGAACGTGTAATCATAAACTCCGCTTTTTCGGTGAGTAGCTTATTATATTGAGCTCGAAGAGATTCCAGTTTAACCCAGTCATCATCTGGGGAAATTGGGGAAAGGGACTTTTCTAGTTCGGAGATCTGACATATCTTTAAAGATATTTCAGCATTCCTTTGCTTATTACGTATGATTGATAGGCAGATTATTTCACCTCTCAGGGCGCATTTGAGGGAGCCCCACAGAATGTCTTTCTTGGACACGGAGGTGGCATTGTTCTCCATATACATATGGATAAAATCTGTAACGCTCAATAAGTTTATCCAATTTAGAATCTGATTGTTAAATCTCCATGTTCGTTCTCTATGAATATTTTGGAAAAAGTTAACTTGGAGGTAAACCAAACGGTGATCTGAAATAGCCTGAGATGAGTATTGTACTTCAGTGACCCCTGAGTTGCAGTCTATAGATAAGAGAAAATAATCTATTCAGGAGTAAGTATTATGAGGTGTGGAATGAAAAGAATATTCTCTCTCCTCTGGGTTCACAGTCCTCCAGGGATCTATTAGTCCCAAGGTGGAACTTAATTCATGTAGAGCTCTCTGACCGGGAGATAAACATGGCCTGGTGGGCCCCGATCTGTCTAATGTGTTTGAGAGCACTGCATTCCAGTCACCCCAAGTAAAGTTGGCAATTTGTCCAAGAAGTTAATATGGTCATTATGAAGTGAAAAATTGTGGGTCGCCTGAGTTCGGGCCATAAACTAAGCCCATTATAACTTCTGCATGAATCACCAGGCCCTCACTATGACATATCTACCTTCAGGATCTTCTATAGATTGCAGCAATTGAAAGGGCACCCTACGGCTATGAGAATAGCTACACCACCTCTTAGTTTCTTTGCCCGCAGCATATACTTGTCCACCCAATTTCTACGAAGTAGCATGAGTTTATAGATTTAAGATGAGTCTCTTGGAGGAAGGCTATGTCAATCTGTAAGTTTTTAAGATGAACTAGAATTTTGGATCGTTTAGCGGGAGAGTGCGCTCCTTTAATGTTCCATGATCCATATCTCATTCCCATTATGGATCTTGATTAGGGTGGATTAGTAATTAGCCAGATAAATTTACTAAGACAGTAGTGGTATATTAAATCAATGTATTGGTCCCTGGTGGCAGACAGCGCCACCCCTCATATTTTACCCCACCTACCCCTTCCCTGTACCCCCCATAACATAAGAAACTAAATTTAAACCGTAGTAACATGGATATATCATCCGTTCCCCAAAGTCATAACAATGTAAACATATCCAGTAATATAGATCAAAATCACTAGTCTCATCAACCCGAAGAAGACAAAAATTACTAATTGTGCTAAGTATAAAACATCCATATACCATATATAAGCATAATTGCAACAAATAACCACACCATGGGTCAGATTTGACTGTGATATCCTTCCCTACACGTCTGTAGCACATAATGCGCTGTCAGTGTGCCGGTTGCTGACTGTCCACCCCCCCCACAAACACTGGTCCCCCCCTTAAGAGGCTAGTTTAGCTGTCAAATCCATCTTGAACCCTTTGGTGTATTAATAAACAAACATAGTATGATGAACTTAAATGCAGGCGTTAGTTGGGTATGAAATTTTATAACCCAACCATTACACAGGGAATGTAATACGACCTGCTCCGGTCTGGCCCCTAATTATGTTGGCTCACCATAACAAACGTGTAAAGCCCATTGACTGAAGTAAGTCCCCTGAAAAAAAAACAAAAAAAACACCCCTCCCAGGGTGCCTTCCTATTTAATCTTGGGCTTTCTATGCATGGATAGACCTGGGATGAGTAAATTCAATAAGAGGAAATTCTTTCCCCCTTAAAACAGCCTCAGATCCAATTTTATCAAATAAGAGTAAAATAAGATATTCGAGAGTATCACAGGAAATATTGCAATTACAGCCTTTCCTGACAAAAGTAAAAGTCCGTCTTGCACTCCGACCAAGGCTCCATAAGGTTAAATGAGAAAACGGAGTACCAACGCAGGTTGAACATTCGTTTGAGGCGCAGCATTTTTTAAAGTTTAGTGCAAGAAGCAAGGCAGAAAGTTCAAGTCCCGCTGCGTGCCCCTGTATAATTTGGCTTTAGCATCCCGCATGTTCTGGTGTTGGTGAAGTTTCCACATCCCATTCCAAAGCAGACTTTCGTTTTTTCCAATAGGGCTTTACTACATCGCAAACCCTAATCCGTAGCACGCCTTTATGGGGCTGAGAGGATCTATCTATTCCTCTTGCACGGTACTCGTTCCCAATCTCATCTCAGTCCAACCAACTATAATATCTCTGTGAAGCTTTCTTGATCGGCTGAAATCTGTGCTTGAAAGAGGAGATTAAAATAAAACCCAATTTGCACATTGAAAAACCATTGCTCGAAATCTGGTCTCTAACAGGATTGCAAAATATAACCAAGACTAATGTATGAACTAGTATTTAAAAAAAAAAAAAAAGGGAGCCACAAATTAAAGTCGCAAATTCAGTGGGCTTGCTTTCCAGTGCTTAGACTATGACTGGGGTAAGGGTTCAAAGCCTACTATGTGATGAATTACATCTTCAATTGTGAAATCTTTCAATAGTAATCTGTCTATAGCCGTTGATAGTCCAGGACACAAACCAAATCCTCGGCTGATGTATATTTCAATGGGCCACGAAGAGATCAGGCAGGAGGGATTGCAGGGCTGGAAGTGCTTGCAGGGCACCTTCAAAATTATGCCAGGAGCCAGCTACATTTACAGAGAGACATGATGGATATATAACTCTGAATTGGATCCCGGCTGCAATTAGTTTTGTGACAATTGAATGATATTCTGCTCATCTCTGTCTAATGGTGACTGGTAGGTCTTGCGTGAAACGAAGTTGCCGACCTTCCCACAACACTTGATGCGATTCCTTGGTCTGCTTCAGTACATGCCATTTGTCTTGGTAATTCAAAAACTTTATAATAAGTGGTCGAGGAGGTTTTCCCACTTCGGGTTTGGGATGCAAAGAGCGGTGTGCTGGCTCAATAACATATGTAGAATTGTTAGGAGATGTTCCGGCGACTTTAACTAGTAATTTTTGTATGAAAGTGATGGGCATTGCACCTTCCACATCCTCTGGCAGACCAATTATAAGAATGTTATTTCGTCTGCTTCTTCCCTCTAAATCTTCCAACTTAGAATATATTTTCTGCTGTTTTGCTTTGATATTTACTATATCATTTTCAGTCACCGTTACCCGCTTCTCTATAGATGTTATGCAAACCAGGTTATCTGATATGGCTCTTTTAGTTTCTGCCAGGTCACCCCTGAGTGATTTTAGCTCCGCTGTCAGTTCTTGCATAGCGGATTTAAAAGGTTGCAGCTCTTTGATGAACCGTTTTTCGGTTAGTGGAGCATTTGATTGCATATTGGAGGGACTGCTAACAGGCTTCTGCATAGCCCCTGGCTGGGATTTCGGGCTCTTTGCTCCTTTTTCCGGCGTAGACGGAGGTATGTGAAGTGGAGGAGCCTGTCTCATTTCGGCCTCCATTACAGGCCTAGGCCAGGACACCCCTTTGCTGACACGTACCAGAGTTTCCCCGTAAATCCAAAATATCTTCCGATAATGGTTAGATGGTGAGTCAGGTTAGCAGCAACCACTTTTTCAGCTGGTTATAATGTTTGAGGATTTGTTAAATCACAGGAGAAACAGCCCTTTGGGAGGGAGGTGATCAGCCGAGCTGCTTCCACTACAGCGTCATCACGTGACCGGACCCTGTCATTCTGTACCACAGAGTGCTGTCTCTGCATTTCATAAATGGGGAGAGATGTAATCACTTCTCATTCAGGCCTCGAAGCTTCAATTTATTTTCTATAATCACAATATGTCCTGATTTTAAGAACTGAAGATGTAACTGTTATAGACCACAGAAAATACTTTTTCCAATAAAAGTTATATTAACAAGAAAAACAAGAATCATTTATTTTCTTTTTCTACTTTCTTTTGGATACCAATGTTTCATTGGATTAACAAACTTTATTAGAGTTATACAGTTGAAGTATCTGCACAAACTACACAGACAGATAGATAGATAGATAGATAGATAGATAGATAGATAGATAAGAGATAGACAGACAGACTCACACATACATATTGTACATCTGGGATACAGAACAGGGACCTGTGGAATAAATTATTTATTTTCACAAGAGCTTTTTGATCTTAGGTAACCTCACAAGTGGCGTAAGTCATGAGTGATGCGCCCAAGGTCAAACAACTCAATTGAAAAGCAGTCATTTATTCCACATGGTTCCTGTTTTGTATTTCATTTATGTAATAGACAGGGACCATGTGGTGTGAGTTATTTTGGTTTTAGCTTTTTATTGTTTTTTAACTCAATAAACTATGTGGGACATTTTGGTGAAGTGGCTCCTGTCCCTGTTCTGTGTGCCCTATTGCTATGGGTGTTGTTAAGTACACACCATCATGATGCTGACACTGATGCTGCTGCATAGCAGCTGATTGTCTTTGGTGCTGAGGAGCCAATTTTTTAATGCCAAGATAGTGGTGTCGCTTAGCGAGAACGTTCAGTAGCTTTGTTCATGGTTATAAGCAGAGTGCTTTACTGTGTTAGCAGTCTATAGTTGTAGTTGTACTACAGTGCACTACAGTGGAAGTCATGTAAAAGTTGACCAATTCAGCACAGTGTGTGTCATTGTGCAGTACCACTGTACATGTCATTCAATGGGTAGCATGCTAGCACACCACTCGGTATACCATGCTACTGGTCAACATTTCCACGACTACCACTGTAGTTACAAGGGAAAAAAATATTTTCTGAGTATTTATGTGTATGAGCATGATGTAGGCACTGCAGGGATGGCTATTGCTATGTGGCAGTTTTGGTTTTCATTTAAAAAAATGCAATTTTTTTTTGTCCAGAGTAGTACTGTACACTGTCTGATGCAAGCAATGCAGGTGGTTGGAGTGAGAAGAAAACTGTTGGCAGTTCTTCAGTGGAGGCAGAAATAAGGTATTAAAAAAAGTATTTTTTTTATTTTCAGCAGATCTCATGATAATAAGGCAGTCCAGGAAGAGGCATAGGGCAGCATTCTGAGAGGAGAGAAATAGTGGTGGCAGGTATCAGCGAGGGCACTACAACTTTAGACAGGGAACAACAACAATTGAAAAGATAAAAGCACATATAGGAAGAAGAAGCTCAATAGATTACAACTGGAGGAAAAAAGCTAAGAATCACATGCAAGGTTTGTTTTGTGTACTGAGCATGAACAGTGATCATAGTAAGAAATAGAGATGCAGCGAAGTTTAACTTCACTAGCATAGTAGAGGCAAAGTGGCCCACTCTGCCTCGACATACAGCTATGCAAAGTGCCCATTGAAATGCAGCACTTTGCCACTTTATGTCTTAATGACTTTGCGTTATGATGACTTCACGTTACTTCTCTTTATTTTCTTTTAAAGGCGCAGTGAGTGAGCATTGTAACATCCCACAGATCACATGGCTCACAGTCTGCAGGTCATATGCTTTGGGCAGGAAGTTAATCATGCAAGACAGTGAAAGACTTTCACTTTTGCCTTACCTAGTGTGGGAGAAAGAGTTGCTTTTGAGAGGAGGCAGAGAGATTGTACAAAATATAAGCCCCGTGTCTGAACCAGAGCACCTTCCGGACTAGTCGTCTCCTCCCTGATGCAGGAGCTAATGGTGCCATAGAAGCATCACCTCAGGTGGCACCTAGCAGTGTCCCTCCACCAGTGTCACCACCTGCCATGGCCCCTGCACCAGTGGCTCAGCAGGAAGTGAGGGAGGAGCTACAGCAGTAGCAGCAACAGCAGCAGTAACAGGTTTCCCCACCCCAACCCCAACAGAGCACCAGCAGCAGCCGACAACAACATCTGAGCCCCCCCACCTGTTCCTGGCCCTCCCCACAGCTCATTAGTGTGGGAGTTCTTCACTAAACTGCCTGTGGATACCAGTGTATTGAAATGCAATCTGTGTGGTGAGGTGGTGCTCTGTGGTACAAGGGAAGTCATCTGGGCACAGGTGGTCAGTGCACCCTCCTACACAACCACCACTATGCAGATTGGCAGGCCAAGCTTGCTGAACAGGACAGGAATGCACCTGCTGACCCTGCTGAGCAACAGTGGCAGCACGGCCTTCACCTGCACATGTTGTCAAGAGAGGGCAGGCCATGAAGCAAGCAACTGCTCCACAATCTACAGGTGACAGTTTCAACTCTGCATGAATATCTGCCACACATGCCAATTTGGACCTGATGCGGAGTGAACTGGGCCATGTGAACTACTGGACTGACAATGTGGAGCAGCAATTGGAGTGCATGGAGGTTCACCAACTCCAAATAATTGGCATGCTTCAACTGCTGCTCTCACACCATAAACTGGTCATTGGTTTTTGTTTGTCCTTGCTCCCACCACCCTCTCTGTGAAAAAAATAGTTCCTGATGTTGCCCCTGATCGGTCTCCCCTTATCTTCAAATGTTGTCTCCTTGTTCATGCACATCTCTTTTTTTGAAAGATACTACCCTCTTGTATGTTGTTGATTCCCTTTCGGTACTTGATAGTTTCTATCATGCCCCCCCCCTTTCCTTGCTGTTATACATATTAAGCTTTAGACTCCACAAAATTTGGGAAACTGGATAGCTTGTTGCCATGGGTTGAAATTGGGGTAATACTCATGCCATCAGCAACTTCACTACCACCAGCAGGGACAACAGCATCTCCAACCATGATTGAAGCTACTGACTGTGCAGTGGAAAACATAGTCGGGGAAATCCCTTTACTGTTTTTAACTATGCACTTCTGCTGCATACTACCATGTCCATGGCCACTCTTGCCACTGGCAGCAGTGCCATGGCCATAAGCATCTATGCATGCATGTCTCGTTACAAGTATTTTTTGGGATTACACAGAAAATTTACAACAAATTGAGATTTCTGAAATATGGAGTGGATGGGAAGCCAAAAAAACACAACTGTGGCTTACAGGTGCAGATTGGGAACTAAACTGATGAAATTGCACAGACACAGATTGCATACTATAAAGAAATACAGCCGCAAAGGCACAAAAATATCTTAACCAATGGTCACACAGATCCCAAACTGGAAAAATAAATTATATCTTTTGCTGGTTTGGGGGGGCGCTGCAATAGCAGTCCAGTAGCTAGATAGAAGAAAGCAGTAAAAAATACCACAGATGGATAACCGATTTAGAGTGTGGTGAATACTTTGTGGTACAATAAAATGTATCTGACTTGATGGCACACACACACACACATATACACCTCACACACTACAGGTAATGCACAGAAAATTTAACAGTGCAATACACTATATAAACAAATCTTTTAAACAGAATGAAAATATGCACTGCACCACAACAAACAGAAAATAATTATCAAAAATTACTTCAGGTATTACTGTGTGTACATAAACACACAAATACTAACACACACGACTAGTACAAAATCACTAGAAAGACTGCCTTTCTCATGTGAATCTCATTCCACCACAGATCTTCCTGAAGCACACTTCAGCAGTGCCTGTCAGTACACAGGGTGAATTTTCTAAATTAACGTTAAAAATGCACACAAGAACAATCAACACTTGATGATCTAAGCACATGAGGGTTTCCTACAGTCGATGTACTAAATCTGGAAGAAAATAATTTCGATCAAAAGTGATTTTTTAAAGCTTTTTCGGTGGTTTGATTCTCAGAGCTCTGACAGCAAACTGTCTCCAGCTTTCCACTACACACACTACGCAGAACTGCGGCTGTGCAAGACAATATAGAACCCATGTGGCCTGCCATGTCATGAATCAATACAAAATTCACCTCAAATAGCAATAAACAGGCAAAGTCCATTAAAATCAATGGTACTTCATGTTAAAATTAAGGGGAAAGCTGTAACACAAGATGAAGTAACACGAAGTCCATTGGAAACAATGCACTTCATAGACAGAGTAATACACTTCGCATTGTGGAGCACTAAGCAGACTTGGGGATAATATGCAAAGTGCTCCACATAAAGAAGTGGGAGCACCTTGCCCGCCTCTAGTCAGAAACACATAGTTAAGTGAGCAGGAGGGGGAACAGCTGCAGCCTGCTTCATAAAGAAAGGTAGTGACAAACTGAAAAACAATGTATTTTGTAAAGAAATGGTTACGTTGACTACCTAATGATTTGTATAGCAGAAAAAAAGGTTTGTGAGGCTGACGCTGTAGAAAGGATTTGGTGGTTTACAAAGAAATGAAAGTTGAAGTGTGGGAGTAGTGCCAGCCAGTCAGGGGGGAGGGCAGAAACATACCTACTATGCACGTAAATGCACAGTGACATGTCTGCTGTGTACATAAATGCTGATGACATGTCTACTATGTACATAAACAGAATTTATGTACACATTAGCTCAAATATCAGCAATTTTGTAATTGGTTTTGTATCCACACCTGTAGTGTAAATATAGATTTATATATATATATATATATATATATATATATATATATATATATGTGTGTATATATATATATATATATATATATATATATATATCATACAGGCGCAGTCACGCCTGTGTATTAAGATTGTGTTAGCACTTCTATCTTAAACTCAAATATTTTCACCTTACTAACTTTGCCCCTGATCATCCTCCAATTTACATGAAATTTGGAAAGCCCAGCTTCTCTGCCAGGATCTCTCAATCCTGTAAATTTCATGTAGATCAGTGTGGGGTAAGCAAAGTTAAAGATGAGCAAAAAACCTCAAAAGTCTCATGTTTTGAAAATTGTAAGATGTTTTTTGCCACCCGATAACTTAAAAAATAGGAGCATTTGAAACCTGAAACTCTCAGGTTTGATAGAGGTTGGTGCCAGGTGTGTGTGTTTGCATTTTTTAGGTCCCTCAGTTAAATTGTTTTTAAAATATTTAATAAAAATGTTCTATTTCTGAGCTCACAAAATTCAAACATCAATGTTCTATTCATAACTGAATTTTTGCAAAAGCAGTAGTTTGCATTATATGACACAGCTGTCTTTAATATATGACAGCTATGTTGTATAGTGCAACTTCTGCTGCTGTCTCTACTCGTAGGTCAGAGACAGGGCTACTGTCATTGTAACCCTGCCAGCCTGACTGTCCCTTAATGAAAATGTTATCTGCAGAAAGGAGTCCTCAACCCCAGGTGGCAATGTATTTATTTATTTATTTAATGAATTTATTACTTATTCATAGCCATCACCAGGATGTACCGATATTGGGGGGGTCCAATCCCCCTGTCGCATTTACACCCCACTCAGCTGTGTGGGACACTGGGGAGCCCACCCCAAGTGTCCCAAAATTGTGTTAGTTCTTCAGAACTTCAAGTTCACTAAAAGGAAAAAAATGACCCACGATGTCTTTTTTTTACTTGAAAAAATTAAAACAGTCCCTCATAGTCCTTGCCATCTCCTTAACCGCTACTCTACCCTCCCACTGAGCCCTTCCCATTACCCTATACTTACCTCTGGGGACCAAGACACATACGACACAGCTGTTATTAATAACTGACAGCTGTGTCATATAATGCAAGTACTATGCAACACAGCTGTCTTTAATAATTGAAAGCTGTGTCATATAGTGCAAGTATCATATGGCACAGCTGCCATTAATAGAGGTCAGCTGTGTCTATAGTGCAAGTACTATATGATGCAGCACTCTTTTATAAATGACAGCTGTTTCATATAGTGCAAGTACATGCTACACAGCTGTCTTTAGTAAAGGTCAGCTGTGTCCGTAATGCAAGTACTATATGACTCAGCACTCTTTAATAAACAACAGCTGTGTCGTATTGTGCAGGTTGTTGCTGTAACTGCCAGTGCTCAGGAGCTGTGTGGAGCTGTTTAAGCAGCCAATTTAAATGTGGCATGTTCAGGCTGCGCCCTTCTGATTGGGGCATCTCCCTTTAACTTTAACAATTTTTCCTCCGGTGCCAGACCCCCCCCACCAGCTACCCTCTGGTGACAGACCCACCCTGCCAGTTCTTTAGAAAATGGTTTCTGACATCAGGGGACCCAGTCCCCATGTTGGCATTCATTAGATCTCCCCCTAGCAGTGTGGGACACTTGGGGAGCCCACCCACAATTTCCAAAAATAATTTATTAAAATGCAGTGTAATCTGACACCGGGATGCCCACCCATGGTGTCAGACCTCTTCCTCTGCTGCCCTTTGTTTAATTTGATGATAGACATCAGGGCCCCAATCCCCATGTTGGAATTAAGAGCATGTTCCCCACAGCAGTATGAGACACTGGAGAACCCACTCCCAGTGCACCAATGTAGACTGCATCTATGTGTGCCTGTAAAAAAAGAAAACAGTCACCCAGCATCTTTTTTTTGAACCTGCAAAAAAAAAAATGGTCCCTCATTGTCCCTGCCATGCCCCTCGTCCCCCTCCCATATCCCAACCCTCTCACTGAGTACTCACCACCCACCCATCCCCCTTCTTACCCTTTGCTTACCTGTGGAGGTCAGCGTCTGTCATCTTCTGTGGACCAGGACATGTGTGCACTCTTCAAAGCTGAACCGCAGAACTGAGGAATAAAACTTAGTGCCTTATATTGTATTTGGTGGCTAGCAGCCAGTTGCACTATATGTCTCAGCTGTCATTTAGTAAAGGACAGTTGTGACATATAGTTTACACTATAGAACTCAGCTGTCCTTTACTAAATGACAGCTGTGTCATATAGTAAAACTGGCTCCTATCCACCAAATGAGGCCCACTCAGCTGACAAACCACTTCCACCATGACGACCCTATCCCGGCTGACCCCTTAACCACCTTAGGCTAAACTGACCAACTAAATTTTGAACTACAAGGCTGAACCCTATTTACCCTATCCTCTTCAACCTTTAGTTGAACATATAAGATTTCTTTGGTATTTGAATGTCTGTGTAACTGTTTTCTGTTCTCTGTAAACACTGTTATATTTGTAATGTTTGTTCAACAATGACCTGGAACCTTTGAAAACGAGTCCTGGACTCAAAGGTATTTATCCTAAACTGAAATAAATAAAAAATAAATTCATACGGCACTAAGTTAAAGAGGTAGTTCAGTGGTGTTTCACTGATCTGTCGTGTCTGCAGAACTAAGTTTATGCAAATTTTGACCATAGCTGAGCAAATGCTAAACCTTCAATTTAATGCAATTAGCTTGTCTGCTGTATTTATTTTGGCCAGTGGGCTGCCAGTATAGCCTAGAGTTTAGAGTAATGAGCTGTGAATGAGCTTGGTCATCCAGAAGACCTGGGTTTGATTCACAAAGCCTCCGCTTACATACTGTGTGACTCTGAGCAAGTCATTTAACCGCCCAGTGCTCCCAGGTCACCCCTGAAAACAGGCACTTGTGCCTAGTGGGCCTTACCCGGTTACCAAAGACTAAAATAAAAAAAAATTAATTTTAATCCAGTCAGAACTTCAGAGAGCCGTGTGGTGTGAGCTGAGGAGAATCAGAACTGTCTGTGACCTGTTAGAGAGAGGCGTGAGGCAGCAGCTGTAGGCGAGCCTCTAACAGCACTTCAGTCACTTTAGTGGCTGGCTATGACTGGTAAGAACCTGGGTCACTTTTATTATATATATAGATAGATATATATACAGTATATCTATATCTGTATCTATATAGAGATATATATTATTACTTAGTTGCATGCCCCGCTTTCATGTCCCTTGTTAGTCAAGGCAACTGAAGAGGAAAAAATGTGCCATGCCCCCTTTCTTGTAGTTATGGAGTTAATAAAGGGTTTCATATGGCAGGAAGGAAACATAGTGCTTCAGTGGTTGATGCAGGCATTAGAAGCATGCACCAGGTATGGGGTGGGAGGGGTTTTTTGGAATGGGTTCCTCTCCATTTGACTATTCTAAGTCTTTCCATACTGCAGTCCACATATCAAGCACTGGAATTTAATGAAATAGCCAGATAAGCACATCAAAAGTAACTCTGCAGTTCGGTATGGGGTTACCACAAGTGCCTTAGTCTGGGACTATGGAAAGCAGCTCTGATCTCCCCCCTCCATATTTAAACACCAGATTACAATAGTCTCTCAGTATGGAACTCAATTTTCAAACATATTTAGGGAATTCTGAAATGGTGACAAAGAGCAGCTACGAGTCAGCTAGAGCTTGGAGCATCAAAGAAGTCATAAGTAGGAGCCCCATTTTCTTGTTACTTGTGGCTCAACACGACTGTAAACGGACAAACATGCTCATTTATTGCAGCATACAATTCAAAAAGAGACACACTGCATATGTCTCTCCAAAGTGCAGTCACTGGGGTTGAGGTCCGGTTTCCAGTAGCCCAGGTCCATTCAATTGGGCATTTCCTACAGGATGGGAACCTGTATTCAAACTGTCAATGTACAAGCTGCATAAGCACACAGATATCCTCATGGGCTGACCCACTGCATTTCATTTTGTGCAACATGGCTACAGTTAAATAAAAATGGAATGCTTCTGAGTTCCTTAGAATATTAAAACTTTTTTTCTGTGTCTGTGCATCTGGAACACTTGTTTGAAGACTTGTTGGGAGGGGTTACCTCAAGATGGTTTGGGGTAGGGGGTATTTAATTTGATTGCTTTACATTGACAAAGTAATTGGTGTACAAGTAATGTGCAGTCTGTTAATGTACTACCAGTGAAAAAAAAGAAAACATACCCCTGATGTGTTTTTAATTTTTTTTAACCTGCATAAAAAAGAAAACCATCCCTCTTCATCCCCGCCATCACCCTCCCACTAAACACCCCACCTCCCCACACCTTATCCTATACTTACCTCCAGAGGTTGGCCAGTGTCACCTTCTGTGGATCAGGACCCGTCTGGACTCTTCAAAGCTGAACTTCAAACTAAGGAGTAAAGGTAAGTGCCATATAATATAATTCAATGGTGTTTTCAACTTATGTTGATATTTTTGCCATTTTTATAGGTATTTTTTCACAAAATGTTCAACATGGGTTTTTTGGGACCCCATCTCATGAACACTGTCACTGCCATTTTGTTAATCGGTCCCAGAATGTGATCCCATAGTTGCAGTACGGAATCAACATTCTGGCCCAAATAACAAAATGACAGTACCAGTGATCATGAGGTGGGGACCCAAGAAGCCGATGTTGAAAACTTTGTGGAAAAGATTCCTAAAAATGACCACATTATGAGAGTGCATTGCACAGTTTCTATGCAGGTGCATAACTTCGGTAATTAATATTTTGACTCCACATTTTCAACATGCCCATTTTTTCACACCACCTCATGAACAGTACAGCTATCATTGTTCACATCCTGATAAAAAATGTGTTTTCACACTTGTGGCGCTGAATGGTGTTTCAGCACTGATTTAAAAATGTCACCTATGGGGTTTAGAGGTGGGGTCATTAGAATAATATGTTGAAAGTTTGGGATCAAAATATTTAAAAAACAAAGAATTAATTATGTAACAATGATTGCTGGGATACCCATTGCACCTCTGGGGAACACGTTGCCTTATGGTGCCAGTGAGCTGAGTTCAGGTGTGAATTCAGTGAGCAGGTTTTCTGGGACAAGGCTGAATTGGAAAGTGTTTCAGCATGCAGCATCAGTCACAACCTGGGTAGGGATAGAGCAGGTTTTTGCCCAGATGCCACAACCTGTGGTTGGTCAGGGAACCTCAACCACATGGTATCAAGATGTGTGCTGGAGTCTGATGGGCCCATGCACTGCATCATGACTAGCTCCAATATTGTATTTAGCTCATTTTGCTCAGGTCCTGAAGGGATCTGCACAAATGAGGATGCAGTATGACAAAAAGAAGAGAAATTAGTTGCAAAAACTACATTAATACAGAGATCAGGGTTGTAAAAATGCAAACCGTACAAAGATGGGAAATGAAAAAAACAGGGATTTGGGTCTCTGGAGTATGGTCGAATCAGTGGTGGGGTCTTACTTGGGGTCATCAACCCTAACACCTATCCCCCCAACCCATAGCCTCCTGTCTGAAGCACAGGATACAACTCCAGTCTAGTGCCTCATAGTGATACAGTATTGCCAACATAATCAGTCAAAGCTATCTTCATACAGGCCCTGCATGAAGACATCACATTTGACCTCTTTGATTCCAGGGTAGGGGTGGGCACTAGGGTAGACAGCACCAAGTAATACCCCACCATTGACTTGACAATACTCAGGAGATCCAAATCCCTAATGTTTTTTCATTTTTTGTCTTTGTATTTGCGTTTTTACAACCCTATAGTTATGGTTGATTAAATAGTTTAATGTTAAACCCCAAATTTTTCACCTTAATAACTTTGCAACCGTTAATCCAATTTAGTCAAAAGTTGGTATGCATGGTCTTGTATGGTACATCTCTTGATGTGCTAAGTTGCATTTTGGTCAGATCTGTGGTTTATGTGTAGCGATGCACTGAAAAATGAGTTTTCGTCTTCTTTTGCACTTTTTTGCTGCTTTTTGCCAATCGCACGTGGCCACACTGTTTAGCATTTTGGTCTGAAATGTTCAGGGTAGAAAGAGGTTTTGTCAGAGAACAATCCAGCATTGGTTTGGTGAAAAAATATTAATCCCTTCCGAAGTTATTTAAATTTGAAGTTTCGGGTTTTGAGCATGCTCAGTTCACTCCATTTTTTGTGAAAGGGGATTGGGCTCATGATCAATGATTTTGTCAGTTCATGAATGGAAATTTATAAAATCCCCATTTGTGAGAAAAAAATTCTTCATTTGCAAGCCACTAATATGTTTTAATTTTCCCCCAAACAAAATATCATAGCTTGCTCCACAGGTGACTGCTTGCTGCAATAAGGCATAGGTTTTATTCAGGGAGATGCCTTCTACAAATCTACACCTTTGGTTTGCTTCATTGTGGCCAAAAAATTGACCCATTTAAATTATAAAATTCTTCATTCATGACTCGCTTCCAATTCTTTTTCACGAGGTGACAAAATTCCCGTTCGTGAGCCGATCCCCTTTCACGAGGTAGCAAAATCTTTGATACTGACTTAGGGACTAGATGGCTATTTTTGCGAATGAGGGTTAGTTCCAGAACGGGGATTTTGTCAGCTTGCGAAAGTGGATCGGCTCGTGAACAGGGATTTTGTCACCTAGTGAAAGGGGATTGGGGTTTTGAATCCCGTTTTGTGAGGTGACAAAATCCCCATTCATGAGCAATCCCCTTTCGCGTGCTGACAAAATCCTTGATAGTCATTTCGTGATCAGATGGCCATTCTTACAAATCAGGATTGGCTCATGAACAGGGATTTTGACAATCTGTGAAAGGAGATTGGCTCACAAATGTGTATTTTGTCAGCTCACAATAGGGGACTGTTTTTTCAATTCCTCATTCTTGAGCTGTCAAAATCCCCATTTGCGAGCCAGTCCCCTTTCGTGAGCTGGCAAAATCCTTGTTCATGACTTAGGGACCAAATGACCAAAATCTGATGATCAAGGATAACTCATGAACAGGGATTTTGACAGCTCATGAACGGGGATTAGCCTCACGAATGGGAATTTTGACACCTCATTAACTATCATTGAATCATAGAAAAGTTTCAAGCAACAGATTTAAAGTCCATATAGTTAGCCAAATTAGTAAAATAAAAAACTAGTGATTATATCTTAATAATTGACATCTAAATTAGTTTTGAAAGCATCCATACTAGGGCTCTCCACTACTACATTAGGACGCTCATTTCAAAACGGAATCACCCTCTGGCTGTACCAACTTTTCCTTAAAGTTAGATTCCACCTTGGTGCAAATAATTGTTTATCATGTTTTCTACTGCTGCACCTATTTAGATTGAGGGCAAATCCTAAATCTAGTAGTAATTCTGGGTCTCCCATGGCCCTAACAAGCATACATAAACCCCCTGTTAATCTCCTATAGGCCAAGGAATACAAATTCAGTGATTTCAATCTATCTGCATAAGATTTGACTTTCAATACAGAAATAGCTTTTGTGGCTCTTCTCTGGACACCCTCCATTCTGTTTATATGTTCTCTTTTATGAGGGGTCCACACTTGGACACAATATTCCAAGTGTGGTGTAAGCAAAGCATTATACATTGGCAACAGCACCCTACTACCTCTACCAGAGATGCGCCTCAGTATGCAGTTAAGGATTTGGTTTGCTTTTTTAATCTGCTCATTGCAGTGTATATTGAATTTTAATTGATTTATAATTTATAACTCCCGAATCACTCTCTATTTGGGATTCTACTAGTGGATCTGTATCTAGTTTATATTTTAATTCCATATTATTTTTCCCCAGATGCATTATCTTACACTTAGAACAATTTAATTCCAATTTATTTTCCTTAGACCAATCCACAATGTCATTCAAAGTTCTCTGGAACTGAATCCTATCATTAGCATTATTCACTACTGTACCAATCCTGCAGTCATCTAAAAACTTATATAACCATATATTAGAATTTTGCAATTTTAATGTAGAGATGTATATATTAAATAAACATGGTCCCAGAACCAATGCCTGCAGAACCCCAATAGTAATAGGTGCCCAGTCTGAAAGTATTCCCTTTATAGTTACCCTCTGTCTTCTATCTTTCAACCAATCAGAAATCCAGTGAATTATATTGCTTTGTATATTGAATTCTCTTAATAAATTTACTAGCTCTAAATGAGGCAATTTGTCGAAAGCCTTCATGAAATCCATGAATGCCATGTCCACTGAATTCCTCATGTCCACTTCTCAAGTTACCTTATCATAAAAGTACAGAAGATTTTTTGACATGATCTCGCCCTTGTAAATCCATGCTGAGATGGATCTACTAAGCCTAATTCACCTAAGCAATCTAATATTTTTTCTTTTATGATTTGCTCAAGTAACTTCCCCATAATTGAAGTCAGACTCACTGGTCTAAAGTTAGAAGGCTCTGTCCTGGTCCCCCTTTTTGAAGATTGGAAGTACAATAGCATCCTTCCAGTCCCTAGGAACTTCCCCCTTATCTATTGAAGATTGAAACATATATGTCATAGTCAAGGCTATATGATTTGCCAATTCATAAATCACCCTAGGATGGATGTTATCTGGCCCTGGAGATTTATTAATATCCACCCTCTCAGTTTTGCCCGGACCTCATCGGGCTGTAACTTTATTTGGCCAGGTATTGGGCTGCCATAATCCTTAAGTGGAGATATATCTTTCTCATTAAAAACTGAGGTAAAATACTCATTTTGAGTCTGTGCCATTTCTTTATCTGAAGTTATTAGCCCTTGGTTACTTTTAAGCAGACCCACCATTCTATGATTGGAGTTTGATTTATTTATATGACTAAAAATGATTTTTTATTAGTCTTGATCCTGGTTACCAATAAAATTTCTTGGTGAGCCTTTGCCTTCCTAATAATTAACTTTATCTCTTTTGTGAGCATCCTAAGTGGCTGATAATTTGTATTCATCTTATTTTTGTATTTTTTTAAATAATCTATTCTTTTTGTTTATCAATTGTTTTACTGATTTATTAAACCAGCTAGGTGCTCTATTACTATTAGCTTTATATTTCTTAAAGCTGGGAATGTTCTTTTTTGTCAGATCACTCAATTTTTAACAATAAAAGGTTCCGCATTTCATTTATTGATAAATCGTTTAATTCCAGGCCCCACTCCCAACTGGAACTTCCTTCTCAGAAATTATCAAAATCAGCCCTTCTAAAATTCACTTTAATTGTGGATCATTTCTCCTTCTGTAACACAAGTTCCTTGATCACAAACTGGACTATATTGTGATCACTGTCACCAAGTGGGCATTTCATCCTTATACTAGGATTTTAAAAATGTTGCCATTGCACTGTAAATAAACGGTTTGGTCTTTTGACTTGAAATTTGCAGTGTATAAAGGGAATGCCCCAAGATATGTTAATTATGCTATTTAGGTGTTAAAAAGTTAATCGATTACAAAGATATGCCATCATGAAGTTGAGATTTTTCCCATAGGATAACATTGCAGTGCCCATAGCGACCTTCGGTGCCCGTATCTCAGAAACAATGCATTTTGCATTAGAATCTTAATCCCTAATGCTCACCCTATTCCATTAGAAAATAAGTTGGGTGGGCACAGCTTAACAGAATGGAGTAAGCATTATGAATGGAGATGCCAATGCCTCCCCCATCTCTCTTTATCTGACAGGGTGGTGATGGGGTGTTAGGGTTGGAAACCCTAATGCCACATTTCCCTACTTTTGTCACTTTAACCCTAACTGATGCATTAACATAGTTTTTTTTTAACAATTTATTTCCTTACTTTTTGAGATAGTATAATATTATCTTTATTTTACTGTGATAGCCATCCCTCCACAGATGCACATATGTATCTAGCTTTGGAAGTGTCATTAGGGGTGGGACCCTGTGCTCCTATCCCTCCATAGATACATATATGTATCAAATTGTGGAAACGCAGGGACCTCATGTCCGTTCCCTTCCCTTCCACACAAAAAGTTACGAACAGACTTAGCAAAATTGCAAGAAATAGTCATAACTGTGCCATCTTAAAATAATTTTCACCACAAATGTTCAACATAATCTTCTTATTAACTTGCCACATGTAAACAGTACAGAAAATGTTCAAATCCCTCCAAAACATAATTCTGCACAACCACAATGCCATTCTACACCACATATGTAAAACCACATTTTGTCCAGGATTTGAAAAATGACAGCTGTGGCATTCATGATGTGGGGTACTAAGAAGCCTATATTGAAAATATGGCATGAAAATATTGCTAATTTACAAAGCTATGTGCGTGCATCACAAGATTGCAATGAATATCCATAACACAGCCATTTTTGGAAATTTTGACATCAAATTTTCAACATGCCCTTTCTGAGACCCCACCTCATGAACACTGTGTACTGTCATTATGTTACTTGGTCCCAAAAGGTGATTTTCTGCAGTGCCTGCACTATGCAGGTGGGGCAGCTGAAAACTAGAGGTGCTAGCTGCACACTTGAGGAGACATAGATAGGCTGGGTGGTCTGTTTCTGCTGGCACATTTGTATGTTTGTATGTTCATATTCTGCTCCACAGGTGCAAAAACATATTTCAAGCAGGACATGAAAAATTACATCTGTACTGTTCATGAGATGGTGTGAAAAAATGGCTCTGTTGAAAATTTGGAGTAAAAATATAAAAAAATTGCCAAAGTTATGCAAGTGCATAGCAAACTTTCAAAGACCATGAGTAACTCAGGTGTTTTTGGTATTTTTGCAGCAAATTTTTAACATGGGCTTTTTGGGACCCCACCTCATGAACACTGGCACTATTATTTTGTTAATTGGTCCCAAAAGGTGATTCCTTACAGTGACCATAAAATCACCTTTCAGGACTGAGTAGCAAAATAACAGTGCCAGTCTTCATTAGGTGGAGTCACAAAAATCCCAAGTTGAAAAATTGGAGCAAATATACATAAAAATAGCCGTGATATCAATATAAGTTCAAAATGCCATCGACAGCCATTATAAGGCACTTACCTTGGTTCTTCAGTTTGCAGTTCAGCTTTGAAGAGTGCAAACATGTCCTGGTCCAGAGAAGATCACAGCCACCAACCTCCACAGGTAAGTATGGGTATGGGGAGTGTGGGGAGGTGGGTGCGCAGAGGAAGGGTTGGGATGGGAGAAGGGGATGGGAGAGATGAAGAGGGACTATTTTCTTTTTTCACAGGCAAAAAAATATTTCAGGGAACTATTTTCTTTTTTACAGGTGATTCAATACAAACAATGGGACACTGGGGGTGGGCTTCCCAGTGTCCGACAAAACTTTTGGGGGATAAGACATAACTGGGGACACTGGGAGTGGACTACCCAATGTCCCATACTGAGGGGAGGCTACTGTCAACATGGGGATTGGGCACCCCACTGTCAGCAAACTGTAAGGGAAGGGGAAGAGGGAAATATTTACCAAGGAGGGACTTAATTCAGGACACTGGGAGTGGGCTTCCCAGTGTACCATACTGCTTTGGGGGAGATAGCATACTGGGGATACTGGGAGTGGGCTCCCCAGTTTCCCACAATGCTGGGGGGAGAACATATTGGGAACAATGCCAGCAGGGGACACAATTGGAGGGTGGGGGATACCACTAGATGCCAGGGATATCAACAACTAACTAAAGGAACCTTGGAGGTTGTTTTTAAAGCTTTTATATTAATTTTTTGTGACTCATGAAAAAGGAACTGTCTTGTGAAAAGGGATTGGCTTGAGAAAAAGGAAGTTAGCGAGTCACGAAAAAGGAATAATAAAAGCTTAAAAATACACCCTCTGAGGTTCATTTACCATAAAACTGCTGCAGAATCCATGTAAGGGAATCCCAATAAACAAGATGCATGCCTTGGTGTATCTAATGAACTGCATTTTTGTGGGTTTTCAAAACTTTTTTTTAAAAAAAAAAAGGAAAACAAGATGGCAGCTCACGACAAAGGAATTTTCTCTCACAAAAAGGATTTGTGATCTCATAAAAAATGGATGCTCTTATGAGACTCAATCCTTTTTTTGAGAATAAATCCTTTTTTGAAAAAAAAGAAATCTATCCTAAAGATTGGAATGTTGAGAAAACTCCCTTAGGATATAATGGGAAATAAAAAACAAAACTTTTCAACAGATTTATAATATTGCATGAAATTTTAACTGTCTGTTCTGCTATCAAAGTTCTTTTTAGCCTACAACAATCATGCAGAAATTCAACACCATCTGGCCAGAAGGAGATGAGTAAAAAACAAGCAAAAAAAAGTTTTTTTCCCTTTGTTTCAATATCCAGATCTCATAATCTGAACATCCAACTGGAATACAACTTATGACATCAAGAGACGTACCCTACAGGACAGCACATACCAAATTTTAAGTAAATCTATTGATTGGTTGCAAAGTTATTAAAGTGCAAAATTTCAGGTTTAACATAGAAACTGCTGCTCCACCCTAACTATAGAGGCATTATTGCACCTCTATAACATACATATTATAGGGGCACGGTCATGCCCTATATTTAGGGTTATGAAGCCACTTCTATGTTAAACTCAAATGCTCGTTAATAACTTTAGACCCGTTTAATGGATTTGCATGAAATTTGGTATGCTAGGTGGTGCATGGTAGATCTCTCGAATTGCCAAATTTCATTTTAGTCAGGCTTCAGTCTTTGCACACCAAAATGCTGAAAAATGCACTTTTCGCCAGTTATGTGGGCAGTTTTGGGGATTTTATCCATGGTGCTGTGAAGCCATCATGTGGCATGCTGCTCTGTGACCTGGAAGAGCTTCAGTCAATGAACATGCTGCTTTTTGTTTGGTGAAAAAATATTAATCCATTCAAAAGTTATTGCAGTTTTAAGTTCCCATTATAAGTCAATGGGAACATGTATATGATTGTTTTGCAAACAAAGAATGAGGTTTTGGACAACTGGTCCCTCTTCATGATCAAAGAATTTGCAGCTTCAAGGTCAAAGAATCTTTGACCCCGAGAATTCTTTGATCGTGATGGTCGCCATCTTGTTTTAAGGTTCTTGTTGGAAAAACTCAAATATCTCGGCTCAGGAGTGACTCCTGAAGTAAAACTTGGATGGGTTTTGCTCAGGGGGCTTCACTCTATTGAGCCATGCATTTGGTTTGGTTCAACTTGGTCATAAAATAGAGTTTCACACATTTTTATTCTTTGATCATGACTCGCTAACGATCTTTGATCATGAGCCTGCAAATTCTTTGATTCTGAGATTCTTTGATCGCGATCTTTGATCGTGAGGGAGGGATAAGATGGTCAGTTGAAAAACAAATTTCTCAGCTCAGGGGTGGGTTATGAACACAAATGAGGGTGGGTTTTGCTCAGGGGTATATATATATATATATATATATATATATATATATATATAGATAGATAGATAGATACTCTGAGCAAAACCCATCTCATATATGATACGATGGCCAGGAGTGTGATATGGCAAAATATTCTCACTCCTGCAGAGTGAGCTCTGGATACTCATGAGTGCTGAAGGCACAAGTGAGAGTATCCAGAGCTTACGGTGCAGGAGTGAGAAAATTTTGCCATATCTCATGATCTGCACATCATGTGTGCAATTTATACAATATGGGACAGAGTTATGGCAATTTTGTTTGTGTGTTTTTATGACTATATTTTTGTTTTGTCGTATTCGTCTGCTGAATGCATGCTTGTTTTTTTTGCACTGAATTGTGTTTTCTGACTAGGAGTGAGTCTGTTAATGTTATTGGTTGGTGGTATGAATGGTAGTTGCTTTCTGTTGTGTGACTGATGTTTTGCCTTGATTGCAGTGCAGTTCTATGATGTGATTGGGTGTTTCCTTCTAGTGGGCAGAGTTCAATGGATGCATGTGTTTTTTAGTGGTAGTTTTCAGTTTCATTGTGCAGTATTTATTTTTGTGTGCTTTAGTTAATGGTTTTATTTTGTGTTGCCTGTGCTTTGTGATCTGGGGAATATCAGTTTTATTTCTTAGTCCGTTCTGGGTTTTTTTTTATTGGCTCTGCGTCTCCGTTATTTTCAGTTTTGCAGCCAGGAGGCATGATGAGGACTGAGAAAAAAGTTTCCTAATATAATGCTGGTAAGGAAATGTTTAACTTGTGGGAAATTTATGGCCAGCATTTTCTGGATTTGGGATCAGTACATTTCTAATTCATGTCAGTTGCAGCTCAGATCTGACTACAATACAATTTGCTAATGCTGTTTAGGTTGCACTATTTGAAGTGCAAGTTTATTTTCGGATATTGTGCTTTGTTTCTTTATGGTTTTGGCTACTGAGGAGAGATGTGTTTATCATATTCTTTGGGATAATATTTGCACCTTTGTGTATAGATAAGTAGTCCAGTGAGGGAGGTGCTTGTATTGATGTAATGACAGTGAGAATATCTCCTGCTGATGTATGCACTGTGTGTGTATATTTGTAAGCAGATATAACAGTGCATACTTCACTGACTAGTTATACAATGGGGGTGAGTGATATGTGTTTTATTTCATATGTTATCAGCTCACCCTATTGTATAAATCTCTATCTCTCTCTCTCTCTCTCTCTCTCTCTATATATATATATATATATATATAGAGAGAGAGAGAGAGAGAGAGAGAGAGAGATACCTAGACATGATGTGCTACTATAGTTAGGGTTGAGTACCCCATTTAAGGTTAAAGTGTGACATTTTGCAGCTTAATAACTTTTCCACTGTATAATAGATTTGCCTGAAGTTTGATAGGCACCAGGCAGTACCATAGATCTCTTGATCTGCTAAGTTTCGTAACAGTCGGATGTACAGTTGCGGAACTATAAAGCGCAATAGAAAGTCACATTTACACTATTTGCACATTCTTTTCTTGCACCTACAGGTTTCACAGTTTGCTCAACCAGTCCAAAACCTTCAAGTAACACGCAGCCAGTGTCCCCAATGTGCCTTTCGAAGATTTCATGAAAAAATGTTAAATGGTTCAAAAGTTATTAAAAAAACAAGTTCCTCATTATAGTCAATGGGAAAAGTTAACAAACTATTCAACAGTGTCGTAAATGCAGTTTTTAGTGTTGCAAATTACTCCTGTAGTGTCATGAGTCAGCCATTTGTTTTTCAGTTGCTGGTCACAGAAATGCTTGGCATTTAAATTTGGGACCCTCTAGGGACGCAATTTTTTTTGTGTGCACTTAGTCGAGCCCTGAGGATGCTAGCCATGTCTTTTTTGAGGGGTTGAACACCCCAGAAATATGTTTTTCAAATGTTTGTAAACTATAGTGTTGAAAAGTAGTGTTGCACTTGTGACACTTTCATGATTTTGTTTTGTGAAAGTGTCATGATTTGTAACGCTACTTTGCGACACTATGCCCAAAAGAATAGGAAAACTTTGCCAGCCTGCTGCAAAAGAATGGTTTGGTCTTTTGGGCTGAAATTTGGTGGGAAGACAGCCAAGATCCTGCAGATGTGCCTTTTGGTGGTTTAGAGACAAAATTTTACAGGTTTCAAAGTTATGGTACTCTGAAGTTGACACTTTTTCCCATAGGATAACATTACGGCATCCATAGCACCTTTCAGGGCCTGTGTCTCAGAAACACTTCAAGATACAGGCTTTTCGCCGGATAAATGCTTAGCCCCCCCATCAAGGGGCCTAAGTGAAAAACTAGTCAGCAAAGTCATAAATTACATGAAATTTAAATTTTTGTTCTATGTGGTACGGTTCCTGAGATATAAGCAATTTAGTATTCCAGGAGTGGGATATTCAGAAGTGTTGCACATGGCGCAACACAGTTGCACCATGAGCAATCCACTGATGTGCCCTGGCACAATATTCAAAAGGGAAAAGTGCATGGCACAAATCCCGATGCGCCGGGGTGCATCAGTAATGTATACGGCGCAAGTAGGTGGGCGTGCCCATGCAAACCCGCATCCGATATTCAGCCGGGATGTGTGAGATCATGCAGGTGCAACCCTGCTACGCGCCGCATACAGTTGATCCAAAAAATAAAGGAGCAGCAGCCAGCCACCCACAGGTGAGCTGCCTTATTGCAGGGCGCAACATGGCAGCTGCCAGCTGTGGGTGGCCGCTCGATCTCCAGCGGCATCCTCCATCGGGTAGCACCCCCCATGCCCGGTCATGGGCATATGTATAATAAATGAATTGTCCCATATACCTGGTGGTCCAGTGGACTGCCTGAAGCCCAATCGTGGGCATATGTACAAAATTTAAAACGTCCTATATCCCTGGTGGTCCAGTGGACCGATCGCAGCCTGATCGTGGGCAGAGGTCTAAAGGAAGATTAAATCCCATCCCTGGTGGTCCAGCAGTACCCCCTTCCCCCCACTGAGCCCCACCACCCCACTCCCCCCCGGTCATCGGTGGGTGGCAGCTCCCCATCTGGAAGCCACCTGGCCACCCGCCGACTGACTGCACACAGAACAGTTGTCGCCAATTGGTCCACAGCATGGGCCAATGGGTGTGCGAACCATACCGTACTACACGGTCCAGATATGTGAATGAATCCCTCACATATCTGGACTGTAACAATCTATGAACTCTGCACGCCTGGCCCATGCTGTGGGCTCAATGGGTGTACAGCGACTAATATGCATCAGATTAACGGGCAACCCGGGTGGCTGAGGAGGCTGCCTGTGACCTGGGGGCAGGTAACGGGCTCATGGAAGATAAGGGTAGAGGCCACTGGACCCAATGAGAATATCCGCTGAACCTGCGCCTCGAGAAACGCAGCAATCACTAAGACCTGGGGACATTCTAATTAAATATGCTGCAATCAGGCTGTGAGCAGTCCACTGGACCACCAGGGATATGGGACATTTTAAACTTCATACTTTTGCCTGTGATCGGGCAGTGGGGCACTTTTCCGCTTGTGCAGGGGGCATCGGTTCCTGAAGGTTGCAGCCTGGCAGGGCACCAGGTGCAAGTCGCCAGGGATGGGTGATCCTGCATGGGAATGGGGCCATAATGACACACAAATGGTACCATTTACACCTTGCATGAATTATGGCCCCATTTGCATGTGCACCTTTGAATATCGTGGTTGATGTGCCTAGCGCAACAGCACTTGCTCTGGTGCATCCCCCTGCCCCTCTCTGGCCACTTGCGCTGATGCAGTGCCACTGTGCCATGCACAATGCGGGTGGCCACAGAACAATATTCAATGGTGCTGAGTCATGGCACAGCACTGCTGAATATCACCCAGTCAGCACCCTGGCACATCCCAGTTTCGCTGCACCCAGGCTTGTGCCACAGCCTGGCGCAGTCTGAATATCCCATCCCAAGTGTTCATTTTCTGCTCCAAGGCCATTATTATGCATACATTCTTTGTATTCACTGTGTTTCTCTATGCAGCTTTTGGGGAAAAAAAGGCTTTGCATTTTCGTTACTGGTACAGTTAGCTTTTCCACTTGCAATTCCATTACCATTTGCATTAGTGTTCCCGTCTATGCCACCGTGTGCATTACCCTTTGCATTTTCATTTGCGCTTGTGTTTGTGTTACTGTTAACATTTGTGTTTCCATTACTGTTTTTATTTGCATTTCCTTTTGCGTCACTATGTGCATTTCCATTTGCGTTTGAGTACGTGCTTCCATTCGCATTTCTGTTTCTGTTTGTGTTTCCTTTGGTGTCATTGTTGCTGTTAGCATAAGTGTCTGCATTTCCAATTGCGTTACAGTGACTGTGAGCATTACGGTTTGCTTTTCCGTACACGCTTGAATTTGTGTTTCTATTTTCATTAACGTTTGCGCTTGCATTTCTATTACCGTTTGCATTATCATTTACATTAGCGTCACCATGTGCATTAGCATTTGCGCTTGCGTTTGTGTTGCTGTTACTTCACTATTTATAGTGCACATTCTGAAAAAGAAAGGAAATTCATGGCAAAACCTCTGTTTAATGCATCAGTTAGGGTTGTTCCACAACAACAAAAGTGAGGAAATTTGATGTTAGGGTTCCAACCCCCCCTTGCACCGCACCTCCACCCCACCTTCATAAACAGGCATCGAGTGTGCATTGGGGTCATCAGTCCTAACTCTCACCCCATTCTCCTTTCTCATCATCTCAGCTTGTTTACACATGGGATGGGTGCAAGTTAGGACCACAGCATTGACGCACGCGATGCCTGTTAGTTGAGGCGAGGGTGGTGTGGGGGCAGGGAACAGCTATCAAATTTCCTTACTTTGTCACTGTGGAACAACCTCAATTGATGCATTAAATGGACTTTTTGCCATAAATAATATATATATATATATATATATATATGTGTGTGTGTGTGTTATATATATATATATATATATATATATATATATATATATATACACACACACATACATATATATGTATCTATATAACACATTATAGTGGTGTGGTCAGATCACTATAGTTAGTGCTGAATATGCTGTTTAATGTTAAACCCCAGTGTTTGCATTTTAATAACTTTGCAGCTGTTTAAGGGATTTACACAACATTTTGCATGTGCAATTGGAAACCAAGGACTCTTGATATGCCAAGTTTTGTTACGGTTGTATATGTGAACTCTGAGATCCAGACAGTGCAAAAGGTGTAAAAATAGAGGGGGGGAGAGGTTGCTGCTTTTTCTGTCAGCCCTTAGTGCCCAGACAGTTTGGAATTTTGGTCTGAAATTTTCTGGGTAGAAAGGACTTTGCCCAGAGTATTGCCTTTTGCTGGTTTAGTGAAAAAATAATAATCAATTACAGTTATCAGGATTTTAACATTTTGGTGCTGAGCATGCTCAGTAGGCACATTAGGATAGATGTTTGAAACAAAAAAGGAATTTGGCCATGTGAAAAAGGATCCTTTTTCATATTGGGCCTATACTTTTTCTTGAGGAGAAAATCCATTTTTGTATAGCCACCATTTTCTTTTTAATTGTTAAACTTACAAACATTTAAAGTACATAAAAATAATGTCTTGAAGAAAACAGATAAACACCAGAATCTAGCTAAACAGGACCTTTTTAGCTAAATTCTGGTGTTGTTTTTTTTAGGTTGGCAGAAATATGTTTTCTGGGCACCCAAACTCCAGGGTGCTCAGCTCAGTGAGAGGAGCCATTCACCTGCCTTTTCAGTAAGATAACAGTTAAACTTTCTTGACTTCTGCATCCACAGCTGGAACTCATGCCTCATGCTGCAGTGGAAGCACTGAACCATCATTTCCCTGATGTCTAGTTGTACCCCCCCATTTCTGTACCTTTATGTAAGTAATGTTGCCCTGATGTCAATTGGCACCCCACCCTCCAGTCACCATCCCCATTCTTATTTACTGTTTCCATAGTGTTTAGTGGCACCCCCCACCCTCCAATTGCCATTCCTGTAATGTATTTGTCTTCCCAGGTGTCTAGTAGCACTCCCCACCCTCTGATTGCTGTCCTAATAATGCACTTGTCTTTCCTTGGTGTCTACTGGCATTCCCCACCAGCTGATCACTGTCCCCATAATATGTTTGTCTTTCCCTGGTGTCTAGTGGCAGTCCGTACCCACCAACCTCTATTGCCTCAATATGTTTGTCTTTCCCTGGTATCTAGAGGCTCCCCCCACCATCCTATTGCTGCCCCCATATTATGTTTTTTTT
This sequence comes from Neoceratodus forsteri, assembly GCA_016271365.2. NCBI lineage: Eukaryota > Metazoa > Chordata > Ceratodontiformes > Ceratodontidae > Neoceratodus > Neoceratodus forsteri. The sequence continues at coordinate 956,030,197 of CM057454.1, read as the reverse complement.
TTCCCTGGTGTCTAGTGGCATCCCTGCCCCTCCAATTGCCATGCATGTAATGGGCTTGTCTTTCCTGGTTAGTGGCACCCACCCACCCTCCGATTGCTATCCCATTCTGAAATAAAGAAAACTGTCCCTTGATGTGTTATTTTTCTGAACCAGTGAAAAACCACCCCACACCCTCAGTACACCTCCACATACTCTCATACACCTGAACAGGTCACAGGGTGAGCATCCACTCTCCGATCAAAGACACGTCTTGCTGCTGGAACCACTGACTGTGATATGAGAAACTAATGTGAGTACAGTTCAATGTATTTTAGTGGGGTTTTGAACTTTGATGCATAACTTTGTCATTTTTGCATATTTTGACCACAGATTTTCAACATGGACTTTTTGGGCCTCACCGCATGAACAATGGCAGTGGAATTAAGCAAATTAAGCCCAAAAAGTGATTTTGCAGTAGCTTGCTGAAATCACCTTTTGGGTGCATTTGAAAGTTTTCATATCCATTGTTCATGAGGTAGGATCATAAGAAGGCTATGCTGAAATTTTGGGATCAAAACAGGTAAAAATGGGACAGTTATGAGCACACATTGAAATTTTACTGTGCTCGATCATAACTTTGGTAATATTAAAATTTTTGACCCCAAATTTTCAACATAGCTCTTTCTTACACCACCTCATGAACGTGACAGCTGTCATTTTTCAAAACCTGGCCAAAATGTGTTTTCGCACCTGTGGTGCTGAATGAGGATGTGATGCCGCCGAATTACTTTTCAGTAGGGATTTGAAAATCTTCACTACTAGGATCATGAGGTATTCCAAATTCCCAGCCCTATGGAAATCCGTGATTGTTACTGTAGTACACAAAGGAGGTGACAAAACAGGCATCACAAACTACAGGCCAATCTCCCTACTCTGCCCTCAATCCAAGGCCCTGGAGTGAGTAGTCATGGACCAGTTGGTGGACTACCTCAAAAGCTGCAAACTACTATGTCCCCAGCAGCTTGGCTTTAGATGCCAACACAGCACCAGTTCAGCCCTGTTAGAATTCACTAACTCCCTACACGAGTCCCATGACAAGGGTAAAATGGTTGTGTTAATCTTTATTGACCTGATGAAGGCTTTTGACCTCTTGAACCTCACATTATTGGATAAACTCGCCGTGATTGGCCTATCTTGGGAAGTAGTGAGGTGGTTTGAGAACTACCTAACTGATCGCACCCAAAAAGTGAAGGTCAGTGGAGACCTCTCTGACTCTAAGGCTGTGACAGTATGTATTCCCCAGGGCTCAGTACTGGGACCACTACTGTTTAGCCTGTTTATAAATGACTTGCTTAATGCCTGCAATGGTGCAATGGTGCAATGGTGCCTACATCCTGCATTATGTGGATGACACAGTCATCTACACCAGCAGCACCAAGCAAACAACTGTCAACCACAGCTTACAGCACAACTTCAACTCCTTGGAGCACTGGTTCCTATGGAACAAGCTGCTTCTAAACTACAAAAAAACAAAATAGACAATGACTTTTACAAGTCATCAGAGGAAGAAAAAACTCCTACCCCTTTCCATCATTACTCAGAATTGTGAGGTTTTCAAATATCTCAGCATATACATCTACAGCACTTTATCATACACCAAGCATATAGACTATGTTGTCAGCACAGTAAATAAAAAACTGGGAGTTCTTTATGGACACAAGCTTGCTACGACACATGAGGCCAGGAAGCTAGTGGTGGTGTCTTCTGGGCTCTTGTCTGTGGATTATGATCTAGTCATCTATGGAGTGGCCACAGATAAAACCTTAACAAAATTGGGACCCTCTTGAATAAGGCCTGCAGACCCGTCCTAAGGTGAATAGGTTCACACACACTTGCAACCTGTATCAAAATATAAACTGGCTCACACTAGACCTAAGAATACAATTCCATACTTGCCTACTTAGGAAGAAGACCCTGTTAAAACTCACCCCTCCAATTCCGATCCTTGTTCCATGTCATCACAAGTCACCATGTTACAAGGAGTATAACCAGAAATGCACTTTACTTCCTACATTGCAGGACCAGTAAGTCAATGAGGACTTTTCCATACAGGGCACCAAACTGGCTGGATGAACTGCCTACCCCAATGCTGGACCAACCCAATCTGAGTCAGTTTAAATCAGCACTGAGACGACACCTTGTTTTAAGACACTTTTGCCAGTGCAGTCATTAGGCAAATCCACAAAATCTCTTGGTTGTCCTGCCAGATATGCCAGGGCCACTGAAGACAAAGTTGATTTACCACTACTGTCTAATTCTTTCTAACAAGGCAGAACCTACTGCTTCAACTCGTACTGTTTCTTATGCTTATAAACTAGCACATTACTGATGTGATTCTTATTATTGTAATGTTGCATATGTATTTTTTGACTCCTGCGTGACCCTTTCTCCTTTGTTTATTCACTTTAACCATACTATTTTTTCACTGATGTGGAACCTTTGTAAATGAGCTTTGTTGAAAGTTTTACTCTGAATTTTCCAATAAATAAAATAAAATATAGTGAAATGCTCAGGTTATGAATGAACGCTGCAGTACTGTAGTTCAACATTCACTCATGACTTCACCAATTTTCACTATTTTGAGTCCAACTTTCAACATAGCAAATTTTCCACACCACCTCATAGATGTGACGTGCCATTTTTTAGATCCTGGATGAAACGTCTTTTGGAGCTTCTTGTATAATATTACATTTCGGCCAGTGTACTATAAATAATACACGTTGTGTTTATAAGGCAAATCATAAAATGAGTATCTTGAAAATTTGGGGTCAAAGTTGAAAAAGAAAACAATGCAGAATTGTTAACATCCACTGGGCCCTATGCACTGATGGGGCAGAGTGGCTACACACTCATATCAGGGGTGCGCAACCACTCCACACCCTATCTGATCCTGGCGGGATGCATTAAGGTGGCGCAAAGCACATACGCACCTGATCCCCCAGCTACACATAGAGCAACACACCGCGGGTGGGTGAGGGGCATGCCAGCACTATGCGGCATGCACCAAGGTGCATACTGCTATAGTGTTGTCCATAGGGGTGCATTGGGGGCACAGGTTTACACCAGGGAGGACCCTGTCATAAGCCCCCTACACACCCAATGCAACCCTCAGGACTCCGCTGGAACAGGGTGGATTGCCCACCCACTCCAACTGCTGCCACCCCCCTTGTGTTACACATTGGTGAGGGGACCCTACCAGGTGCACCCCCACCCCACACAAACCCACACCAGGCACTGGACCATGGATGCTGCCCCCCTCACCCCAAGGGCACCACTGGGCCACCCCATCACTGGTCCCCATTGCCTTGGATGGAAGCTGGATGTGGTGCTCACCCCCCACAACACCTACGGACCCCCTCCCCATCTTAGTGCACTACTTCAGTGCTGCATCAGATGGCTGGAGGCTTTGCCCTCCTCTCATTACCACAGCCACCAGCCATTACTCATCCAAGGGGCATGCTGCTAACCACCACCCCACTGCAGAAGGGATCCACTGAGCCACCCAGTCCGGACATATGATTGGATGCCTGGCCAGACCTGTGACCCCACCCCCAGCTGCACTGTGGAGTCCTGTGAGTCAGGGGAGTGGGGTTACTGACAGGTGGCTGGCAGCCATGACTGCAGCCAGTGTGCACCTGTCTGCAAGTCTGGAGCTCCAAGGGCAGGTAATGTGCCTCCGGTACGTATTCTGCCCATTGGTGCATAGCGTCCTTTGTGTGTAGTGCCACTGTTGACCCCAACAGGTATGCTTTGTGATCCCATGCTGGCATGCTGAGTTCATGGGGGAGTTCAGTGACCCAGCTGGATGGAAAAAGGTGGGGGGATGGTGCTGTTATGCAACATCCCCCCAGGGAATGAAATGTGCAGGTCTGTCTGCACAGGTCTAGGTACCATATAATGAAGACAACAATCCTATTGGCGTATGACCTGCATCTCTCCCCCCTTGGGAGGCAGGTAGCCCTGTGCATTGGCTTGAGAAATGCACTCTTTGCCCTGTACATCTGTATCTGTGGCCACATAGAAGGTAAGGACCACAGTGCCCTGCACTTCTTCACACACACTTCCAGCCCACCAGACAGCCCCATGAATTCTTCATGACTGTCACTGCACCAAACTGTAGGGCCCACAATTTGTGGGTCTTGCACTTCTGAAGGTGGACAGAGTCTTCTCTTTGCAAGAAGTATCTGAATCTGTTCATGCAGGTCCCAAAGAGACCTGCATGAATGATGATACAATTCCACTATCTCAATAAGAAAGAAATTCTTTGCAAAAAAAATCATTAATGCACCAGTTAGGGTAACTTAATGCCACAAAAGTAGGAAAATGTAGCATTAGAGTTCCCAACCCTAATGCCCCCCCCACCCAAAAGCAGAAAAAGGAAAAAACATTATGGTTTTGGGTCTCTGGAGTCTTGGCGAATCAGCTATGGGATCTTCCTTGGGGGTTGTCAACCCTAATACTGACCCTTCCCCCCAGCCTGTTGCCTCCAATCCAAAGCACAAGGTACAGCTCCTAGCCACTGCCTCATAATGATACAATCTTCAAAGGTAGAGCGGTATATCTTGCCACAGGCTGTCAACACAATTTGTTGTACCTTTCTTCACACAGGTCCCTGTGGGCCCTTCATGAGGAAAGGAGATCATATGTGATGTTGTTTGCTCATGGAATGGGGTAGGCATTAGGGTTGACAAACCCCAAGGAAAATCCCACCACTAATTCGACAAGATGACGGAGACCCAAAATCCTAATGCTTTTTCCTTTTGCTTCTTTGGGGGAGGGGGGCATTAAGGTTGGAAATCCTAATGCAACATTTCCCTACTCTTGTGTTATTAAGTTACACTAACTGAGTGAAGTTGTTGGCTCATGGAAAGGGGCAGCATTAGGCTTTACAACCTCAAGGAAGACCCAACCACTGATTTGTCAAGACTCTGGAGACCCAAAATCCTAATGTTTTTTTTCTTCTTCTGCATGGGGGGGGCATTAGGATTGGAAACCCTTACACCACATTTCTCTATGTTGTGTATTTATACATATATATATATATATATATATATATATATATATATATACATAAATATATAGTTAAGGTTGAGTAGGCACTTTAATGTTAAACCTCAATTTTGCACATTAATAACTTTGCAACCATTCAATGGATTTGCTCAAAATTTGGAATGCGCTGTCTGGTATGTAGATCTCTTGATTTACCAAGTTGCAGTTCAGTTGGACTTATGGTTTCAGTGCAGCAAAATGCTAAAAAACACTTTTTTCACTGCTTTTGACTCATTTTTTGCCCATGGCGCTGAGACCACACCATGTGGTCTTTTGGTCTGAAATTTGGAACATAGAAAGCGGTTGGGTCACGGACTAATTCAGCATTGGTTTGGTAAAAAAATACTAATCTGTTCCAAAGTTATTACAATTAAATTTCTGTGTTCTGAGCATGCTCGTTCACTTCAAAATTTACATGTATTTTTGACGAACTAGGATTGGTCTCATGGTCAAGGATTTTGTCAATTTACAGACTAGGATTTAAAAAAAATCCTAGTCTGTCAAAAAAATTTCTTGTCTGCGAGCTGCCATCTTGTTTTCAGTTTTTGCCCCAAACAAAATGTTGAAGCTTTCTCCTCGGGTGACTTTTGGGCCAAATGAGACATGGATTTTGCTCAGGGTGATGGCCTCTACAAATGCCAAGCCTTTGGTTTGGCTTGTTGTGGTAAAAAAAATTGCTTTTTAAAATTTAAGCATTCTTTGACCGTGACTTGCTAAGGATCCTAGTCTGCGAGCTGTCAAAATCCTAGTCCACAAGACAATCCTTGTTCATGAGCCTACAAAATCATTGTCCTTCATTTTGTGACCAGATGGCCCTTCTTATGGACCAAGATTAAGTCACGGACTAGGATTTTGCTACCTCACAAAAGAGGATTGACTGGCGGACTAGGATTTTGTCAGGTCTCGGACCAGGATTGGTTTTTTGAATGCTCTTTCACGATTTAGAAGTGGGCAGCCATCTGGGAACAAGCGACCACCAAACAGTGTGGTTCACGATAAACACAGACATACAGTCAAGCCATACAAAAGCAAGAGTACTGGACTTTAGGAGGGCTGACTTTGGGAAAATGAGAGAGTGCCTCAGAAAAGCACTAGCAAACAGGCTAGAAGGAGGGGTGGAGGAACAATGGGGAGTGATCAAAACAGCCATCACAGAGGCAACAAGCCTTTGCATAAAGCAAATCAATAAAACACAACGAAGGAAAAAATGCTATGGTTCTCAAAAGAGGTGGCAGGGAAGGTTAAGAGAAAAGGACAGCATTCAGGAAATATAAGGGACACAGAAGGAGCAAGACAGAGAACTTTATCAGTTAAAGTAGAAAGAGGCTGGGAAGGCAGTCAGAATAGCAAAGGCCCAAACCAAGGAAAGGATAGCCAATTCTGTTAGAAGGGGATAAGACCTTTATAGGTACATTAGGGAGCGAAGAAAGACCAAAGGAGGGATACTGAAGCTTAATAAAGGGAGGAATGTGGGTAGAGGTGACAGTGAAAAAGCAGGGATACTGAATGAATATTTCTGCTCAGTATTCACAAAGGAAGAGGAGGGGTTCCTAAACCAAACAAGAGAAACACTCTGAAGATGGGGTCGATACCAGTCCATTTACAGAAGAAAGGGTTCTGAAAGAACTAATAAAATTGAAGGTGGACAAAGCAATGGGGCTTGATGTGATTCACCCAAGAATTCTAAAGAACTAAGGGTAGAACTAGTGACACATTTGACTACTCTCTTTAACAAATCATGGGAGGATGGGGTGGTACCCGAGGACTGGAGGAGGGCAGATGTGATTCCTCTTCACAAAAGTGGGAGCAAGACAGAGGCAGGAAACTACAGACCATTTAGTTTGACCTCAGTGGTAGGGAAAAGGATGGAATCACTTCTGAAGGAAAGAATTGTTGAGTACCTAGAGGCCAGTGGGGCACAGGACCCAAGGCAGCATAGATTCACGATGGTAAGGTCATGTCAGATGAATCTAATAGATTTCTTTGACTGGGTGACCAAAGTAGTAGACCAGAGAGGGGCTGTGGACATGGCCTACCTAGATTTTAGCAAGGCATTAGATACAGTCCCACACAAAAGATTAATACACAAGCTAGCCAGCCTTGGAGTGGATCCCAAGGTGGTAGCCTGGATAAAAAATTGGCTAGACAACAGGACTCAAAGGGTAGTAGTAAATGGAGTACACAGTGAAGAAAGAAGGGTTACTAGCGGGGTACAGCAGGGTTCAGTACTGGGACCGGTCCTTTTTAATGTCTTTATAAGTGACATTGCAGAGGAACTGGAAGGAAAAGTATGTCTCTTTGCAGATGACACAAAGATTTGCAACATGGTTGATACACAGGATGGAGTGGAAAGGATGAGAAGGGACTTGGCAAGGTTGGAGGAATGGTCAAATGTATGGCAGCTCAGATTCAATGCAAAGAAGTGCAAGGTAATGCACATGGGAAACAAAACCAGGAGCGTACACAATGGGTGTGAGATACTGACAACAGTAAAATAGTAAGGGACCTGGGGTAATTATATCAGATGACCTAAAGGTGGGCAAGCAATGTGAGAAGGCGTAAGGAAGGCTGGGGGATACTGGGATGCATAGGAAGAGGCATCAATAGTAGAAAACAGGAAGTTGTTATCCCTCTGTACAGACAGTTGGTGAGACCCCATCTGGAGTACTGTGTGCAGTTCTGGAGACCCCATCTCCACAAAGACATAGACAGAGTGGAGGCTGTCCAGAGGAGGGCAACCAAAATGGTGCAGGGTCTGCACCAGAAGACATACAAAGAAAGACTAAAGGAGCTTAATATGTATACCCTTGAGGAAAGAAGGGAGAGAGGGGACATGATAGAAACTTTCAAGTACCTCAAGGGAATTAACAAATTCCAAGAGGGTAGCATCTTCCAGAAAAAGAGATGTGCAAGAACAAGGGGGCACAATTTGAAGATAGAGGGGGGATGGCTCAGAGGTAATGTGAGGAAGTATTTTTTCACTGAGAGGGTTGTGGACGCGTGGAATAGCCTCCCTGAGGAGGTCGTGGAGTCAAGAACAGTGGGGTACTTCAAGAATGCATGGGACAGGCATAAGGCAGTCCTAGTGGGGGGTAGGAGGAAGTAGGCTGTTGGTTAACTAGGATCTGCAGCTTATCTGTTAGGTAGGAAAATGGGCAGACTAGGTGGGCCAAGCGGTCCTTATCTGCCATCAAATTCTATGTTTCTATGTTTCTATGAGGTGACAAAATCGCGGTCCGCAAGCTGTCAAAATCCTAGTCCACCAGCCAATCCTCTTTCGTGAGGCTGCAAAATCCTTGTCCATCACTTTGTGACCAGATGACCCTTCTCGCAAACCAGGATTAAGCTGATGGACTAGGATTTTGCTACCTCACTGACTAGGAATTTTTAAAGGTGTCAAAACTTTATTGTTGCATAGCTCATCAACGGTTTGGTCTTTTTACTTGCAATTTACAATGTATTGAGGGGATCACCTACTGATGTGAATTATGCTGTTTAGGTGTTGGTTACTTGAGCGGTTCCATACATATGCTGCCACAAAGTTAAGATTGTCTTCATAGGATAACATTGTGGCTCCCATTGCAGTTTTAGGTGCCCATATCTCAGAAATTAAATGAGATACAGAATTTTTCTACTGGTGGCTTAGATCACTTTTAGGTGATCAGATCCACTGGAACAAGACTGGAAATGAGAGACTTCACCTGCAGTGGAATTTGTTCTGTAGGTTGCACAATTAATGAGATGTTGGCAAATTAGTGTCACAAGGGTCCAAAGGGTGCCTTTCCAGTGCTTTTCGGTGCCCATAGCACAAAAATAATGCGAGATACAGATTTGTTTGACTAATGTTGCATGCACTACTCACTGTCATGATTACAACACTTGAATTTTTTATCTAGCTGTATGGTACCCGAGATATTGGCAAATTAGATTTACAAGGATTCCTTGCCCAAAGCCAAAGATACTAACATAGTTACATACTAAGGTGCTCATCTCTGGGACTGCAACTTAAGTTACTTACAGTATTGCTGTGGCCACCATCAAAGCACTCTTAAGCACCTCCTTTCCCTTAAAGTAACTGCTAAACAATCCATCCTCTGGAGTGGTTGCTTATTGCCCACAGCTGTCCTGGTGTTGCCTATCAGTCTCCTCCACATCTGTGCTACTCCCCCTTTCACAAGGTTCCTTTCTGTTCTTCTCTTCTCACAGAATTTCTCTTTTGCAACCAGAATACCTCTTAAAATGAACACTTGCATGTTGCTTCTTATGCTGGTGTCCATGCCCATGCTGCTGCTGGCGACTGATGCCTGTGCATCAATTTTAGCCATGGAGCAGCAAAAACTAAGCCTCTCCCAATCCCCAGATGCTCTCTCATACACCATGATTATTGTGAATGGACATGAACTTACCCTCATGAGTACAACCCTCCTGGCACTACTGTCTAACTACAAAAACTGTCATCTCGGCATGTTTATGCACTCCCTCACCCTTCAATCCCCCTGTTGGCTACCTCCTATCTGCCCTCTACTTACACTGATTCTCCTGTATGGTGATGTAGAGAGTAACCCTGGCAGCATAAACACCCACATCAACCACACGGACATCGCCTGGACAGGACACCATGGACTAAAAGTTGCCAGCATGAATATCTGCAGCCTTCCATCAAAGTTCCATGAGATTGAGGCATGGGTATCTCTCTATAAGCCACAGGCACTATGTCTCACTGAGACCTGGTTGAAACCCGACCACCCTGACTCCTCGTTCAAGCTGGATGGTTATACTCTCCTATGACTGGACATATCAGGACAAAGGAAGAGAGGGGATGTAGCACTGTATGTGCAAGACCACATTACTGCCACTATCATCAGCTGCTCCACTCCCACCTCTCAGAATGAGTGGCTTCTTTTGGAGATAATCCCAGGTGCATCCAAGAAACTTTACTTGGGTTGTTGCTACCCCCCCCCACAGGAGATATCCCAGGTCTATCAAGTTTCTTAAATGGCATAGGCAGTACAACACCCCTAAGAGACACAATTGTGTTTGGGGATTTCAATCTCAACTGGCTGGATGACAATTCACTGGACTACTCTAGTGCACTGAAAGTACACAACCTAGAGCAAATTATCTCCTCCCCCATCAGACATAATGCTCATATGCATAATCACTCCCTGATTGACTGTGTCATCACAAACATGGTTGACTCGGTCCTCCAAGCAGTCACTATGTCTGACTCCATAAGTGACCACACCCCAACCTATGCTATACTGTCTACCAAATCCATCCACTCCCCCCCTACAGACTGTTGTCCTTCAGGAACTTTAACTGCTCGGACCCTAGCCCTGTCCTTAGTGATGTAAGGGCTATAGACTGGTCAACTTTCTACCATCTTAGCAGCTTATAAATTTGAAGTCACTTACCTCACATCCAAACTCTTCCACCTACTGGACATCCATTTCCCCATCACAACCAGAAGGGTAAGAGGGGGCTGTGCCCACTGGCTATCCAAAGAACTGCTGGCACTAATGAAAGCTCGGGATAACAAATGGAAAGCCTATAAGGCATCAGCTTCTCCCCACCTCTGGAATGCTTACAGACAGCTATGCAACACCTGCAAACAGACTGCAAAGTCACTCAAGCACAAATTCTACATTAATCAACAGAAAGACAACCTTGGCAAGCCACACAATTTCAGGGCCTCTATTGGGTCTATCCTTAACTCCAAGTCCAGTAGACAATTAACACAGCTTAAATCTTGCTCTGGTCCTATTTCAGACCCTACCGAGATTGCAGATATCTTCAACACAAAGTTCAAAGATTTATCCCCCTATCTGAGCAAGCTCCCACCACAGGCATCCTCAGCCCTGAACCACCCACCTCCCACCCCCCTCCTCCTCAGCTACCACCCTGCTCCCACCTTTCCAGTTCAAAGTAACTGGGCATATAGACACTATTAAGTTCCTGAAGTCTTTCCCTGCCAAAGGCAGTCCTGGCAGTGACGGATTATATCGCGCATTTCTTAAACTCATCTGCTCTGCATTGATAAAACCCCTCACCTTCCTCTTCAACCTCACCCTTACATCTTCTATGGTTCCAGACTCTTGGAAACATGCAAATGTTGTGCCCATCTTCAAAAGCGGTAACCCCCAATCTCCTGATAATTATAGGCCCATCTACCTACTCCCTCACCTGAGCAAACTGCTTGAAAAAGTTGTTCACCTCCAGTTCTCAGAGCATCTTGGAAAGTATAACCTCTTATGTCCTCTCCAGAATGGTTTCCACAAGCACCACAGTACCTCCTCTGCTTTGGACCTTTTCTCTGATCATGTGTTGAGAAATATGGACCAAGGCAAAGCCACAGGAGCTGTCTTAATAGGCCTATCAAAGGCTTTTGACCTCATTGACCACCACATCCTCTACTCAACTCTGTCTCTCTTTGGCTGCTCCAGCAGAACTGCAGCCTGGTTCTGCAGCTATCTATCCAATCAGTCTCAGTCTGTCATCATCAACAATGCCTCCTCTGCTGCCCTCTCTGTACACACTGGAGTCCCCCAAGGTTCCATACTGAGACCTCTGCTCTTTTCCATTTTCATTGATGAACTCCTGAGGGATAGCCTCAGCTGTCAAGTGCTCCTTTGTGCAGACGACCTGGTTCTCTACCACAGTAATAACTCTATTGAGCCCATCTCCTCTATCCTCACACAACTATGGCTTTGCTCGCAAATGGTTCCTCACCAACAGGCTGCTAGTCAATGAAAAGAAGACTAAGTCCATGCTTTTTGGTTCCAAACCTTTCCTCGCCTAAGCTGCCAAATCTGACTCCTCCGTCTTTGTACACATTCCAGCAGGCCCCCCTCTTGATAATGTCCCATCTTTTAAATACCTAGGTGTCACTCTTAACACCTTCCTCTCTTTCATTGAGCATGTTAACAACACTGTGCAGAGAATTCACCAAAAACCTGGCGCTGCCCACAGACTCAAATACCTTCTATCAGCTGAAGCACACCTTGCCATCACCCAGGGCAAACTACTGCTTATACTTGACTGCTGCTCTCATGTCTTCTCCCTCATATCCCCTACCTTGAAATCAAGACTAAACCTTGCTCTGATGAAGATGGTCATACGGTCGATATGTAAGCATACTGGGCCACATGACCATATGGCACACCCCGGCATCTGTCAGTCTGTGGAGGATGGGGTGGTGGTGGGGGGTTAGGGATCAACTTAAACATGTCATTTCCTCACTGTTGTTGCTTTAACCACAACTGATGCAGTAAATGGATTTTTTTGCCATGAATATATATAGATATAGATATATACAAAATCACACATGCCCCATAACGCAAAGCATCATGGGCTGCATATGCAAATCACCACAGAATTTTATGCTGGTTCAACTTTAAGCAGAAATGCATGGTGCCAAAAGGCCTCTTACACAGTTTGCAAAGGGTGCCAACAGAAGAATATAGATATATGCATATATATATATATATATATATATATATATATATATATAAACATAGACTTTGATGGCAGATAAGGACCACTTGGCCCGCCCAGTCTGCCCATTTCCTTACCTGTTGGTAAGCTGCAGATCCGAGTTAATCAACAGCCTATTTCTTCCTACCCCTCCACCAGAATTGCCCTATGTCTGTCCCATGCATTCTCGAATTCCTCCACTGTTTTTGACTCCACAACCTCCTCAGAAAGGCTGCACCACGCGTCCACCATCCTCTATGTGAAAAAATACTTCCTCAAATTGCCCTTGAGTTGTCCCCCTCTATCTTCAAATTGTGCTCCCTTGTTCTTGCACATATCTTTTTATGAAAGATGCGACCCCTCTGGACTTTGTTGATTTCCTTGATGCACCTAAAAGTTTCTATCATGTTCCCCTTCTCCCCTCTTTCCTCAAGGGTATACATATTAAGCTCCCTTAGTCTCTCTCCATATGGCTTCTGGTACAGACCCTGCACCATTTTAGTTGCCCTGCTCTGGACTGCCTCCATCCTGTCTATGGCCTTACGGACATCGGGTCTCCAGAACTGCACACAGTACTCCAGATGGGGTCTTACCAACTGTCTGTACAGAGGGATGACAACTTCCTGTTTTCTGCTGGTGATGCCTCTTCCTATATATCTCAGTATCTCCCCAGCCCTCCTTACTTCCTTCTCACATTGCTTGCTTACCCTTAGGTCATCTGATATGACTACTCCCAGGTCTCTTTCCATTTTTGTTGTTGTTATTTCACCCCCTCCATTTTGTACTCTTCCCCTGAGTTTTTGTTTCCCAGGTGCATTACTTGACACTTATTTGCACTGAATCTAAACTGCCATACTTTTGACTATTCCTCCAGCCATGCCAAGTCCCTTCTCATTCTTTTTACCCCCTCCCCTTGTGTATCAACCCTGTTGTAGATCTTTGTGTCATTTGCAAAGAGGCATACTTTTACTTCCAGTCCCTCTGCAATGTCACTTATAAAGACATTTAAAAAGACTGGAAACAGTACTGAACCTTTTGGTACCTCGCTAATAACCCCTTTTTCTTTAGAGTGGACTCTGTTTACTATTACCCTCTGTATCTTGTTGTCCAGCCATTTTTTTATTCAGGCTACCACCCTGGAACCCACTGCCAGGCTGGCTAATTTGTTTATTAATTTTTTGTGTGGGACTGTGTCAAATGCCTTGCTAATGTCCTCATAGGCCATGTCCACACCCCCTCCCTGTTCTACTACTTTAGTCACTCAGTCAAAGAAATCTATTAGATTCCTCTGAAATGACCTTCCCACTGTGAATCAATGCTGCCTTGGGTCCTGTGCCCTGCTGCCTTCTAAGTATTCAAAAGGTCTTTCTTTCAGAAGTGATTCCATCATTTTCCTTACTGCTGAGGTCAACTAACAGGTCTGTAGTTTCCTGCTTCTGCTTTACTCCCACGTTTGTGAAGGGGAATCACATCAACCCTCCTCCAGTCCTTGAGTACCACACCATCCTCCCATGATTTGTTATAAAGGGTAGTCAGTGGTGACACTAGTTCTCCCCTTAGTTCTTTTAGAATTCTGGCGTAAATCCCATCAGGGCCCATTGCTTTTTCCACCTTCAGTTTTTGGAGTTCTTTCAGAATGCTTTCTTCTGTGAATGGACTGATATCAACCCCCCTATCTAGAGTGCTTCTATTGATTGGATTAGGTAACTACCCTCTTCTTCTTTTGTGAATACTGAATAGAAGTATTCATTCAGTATCCCTGCTTTTTTCATTGTCACCCTGCCACCACCACTCCCCTTTATTAAGGCTCACTATCCTTCCCTTGGTCTTCTTCACTCCATAATGTACCTATAAAAGGTTTTATCTCCCTTCTTAACTGAGTTGGCAATCTTTTCCTCAGTTTGGGCCTTTGCTATTCTGACTGCTGTCACTGCTTCCTTCTGCTTTACTGGTATAGTTCCCTGTCCTGCTCCTTCTGTGTTTTCTTGTACTTCCTGAATGCTATCTTTTTCTCCCTAACCTTCCCCATCACCTCTTTTGAGAACCATAGTGTTTTTTTCCTTCATTTTGGCTTGTTTATTTGCTTCACACAAGGGCTTGTTGCCTCTGCGATGGCAGTTTTGATGTTTCCCCATTGTTCCTCCACCCCTCTTTCTTGCCTGTTTGCTAGTTCTTTTCTAAGACACTCCCATTTTGACAAAGTCAGCCCTCCTAGAGTCCAGTACCCTCACTTGTGTATGGCTTGACTCTATGGCTGTGTTTATCGTGAACCACACTGTTTGGAGGTCACTTGTTCCCAGATGGCTATTCACTTCTAAATTTGAGATCCTCTCTCAGCCCCCATGTGAGAGTACCAGGTCTATGATTGCTCCCTCCCATGTGGGATCCAAAACTAGCTGTCTGAGGCATGCCCCCTGTAGGGCTTCAGGAATGACCTTCTCTTGAATGTGGCTGCAGCAAAGTTGCTCCAGTTAGCATCTGGCATATTCTGGTTCCCCATCAACAATATCTCCCCTTCTCTGCCATCCTAAGGATGCCTTATATTATTTTCTTGTCCATTTCCTCCCCCTGAGATGGAGGTCTGTATACAACACCTGTGAGGATTGTGGTGCCATTTCCTGTCTCCAGGGTGGCCCACC
This sequence comes from Neoceratodus forsteri, assembly GCA_016271365.2. Taxonomy (NCBI): domain Eukaryota; kingdom Metazoa; phylum Chordata; order Ceratodontiformes; family Ceratodontidae; genus Neoceratodus; species Neoceratodus forsteri. The sequence goes on along the minus strand of CM057454.1, from coordinate 956,014,997 downwards.
ATACTTCCTCTTGTCCCTGTTCACCCTTCAGTTCAATTTCTTTGATCACTTTCCTTACGTACAGAGTTACTGCTCCTCCTCTTCTACCCTCCCTGTCCCTCCTGTAGTCTGTGTAACCTGGTATGTTGACATACCAGTCATAGTTTTCTGTGTACCATGTTTCTATGACTGCCACAATATCCAGGCAACCCTCTTCCATCAAGGCCACTAATTCAGGGAGCTTGTTACCCAGACTACAGGCATTGGTACTCATTGCCCTCCATTTCTTGATGGCCTTACCCCTTTTAGCTCCATCTCTGTCATTACTCCCTTTGCCTATTTCTCCATTTATCCCTACCCTTCTCTCTATTGACTTCTTTATCTTGGTGTTTACCTCACTAACTACCCTGTTTTTTGGGGGTGGGCTGGGATTTCCCTGTGCCTTTTCAGTGCCTCCACCCTTGGCTAGTTTAAATGCTTTCCAATTAAGCATTTAAACCTATCATCTAAAATCCTGGTTTCCCTCCTGGACAGATGCAGACCATTGCTTCAGTATAGGCCTGTATCCCTCCAGGTGGACCCCCAGTCCCCAATGAAGCCAAAACCCTGAGATCTGCACCAGTTTTTCAACCATTGATTGAATTCCATGGCACGGAGCACTCTAGCCTCACCCATGCCATGGACAGGCAGCACCTCTGAGAAGGTCACCATGTATGCTACTTGTCTAAGGCCCCTCCCCAACTCCACAAACTCCTCCTGCACTGATCTTATCCCATTCCCAGCAAGGGCATTTGTCCCTAGGTGAACAATGATGTCCAGCTCCTTCCCCCTTACAGCTGCTTCTGTGATTCTGAGCATTTTCCCCCTGTTCCTCCAAGCCATGGTGCTGGGCAGGCATCTTTCCTCCCTCTCCTCTCCCTCTCCCAGTTCTACCCCTTCACAATTGAGTCCCTCACCAGGGGTTGTTTCCTTCCCCTGTGGGGTCCTGCTCCACCCTCCTGTGAGTCTTCTTTGTGGAGGTTCCAGCATCCTCCTTGATCTACACTGTGGGTGCCTCCATAGAGGAAAGACACTCTAACAGAATGGCATATGAATTGTTTTGAGGTACAACTGGAGGGATACACCTCTGTTCTTCCACACTCACCTTCCCTGAGCCCACCGTGGTCCAACCACTCCTTTTTCTTGGCAACCTCTGAGGCAGTAGCACTGGCCTTGGTGGCCCCTTGGTGGGAGAGGAGGTCCCCCGAATCCTGGTCAACTCAGCCTGGAGACAAGCAACCTCCTCCCTCAGCCCAGAGAGGTGCCTGCAGATGGTAAAACACTGCATCCTTGAGAACATCTCTTGGAAGAGTGCCACTCCACAGTCACTGTGCTACACCACTCCCATCATGTCTTTTCTGTTGTCCCTTGACTGTTGTTTTGTAGGCTTACTTTTTCCTCTCTCTGTTTACTTCTTTTTTCTCCCTACTTTCCTACTGCCTCAGTGCCTTTACAGCTCCTACCATTCCTGTTCTGAGACAGTAAGTCCTTGTATTTCTCAATAGTCTCCTTCTTACTTGCTCAGAGACAGACCTCTAGCAGCTGGGGGGGGGCTATTCTTTTCCTTCAAGGATGGTGAGTCTTTTATGCCTCTGTGATCACTGCTTTCCTTCTCCCAAACAGAAAGTTCCTGTTGTCAGTCAAATCCAGTGCCTATAAAAGTGGAACTGGCTTAGGGTGGGGGAGTGGAGGGAAGGGAGGGCTATATAAGTCCCAGTACAGGAGTTCTAGCACCTGCCTCCTTCTTCTTGCTGCTGTCTGTCAAAAGCTAACTAGGGAAGTTTTAAATACAGACATCTGGTTTTCTGTTGCCTAAGGCACTCACCCTAATTTACAGCTCTTCTCTTCACCCAGCTAACAGCAGCAAAGATAACATTTCCCTTCCCCCAACTCAGACAAGCACAACAATTCTTGTTTTTTTCTGTTTTTTTTTACCCTAATTGAAGGTCCCAGTTGTAGAGTTCTAGTTTTTAGTCCAAGTAGAAGAGTTCTAGCAGCTGTCTCCTTCCTCTTGCTGTTCTCTGTATATATACAGATGTTTCAAGCCAGTATGAAGCACAGAAATGCTGCAGAGTATCACAGAATACTGCAATTTACTGCAGGGTCCATTGTATGTCAATGGCAATAAGCCCTTTTGTCATGCAGGATTTTGTGACATGTCATTACTGCAAGTTACTGTACTTCATCATGGCTGACACATCTTTATATAAATATATATATATATATATATATATATATATATATATATATATATATATATATATATTATAGGTGCAGTTGCACCCCTATATTTAGGTTGAGTAGCACTCTATGTTAAACTCAAAAGTTTGTGCATTAATAACTTTGGACCCGTTCATTGGATTTGCATGAAATTTGGCATGGATGGTTGGGCATGGTAGATCTCTTGATCTACCAAATTTGGTTGGATGTACAGTTTTTGTGCACCAAAATGCTGAATAATCCACTTTTCACCAGTTATGTGTGCAGTTTTTCAGATATTGTTCATGGTGCTGCATGGCCATTGTGTGATATGCTGATCTGTGACTTGGCTCACCTGAAAGAGCTTGGGTCAAGGAACATGCCGCTTTTCATTTGGTGAAAAAATATTAGTGTATGTGTAGTGTAGTGTATCCATTCAAATGTTATTAAACTTTTAAGTTCACATTCTAAGTCAACGGGAAAATATATATGATTGTTTTGCAAAAGAAGAATGGGGTTTTGGCCGTCTAGTCCCTCCTCACGATTAAAGAATTTGCAGGCTCATGATCAAAGAATCTTTGATTGCAAGAATTCTTTGATCGCGATGGCCGCCATCTTGTTTTCATTTTGCCGTTGGAAAAATTCAAGTATCTCGGCTCCTGAAGTAAAACTTAGATAGGTTTTACTCAGGGGACTTTGCTCTATTGAGCCATGGCTGTGGTTAGCTTCAAAATGGTCAAAAAATAGAGTTTTAAAAATTTTTATTCTTTGATCACAGCTCGCTAGTGATCTTTGATCGCGAACCTGCAAATTCTTTGATCACGAGATTCGTTGACTTCAATCTTTGATTGCAAGGCAGGGATGACATGGCCAGTTGAAAAAAGCAAATTTCTCAGCTCAGGGGTGGGTTATTAATGCAAATGAGGGTGGGTTTTGCTCAGGGGGCTTCATTCTATCAAGGCATGGCTGTGGTTTCATTTACTTTTGTCTAAAAATTGAGTTTTACCATATTTTATTCTTTGATCGCGAGCCTGCAAATTCTTTGATCGCAAGATTCTTTGACCACAATCTTTGATCGCAAGGGCAGGACTAGATCGTCATTTGAAAAATTCAATTTTCTCAGCTCAGGGGTGGGTTATTAAGTCAAATGAGGGTGGGTTTTGCTCAGGGGGCTTCGTTCTATCGAGGCATGACTGTGATTTCATTTAATTTTGTGGAAAAAATTGAGTTTCACCATATTTTATTCTTTGTGAGCTTGCAAATTCTTTGATCACGAGATTCTTTGATTGTGAGCTTTGACTGCGAAGGAGGGACTAGATGGCAAGATCTGGAGGGACCAGATAGCCTAATTTAAAAAAAATTTTTCATTAAATAACTCAGAAACTGTTTGGTCTTTTACTTGAAATTTGGAGGTTGTTGATGGGATGTCCTGTAGATGCCACTTATGGTGTTTATGTGTCAGACAGTATATTTTTGCAGAGATATTGTGTGGCACAGTTTATGTTTTGTGGACAGCATTTTCCATTGTGGCACTGGCTTCAAATTTATATGGTAGCTATCCTTACTGCCATGGATGTAGTTTTCAGTTGTTACATGCATAAAATGTAAACAGGTGTGGAATTCTGCAGAAATTTGCAAGTTACCAACTTGCATGTCTTTCTACTTTTAATGAATTTAAAAGTTGGTGGTAGCAAGGGGCCCAAAGGGCCCATGCTCCCACCAACTTGCATGACTTTTTACTTTTATATTCTTTCTCAGAAAGTAAGGAAATTGTGTGCAAAAAACTTCATTAATGCATCATTTAGGGTTTTAAATCAAAAAGTAAGGAAATGAAACATTTAGGATTGCCTCCTGCCCCCCAGACCTGCCCATCATCCTGAGATTGACAGCTGATGGGGTGTGTCATTGGAGTGAGGCCATGCAGCTCCTAAGTGTGGTACGTTGTGTGCACCTGCAATCAGGGATGTGTACATTTGGTGTACATGGCCTCATTTTTTGCTGTGGATCTCCACTGAGCATGCAGTACCTGGTCGGGTGGGTGGGGATGTCTTGTAGGACATTAATATAGTTGTATTTTACATTTGTCACCTGCTGCTGGTTGTCTGTGATTGGTCATGTTGCCTTGGTCCTTCCAGCTACTTGCATGTGTGTGTGTGTGTGTGTGTGTGTGTGTGTGGTGCTGAGGGGGGTGGGGGGTGAATGCAGAGTTAGGGTTTTCAACCCTAACAATGAATTTCCTCACTTTTGTTTTTGTGGAACAACCCTAACTGATGCATTTTAATGGAGTTTTTTGCCATGAATTTCCTTTCTTTTTTTAGAATGAGAAGTAGTAATAGTACCTACAATGTCGTAGTGGCAGCCCCAGACACACATAGCCAAATACTCAGATATTCAAGAACACAGAAAGTCATCTACAGAATTGTCTGTTATGAATAGTGAGCTGACTTCCAGCTCAAGTATATCCATTTTATTTTTCAATATCTGTTGATATGACCTGTGAGTTAGTGTGCATAGTAGTTAAAAGTTGTATGTTCATGGTCAAATCATCTCCTGACAGGACATGATGAAGCTGAACACACTGCGAGCAACAGTTCCATGCATGGTCAACATTCTATTCACATAAAATATGTGTTCCTGTTTGTTTGTTGTGCTAGATTGGTGACGTGTAATACCTTTAAACCTAAACTGCACACACAATACCCTTTGTTACCCTAAAAAAAGTGAAAGGGCTGCTGTCTTGAGCCATATGCATTGATAACCAACATCCTGCACAAGTAAAGAATACTGCAAGGCAAAGTGTTCTTTAACAAAAATATTTATCTATAAAATGCAAAAGTTTACAAAAATAGTAATACAATCTCCAAATTAAAAAAGTTGATGCTGACAAAATGCATAACCTAAATAAAAAAATTGCTTGATTAAAATACAAAAACAATATAAAACATATTGATTAATACTGACTGATGTATTAATGAAACTAAGTGCTATATAGAAAAATATATCTCTTTAATAAAAATAAATTTAGATAAATAAAACCATTGTACTAAACCAGTAAAAAAAGTAAGAGAAAAAAAAACTATGTACAAAATATACACAGCTCTGCAAGAGAGGTGTGTTGCTGCTTGAGGCAGCCCTGCCCAGAACTTGGACACAAGCTGGAGGCACACTAGAAGTGGAAGCTGTTGCACCTCAGAGAGGAGACACCAGAGCAGCTGTGGAGGCTGTTCATTGTAGGTCAGGGAGGCTAGATGTCACTGATGAAGGTGAAGCAGTGGTACTGGCCAGAGTGTCACTTGCTGCTGTCTCCACAGGCTCAAGCACAAGGCTGACAGTTGTTTGCTGCGCTGTCATGAGGGACAGTAATTTCTCCTGCCCCTCACGTAGTACAATGTTGTCTTTAATTAGACCATCAACCTTGCGCTCAAGCCTGAGGTAACAGCGGCAGTGGCCAGTGTACCATCTGAAGCGATGCCATCCTGTAAAGAGACAACAAACATGTATAAATATATGCCCCTCAGAGAGGTGGTTGTCTACCTGTCTTGTTATTTTATCTCAATATTGCACATTATACAACAGTTCCGAGAAATACAGCTTCTCGATTGCCTGTGAACATTCTAACTTGCCCATCTAAAATCACCATAAACATACATGTAGAGCTTAATCATGTGCTGAAGAATGTTTAACACTTCTTTATAAAAACATCATTATTATTATTATAGCAAAAACACACACTCAGTACTTATATACTGTAAATAGCCAGATAATCACCCTCTAGTGGCATGTAGCACTCAGCCACACATCGTACCATATTAAACCCCTAGACAATCCTTAACAGAGCATGACATAAACCTTGCTCATGAGTTATTACTGAATTCTGCTTAAGCCATGAGAACACTAAATGTATACAGTCAGAATAGTTTAACTGTTGTCTCTTCCTCACTGTCACCAATGCAGCAGTGTTGAATTTATCTTTGTGATACCTACATTGTAGGATGTTAAGGACTTGAACATGTTGCAACAGTCGTATGTTATGCAAAGGACAATGATGCGAACCAGTGTGATACTCAAAATGACAACTAGATCTGTGTTTTTTCATAATGAAGCAGGTTGCACCAGTAATCTATGCAACTAAAATAAGTGAAATGTGAAGATGCATGTTCATCAGTTTCCATTATTCACTCTGTGATCTGTGTCATATGTACAGTTGCACACTCACCTTCCACTGTGTGTGTGTGGGGGGGAATGGGTGTGAACATCCACTATAAGAAAAAAGCCACAATATATAGCCAGTTACAGCTGACTTGACACATTGCAGATGTAGCACTGCATCCATCATCTGTGGATGTCACGTTGACGATGTTACATAGCCGTTGTAGCCCCTCGCAACAGTTCATCATACTCTTACTATATGGTGACTAGCTTTATTGGCACACTGGGGTCTACACATTCAACTGATAACTCATTCTGAATTTGTTGACTAGTCATGGAGCTCCAGTGGGCCTTACATTGTTTATCACAAGCTTTCTATATATAAATACAGTTCTTTGTCCAGTACACTCCACCCCTCATACAATTACGGTCATTATGACATGCATGCATGTCACAGCGGTACAGTACAGTGTATCACCCTTCAGCAGGCATTGGGATTATTAACTTAAGCTAGTCAGAGTTAGTCTAGTAGACCTGCTTTCATGGGAGATGCTGCTCCTTGCTAATCATAGATTACCCTTTTGTGCAGTAGTACTAGCTTTACCAACCACCCACTGAGAATCAACACCACAATCCTCACCATGGCATCATCATCAGTAACAGGTCATATCCCACAGTGAGACACCTTCCAACTATTCATGAACTGAGACCATACAGTAGAACTGTATGCATATTAAATACAGAATGTGGGGCACTGAACATGCATAACAGATTGTCTAACAGAATCTCAATATGTAAATGTTTATTCCACATATCGAGACTGTGTACTGCAGTACTGTTTGCATGCCCATTTACTCATTCTTTTCAGAAACAGCCACACAGCTGTCATGCTAGCTAGCAATCAGCAGTTGTCTTCCTGGCATAGGGGTCACAAGGTTCTGCATACTGCCAAAGGGAGGTTGTGGGTGTGTGTGTGCCAGTGCATCCTGTGTGAATATCTTCTATTATAATACTTACACTCACCACTGGTGCCAGGCTCCTGCTTCACCTGCACAGCTGGTACCGACACTGCCTCCCTGGTCACTGTAAAATATATAAGTAAAGAATATTATACCATAGGCCTCAATATGTTAATGTATAACAAAGCTTTTATTGTTAAAACATATTTCGTGTGGTCTCATGGTGTTATTCAACCATAGAGTACAGTTTCCTAGTCCTATGCTGCAAACTCCCCCAATGGCCCAGGCTTGTTCCCAAACCTGGTTCTCCAATGTAAAGTGAGGTGTGGCTTACACTGCCCTTAACCCTCAGTGACAGTGGGCCATCTCATGTACAACAGGTCTTAATGTGGTTGTGCACTGCATGTGTAAAGAAACGCCATTTAAATTGACAACACTGTTAATGTCATGTGACAGAAACTGACATGTCGTTATGCTAGCATAAGTAAACACACAATTCAATACTGTTCTTCTATGCTTCAATACAATTAACATAGAGCAGAGGTAAGAGAGCAAAAAATGAAGCATGATAAGATTTCTTGACATTGTTTTTCTTTAATACTGTGTCCTTTTGGACTTCCAGAACTATCTTGCCAAAATAATATCTCCATAAAGTAACTAGACATGAACTTAAGCCTGGACTACTTAACAATATGTTAAGGTTCCTGTACATTCAGCAAGCACAGTAAGTTAATGCAGTTTGCACTGATGAACATTGTACACATAGCAATCATAGTGAACAAGCAACAGTTTGTAGCATTGAGTTTCACTCCCACCACTCACATACCTCAGTAATTCCAGTCTTCAGAAATTAAAGCAGTAACACTGGAACTAAGAAATACTTTTCCTAAAATGAGGTGAGTGAAATTGGCCAGTACACACCTTATCTGGAGCCCTGATAGGACCCCAATATAACAATCTTATTGTATCTATCGACATCTTACCATCTGACTTGACAATAATGACACTGTCATCATCAGAGCTGTCAGCCTCCATAGTCTCTGCCTCTGCTGGTACTACCTCAGGTGGGCATGGAGGTTGCCTGTGCCATCCTGTGGAAAAAGATGATAAATTTATTCACTAATTATTTCATTTCAGTGCTCACTCATTTCACAACAGTTTCTCTAAGCAATCTAGATGTTTTAGGTGCCTGACATTCTCCTTACTCAACTATTGTACAGTCATTACAGATGCATATTAAATAAGAATTAGTCCAAATAGCTATTTGATAAATAGAAGGTAAGAAACTGACTCAGTATGCAATCCTTAATTATGTAGTATGAGATGTGAAATACAACTTTGCTTGAATGAAATTGATGCTGCATAGTAACTACCCACTATTATATCACAACAGTAATACATATTCAATAGTATAAGTACATAATAACACTTGAAGTATTGAGAACACATTAAGTAGGCAATAAAACACGATGGAGTGTCCATTAGACAGTTTCAATGCACAGCTACTGGGATGTAATGAGGCACAAGGCCACAGGCTGAGTGCGTCCAGTCCCCTAGCCGTGCATTAGAAGTGTCTAATGCACAACCCCAGAGTGTCTTATTGGGCTTATAAAATAGGCCTGTGTATTCTAAATGGGTGTTCTAGGTCTAGCTGTGCATTAGACACATCTAATGCATGGCTAACAACCAATAAGATTGCTTGAAATCCTTTGCCCATTTTATAAAGAATGTTATTTTTATGTTACACCATGTTGCCCCCCACACCAAACATATACAAAAACAGTTAAACCCAAGGTCATAGGATGTCATCAGTCAGCACACCATTCATTCCATAATAGTCATAATGGAATAGATGTATGACAAAAATATTCAGTTGGTTCACACTGCTGAGACTTGACTTATGGCGTCATGGTGTCACAATAACTATACCAACAAAGGGATCAGTAACAGAAAGACATTTTGTTCACTTCTGTGCCAGTACTATTATATCATTGTATGAGTAGAATTCTTTGTGAATAACTTATGTTGAGTGAGGCATTCCCTGCAGCTGGCCTGCCTGCTGCCTCCCATAGCTTGTATGTGAGGTAGTACCAGCATTTGTCCTTCTCCGGTATCTCCTCTCTGCACTTCAGTACATAAAAATGCTGCCGCAACAGCTTCCACTTCTTCTTTAGCTACAGTATGGTCTTGTTCTTAACTTTAGCATCATATGCAGAAAGCTATTAATATGCCTCCACATTGTGTACAACTTAGGGTTAGTGCTATGTATTAAAATGTGAGCATTACCTCTTGCCTGGACTGCCTCAAGCAGCAAAAACACCTCTCTCATGCTCCACTGTCTCATTCTTCAACGTTCTGTTCTGCAGTAAAAAAATAAAGAAATAGTCCATTACTCTCATGTCTCAGAACCTATCTATTTCTATGTATTCTATTAACTATTCTGCTTAGAACATGGCAAGAACAGCATTTTTAAAACTCAAATCTTATTATCACAAATATTACCATTCAGGGATGGGAACTGTTACATTGCAATACATTCGTAACATACAAAACTCTGTGTTGTACCATGCTATGTTCCACCAATAAGATATACCACAGGTTGAACACAGGTATATCTATAGTGTATCTTGCTGTCTCTTGAAGATCAATAATTGTCATTTTTATGTTGGTGTGCTTGCACAGCCAATATCCTGTGGCACTGCAAATTTCGAGACGCGGTCACTGTCGGGCGAATGCAGAACAGGCACCAGTAGCTGCATCCCACATTCCCCAATCAGGCAGCCGCAGTGGAGGACACCCTGCCTAGCTAATTAGGCAGCAATATCAGAGAAAAGGTCTGCTGCAATGAGAGCACAGCTCTCATGCAGTGTGACCACAACACGCCTCCCCCTATGTGCAGCCAACATGGCAGAAGTGACTGCTGCTGTTGCCTGTTAACACCCCTGTTTATTGTGCATCGATGGGGGTGCCCAATCCCCATTGGCATAATGTTACCCCCCACCTTTTTTCACTTGCCAAGGGGATGGCCAATCCCCCTTGGGTCATGCAGCCACCCCCTTTCCTTGTTTGCTGATGGGGCTCCCCAATCCCCATTACCTCCTGTGGCCCCCCTTTACTGGTTTGTTGACAGGGGTGGCCAATCCCTCCATTGGCTAAAACACCCACACACACACACACACAGTCAGCTGGCATGCTGGGAGCCTACCCCAGCATGCCAAAGCACCTGTCAAAACAAAAACAGTGCCCCGATGCCTTTTGCACCCATTTACATATCCACAACTGAACATCACAGTAGTCACAGGTAGCACTACCACAGTCACACTCATGCATGCTGCTGCTCCTCTGTGGGCACTTGCAGTGGCACAGTGAAACAGAACCATGCAGAATGCAGCTACCTCAGTGACATATTCGACACAGCTGAGCCATGGCACGGTACCATAAAATATCACCCTGTCAACACCCTAGTGCATCCAAGCTCAACTGTTACCAGGATTGTATCCCAATGTAAACATCCCCAAGTATGTCTTACTCCTGTGTGAGTGATGTATATACTCATTCTATTTTTTGACCAACGTTTTTGGTTCTGAAAAGAACCTTTGTTTAACATTTGAATATCTGTGCAAACAGCCTGACATTCCTAGAGTACTTTGAGGATTGCATCTTGAAGGTCTCCCAGGAAACAGCAATTGCCAGCATGTGAGAAGTGTACACCATCTGGTAGGTAGAGCCAATCATTAAAATACTTGATCTCTGGGTGATGTACGGTGTACATTCCAGACATGTGCAGATATGCAGATATTTGTATGTTAACCTTCCATTGAGCTCTGTCAATCAGGTACATATGACGCTCTGCTTGCCAGACCCTATGCTCTGTAATATACAAAAAAATGATTTTACAGGCAGGCAACATACTCATTATAGAAGCAAGGTCCAGTTTTGCTTCTGTCACTAAATTTACCCAGCGTTTAGTGGCCAAATCATTGCCTCCAAGATGTATCACCAGTATGTCTGGATGAGCTTGAGTACTCAGAAGCCTGTCCATTGTTGGCATGAGGTGCTCCCACCTCATTCCATCCCTGCCAAACCAGTTAACACAGCAATTTGGTAGCTGCAGGTTTTTCCCAAAATCACTGTTCTGAGCATACTCAGAAGCTCACCTTACAATACTGCTGCCAGCAATCCACAAAGTCCTTTTGTTGTTTTCTACCATTCTGAGTTTTTAAACTAAGAAGTGGACAGACAGCTACCAAGAAAGTCAATGTGTCCCCTGCAGTACCTAGGCACAACTGAATGTTAAACTGAGATTTCACTCTGTGCTTCAACACTGTCTCACTGAGATGATGCATACAAAGCAAACAAAGTCCATGATTGGCCACATTTTTTCTCAGATAGCCAATACACTGTGTGCACTGACTATCTGAGCAGTCGTGCTTCAGCAGAAAATGTAGAAAGATTTTAAGGTGGAAAAATGCATCCTTTTCATAGGCAGAATCAAACAATTACAAGTACAGATTCATCATTGATTGGTTCTCCCTTCTCTTATCCCACATGTATACCTTACTTGCTCCCTCCATTTTTCAGCTGTATCTGTGCTAGTAAGTACCAATTGACAGTCTGACTTTAAACAGTTATAACTTAATAATACAGTAGGTATCCTTCTATTTATGGAGATAGATAAACAGAGCAGTAAAAAATGTTTTGATAAATGCTATTTACATGTTGCTAACAGTTTTATAGTATTAGAAAAATGTGAAATAAAATGTTTCTACTTACAGAAAGCAAGGCACAGTCTCTCAGTTGTAATCAAGATGGCAGCTATGTCCTTCTTCTTCACTGTTCAGTGTCTCTGATTGGTTGTTTTACATGGCCTGATAAATCTCACTCTGCATTGGTTTAAGTGCCTGTCAGTCAAAGTCAAATCAACGTATTATTGGCTAATTCATTGCGTTCCTTTCCAGATTTAGTTTTCACGATATTTTTGAACGTACACCACTGTTTTTGCGAAAGTGTCTCAACACGACAATGTTTTTTTCAAAAGTGTCAAATGCGAAACTATTCATCAGTTACTGTCAAGGCACAACACTATTTTTTTAGATACTTTCACACGCACGACAGTACACAGGCATGACACTTTTGCACAAACTACATTATTTTTTTTTACACTTTCGAATGAACGCCATTATTTTGTCACTTTTTCCACAAAACAAATGATTCTTTCAGTAAGAGCAGCTCTGTTTACTTCATTCTGTGGCAATAGACTAACACATTTTCACATGCCTATTGTTAAATTATTAGTCGACCAATCTAGCACTAGTACATATCACTACCATTGTTTATTGATTTTCATTGCACACTGTTACCACACTGAAGAACTGTCTACTCCTTTGTAAGCACTCATGTCAATTATTTATGTTTCAGTCAAAAATACACAGTCTCAAAATTGAATGTTAGAAGACAACAAAACAAACATATACTAATATTGGTTTTGTTCTCTGTCTATTATACAGCTGTCTGATGCCTCTGTAAGATTGCTGATTACTACTGTGAAGTCCCAGACAGAAAACATGCCCAGCAAACACAGACAACAATCTAAGCAAAAACAAGACAGGTATCATAGTGGATCACTGTTGGTTAAGACAAATGTAAAAGAGACTGATGTGAGTTCAAGAAATAAAACAATTCAGACAACCACTGAAATAGAAAAACCCTAAATTGTCTCACTCCACTGTAACAGTGCACACTTGCTCAGCAGCAAGAAAAAATGTTTACCAAAGGAACAGTTGTGTAGAACACAGACAAAACACAACTATTCCGAAGGTAAACATAACTGCACACACTAAACAACAGCAGAATGTAGTGCTTGGTGATCTGAGACTCAGAAAGCAGAAGTACTTTCAATCACTAGCATCTAAAGCAAAGATTCAGAGGCTCATTGCTGCTGTGATGAGACATGAGCAAAAAAAAAAAGTCAGATGAGTCTGATGAAATTGCATCTCAAAGTATGCACATTAGTGAGTAGGGCAGTATTTGCTCTGCAACACTCATGGCGTAAGATGTCTCTTGTGCTGGAACTATTCAAAAAAGGTTGTATACAACATCAAGAAATGGTTACAAGAATATCCTAAATTGACTGTTCACAATTTCTGTGACATATTCAAGGGCAATGGCTCCACACACAGCACTCAGAAGCTTTTTTTCTGGGAAGAGTTTTATCATCCACAGAAAAAAGACAGCAATTCAATATTGACCTGTCTGGTAAACTGGTTAATGTACTAAGTGTCTCTGATGATACAACTATGGAGTCAGATGAAAGTGAAGCACCTAGTCAGCATCACAAGTTTCACTGTCTCTCATGGCCATGTGATGCAATTTGCAACTGTAGACAGTCATTGTTTGACAAAGTTGCACACTTTATTAACCTCATTGTCATAACAGACCATAAAGGCAAACATAAACTGTTTTTCAATATTGACCTATGTGAAATCCATCCACATACTGGACTTATGGGTCACTCACTTGCGTGTCTGGATAGTGATGTTTGTGACAGCATGTTTCACCACATGTGGATGCTTGGAGTGCATCAAACAGGGATGCAGAACTTTGTATACAGGATATATGAAGTTCGACGAGTTGTCAAGCAGTACACAACTTTGAAAAACTTATTACAGTCTGGTGACATGCATGGTGTCATCACATGTCTCAAACAACTATAACACATTGCTTCTGTGGCAGACACAACAAGCAATCAGTCTCCTACTTCTGATGCTGCCAGTGTATCTGTTTTAGAAGGTGACATCCTGAGACAGTATGGCAAAGAAATTGTGAAATTTGAATTGGCAAAGGCAGACAAGTTTGACTTTGTATGTGTCTCATGTGAATGTCTGTGTTACAACCAACAAATGGTCACCGTGAACCTTGAAACCTTGACATCATACAATGACATGTGATTTTGACTGTCAGCATTCTTGCTGTCGAAATCAGACTTCCAGTCACAGCCCATCATTGTGCTCTGCAAGCACTGTTTCTCCAAACTGAAGTGTAACATTTTGCCACCAAGGTGACTGTTGAATAACATGGAGGCACAAGCTACACCAACTGAGACTGTCACACTGATTATGTTTGAATGTATTCTAATTCAGACTATGAAACCTTTTCAAGCCATTCTATATCTGAACACAAAGACACAAAACATCCTACAGAAAGAGCTCATTAGGTCTCTCAAGGGGTCTGTCATGTACCTGCCACTCCCTCTGCAGGAAAATGTGGATGCAATCTCTACAGAAAATAGTTTGGTGATTCTTGTTAATAGTGTTCCAACCAAGGCCAAGGTCATCTGGCAAGATTTTGTCAATGTACACAAGGTGAAGCATGCTCTTACTTATTTGAAGAAAAACAACCCCTTCTACGCAGACCTTGACATGATGCAATGACTAATATGTCAGTAGAATGCAGTGAGTTGGGAAGAACAAAACCAATGATTGAGAAGGTCAATGTCCATACAGACGACAATGTGTATGAACAGTACACCATACACCCACTACATGGAAGATATCCAGTGGGGGACAATATTGACCTCTATCAAATGAAACAGGTGGAAGGTGAGCTTGTCAGCATTTGGGAGGCAACACTTGAAGTACACTGTTTTCCAGACTTATTTCCAAAAGGGTCAGGTGGATGCCTAGAAGAAAGAGAAGTATGTATACAAGGTGCTGAGTATCGAACTAGCCATGTACTCAGCAAGGATGGAAAATTTAGACATAACATACAGTATCTATTTCACCTCCTCTGGGAGAGTGAGCTTACCATACTGTCTGCATCTATTGCACACACTATTCGTCTTACTACTCCACTAAATGGAATCACAGCTGCACAATTCCTGCAAAAATTGAAGCAGAAAGATGAAAATGTGCAAGTCAATTTGTCATCCATTCTCTCAAGCTTACGTGGCACAAAAGAATATTGGTATCACAGACACTCTGAGGTAATGACAATGCTGCTAGAGTACGGTGCAGCCACATGGTTTGTTACACTCAGTTGTGCTGAATATGCCTAGGATGAAGTCATTGAACTGTTAAAGTGGGCAAATTCTGATGTAGACAGAATTCCATCAATGACTGTCAGAGAGATGTGCTCACTTGACCCTGTGTCTGTCACAAGGCATTTCCACAAATGCTTCCATGACATACTGACTTTCATTTTGTCAAAGGACAATCTACCTCTTGGCACTGTAGAACATTACTTTTGGAGGATGGAATATCAAGCATGGGGTGCCCCTCATATTCACATGTTATTGTGGATCAAGGATGCACCACGCATCGGTGAACATGAAGTGGCACAAGTGCTGGCATTCATCAAGCAATACATAACTTGCCATATCCTGGACAAGTATGAAAGACCAACACTGTGGAAGTTGGTTCAAAAGTTCCAGATACATATTTGTGTGAAATACTGCCGTTGGGTAGTAAAGAACAAATCTGATTGGTACACAAGATTTCGTTTCGAATTCCCAAGATGGATTTGTCAGGATGGTGGCATGAATGAACTGTTTTCAGTAATGTACCACCACTTGAAGGCAAAATCAACCAAGAGGGTATACAAGTTACCCAGAGATGAGAAAGAGGTGTACATCAATGACTACAACCCAACTCCTCTCCTAATGTGGCAAGCAAACATAGATGTTCAGTTTGTGGCTGAAAATTCACTGGCTCTGGTACAGTATGTTACTTCGTGCATAACTAAGCATGAGCAGACTAGCTTGCAAGATCTTTGGGAAGATATTGCCAGTTCTAGCAAAAGCCTGACATCTCAGTTGTAGTCATTGGGACTGAAAACCCTCTCACACAGAGAATGTGGTGCTTGTGAGGCCATTGACCACCTGATGGGCACACATTTGTATGGCAAACCTGATGCTGTACACTTTCTTAGTGTGAATTACAAAAAGAAGCACAAATGTGTACTTATTTCTCATGCTGAGATAGAGGAACTCACTGCAACTAGACCTTCTTCAAAGATAATCTTGAAGAATAGTCTAATTGACACATACTACCCCCATAGGCATGATGACATGGATGCTATGTGCCTATCTGAGGTGGCAAAGTGGTTTGACTACAAAATAAATATGTCACCTGATTTTACACGCAACATTTACAAGGTGAAAGGAGTCAATGGCTGTCTCATTAAGAGACACAAGCCTTGGCTCATAGACCACTGTAAATTACATCTAGGCATGACAGAGAGCAGATAACATTACTAATGTGTTCTCTTATTCCTATTTAAACCCTGGAGGAATGAATCTGAATTAAAAGCTGGCTGTGATACATTCGAGGAAGAATTCAATCACATTTACGAGATATTTAAAAGTGAATACTCAGAGACATACATACAGAGATTGGAAACTGAGAAAGAACAGCTTGAAAATGCTAAGAAACAACTTCAGGAGGATACCTCTGTCAGCTCACAAGATAACCTTGATCCAGAAGGAGAAGGTGTTCCAGGTGAACCACTGCCTTTAAATGCCTCGGAAGTCTTAATGACAGAAGCCGAGAGTGCCATGGAACATGGAACACACTGTGGTGTCAATCCAGCAGACCTGAGAGAAAGTATAAACCAGCAGCAGCACGTGGTTCACTCCCAGGTCACTGATGCAATTCGACATCAGCTGCCACATGAAGACAGAAAATGTCACTGTCTAGATGATAAGCCACTACTGATGTTTGTTAGCAGCTCAGTTGGAACAGGAAAGAGTTTCCTGATTGAAGTCATCACTGCTGAGATACAGATCTTGACAGGATCATCAATGTCTGTTGCTGTTAGCGCACCCAAAGGACTAGCCACATACAACACTGGTGGAATTACTTTACACCGTCTCTTTATGTTGCCAGTAGAGCATGGCAAGACAGGAGAGTATCGTAAACTGTCATTTGAAGTTGCATCTCAGCTTCGCTCCATGTCACAAAGATGAAGTTGCTCATCATTGATGAAATTAGCATGGTATCCAATGTAATGTTTGTTTGTATATACCTACATCTACAGGAGAGCTTTGGTACTGACTATGGAGTGCCATTCGGTGGCAAAAGTGTTCTTGCATTGGGAGATCTTTCTCAGCTTGTGCCAGTCAATGCAGAACATGTGTTTGCAACTCTGACAGTCAAGCAGACTAAGAGCACACTAGGCTGCATTGGAGGTGTGAACCTTTGGGAGTTATTCATCTATGTTGAGCTCTGTGAGAACATGCACCAAAGTGGAGATCTGGCTTACAAATCACTTTTAGATGAAGCTTGCACAGGTTCTCTATCACCAGCATGTTTCCATGTTAAATGAATGGAGAATCAGGATAGATAGTACATCCATAGAAGCATCATGTAATGTTTTCAGTGATGTATACTCCAGAGGCACACAGATAGTGTGTCTCATGCTACCACTGAAGAAATGTGCTGAGTTCAACAGTATCATGTTGCAGAGAGAGAATCAAGAAATTCTCACACTGCATGCTGTTGACACAGTTGATGGTGTCATTCTCAGTCGTAAACTGGAAGCTAAGATGACTGAGCGACTTGCTGAACTAAAGTCAGATGTTTCATGCACAGCTGGTCTGGAAGCTGTTCTAACACTGTGTAAGAATGCACGTGTCATGCTGTGACGCAGTCTTGATGCTGAGTGTGGTATGGTTAATGGCGCAATGGGAAACATCATCAACTTTCTTTACAATGTCCAGAAGACATGTATCAACACACTTGTAGTCCACTTTGACAACATGAAACAGCCTGCACAGATAGACCATACCTGTGTAAAATTCCAGGTATTCAAGGATATCTATGTAAACAGGAAACAGTTCCCAGTATGTGTTGCATATGCTGTCTCAATTCACAAATCCCAGGGCATAAGTTTGGATTCAGCAATGGTGGACATAGGCACAGACATTTTCAAAGATGGCATGAGCTACATTGCACTTTCGCATGTCTGTATTCTATCTGGGCCGCATATCATAACTCTTGCGCCTAAAAAGATACGTGCTGACAAGAGAAGTATTGTTGAATACAACAGGTTATGTACCCTGTACCAACCACATATGCCTTTGATACCAGTGCCTACATCTGTGGTTATCTCACATCGCACAGTCATATCTTCATCTCTCAACAAACAGAAATGAGCTTCCACAAGTGATTCAACTGTTAAGAGTTCTACAAAGGTCAGAATCTCAAGTACAAGTGCAGAACCAGTTGTTAGTCAGAAATCAGTGGTTGTGGATACTGTACCAGTCTTTGACAACAGCAGTAGAGTTAACTGCTATGCTACTTCTGCCATGCAATTTTTACTACACATGCCACACTTTGTGCAGGCCATATCTGCTTCACAAGACGCTCCGCTGTCAAACGCATTGAAGCATGTTGTCAACTTAATTTCTCAGAACTCTAAAAATGTACAGTCGCTGACACCGCTACATCATAAGCTGGGAACATATGATGGCTGCAGTACATTTGCTGCAGACATGCAACAAGATACCACTGAGTTCATGATGGCAAAGATAAACAGCTTGGATGAAGAAGGGATTCCAGTGCGTCACTATTTCACTGTGTCATATGCTACCAAATATACATGTGTATCATGTGGTCATTCAGACCGTGAAGCCACAGAAGACATGCTGTGGATCACACTCTCTGTACCACAGGCTAAAAGTATTAAATTTCGGCAACTATTCACAAATGCAGAAAGTGGTCACTTATGTGAAAGGTGTGGAGGCACATGTACTCAGTCCTTACGTCTCAGGACTTCATCTCAATATCTGTTGGTATATTGCACAGATTTGACTCAGTTGGGCTCAGAGTTGACACACCTATCACAGATTACACAGCATTCAGAATAGTTTTTAACCAATCAGTATTTGACACACACACTGTGGTCTACCACCATGGTCAATCTATGCACTCAGGACACTACACCTGTATATTAAGGTATGCAACTGGGTGGGTACAGTGCGATGAATCAACAATCTCTTTCAAGCAGATGCTACCATGACATTTGAAAAATGCCTGTCTGCTGATATTGAAGAATTAACGATGACCTTCATATCTCAGAGGAATAGTCACACAACATGTGACATTGTTGGCTGTCTACTTTGTGACACAGTGACTCATAGAATACTATTATGGTTTTTCAACCTATAACTTTTCATTTAAATCACCCACGTAAAATATGATATGGTGACGAAGCATATTTATTGCAACACGACATATAAGATTTAAATGTGTGGATCAGTGACAGAGTAGAAATTGTTGTAGTGGCTTCACTCGGCACCAACTGTTTTCAAAGTCACTAGAGAAACCATGCTTACATGTCTAAGAAAGAGTGTGACAGTGCAGAACACACTCCTCCATGGTTCACCATTTCTGCACATATCTTTTCTTGTAACTATGCAATATGCATGCTTGACAAGAAGTACTTGTCAGCACAAAGGCACACAAATCTCCCTATTTTAATTGTATTAGTTTTAAACACGTGTCATTGCCCATGTTGAACACTGTGTTACATCTATAGTATCACCAGTCTATGCATGTGTCTCAGTTGTCAACATACAGACTCCATCAACACTTTTCTGTCTTGCAACAGTGTAGCACTAGACCTGTCACTGTTAAAACTGTCAAATTGTATATATGTAAATAAAAGTATTAATACAGAATTTACAATTTGTAATACAGTACTACAATATGCAAGTAAGATAAAAGCTGCTGTATTATTTGACAAATGAAAAAATAGCCATCTCCAAGTATTGTCAAGTACCATTCTTGTAAGTGTTTCACTATTGCACTAACAGAGTTATGTATATAAAATAGCTACAAAGTAACTCATACATGAGATATGCATTTGTGTTTCATATGATCACTCTTGATCAATAGCTAAACATTAGGACTACAGCTTTTAACATAATAGTCAGCAAAGGTTCTTCTGATTTAGTCATAATAATAAAAAACAGGAAAGGATGTAACCTAACCATACTTGTAACATGAATTATGCGATGCTACTCACATAAGTTGTTTTTATTGGTGTAAACCGACATACTAAGAAATGTTATCAGTTTAAGAAATAAGCATTGTGCCTATTATGCTATATTATTCCATGTATTTGTCAGGCAAGTACATATTATGTATATTCATAATGTTTGAAATTGTAAATCAGACACTTTTACTAATAGCAACTGAATTAATACCTGTTCCTGATAATGTTTTTGATTGCCTCTATTGAGGGGTTGGGTGGGAATTTTCCAAATGCGTTTATTCATTGATGTATTTTAGCATATTTAACTGTGCATACCACTTATCTAATCTCACTGAGGAAATTAAATCTTTCTGTAGCTATTGCTATTACAGCTAGCATTTGATTTTTCACCCACCCCAGGAAGATACACATTTATCAGTCACACAGCTACAACAAAATTATCACTTTTCTATGTGTGTTATCAATGTGAACAGGGTACTACCATACTTGTATTTAAGAAAGTAGTCATCCCATAACACATCATATATGAAGTACCTGTCATACAGCGTTACATTAGTTACAAGCAATGGTAACACACATCTCAATTGTATTGTGAGACTGATAGTGTGAAATAATAATACTCTTAATTTGGCCTTTTTTTCACTCTTTAAAATTGGCAATAATTTTTTTTTAAAGTTAACACCTGTCTCAAGTCTTTACTTAACCAGCAAGTTAGAAAGTTAATATATTGCTGTTGTTGTATGTCTGCATGCAAATATACTTAAGAAGTAAAGCACAATAGGGAATGGGTTATTAAGGATCTATCCGCACTTTGTCTTGTATATCACAAAGTGCACCCAAGTGTCTTATTCAAGATACGCTGGAGTATTTGTAGTACACATAATAGAACAAAAAACAACTTTCGCCCCTGTATTCTCATCACATTATTTGAAGTATGAATATAGTGCACTCCTGCAACATAATCTCTTGTGACATAGTAGCAATGGTAACAGTGACAGAAATGTAAACCACAATGCAAAACTGACATAGTAACAATGCTAACATTAAAGGAAATGCAAGTATAAATGACAACACAAATGTGACAATAAATACTAACTGCAATACAGTGGCGGTAGCGCAGGTCCCTTCTGACATCCTAACTGGAATACACTGCTGTGAGGGCCCCACACTCCCACCACATAACGGCTTGTTACATCCTAACTGGAACATAGTGCTGGGAGCACAGGGTCCAAATGCAATACAGTGGTGGGAGCAAGGGGCCCTTCAGGCCCTGCACCTCCAGCCACAGTAAGTGACATCCTAAGTACAATACAGTGGTGGGAGTGTGGGGCCCTTTGGGCCCTGTGCTCCCACCACATGATATCTTGTGACATCTTAACTGTAATACAGTGGCAAGAGCATGGGATCCAACTGCAATACAGTGGTGGGACTGTGGGGCCCTTTGGGCCCCACGTTTCAATTGCACAATGATGTGTGACATTCTAACTACAATACAGTGGCAGGAGTGCAGGGCCCTTTGTGCCCCATGCTCCCACCACATGATGACTTGAGACATTTTAAGTGCAATACTGTGGCGGGAGCATGGGGCCCTGCAGGCCTCATGCTCCCACCATGTGATAGCTTGTGACATGCTAACTGTAATACAGTGGCCCAACTTCAATAGAATGGCTGGACCATGGGGCCCTTTGGGCCACACGTTCCTGCCACACAATGGCATGTGACATTCTAACTGCAATACAGTGGCAGGAGTGGTTGGCCCTTTGGGCCCCACACTCCCACCACATGACAACTTGACACATTCTAAGTGCAACACAGTAGCAAAAGCACAGGGCCCCTCAGGCCCTGCACTCCTACCAAGTAATGGCTTGTGACATTCTAAGTAGAAGACAGTGGCAGAAGCGTGGGGCCCTTTGGGCCCCGTGCTCCTGTCACATGATAGCTTGTGACAGTCTAACTGTAATATAATGGCGGGATAATGGGGCCGAAGTGCAACACAGAGAAGGGAGTGCAGGGCCCAACCACCATGCAATGATGTGTGACATTCTAAGTACAATACAGTGGCAGGAATGTGGGTCCCTTCAGGCCCCACACTCCCACCACATGATGACTTGAGACATTTTAACTGCAATACACTGGCAGGAGCATGGGTCCCTTTGGGCCCCATGTTCCTGCCACATGATAACTTGTGACAGTCTAACTGTAATACAATGGCACAAGCACAGGGCCCAAGTGCAATACAGTGGTAGGATCATGGGGCCCTTTGGGCCCCAAGGTCCCACCATGCAATTAAATGTGACATTCTAACTGCAATACAGTGGCAATAGTGTGGGGCCCTTTGGGCCCTGCACTCCCGCCATGCTCCGCACTCCCACCACGTGATGACTTGAGACATTTTAAGTGCAATACAGTGGCAGGAGCAATGCTACTGCCACATGATAGTTTGGCGCATTCTAACAGTAATACAGTGGCACAAGCTCGGGGCCCAAGTGCAATACAGTGGTGGGAGTGCGGGGCCCTTTGAGCCCCTGGGTCCCGCTGTGCATTGACGTGTGACATTCTAACTGCAATACAGTGCCCACACTCCCTCCAGGCCCCGCACACCCACCACTTGATAACTTGAGACATTTTAAGTGCAAAACAGTGGCAGGAGCGCAGGGCCCTTTGGGCCCCATGCATCTGCTACATGATAGCTTGTCACATTCTAACAGTAATACAGTGGCATGAGCACAGGGCCCAAGTGAATACAGCGTTGGTAGCGTGGGGCCCTTCAGACCCACAATCCAACAGCACAATGACATGTGACATGTGACATTTTAAGTAAAATACAGTGACAACAGTGCAGGGCTCTTTGGGTCCAGCACTCCCACCATGCAATGGCATGTGACATTCTAAGCACAATACAGTGGCAGGAGCATGGGGCCCATCAGGTACTGTGCTGTCACCATGTGATGGCTTGTAACATTGTTACAATCATAACAACAGTAGTGATGACACGACAGAAGAGATAAGCAGAAGTAAAAACAGTAACTGTTAAGTGGCAGTGCCACACAATCTGTCTATCCCAAACAACTGCATAGAGAAACACAGCATGCACAAACACTGTATGCATTATAATGGGCATAGAAGCATAGAACGAGCATTATAAGTACTAAATTGTTAATATCTCAGGAACCACATGACATAGAAAAAAAATTTAAATTTCAGTAAAATCATGATATTCCTGGCTAGGTTTTGTAACTTGCAGCAAAAAATCTGTGTCTAGCATCATTTTTGGGATACAAGCCCTGAAAGGCACAGCAGACGCCACCATGTTAGTCTATGGGAAAAAATACCAACTTCGACGTGTCGTAACTTTGCAACCATTCAATATTTTTTCACCAAGCCACCAAAAGGCACATCTGTGAAGTCTTGGCTGCATGCTTTCCAAATTTCAGCTCAAAATACCAGCCTATTGTTTTGCAGCAGGGTGGCAAAGAACTGCTGTCATTTTGGCCAAAGTCTGAAAAGTACTTTTGTGCGTGTGACAGTACTTTTGCCACACTACTTTTTCCAAAACTTGAAAAACATATTTCTAAGGTGTTTAACCTCAAAATAAAGACTTGGCTAGCATCCTGAGGATACAACTAGGTAAACACAAAAGGAATTGTGTTGCTAGAGGGTCCCAAATTAAAACGTCAAGCATTTTTCTGATCGTTAACTGAAAACAAAATGGTGGATTTCCGAAAGTAAATGGGCCATTTGTGAAAGTAAAAACTGCATTTGTGACACTGTCAAACTTTTTGTTAACTTTTCCCATTTATTTATAATGGGAACTTATTTTTTGAATAACTTTTGAACTTTTCAATATTTTTCCAAAAAATCTTCGAAAGGTACATCGGGCACCCCAGCTGCACATTCCCTGAAGTTTTCAGACCAGTCATGCAAATCGTGCGACCTGTAGGTGTGAGCAAAGAATTCACCAAAAAGCAGATCATGCTTAATGTCTCTGCAGCTGTATTTCGGACAAGTACAAAAGTTGGCAGTTCCCAAGATATATGGTTCTTGATCATGCATTCCAAATTTCAGACAAATCCACTGAACAGTGGCAAAGTTATTAAGGTGCAAATCTTGACCCTTTAACCTTAAAAGGGCTACTCAACCCTAATTATGGTAGCACTACTGTGCTACCATAATATGGATTCAGATATACATCTATATATGTATAGTTTGCAAAAAGCTATGTTAATGCAGAGATTAGGGTTGTAAAAATGCAAACCATACAAAGACGGGAAATGGAAAAACAAAAGGGATTTGGGTCTCCAGAGTATTGTCGAATCAGCGTTGGCATCTTACTTTGGGTTATCAAGCCTAATGCCCACTCCTACCGTGGCAAAGTCATATGTGATGTCTTCAGGCCCTGCATGAAGAAAGCTTTGACAGATTATGTTGCCAATATTGTATCACTATAAGGCACTAGGTTGGAGCTGTATCTTGTGCTTTGGACAGGAGGCTATAGACTGGGGGAGTGGGCATAAGGGTTGACAACCCCAAGTAGGACCCCACCACTGATTTGACAATACTTCGGAGACCCAAATCCCTAATGTTTGTTCATTTCCCGTCTTTGTACAGTTTGAGTTTTTATAACCCTAATCTCTGCATTAACTTAGTTTTTTGTAAATAACTTCCCTTCTTTTTGTGATAGTGGAACTGTATTCTCATTTGGGACCTGCTCAAAATGAGCTAAATACGATCTTGAAGACAGTCATGATGCAGTTCATGAGCCTAGCAGACCCCAGTATACATCTCGATACCATGTGGGTGAGATTCCTTGACCCACCAGAGGGTGTGGCATCTGCACCAAAACACTGCTTCATCCCTACCAAGGTCATCATGACTGATGCTGCATGGTTGAGCACCATCCCATCCAGCCTTGTCCCAGAAAACCTGCTCATTGAATTCACACCTTAACTCAGCTCACTGGCACAGTAAGGCAGTGTATTCCCCAGAGGTGCAATGGACATTCCTACAATCAATGTTACTTAATTAATTCTTTATTTTTTAATGTGTTGACCCAAAACATTCATCATATTCTTCTTATGACCCCACCTCATAAATCCCATAGGTGAAAATTTTGAAATCCTTGTTGAAATGCCATTCAGTGCCACAAGCACAAAAACACATTTTGGACAGGCTGTGAAAAATGGCCACTGTACTGTTCACAAGGTGGTGTGAAAAAATGGATATGTTGAAAATGTGGAGTCAAAATATTGTTAATTACCAAAGTTATGTGCCTGCGTAGAAACTGTGCAATGCACACTCATAACACAATCATTTTTAGGAATTTTTTAAACTCGTTTTCAATATGGGCTTTTTGGAACTCCACCTTATGAACACTGGCACTGTCAACATAAGTTGAAAATGCCATTGAAATACATTATACAACACTTACCTTTACTCCTTAGCTTGCGTTTAGGCTTTGAAGAGTGCAGATGTGTCCCAGTCCACAGAAGATGACATCGGCTGAACTCTGGAGGTAAGTATAGGGTAAGATGGGGTAGTAGTGTGCTGGGTGCTCAGTGGGAGGGTCAGGAAGGGGAAGGGGGATGGTGGGGCTGATGAGGAATTTTTTTTTTTTGCAGGTTAAAAAAATACAAAAACACATCAGGGACTGTTTTCTTTTTTTTACAGGTAGTATATTATCAGACTGCACAATACTTATACACCAATTACTCTGGAAATGTAAAGTCATTAAATTAAATAACCCCTCCCCCAAACCATCTTGCGGTAGCCCCTCCCATCTAGTCCTCAAAGAAATGTTCCAGATGCACAGACACATAAAAAAGTTTTAATATTCTAAGGAACTGTGAAGCATTCCACTTTTATTTATCTGTTGCCGTGTTGCATGAAAAGAAATGCAGTGGGGAAGCTCATGAGGATATTTGTGTGCTTATGCAACATGCAAATTGGCAATTTGACTACAGGTTCCTACCCTGTACAAAATGCTCAATTATATGGACCTGGGCTACTGGAAACATGACCCTATCCCTAGTGACTGCAATATTGAGAGACATATTTAGTGTGTCTCTTTTTGAATTGCATGCTGTAATAAATGAGCCCATTTGTCCTTTTACAGTCACCTTGATCCACAAGTGACAAGGAAATGGAGCTTCTACTTATGACTTCTTTGATGCTCCAGGCTCTTGATGAATCATAGCTGCTCTTTGTTAACATTTCAGCATACCATATATATGTTTGGCAATTGAGTTCCATACCAAGAGACCATTGTAGTCTGGTGTTTAAATATTGGTCGGTGCTGAGACTACTCTCTGCAGTCCCAGACCTAAGGCACTTGTTGGTAACCCAATACTGAACTGCAGAGTGACTGTTAGTATGGTTATTTGGCTACTTCATTAAATTCCAGTCTTTGATATATGGACAGCATTATGGAGAGGTATAGAATAGCCTAATGGAGAGGAACCCAATCCACAACCCCCCCCACCTGCACCAAGTCCAAGATTCTAATGCCTGCATCGACCACTAAAACAACCTGTTTCCTCCATGCCATATGAAGCTCATTATTAACTCCATAACTACAAGAAAGGGGACATGATTTCCACCATGCACATTTATTCCTTTAGATTTGCCTTGACCAACAAGGGATGTGGAAGAGGGGCATGCAACTTATTAATATTATATATATATATATACATATATAATATTAGAGGCAAAAAACTCCATTTAATGCATCAGTTAGGGTTGTTCCACAGCGACAAAAGTGAAAAAATTCGTTGTTAGGGTTGAAAACCCTTGGACCCCAGCCCACCCCCAACTGGCATTGGGAGTGCATTAGGGGTCATTATTCTTTCTCACCCCATCACATGTGTAAAGAAGCAGAGGTATAGGAGAATGGGGTGAGAGTTAGGACCGAAGACCCCAACGCGCACCCCAATGCCCATTGGGGGATGGGCTGGGGATCCACGGGGGGTTTTCAACCCTAACACTGAATTTCCTCACTTTTGTTGCTGTGGAACAACCCTAACTGATGCATTAAAAGGAGTTTTTTGCCTCTAATTTCCCTTTTTTTTGAGAATGATAACAAGAAATAGTGAATGTACTGCGGCAGCCACGTGATGTCTTGAGACATAGTAACAGGAACAGCAATGCAAACAGAAGTGCTAACAGTGGTGCACATGGTAACGCAAGCACGAATGAGAACAGAAAGGATAATGCATACAGTGGCGTAGATGGGAACGATCCGTCACGTGATGTCTTGTCACATAGTAACATGGTGCCCGCAAATGCAAATGGTAATGGGCATGGTGATGCAAAGCGAAACAGAAAGAGAAACAGTACTGTAGACTCAAAAGGTAAAAATACGGAAACACAAGCGCAAATAAGCGTAAGGACAAGCACATGGTAGGCATAGGCGTGAGCGGTAAGTGAAATGGGTATGGAACCGCAAGCAGAAAGGGCAATGGTAACAGTAATGTAAGCACAGGCTGGTTTTCCAAAAGCTTTATAGAAAGACAGCGAGTAAAAGAATGTATGCATAATAATGGGTCTCGGAGCAGAAAATTAGGAGTTGGAATACTAAATTGCTTATATCTCAGGAACCATACGACGTAGAAAAATATAAAAGTCATATGATTTATGAATTTCCTGGCTAGTTTTGTACTTAGCCCCTGAAGGGAGCTAAGCATGTTTCTGACGAAAAGTCCGTATCTCGCACCATTTCCGAGATACGGGCCCTGAAAGGCACGGTGAATGCCGTAATGTTATCCTATAGGAAAAAAAGAGAAGTTCGGAGTGCCATAACTTTGGCTTCCTGTAATATTTTTTCACCAAACCACTAAAAGGCACATCTGTGGGATGTTTGCTGTCTTCCTTCCAAATTTCATCCCAAAAGACTGAACCGTTATTTTGCAGCAGGGTGCCAAATTATTGCTGCAATGCGTCAGATGCCGTAATGTTATCCTATGGGAAAAAGCATCAACTTTAGAGTGCTGTAACTTTACCGCCATGTAATATTTTTTCAACAAAACACTAAAAGACACATCTGTGAGATGTCAGCTGCGTTCCTTCCAAATTTCAGCCTGAAACACCAAACTGTTCTTTTGCAGCAGGGTGCCAAAAAATTGCTGTCATTTTCCCACAGCCTAGAAAAGTACTGTCGCAATTTGCGAAAGCTTTCACAAATTCATTCAACAGTGTCGCAAGTGCGAAAGTACTTTGCAAAAGTACTTTTTCCAGAAATGTGAAAAACATATTTCTGGGGTTTTTACCCCAAAATAAAGACATGGCTAGCATCCTCAGGGTCCGACTAGGTGAATACAAAAAGAATTGGGTTGCTAGAGGGTCCCAAATTTAAATGCCAAGCATTTTTCTGATCATCAACTGAAAACAAAATGGCGATTTGCGATAGAAAAAGGGCCATTTGCGAAAGTAAAAACTGCATTTGCAACTCTGTCAAACTTTTTAACTTTTCCCATTGACTTATAATGGGAAATTGTTTTTTGAATAACTTTTGAACCGTGTAATATTTTTTCACGAAATCTTGAAGGACACATCGGAGACCCTGGTTACACATTCCCTGAAGATTTTGGACCAGTCGCACAAACTGTGCAACCTGTAGGTGCGACTGTAGAATTCCAAAAAAAGCATAAACGCACACGCAGATCACACTTAATAACTCCACAACCATATACCCGACCTGTACGATACTTGGCAGACCCCAAGGCATATGGGTCTTGATTGTGTATTCCAAATATCAGGCAAATGCGTTTAACAGTTGCAAAGTTATTAAGGTGCAAAATTTTAGGTTTAACATGTAAATGGCTCCTCAACCCTAACTATGGTAGCACTACCGTGCTACCATTATATATATATATATATATATAATATATATATATATATATATATAGATAGATATCAATATAATAAAAGAAGTGACCCAGATTCTTACCAATGACAGTCAACCAATAAAGTGACTGAAGTCATGTCAGAGGCTCGCCTACATCTGCAGGCTAGCACCTTCCCCACCAGGTCATGGCCAGTCCTGATTCTCCTCAGCTCATGCTGCTCAGCTCTCTGAAGTTCCAACAAGATTTAAAAAAAATATGGCTGAGAAACTAATTAACTGCATTAAATTGAAGGCTTAGCATTTGCTCCTCCATGGTCAAAACTTGCATAACTTGGTTGTCCAGACATGACAGATCGGTGAAACATCCCCACTGAACTACCTCTTTAACTTACTGCCATATGTATTCGGTGGACAGGAGCTGGTTTTACTATATGACACAGGTATCATTTAGTAAAGGACAGCTGTGTCATATAGTGTAAACTATACAACAAAACTGTTCTTTACTAAATGACAGCTGTATCCTATAGTGCAACCAGCTGCAATCTGCCAAATACATTATACGTCACTAAGTTTTATTCCTTAGTTTTGCAGTTCAGCTTTGATGAGTGCAGACATGTCTCAGGCCACAGAAGATGACAGCCGCTGACCTCCAGATGTGAGTATAGGGTAAGAAGGGGGTCCTCAGTGGGAAGGTTGGAATGGGGGGAGAGGGATGAGGGGGATGGCGGGTATGATGAGGGATCATTTTCTTTTTTTGCAGGTTCCAAAATAAGATGTCGGGGACTGTTCTCTTTTTGTAGGCACACATAAATGCAGTCTATATTGGGGACACTGGGGGTGGGCATCCCAATGTCGGATTATACTGCATTTTAATAAACTATTTTGGGGCATTCATGGTGGGCTCCCCAAGTGTCCCAAACTGCTGGGGGGAAAATCTGATAAAAGCTGGCACAAGGATTGGAGCCCCCAATGTCAGCAACCATTTCCTAAAGAACTGGTAGAGGGAGTCCATCACCAAAGGGCAACTGGCAGAGGGGTGTCTGGCACCGGAGGGCAAATTGTTATAGTTAAATTGGAGATGTTCCAGTCAGAAGGGAGATCATAGAAACATAGACTTTGATGGCAGATAAGGACCGCTTGGCCCACCTAGTCTGCCCATCTCCCTAACTAGAGGATAAGCTGCAGATCCTATTTAACCAACAGCCTATTTCTTCTTAGCCTCAACAAAAATTGCCTTATGTCTGTCCCATGCATTCTTGAATTCTCCCAGTTTTAGATCCCACAACCTCCTCAGGAAGGCTGTTCCATGCATCCACCACCCTCTCTGTGAAAAAAATACTTCCTCACATTGCCCCTGAGCCGTCCCCGGCTATCTTCAAATTGTGTCCCCTCGTTCTTGCACATCTCTTTTTTGAAAGATGCTACCCTCTTGGACTTTGTTGATTCCACTGAGGTACTTAAACATTTCTATCATGTCTCCCCTCTCCCTCCTTTCCTCAAGGGTATACATATTAAGCCCCTTTAGTCTCTCCTCGTATTGCTTCTCTTGCAGACCCTGCACCATTTTAGTTGCCCTCCTATGAACTGTCTCCATCCTGTCTATGTCCTTGCAGAGATGGTGTCTGCAGAACTGGATGCAGTACTCCAGATGGGGTCTCACCAACTGTCTGTAAAAGGGGATAACAATGTCCTGTTTTCTGCTGATGACGCCTCTCCCTATATATCCCAGTATCCCCCCAGCCCTCCCTACCACCTTCTCACATTGCTTGCCAACCTTAAGGTCACTTGATATGAATACCCCCAGGTCCCATTCCATTTTTGTTGTTCTTACTACCCCCCCCATTGTGTAATCTTCCCCTGGGTTTTTGTTTCCATGGTGCATTATCTTGCACTTCTTTGCATTGAATCCTAGCTGCCATACTTCTGACCATTCCTCCAACCTTGCCAAGTCCCTTCTCATCGTTTCCACGCCTCCTTGTGTATCAGCTCTGTTGCAGATCTTTGTGTCATCTGCAAAGAGGCATACTTTTCCTTCCAGTCCCTCTGCAATGTCACTTATAAATACATTAAAAAGGACTGGACTCAGTACTGAACCCTGCCGTACCCCACTAGAACCCTGAAGGTGCCACATTTAAACTGGCTGCCTAAATATCTCCACACAGCTCCTGAGCTCTGGTAGTTACAGTGTCAGACTGCTCAATATGACACAGCTGTTTATTAAAGAGTGCTGTGTCGTATAGTATTTGCACTACAGACACAGCTGTCCTTTATTAAAGACAGCTGTGTGGTATGTACTTGCACTATATGACACAGCTGTCATTTATTAATGACAGCTGTGCCATATGTGTCTCGATCCCTGGAGGTAAGTATAGGGTAATGAGGGGGCTCAGCAGGAGGGTCTGGTAGGGGTTAGGGAGATTGTGAGGACTACAAGGAATCATTTCCTTTTTTTCAAGTGAAAAAAAAAGACATCACAGGTTTTTTTGTTCTTTTCAGTGAACTTGAAGTTCTGAAGAACTAACACAATTTCAGGACACTTGGGGTGGGCTCTCCAGTGTCCCAAACTGCTGGGAGGGGGTGTAAATGCCAACAGTGGAACTGGGCCCCCTGATGTCGACATTGTTAATGAAGCAAAGGCTGCACAGGGAAGAAGCATCCAACACCAGGGGTGGGCATCCCGGTGTCGGCTAAGAAACATAGAAACATTGACTTTGATGGCAGATAAGGACCACTTGGCCCACCCAGTCTGCCCATTTCCCCTACCTATTGGATAAGCTGCAGATTCTAGTTAACCAACAACCTACTTCCTGCAACCCCCCATTATAATTGCCTTATGTTTGTCCCATGCATGTTTGAATTCCCCCACTGTTCTAACCCCACAACCTCCCCAGGAAGGCGGTTCCATGTGTCCACCACTCTCTCCATGAAAAAGAATTTCCTCACATTACCCCTGAGTCGTTCCCCCTTTATCTTTAAATTGTGCTCCCTTGTTCTTGCACGTCTCTTTTTCTGAAAGATGCTGAAAGAATAAGAAATAAATTTATTAAATAAATAAATACACTGCCACCCGGGATTGGGGATCCTGGGATGCAGATAACATTTTCATTAAGGGACAGTCAGGCTGGTGAGGCTACAATGACACTAGCCCTGTCCTTTAACTACAAGTGGTGACAGCAGCAGAGGTTGCACTATATGACACAGCTGTTGTATATTAAAGACAACTGTGTCATATAGTGCAAAGTACTGTTTTTGCGAAAATTCAGTTATAAATAGAACGTTGATGTTTGAACTGTACATGCTCAGTAACAGCATTTTTATTAAATATTTTAAAGACTACTTAACTGGAGGAGTTAAAAACCACAAAAGCACACACCTTGGACAAACGTCTATCAAACCTTAGAAGTTTAGGTTTCAAAGACTCCTGTTTTCTGAGTGATCAGGTGGCAAAAAAAAGTCTTAGGGCAGGATTCTCAACAGGGATGCATCTAGTGCATCTGAGATGTGCTGGCGCATCCCGAACTAGCGCATTGGTGTGATTCTGGCTGGGGCTGATGTGCCGGTGCAACCCTGATCTGCCAATGCATCGCAGATGCACCATAAACCACACAAAATGATATCAATTCAAATGTTATTTTTATAGCACCTTTCAAAACCAAGGCATTGTACATAAAACCAAATACAACAAATATTAAAGTTAAAACAGGAACAGTAAAATGAATTATCCATAATTAGGGGAGGCTAAATTAAATAAATAAGTTTTTAGCTCAGTTTTAAATCTACTGACAGTCAGGAATTCTCTTAACCGATGAGGTAGAGAATTCTGCAGGGTTGGAGCTGAAAAGGAAAAGGCTCGGGAACCAGATGTCTTCAATCGCACCCTGGGAGTCTCTAGCAATCCCTCATTGGCAGATCGGAGAGGACAGAGGGGGCAGTAGGGTACCAGGAGATCTTGCAGGTTGCCGGGTCTCTGATCATGTAGGGCTTTAAAGGTTAGCAAGCCTACCTTAAAGGTGATCTGCCACAGAACAGGCAGCCAGTGCAGCTTGTGGAGCACAGGCATAATTTGACTAGTCCTAGAGGTCCCAGTCAAAAGCCTGGCTGCCACGTTCTGCACCAGCTGCAAGCAGTGGATATCAACCCCTAGTAGCCCTAGAAAGAGGGAACTGCAGTGATCAAGATGTGTAGTGACAAAGGCATGGACCAATGTTGGAAGATCGTCAGGAGGAACCAAGTGTTTCACCCGGGTGATATTCCTCAGATGGTAGAAAGAGGATTTGATGACAACTGATATCTGAGATTTTAGAGTCAGACCATCATCAAAAATAATGCCCAGGATATGCACCTGGTCTGAGGTAGTGAGCGGTATGCCATCAAACAACAGGCCTGAAGGTTGTCCATCCCCCAAACCCACCCTCGAATGACCAGGGTCCACTACCAACACTTCGGTCTTGTCTGGATTTGGTCTCAGCCAGCTGGAACTCATCCAAGTTCAGATCTCAGTAAAGCAATTATTTAGCACGGAGAGCGCATCATTCTGTCCAAGCAGAAAGGACATATACAGCTGAGTGTCATCTGTATAGCAGTGAAAACTCAGACTGTATCACCTGATGATATCTCCCAATGGCAGCATGTACACTGCAAGCAACATGGGGGACAAAATGGATCCCTGAGGCACCCTGCAGGGCAGGGGGTGAGCACCAGAGGAATAAATTCTGGTGGCAACTCTCTGAGACCTGCCTACAAGGAACAAATGTAACCATTTAAGGACTGTACTAGACAGCCCACAAAAAAAGCCGCAGGCTCTGCAGCAGCACATCATGGTCTACAGTGTCAAATGCAGCAGAGAGATCAAGAAAGACCAGAATGGTACATGCCTTTCGATCTATTGCCACTAGGAAGTCATTCAGTACCAGAAACAAGTGAAGTCTCTGTGCTATGTTTCTTCCTAAAACCAGACTGGGGAGTATCATAGACACTGTGAGTTGTAAGATGATCATCCAATTGTAGTGCAACCACCTTTTCAATAACCTTACCAACAAATGTCAGGTTAGAGATAGGCCAGTAGTTGGCTAGACAGTCTGGATACAAGGAGGATTTCTTAAGGAGTGGTCTAATGATCGCCTCCTTGAGGGGGTCTGGGAGGACTCCCCTCTCCATGGACTTCCAGACAATTTCAGCAAGGATCGGACAGATAACATCTACACATCCGAGTAAAAGGGGTGTAGGGCCTGGATCCAAACTACAACTTGTTGAGTGCAGTGTTTGGATGATCTTCACAATGTTCTTGAATTCCGGCCAGCAGAAATCTGACCAGATAGACCGAGTGCATGCCACTTCCTGTCGATCTCTGCAATCCCTCATAGGAGAGGCCAGACCGATGCCAGACCTGATGCTGGCAACCTTATCTGCAAAGAAATGAGTGAACTCTTCACATCTCAGCTGAGAAAAGGCTTCTTTGGGCTGGAGACAGATTGGGTTGCACAATCTGTCAACAGTCGGAAAAACTGAGCCAGTCGATTCCGTGCAGCAGAAATCTCCCTGGACAGGAATTCTGCCTTCTGACGGATGATTTCAGATTGATAGCTATCATATGTGCCATCAACCTAAGCCTGTTAGCATAATGGCTGGACTTCAGCCAGGCTCTCTCCATCCTTCAGCTGACTCACCTCAACTCCTTCAAGGAGCCATCAAACCACGGGCCCCTTGGGAGAGGGTTGAGAGGCCAAACTTGAACAGGAGCAATATTGTGCAGAGCATCTCCCACTGCCTTATTATAGGCTAGTACAAGATCATCTGACTCATGCATTCCCCGACAGGCCTGATAGATCCAGATATGTGGTGCATCTAGAGGGGCTATGTAGGGCGTGCCCATGCACATGTTGTGCAGCCCCATTCACAGCCCAACCTGGAGGTGCATCCCTGGGACAAGTCCAGAGATGTGCCTCCCAAAGATAAGTCTACTCCAAGTACTCTTCACTTCCCTTTCTGCTCTAGTTGTCCCCCCCCTCCCCTCCTCACTGGATTCTACCCTCACATCTTGGTATACCCAATGCTGCACTTTTCACCCTCTTGCCACACTTCCTACATTCCTTCTCCCCCCCTACCCTCTTCCCTCTCCCTATAACTCTGGAACTTCTTATTTGTTGTCTATTTTCTCTGACAAATGCCAGTGGCTGCCTTGTTACAGTGCTACCCTTCAACTGTATTAATCTATACTCTGTTTGCAATGTCCACATTGTTGTAATGCCTGTCTTGATGTTCCCCATAATTTGTATTTCTCTGACGTGGAACCTTTGTAAAAGAGCCATGGCTCAAAGGTATTTCTAATCCTAGACTTGATAAATAAAATAAATAAATAAATAAAGTAGACTTATGTGGATTGCCACCCACAGGCAGACTGCTGTACTACAGACAACAGCATGACAGCCTGCCCACCCTGGCAGTCCAGTGTAACCCCCTGCTAGCATCCCCATAAAACGGCTGCTGCCTGCGGTGAAATTGTAGTAACAGAAGAACCCTCCTCTCCACCTGCATCCCCAGAAGACTGCCACTGCCTGCGGTGATAATGTTGAAAATGAAGAACCCCCTCCCACCCATATCCTCAGAAGACTGCTGCTGCCTGCGGCGATAATGTTGAAAGCAGAAGAACACCCCCCTCCCGCCTGCATCCCTGGAAGCTTGCTGCTGCCTGCAGTGAAATGTAGGCTATGCTGAACCCACCCTCCACACCCAGACTGGGACACACTGGTCACCACCTCCAAATGACCCCCCAGTAGCTCAGCAGACCTTCCACCCCCCACTCACTCAAAAAACCCCAACCCTCCCTGCTCCCCTGTCCCAGTATAATCCCACTATCAGCAGGCAGCTCAACCCACCCACATACCATCACAGCTGCTCTCCGACAGAGCTGTCTGTGAATGACAGTTACTGTACAATATATTTCTCCCCTTTTGTAAATCCCTTACTGAACAAATTGCCTTTTCCTACCACTTACCTACCTAATATCTGGAACTCTCTTCCACTATCTATTTGCTCTTCTTCCTCCAAACACTGTATTTCCTCTTTATTCCATACTCACTCCTCTACCTCCTGCAAATGTCCATAGCCCTATATCCTGCCTCCTCCCTCTTTTTCCCCTACCCACTTCCATTATCCTACCTCCTACACTTCTCTGCACCCTTCATTTTACTCTTCCACCTATTCTAACCTCTATTCTCTTCTTCTCCCCCCCATCTCTTCTCCTCCGTTCCTCTCCTCATCCTACCTTATCCTCCCGCCCTC
Source organism: Neoceratodus forsteri (assembly GCA_016271365.2). Lineage (NCBI taxonomy): Eukaryota > Metazoa > Chordata > Ceratodontiformes > Ceratodontidae > Neoceratodus > Neoceratodus forsteri. Next base: position 955,978,559 of record CM057454.1, on the reverse strand, counting down.
CCTCCTTCCTACCCTCTCCCTCTCTGTTACCTCCACATTCTCATTGCCCTCCAATTTTTTTCGGAAGTTCAGCCTGGGAGTGCCTGGCACCTCACAGTCCTGATTTAATCTAATTGTTACTGTTATTAATTTATGACTATGCTATACAATCACTGTACATTATTATGCATCTGTATTATTATTATATTTCATGCTTCTTGTTATTATGTACTGATTCACCCCCCACCCATCCCTCAGGACACATCTGTAAATGAGCTGTATGGCTCAGCATGTCTTTCCTGGTAAATCTCTTTAATATAAATAAATAAATAAACATGCATGTATGTGTATGTATATATATATATATATATATATGCAGCATAGTGTCGCAGCAGTGCCACTATTGTTATGGTTGAGTAGGCACTTTAATGTTAAACCCCAATTTTTGCACTTTAATAACTTAGCAACTATTCAGTGGCTTTGCACACAATTTTGCAAGCCTGGTCTGGTGTGTTAGCTCTCTTGATATGCCAAGCTTCATTCCAGCTGTATGTGAGGGTGCTGAGGTGTGAATAGCACAAACAAATTAAAAAAATGCTGTGTTTTGCTGCTTTTTTGCCATTACCTAGCTCCCAGATGGTTTGGAGTTGTGGTCAGAAATGTTCAGGGTAAAACGGGCTTGTCTCAGAAGAATTTCCTGTGTTGGTTTGGCTAAAAAAAATATGAATCCATTCCAAAGTAATTTAATTTTAAAATCTGGGGTTCTGAGCATGCTCAGTAAGTATTTCAAAAGAGCTGTATGAAGTGATCATATGGGCAATCCTTTTTTCATGGGGGAAAACATCTTTTTTTGTTTGCTGCCGTCTTATTTTTCATTCTTTTTTAAATAAAATGTAAAAAATTATAAAAATGCCACTGTACAGATAGACCAACACATGGATGTTGGTCATTGGGGCCTCGTTAAGTGGATTCTGTATTTAGCTGTTGGAAAAATGAGCCACAAAGATGTTTTTGGTTTTTTACTATATCCTTTTTCATGACTCACTTCAACATGCTTCATATTACTTGATATGAAAATGTTCCCATCACTTATAACAAATTACTGTTTTTAGCTGTTTTTTTTTTCTATCACCTAGTGCCCACCCGGTTTTGAATTTTGGTCTGAAATTTTCAAGGGTAGAAAGTGCTTGGCCCACAGACATTTCCTTTGCTGGGTTGTTAAAAAATATTTTACTCAGTTCCAAATTATTACATTTTAAGAATTTGTGTTCTGAGCCTGCTCAGTACCCATTTCAAAATAGCCATATTACTGAATAGTGCTGCTTTCCATCACCATCCACATAAGTGATACAGATTTCCCTGGTGTCTAGTGGCACCCCTACCCTTCAATTGCTGTTCCTGTCATTTTGATACATTTCCCTGCTGTCTAGTGGTACTCTCCACCCTCCATTCGCTGCCCCCATCATTTTAATACATTTCCTTGGTGTCTAGTGGCACCCCCCAGTCTCCAATTACTGTCTCTGTCATTGTTGTATATTTCTCTGGTGTCTAGTGGTACCCCTCCCCCCATCTCCATCCTGTATGAAAGAAAGAAAATGGTCCGTCAATGTCTATTTTTTTAAACCTGTAAAAAAGAAAGTGGTCCCTTAATGATCCTATTCCCTTCCCCCTGACTTCCCACCGAGCACCCCACCTCCACACACACACCTGCACACACTCATTAACCTAAACTGGTCCCAGGTGAAGATCCACCCTCCAGTGGAAGACATTTCTTGCTGCTGGAACCACCGACTACAATATGAGAAACTAAGGTAAGTACAGTTCAATGTATTTCAATAGGAATTTCAACTTTGCTGCATAAGTTTGCCATTTTTGATATTTTTACACCAAATTTTCAACTTGGCATTTTTGAGACCCCACCTCATGAGCAAAAGTGATGGAATTATGCAAATCTTGCCTGAAAGGTGATTTCACAGTCACTTGGTGAAATTATCTTTTATGCCAGGATTTCAACATTTCCACCACCCGTGTTCAAGAGGTGGGGTCAGAAGAAGAGTCTTTGGAAAATTTTGAGTGAAAATATGTAAAAATGGCAAACATATGAGCATCCATTGAAATTTTCCTATGCTGGCTCATATCTTCGGTAATTTTACATATTTTGATCCCAAATTCTCACCATAGCCATATTTTTACAGCACCTCATGAACGTGGCAACTGTCATTTTTTTAAATATTGGTCAAACTGTCTTTTTGCATCTGTGGCATGGAATGATGTTGCAATAACGCAGAATCATGTTTTTGCATGGATTTGCAAATGTTCAGTATGGGGTCTTGAGGTGATGTAATAAGAAAACTATGGTGACAATTTCATTCCAGTTTTGCTAAAATTGTAAGTGCAGGGCCCTGTGATCCCACAGGAAGTAAGGATATGATAACACTATCTCAAAAATAATGGATGGATTGGAGTGCTGGGCCTGGATGGCCCTATGTTCCCACAGGCAAATAAGGATACGATTATACTATTTCAAAAAAGTAAGGAAATTAATTGCAACAAAACTTTTTAATGCTACAGTTAGGCTTAAAGGAACTAAAGTAGGGAAATTAGGGTTGCCAATAAAAGGCAACCTGAATTGTCTGATGGCAGCCTGGATGAAAAGAGGGAGGCTATATAGTAATGGGGGGGATGAGGTGGGGCGGGGAAGAGAGGAACAGGTACGGCAGGATAAGGGGAGGAGCTCAGTGAGGTCAGGGTGACAGACAGGTAAAACAGTGGAGTATCAGGTGAGGTTGTAAGGGGGCAGGTGCAGGGAAGTGATGTGTACACCTGAGGGGATGCAGGATTGGCTCAGGAGGGTGGCTTTCAGGGCTCCTTGCAAGGGTTTCTGAAGTGGTTTATAAGCCCAGGGTGAGAGCTGTTTACCCTCTTTCTGCTGGGATTTTTTATTTAGAGTGGATTTCAGCACAGCGTTGGCAGTCTTTACTGATTGTTATATCACTAGGTAAGGATTGCAACTCTGGGGCCTGGGCATCCAGGCTCTCTGAGGGTTTTAATTTTTTTTTTTTAGTTGTTTAACCAGGAGTAGCACACTAAGCTGAAAGCTTTTTTACAGGAGCGACCTGGGAGCACAGGGAAGTTAAGTGACTTGCTCAGGGTCACACAGTATGCAAGTGGAAGCGGTGGGATTCAAACCCCATGTCTGGTCTGCTGGATGTCACCAGATTTGCAGCTCAGAGCCTTAAACCAGTGAGCTATACTGCCTCCCAAAATTAGTACAGAAGATTATGATAATGACTTCTGATTATGGAGCTCTGTTATATGGATGTTTAATCCAATGTTATTTAGGGGTTTGCATATCAAAAGAAAAAAGAGAAGTTACAGTGGTTGTTGGAGGGAAGGCTTTTGGGTCTGCTGACCACATGGCTCTGAGTCTGGCATGTCTGGCATAGGTGGCATGTTGAGTTTATCCAGGAGGGTTTTACCCTACATCAGAAGGGGCTTCTTTACTGAAGGGCCAAGTGAGGCAAACATATATAGATATATATATATATACTGTATACACACACACACATAGGAGCGATTAAGCAAATAAAGTTTGTTGCTTACAATTGAATTGTTGTGGCATGATGTAAAAATCATAATATTGATACAGCAGAACTGTGTGGAAGCCGAGCGATGGTTGGCAGGAGTGATCCTGTGACTTGGAAGGGATTGTACGGTTGGACGCTATGGTACGTGCAGCCTGGGGGCCATGGAATTTACTTGGGGACACGTTGCGTTGGCCCAGCTATGGTTACAATCCACTCCCACTGGGGGTTGCAGATGAGAAGTGTGGGTGGGCTGTGGGTGCTTGCAGGTCTCTCCCACAGACGGTGGGCCAGAGGTTGGTGGGAGCAGGTATTGCCGGTTTACCAGGTGCGTGCATTTTCATGCAATTTTTCTAGCACAGACCACTCTGGAGCTGCACGAGTAAAATGTGCTAGTAGTGGGAAAAGGCTTTGGAGACAGCAGCCTAGATACAGAATGTCACAGGGGGCAGCCCTCAGAGGGTGGAGTGGGTTGCGGGAGCAGGCGTAAGTTAGAGCAGAGGATCAAAGGTGCTGAAATGTCCAGCTGGCATTGGAAAGAACAGGCAGGAGTCTTCATGTGACTACAGCATGGGGTGAAGACCTGTCCCGGTGAGCAGCAGAACCTTGGCCCTCCCGGGGGCATGGGTGTCGATGGCGAGATTGGCGGCTAAAACTGAAATGCCCGCATCTCAAGGATGCTTGTAGGGGATGGGGGAGGGTGATTGGGGACACCGGGAGGACTGAAAGGCAGGCCAGCATGCAAGGGAAGGAAGGTTTTTCCATTTTGTGGTTGGGAAAGACACGAGTAAACCTGGGCATAGTAGGCCACGGTCACATGGCATGGCGCCCAAAGTCATCGCCGCATGGTCCGTGGCTGGGGGAGATTTTTTCTCATGAGTGGCACATGGGGGAGTGAATGCAGTTTTTACAGTGACTTGGGGGGAGTATTTGCCATGGATAAGCATGGGGTAATGCTGTAGCTGTCAAGGTTCATTGAGAATATGTAGTTTATTTGAAAAGGGCCCAAAACAGTGATGAATGCCCCTCATGCCTCTCACTTTCTAATGAAAGGATGTGAGTTGGGGGTGTGGATCCAGTGTTCACCCAATTCCATGATTTTCCCGAGCTCAAGAAAAGGCTTGCTAGACCCCCCTCAGGTAATGTGTTGGTGGCCATGTCATGTGGGCTGCAGCCAGGGGGGCTAGGGCAATGGGGTCTTCCAAGGATAGCAGGTCCCAAGGCAACTTTGTAAGAGATTTAAGAGAGTTTTTGGTACTCTCAGGCCAAAATAAAAGTGGGGTGGGTTGGGAGGAAGGATAACACATGTCCAGGGGGAACTGGAGAGGAGGCTGTCAAGAATTAAGGGGCTTTGACTGGAAGGGCGGTCAGAGGGGCAGTTGCAGGTCTGGCTGGGGGACATTACAAAGGACACTTCAAAGCATGGGTGAAAAAAAAAGAAAATGGGTGGGAAGGAGTCCTTTCTGGCAGGGGCACACAGGAACACAAGAGAGGGGGAATGTGAGTTCCCTACTACGTATTATGTAAGGAGAAAAATCCAGCAGGTGTATGCTGAGCATTGGCAGGTGATGGGGTAAGGGCAATCCCTGGGAACGGGGGCAATGGCAGGGATTGGTGACTTTGGTCAGATATTTGCTAGGGGGTTAAGCATCCACTTGGGTAGGGAGACGTGTTTTTTAATTTGGCAGTTACTCCATTTGTCACTTGTCTAAGTATCTTTCTAGGCCATAGCTCCCAGGAAGCAACCCACCTTGGCCTCCAGTGCTCAACTATGCTAGGAGGCAGCAGCATTGATGAACAATATGATGAAGCTCATAGGCAAGGTGGCAAAGAGGGGGGGGGAGGAGGAGGAAGAGGAGGAGGCAATGGAGAGGAAGTGGAAACAACCAGCTGGGTCCCATGGCAGGGGTGCTGGAGGTAAGCACCTAAGGGGGCCATCCCCAGACCCAGAACCATTCTCCCTGCCTGAGCCCACACCAGAACCATCTGACCCAGACACAGGAGGGGGTAAGGAAAAGGGGGACTCCCCAAGTGAAGGCAGCCTGAAGGAATATATAGTGGGTCTGTTGGAAGAGATGGGTGAGAAGGGGCTTTTCACCATGGAAAAAATTCTAGAAGAGTTTAAAAAAAGATAGTGAAAATGGGAGGCCAAGGAAACAGAGAAGAAAAGGATGGGGGGAGGAAGTTCTATGACATTCCTCCCAGTTTCTCCTTAGACAATCATGTCCCAGCCACCATCAAAGACAAAATCTGAAAGGGTGAATATGTGGACATATTTGGCCTGTTGGACAAGAAGACGCTCGAAAAGTACGAACAAAAGGAGATGATGGGGAAGTCAGAAATGGCTGTGGCATTGGCAGTGGTGTGACATAAAGGAGGCAGTATAGCGCAGTGGGTTAAGGCTCTGAGCTGCAGATCTAGAGACCTGAGTTTGAATCCTACAGCTGCCTAGGTGCATACTGTGTGATTCTTAGCAAGTCACTTAACTTCCTTGTACTCCTAGGTCATATCTGGAAACAAGGTTTGGCTGTGTGTGCCACTCCTGGTTAAACAACGTTCCCTTAAAAAGGAGGAGGCTACATACAAAGGGAAAAACCTGGACACGTGGCAAGCAGGTTCTGTTATATAGTGCCATTCCCTTGGAAAAGCAGCCAGATTTGGCCATCCGCCTGCTGGCCTACATGGCCATAATCAGGGACGCCTACAAAGCCCAGAAAGGCTATGGCTGGCTCAAATATGATGAAGCATTTCATCAGTATATGGCATCAAGGGGGTATTTGAGGTGGGATTGTACACATTCTGAACTGTGGATCAGGACTCTGTCCAGCCAGTTGGGAGTGGTGTTGGAAGGGAGCAAAAAACTAGTTGGGCAGGGGGCTACTAAGTCTTGCTGGGTGTACAACAGTGTGGCATGCACCTAGACAAATTTTAAATTCAAGCATGCCTGCTCAAATGTGTGGGGGTCTGCATCCCATGGTCAGAGGAAACAATGACCGGTATGAGGCATCAAGCAGACAGGACCAGCTCTTTCAGGGAGCTCAAGGGGGAAGAGATGGGAACAGTGGTACTTTTAGGGTTAGAGGACAAGGATTGGGGAGCAGGGGAGGGTACAATTCCAACTACGGTCGAAACTGATACCTGGGGGATGACCAGTTTATGATGGGGTTTTTCCCTGGCAAAATATCCAATTAAGAACAATATGGTAGAGGCCTGGACAGTGGGGTACCCAGACCAAGGTGTGGGACGTGGCTGAAGCAAGGTTTTTCCTAGGGGTTTTCCTTAGAGTTTCAAGGGGACAGGAGGAGAGGGAAGGCCAGCAACCTGACTTCGATAAAAGGGAAAGAGGTCATAGTGTGATGTAAAATTATTAAAGAAAAGGATGTTGGCAGGATAGAGGGGCCTTTCAAGGCACTGCCTTGTGGCAATTTTTGTATCTACCCTTTGTAAATTGTTCTCAAAAAGCAACCGGGTGAATACTGCCTGATTCGCCACCTGTCTTATCCAGAAGGCATATCAGTGAACAATGGGATCCCTGGCGAGTGTAGTGCTGTGTTGTATGTGTCTCTGGACTCAGCAGTGCTGCTCATTAGAGTAGTACTGGGGCATGGCAGGCAAAAACGGACATAGAGTCCGCTTTTCACCTACTGCCAGTTTACACAGAGGACTGGGACCTCTTGGGTTTACAATATGGTGGAGGATTTTACTTTGATAAGGCCATGTCCAAGTGGTGCTTGGTAGCACGTTTGACTTTTGAGGCATTTAGCACATTGGTCCTGTGGATGTTTAGGCATAGGTACAGGCAAAGCCAGGTAGTGCATTACCTGTACAATTTTTTGTTGATTGGGGAATCCAGGAGGGATGTGCAAGGGATGTTGCAGGACTTCCAGGCATTGTGTAAGGCAATCGGTATTCCCTTAGTGGAAGGAAAGACCAAGGAGCCGGCCACAGTGATGAAGTCCTTGGAAATTAAAGTGGCTATCATTGGAGAATGTTTTCGTCTGCCTCAAGCCAACATGTGAAAGCTTAAGGAGCTCCTTGGTCTGGTAATAGGCAAAAGACAGGTGCCTTTGGTGGTGATGCAATAACTGCCCGGCCACCTCAACTTTACCAGTAAGGCGATTGGCCCCAGCAGACTGTTCATGGGATGGTTGGTATGGGCCACAATTAAGGCAAAACAGCCGCATCATTGGGTGGATATCATGTAAGTGGTAAGGGAGGACTTGTTGGTGTGGAATGACTTTTTGGAGGACTACAATGAGGTGACCTTCTGGCAGGAGGATTGGACTGATAACGAAGCCTTACAATTGTACACAGATGCATCAGGTGCCCTGGGTTTTGGGGCATACTATGGAGGCTGATGGATGGCTGAGGCCTGGCTGGACAGCTGGAAGGCCAGGGTACTGCAGAAGGACATTACCTTACTAGAGATTTTTCCTATTTGGGTGGCATTAATGGTATGGAGAGATGAGAAACAAAAAAGTTATCTTCCGGTGGAGGTAATCAACAGGAAGAAGGGTTCCACCGAAATAGTGACTAGGGTTGTGAGACAACTGGTAATACAGGAACTGCACTTAAACCTGACATTTAGAAGTAGACATGTGGAAGGGGTTAAACATGAGATTGTTGACAGCCTCTCACGTTTATAGTTGGGCAGGTTCAGGAGGCTGACCCCTCATGTGGAAAGGGAGAAAACACCAGTAACAGACCATCTGTGGGGAATTGGGTGGCAAGATCCCAAATGTTGTATCAGAGCTCCTGGTCAGCCAGCACACTGAAGGCCTATGAAGGTGCATGGGAAGCCTTCCAAGGGTTTCAGGTGCAACAGGGCATGGTGTTAACTTTAGCAGTCACAGAGGAACAGGTAATGAGGTTTATGGTGGACAGGTGAGAAAAAGGTTTGTCACACTCGATCATGGCAGTACAGTTAGGTGAGATAGTGTGGGCTTGTGGGACCAGGGGTTGGCTGAGCCCAATAACATTAGAAGGGTAAGGCACATGCTGCTGGGTTAACAAAAAGGGCAAGGCCCCCATACGGACATGTGAAAACCCATAATGCCTGACATCCTAGCAGCTGTCATGGAGGCACTGGGTGTCATATGCAACACAGTGCTGGAGGCCTGCCTCTTTCAGGTGGCTTTCACTTTGATGTATAGAGGGACTTTTAGGGTGGGGGGAAGTGGCTAAAAATAAAGGTGACACCTGTGGGGGCTACAGAAGGAGGACATTCAGTTCAACAAGGAGGGCCTATGCATTTGGTTGCAACAATCAAAAACTGACCAAATAGGATGAAGAGCTCCAGTGCAGATTTGGTGAAGGGGGGTGGGGGAGTTAAGCGCAGTCATTACCATGGAAAAGTACACAAGCATGTGGCTGTTGGGCATGGGCTCCTGGTTCCAACATGGCAGTGGGAAGGTGGTGACATGCTACCAGGTGGGGGGAGTATTAAAAAAGGGCATTAACTTTCAAGGGGCATGACTCAGCCCAGTTCATCATGCATTCCTTCAGGATAGGGGCAGCATCCAGCCTGGCCCAGGAGGGGGATTCAGTGGAGGAGATAAAGTAATCGGGGAGATGTCAAAACTACTGCTATAGGGATTATATCAGATCCTAGAATGACTGTTTTATGTTCTTTCTTCTATCAGCAGGTACACAGAGGTGATGAGGTATTCGGATCCTGGGACATTCCCATATATACTGGGTGGAGAGATGCACAGTAACCAGCCAGGGGGATAGGGAATTTGTGACAGGACTCAGAAGCCCACAGATACAATGGAAAGTGGTCCTGGGGATGTGCTGGGCCCAATTACTTCCAGCACTGGAGGAGCTTAAATTGCATTGGGGAAGGCTGGATGTGCTGGTTATTCACCTTGGGGGCAACAACCTGGGAAAAACACCATTGGGAGCCCTGTTAAGGGCAATTAGGGCTGACTTGCAAACCATAAGATGGTGGTGGGTCGAGGTAGAGATTGTATAGTCCGAAATAATATCAAGAACCGTATAGCATCAGACCATTAGCATTAGAGTGATTGAGAAAGCTAGAAAGTGGCTGAACAGAAGGGTGGGGATGTTTTTGAAGGTTTTGGGGGGATCCTGAATTATGCACCAGGGCATTAATTTTGATAAGCCACATCTTTATAGGGGAGACAGGGTGCATCTCTCAGATAGAGGTATGGCTGTCTTTTTGCTACCATTGTGGTAACTGGCTGCAGTTAAGTAATAAGAGGTACCAGGGCCCCGGCAAAGGGGGGGGAGCCCCTCCATCCAACGTGAGCTGGAGGTGGGGGATGGTGGAAAGGGAATTAGGGGAGTGGAGGGAGAGGCCTAGAGAGCTAAAAGGGTGGACAGGCAGGGCCAGGGGGGAGGATACACAGGCCAGGGGTAAGCACCTGGATGTGATTAGAAGGGGGAGGTGTATATATAGAAGGGCTAGATTTTGGGTCCCTGACATCTGAGCAAGATCATAGGGAGGGAAGATTGATTTTTGGTGGCAGGGGGTTGGATGACGCATATGGACCCCGAGAGAAGGAACAAAAGGGCAAATTCAATGCAAGACTGAATTGTGAATAATATGAACATAGAAATGAACTGTGATATTTCAGAAATATGATTGATGTTGTACATAGGTACAGAATGTTACTCTGGTGGTGTAAATAAAATCAGCTTGCTTAGTGCACCCATTATATGGTCTGGACATTGAATCATTTCAGAAGGGTGATCAGAAGACAATGTGGCATTAGGGTTTCCACCTAACACCCCTGCAGGCAACAGGCATGGGCTATGTCCTTGGGGTGCGCCAACCCAACACTTTCCCCTTGTCATATATTGTACCCATGTAAGTTTATTACTCATGGAATGGGGTGAGTGTTAGGGTTGACAACCCTAAGACACATCACACGCCTGTTGCTGCCTGAAGGGTGGGTTGGGGTGGTGTGTTAGAGTTTAAAACCCTAACACCATATTTCCCTACTTTTGTTGTTTTAACCCTAAGTACTGCACTAACAAGATTTTTTTTTCAATGTGTGTGTGTGTATATATATATATATATATATACACTGTATATATTAAACTAAGCAGTGGACTAGACTGAACTGACATTTAATAAAAATTAAAAGACCACTAATATCTGTGGTTAGTGGGATTCTATGACTTTAAGCCTCAGTATCAGTTTGCATTTATCACATTTTATGTATTCTTTTGGTGACACTGTGAAATTAAATAAAACTGAGCACTCTGAGTTAAAACCAATTATTTCAATATAAAATATAGTTGTTATGGAAATTAGTTTTACCTTCTATTTTATTGTCTGCTGTATTGGTCAATTAGGCATCCTAGTTTAATATTAGGTATCTTTTTCTTGAAATAAATTGATTTATTTTCTACCTTATGTGTCTTTGTCTAAGTGTTTTTATAAACAGACATTATTCAAATATAATTCCAAGTTTCTCATTCAGTATATCAGGTTTCTCCAATGTGAGTTGGATGGCTAAGAATGTGTATAGTACAAAAAAATGGTTCATTTTTAATCAAATATCTAATATTCTAAGATATTCAGAATTGAAATAATCCTTGTATGCCCTTCAATTGTAATTTGGTTAAACCACATGTAGTTTGCATACATTGTTTTAAACATATCTTATATCAACCACGTAATATTTCTATTGGTCTTCATTATCTCCATTTGTTATGCTATCCTCTTTAAATTTAAGTAATGGAGGCTATCTTTCTCTTACTTTTTTTTTAATCCAACATTTTGACCCCTGTTGCCACCTCCCACATACTTGGTGACAGGGGTACATAGTGGAGTTGGCAGGCGGCTCCATCCCCGCCCCCCCGGAGAGGCTCATTTCTGGACCACCACTTCTTCCCATGCCCAATGCTTCTGGCAACCCCCCATGGGTCCCCCCCATTACAGAGCGAGGACGAAGGGTGTAGACCCCCAAACCAACATCTAGACTCTAGGAGGCTGGCATGGGTGCTGCGGGGCCATCATGGAGCCTGCCAGCTCCATTTTTGCTTGTTTTCTCCCCACCCCTTGCCATGGCTGCTTGCATGCATGTGAAGGAACATGCACTCAGTGACCCACAGCACCTTCCCTGCTCTAGTCACTCCCGACTGCACTATCTCTGAGACTCCACCAGGGGCAGCCCTGCAGCGGGCATGGATCGTCCCCCACCCAGGATGGGAGAGCTGTGTTACGGCTGCTCAATCCATCTCCTGGCCTCTCCTGTTGCTGACCCCAGCTGACCCTGGCTCATTCCCGAATCCGGGTCGCAGCCGTGGTGCAAGTTATGGCATGCATCACAGCAACCCTCAGCACTGCCAGGCAGGCCTATCTCTTAAGTTTCTTATATTTTTTTTCTTATGACCATCATATAAATTTCATGTACCACAAAAGGCTGTTTCAATTATGCAAGTGTTCATTCAGATTGCTAAAGTACTGTAAAGTACTAGTGCCATTTTGACCAGTTCCAGAATGCTAATCTGTTACAAAAATACATTTAATTTACACTAGTTTTTAACTGGGCACTGTTTAAGTGTAAAGCTCTTTTGCTAATAAATGTTCCTTAGTCAGAGACATTGCCCCTATAGGGCTGTTTCTGAAAGTATGTTAGCTACAGATTATACCTGCTGTTTCTTAAAGCCTCTTCTAATATTGGGGCCTAGCCCAAACATTTGTGAACTGTGCCAATAAGTGATGCAGAAGTGGTGCTCACCTATGCAACATGCAGGTAGTCTGAGTTATGCACTATGCACAAACATGCATGCAGAACAAGAGGATACATGGGTGGGGCATACAGGTGCATGCAGGGCCACATGCAGCATGTCCCAGGAGGACCTACAGTATGTGGCCATGCCCCTTGATCTCACCATATATGGACATCTGCACTGCCCCTCCCTCATCCACAGAAGTAAATGCCACAATGGACACTGAGGGGCATGAAACATAGGAGTACACCAGGGGATGGGCACCAACTGTGGTTCCTGCACCACCACCAGTACCTAAAGGCCCTGAACACGGCCACTTGGATATGTGGGAATATGACCACACATGTGGTTCTGGATGTACACAGTACACAAAATTCTCTGGAGGACAGGTCGCAGCTACAGTCTCTGACATATGGGAGAACTATGGCATCCTGTATGGAGCAGAATCACTGAAGGCACTTGCCAAAACCAAAGCCAGGCCATGGCTGGATATTGAAGCTGCCATCAACACTGCTGGGCAAGAGGCATGCACACTGGTGGTGATCAAGCACAAGTGGCATGACCTCTGGACAGCTGTCAAGTGCAAGCTGACAGCTGTCAATTGGTGCCAGTATGGCACTGGTGGGGGCCACCCATACATAAGCTCAACCTATCTCCCATAGAGAGGATGGTGGCAGAGACACTCACCAAGGTGTTTCTGCATGGGGAGGAGGAGGAGGGCATGGATACACTGCCAGGTATGTAGCAAACCGCATGGACATGCTGGTATGGTTGAACAATGTGGCCATGCTAACCACCCTGTGTTGTACCCTACAAACCCTGTTGTGGGGAACATCCCCCCAAAGGAGTCTGCAACAGCTATGGAGTCGGGTATGCAATCGGAGGCACATACTGGCAGCCAACAATAAGTGGACAGTGCAGGTAGGTTATACCCCTGTGGCCCTTGACACACCTGCAAGACACCCAGAGCTGTCACACCTCACTTGTCTTTTGCCCCTAGGTACAATGCAAGAGACCCTTACCATGTCAGATGAAAAAGATGTTCTGGAGGACTCAGGCACAGAGACCTTCACAGAGACACAGGTGAATGAGGAGGAGATGGACACATTCACCCCCTCCTGTGCAGAATCTTTGACACTGACATGACCTGGACAGCATTTCCTGTATGGCCAACAGGGCACCATTGACCCTGCCATGTGGACACACATGTTGTGCATTGCACCATGACCTGCCAGCACCTACAGGCAGACACATTAGATGGTCCATCAACCCATTGGCACAAGACAGCAGAACACATGGGAGCCACAGAAGACCACCCAACACACCTATGACAGTGGGGATCAGGGCCCATCAGCCAAACTGGCCATATTCATAGGCTGGATACATGGGGTATACTTCACAAATGCTACTCCGAGGTGAGGCAGATGGAACAGAACCAGCTGTGCCCACAGCAGGTGAATACACAGGCATTGTGGCAGCTGACCATGGAGGTGAGGGGAATACAGCAAAGAATAGAACGCATATGGGACACGTGGAAGAGGATGACAGACCACTAGGTAGCCTGGACCAGCAGGGCTACACTGCCTATACCTGAGGCACACCCATAGGCAACCATGCACTGCACATCCACCCACACTAGTAAACCTTAGGTGCAGGAGGACAATAACCCCCCCCCAGAGTCACTGGGTACATGCATCAACATATGAGCAAGTGGACAAGGAAAGGCAACAGCAAAGGCTCATCACCTGGGCACACTTGCCTCCACAAGGCAGGTGCACCAGAAAAATAAGAAACATTTATGCCTGTCACATGTGCCATAAACACATTGGGCTTGATTTTCAAAGGTTGACACAGGTTTGAAACAAGCCCTGAGTTAAACCCGATGTTTGATGCAACTGCACCAAACACATTGCCACACTTTGCACCCAATATTAGTACGTTTGGTGCAGTTGCAACATTTTCCACACTTTAAGGCAGCTTGCGACAAATGTTTGGCACAAGCCCCCTAAAAAGGGTCCCCAAATGGCCCATAGTTAGACCAGAGGGGGAATTGGTCTAACTTGCAGCATTTGGTGCACCCGATAGAAAATCATGATCAGCTCTGTAGGAATGGTGCAAGCCCCTTGTGCCCTATGTTTGTCACACCAGGGACTTGTGGCATCTGCATCTCCTTTTAAAATCAGGCCCAGGAATTCTGGTTCCACTACGGAGGGCTTAGCAGCTTAGCTCTACAACTCTGCTCCCCGTGGGCTTCAAAAACCTCTTTTTTGACATAATACCATCCTAAAAATGGGCGGATATGTCAAAATAAGGACGTAGAAGAGATAAAGGTAGCCTGGCAAAGCTGAAAAATATGCCTAAATCACGGGATGCCGACAGATTAACCCCCGACTGTCATGGCCGTAGTAGAAACCGTTCATTGAATAGTATTCGAGGCTCAGGCTATGACACGGAAGGGGGGGCTGACTTACTATCCCGGACATGGTTCGAGACAATTCTCAAAGAGATCAGGAATTCCAGAGCAGAATCCAAGAAGGAATTTCAATCAATCACACAGCAATTAAACAAAACGGAAACCTGTATTAACAGGGTGGAGGACAGGATAGCTGCAGCAGAAGATACCACGGCTCATCTGAACCAAGCAGTGGAGGCCTTAATGCAGCACTCGGTTGGTCTACAAGCAAGATGTATAGATTTGGTGGGCAACCTGAGGCTATATGGATTAGCAGAGGGGGCAGAAATAGCCCCTATGGCCATCTTCCTTGAAAACTTGCTAAATACATTCTTGAGCTCCCACCGAATTACAATCTTTTTGTGAAGTAGGCTCATCAATTGCTGACCACAAGACCAATGGATCCTAATGCCCACCCTAGATCCATCATTTTCAAAGTGAGCAGCTACAAGATCAAGGAAGATTTACTAAGAAGAGCCTGGTTGAAGAAAGATTTACATTACCTTTCCTCCAAAATCTCCTTAGACCATGACTATCTGCCAGAAGTCTAGAAGGCTCGCCAACTGTATGTCCCATTTTTCCACCAGCTGAAAGAAAAAGGTCTACGCTTCCAAACCCCTTCACCAGCTACATTGAGAGTCTTTTGGGATGATGGATCACAACTCTACACAAGCCCTGCGAAAGCGCTCGAAGCCTTGCACTGGTGGTTTCTGTCCCAACCCCAGAAGTGGAACAAATTTTAAAGAGGCATCCTAACCATACGGAATGGTTCCTGGTGATACCCCGACATGGAGGCACATCCCCCCTGTTGGCAGTATGAGAAGCAATCAGGCACCTCTGCACAGCAAAACTTAAAGCTAATAGAGATCCAAAACCTGAACACTTTTGTACTACAGGATGAGGAAAAGAAAGCATTCTGAAGCTGAAAAATACTTATTGCTTCATCCTAATCTTTAGCACAGCATACCGATGTGAAGCACAGGAAAGTACCTCATGTTTTCAATGACCTGTTATAATTCTGATGGTAACTTCAGGGAGGGTCTACTGGATGGCGATTTCACCAACTGAAGGTGAACTCTCAGGAGAGACTGCAGTAATTAATTTACTCTTAGGCCATTTGTTCAAATAGACTGAGGGGTCTAGTTCTGTTTGCTACATCTTTTCTCTGCTGATGATGTTTATTTATATAGGCAGCCCGTTTGATTCTGACTTACACTGCAAAATAATATCTAAGAGGTACAAAATGAATATGCTTGTTTTAAAAGGTCATATGTCTGTGGGTTGGGGGAATTAAAAAGGAAATATTAAAGACCATTAAAGAGCTGCTAACCATGGTAGGTACATTAACTTTTACCACCTGAAATTAAAGATCTTCTTATTGGAGTTCTTTAGGGAAGAGTCCCTGATAACACAGGGGTAGTTCTCTTCCTAACCCTTCCCCGTTACTAAATCTGCTTAGGGGAGGGTAAATGGGCCCTAGGATTTGGTCCCCTACCTTGGAAGTACACATTTGAATATTAAAGGTTAATGATTAGTTGTTGTTTTTAAATAATTGTTAATAATAATCAGTTATAGTTAGTTAATTAAGTTAAGATGGGTCTAACAATGCACAGTCGATGTAGTGGGTTTCACCTACTGCTCTCTTGGTACTGTGAGGTACAAGGTCTAATTACAGGGGCTTTAGCTCTACAATTCAGGGAGTACCAACCTAAAAACCATAATGGTTAGGCCAATGACAATTTGTTCTTTTATTGTCAATGGTCTGACCAATCCAGTCAAGCGAAGCTAGGTTTTGGTGTTCCTGAGAAAAACAAATGCTGACTTTATCATGCTGCAAGAAACACATCTTTCATCTCAGGAACACCAAAAACTAGGGAAGATGGGATTTTCTACTTCTGCTTGCACATCATATCGTAGATGAAAACATAGAGGGGTCTCAATTTTAATGCCAAAGACACCTTTTGAACAGACAGATAAATTAATTGATAAGGAAGGAGGATATGGCTTCCTGAAGGGACGGTTTCAGGGTAAAGTGTTAACACTGGCTTCTGTTTATGTCCCTCTGAGCTCAGTGGATCAAATATATTGCTCTATATTATTAAAGCTTCAAGAATAGGCTGAATGGAAAATCATTATTGAGGGGAGATTATAATATTTTTCTGAATCCACTCCTGGACTCTACAACTAATACCCCCAGATGAGAATGAGGAGTATCCAAGAAACTTGTAAAGTTAATAGGGGAGCTGGGATATATAGATGTGTGGTGGGCAACCCATGAACATCAGAGAAATTACACATACTCCCCCCCCATATGGTACATACTCCAGACTGGATTACTTTATTCTTCCTAAAGAGAAGTTGGGGCTGGTCACAGACTGCTGAATAGATGATAGGATCCTATCAGACCATGCCCCAATTTTCCTAAAATTACAACCTGGGGACATCCAAAAATGTACATTTTGGAGACTTACCATCTCGGTGCTTCAGGACACAGAGGTTAAAAAAACTATAGAGGAAACATTTAAGCAAGCGCTGATTGATAATGATTCCCTAGAAGTCTCACGAGCCGTGTTGAGGGATACAGTTAAAGCTATTATTCAGGAGAAAATTTATCTCTATTTCAGCTTACAAAAAGAAGCAGCGGGGTGCTAGAAGAGAAATCTTACAGACAGAGATTGCCACCCTAGAGTCACAGCTAGAAACTCAATATGGAAGACCCCTCTACAAAAAATTACAGAAACTTAAAAAAAGAACTAAATGAGATCTTGGACTATCAGGTTGAATAAAAAGTACTTTTTTAAGACAAAAATATTATGAAGAGGGTCTTAGGTCCATACGCCTATTAGCAGCTCGTTTGCGCCTCCAGAGGACAAACGCTTTGGTTACAACCTTTGCACATCTGTACACACAGCAAAGACTCCGGCTAACCCCAGAGGTAGTGGAGGTCTTTAAATTATATTACACAGATATTTACACAGTATCAGCACCCCCCCCCCCGAGATGAGGTCACACTGACTAAGTATTTAAGACGGCTGTCTTTTCCTACTATTCCAAAACCAGTTGACTCCAAATTGGTAGCGCCTATTTTAAAGGAAGAATTATTAAGTGAACTTTCTGAACTTAAAAGTGGAAAATGCCCGGGCACAGATGGATACCCCAGTGAATTCTATGAACAGTTAAAAGAATATGTTACCCCAAAGCTACTAATAATTTTTTAATGAATCCCTCTTGTCGACGGGTGAAATACCTGTGTGATGGTATCAGTGTCAGTGGCTCAGTAGGTAGCACACTCACCTCTAAAGCCGAGAGATCAGAGGGCAGTGGGTTCAGTTCCCACATCTGGCACTTGGATTAATATCCCAGTACTGACACTGTAGTGCAGCATGAGAGGGGTGTTGCACTTCTGAGGTGCTGTCTTTTGGATGAAATGTTAAACTGAGGTCCCATCTGCCTGGATTGGTGGTAATTCAGGTGGATGTTAAAGATCCCATGGCATTTATTGAAAAGAGTAGGGGAATTTCCCCCTGTGTCCTGGCCAAAATTCCCTCATTCACTAAAAAAATGCCACCAACAGCTTAATCTGATTCAAGGTCAGTCGGTATTCATCTGTATCCCCCTCCCCCGGGTCGTGCCTGAAAATAGGCAGGATTTGTCTAGTGCATTTACCCGGTCAACAAAAAACTAAATTAAAATTAAAAAATGGTCCCAAGCCATTATTTCGGTCATCCCAAAATCTGGGAAAAATCCCACCTTATGCCCTTCATATCACTCCATCTTCATCTTAAACACAGACTATAAGTTATTTACGTCTGTACTGACCAGAAGACTACAACAGATACTTCCACACCTTGCCCATTTAGATCAGATGGGTTTCATCCCTTTTGACAAAGTCTCTTGGCCTTTTCTGAAAGTAGTTCTTACTAGATTTGGATTCCCAACACAGTTTATTATATATTTTTTTAATTATATAGGGCACCTAAAGGATTTGTCCAAACGAATGGTTATATCTCTTCCCATTTTCTACTAGATAGAGGCACCCGACAGGGCTGTCCTATGTGTGCACTACTATTTGCACTTTATTTGGAACCACTCACCCAAGGAATTAGAGACAACCCAGATATAACTGGGATTCAACTTGGTGGACTCCATCAAAAATTAGTCCTTTATGCAAACGATATTTTACTATACCTCACAGGTTTGCGGACGACTCTAAACTGGGGGTAGTGGTGGTGGAGGGCAGGAGGGGTGATTGACCCTGCAAGAGGACCTGAATACTCTGGATAGGTGGTCCTGCACCTGAAAATTGAAATTTAACTCCTCCAAGTGCAAGGTGTTACACCTAGGGCAGGAAAACCCCAACTATGTGTACACTCTGGGGGGATGAGTTGCAGGCAATGGCAGAGGAATGAGACCTAGGAGTCTTGGTGGATATTAACATGAATTATTCAGAGCAGTGCAGGAGGGCTGTAGTCAGGGTAAATAGGATGCTGGGATGCATCACTAGGAGGATTAACTGAAGGAACAAGAATGTGATTTTGCCACTGTACAACAGCCTGGTTAGACCACATCTTGAGTAATGTGTGCATTTCTGGAGGCAGCACCTATGGAGGAATATTCAACTCCTGGAGAGGGTTCAGAGGAGAGCAACCAGAATGATCCAGGGCCTGGGGGATATGACATATGAGGGACAACTAGGGGAGCTCAACCTGTTCTCACTGGAGGGGAAGAGAGGAGAGACCGGGGGACATGATTGAGATCTTCAAGTACCTCAGGGGAGTAAATAAGGTAAGCTGAGATAGGATCTTTCAACTGTAGGAGGGTGGAATCACTAGACGATACAGTTGGAAGATTGTGGGTGGTAGGGTTAGGGGAGGAAGGAGGAGTAGGTACTTCACCAAGAGAGTGGTGGAACCATGGAATGCACACCCAGGGAGCTGGTACAGGCAGCTACAGTGGAGGGATTCAAGAAAGGGTGGGATAGGTATAAGCATGGGGTGAAGCAGAGGCTGGTTTGCCTGGGGTGTAAGACTGGGGGATGGAGTAACAGTGGCAGAAGACAGATAGAGGGCTACAGTACCCAACCAGGGTGCTGAAGCATGAGCAGACTTGATAGACCAACAGGCCTACTCTGTTGGCATCTAGTATGTTAGTATGTTAGAGCCAGAAAAATCTGTACCCAAATTGTTTGCCCATCTTGATAGATTCTCGGAACTGTTTGGTTATACATTAAATACAGCCAAGACCAAAGTTTTAAGATTTAACTTTCACCCCCTCTTAAAATTCAGAGCCTCATGCCCCATGCTATGGGACCTCTCGCATATGAAATACCTAGGATTGAGGTTATCCACCAGACCTCAAAGAATCCAAGTGTCTCCCAAGGTTCCCTTTTATTTTTTGATAGTGGAAAAAAGAAAACACATTCTTAGTTTTCAAATAAAGGGGAGAAGAAATGACAGATTTTAAGACTCAATTCAAAAATTATTTCAACTCAACCCCAGAAGAATATTTAAAATATTTATTTTCTTTATTGATTCACTCTTGTCTTAATTCAATCCTTTATATATTATATATTCTTATATTGTGTCCTCTTTGAAATTCATTAAAAAAAACGGCTTTAAAGTAAATTTCCATAGTGTAAAGTTTCAGAACTATTATGTTCCTTCATCAGACAAGAAAGCCTTTTATATTTTCAATAAATCCAAAGTGTGAGTAACAAGAGAATCTGCAAAAAAATGGATATACAAATATTTACATATCCATATCACAATATTATATTTCCCAAAATTATATTGAAAAAAACATACAAAAGATTCCACAAAATCAGG
Organism: Neoceratodus forsteri; assembly: GCA_016271365.2. Classification (NCBI taxonomy): domain Eukaryota; kingdom Metazoa; phylum Chordata; order Ceratodontiformes; family Ceratodontidae; genus Neoceratodus; species Neoceratodus forsteri. The sequence continues at coordinate 955,958,013 of CM057454.1, read as the reverse complement.
GGGAACTGACCTGAAAAAATAACCATCCATAAAAAGAATGCACTTACTATCTGTGTGTGTCCTATAGTTATTGCACATCAAACTTAATGTAGAGCGGCATCATATTGGGGTAGAATTCCCAACAAAGAAATGTATTTCTATTGTGATATGGTTATGTAAATATTTGTATATCCATTTTTTGCAGATCCCGTTGTTACTCACACTTTGGATTCATCGAAAATATAAAAGGCTTTCTTGTCTAATAAAGGAACATAATAGTTCTGAAACATGACAATATGGAAATTTGCTTTGAAGCCGTTTTTGAAATGAATTTCAAATAAGACACAATATAAGAATATATAATATATAAAGAATTGAATTAAGAGAAGATTGAATCAATAAAGAAAAGAAACATTTAAAATATTCTTCTGGAGCTGAGCTGAAATAATTTTTGAATTGAGTCTTAATATCCACCAGACCTCCCCAGTTGTTTCAATTAAACTACACCCCTTTGATTAAACAAATAAACTTAGACATACATAGATGGACTTTATTTCCTCTATCATTACTCTCTAGGATACAAACATTAAAAATGAATGTTTTACTTAGATTTTTATTTCTATTCCAATGTGTTCCCTGTAGAGTTCCCTCCAGACAATTGGATGCCTGGCAGTGCATACTCCTAAAATTTGTGTGGTTATCTAAAAAAAAACAAGGATCAGGAAAAACATCCTTTTCCTTCCAAAAGACAAGGGGGTTTTGGTCTGCCTTCCCTTCAGGGATACTGAATGGCTTCACAAGTCAGAATTGCACTCTTATTACAGCACTCTGACTACAAAGCCAACTGGAAGACCATTGTCTTAGCTACCCCAGTATTTCCACCTTTACAAACCCAATGTTTTTCCATAACCCATCAACAGAACTGGACTGCCCCACTGTATTCAAGTACTGAAACCCTTCTGGAGGGATGTAGGAAGGCTTTCTCTAATGGCATAAAAAGAATATATTTATGGAAATACCACTGGTGGTCAATGAGTTCAGAACACACACCCGCTCACAGAGACCCGTGGTACGCAATACAGGAGACCAAAGGATGTTTTTCCCCCTGGCAATTTCTCAAAGTTGACAGGGTCATCACATTTGAGGAGGCTCAAGCAAAATTTTGTTTGATCTCAAAAAGACCTTTCATATTTTTATCAAATAAGGGAATATATCAACAGGCAGATAAGAGTCTCAATGATAAAGGCCCACTGTCCCCCTCAACCACAAACCTTTGAGACAGTGTGGTGCTCAAAATCTGGGGAAAAAGCAATATAAATAATATACAAAAATTATATAGGGGACAGGCAACACAAAAGAGACCAAATTAGATTAAAATGGGAATTGGAACTGGGAACTGAGATAGATATAGCTGGATCCAGGTGTGGAGGAATACATGGTCTACGACTTCCTCTCCAGGATGGAGGGAGTTTGCCTGGAAACTCCAAATTCATTATTTCAGAATCCCAGCACTGATTGCTAAATGGAATCCAGGGACATCCTTGGCTTCCTGGAGGGGATGTGGTGCCAATAAAGCCTCACAGGTGCATATATTCTGGCTCTGTCCCTCATTTAAGGGATAATGGGAGGGAATCCAATGACACCTGAAGAATATATTTCTTCTGTCAGATAACCCAGGCCCTGAACACTTGTTGCTAGGGCGATATCCTAAAGAAATAAAAAGGAGAGAGGCAAGATACCTTTGGAACATTTTAGTCACAGCAGCATGTAAGAGTATTACTAAGAGGTGGCTTTCCCCCTGCCCTCCATTAGTAGATGAGTGGAGAATTATAGTCGATACCATTAAAACCTATTAGAGGATAACATTTTCATTGAATCAAAGGACACCTTATTTTATAAACAGAGGGGAACTCTATGAGGCTGTGGACCAGTAACTCTCTCACATCTAAACCTTGTTACTAAGGAAGTTGTTTCATATAAGGAGGGATGTTATAAAATAAATAGACAGAGACCACAGTTAGAGAATAAGCCATCTTTATTTACTTATTTTTTATTACTTTATTGATTGGTAAATAAAATTTAACAGAATTATGTCAGACCAACATAAGTGAACTGCTGACCGTGGTACATATTGATGTGTAGAATCAATTAACTGAGAATAAAATTAATCAAAATTAATTAAAACCTACCAGAGAACTCACAGCAGTATACTTGCATAGACCCAATATGTATATTTTTTGTTACTTTTTATTATAAAATATGCTTTGTTATAAAGTTCAGTTTTTAATGTTATATGTATTGATATGGCAGTTTTGACTGTTATAATTAAAAGTCATAGTTATGTTGACTGTAGATACACCAGAACTGAAACTCCAAGTTTGATACAGAATTTAGAAATGCTGACTGTATTTTTTTCCAAATATTATAACTTGAGTAGGAAAAACAACTGTCTAGCTTTCATAGATTATAACAATGCAATTGTTGTTCATGGAGAAAATGTTCTATGAATCTGTATTCTGCTTTTGATGAAGTTAAATAAAGTTAAAGTACAATAAAAAAAATCAGGCACATAGTGTCATACAAGCACATACTGTAGAGACACCATGCACACATATCCCAAACACATATATCTCAGTACGCATACCCCCAACACTTATACCCCAACCTCACATACTCTCCAACATCTATAACCCATGCATTGAGTCTTTTGAGTGCACAGTGGTAGCAGGTGTAGGTGTTCAAATCATTCTCATCTACCGTCCACCCAGGGATGAGAAGTGATTCCTTTAGGAAGTGGCGGACTTCGCAGTCTACATATGCTTCACTCACCCAGATTGATGGTTCTGGGCAATTTTGGTGCCTGGGCCAATAATGAACTCTCACAGTTTGGTCAGCACTTCCTCCAGTTAATAACATCTCTGGGCCTTACACAGGTGGTTTCCACTGCTACACATAAACTTGGACACTCCTTGGACATAATCTTCTTGCTAGGGATCGAAACCTCCAACGTGGGGTGGAACCAGTCAATTGGTCAGATCACTACACCATGAGGTTCAGTTTTTGCACCCTCTTTAGAAGGCCTACCCCTGTGGAGATGGTTACGTACCACCCTTTATGGGATATAAACTCCCAAGGCCTTGCAGCGGTGCTTGACCTATCGTCCCCCACATTGGCGAGCAGTGATCCAGAGACCCTCGTGTCAGCTTATAATTCTGCTGTTACGGTGGCCCTGGATTCTATTGCTCCAGTCCATGTGCACCCCCTCTCCCTTCACCCCAAGTGCCCCTGGATTGATGGGAGATTGAGGGAGATGCAGAGACAGGGACAAAAGTTAGAGCACTGCTGGCATAAATCCGCCCTTGATGCTGACCATCTTAGATTGATGGATCATTATTCAGTCTATCAATCTGCAATCACCCATAAGAAGGCAGAATTCCTGTCCAGGGGAGACTGTGGTTGCTCAGAACCGACCAGCTCAGCTATTTTGAACTGTAGACAGACTGTGCAACCCAGCCTGTCTGCAAGTTCGGAAAGCTTTTTCACAATTAGAGTGCGAGGAGCTTGCTTGATTTTTTGCAAATAAGGTGGCCGACATCAGGCGGGATTTGCAACCAACAACCTCTAGGGGGTTGTGGTTGGACAGTGGGGAGCTCACTGTACCTCAGTTTTCTTGGAGTTCCCTCAGTCGACCAAACTTCGTGGATGTCATGAGGATTATCCAGAGTGTGCACCCTACATGCTGTAGTTTGGATCCTGGACCGACTTCCCTAATTTTGGGCTGTAGTGATATCATCAGTCCAGTCCTTGTATGAATAGTCTGGTGCTCCTTGCAGTTGGGTGAGTTGCCCAGCTCCCTGAAAGAGGCAGTGGTGACACCACTCTTGAAGAAAGCTACTCTGGACCCAGACTGTTTCGCTAACTACAGACCTATCTCTAACCTTCCCTTCGTTGGGAAGGTGATTGAGAAAGTAGTGGCAGCTCAACTGGAGGACCATTTAACCATCCATGACATCTATGAACTACCCTCCAGTCCAGTTTTCATAAAAGACATAGTACAGAGACAGCGCTGGTTCAGGTGCTCAATGCTCTCCTGAGGGCGAGAGATCAGAAGAGATGTTCCATCTTGGTTCTCCTAGATCTCTCCTCGTCTTTTGACACCGTGGATCACATGGTGTTGATAGCATGCCTGAGGCATATATGTGGAATATTGGAAAACGTCCTTGGATGGTTCACCTCATTCCTCATGGGGAGATCATGATGAGTTGTGTCTAGGGTCTTTTCCTCAGGCCCAACAGTTTTGTTGTGTGGGGTGCCTCAGTGATCATTCCTGTCACCCATACTATTCATGGTGTATATGCTACCCCTCGGAAACATTGTAACAAGGTATGGGCTAAGGTTTCACAGTTATGCAGATGATACCCAGCTATACCTGTCTTTTGCACCCAATCAGGATGGAGCTCTCTCAGTCTTTAACAACTATCTGAAAGACATACAGGAGTGGATGGATTCTAGCTGGCTGAAGTTGAACTCAGAAAAGACAGAGGTATTGGTTGTGGACCCGGGTTGACAGATAGAGGGGTTGGGTGTTGTTGCGCCTTGGGGAATTTTTCTTGGCAGCGTTTCTCTCCTGACCTCTAAATGGGTGTGTAACCTGGGGGTGGTCTTTGATGACAGACTGACACTGCAGTCACAGGAGTCAGCTGTCATCAAGACCTCCTTTTACCCTCTTAGGAACAGCGCCAGAGTTAGGCATCTGGTTCCGTCTGACGACCTTCCAACGTTGGTCCATGCTTTTGTGTCCTCACGCCTGGACTAATGTGACTCCCTTTACTTTGGGCTTTCAGTGGTTGAAATTCGCCACCTGCAGCTGCTGCAGAATGCAGTGGCCTGGGTTTTGACAGGCTCTAGTAAATCCTGTCATATTACCCCTTGTGTTGCTTGAACTGCACTCAGGGGCATAGCCAGGATTTGGTGTGGGGGGGTTTCCCAAACATTTCTCAGGGGTTCCGGGGGGCATGCCCCCCCTAGACAATTTTGGAAATTTAGGAGTTAAGTGGTGCAGTTTTATGCATTTTAGGCAATAACTGTTGAGTTACAAAATGCATCAAAAAATTCAAGTTGTCAGTCTCATCCATCCCCAGTCCCAGGTATTATAGTTGAACTCAGGATTCTTTTCTCCCTTTTTAAATTTCCACCTTTTTCTTCTATCTCTCTACATTCTGTTAGCAACTCTACACCACCTTTAATGACTAAGATGGGCAGGCATTGCAACAGAAGACATATGAGGGGAGGCTAAGGGACTTGAACACTCATACGCCGGAGGAGGTAAGGGAGTGGGGAGATATGAAAGAAACCTTCAAGTACCTTAGGGGCATTAATAAGGTCCAGGTGGAGGATATCTTCCAGAATAGGAGGGATGCAAGAACAAGGTGGCATGATACGAGACAAGGGAGACAATTAAGGGGGAAAATGAGGAAGCACCTCTTCACTGAGCAGGTGGTGGACAATTGGAATAGTCTGCCACAGGAGGTCGGGGGTTCAAACATGCCTGGGACAGGCATAATGGTACCTTAGAGGTAGGAAAGAGAGAATACGCTGATAACCAAGTAAGGTCCAGCCACCAATAAAGGTGGGAAAAAAGGGAAGGCTGGATGGGCCCTAATCTGCCAGCAACATTCTATGTTAATCTGTATGCTGATAAACATTTAAGAAACTCAATGTAATTTTCCAGGACTCTTTTGCTATGAAGTCCACCATGTATTTATTATTTGTATTACATTTAAAAATTAAAAAAGGTCCTTAGTCCATGAAGAAGTCAAAATGCCAATGTGTCCGGGACATTTATAATAAAAACAATTGACTGGCATTGGTTTATTCATAAGCTGACAGCACAGCCCCCCTCCTCTTTTTTTTTCAGGAACACCATTGACCTACATAATTCGTATAGTTTGTAGTTCACGTGAATCAAGGGGCTGCTACAGTATGACTGATGCAGAGTAGGGCTTTTGGAGCAGTGGCCATAAAACATAACTAACTTCAGGTTTTTAAGACCCTCTACACAATCTATGACACCACAGTTTTGTTTCATTGCATCAACCCAGAATTTATTATTAAATATGATGAAATTAATAAACTTTGTAGATAATGTTGCATTTCACCTTTCATACCATGTGGCACAGCTAAGGGTTTTGTTGACAAACCACAGCCAGGTAAATGTTTATGAAATAAAATAAATATGCAAAAAAAAAACTGTTGTAAAGCTTCTCTGGTGGCTTCCCTCTTGCACAAATACACACACTGTGGTCTTAGCACAGACTAAGGAAGACTGATATTGAATGGTAATCTGCAGTGTCAGAGTCTGTGTAAACATACAATGCCAGAGGTATCTCCATGGCCCCTGTGTGAAAACATCCCACAGAGAAAGACATTATTTCCCTTTCCCCCAAGCCATATTATTTGTGGCTAAATTATTTTACTGCTTGACTGATTTTTTTTTTTGTGTGTCAAACTCCCTTATTTTCATTCATTTTTTATTATTAATTCCCATGGCCTCATTAACAGGCAGCTGACCCACATGGCTAATGTTTTGCTGTTTGAATCATTTTATTTATTTTCGTGCCAAAGTCCCCTTTCCTTTTCTTCCCCTTAAACATCCTGTAACATGAGCTCACTACTTACCACCAAGTTCTAATCGACTCACTGTGCCTACAGGTTAAAACAGAATGCTGCAGTGGCCAACACAGACTACAGGAACCTGTCCATCTAAGTTTTGAATCCAGCTCTGGGCTTCTGAGCTTATTTCAGTCAGCCCCTGTTTCAGCAAGTGCAGCGCTACTCAAATTGAGACCCTAGCAAGTGCGGCAGGAGGAATAATGACTGCTCAGCTGGTCAGTTGATTTTTTTTTTATTTTTCATCAGCAAGCACTGCAACAATAGCTGGCCAAGCACTACACAATGACTCTACCTTTATTCTCTCACACTGACGCGCCAAAGTGCTGAAATTGTTGTGAGTCTGTGCTAGTCTTGGCAGCTGAATCACATGAGCACTCCAGTTTACAGTGATGTGACTCGGAATCTGTGGCTCCTGGACTGTTCCCAGTGGTGGTTGGAGGCAGGGTTCATGCATATTCATAAGCCAGCTTCTCCTTCCCGAGTCGCTTGCTATGTAACCGGCAATGTAAAGATCAAGGATTTACCGGCACTGTGGCTGCTAGCTCATAGTGAGTAAAATCAAATCTTTTGGCTGGGGGGGAATATGTGCACCTAGGAAACCTCCCCTGGCTACGCCATTGGCACTGGCTGCCTATGCGGTGGCAGATCACCATTAAAGTTGACTTACTGACTTTCAAAACCCTTCACGGTCAGGGTCCGGCCTATCTGAAAGAACTTCTGGTTTCTGACTCCCCTGGTTGATCACTCCACTCAGCCGATAAGAGGTTGCTAGAGATTCCAACAGTGAACCTTAAATCATCTGGCTCTAGACCCTTTTCTTATACTGTGCCCACCCTTTGGAATTCTCTACCCTATCGGTTACGGAAGTGCACCTCCGTGGAGGAATTTAAGAGAGGATTAAAACTTTTTTTGGGCAAAAGGTCTTTGTAGAAAACTGAACTGAATTCTGAATATGATTCCTTATTTATGTGTAAGATTTTGGATTATAATTATTGTTTTAAACTGTTTTAAATTGTAAGGTGCCTTGGAAATAGAAAGGCGGTTTATAAATAAAATTATTATTGTTATTATTATGGAAATTGAGGTCCCCAATTCCCTATGGGAGCTTTTTGACATTCAGGGTGGGACATCATCACAGTATCTCATTGGTACATAGATGCATAGATACATAGATGTTGATGGTAGAAAAGAGCTTATGAGCCACCTAGTCTGCCCATTTACGCACTGTGTTTCTTAAAGCTTCCCTAGAACCAAGTTGTCCCCTTTCTCCAACTACCAGGATCCCCTTATGCCTGTCCCATTCATTCTCGAATCTTGTAATTGCATCTGCCCCCACTGCCTCCTCTAGCAGGGTGTTTCATTTGTCCAGCACCCTCTCTGTGAAGAAGTACTTCCTCATGTTCCCTCTGAACCTCCCTCGCTCTAGTTTCATCCCATGTCCTCTAGTCCTGGAGCATCTTTTCTATAAAAAACTGTGTTGTCCTGCACCTTGTTCCTCCCTGTGAGATACTTATATGATTCAGTCATATCTCCCCTCTCCCTCTTTTCTTCCAGGGAGTACATTTTATTTTTCTTGATTTATTTATTCATGCTCAGATTACAATACCTTTGAACACCTAACAGCTCTTTTACAAAGGTTCCACATCAGTGGGAAGGATGACAGAAATACAACGGATGGCATTACATAAAATGTTGACAAGAACGTATTTAAAATAACATTAACATTGCAACTAAAATTAAAACTATTAATTGGTAGGAAATCAAAAATAACCTAATAAAAGGAGGCAGGCCAAGGTGCTTTGTCAAATAGGTATAGGTAGATTTGGGAGAAGAAAAGTTCAGGTAAGTGAAGATAAACAGTGGAAACAAAGTGGAAGGAAGGTGAGAGAGGTGAGGTGAAAGAAGGATCGGGGAAGGAGGCAGGAAACAGGGCAGAGCAGTTTAGGTGAAAGTGGTCATTCTCAGAGAAAGGGGGAGCAGTAAGTAAACAAGGATGTGTCAATACTGCTGAGGTTGTGACATGTCAGTTGAAACAGTCACAGGAACTGTTAGCTGTAAGATGCTGACAAAGAGTGCCTCTAAATAGTCCCAATTTTAGTAAGGAAGAGATATTTAGGTCTACATATTTCGGACTTTCAGCCTTTCCTCATAGGCCTTGTGATGCAATCCTTGCACCGTCTTGTTTGCCCTCCTCTGAACTGTTTCCACCCTGTCTATGTCTTTAGGTAGATAAGGTCTCCAGAACTGGACACTGTACTCAAGGTCTGGCCTCACTATTGTGTTGTATAGTGGAATTATGACCTTATTATGATACTTTGTATTATGCTGTCTTTAAACTGTGCATTGTATACCCCTGTGTTCCCTCAGGATGCATCCGGAATCGAGTAGTAGCCTGCTCAGTATGCCTTCCTGGTTAAACGCTTAAATAAATAAATAAATAAATGACCTCCCTTTTCCTGCTGGTGATATCTCTGCCTATGCATCCCAGCATCCTGTTTGCTTCTCCTGACACATTGTTGCACTGACTGCCTACCTTGAGGTCATCAGTGATGATAACCGCTACGCCCCTTTCCTGCTTGGAGTATTCTATATCCTCACCCCCAGCTTTTATGCTGTTCCTGGGTTTTGGTGCCCCATGTCCATTACTTTGCATTAAATATCAACTACCATTCCCTTTACCAGTCCTTAAGCTTCTGTAGATCTGTCCTCATTTTATCCACACCCTCTGTCATGTCCACCTTGTTGCAGAGCTTTGCGTCATCAGGAAACAGGCAGATTCTCCCTTCTAGGTCATCTGTAATGTCACTGATGAAGACCTAAAGACTGACTAACCCCTACATGAGTCCGTGCTGTGCCACCCTACCAGACAGTGACTTTGCAATCCCGCCTCTGTAAGACCCTCCCTCTCCAGTTACACAGCAGGACATGTCCCCTGTATGTCCTACTGCATGAATAGCCAATGCCTCAAAGCTATGTTGTGTAGCATGGCACATGCTGTGAACACTCTGCATGCCATCCTTGGGAAAAGCATCATTGTGCTGCTTGTCAGATCCAGACACCAGAATTGCATCTTCAGCAGGCCAATCACTCTCTCTATCATTGACCATGTCTTATGATGGACCTTGGTGTATGCCCCTTCCACTGTTCCATGTGCCTCCAGGTATGTTGTTATAAGGTATGACCATAGTGGAAATCCACTGTCATCTTTGCAGTGGGTGAGAAACAGGGTCAATACTGTGCAGCTCCCCATCATCCACTGTTGTAACACACGTGTATGTTACAGATGCCCACCTATCAACCATCCATATCATCCTCCATGGGTATTATTAAGTGTACTCTGCCTAGGACAATCGAAGATATTCAGGCATCAGGGCATGAACTGGGGTACTGTACTTTGCACATGGTAGTGATGATACCTGTGAAATTGCAGACAATCTGGCAGTTAATGCTCATACCCTTTGCAGTTACTGTATGCCTCCTCATCCATAGCTGGAGCCAGAATTTCCACATGCATACAGTCAGTTGCACCCACCACATTTGGCATGACATGCATGGCATACAGTACCTCCTTTGTAGTCTGTATGTCAGCCTGTGTGGTGGGAAAATGTGTCTTCATGTACATGCAGCAGCAGGGTGTCTATGACTTGATGCAGTGCTTTGGACAGGGAGGACTGACTGACACCCATGACATCCCTTTCACTGTCTGAAAGGACCCTGTGTCATAGTACACAAATGCATATAGGACTTTTGTCTCCACCAACATTGACTGTAACTGATGGGTCCTCGGTTCCACCTGTGCACAGATCATGTCACACAGTCATTTGATCATGTTGTGGTCCTAGTGGAATCTCTTCAGCCAGTGTGTATCCTATAGGGTGATGGCATTCAGCCAAGGCCAGAATAAATGTGACCTTGGCCATGCTCGCAATGCTTGCTTATGTTCCCACTTGCCATCCAGCAGGAGGACATTCATCATTAGCCCCATGCACATCATGTGTATCCCTGTGGAGATGCCCTTGCACGGATGCCAGGTGTATGTGTTATATCCACGCCCATGATTCACTTGACAGAGGCCTTAACAGGGATGCTGCATGGGCATCCCATGCTTACAGGAGCCCCTTTAAAGGGGCATGTACCCAGCACACCAGTGGGGTGATGCAGTGTACATGGGCATCACAGGGTCATTAAAGACCTGACTCTGAACTATGGCAGCAGTAGTTCACTGAGTGTCTTCAGGGATGGTGGGGAGGGTGGGCATATGTCAATGAAAGTTGTGGAGGGTTTCCCCCACAATATATCAGAGAGAGATTATCAATAAGCTTCCCCAGTACATCTCTGACTGTCTGCCTGTTAGTCTTGCTGGTATATATTCTCAGAAGCCTTTCTCTTATTACTTTTAAGATTTCCAGAGTATGTACGTGCTTTGGTAAATCCTCTAGAAGTCATGCCCTTCCTGTCCTGAGGAATAATCTTCAAAAAACTCTGAAGATAGCCTCCCTTGTCAGATTATCCACATTTAAAACACTGTTTGTGTGTTCCTTAATGAGTCTTGTGGTTGCTTCCCCTGATGTTTTATTAAACTGTACTTGCTTCCAATTTTCTTTCATTTCCCTGGTTGTTCTTCTCCGCTTTTCATATGATCCATTGCATACACCTGTTTTCCAAATCCTCACCTCCAAGGGTTCCACTGTTGATATTGTACTTTCTTTGTTTTCCTATGTATATAGCAAGTATTCTATGTGTTCCTCTGACTGTTCTGATTCTGTTTCTACTCACGGTTCTCATATGTTCAGTCCTCCAACACTTCATCTTCGTAGGGTTCTACTGTATATACAGTATTGTACACATTTTGTGTTTTTATGTATTTTGTATGCATTCTATGTATTTTTATGATTACTGTGATTGTATTTATTGCTGACTCCCTATTACTTTTGTTATTACCTGACCATATTATGTATTTTATGCTCTGTATTGATTATTTATTCCTAATTGCTTATTTATTGTTAACGTATGTGAATCCTACCCAGGTCCATCTTGTAAATGAGCTTGACTCAATGATGTTTCACCTGGTAAAATAAAGATTGATTGATTGATATCAAGATTCTATGGGGGTGGGAGCAGTCTGTCAGGTGACTGAGCCTGCAGCGGTAGGTATCCAACTGTCGTGGTTTGCCAGTGCATGCATGCATGCCCTCCTTTGGCTGTGCTGTGTCAGTGATGTTGTTCCCCTCTTTATGTCTCCACAGAATTTCCATGGATGACCAAGACAAAATGTCCTTGAAAAGCTGGAGCAGCCAAATGGTGCAGCAGCTGTGGTGGTGGCCCAAGGCAGGGGTGGTGACTATATAGCTCTGACTTCCTCTCCTGGAGGCTGGGCACTAAGGTTGACAACTACAAAGATGATGTGGGGTGGGCCTTGGAGGAACCCTTGAAGGTAGGTGCCCTGGGGTGGTGGCACTATGTACCAGCTGTTTACAGGTGTAGTCTTGCATGTGCTGCTCAGTCACGACTGTCCTCTGTGTTCTTGTCATTTCAGGGGTATTGTGGGCCTCTTGGAAGGATGGTCTTAGTGGAGAAGGGGTACATCACCACCACCCTGTATGGGACAAATGGAGATTCTGAGGAGTAGGAAGACTAGGCACATCACAGTGCTTTGTTGCACCATGACACCTGTCCATTTATGGGGAATTTTTTTGCATTTTTCTATGGCTGCAATGCACACAAAATAAATAGTTTTGTACTACATCTGTTTCACCGTTATTCTGCTTTGTAATTTTATGCTGACTGCCAGGTCTGAGCCCTGGTGGGGCACCCCATTGTCCCTTGGTGTTTTACGATATCTCCCTGTTGTGTGTTACCTTGCATATTTCACATTGTGATAGAGCCAGTTTCAGACCTACGTGTTACTATGGGTCATCCACAGTGGTCGTCCATCTGGCCATGTCCCTATGGCCCATACACTACAGGTGTTGTATTCTGCCCTGTGTGCTGGCCCTACACACCTGCATTTTATGGCAGCCCTCTACATGACGTAGTGCTGTGAGTGCAACACCATGCACTGAGGTGCAATGTTGCACATTGTGAATGTGTGTCTGTGGGGCATGCATGCTGTTATGCAAGAGTGAAGTTCAGCCCATGCATAGTGCTGCTGCAGTGTTGATACACAGTGGACATGTTCATGCACCTCTGCATGCCCTATGTACATGCCACTCGGATGTGGCATGCTTGTTTGAGGGTTGCATGCCTTTACGTGTGCCTGTTGTGCAGTTCACAGCCATTTCATTAGATTTGTACATAGGCACCATCATTCTAGGAAACAATGTTTAAATGCTTAAAAAGTAAACCCCTAAAGAATAATACTCTCATAAGAATAATACGGCTTGGCTTGGCCACATAGCTCATTTCAAATAAGCACTGTGAAGAGTTATAAACAGCATGTTAATATGTCCCTGCTTCAAAGTTTCCATTTAGTCTTTCCATACAATTTTTTTTAATTTTATTTATTTAGTTTTTATTGACCAGGTAAGTGCACTAGACAAATCCCGCCTATTTTCAGGCACGACCTGGGAAGGGGGATACAGATGAATGCCAACTGACCTTGAACCAGCTTAAGCTGTTGGTGGTATTTTTAGTGAATGAGGGAAATTTGGCCAGGATACCGGGGAAATTCCCCTGCACTTTTCAACAAGTGCCATGGGATCTTTAACATCCACCTGAACTACCACCAATCCAGGCAGATGGGACCTTGGTTTAACATCTCATCCGAAAGAAGGCACCTCAGAAGTGCAGCACCCCTGTCATGCTGCACTACAGTGTCAGTACCAGGATATTAACCCAAGTGCCAGATGTGGGAACTGAACCCACAGCCCTCTGATCTCCCGGCCTCAGAGGCGAGTGTGCAACCTACTGAGCCACTGACACTGACAATATTATGAGAGGGTGTACCAAAACCACTTAAATACCAAAATGAAACCAAATGAAAAATGTGTACTGATAAAAATTTTCTGAGCTCTGCAGCTCATTCTACTGAGCTTCTTTATTTGAAATGCAGATAGTACTGCAGATGTAAGAAACTGGGTAAAAAAAACAGAGTTTAATTTCATGCTATTTTTTAAAGACATCTTGGAGCTTCTTGTGAGCAAGGCTACTCATTAACTCCATCAGCAGTGTATTTCTTTTCAGAATGCCATTACTCAAAGACACCATGCTCCCTTCCCCTTTGCTTACTAACTTTTGCATCTGTGGGAGCTGGTTTAGTGCGCCATCAGCAGCATCATGCAAGATAACACTGTGGGAGACATCCTCCCTCTTTAGAGCCCTATGACTTATGTTGATTACTGAAACATGCTGGAGGATGCAAGCATGCTCAGAGCCCTCCAAAGTAACTTGTGGTTTTGATGTTAAGACACTATCAGCAAACAATCTAATTTCTAGTAACCACAAGATCCTTATGCCACAGTACAGATCTAGTATTTGATTCTTTTTATTGTAGATTTTATTTTACCTTCCTATTTACCTGAACCAAGGGCAGATGCACCAGGAAGCAGAGGATAGGAGAGTTTTAATACATGGTTAAGGACATGGTGTCAGTCCATGGGGTATGGGCTAGTGAAGAGGGGGTGGAGCTTATGAAAACAAGACTCTGTATTCCCCAGACAGGTTACATTTGAGTAGGAAAGGCTCCGGAGTCCTAAAGCAGAAGCTGGGGGAGTACATAGCATCCAAAATAAATTTAAACTAGAAAAGTGGGGAGACAAACAGCTGGGAGGGAAACACTGTTACCAGGCATTGGAGTCCAACAGGCTTACTTCCCAGCTAATATGAAGGGGATAGAGGGGAGTTGAAATAGGAGAGGCAATAAAGGAGATGGGGCAGGCAAAGAAGGGTGGGGAGTACACTGGAAGATGGTTTCCTCAAATGCAAGGAGCCTGGGTAACAAGACGCTGGAGTTGAAGGCACTGATGGCAGAAGGAGAGGTGGACATACCTGCTATCACTGAGATGTGGGCCACCAATACCAGGACTGGGGCCTTGTGATCCCAGGGTACCACCTGTACCATAGGGACAGGGAAAAGGGAAGGGGGCAGGGTGGCTATTTATGTAAGGAAGGGGTATTATGCAGCAGTAAGGAGGGGTAGGAGGGCAGGCAGAGGCCTTATGGGTACAACTACAAAATTTAAAGAGCAAGATGTGAGGTTGGGGGTGGTATATAGGCCACCTTCTCAGAATGAAATTATTGACAGAGAGTTGGGGGGCAGATAAGGAGAGTCAGCGTGAAAGGTAGCACTGTGATAGTAGGGGACTTCAATCTGCCTGGGGTAGATTGGAGCACCCCAGCTACTTTAAGTGCCAGGAAACAGGTCCTCCTGGAAGCTTTCCAGGACAACTTCCTTGTGCAAATGGCATGGGAGCCAACCAGAGAGGAAAACATGATTGACCTTGTGTTGTCAAATGGGGAGCATGTTCGGGATTTGAGGGTGGAGGATCCCCTGGCAGGGAGTTACCACCACACAGTATGGTTCTCACTTAACATGGGTAAGGAGGTTACCAGAAGCACAACAAAGGTGTTGGACTTCAGGCAAGCAAACTTTAACAGGATGAGGAACATTCTAGGGGGGGCACCTCATCCATATCTGTCCACACATGGACACAGACCAGAATTGGGAAATTTTCAAATGGGGACTAACAGAGGCAACTTACTCAGGCACAAAGACCCAAAGTAAAAAGGCCAGATCCAGAAAGCCAAGCTGGCTAAGCAAAGAGGTGGTAGGGAATGGAAAGGAAAAAAGAACTACATTCAGAAGATATACTGTAAGAGGACCAAAAGAGAGGAGGATAGAGAGAAGTATATGAAGACATCAAGGGAGGTGAGCAGATTAGTCTGGGCAGCCAAGGTGTCAAGGGAGCTTAGGCTGGCACAGGGGATCAAAGGAGGAGAAAAAGATTTCTTCAAGTACATAAGGGAGAGAAGAGGCTGCAAGGATCAGATTGTTAGGATCAAGAAAGATGGGGGGCTGAAAATGGTGTGGAACAGGCAGAAGCACTTAATGACTACTTCTGTTCCGTGTTTACAAGGGAGAATCATAGTCCAGTGCCAGTAGGTAAGAGAGAGGTGGGTAAAAGGGAGCAGAATTAACAGACAGGGATATCCCAGTGAACAGATTGCTGGAAGGCCTTAGAGCCCTGTGGGTGGATAAAGCACCAGGCCCAGATGACATACACCCCAGGGTTCTGAAGGAGTTGGCAGAGGCCCTGGCAGAAAACTACTAGCAGAGTTATTCAACACCTCTCTGGGGGCTGGTTGTGTGCCCCAGGACTGGAGGATGGCGCATGTGGGGCCCCTCCATAAGAGTGGGCCCAACGACAAACCAAGTAACTGTAGACCTGTGAGCCTTACCTCTATTGTGGGGAAGTTAATGGAGACTGTCCTCAAGGAGAGCTTGGTAACCTTTCTGGTAAACAATGGTCTCCAGGATGACAGGCAGCATGGGTTCATCTCGGGAAGATCCTGCCAGACCAACCTGATTGACTTCTATGACTAGGTGACTAGAGCACTTGACGGGCCATGTGGTAGATGTCCCGTATCTGGATTTCACCAAGGCCTTCAATTTGGTGCCACAAGGAAGGTTGATTAGCAAACTGGGACACCTGGGAGTGGGGGAAGAAGCTAGTGAAGTGGGTTATGAACTGGCTGCAGGACAGGCAACAGTAAGTGATTGTAGGGGGTAATATCTCGATGCCCACAGCTGTAAATAGCGGGGTACCACAAGGATCAGTACTGGAGCCAGGGTTGTTTAGCATCCTTATTGCCAACATCTCAGTTAGGATTAAGACTAAGATCAGCCTATTTGTGGAAGACACAAAGATCGGAGTGCTGGTGGATGATGAAGAGAGGTGACAAGGACTACAAGAGGAACTGGCAAAGCTTGAGAACTTGTCTGACTCATGGCAGCTGGGTTTCAGTCCAAAGACGTGCAAGGTCATGCACTTGGGAGCCAGGAACCCAAAGAATTGTTACCAGCTGTGGGGATGCAGTTATCCAGTACTGAGGAGAAGGATCTTGGGGTGCTAATCATGGGTCAAATGAATCATTCAGCACAGTGTAGGAGGGCAGCAGCTAAAGTTAATAAGATGCTGAGGTGTATTGCCAGAGGGATCACCCCCAGGAGGAAGGAGGTCATTTTGCTACTGTAAAGGTCACTGGTGAGACCACACCTGGAGTAATGCATGCAGTATTCATGCCCCTATTTAAAGAGGGATGTCAGACTATTGGAAAGGGTCCTGCACGTTGCAACCAGAATGATCCACAGGATGGAGGACAAACTCTATGAGGTGTGGTTGAGGCAGCAAAACATGTACTTCCTGGAAAATAGGAGAGAAAGAGGGGTTATGATTGAAACCTTCAAATAAATGAAAGGCATAAATAAGGTTGGCATAGATGTAATTTTTAAATTAAATGGTGGGGTGGGATACTAGGGGGCACAGTCTGAAATGGAGGGTAGTAGAATCAGGAGGGAAATGAGGAGGCACTATTTCACAGAAAGGGTGGTGACAAGGTGGAACACTCTGCCAGAAGGGGTGGTATCATTAAAGTCATTCTGTAGTTTTAAGAGGGGGTGGGACAAAATTAGGGGGATGGTCACAACAGAGGAGTAAAGGGTATGTGGAGAGTCAGCAGACAAAGGCACTAAACCAGATGTACTGACGGGGGGGGGCAGTTGCAGCATAATGAACTGCTAGCTGCACACTAGAGCAAACTAGATAGACCATACGGCCTGTGTCTGCTGGCATTTTTGTATGTTCGTATGAAGACTTTAAAGTCTATGGAGGTGGGACCGAGTGATGCCAATGATGTCCAAAGCACAGTCACAATAATATGTGGCAATACTTCCTAGATCATAAGTGCCTGTGCAGCAATACTTAGAAAAGAAAGCTGCTGTGCCGCTAATTTCAGAGCACTTCAGAACCACCTGAATATGAAAACAATCTTGGTGCAAATTGTATAGTCTAAATATATGCCAAATATCTGGGATACTACTGATGATGGACATAGGAGGAAAATAACTATCTGCCTTTAAGTGTAGTATCAAATCTGCATGAATTCCATCCAATTCATGCTACCATTTACCATACCGGGGGCTTAAAGAGCTAGTGCACTGCCTTAAACTAATATTGTTTTTTAAAAGTAGTCAACAATTACTTTTTATATCTGAAGTACTTTTTCTTTTCCCTTTGGTTAATTAA
Source organism: Neoceratodus forsteri (assembly GCA_016271365.2). Lineage (NCBI taxonomy): Eukaryota > Metazoa > Chordata > Ceratodontiformes > Ceratodontidae > Neoceratodus > Neoceratodus forsteri. The sequence goes on along the minus strand of CM057454.1, from coordinate 955,940,119 downwards.
AATATTTGTTTCCTGGTGTTAGTAGGTGTGATGTGTGGAACAGTCCTCTGCCTCACAGCTGACATATCTAGCTCTGTTCTTCCCATTACATCATTAGCATTGTGACCTCTTATTGTGACATTGCTGCTGCTGAGGAAGAGCCATTTAGTAGCTGCCAAGTCAGTTACCTGTCATGTCACTGTCTAGAGGTCACAGTGCTGATCATTCAGTGGAACAATAGAACAGAATATGTCAGCTGCCATGCAAAGTGCTATTTCACACATTCAGCATAACACTACCAGATTAAAAAACTTTCAGATGAGCAAAAGGAAAAAGAAAAACACATCATAAATAAGTTAAAACTCACTACTTCTTGAAAGTTGAAATGTTTTTCTGTCCACTGTTTTTGGTTCCACTAGCTCTTTAAAACATGGAATTGAAAAAATCTAATGTGTTTCCCTTTTCAAAAGTTTTCTTCTACTACTCTGTACAAATCAAACCCTATGCACCTTTTCTAATCTCCAGAATACCAAACTGCTAACCCTGTGACAATGTTGCTTAAAGTGTCAATGTAATGGGAAATTTAAATTTTTGTTTCTAATGTCATTTTTTTTGTTTGCTTGCGCTCATGTGCAAGAAATATTATGTGGCAGCTTAGGAGAGAAGCAGGTTGTGGAGGCATGGCACTGTGTCAGCCAATGGCGGCACTGCATTTGGGGCTTGGCACTGGTGAACCAGTGCAGGCCCACTATGCTGATGACATTGTTTTCCAAAAGTGCCACTAAGTTGAAATGATTTCACTGCTACAATCAGGGGCCATCTCATCACTGCAGCATCAGCCATTCTGCTGCAATGAGGGAGCGACCCATCATTGCAGGATGGTACCTTGCCTAGTGTAACATTCATCTAAACATGGTGGTGGTTTATGCCACCACCTCACAGCCCCATGAAAGATGACTGGCTGGGGTTCCCAATCCCCCATCAGCATGCCCCCGACCCAGTTCATTTGCTGATAGGAGAGCCCACCCCATCGGCATAATGTAATCCCTCCCCATTTGTTGTGTGCCGAGGATGCACAATCCCTCCGCATCATGCCCCCAAACAGTCATTCTTTTGCTGATTGGGGCCCAATCCCCATTGGCTTAAGTCCCTCCACCCCAAAAAAGACAGGTGGCACACTGGGAGCCCACCCCAGTGTGTTGAAAGCAAGTCTGAAAAAAAAAACTTTCCTTCAATGTCTTTTTTTTCTTTCTCCCTGAAAGAAAGGAAATAGTCCCACGCTGGTCGGGTCCCTTCCCCCCCTCCTCCAACCCACACCCACCCACTGAACACCCTTCTTCCCAACCCCCCCATACTTAACTCCAGAGCCTGGTGCGATGATCTTCAGTGGACTGTTAACACGTCTGCACTCTTCAAAGCCAACCATGAACTGAAGAACTGCCAGTAAGCTGTATAATGGCATAAACAGAGTTCTTTCAACTTTGGTGCACATCTCAGGCATTTTGGGGAATTTTGGCACCAAACCTTCAACATGGGGTTATTGGGACCCCTCCTGATGAATTCAGCCACTGTCACTCCATTATTTGGTCCCAAAAGGTGATTTTGCAGTCACTGCATGGAATCATCTTTCAGGACTGATTAATGAAATGGCAGTGCCAGTGTTCATGAGGAGGGCTCTTAAAAAGCTTATGCTGCAAATTTGGTGAAAAAAATCCAAAAAATGACTGTTGCAAGCATCCATTGTGCAGTTTCCATGCATGCTGGTAACTTCACGAAGTTGTAATATTTTCACTCCAGATTTTCAACATTGGCATTTTTCCACACCTCCTTATGAAGAGTACAGCTGTCATTTTTCACATCCAGACTGAAATGTGTTTTCACACTTCCAGCGCAGAATAGTGCAGTCACTGGTGGAAGTTAGTTTTTGGGGCACATTAAGAAAATCACAGTGACACTGTTCATGAGCGGAGGTCCTAAAATGCCTATGTTGAAAATTTGGTGATGAAAGTCCATAAAATGACTGTGTTATGAACATGCATTGCACACTTTCCACGCATGCTCATAACTTTGAAATTTGTAATATTTTCACTCCAGATTTTCAACAATGAAATTTTTCCACACCTCCTTATGAACAATACAGCTGTCATTTTTCACATCCTGGTTGAAATGTGTTTTTGCACTTCTGGCACAGAATAGAGCAGTTGCTGTGGGAAATCAGTGTTTGGGACACATTAAAAACATCACAGTGACACTGTTCATGAGCAAAGCTCCTAAAATGTGGATGTTAAAAATTTGAGGACCTAAGTCCATAAAATGACTGTGTTACATGCATGCATTGTACAGTTTCCATGTCTGTTCAGAAGTGTGAGCATTTTTAATATTCCCACTACAGATTTTCAACATTGCCATCTCTTCACACCTCCCTACGGGTGGTACAGATGTCATTCTTCACATCCTGCCTGATCTGTGTTTTCATACATCTGGAGCAGAATGGCATGGTCACTTTTGGAACTCAAAGTTCGGAACACATTAACAAAATCAGACTGCCACTCTTCATGAGAAGAGGTCCCAAATGCTTTCATGAGGTGGGGTCACAAAAAGGCCATGTTGAAAATTTGTAGTGCAAATACCAACAAATGCTCTGGGCGTTAAGGTTTCTAACCATAATGTCCCACCCTATACAGACTGACAGGCGTCAGGGGTGTGCCTTTGGATTGCTGGCTATAATGCTCATGCCATTCTACCCCCACCCTGCAGCCAGTGACAGGCAGTGAGGTGTGCCTTGAACCCTTCGGCCCCAGAGTTCAACCCATTCTCCTGTACTGCACCCATTTCAGCGTGTGTCCTGATGGAATGGGGTGACTGTAAAGCCAAACACCCCAAGGCACACCTCAACACGTGTCGGTGTCTGTAGGATAGGGTGAGGTGACATGGCATGAACGCCATGTGCAATGACCCAAACACATACCCCAATGCCTGTCCATCTCTACAGGATGGAGGTGGGGTTGACGTGAAGTTCAATACTTCACTGCCACTCCTATTCTGCATCTGTCTAACTCCTGCATTTCCAATGCTAATACCAGCAAGCAAACATTCGGAATTGACAAATGCTTGTTACGTTCAGTTAGGTGGACTTTAAGTGCTCTAGAAGTCTGACCTGTATAAATCAGATCACAAGGACACTGCAGCACATATATCACATTTTCTGTACTACAACAAGTTATGAAGTCATTTACTTGTGCTGTGTCACTCCTGTATGGATTGTAAATTACTATTATTTTCCTTGTGCTGGAGCAAGTTATGCATATACTACAAAGGTAATTACCCCCCGGGAGATCACCCAGAAATAACTGTCTCTCTCTATTAACCTCTGCAATATTATGTAAGATATCAACCAGTCAATTTTTTACATTTATTTTGTGTTTCATTGTTATTCAGTGGTTATTACTAAAAGTTTCTACCCCTTTATTAGTTGTTTTTAGAATATTCCAATTATTTTTTTTTTACCTATACATCTAAATATGGTACCTAATTGATATTACTATTCATAGTGAAATTCAAATTTGTTTTCCTGGTGTTAATGAAGTCAAAATATGCTTGATGTCATGCCTCCTTTCCTTGTCACAATAAAAAATATCATCAGTGAAGCATTTGAAAACAAGTATGCTTTCACATTTCATATTTCTATCCTATTCCACAACATAATCTGATTCGAATATGTTCAGGTAAATATTGGTATATGACAGGGCCATTGATGACCCCCTTCACTGTTCTGTAATTTGTCAGAAATAGACATTTTCAGATTGAAATGCATTGTTATGTAAAATGAAGTTTACAAATTCCAATATAAAATAATTAGGCAGTTTCTTTTTTCTCTTGTGTTCTACAGTATAAGAATAAAAGGCCATCTATAGTAGGTGCATGATGCAGATGGATAAATCACACAAATTGATAGTCACCAGTAATGTGACCTTAAGATCAAGACTCTTGACATTTATTTATGTCTCTCAACATTTGGAAAAAATGTTTGGTGTCTTTCATATGACTGTGACTCTCTTGTGAAAAAAAGTGATATAATTTGAGTTAATGTTTAATGTAACTGCCATACTTCTGACTACTGCTCTACTCTACCAAGGTTATCTTACATAATTTTGCCCCCATTATGATTATCTGCCTGGACACGAATCTTAGTACAGTGAAGCTTTCTTATAATGGGCACATTTGTGCAAGCAGGTTTTGTCCATTATAATGGGTATTCACTATAGCTTAAAGTCTTAAAATATAAATCTCTTCTACCTCAGCTCACACACATGAGTTAAAATCACACATGCCCCCTTCTCTGCCCACCATGGGTATGGGGATCTGTTATTTGCAGTTCACTGGAAACTGAACAATAAGCATGATTGGTAAAAGTTTGCTGTATGGCACTTGTGCTGACTGGGGGATCAGGAGGGAGCAGGTATAATCCCCTGGAGTAAGGTATCAGTTATCAAGCATCAGGTGAGTTGACTGATGTCTTCATAGTGCCAGAAAAAAAAACAGCTGAATAACCAGGTGACAATTAGCAGGTGGTTTCCAGCATTAATGGGTAAAGAAGAGCTTGCAGATTCAGCTATAAAGGGGTTGCAGAGTATGGGCTGAATGTGGCTTTTGCAAGCTGGATTCACATTATGAGTGAGTGTCTGCCATAAGGGTATTCATTATAAATGGGATTCAATGCACCATTTGTGAAGAAGCATAAATCTCTTCCTCCAATTCCCTGTTACCGTCCTCTTACTGAGATAATGGTCTTTATACCATTCCTAGCCTAATATTTCTCACCCCTTCTGTTACTACCTACACCCCAAATTTTCATGTGCTCCCCTTCCACCATATCCTTGCTCTCTGTTGCCTTTATGATTTTTCCATATATATAATGCCACCCTCTTCCTTCTTTCCCTTTTTATCCCTTCTAAATACTGCATACCCTGACATTTTGTACATATTATAACCTGTTTCTATACTGTGCACTCAGTTTGAAGAGACGTTTTAAATAGATGTCATCAGTATGTCTAAGGAAGTTCAGGTGCTGATCTAGCCAGATGCCAAGATAATTAAAGCAGCATGCTTCTGCAAACCAGGAGCCATCCAGAGTCATGAAGACTGGAGATATGAGGATACTAGCCATAGACTGCCAAATGCCTGGAAGACCATTTTTTTTAGCATTCAGGGTGAGCAGGTTTGTGTATAACAAGTGTTGGATGCCATTGAGGTAAAATTGCAAATACATTTCCAGCTTAAGGGGTCAAAGGAACTCTGAGGCAGAGCACTGTATCATCTGTGTACTGTACATGTGTATGTGACCAGAGTTAGTGGCTCAATAGGTAGCACACTCACCTCTGCAGCCAGAAGATCAGAAGGCTGAGGGTTCTAGCCCCACATCAGGTACTTAGGGTAATATCCATGACTAACATTGTAGTGTGGTGTGATGGGATGCTGTGCTGTTCAAAGAACCATCTTTTGGATGAGACATTAAAATAATGCCCCTTTAGTCTTTCTCTGGTCACTGCCTAGGTGGAAGTTAAAGAACTACTATTTTTATCAAAGAAGAGTAAAGGTATTTCTTTGGTGTCATGGCCAACATTACCTTATCAATTAAAGAGGTCCAAGCAACTCACCCCAAGGATGTAAATTTGAGCAATCACAGCTTAGTGTGCCTTTCCTGGTCAAATGAGGTACTTACTGTGTATGTGGTGAACTCAATCTAAACTGGTCTGGAGACAATGTCAAGTGGTATGCCACTGCTGGTGGCCTTTGGCCTTACTAAGCTTGTTAGTGTGCATACACGAAACCACTATCCTGGGAGCAGAGGTTCACTCTTGGATTGGTTTCTAACCAACAGGCCTGATAGGATCTATGTATCTGGAGTCTTTCCTATTCAATATCTGACCACTCCTCCAACTACTGCAGCTGGAGAGTCTCCTCTCCCAAAGTGCCCCCCCCCAAGATTATACATGTGAGAGACTTCTCCAGTTTCAACCCTGCACAGTTTCTTCAAGACCTCACAATCGTAGACTGGGCCCCAGTTCACTCTGCTATGGATGCCACATGCACTTAACATCCTCCCTTCTCTGCAGGATAGCATGCCCCTCACATCAGAAAGAGAGTTAGAGGCACTATTACTAAATGTTTGCATGTGGACCTGCTCTCCCCCATGAAAGCCTGAGATAAGCACTGGGGTAAATTTAAAACCTCTAGGGAATTGTCTGACTATCATGAATACTGATGGCTCCACAATGCCTGAAAAAAGAATAAGAGCTGCTAAGAGAGAATACTGAAAGACTGCCCTCTTATCCTCAGCTAGGGAGCCCGCAGAATTTCCGGTGCACTATTAAGGCCATTGTCAGGGGTTATAGTAGGTGTGACACTGTGGACATGTTAGTTGATGGCATAAATTGCAATAACACTTCTATCATTGCTAATTCCTTTAACAAGCAATTCACTGTTCTCTCAGCATACGCCTCCCTGCTCACTGCTGACAATGACAAGTCACCTACCTCCACCCTTACCTTCCTACCAGAACCTCTGTCTTGCCCACCCTTCTATCTTAAGGTAATCTCAGTGAGGTAAACCCACAAGCTTCTTGCGGCCTCTCTCTTCTCTTCACATGAGTGCTGGTCGTGATGACCTTGAACTTAAGCTCCTAAAGCTTGAGGCCCCTTTACTTGTGCTCCCCATCTCCCATATTCCTAACCTATCCCTCAGCACTGGAATTGTTCAGCCAATCTGGAACATAGCAACGATGGTCCCTCTATCGGGGTGACCAGAAATGCATAGAAAATTACTGTCCTGTAGCCACCTTGTCTGCTGTCAGCAAGATACTGGAAAAAATGGTGGAAGTGCAGCTGACAAATTACCTGACTAAATAAACCTTACTGTCCCCTGAACAGCATGGATTTCATAATGGCTATAGCACTGGTACAAACCTTGCTAAAGTCATATCTGAAATAAGGACTGCCATGGACCATGGCATGTAGTCAGAGGCTATCTTCATAGACCTCTTAAAGGCCTTCGATCTGGTGGATCACACCCTACTTTGTACTAAACTTCACTCCCTTGGTGTGTTCAGTCCAGCCCTAAACTGGTTTTCCAATTATGTCACTGGCATGGCTACAGTTTGTCAAGTACAACAGAGCACTCTCAAACCCTGCTCCTGTTGTGACTGGTGTCCCTCAGGAGTCTATCTGGGGCCCCATCCTATTTTTTCTTTTCATCAATGACATCCTAACAGTCCCTACCTATAGTGCCACAACCCTTTATGCAAATTACCTGATCCTCCTATCTAGCTCAGTTGATGTCAGTGCCATAAATCACAGTTTACAAGTTGACTTCAATAAGCTATAGAATTAGTTCCTGAGAAATAAGCTTGTGCTGAACATAAAGAAAACACGACTCATGCTCTTTGGGTCCTCTGCCAAGCTTAAGCAGTGTCTTGTCCCACTAAATGCCTTGAGTCATGATGGAGTCCCTGTTGGCACTACATGCTCTTTTAAATACCTGGGAGTTACACTTGACCATTAGTTAGATCTATCTCAACATATTCAAAATGTATGCAGAGCAACAAATATCAAGCTTGGACTTGCATACAGAGCTCATGGGTCTCTTTCAACAGTTGCTGTCCTTGCCCTTTCTAAAAGACTGTTTCTTCCCTCTCTCAGCTCTCTGCAGATGACATCAAAATTGGGGGACCCTGTAGTAACAGTGATAACATTTTAACCATACAAAGGGACTTGGGTATAATTACTTAATGGATACATACTTGGGGCATGAGACTTAATACTTCAGAGTACAAAATGATGCACTTGGCTTATAAAAATCCTCTGGCCAACTATTACTTAGATGGATTTTTGTTAAATGTCACCAATAATGAGTGGGTTCTTGGAGTACAAATATTTGATGATTTTTCCTATAATGTTCAAATCAGTGAGACCATTAATAAAACCAACAGAGTTATCTGTGCCATAAAAATTAATTTATCATCCAGAGAACTGAAAGTCATGATGCCATTGTATAGGCTGTATGCCAGTCCACACCTTGAGTATGCCTCCCAGCTATGGTGCCCATACAAGAAATCTAATATTTCTCAAATGGAACAAGTCCAGAGAAAATTTATCAAATGCTTGTTGGGTTTACACAATGTACCATATAAAACTAGACTGGAACATCTTAATCTTTTTCCCCTGGCTTCTTGATGCCTAAGAAGTGATTTAATATTTATGTTCGACATAATTCAAGACCCACAATTATTGACTGATTTGAATTTTGAATTTAAAAATAATCTTTATGATACCAGGGGCACCCTCTCCAGTTAATAAGAAAAAGGTTTCATCATACTAACCATAAATATTTCTTTACTCAAAGAATTAACAACCCCTGGAATAATCTTCCCCTTGATGTGGTCATTAGCAAAACTAAATCTGAATTTAAAAACCGATTGGACAGACATATTTCATTAGGTTTTTATACAAAATACTACAATTAATATAGGTATGGTTTTGGGTGTACAGCCTTCTTACACCTTACTGACCTTAGTGAACCATAATGAACCAGCCAAGGGCTGACTACCTTTACTCTTGCTACAAAAATTAGTCTAACAAAATGGGATGTGCCCTGTAATAATATTTGCTGCTTTGTCCTCGCTGTCCCTCAACTTACCCATCACTGTGAGTTATACAAAAAACTACACTGGCTGTCTTCAAGTAATTATTGTTCCTTTGTCTTGGGCTGGTTCACAGACAAAATTCTCCATAATGCCACCAAACCAGCCTTGTCTCAATTCCACAGCTCTACCATCATACCAGCTCAGGTAAGCCGTCTTGCACCCCCTTCTTGTTCCTAAAACTTGTATTCTGGCAAGTGAGCATGCCTTTGCTATCTGTGCCACTAGATTCTGAAATACCCTACCTGCACCCATCAGAAGCAATCCCACCCACTCCATGTTTAAGAGCTCCCTCTGGTCACACCTGAAGTCTACCTCAGCCTGCAACTATCCCTAGGCTGCTTGATATCTCAACCTCTGGCTTGGACCCTGGTGTGCTACATCCACTTCCCTAGTTACTAGCTTCCTACCCCCTTTGAGCTCTAATAGGGGAATCATCTACCCTTACATGTCCTTCACCTCAGCACTTACCATCCTTATACTGGGACAACCACCCCATGTCCCACCTTAAAAGCTCATGTATTATACTAAGAAATGTTATTACTGCTTGTATGTTTTTACCTCGATGTATATGCTTATCTGATTATCCTGTACTTGTTTATCTGTTTCACCCTGTTCAATGCCTGTATTTCACTTTGTTGTAATTATTCTCATACTGCTTGAAAACCTACTCTTGTAATCTCCCAGGTTGAACCTGAAAATAGGCATTCCTTGTCTAGCATGCTTACTCGGTAAACAAAAGTTAATAAATAAATAAATAAATAAATTATAAATAAAGATATACAAATAAATAATTGAGTATGAAGGAATAGGATTTGAGGAGGTCATTCAAAAAGATGGGCAATAGGATAGTATAAAACCTTACGGGATACGTGAGATGACTGGGGGAGATAATCTTCTACAAGGACTGGTTAAATCCAGTCAGACTGGAAGGAGCAGAACCAACCGAGACATCATACAGGCCAGTGCTTGTGAGTTTGTTAAGTAGAAGGGGATAAGTGACTGTCAAAAACTTGGCTAGAATGACAGAGGTTGCTGAGGTATCAGCCAGAACCTTTCTTTTCCCCCAGGTGTTAGGAGTCATGCCCACCCATGTAAAACCATTTACAGGCTGCTGTGTTTCATTTTCTCATCAAGCTATACTATCAAATGGAGGTTCTAAACATGATGACCTCTAAGGAAAAAGTAGCAAAACTGCCTTAAAAGTACACAGGGGGCTCTGCTATATAAAATCCATTAAGCTCATTTCCTTGCAGAGAGAAATGGAAATAATTCCCTTGTTAAGGACCTTCAAACTTGCGAAACAGAAAATAGCATACAGTTGTTCTAACACCACAGATGAATCAGAATTAGTGGAAAGCGTGTAAAAGCAGACCTTATGCATCACTGGCACAATCCCAGCTACACCTCAATCTGGTCTAGGTCAGCACTCAGAAATAGAGTGACGGGATGTCTAGAGAAATAAACGGAGCTTGAAAGTAAGTGTCTTTAAAAAGCAACTCTGTACTTTGGCATGCACTTTCATAAATATGATGTCTCAGCTATTACAATTTACTAAAGAATATTTTATTTAATTTCTGTATCTCTTTTCCAGTGTTTTCTTTCCAATGTTTACAGCACAGCTTAATAGTTTATCCAGAAAGTCTGTATAAAAAGGATTTACCTGTCCCCTATTAACCTCACATTGGTCTTCTTTATAACACATTATTGCTCACCATAACAACAGACTGTAATGTCATAACAGCAATTGGGAAAGTCAGATACCTTTTGAAAGACCTGATTGCTCTTTTAGGGGATAGGACATCTGTTTGAATTTGCAGGTGATTATAATGTTCCTGTTTTCAAGAATAATATTCACACTACAATATATCTCCAAATAATCCAGATTTATCAGTACTTGAATCAAAGTTGGTGTGAAAAACAATGTTTTGTATTGGTGTGCTTCAAAGAACATTTTGTTCAGTTCTCTTTATATTTTGATCATATTGTACCACTTTCACTCATTACTTCCCATTGTGACATACACAACATGGTTACAAGCCTTTCCCTGGGTTGTCACCCAGGGCATTGTGAACACATAGGGAAAGGAGAGGAGTGGCACACAAACTGCACACTGTGCTAGAGATGCACACAGGACACCCTGAGTGAGACGCTGTTTGAAACAGTTCTTCAGGGTGGTCCAGGCATGCAAGCTGAATCATTGGAACAAGTGAGGCATAGACGTTAGTGAGAGACTAGAACATCACAAGACAGCATAAAAGAATAGTGCTAGGAAGGAGTTTTTTTTTTCCAAACTCTATTTTTGCCTCTTAAGCCTACCTGAACTCTTTCCAGAGGGTCTATCAGTGCTGGCTAGGTTCCCACCAGCTTGAAATCCTCCTGTTTCACTCCTCTCTGGGCCCCAGCTCTCCAACCGCCTACTCAGTGACCCAACTCTCTGGCTCTGAGTCCCCTGAGGTGGAACCACCAGATGGCTCCTCCTGGCACTCTATCTATAATGTAGACGAGTGGCCAGGCAGGGGAGGAGAGCACAAGAGTGAGTGGAGAGACCCAACATTGGGCGTGGTTGTCCAATCCCCCTGGACCCTCCTTTGCCTATCAGGAGGCAGACGGTATTTTCTTGTGTTTCTCCCCCTGACACAGTGTGCAGTGGTGTCAGCGCGGGTCCACCTACAGACACCCTGCCATCATCAGATCCCCTTTTTAACCTTGCTACTGGGCAAAACCTCCCAGCCTCTGCCAGGAACTGCCACTGAGTGTGGTATCTCCTTATATCCCACCCCAGGAGAAGAGACCAGCCCTCTGGACACTCGATCTTCTCCTCCCCCACTGACCCCTGATGGCCCAGACTCATTCCTGAGCCTGGGTCGCTGGTGTGGTGTGAGGTGTGGTATCCAATGCCTCAACCCTCAGTGTCATAAGGCCAGCAGAAAGGAGGGATTAACAGGATGTAAGGGATTTATGTGGTTCCATAGCGTGGGTGGAGGGCTCTACTGACATATTAAGACAGGATATAACTGGTATCACAATGAAATTGGAATTGTGCACTACAGTAGCTCTGAAGAAGGCCCAGGATTACAATTCATGTGAGTAGAGGGACACTAATGGCTGTTGGGCCATGTAACTGGATAACTGGCATGGCATAGCATTATGGGACTGATGACATGCCATACACAGGTCTCCATGAATGTCACAGTCCAGTATGTTTGCAGGTAGAACCTCAGTAGCACAAACAAGCAATTGGAAGCCATAGTCACCTAGTCACTAAAACTATTCCCCCTGCATTTGACTATGCTGGCATATTTACTGCTCAGCTACAACAACCTCTCTTGCCAAGCTGGGCACCTTGCTTAATTCTTTCTGTCACTTTGCTACCTCCTCTCTGCCTCTCACTCACCAATGAACCTTCTACACCTCTGTCTCCCTTATGTCCCTTCCCTCAAGGTGCCAGCTGCATAGCCTCATTTTTATCAGCAAATTCTGGTTCGGGTCTCTCAGCTCATATCATAGCTCATGCCTTTCTCCTGTCAACTCCCCCAAGTACATCCTGTGTTTCAGGAATTCCTGAACTTTCTCCCTTCCATTCCCTCGCACTTGCTCAGGCCAAGCTGCTTTCTACTACTGCCTCCCACACCTCTGGAATCAGCTTCTTTGGACAACTCTCTATGCCCCCTCCCTCTCAGCTCTCAAGTCCCTTCTTTGTACCTCTTCCTCTGCTCCCTGCAACTGCCCTCCTGCTCCCTCTGTGCTTCCTTCCCACCCCTCCTGATCACTCCTCCCTTACTATCCTGATGGCATAGCCCAATGATGACCCCACCCCAGGAGCAGTAGTCTCTCTCTCTCCTCTCTCCTCTCTCCCCTTTCTCTTGCTAGTCCCACTGTTCAATCTGTGTTTTCCCTCTGTCTGCCATTGCCTGAGTCATCCATGTCCTCTCATTCTGTATCTTTCCTTTACTCCGTAAGTAGTTCAGTCTGAGTATTTGCTTCTTTGGCACTTTTTAAGGGTCTATCTTTGTACAGTATTTTACTAGACATTATTAACTTTATTGTTCTAGTTCTTTCGGTTGCATAATAATGTAAGTTTAAGTGCTCCTGCTTTTTTTATATATGATTTGTTTCTCTGGTACAATTTTATCCCCTCACTGTAATTCCCCCACTCTTGATTGTACATACCTGTTTTATTCAAATTGTATCATACTTTATTTATTTATTTTTTTTTTTTTGGAATGTTCTGTCCTTGCTTTTGTTGTACCCTCGATCTGTATTTGTTTATCCCCGGGTCACACCTGGAAATGAGCCTTTAACAAATCCTACCTAACAAATTTTAATAAATACAAAAATAAAATAATACATTCATTGTGACTTAGCTGACAAGGCTCTGTGAATGGCAGTTTTTGATTTTGGCACAACTGAGTGCCTTTTACATTCCTACTTTGTGCCACCACTGACTAGGACTGTCTATGAGCCACATTATCAGTTTTGAGTTCCCAGGAGAGACTAGATGGTTCAGTGAATTGGCAGGGGGCATGAAGCCATTCATTTAATCAAAACATGTCCAGGCTGATAGTGGCTGAAAGGTGTCAATAAATTATGGCTGCTTGGTGGTTCATGTGAAATTAACTGTGCCTCAATTAATTTCATAGTGGACAGGTCACCACAGCACAAAACTATCTTCACAGTTTGCATTTCCTTTTGATCCCCCATCCAGTTTCCTGTCCCTGCACTCAAGATATGAAGTTTAATTGTGTCCAACCTGAAAATGTTGCTGTCTCTTTCAGTCACTTGTTCTTAACCTGACAACACTCTGTTCACTCCTCTTCCTCCTTTCTCTGCCTTCACCGCCTTCATCCACACTTTTACCACTCCTCCTAATATGCCCTCTGCGTCACAATTTCTCAACTACTCTATGTATAAGACCCCTGATGTACTTTATTCTGAAGTCCCTCATCTCTCTATCTCTGCTGTTATCTCCTCTATTTCTGATCTCCTTAACCTCTTATTCCACAGTTTCTGGTTCTTGTATGTGGTAGACACAATGCACTGTTCCAGTGGTACCTCTGCCCCCCGATCTAGTTATGCTGCTAAAAGAACAAAATAACAATGTCCAGTGCTGGTTCTCTGCTAATGGGCTTACCCTAAATGCCAAAAAGATAACCTCAATCGCTATTGTCAACAGGTAGTATCTGACAAGAATCCAGTCTACTTTGATCTTTGCAACCCTGGATGACTCTCAACTGGAGGAAGTTTCTTCCATTAAATGCATCTGACTGGATTGTCTTCATGACTGCTCCTGTTATATTGAAAGCTTCCACAATTAACTACGTTGTAAGCTTGGTGCTCACTACAGGAACAAAGCTTGTATCCCCTCCTCACTTGGTGGGAGATCATTGTAAAAATGATATTCCCATCCCAGTGTTTGAGGATGTAATGTATAGTGCTGCCTCGAGATCTCCTACTCAGCCTGAGCTCATCACTGATCACCCTTCAGTTCTCTCTCTCTCTCTCTCTCTCTCTCTCTCTCTCTCTCTCTCTCTCTCTCTCCTCCAACTTCTCTTATGGGCCAGCATTTGTGCTGCATACCCCCTTATAAATATTCTGGATTGGAGCCCTCCCCCACTAACTCACTTTCTTCCTTTTCTGCTCTCTCACCCTTTTCTTACTCCCTTCATTCCACTGACACTGATTCTTTCTCATTACTACATAATATGACCATGGCAGTGCAGTTTGCCTTTTCCTACTGAGTCCCCTGATTGTGGTCCCCCCCTTCGCTTTTCTTCCTTCCTCTCTGAAATAAAAGCCCTACTCCATACCCACATCACACATACCTGTTCTTGCTCCTTACCTCTCCCTTCCCCCCTCCTTCTTGCCAACTCTCCCTTCCTCCCTACCTTCATGTTCCTTCTATCTATTCTTTCCTTCTTACTAGCTCCCCTATCTCCCCCTAGTTGTTTTTACCTTGTCTGTCCTTTGCGGTGCATTACTTTTATGATTTTTTTTCAATTGTTTAACCAGGAGTGATACACTATGCTCAAAGCTTGTTTACAGGTGTGACCTGGGAACACAGGGAAGTTAAGTGACTTGCTTAGGGTCACACAGTATGTGCAAGTGGGGGCTGTGGGATTCAAACTCGGGTCTCCAGATTTGCAACTCAGAGCCTCATGGAAGGGTTGATGCCTTTTATTGAACCAACAAGTGTCTTATACTAAGATGGAATAATACACAAGCTTTTGGGGCCTCACATGTCCTTTCTTCAGGTGAACAGCAAAACTGAGCAACATAAGCAGTATATATATATATATATATATATATATATATATATATATATCCACTATGGAGCAAAACGAAATAGCAGTAAGTGAAGTAGGAAAGTGATAAAAGGGGACTAGAGATAAAAAGTCTGTATAAAATGCAAATTAAAAAAATGATGAGTGAGAAGAAAAGTGGAGGGGTGCTGGTCAGGAGAAAATAAAAAGAAGCTGGAGAAGGAAAAACAAAGGAACAGATAAGAAATATCTGAGATCAGAGGTAGCCTATAAGGGTAGAATAGACAGGAGATGCCAATAAATGCATGGAAATTAAGTCATAAAGAACAAAGGCCCAGATAGACAGAGTGTGAGGTAGTATGAACAGTAGGTGTGCAAACAATCAGGAAGATAAAGAGTTTGTAGGAGAAGCAGGAAGGATGCATTTCTTGGCATCTCCTGTCTATTCTACCCTTACAGCCTACCTTTTTATCTCTAGCCCCTTTTATCACTTTCCTACTTCACTTCCTGCTACTTTTCTTTGCTCCACAGTAGATATATATACTGCTTATGTTGCTCAGTTTTGCTGTTCACCTGAAGAAGGAACCTGTGAGGCCCCGAAAGCTTGTGTATTATTCCATCTTTGTACAAGACACTTGTTGGTCCAATAAAAGGTATCAGCCCTTCCATCATTTCCTGTTTTCCAAGGACCAATATGGCTGGAACTTCTTTTTACAACTCAGAGCCTTAAACCACTGCACTATATTCAGTTTATCATGGGTTCATTGAGACCTGGTACAGATCTTTTTTCATTGAGACCTGGTACAGATCTTTTTTACTCTGATTTGTTGTGTTCCAGTTTGCTGACCAGCCCTGTACTTTACTGTTTACTTACTGCATGTACTTCTGTGTATCATTCTGAGTGATTGTAATGATTACTTTTCTCCCTTTGCCCTTTCCCTGGGACATTTCTGTAAACAGGGTGTTCTCAGAACAGATGACCTTTCCTGGTAAAACTTTTAAATAAATAATTAATAAAATAATTTACACTAATTGGTAACCTTGTTGGCAGCCTCACATGAAAATATAAAGGCAAGGAAGAAATTTTTGTTTTATATAGAGTATTTTATACACACTGCATTGCACAGTGCTTTACAAACTATGAACAGTTGTTCAAGGTCATTGTACATGCATAGGGAAGGTATGTGAGCTTGTGGGAGGTTAAGGATAGCATAGGAAGATTAAATACACAGAAAAAAGGTGGAGAAGGTTAGGTACTGTAACTTGCTCAACCTTGCATACTGATTGGCAAAGGTAGATTTCAAAAAGCTTCAAAGTTTAAAGTTTATTTAACATTCAGTACGTACAATACCATATATTTGATATACATAAATACCACCATAAGACTTGCAATAACATAAACATAATTAAAATGTCATCTCCTCCCAATTAAAATGCAAGTTTATCATATTTCCCTTGACAGCCTTGATCGATGGGTACATAAAGCAAAGATGCAATACGGTCTAAGAGTTCAAGTTAATTTGCATAAAACTTTATAAAGAAACAAATCAAAAAGTAACTCTGGGACTATCATTTATATGTAACAGTTTCAGTATCGCAAGTAGATGTGCATCAGTTCCATATCCTTCTACATTTGCATGTGTATGTTATTGAATGCACTATGCAGGTCCAAAAAGGTAACATATAACTTCTGATTTGTAATGTTCATATATTTTTCAACTATGCTACATTGTAATATAGTTGATGAGTGGAGTTATGTTGGGCTTGGTGTTGGGATCAGTGATGTTTAGGATATTCATTGAAGATATTTTGGTGGGCATTAAGAGCAAAATCAGTCTGTTTTCACCAAGATGGGGGTGGTGGTGGATAACCTAGTGTGTTGGCAAGGGTTACCGGATGATCTGTCAAGATTGGAGTCCTGGACGGACACCTGGCAGCTGGGGTTCAATGCCAAAGAATGCAAGGCACTGCATTTTGGGGCTAAAAACTGGGTGGTGAGTAATTATCTGTGATTGAGGAGGAGAAGGATCTGGGGGTGCTCATTACAGGAGCAATGAACAACACAGCACAATTCAGAGAGGTGGCTGCAAAGGCCAACAGGATGCTGGGTGGCATTGTTAGGGGTATATCCTCAAAGAGGGCAAGGTAATTCTGCCCTTATATAGATCAGTATTTAGGCCTCACCTAGAGTACTGCATGCAGTACTAGCACCCGTATCTGAAAAATGACATCAAGTTACTGGAGGAGTTGCAATACGGGGTGACAAAAATGATCAAGGGTCTGGGGGACTTATTGTATGAGAGTAGGCAGAGGGAATTAAACATGTACTCACTGGAAGACAAGAGGAAGAAGGGACACATGATTGAAACATTCAAGTATATAAAAGGGATAAACAAGTCTTGTACAGAGGGTTTTTTCAAACTAAGGGAGGGGAGGGACACCCGAGGCCATGATATGAGACTAGAGGGGGGAAGGTTCAGGAGGGAGATGAGAAGACACTTTTTTACTGAAAGGGTAGTGGCCAGGTGGAACATGTTACTAGCAGAGGTGGTAGTCAGCAATACAGTGGGGGGGCTTCAAAAGAGGATGGGACCGAGCAAGGGGAGGAGCAAGGGAGTGGGGACAATAAAGGGAGGGGCAGCTGCAAAATAAGGGCTGCTAGCTGCACAACCACACTAGTGGCCAGACTTGGAGTATCGTGTACTGTACTGGTGCCCATACCTCAAAAAGGATGGGAGATTACTGGAGGGGGTGCAGTGTAGGGCTACAAAATGATCATGAGACTAGGGAAGTTTCTGTATGAGGAAAGGTTGAAGGAGCTCAACATGTACTCACTGGAAGAGAGAAGGGAAAGAGGGGGCATGATAGAAACTTTTAATTACTTGAAAGGCACACACAAAGTCAGAGAGGGAGGAGTGTTCTGCTTAAACAGGGAAGAGCCACTAAGGGGCACAGTCTGAAATTGGAAGGGGGAAGGTTTAAGAGGGAGATGAGGAGGCACTACTTCACAGAGAGATTGGTGGCGGGTTGGAATGAAGTGCCAGAGGAGTTAATCATTCAAAGGAAAGTGGACAACTTTAAGCTGGGTTGGGAATGAGTCAAAGGCATGGTTAGTACAGACAAGAACACAAAGGGTGAAAGACCAGGAAAGAGGAAGAAGGAGGGGTTTGGGTGGGGTGGGGCAGCTGTAGTGATATGAAACTAAGAGCTACACAATTGAGTAGACTTGATAGACCTGTGGGCCTTCTTCTGCTGGCAATGGGAGTGGGTCCCTGCGTGGTAGCCTGGGTAAAACATTGGCTGGACAACAGAACACAGAAGGCAATTGTAATTGGAAGAAAGAGGGGTTACTAGTGGGGTACTGCAGGGTTCAGTACTGGGTCCAGTCCTTTTTAATGTCTTTATAAGTGACATTGCAGAGGGACTGGAAGGAAAAGTATGCATCTTTGCAGATGACACAAAGATCTGCAACAGGGTTGATACACAAGGAGGTGTGGAAAGGATGAGAAGGGACTTGGCAAGGTTGGAGGAATGATCAGAAGTATGGCAGCTTGGATTCAATGCAAAGAAGTGCCAAGTAATGCACCTGGGAAACAAAAACTCAGGGGAAGAGTACACAATGGAGGGGGTGTAATAACAACAACAAAAATGGAAAGAGACCTGGGGGTAGTCATATCAGATGGCCTTAGGGTTAGCAAGCAATGTCAGAAGGCAGTAGGGAGGGCTGGGGGGAGATTGAGATGTATAGGGAGAGGCATGACCAGCAGAAAACAGGACGTTGTTATCCCTCCATACAGACAGTTGGTGAGACTCCATGTGGAGTACTGCTTCCAGTTCTGGAGACCCCATCTTTGCAAGGGCATAGACAGGATGGATGCAGTCCAGAGGAGCGCAACTAAAATGGTGCAGGGCCTGCAAGAGAAGCCATACGAGGAGAGACTAAAGGAGCTTAATATGTATAGCCTTGAGGAAAGAAGGGAGAGAGGGGGCATGATAGAAACTTTTAAGTACCTCAGTGGAATCAACAAAGTCCAAGATGGTAGCATCTTTCAGAAAAAGAGATGTGCAAGAACAAGAGAACACAATTTGAAGATAGAGGGGAGACGGCTCATGTGCAATGTGAGGAAGTATTGCTTCACAGAGAGGGTGGTGGACACATGGAACAGCCTTCCTGAGGAGGTTGTGGGGTCTAAAACTGTGGGAGAATTCATGAATGCATGGGACAGACATAAGGCAATTCTTGTGGGGGGTAGGAAGAAATAGGCTGTTGGTTAACTAGGATCTGCTGCTTTTCCTGTAGATAGGAAAATGAGCAGACTAGGTGGGCCAATCAGTCCTTATCTGCCATCAAAGTCTATGTTTCTAGTTTCATATGTTCATAAGCAAGCAGACTTGGTAGACCGCAAGGCCTTTTTCTGCTAGTAGTTTTTGTATGTTGGTATGTAAACACATGATCCATAGTCCCCCCCCCTTTCCAAAAGTCTGATGGGAGTTCTGAAATCAGATGCCTTTTTCTACCCAGTTATCCATTTTATCTAGAATTATTCTAGACAGAATTGCTAGAACTATACAGAGGAGGGTAATGGGTCTGTAGTCACTTAGATCTTCCTGGTCTCCATTATTATGTAATAGGATTATTGTACCAATGTCTCATTCATCTGTAAGCCTCAACATTTTACAACTATGGTTAAAATGGAAGGTTAACTCCTTTGCCCACCATATTGCATCAGTAAGCATACACTCTGCAACAATTTCATCTTGCTCTGAAGCCTTATTTTTATTGTGTGCCCTTATTGCTGCTATGTCCTCTTCTTCCCAATTATATGAGCTGTTTCCCATATGATTCGGCATTACATAGCTACCAAGGATATCCTGCCTGAGATGTAAGCATTCTGCACCAAGTTGCCAACTATATTTATTAAAAAAAGAAACATTCCCAGTATTCTGCACAAATAACTGAGACTGTTTTGACTGACTTATTTTCTGCACCTAGAACAGTCCGTTTGTAATTGTTTTTCTTAAATTTGTAGTTTTGTATTTATATTTTATGTCATATGTAGTGTTGTATGTCTATGTATATTGTTATTACTTGACTTGGAACAGTCTGTAAATGAGGTTTTTTTATACTCATGGAAATTATCCTGTAAACTCTGAAATTTAAAATAAAAAAAATAAAAATAAATAAATAGTGCTATGAGATCCCAGAATAATTTAGTGTCTTTTTCTCTAATTCCATTCTGTAAACTGCTCCATAGGTTGTCTTTATACCACACCTTTTTTCCTTCTCAGCAGAGTTCTTTTTTTAATATACTTTTTATTAAGGTTTTCATATATATTACAGAAGTATTCATTACTTTTATGCATTATAGTAAATTAAGAACAGAACAAAACTTTAAAACAGATATCAAGACAAACGCATAAGGAATTCCGGTGATGTCAGTGGCAACATGGTGACTTAGTTTCAGAGCTCTGTCTCACCCTTACAGAAATCTTTTGCCATCCACCAAAAATCAACATGCAATCTCCTGCTAAAGGGAGTCGATCAAAGGTACTCCTCAGCAAGAACTCACAGACTCCTGTACAAAAGCTCTATAACATGCACCAGCAAGAAGAAAGGGGTACTGTACTGGACACTGCAGGAGATGAATTGGGGATGAAGGCAGCCACCTCGACAGAGGATGATTGCTCACAGTTGGTGTCCTCTATCATACAAACAGCTAAGACTGTTAAAAAAACAGACACTGCCTTAACTGATCTGAAAGCTGACATCCATAAAAGAAAGCACAGGGCGGACCAGATCAAATCAGCCTTACGAATGTCACGGAGCAGGCCGATTGCCATGACTGACTTCTTCTGTTCCTTCTGGCTAGAGAACGAGAATTAAGAAACAAAATCGACGATTTAGAGGGCAGGAGTCACTGTCAAAACCTTTGTGTACATGGAATTCCTGAGGGCTTGTAGGATGGTGCTACAGACCTGATCACTTTTTTGCAAAATGTGCTCTGGGAGGCCCTGAATCTCCCCAAGGACTTCAATCTATCCATGGACAGGACTTACCACTTGCTAGTTTGCAGGCCAACCGACCCCGGGGTTAGACCATGATCCTTTGTGGCAAAGCTCACCTCATACTCAGCTAAAGAAGAAATATTAAGGCTTGCCTGAAGAAAGAGTGCTATTAAATATGAGGAATATTGAATACAGGTCAATAACGATTACACTAACCTGGTACAGGAGAACAGAAAAGCAATGTGGCCCATCATGAAACAGCTACACGCCAAAAACCTGAAGGCCAAAATATTAAATCCAGCCCGATTGCACATTGAGATGGAGGGAGGCACCAACATTTTTGAGGACTTGGTGGCTGCTTCACAGCACCTGGAAAGTACAGGAATCACTGTCCCACACCTAGTAAAAGAGACTTGAGAAAGAGTTTATTCGTTTGGCATGGGCAGTGACTTGAAAGGGCTCCCCCCTCTCAACAGAATGATGGTCCTTGTACCTTGACTCTACGAGTGGATATTTGCTCAACACTCAAACCATACAGTTCAGCGGTCCAAATTTAACACCATCTTGGCAAGAGAAAGAAACAGCCAGGGACATTCTACAGCTGCTGCATCCACTTGAATAACCCTGAATTTCGTGTGGCCTAGATGCCTGCTGGAACCCCTCCCCCTACTGGAACATTTCTACACACACATAAAGTACTGAAACAGAGGGATGTGAAATGCGGGGGTTGAGGATGGTGATCTGGGGATGGAGGGGGATGGAGGGGGCTGGAAAGGCCCCAAATCAACAAAACAGGTGTAATTTGGTTCCCGATCGGTACCTCCCCGGGTCCTTGAAGTCTCAGAGGCATCGCATGTCTGAAGGACACTGGAAAAACTGACAGTTCGGGTCTCTGGAGGTGAAGTTTCTTGAGCTCATTCTTATGCACTCACTGAACATCAGACATGATCCTAAGGACACCTCACAGCTGATCACTGGCTAATATGGCTGAAAACAGCCAACTTGAACGAGACTAAATGTGATGCCACTATGTGGACTGGTTGGGAGGTTGGAAGGAGTGGGAAATAAATCTGCATTTTTTGACTATAAATAATGGTATGTAAATAGATATGGTGTTTTATTAGAAATTAGAAGGAGTACTCTATAGAGTGGATGCATCAATGTATGGAGGGAGGGCTGACAACTAATTCTAAACAGCAGAATTATATAATTGAATGTTTCTCCCTCCCTTTAGACAATCATTACATGGGGCATGATGGAGATAGCTGCTAAAAGGAACATCTTGTGTGGAAATGGGTTTTACTGATGCTGCTGATGCCAGCCTTATACCATGGGGCATGGCTTGGTTCCAATAAATTTCCACCAGATGTTTTAGACCCAAATCCCAACAAGGGTTAAATGTCCCAGAGGGGACTATGCTCAGCAGGAAATCTGATTTCCCTGCTGACCAAGGAAGTCAGAATCTGACAAAATGGGTTCTCCCTCAACAAACTAATAAAGGTTGGTACTGGGGAGGAACTCATCTGGAGGATTGTTGTGTTTTTTACACTCCACTGCTCCTTCTGTTGCGACAGAAACCGTTTTAGCTTCTGTCGGTGTTGGTGGCACACCACTCTCCCCTTTATCATGCTGAGGGAAACAATAAGGGTTGACCCCCTTAGTGCAGCAACAAAAGGCTGTATTCAGTTCAACTGTCCAGCTCGAGTTTTAAAAGTTGGGCAACAGGTTACTAAGTTCTGTATGGTTACACTCCCATCTTGTGGAGACAGTTGGTATTGTTGTACTGATTTAAATTGTAAGGAGTGCCAGGCTGAACGCTGGCTTTTGTTTAAGTTGTTACAGATAAGTTACAGGCACTGTTGTATAGTAAAAAGAAAGGGTATAGTACTATTTAGACCAAAACAGGGACAGTATATTGCCAGATGTAAAAACAGGTACAGATCTGGTAAGAAACAATATGTAGGCATTCAGAGTTGGACTGGGGCTGGGAGGTCCCTTACAATCAATAGTCCCACTTAATGACTAAAAATGGCTACAATCAAAATGAAAATTCTATCTTATAATATCAGTGGGATTACCCAGCCCATTAAAAGGAAACAAATACAACAATTTATTAGAGACCAAAAATGTGAAATCAGTTTCCTGCAGGAAACACATTTGTCACTCACTGAAGTTGTCAAGCTTAAAACAAGGAGCTTCCTGGTTCTTTACCAGGCCTCCCTAGCCAAAGGGAGAAAGAGAGGTGTGATGACCTTGCTGTAAAGGAATCTTCCCTTTGAGGAGGAGGAGGTAGTGGCTGACCCAGCGGCACGTTAGTTAATAATTATGGGGAAGGTCCAGGACATCTGGATTACATTGGTTAATGTACATGCACCCCCTGGGTCTCCATCCTCCTTCTTTTCGAAACTAGTTCAGTTAATTGCCCAGCAGGCCAATGGAGTGGTGGTGGCCGGGGGGTACTGGAGTTTAATACTAAACAGGAGATTAGACTCCACTTCAAATATCCCCACTCAAGAGAGAAGGTAGCAGCTCACTTTGCCAGACTCATGGGAGATAGTGGATTGGTAGACATCTGGAGGGAAAAATATCCTACAGCCAAGGAGTACACATTTTATTCAGGCAGACATAAGATGTACTCCAAATTAGATAGATTTTTCACATATGGTAAAGGTGTCTCCCTCATTCAATCAATGTGGGTAGGTACATCCACAATATCAGACCACCAACCATTTTTTTGGGAGCTAGATCTGCAACTCCCAAAGAAACCTACCCACTGGCGGTTGAACATAAGCCTATTAAGGGAAGAAGCAGTAAAAGAGGAGATACAGCAGGTGATAAAACAAACCATAGAATTTAATGTCAGATCAGAAACAACCCCCAGATTTTATGGGACACAATAAAGACTATGGTCAGAGGAAAGCTGATTTCCCTGGCTGCATACAAAAAGAGAGCGAGAATAAAGCAGATGAAAAGTCTCAGAGCAATTGCGGACTCAGGAAACACAACAGAAAGAACTGTGGAATAGAGAAAGGGATGTAGAAATTAAGGCTATCAAAAGTAAGATACAAAAACTGAGCAAAATAGAAACTGAAAGAGGTCTGCATTACCTAAAACAGATTTATTGTGAGGGAGGAGCCAGGGCAGCTAAACATCTAGCATACCGCCTCAGACAAAGGGCCACTATGGCCACGATAACTGGAATTAGGGACCCACACTCAGGTATTTTGAGGCAGAAATAGGAACAAATAACTCACTCATGTGTCACCTATTATAAGTCCCTATATGAGGTGGGGAAGGGGCACCCATGGACTAGACATCAGACTTTCTGAATGACCGGGGGTTACCTAGATTAAGTGAGACCCAGCAGCAGACCCTGATGGCCCCAATCTCCACCTTAGAAATACAGAACACAATAAAGACCCTAAAACCAGGTAAGTGCCCTGGACCCGACAGTTTCAGTGGGGAGTTCTATAAAAAATGTTCCCCGGAGATGGCCCCATTGCTGGGGAATGTCTACAACCTGGTGTGGTCAGAGGGAGAGCCTGCCCCCCCTTGGAACTATACCACTATAACAGTTATACCTAAAGAAGGGAAGGATCCTAAAGAGTGCAGCTCTAATAGACTCAAATCTCTGCTGAACATAGATTATAAGATATTTAAGGCCATTTTGGCAATGAGGGTTAACCCACTGTTGTCCCAGATCATAAAATTAGATCTGACAGGTTTTGTGGAAAGGAGACAGGCTCAAGAGGGGGTCAGGAGGACATTAAACATAATTGATCTTGTCCATAGACACTGTAACCCTCCATCAGTGTCAGTGGCTCAGTAGGTAGCACACTCGCCTCTGAGGTAGGGAGATCAGAGGGCTGTGGGTTCAGTTCCCACATCTGGCACTTGGGTTAATATCCCAATACTGACACTAGTGCAGCATGAGTGGGGTGCTGCACTTCTGAGGTGCCGTCTTTCGGATGAGATGTTAAACCAAGGTCCCATCTGCCTGGATTGGTGGTAGTTCAGGTGGATGTTAAAGATCCCATGGCACTTATCGAAAAGAGTAGGGGAAAGTTTTATTGAAACAAAAGAAATCGTACGGTACCAAAACAAAAGCAATTTGCAAAAACTCATGTGCACTCAAAACAGAAGTAAACAAAAAAACAGAGACAATCCATCAGGTCACTGCAAAATCAGAGTCCGTGATCCAAGGAAGAGCTTTCCAAAGTTCAAGTAATGTCTCCTTGGAAAATAATGTACGTTCATGTACATAAATGTTAGTTAGGTCTGTTACGATTTTCTTCTCAAGCTCTGATTAAGAACAGATTTTTGCTGTAGAGTAAACAGACATCGAACCATCCAAATATTCATTTAATTACTACAAAAACTAGATTTAATGTGTCCAGAGTCAAGGGACCACTGGGAGAAAAAGCATCATACATAATATTCTGGTAAGAAACCATTTGAAATAATGGAGTGGCCAGACTCTTGCCAAAAACCACCAGTGCGAATAAAAGAACACTCAAAAATAAGACGATATAGTTTCCAATTTAGAAATATACAATAGTCTAGAACATTGACGGTCTTGAGACTGCTTGTGTTTATGATTATCATGACGTTAATTCTTTCATGACACAACAGCCAATGAAAGTCCACATGTGAGCAGGCACCCTTTTACACCGTAACAAAACCAATAGGGAAGGAAGATGTTGGCTAGGGCACTTTTCAAAGGGCAACTGTATTGCACAAATGGTCAGGAGCAGATTATTATATAATACTTTGTGAGAATTCATTAACAACATCTGGGTAGATATCCTCCACTGTTTCAAATGTAAAAACATGTGTTTAATATATACACCGGTATACCCAAAGTTTGTTGTATCACAATTAATGAATCACATTCCCATAAATGAAACCATAATCTGCAAGAATCATAGAACCAAGGTTCCCACCCTCTCTGACTATTTATCAATAGAGGCTGAAGATTTGCAGTCAAAAAAATACATGAAAAAAATAACAGAGGATTAATCATGTTAACATCCCCCTCAGAAATAGGTAAGTAAGTAACATTCCATTTTACCGGATTAAGCCGGCTTCCCCACAGAGCTTGAAAGAAGAGACCAAGAACTGCAGTTTCTAATTGTTTAGGGATTGGGAATACATAGCAAATAAAGAACAGTCGGTATCAAATAAGTATTGATTAGGAAAACACGCTTCTTCTTCCCAATCTGCCCCTTATTCCATGAGGCAACCTTAAGTTTGCCTTGTTGTAATTTAGCAAACCAATTAAAAAGGTCAGAATCTACAGCCCCAAAGTAAACTCCCAAAATGCATTGAGGCCCCTCAACAAGTTGTAAAGGACCAATATGTGAAAAAGGGGCTATTTTTGATCCTAACCGAATAGTAAAACTTTTGGAAAAATTTAAACTCGCACCAGAAAAATCACCAAAGGACGAACATTCCTGGAGGGCAGTAACCACAGAGGCTGCATTAACCACAATAATGCAGACATCGTCTGCATATGCAATTGCTGTATATGGTGATATTAAAGTAGAACTAGAAAGGACATGAATCTGAGGATAAGTATTCAGATGGCGAAGCAAAACACCTAGAAAAAATACATATAACAGAGGGCTCAAAGGACACCCTTGGCGAACCCCTCTTTTTATGGGGATCATAGGTCCAACCCAACCATTCACAACAGGCACAACAGTGGAAGTCCTATAAAAAGTCTTAATCCAGCCAATCATTTCACCAGGCACATGCATAAAATGTAGTGCCTTCCATAAAATCATGGTTAACTGAATCAAAAGCGCCTCTGATCTACCGATACAATAAAACCTGAAACAGAGTCTGCGTAGCCATGTGAAAATATTTCTTGAAGGAGAATCAAATGGTCAGAGATTCTCCTGTTCGGTACAGAGCAGGACTGAGCAGGGTGCAAAACCACTTCAGCTATCCTCATAAGACATTGTACAATGATTTTCATTAATAACTTAAAGTCTGTGTTTAGCATACATAAGGGCGCCAATTCTCAAGAGAATGTATATCTCCTTTCTGTTTATAGACATAAATCAAAGTACCCTTAGTAAAATCTAAAGGTATAAACGCACTAGCCAACAGGGATATAAATACTGAAGTTAATTCAGGGATCAGGTGGTCACCCAGTACCTTATATAAGGCAGCGGAGAGTCCATCTGGACCAGGAGTCCTCCGTAAGGGTAAGGAAGAAATAACCGACTTCAATTCTAACTCAGTAATAGGCATACAGGCTGGGTCAGAACACGGCTGTGAAGGGATAGGGATGTCAAGGTCCCTATACAACACCACAGGATCAACATCTGCAGCTGGCAAGGAAGAAAAGAGGGCAGTCGTGTAACATGTCACTATCTGACAGATGTCCGACTGAGAGGTACATAAGGTGCGATTAGAATCAGCAAGACACAACATATTCTTTTGAGTAATTTGTTCTGAATTCGACTCAAAGAGGAAAACAACAGCCATTGTGCCTACCACATTAAATTTGTGTTGATGATAAAGTTGCTGTGATTGTCTAGATTGGAATTTCAACATATCATTCTGAATTAAGTGCCATTGTTGAGAAAGATATTGTCCTGTCATATAAGCTATTGTCAACAAAGACTGAAATGTACCCTTTTCTGTAAATATTCCAAATATTCTCTTGACATTTTGATGACTATATCTTTTCAAAAAGAGCACAAATCATGTTTAGTGTCCGTCCACCATGCAATAGGGTCTGCGTAACAAATAAAAATGGATTTCTGGGCCTGAATAAAGGATAAAAGGGACTGCATGAAAGTCGGAATTTGCAACAGAGATATGTTGAATTTCCAGAGTCCTGGTACTTTGCGAACAGTGACATCAGAACCAAGGCCTACGGAAAGCAGTTTATGATCAGAAAATGTCACAGCTTGTACAGTAGAAGAGGTAATTGGGAGTGTGCGGGACAAAAACACAAAATCAATTCTGGTAGCAAGCTTACCCTTTTGAAATGCTGGAGTATGTTTTTTAGTAAAAGAGTAATAGGCATCTGTGAGATGAGCAGTACAAACCAACTTCCCTAATTCGTGGGAGTCACAATACAATTTCTGGGTAGTAGCAAAAGAGCTTTTGTCAAGAAGACTTAAGCCACAGTTAAAGTCACCAGAAAATATCAACTGAAAGGAGGTATGCAAATAAGGGCGGAGTAAAGAAAATAAAGCTATATGTGCAGACTTAATTTGGGGAGCATAAATATTAATAACCCAATAAGGGCAAGGCCCAATTAAAAAATCTAAGACTAACACTCTGCCAGGGGCTACATCAATCAATTTTAGCAAATGAAAATCTGGGATATTGAATAAGATCCCAAGTCCAGAACAGGAGTCCAGGCCAATGGACCAAAAAGAAGGACCTAGAAGCCAGTCCTGTTGTGCCTGTCGAATCTCGTGGGTGGTATGGAGTCACGTATCCTGCAACAGAAAGATCCCCATAGGTAAAAGCTGTAAACAGGAAAAAAAATCAATCTTCTTTTTGCCAGACGCTTAATACTATTCACATTAATAGTATGACAAACAAAGTGAGACATAACACAAGGAGAACAGAGACACCTTACAATTTCCTTTTCCCTATCACCTTTTTCCCTTTTAGCTTAACCCTGGCCTTCTGCTTCTGAGAAAGACCAGTACCCAGTTGAGTCTCAGAATCAGTAATACCATCCGGGAGGGAAGATGCAACAGAGGACGAGTCAGACTCACCTCCAGCATCATCAGAAACAGTCTGGAGTAGCTCAAAGGCATTAGACAAAACCACAGGAGGGGGTTCCAAAAGCAAAGGAGGTGATGGTAATGCCCGGGGGTAATTTCTCATAGACCTCCGATGCATAACACTAGTGGGTACTATGGGGGGTGGCATAGTACTCAGGCCTGGAACAGGGTCCAGGACAAGCTGGACAGATTGGACAGGGTCAGGGGTAGGAGGGGTCATCTCAGTAAGTGGTGCCACACAAGAGGCCACCGGGGGTACCACAACCTGATCTACAACAGGCTCAGGGACCTGCAATAGAGGTTGAGCATCTACTGAAGTCAGCTCTACTAAGGTGGTCCTAAGACGAGCCTTCTGGGCTTGCATGATTACAAAGCATTGATCAGCACCATCATCATGTGTGGCCTGATTATGAGCAGCCCATGGACAATTTTGTAATGTATGACCCAGCTTATCACAAAGATTACATTTACACTCATTTAGACAGTGAATCCCCACATGACCCAATTCTCCACAGTATTATATTTCAGCTTATCACAGACATTACTAAGGTGAGAGGGGTCTCCACACTGGTAACAAGCTTTTGGTTGTCCAGGGTAAAACAAGACCCCCCTATCAAAACCTATAAAAAAAGAATTAGGTAGGTGCACTGGACCAGAATCATTAGAGTGTAACAAAACCTTAACCTTCCAGCCTCCAGTCCAAATATTCTCCGTGTCCAATATTGTCTCAGGCTGACCCTGAACAGTACAACGTTGTTTTAGCCAATAGACAACGTCAGTGACGTCAACACATTTGCTCCGAAACAGGACGGTAATATTTTAAAGGCTGGTTTGGAAAGGGGAATGGCCTTAAACGGGGTCCACAGGACAGTATTTCTTAAGGCATGATATCGTGACCAAAAACACTCTAAGCCACAAGGCGTTTGGAAGCTGACATCAAACGTAGTTTCACTGGAAATATGAATCTGTGCATATATTTTGTGAGAAAAGAATTTCAGAGAGTCCTTGAGTAGTGTCCGAGCTACATACACTCAGTCAGCTGGCTCAGGTAAACCGCCCATATAAGCCAATCGTACCACATTATGCAGCTTTGCAGCCAGAATTGGAAATTTAAACAATGAGGAAAAAGAATGATTTGGCTCTATTTTCTTTGGGGGGGGGGCTCCACTACTGCAGGAGCTGTATTCACTGTAATTGTAGTGGGAGAAGCAGCACAAATAAGAGAACCCTGCAAAGGTTCCAAGACTGGGTCCTGGGTAAGTTACAATTCCTTGGGGAGACACAAGGGGTCAGACATAGGCAGACTTCTGTTTAGTGAATGCTGCAGCTCAGGAAAATCATTGAGACAGGGGGACCGAATAGGGGACGGACCAGAAACTCACTTCCCCTCTGTAGGTTCCTGCACCCAGCCAGCTCCTTGCAATGCTGTTTCTACAGACCAGGTAGGTGTTGTAGCAGGATTGGTATCAAAAGATAGCAATTGAAAGGGAGAGTGTGTCACAATAGGCAAACTAGGCACTGTATGCAATGATGTCACTGTAGTCTGCAGGGGCAGCTGAGAAGCAGGCTGGAGTATTCCAGCTGAGAACTCACCAGGATGGGCTGCACAGGGCAGCACCTCAGGTGTTGAAAAGGCAATGTAGGCTATTGCAAAGTATTATTGTGGGCTGCAGGAGACATACATCCTGCCAATCTGACTTCACGAATCCATTGTAGTTCTCTGTTCAAATTCTTCTTTGTAATCTCAAATCGACATTCTGCATCACCCAAATGGTCCTGAAGCTCCTTTTCAACCAAACAGACAGTAGCAGAGTCAAAAGTGGAAAAATCCCTCATTGGGACAGCAAGGGGTAAAGACGTTTGAGAGTCCATGTCAGGGTGACCCAGAAGAGGTTCTAAAGTTGTAACCTGTAGAGTAGATTCATTTTCTGAAGTAGACACAGAAACCAGCTTTGTTTCAGTAGTTGCAGATGTGGTCTCTACACACACAGAGGCAGGAGTTGAGACCAGGTCTCCCACCTCCATCGCCACCTCCTCAGCAAGCAAGAGGTCCGCCCATCGTGGACAGATGTTCCCCCTCTGAAGAGTAGGGGAATTTCCCCGGTGTCCTGGCCAAATTTCTCTCATTCACTAAAAAAATACCACCAACAACTTAATCTGGTTCAAAGGTTAGTTGGCATTCATCTGTATCCCCTTCCCCCTGGTCGTGCCTGAAAATAGGCAAGATTTGTCTAGTGCACTTACCCGGTCAACAAAAACTAAATAAATAAAAAATAAAAAAAATGCCTTCTTGGGTTAGATGCCCAGAAGACATTCAACAGGGTCAATTGAAACTTCTTGTTTGCAGTGCTACGGAGGTTGGGTTTCCTGGGGAACTTTTTGGCTGCAGTTAAAGCCCTGCATGAGGCCCCACAAGCTTATGTTAGAATAAATGGGGGGATCTCACTAAGGTTGACACTGGGGAGGGGTACCAGGCAGGGATGCCCCTCATCACCATTATTATTTTCAGTATATATTGAGCCCCTTACACAGGCAATAGGAGAAAATCAGGAAATCAAGGGTCTGTTAACAGGGAGGGAAGAACAAAAAATGTATTTATATGCAGATGATGTTCTGCTCTACATAACAAGGCCAGAATAATGTTTGCCCAAGGTATGGGATCTATTAAACAAATTCAGACATCTATCAGGGTATGCACTAAATAAAAACAAAACAGAAATCCTAAAGTTTTACTACAACCCTTCCCCTAAAATAAAATAACTGCTCCCTTTGAAGTGGAATTTCCCTAAAATAAAATACTTAGGGACATACATACCTAAAAACTTAACTTGCCTCCTTTCAGATAACTTTGACCCTCTTGTGGGGCAAATTAAGTGAGATATTACAAAATGGCAGCACCTCAGACTACCCCTTTATTCCAGGATAGAAACAATTTCCATTAATATTTTACCTAGGTTTCTTTACCTTTTTCAGTGCCTTCCTATTAAAATTTACCCAGTACAATTTAAGATCTGGCAACGAATGCTAATGAGGTTTATCTGGGAAAATAAAAAAACAAGAATAAAAGCCAAATAATGCAAACTAACAAATCTTGGGGGGGCAGAGCAGTCCCAAATGTAGAGGACTACTACCTAGCTGCACAATTAAGGAATGCTTTGTTGTGGGGAATACCGGGATATCAGGCTGTTTGGAAAGCAATTGAAAAAGAAGACACAGAAGAAGCCCAATTGCTGGCTAGAGTATTCACCCCAACTATAGGGCCTAAGGGTAAGGGTGTTACCCTGAAATCAGTTAAACATACTATAGACACAGTAAATAGATTTTGGGCTAAGCACAAAATCCAGAGGCACATGTAGACTCACCGATGGTTTGCCTGGGATGGGGAATTTGGCCTGGCTAGACAGGACCTCACTTTTCGGAGATGTGGTAGATTGGGTCTGAAGATGTATGGGCAATTTTTAGATGGGGCAGTGATCAGGTACTTTGCAGACCTTAAAACATCATTCCAATTAAAGCAAACTGATCACTTTAGATATCTTCAAATTCGTATCCATATTGAAGAACTGCAGAGACAGCATGGCCAGGGACTGGAACCCCTGGGAATCCAAGGTATCATAAGGGAGATACTGACATTCCAGAAGATTTAAGGCCTTATATTAGCTATTTATGGGGCCCTCAGAGAGTTAGGAAGGGAACATACTGCTGCCATCAAGAGCAGATGGGAAAGAGAGCTAGGGGAACCCCTCACTGAAAAAGAATGAGAAAATATTTATACACAAGCCCAAAAAACTACCTACTCCCAGAAATGGAAAGAATTTGAGTGGAAGATCCATACAAGGTTTTTCATCACCCCGATGGTATAAAAACAAATGGGACAAGGTACATCCATCAAAATGTTGGAGGGAATGTGGGGAAGAACAAGCAGGTTATCTGCACATACTGGGAAACTGTCTGTCCCTTACCAGATTCTGGCAGGAAATAGCAGAGGCTGTTGGGACTGTTTTCTCTCTCACAGAGACACTAACAGTAAAACATCTGGTGCTGGGTCTGGTCCCAGCAAGGGTAAGGGGAAAGGACCAGGTATACCTCTGGAATATTCTGGTGATGGCTGCCCACAAAGCTGACATGAGGAAGTGGCGTTCACCAGAATCTCCCACACTGGGACAGTGGTATGAGATAATAGGAGAGATACAAGAAATGGAGGAACTGACACATAAGATCAATGCCAGACTCCCCCTGTTTGTGAACAGATGGACCAGATGGATCAGGCTCAGAGGAGACACCCCAGAGAGTGAAGCAGAAAGAGAAACTCAGATAGGGGAGAACTAGAGTGACTATAGGGGACAAGAAACTGCACACTAAGGGCAAACAGAAACAAAACACTCCCCCACTTAGAAGGACTAAAAGTTGAGATCCCTCATTAAGTCCTTCAGAGGCTGGGGAACATGTGAAATGAAAAAGGAGGTTACTCACTCCATGACACCTAGACTTAAGGCCTGAGTATGGATAAAAAAATGTTAAAAGAAAAAATTAACTGATGCCTGTAATATGCTAACACTTGTATAATATGAATTCTGATCTGTACGTTGTGACTTCAGATAAGTACTATGTAAATGATGCCTGATTACTTAATAAACATGCAATTAAAAAAAAAGACAGTCACATAACAACATTGGTGTTCATGACTCCCCCCCCCAAAAAAATGATATTTCTATCCATAAATACATAGTCCTTATATACCCTTTAACTTTTCACATTTTTAAGGGGGGAGGGTTACAGTAACTTACTTGCTTCCAAGTTGATTGTGTATAGTCACAGTTTTCAGAAAAGTTTATAAATAATTTTTCATAACTTAGAGTGCTTTTTAAGTTGTTATATCAGTTTGAATAGTTAAAAATTGGCATATTCATACTATTCCAATTTTCCAAGATCATACGCTTTGTGGTCATAGTTGCAATATTGTTATGCATTGTTGTTCCTGTGTAATTGACAGATTGATACAATCATTCAAGAATAAAGTATGGAAACTCGTTGGCATGTTAATATTAAATAATTTACCTATGTATGAATAGGTTTGTTCCTGCCATTTTTTAACATGTGAACAATTCCATACTTGATGGTACATATTCCCTTTTCTACCACAGCTGTGTCAACAGTTGGGTGCGTTGCAGATTCCCATTTTGTATAATCTATTGTTTCTGTAATAAGCTCTTGGCTAAATATTTTATTTGTATCATTTTATTTTTGGCATAGTAACATTTTTTATTTGCATCTAACCAAATGTTGTCCAAATTTGTATTTTTTTATTTGTATGTTAGCTTCTTGTTGCCATTTTATTTTTATATTATTTTTTGTTTTATCCCATCTATTTGATATTTGTGATATACTGTAGTTATTTTATATATTTTACTTATTGTCTTTATAGTCATAAATTGTATTCTTTTACTATCTTTGATTCATTGATTTTTCCAATCCTGTGTATTGTAGATATGAGATTTTTACTTATTTTATTAAAGAACTATAAGAACTCTAAATAATTTAACCATATAAAATTAGTTATATTATATTTTTCCTTCAGTGTCTAGAAATTTAGTTAGCCTCATTCATCAATTATATATTGCCAGTTCTGAATTCCAATATGGTAGAATTTCCTGAATAAATGGTCTTTTGCTTTAGTTACCTTTCTTGTTTTGTTAATAGCAAGTCCAATTGGTATATATGAAATAGGTATCTCCATATATTTTTGTTTATTAAATTAATAGCATTCAAGTGAGCTTTATCTTTATAATCCTTGTATATATACGTGTTAAATAGTGTACCATGTATAGGTAGCAGCTTATTTTTTTGTTGTGAAAAATTTATCCCA
This sequence comes from Neoceratodus forsteri, assembly GCA_016271365.2. NCBI lineage: Eukaryota > Metazoa > Chordata > Ceratodontiformes > Ceratodontidae > Neoceratodus > Neoceratodus forsteri. The sequence continues at coordinate 955,905,550 of CM057454.1, read as the reverse complement.
GAATTGTAACATTGTTACATATTTCTTTATGCCAAATTTTGAAAGTCCAGATGTGGGATATTTTTACTGCCTGATAGTAGTAATTAAGGTCTTGGCAGCCCATTCTTCCCAGGTCCCTTGGGGTTGTTATAACATGCCAAGGAATTTGAGGGGAACCCCCTCACCATAGGATTTTTTTAAAGACCACTTCTGCTGTGTTTCTATTATTGTCAGATGCAGCCCCCAATAAGGCCTGGTATAAGTATAACAGATGTGGTAATACCATCATTTTTAAAAAGTTCAGTCCTTCCCCACAGAGACAGTGATAGGCACTGCCATCTATCCAGCATATTTTGTATTTTATTATTAATCTTTAATAAATTTGTTGTACTGTATTCATAGTTTCATTTGTCAATCTTATCCCCCAAAATTATATTGCATCTTTTATCTTTATAGCCTTTATGATCAAATGGATTTTATTTGTTATTTCAGTTATTTTTAAATTACTGTTTTGTCCTTATTGAGCTTATAGTTGGATAGGTGGGAGTTTCTCTTTATCTCTTTTATTAATACAGGAAAAACTGTAGCAGGATTTTTTTTGTGCAACAAAATATCATCTGCATATACATTTTATTTTATTATTTCATTTCCCATCTGTAACCCTCTAAATAAGTATGTTTTGCCATATCCTTGCTAGAAGTGATTCTAGTGCAATAATAAAAAGAATAGGGGACAAAAGACATCCCTGACAGACTCCATTAGATATTTCTGTTGGGGGAGTACAGAACTGATTTATTTTTACTTTTGCATCCCTGTAAAAGGCCTCACAAATAAGCAACATTTATATTGGAAAGTGCAGCTATTGAAGACTTTGGAGCAAAAAATCCCAGTTCATAAGATCAGATGCATTGGAAGTGTCCAGTGCTACTGCAATACATTCACAATTATTATTCTTATATTCATGTATTAAAGCATGAATCTTTTTCAGTCCTTGAAAAATCGTTCTTCCCTTAACAAAGATGGTTTGATTGTGATGGACAAACCCTGGAACTACATCTTCTTTTGTTTTAACTATCATTTTTGATATAATTTTATAATCTACATTCATTAAGTCAATGGGTCTATAATTTTCTGGTAACAGTGTATTTTTATTCTTTTTATATACTAGAGTAACCACTGCTTCCACCGTTGATGAGGGACAGAATGATGTTTCCATTATTTCATTAGAAAGCTTTACAATCTGAGGTGACAATAAAGTTTTGAAAATTAGATAAAATCACAGGGTTAGTCCATCACCACCAGTGGTCTTGTTTCTAGATAGAGATTCTATTATGGTTTCTATTTCTGACTTCGTCATAGTCTCCTAGTTAGGTTGTGTGGTAGTTAGATTACCACTCCTTAGATATTCCCTTATTTCATTTTTTTTGTTTTAATTCTTGTTGATACATTTTTTCAAAGTATTCCTTAAATATTGTACCTATCTGTTCATCTTGAGTTATTATTTGACCATGTGTATTCTGTATTTCACAAATAAAATGTTTTTCTGATTCTTTTTTAGCCATATGTGCTAAGTGCTTTTCCAATTTATCTCCATTATAATAAAGATCAGTTTTCAGTAATCTCATTTGGTTTTCTATTGTATTATTTATGTACACTTTTAACTCTGGCACTTTTTCTTCTTTTTCTTTATTAAGGGGCTTACTGTATCACTAGTCAATATTTTAGTTTCCAGTTCTTTAATATCCCTTTCTAACTGATCTATTCTAGTGCTTTGTTGTTTTTTAACTTTTATATCATATGATATAATGTATGCTCTAAGAGCTGCTTTAAAAGCATCCCATATCTTCATCACTGTACCGGATTTATTGTAGTTAAAATGCCAAAATTCTTGTATTGTGGCAGAGATATGGAAGACAAAATCAAGATCCCTCAATAGTGCATTATTAAATTTCAATTGGAAGGTTTCTTTCCTATCTCTGGTTGGAATTATATTCATTTCAACTATTGCATGGTCAGAAATATGAATATTGTATATATCTATATCTGCCCCATCTTGTATAATTTTTGTTGCTATTAACATATAGTCCAGTCTAGAAAATGTGCCAGTTTGGTTAGAGAAGAAGGTACAGTAAATCACCACCTAGTATCAAGTCCCCTTCACCAAGTATGATAATCCCAAGCAGCACTCCTGCTAAAAAAATCCTGATAATTTATGAAAGGGGCATATAAAGAGCCCAATATAAACTTTGTTCCCATAATTTCCACATTGTACTAGAATTATTCTGCCTTCCTAATCTGAGAATTGATTTATACATTTAAAATTCCATTTTTTTTCAAACTAATATTGCTACCCCTCTACTTTTAGTTGTCCTTATTGAAAAATAAAGGTGCTTTACCAAGTAGGTTTCAAACGTTACTATTTCTGAATCTACTAAGTGTGTTTCTTGCAGCATTAAAATATTGATGTTATGCTTAGCTGCATAAGTCAGAATTAGTTTCCTCTTTATTGTGGAGTTAATGCCATGAACATTTCATGTAGCCAGGGCTATAGACATTACTTGTGTTACTGAAACCATATTGAAGAATTTTTTTGTGATAGGCAAGCTTTTTATTTTATTGAGTTTATTCTTGTTGTGGTTCCCCCTTCCAAAATAAAAATCTGTAGAAGTCTTCCCCATGATATATGCTTTGCCTAAACATTTTTTCTATTGCAAATTACAATTCTGTGTTAGAACTTTTTTGTATCAAACCCAAAAATCATTTAGTGTTGGGGTTTGAAAGACGCTGAGTGGGATTACACATTAGGCTGACTGCAGAGGTACCACCCAGCTATCAATTTGTCCTTAATGACATGTCATTTAATTAATCTATAGACTTCAGAACTATAGAGCACATATCAGATAGTTCATCTAATAAAATCTGTGGGAGTCTTATGTGTAAATCATTATATATTTCTTCAGGAGAATCACATACAAGTCTTTGACCATTCAGTACAACTTTTAGTTTTGTGGCTTGTAAGAAAGATGATTTGACAAGATTTGTCCATAGCAAAGTCCTTAGTTTGTTATATTTCTTCCTTTCTTGTATGATATCATGGGCAAATCATGAAATATTGTTATAGAAGCTCCTTTCATTTTAATTTTCTTTTTTTTATAGACCACATTCATAAGCACATCTTTATCTGTGGTGTGTGATAGTCCATGGAGGGCTGCTTTGTTCTGTTTTAGGTTTCAGTGCTCTATGTGCTCTATCTATTTCGAACATAACTTGTTCCAAAGGTGTGTCTAACTAGATGGAGAAAATCTGGTATAAAATTGTTACTATTGGAGTGTCATTGTCCCATTGTTCTGGGATTCAAATTATTCGGATATTCTTTGTGCGCACTCTTGCCTCCAATTCCAAAAACTTCCCTTTGATATTTAGAATATCTCTTTCTGCTTGAGTTGCTATTTTTTTAACAACTGTTACATCATCCTCTGTCTGAGAAATTCTTTGTTCAGCTTCTTTTGTCCTGGTCAATAGGTCTAGAAAATTTCTAGTGGTCTCTTTTGTGTCCTGTTTTAAATTTTGTATTTGTTTTTGTATGTCTTTAATTAGTTCAAATTCCTGTTTTATTTCAGATATGTATATTGCCGTCTTGCTTATTAGTGTAATTATTTGTTCTTAGTTTAAATTTCTGTGATTTTATATATTGAATTTTTAATGTGTTGTTTATTTATTGTTATGTACAGGCACCTTGATCATTGGAAAGGTGCCTTTTATAAATAAAAATTATATGATATATGATATTTAACATTTTAAGTGCCCATTTAGGTACATGTTCTTCATCTTCTTGCTCTTCTTCCTGATTTTTAGAGGCTGTGTTTGATCCCTCCATATCGGGCACAGTTACAGTATTTGCCTGCTTCATTTTTTGTCCCAAATCCTTCTCTGTATTCTGGTTAGTTTGACTGTGTGTCTATGTTTCTTTAGTGTTCATAGCATTCAACTGGGTTTTCTTTTTAATTTGGGGATCTTCTTAAGTTTTTTCTGAAGTTTGACTTGTTTCTGTTTGAGATATGGTTGAGACTGCCTCTTGACTAAGCACTTCAGGTTCTATCTCAGCAATCATTTGTATGGGTAAAGGTACAGTATCTTAGGAAGGTTGAATAAATCATAAAAGGTTTATTTAGGTTTAGCCCCTTGTGTTTGTGATAAAGTGCCCGGAGAATTTAGTTCCTGATCCTGCTTTGTTTATTTTTCTCCTTCCAAAAATAAATATTCTCTGTCTTTTTCATTATTTATTTCCTTACTTTCAAGTTGGGGTGAGTCAATGGGACTTAATAGGTGAGGAAGCACATTTACATCTTCAGGTACAGTTAGGGATGTTTCATCCAATATAGTTTCCTTTTTGTTTTTTTCTTAAGAATTTTGGTTACTTTAGGTATTATGTTCTATATAGAGTTGTGTTTTTCCACATCTGGTTCTTGGTTTTCGTTCTGACATGAGTAATATTAACTCAGTGACCCCTGACAAGCTTGTTGCCTTTGCAAATTCAAGTACAGTATAATGAGTTCTTTTTACATAGTCCACATTCTTAATGTTGAAATTCAGTAAAAGAAAAATAATCTATACTTACAGTATATTCACCTCTCAGGCCTTTGTTGAATACATTCCTATCTCAGGACAACTTGGTTACAGGCTCTGGAGAGTATTGTTCCAAATCCTCTTGTGAAGTGTGTGTGTGGGGGGGGGGAGTAAAGAAGGAAATCATCTGGATCCAGTCTCTTCAATACGTTCACTCCCAGCATTGCACTCATCTTAGCTTCGCCTTAGTTTCAACATGGGATACCGGGTATCTAAATTTAGCCAGCAGTACAACGTAACACAAAACAGGCTGTTAGGACACCAGTTCCAGGTCTTCTTTTTACCATTTGATTGGGTTACTTTTAATTAGCTGTTCTTATTGTTTCTTTATTTTTATCAAAGTTGCACTCATAACAAATCCCACTCAAACTGATAGCTGCACTTCTAATGTCAGGTTAATTATTTTTAACCACAGTTATCTTTCCTCAGTGTTCTCAAGAACTCCAAAGTGTGTTTCGCCTGGTTCAGAGTTTCTATGTCAGGACTGCATGCTGGAATGCCATGCAGGTTCTGTATGTGGAAAGGTTAATTTGCTGCAGGTGAGGCAAGTCATTTGTAAAGTTTTAAACTTGCTTCTGTATTTTTACCAGTTTGTTATGCTTATCTTTACTTTTTTATATTATTTGCATGGTCAATAAAGGAAAATTGCGTTGGCAGAGGGCTTTTGGATATTCAGATTCTGTCCATGCAGTAAGGACACTCCTATTATCTTATAAGGGTTTTGGTTTTACCTTCATTTAAAAAAGTCCAGTTTTTCATATTTAATTCAAATGGTCCAGTGTATTAAGTTTGTTTTACAATGGCATCTTCAGTACTATTTCTTTTCTTTTTTTGCATTTTGATGTGAGTAGGGGAGTTTTCCAGAGAGGTTTCTGCAGCAGCTCATGATTCACATCTACTCCATCGCCATCTTTCTCCGAGGTGACCTTCTCAGCATAGTTCTAGTTTCCTTTGTGATGTTTATAAATGTCAGTCTAGGGGAAACATATGTAGATATTTCTGTCTTTTCACCCAATTTAATTACATCCTTTTTCATTTCTCTACAGTCTTTAATAATCATACCAGTTGTTTGTGTTGCTAGTCTAAGATTTATAAATAATACCATCTTACTCTGTCTGACTGTCAGAATAAATGCCCTTATTAATTGTCTGTAGGTTTCAAGGATGTCCCCTGTCTCTGTACTAACAGTATTTTCTTGGAACTTTTCCATTAACAGACTTTCCACAATCTCAGCCATTGTCCGGGATTCCCCCCCTTTCCCTCACAAAAAGACAGAGACCATTGTATGTTGTTGTGCTCAGATTGGCAATTAATTTATTATACATCATAATTCCATTTTCCATCTCATCATCTTTTTATTATTACATTTTCCACAATTGCATTTTTATTGCATCCGTATATCAATATCTGATCATCCCTCTTTCTTCCTTTTCCCGCTCCCCCAGGTGAAAACCTGGGTGCCTTCTTCTTCTCTTTTCCTGTTAGGTAACGGTGAGAACCGAGACCGCTTTTTCTCCTTCAGCTTCTTCTTCTTTTCATCCTATTCCTTTTTATTTTCCCCTTCCCCTCCTTCCTCCCTTTCTTTCCCTTTTCCCTTCTCTGCCATCCACCTTTGGCAGTCCAAACCATCCAACTGGACAAATTCTGTCATCCACCTCTGACAGACCATATACAGTCCCTTTTTGACTGTCTTCTCCTCAAGCCCCATAGTTCAAGGGTGGGTGGGAGGATCAAAACTTCAGCAAAGTGGCTGAACTACTCCTGTGCTGACAATTATGTACCTCCTTTAGCCCTTCCCTTCCTGTTGCCCTCCTATTGTTCTGTCTGCCTGTCTCTCCCTTCCCTGCCACCTCCTTTCTGGCTTCCATCTCCGGGTTAGGGGCCGGGGTGCAGCAGGACAACAGTCTGCCCATGAGGCAGACTCCATTATCCTGAATCCCCCTTTTCCCTCACAAAAAGACAGAGACAATTATATGTTGTTGTGCTCAGATTGGCAATTCATTTATTATATATCATAATTCCATTTTTCATCTCATCATCTTTTTATTATATTTTCGACAATTGCATTTTTATTGCATCCATATATCAATCTCTGATCATCCCTCTTTCTTCCTCTTCTCGCTCCCCCAGGTGAAAACCTGGGTGCCTTCTTCTTCTCTTTTCCTGTTAGGTAACGGTGAGAACCGAGACCACTTTTTGTCCTTCAGCTTCTTCTTTTCATCCTATTCCTTTTTCTTTTCCCCATCCCATCCTTCCCTCCCTTTTTTTCCATTAGCCAGTCTCCAGCTTGTATTGGATGACTGGCTTTCCCCTCAATTTAGGGTCTTGTTCCCCCACCATTTAGGGGACCTCTTCCCTTTCCCTTCTCTTCCCTTTATTTTTCTCTTTAACTTTTTTTATATTCCAGTTTCAGTATGTCTCCTCCTTGCTTCTATAAAATCCATCATTTCCGTATTAACCATATCTATAGCTAGATCAGACAAGTGCACTCCATCTGACTTGTAGAAATCCTCTTCCCACTCTTCCACAGCTTGTAGTATTACATGTCCCCCCCCCCATTTTCCTTATCAGATTTCCTACCCTTCTATTCAACTTTCTTCTGGCCCTATCTACCACTTTATGACTGTTTTGATGTCTCTATATCCTTCTTGGAATCATATCTGACCAGACAAGCCATACCCCTGGCCACCACTGCTGTATTTTCTCTAAATCCCTTTTTACTTACATGTATGTGTCCACCCATGGCTTTCCCCCAATATCATTACCCCCTAGATGTATAATAATTAGTTCTGGAATGGGTTGCCACTCTTTCATCTCTTTCAGGGTAGGAAGCAGTTGCGCCCATCTCATCCCACAGATGCCACGCCAAACCAACCTACATTTCTTTACATCTTGGTACAGCTGTTTTCCCCCAGCCTTTTTCTCAGCTCTCCTTTCCACCCAGTAAATGTAGGAGTGACCGCAGATCCATACTACCTTGATCCTCCCTCTTCCTATAGAATGCAAGCAAAAATAATGTCTTATATATATTCTTAGCTCTTTTTCCATAACCCAACTCTATGCCCCACTCCCCCCAATGTGGTTCAGTATCTGCAAACCAAAACACAGGTGACCCATTAGTTTCCATACTGCAGTGCTCGAATGTATCTCTTGTAACTGGCAGACCACCAGTGACCCTTCGCCATCATATTAGCCACTGTCTCACCTGTTGCTGTTCACTGTGAAGCAGCCCCTATTCACAGGAAGTGAGATAAGTAATTGCCTGGATCCTCCCCCTGGAACTGCATGCCTTTCTTGAGCATGGTCATGACCTGATAACTTGTAACCTTTTTCCCATCTCCATGCACAAATAAACTCCCTGTCCAATCCCCATGCTCCACGGCATAAGCTCACCAAGCCTTTCTGGGCACACTGTGTCATCCTCCTGTGCCTTTAGGGTTATAGCACAACCCTGCCCACCTTGATATGTCCTTGATTTCGTGATCATTATTTCTATCTCTCTCATGCCCCAGTTTATATCTTCCCATTCCAACCCCTCTCCCTCTTTACTGCCATGTTCCACAGCCTCGCTCACTCTCTTGGCCCCTGAAAACATTACCAAATAAATTGTGTGAAGAAGCTGGACCTTGTCTTTCGATCTGCAGATTGCTGGTAATACCCCTTTTAGTTTCGCAATCCACTACTCCCCTGTTGGTCTTCTGCTATCTGTAGCTCTCTGTTTTAATCTACCCCATCCTTGCATCATTCTTCTAATCAACATTGACTTTGTTAGGTCCTTCCAACCCTTCAGGCTACAAAGTACACTAATCCCTGCTAGATAGACCCCCATCGTGGCATGGGCTGTTCCTCTCTGCCATTGCTCTACTATAAATTTTCCTAACTGTTTCTTTGTAAGTGGCCTACTTACCTCCATGTGATGTGCTGCCCTGAATGTTTGAAACACTCTCTAGGCCCCCTTGTAGGCCCTCAGAGTCCAAGGTGCCCATGAGCTGTGAAACAACCTTTCTGTTCTCTCTTGCCAACGTCCCAGATGTTCTTTGGGATGGGTGTTTTTTGCTCCTTTACTGATGGTGCCAGCCTCCAGAAATGATCCAGCTGCAGACTAGAGAAGCTGTCAGCCAGAGTATTGTGTATGCCTTCTATATGTTTGGCTCTGAATGACATATTCAGTTTCAAAGCCCTTAGCACCAACTGTCGCAAGAAATGCATGACCGTTTCTCACCTGGCTCCTCTGTTGTTCAAAACATCTACCACTGCCCTGTTGTCACACCAGAATGTCACCTTCTGGTTGTGCAGCTTTTCCCCCCACACCAGGGTGCAGGCCCAAATAGGCATGATCTCCAACAGTGCTATGTCCATTAATTTTCCGTTCTTCATCCAGTCTGCAGGCCACTGTTCTGTGAACCATCTGTCCTGCAAATATACCCCCCCTACCCAGGCCCCCTGCTGCATCTGTGTAGAGTTCCAGGTCCATGTTATTAACCCAATCCTCCTGCCAAAAGGACTAGCCATTATAGGTGCTGAGGAATTCCTCCCACACCTTAAAATCTTCCTTAACTCCTTTTGGCATGTCTACCCAGTGGTGTGGTCTTGTTACTCCAGCTGTGGCCCTTGCTAGCCTTTTGGTGAAAGCCCTCCCTGGTCCAATTGCCCGGCATGTGAAATTTAGGTGTCCCAACACCTGTTGTACCTGTTTTAGCTATACTCTTCTTCTACTTTTATGTACTTGAATCAGTTCCTTCAACTTCGACACTTTTGTGTCTGGCAACCTAAAAACCTCCTCCTGGGCATCTATCTCAATACCAAGGAATTCTAACACCTTACTGGGCCCTTCAGTTTTCTCCGGTGCCAATGGAGCCCCTAATTGTCTGCACAGATCTTGGAAACTGGCCAACATTTCTTCTTTCTCTCTCTTCCCACTGCCTATTAAAAGAAAGTCATCCAAATAGTGAATGACCATTTTGTAACCATTTTTTTCCTGAAATATCCACTGTAAACAGGTGCTGAATGCTTCAAATGTAGCACATGCTATGGAACATCCCATGGGAATTGCTTTATCAAAATAATACTGTCCCCCGATTTTAAGGCCCAACAGGTCCCAATCTTCTGTCCTAACCAGAAGCAATCTGAAAGTGGACTCTGTGTCTGTTTTTGCCATCCACGCATCAAGGGTTGCTCGGATGATCTGGACTGCTTCTTCTGATGTAGCATATGTCACTTTACTATGTTCCTCGCTGATAAAATCATTCACCGTGTCCCCTTCCGGAAAGGACTGGTGGTGAATCACCCTGTATTCTCCCTGCTGTTTTTTGGGGACCAAATCCAATGGAGAAATTCTCATGTTCTGCAATGGGGGTGTATCATATGGCCCATCTACCCTACCTGCTGCCTTTTCCTTCTCTATTTTCTTTCTTAAAATTTATTCTCTCCTGTTTACTGAACCCAGATTGTTCCCTTCCCTCACTTGTCTCGGGCCCTCACACTGTAACAAAAAAATAACTGTCCAAAAAACTTTTTTAATCATTTCTGCCTCTTTTCTATTCGGGTATCTTTCCAACCAATCTTCCCATGCATCTATCCTGATGAGAGTTCTTGCTTCTTTAAATTGATCCCCTGCTTTCTTTCCTTCTCCTCTGCCGTAGTCCCCCACATTGTTCATTTTTGGTCTTGCCAGTCAATAAGTCTGACTCCCCCTACCTGTATGCCCCCTGTCTCTCCCCACCTCTATTCCATGTCTGCCCCTATACCACTGCCCCTCTCAAAAAACTGTTGACATGTACCTTGCTCCCCTGACCCTTGGGCTCCCTGTACCCATGTAGTTCTGCATCTGCTCACCGGGTGTGTTTCCTGCATTTTGAGCATGCATGCCGAAAGCGGCATTATGACCAGGAACAAAAGGCCCTGTTGTAACCCCAACAACACCTCTGGGGCACTGCTCCCTTCTCCCCATCTCCCCTTCTGGCGTGGACTGATCAGTTACATAATCTGTCCACAGGTCTAATTGTTTTGTGTCCCATCTTACATTCCCATAAGTCACCATTCGCTGCTGAAAGAATTCATCATAGTATATCCACCCCACCCCTCCCTTTGCCTTTGCTCGCCTTATTATCAGGGAGTATCTGATGAGTGGGATGCCCAACTATGGCTTTTTTTCCAGTACTATAGTGGAGTATGTGGCAAAACCTACAAACCATCCATCCCAAGTCTTCCCTGTTGTAAATCTGTCCTCCTCTTTCTTCTCCAACAACACTACTGCTGCTGCCATTTCACTCTTTCCTATATTCTCTGTTTCTTCATATTTCACTGCTGCTTCCCAGCTTACTAATGCAAATATGTCCACATTCTCTCCCTTGCATATTTTCTCTTTTGTTGCCAGAGGGACATGTTCCTCTACTCTCATTCCTGGAGTTCCTATCTCCCTCATTCTTTTTCCTTCATTCTCCATTCCTCTTTCCCCTTCCTTTGTCACCTCTTTATCTGGTTTAATCTCTGCCAGTGCTGACTCCATCTGCCCCAAACCCCCTGCCCCCAGTGCCAAAATAATTTGGCTTATATATTCTTTGATGCTTTTGCCCACCAAACTGGGTACATTACCTGTGGCCTTGTCCATTCCTTGTTACCTGCTGTCCTCTTGGTGCCCTGGTATGTTCTCCTGTGGCTGAAAGTTTGATTGTAATAATAGTGGCTGCAGAGGAGCCCCTGTGTTCTGGGGATCCGGTCTGGCTTCCTCTGGGGGCACCACAACCTGATCCTGGGGAGGTACTGATGGTACTGGGTCAATGGGCTGCAGAGGTACTGGACTAGCCACCCTTGGAGTTATCACTACCGGTGGCTGCACCCTCATTGGGCTGTGTGGCCTCCCAGCTGGCCATTTCCCTCTGCCCCCTTTTCCCTTCTCTGCTTTCCATTTCTCCCCAGGTCTCCCTCGTTCTTCCACCTCTACCATCTGCCACATCCTATTGGCTTTGTCTGCCAACTCCACAATAGCCCTGTAAGTGTCTTGCTTTGAAGGCCTGCTCCTTTTTGGTGCCATGTTCCTTGCTCCTTGCAAAACCTGAGAAGACAACTGACAAAAAAGTTCTATTATTAAATCTCTGTTGTAATTGGCCCCTAGCATGGCCAGGCCCACCTCTTCCCTCTGCTTGCCCTCATTATTGTGTATCAGAAACCAGCCCCATTGTACACCCGCAGGCTCTTTTTTTTTTGGTGCCCCCGCCAAGGCCCCCGTTCAACCTTTTGGGCCTGTAACATTCCTTTGCAGCTTTTCTGGGCTCTCTGGCCCCTTCTTCTGTGACCCTTTGTATCCCAGGTTGTTCCACTCCTTCACACCACCTATCAGCCAGCTGCCAGTATCCCTACCCACCCCACATACCCCCTAGGGTCACAATCACTTTCTGCAGCTGACCTCTTGTTCCAGTGCCTTTTGCCTCTTTTTTGTTAAAACCTGTCCCCACTCCTTGTCTGCCCCACTACTGCGCACCCTTTCCTGTCACATGAACAACCTGGCATGTGACGTCACGCCATGTGGCCAGTCCCCCAGCCTACTTCCCCTCATCACCTCATGCCCTAGTGGGTCCTCTTTCCCCCTGTTGTAGCATAGCACTCAATCTTCAGCTTTTCCTGGTCTGCCTGCCCCACCTGAAATGGGGCCAAAATTCAAAGTTACATACCAGCTGCTTGCCTTCCAAACCCCTCTCTTCTGTGTCCCCTTCTCAGTCTCCCTGGATTCTGCCCCTGCCTGCTGATTCCCCCTTGTCTGCTGCAAGCCTTGCCAGCTTGGGGCTGCCCCCCATGATGCACCTTGTATCTCCTTGTCTGCCATTTCGAGGCCTGCTCCATATTTGCCAGTCCCTCCTTTTGTTTGGACCACATGGTCCTTCGGGTGTGTGATGCCATGTCATGACATTGCTCGGCTCTAAACCAGCCGACCAGGCCTCCGAGTGCCTGCCCTTTCCCCTTGTTTCTCCTACCTTGCAGTCCCAAAGGGCTCCCCCTACTAGAGCCCTTAATCGGCCCCACTACTCCAGCAGCCACCTACTGTTAGGCCCTGCTTGCCTCGTGGCCTCCCTGCGGCGTGTGACGTCATGCCACGTGGCCAGCCATGTCAGCCCCCCCCACTATTCTTGTGCATCAAGTCTCTCATAGCAACGCAACCTCTTCCGAGGTGAAACCACCCCCAGTCCCAGGCCTTTTCCAGGTCAACACTCAGTGCAGCAACTTTTGTCCCTTCTCATTTCAAAACATGCCTTGAAGGCTTGCTCGTATTTCCTTCGCTGACACAGCCTCTTCCTTTGCTAAGCCAGCACCGGGCAAACACTGCTGCATTCAGCACAACCCCCCCAAACCAGCGATGCACAATTCACTACCAGCTACCTTTATTCGGTGCTTCACATCCGCTCTGTAACAGCATAGCTATTGCTATAACTTGAAAATAAACAGTACAAGAAAACCATTTTCTTTCTTTTGAATTACACAGCCTTGTTACCAGCAACTATCCACTTGTTGATTGTCTTTCTATATATATTTTTTAAAGCAATTCTCACACATTCTCAAATCACATTAGCTGTTTGTTTCCTTACCTCTTTATCCTGGTACACAAACCTCCCAAATGAATCTGCCAATCCGATGTGCTGTAGTTTAGTGTAAGATCAACACTTCAGCAAAAGTGGCTGAACTACTCCTGTGTTGACCATTATGTACCTTCTTTAGCCCCTCCCCTTCCTGTTGCCCTCCTATTGTTCTGTCTGCCTGTTCCTCCCCTTCCCTGCCCCTTCCCCTTCTGACCATACCATCTCCAGGAAAAGGGATGGGGTGCACCAGGGCAACTTGGTCGGCCTCTTAAAGGGCAAACTCCATTATCTGTTTTACTCTTGCCTCATTATAAGGGGACCATGTGATATGATTATTATGTATTGCCATGCACATATCTGCTTTGGCAGTACCCATTTGGTCATTTACAGAACCTTGCACACTGTCTCCAAAAATTTATATTGCAAAGAAAATTTATCAATTAAACCTTCTCTATTACAGACCTTTGCATAATATTTACACAGTAAAGTATGCCTCAAGGAGGCAGTGTAGCACAGTGGTCTAAGGCTCTGAGCAGCAAATCTGGTGATATCCAGCAGACCAGACTTGGGTTTGAATCCCACAGCTTCCACTTGCATACTGTGTGATCCTAAGCAAGTCACTTAACCTCCTTGTGCTCCCAGGTCGCTCCTGTAAAAAAGCTTCCAGCTTACTGTGCTATACCTGGTTAAACAACTAAATAAATAAAAAAAAACAATAAAATATATCTGTTAGGAGCAGGTTTAACATACTTCCTCCTTTTGGAGTGGGAAATGTGACCGCTTCCTCCCTGTCATGTTTATCTCTTTCTTCTATAACCTGTAAGTTACTTATTTCAGTCCTTTTTAGTGTATTTTTAGGTCTTTGCTTTGTCTTAATGATATGTTTGATGCATCATCTATTATCCAATTATTTATTTTTTTAATTAATTTAGTTATTGGATTTGATTAACTGAGTAGGCTTTCTGAGAAAATCATCCCTTTTTCAAGAGTAATCTGGAATTAAGTATATACAGAGCAGGAAAAAACATACATACAGTAGTGTTACAATAGTTTCAATAAATTCTTTGCATTTCAGTTACAGAAGAGTCAGCATTCACATAAACAACTACACAACCAAGTGCATATAATATAGAGAATAATGCATGGAGAAGTGTGGTTAATGAGGATTTTATGCACATATCTGGGGTGTGATCCCCCATAAACCCCTAGGGAAAAGCTCAAGGGGTTTATATGGTCATTGCACACACCAAAGGTGTGCATAAAATCTGAGTTAACACACTTTGCTATGTTTTATTTTTTATATTAACTGGTTCTAGAAAGGTATACAAGAAATAATGAGGGATGCAGAAATGTGGAACTGTAATATTTATTAAACACTGAACACGAACTGCATGCAACAATTGAAGGGAATGAGTAGGTAAATGTAAGGAACTGTTGTCATTTAACTTTTGCAAAACATTTAATAAAATTTTCAGCATTCAGCAGTTCAGGATTTCTAGCAGTTTATAGTAGCTCTGCCTCCCAGCACATTTCTCCATTAAATTGAAACTAGTCCTAGAGAATAGAGCTGCTAAGAAAAAAACTTTTCTAAAGCAAAACAAGGAGTTCATAGAAAGAAACTTGTTTGTTTTTCCCTTGTAGGCACAAATCTGTGAAGTGCAGGGTTTCTTCAGATTTAGTCTGTTGCATTTTTTACTGATTTTGTGTCAGACTTTCACTTGAAAACTGTGTCCAGCTTTCATTTAACCGAATTACCAAGAAGCCTGTCATTCGTGCTGGTGTTTTTTCTGAGGGAGTACTAGCAGATAGCCATGCGAGGACAGACTGTTGTATAGCTGCTCGGGTGCAGTTAAAGCTATTTTTTTTAATTATTATTGTTTTCTCCACTGCTGCAGACCCAGCAGGGGCTATGATCCCTCCCTTGGAGGGGTACAGCCTCTGGCACTTTTTCGGCCATCATGGGTCCTACAGGGTCCTGGAATTTTCCATTTTTCTCCGACACCTACATCTGTGCAATGGGTGGGCAGGCCGTTTCCACCTCCATGGAGGCAGCCAATTGCCTAGATGTGGGTCAGTCTCTTGCCTGGCTGCATGCATGTGCTGACCCCCAGCCACAGCTAGGTGTCAGCTGACAGTGCACAATGCAAATCCCCAACCCCAAGAAAGGACAGCAGTCCTCTGGATGCTCAACCTTTCCTCTCCCGGCTGACTCTCATGTGACCCAATTCTGTTCCTGAACCCTGGTTGCCGGTGTGGCATGAGGTAAGGCATCCAGTGCCTCAACCCTCAGTACCACTGGGCTGGCTCAGTTAAAGCTATTTTTAGAAAGGTGGTTTACAGAACTCTGTTATTCACAAGTATGAATAATGGAGTTTGTGAAGTTGTGCCAGCAACTGATTATTGGCACTAACCTGTAAATATACACAGATTTCAGATGATCAAAAACATGTGAAGGTGACAGTCCAAGCAACTGTCAACAGTGACAGTTACAATGTCTACGAGGAAAAGACTGCCCTTAGAGTAGACTTTTAAATGCCAACAGTGCAGGACTCTCCTGAATATGGAGTGGGAATTCATCCCATAGATTTGGGGCTTTCAATACAAATGATAGCTCACCAATAACTGCCAAAGTCCTGAGAATAGTAAGAAGCAGCTAGAAGGATGGATGAACAAGCCTTCTCTGTGCCCTAGGTTCCAATACCTCCTTGAGCTTTGGGGAGTAAGCACTTATGATCTTGTAGATCAAACAGAGCAAAGGATAACTGAGTCTCTCTTCTAGGAGTAGCCAGCATACACTAGGGTGTTGAAACAATAGTGGTGTTCTCCAGAGGTGACTGGATACTCCAGAATCTGTTCTGTTGTGCAGAAGTCTGAATCTGCAAAATTTCATTTCTGACTATGATCCTATTCTGACTCTGATTCAAGAATTGGACTGGAACTGGAAATGGAATCAGAAGTTCTGATTCTGAAATTCATCTTCATTTCATATTAACATAGTTCCAAGCTCACAACCCTAACATTTACAGAAGCCCTCCCCTTACCCTTATCTGTCTGCAGTATGCTTTCCTGGAGGTTCAGGCATCCATAGGAGAAGTGGCATTTCAGTCTTGGTGTAGAATGTAGTGGCACTGATGGAAATTTGCCAGAAGCATGAGACAAGCAACTAGCTTAATAACCATGAAGAGTCCCAAGTCAACAACTTCTATTTGGATTTCATAGTCATTGCAATTCCACCATGTACTCCTGTTTCCTTTTAGTGCCCTATTGATACATAAGAAAATGATAGTCACTGAAAAAAACAAACAAAAAACACCCCTCAGTCCTCTTAAGTTCCTGGACAGGGTCCTATTTATGTCCAGTTTGCAGAACTATTTGTATTAGTCCACAGAGGTCCAGATTCATTCAGGTGAACTACTCAAGTGCCTGCTGCTGGGGTGTCAGACTGCCAAACTGCCCCCGTATTCCTATTATTGAACCTGACCTAAGTTGTTCAGAGTCTGCCTCATAACTGGAGACTGTACCGAAATTCCGCTCTAAGTGCATGTATTGTCTGACCAGTATGATCTCAACCAGATGTCAGGGATGAGGATGACATCTAGTGAATTGTAAAATTGTAAGTCAAGTTAGAAACCATTTCCTTTCAAAATAGATTAGTTTTAAGCCCACCATTGCCATCTTTGCAGATACTAAGAGCTAAGAAACTAACACAATTCAAATCTGCCTTGACAGTAAGGCTCAGATACTCATTTGTAGTTTCTAAATATGATAACAATTCTGACAATTCTATCCTGCTGCCCCTCCAAACAAGTATAATATCATCAATGCATCTTTTCTATATGATGATCTTATTAAAATATGGGTTGTTATTTGCGGCCAGAATATGTTCATCTTCCCCTATTACTTGATATACATTTGCATAATTAAGTACTAATGTGGCCCAGCATTGCGGTTCTACTGACCTGATGATGCATCTTATTTATAAATATAAAAACATTGTTAGTCAATACTCTTTCAAAGTTAGCATAAATTCCACAAAACCAGAAATGAATGCAGTCTTGGTATATAATGTTTCTCTTAAAGCTTCGAAGGCACATATATGCAGTGTGTTAGTGCATAATAATTGCATAGACATTGTAACCAAAATATGATCTCTATCCACATGTATGTTTTCAGCATTGTTAGTATGCATGTTATGTTACGTGCATACTGTATCTCTGAGAAGATTGCACAATGCATTTTATATGAAAGTCGACAAATTGAGCAAAGGGCTCTGTTAAGGAGCTGGGTCTTGCCATGATTTGATGGGTTGGAAGATTTACCAAATATTTATGAATTTTTAGCAACCCATAGATCGTGGCACATATGGGATGTGCAACTGTCAGAAAGTCAGAAACGTCTTCTGTAATGATCTTATTTGTGAGCACTTCATAAAAATGCTATCAATTTCTCTTTTAAAATTTATTGTAGTATCTTACATAAAAACATAGAAACATAGCCTTTGATGGCAGATAAGGACCACTTGGCCCTCCCAGTCTGCCCATTTCCCTACCTACTGGATAAGTTGTAGATTCTAGTTAACCAACAGCCTACTTCCTGCCACCCCCCACTACAATTGCCTTGTGTCTGTCCCATGCATGTTTGAATTCCCCCACTGTTTTAGCCCCAACAACCTCCCCAGGAAGGCAGTTCCAGCATTCACCACTCTCCATGAAAAAGATTTCCTACATTACCGCTAGGCCGTCCCCCTCTATCTTTAAATTGTGTCTCCTTGTTCTTACACATCTCTTTTCTGAAAGATGCTACTCTCCTGGACTTTGTTGATTCCCTTGAGGTACTTGAACATTTCTATCATGTCCCCCCGTCCCTCCTTTCATCAAGGGTGTACATATTAAGCTCTCTCAGTCTCTCTTCATATGATTTCTGAAGCAGACCCTGCACCATTTTAGTTGCCCTCCTCTGGACTGCTTCCATCCTGTCTATGTTCTGGCATAGATGAGGTCTCCAAAACTGTACACAGTACTCCAGATGGGGTCTCACCAACTGTCTGTACAGAGGGATAACCACTTCCCTTTTTCTACTTGTGATGCCCCTTCCTATACATCCCAGTATCCCCCTGGCTCTCCTTACTGACTTCTCACATTGCTTGCCCACCTTTAGATCATCTGATATGACTACCCCAAGTCCCGTTCCATTTTTGTTGTTGTTAGTACCTCCCCTGCTATTGTGCTCTTCTCCTGGGTTTTTGTTTCCCAGGTGCATTACTTTGCACTTCTTTGCATTGAATCTAAGTTGCCATATGTCTGACCATTCCTCCAACCTTGCCAAGTCCCTTCTCATCCTATCTACACCCCTTGTGTATCAACTCTGTTACAGATCTATGTATCATCTGCAAAGAGGCACACCTTTCCCTCCAGACCCTCTGCAATGTCACCTATAAAGATGTTAAAGAGGACTGGACCCAGTACTGAGCCCTGAGGTACTCCACTAGTGACCCCCCTTTCTTTGGAATGTGTTCCACTCACTATTACCTTCTGTGTCCTGTTGTGCAGCCAGTTTGCAACCCAGGCTACCACCCTGGAACCCACTCCCAGGCTGGCTAACTTGATTATTAATCTTTTGTGCGGGACTATGTCAAATGCCTTGCTAAAGTCTAGGTAGGCCATATCCACAGCCCCTCCCTGGTCTATTACTTTGGTCACTCAGTCAAAGAAATCTATTAGATTCATCTGACATGAACTTCCTGCTGTAAATCCATGTTGCTTTGGGTCCTGTGCCAGGCTGGACTCTAGGTACTCAACAATTCTTTCTTTCAGAAGTGATTCCATCATTTTCCCTACCACTGAGGTCAAACTTACAGGTCTCTAGTTTCCTGCTTCTTCCTTTCTCCCACTTTTGTGAAGGGGAATCACATCTGCCCTCCTCCAGTCCTCAGGTACCACCCCATCCTCCCATGATTTGTTAAAAAGTGTGGTCAGCGGTGTCACTAGGTCCTCCCTTAGTTCTTTTAGGATTCTGGGGTGAATCCCATCAGGCCCCATTGCTTTGTCCACCTTGAGTTTTAGGAGTTCTTTTAGGACTCTTTCTTCTGTAAATGGACTGGTGTCAACCCCTACTCAGAGTGCTTCTATTGTCTGGTTTAGGTAACTCCTCCTCATCTTCTTTTGTGAATACTGAGCAAAAGTATTCATTCAGCATCTCTGCCTTTTCACTGTCTCCCTCTGCCCACCTCCCCTCTCCCTTATTAATCTTCACTATTCCTCCCTTAACCTTTCTATGCTCCCTAATGTACCTATAAAAGGTTTTATCCCCCTTCTTAACTGACTTGGCTATTTTTTCCTCAGTTTGGGCTTTTGCTATTCTGACTGCCTTCCCCACTTCTTTCTGCTTTAATTGATACAGTTCCCTGTCATGCTCCTTCTGTGATGCCTTATACTTTTTGAATGCAGACTTTTTCTCCTTAACCTTCCCTGCCACCTCTTTTGAGAACCACAGTGACCAAGAACTCAATGGAACTGAACATTAGATAGGTGTGATAAAATTTTGGCTTCATACCTAAAGAGCTGATATACTGCCTGGAAATAATAATAATTTTCAGATGCAGTAAGCCATCAATTCTTATATCTGAGGTATGTGTCCTTTCTGTTTGCTAAATCCAAGATTTTCCACCTGGCAGTACTGGGCTTATGTATGGATCAGCATTCTGTGTGGAGGCTAAAAAAAGTCATTTCTGTTCCTCCTACCATATCTTCAGAAAAGTAACCACACACACTGAGATACCACAACCCTTGAAGCCTGGGCAGTGACTTTCACAAGTTACCAATCAAAATGCAGGAAATTGTGACATCACTAGTAACTAAGAAGGGTCAATCTCTGGTGTTTCATGTGGCAGTGAGACATGGTTCTCCTTGGTTACTAGTGATGTCACAGTCAGTATGGTCTCAGTGTTTATGATGTAGTGAGAGGAACATAACTGACTTTTTTTAGCCTTCAAGCAGAGTGCTGCTCTAGATATCACTCTAGTAGTGCCAGGTGGCAAGTCATCTAATTCACAATAGAAAACACAACATACTTCATATATAAGATGGTATGGCTGACTATATCTGAAAGTTACTATTAATTCCAGACAGTACACTAGCCCTTTAACTCTGTCCTGGACAACAGTAGCCTCACCTTCATTGGCCAACTTGATGCCCACAGTATTTACATAGAAACATAGACTTTGATGGCAGATAAGGACCGCTTGGCCCACCTAATCTGCCCATTTCCCTACCTACAGGATAAGCTGCAGACCCTACTTAACCAACAGCCTATTTCTTCCTACCACCACAAGAATTGCCTTATGTCTGTCCCATGTATTCTTGAATTCTCCTACAGTTTTAGACCCCACAACATCCTCAGGAAGGTTGTTCCATGTGTCCACCACCATCTCTGTGAAAAAATACTTCCTCACATTGCCCCTGAGTCATCCCCCCATTATCTTCAACTTGTGTCCCCTTGTTCTTGCACATCTCTTTTTCTGAAAGATGCTACCCTCTTGGACTTTGTTGATTCCACTGAGGTACTTAAAAGTTTCTATCATGGCCCTCCTCTCCCTCCTTTCCTCAAGGGTGTACATATTAAGCTCCTTTAGTCTCTCCTCATATGGCTTCTGTTGCAGACCCTGCACCATTTTAGTTGCCCTCCTCTGGACTGCCTCCATCCTGTCTATGTCCTTGTGGAGATGGGGTCTCCAGAACTGCTGCACAACTCCAGATGGGGTCTCACCAACTTTCTGTACAGAGGGATAACAACTTCCAGTTTTCTGCTGGTGATACCTCTCTCTATACATCCCAGTATCCCCCAGCCCTCCCTACTGCCTTCTCACATTGCTTGCTAATCATAAGATCATCTGATATAATTACCCCAGGTTCCTTTCCATTTTTGTTGTTGTTACTACCTCCCCACCCTCCACTGTGTAATCTTCCTTTGGGTTTTTGTTTCCCAGGTGCATTATTTTGCACTTCTTTGCATTGAATCCAAGCTGCCACACTTCTGACCATTCCTACAACCTTGCCAAGTCCCTTCTCATCCTTTCCACGCCTCCTTGTGTATCAACCCTGTTGCAGATCTTTGTGTCATCTGCAAAGAGGCATCCTTTTCTTTCCAGCCCCTCTGCAATGTCACTTATAAAGACATTAAAAAGAACTGGACCCAGCACTGAACCCTGCAGTACCCCACCAGTAACCACTCTTTCTTCAGAGTAGACTCAATTTACAATTACCTTCTGTGTCCTGTTGTCCAGTCAATGTTTTACCCAGGCTACCATGCTGGGATCCACTCACAGGCTGGTTAATTTGATTATTAATCTTTTGTGTGGGACTGTATCAAATGCCTTCCTAAAGTCTAGGTAGGCCATGTCCACAGCCCCTCCCTGGTCTACTACTTTGATCACCCAGTCAAAGAAATCAATTAGATTCATCTGACATGACCTTCCCACTGTGAACCCATGCTGCCTTGGGTCCTGTGCCCCACTGTCCTGTAGGTACTCAACAATTCTTTCCTTCAGAAGTGATTCCATCACTTTTCCTACCACAGAGATCAAACTGACAGGTCTGTAGATTCCTGCCTCTGTCTTGCTTCTACGTTTGTGAAGGAGAATCACATCCACCTTCCTCCAGTCCTCAGGTACCACACAATCCTCCCATGATTTGTTAAAAAGGGTAGTCAGTGGTGTCTCTAGTTCTACCCTTAATTCTTTAAGAATTCTGGGGTGAATTCCATCAGGCCCCATTGCTTTGTCCACCTTCAGTTTTAGGAGTTCTTTCAGAACCCTTTCTTTTGTGAAAGGACTGGGATCAACCCCCCCATCCAGAGTGCTTCTGTTACTTGGATTAGGCACCTCCCCTCCTCCTCTTTTGTGAATACTGAGCAGAAGTATTCATTCAGTATCTTTGCTTTTTCACTGTCTCTCTACGCCCACCCACTGTCCATTCTATTCAGCTTCATTATCCCTCCCTCTGTCTTTCTACGCTCCCTGATGTACCTATAAAAGGTTTTATCCCCCTTCTTAACCGAGTTAGCTATCTTTTCCTCAGTTTGGGCATTTGCTATTCTGATTTCCCTCCCTGCTTACTTCTGCCTTAACTGGTACAGTTTTCTGTCCTGCTTCTTCTGTGTTTCCTTATACTTCCTAAATGCTATCTTTTTCTCTCTATCCTTCCCCACCACTGATTTTGAGAACCATAGTAGCTTTTTCTTTTGTTTTGATTTGTTTATTTGCTTCACACAAAGGCTTGTTGCCTCTTTGATGGCAGTTTTGATGTTTTCCCATTGTTGCTCCATCCTCCTTCTAGCCTGTTTGCTAGTGCTTTTCTAAGGCACTCTCCTATCTTGTCAAAGTCATCCCTTCTGAAGTCCAGTACCCTTACTTCTATATGGCTTGACTGTGTAGCTGAGTTTATCATGAACCACACTGTTTGGTGGTCACTTGTTCCCAGATGGCTACCCACTTCTAGATCTGAGATCCTCTCACTGTACCCATTTGAGAGTACAAGGTCTAAGATTGCTCCCTCATGAGTGGGTTCCAAAACTAGCTGTCTGATGCATGTCACCTGTAGGGCATTAAGAATGGCCCTGCTCTTGGATGTGGCTGCAGCAAAGGTGCTCCACTTAACATCTGGCATGTTCAGGTCCCCCATCAATAGTACCTCCCCTTTTTCTGCTATCCCAATGATGCCTTCTATCATATCCTTGTCCATTCCTTCCCCCTGACATGGGGGATCTGTATACAACCCCTCTACAGATTGTGGTGTCATTTCCAGTCTCTAAGGTGACCCATAGTGATTCCTTTCCTCCCTGTTTACTCTTTTGTTCCATTGCTTTTATCTATTCCCTTTCATAGACAGCTACTCCTCCCCCTCTTCTACCATCATTGTCTCTCATGTAGGTTGTGTACCCTGGTATGTTAACATCACAGTCATGGTACTCTGTGTACCATGTTTCTGTGACTGCTACGATATCCAGGCATCCCTTTTCCATCATGGCCACCAGTTCAGGCAGCTTGTTGCCCAGACTATGGGCATTGGTACTTATTACCCTCCATTTCTTGATGGCCTTACCCCTTTTCACCCCATCCCTGTCCTTATTGCCTTTGTCATTTTCTCCATTTACCCCTGCTCTTTCTTATGCTGCTGTTATTTTAATGGTCTTTCTTCTATCATATGTGGAGTTAAAGAATCTAGGTTTTGGAAATTATTTTGCAAGATTTTGGATGTCAAACTCACAAGCCTTTTGAAAGATGGCAATAGCATTGTTCTG
Organism: Neoceratodus forsteri; assembly: GCA_016271365.2. Lineage (NCBI taxonomy): Eukaryota > Metazoa > Chordata > Ceratodontiformes > Ceratodontidae > Neoceratodus > Neoceratodus forsteri. The sequence goes on along the minus strand of CM057454.1, from coordinate 955,882,079 downwards.
CAGTGGTAAAAAGTCAGACTTTTAAAAATCTTATTCACAACCCCATGTACACTTCCATCATTCACATTCAATGTTGAATGGTCCTAGGAAAGATCTACACACTTAGGAAACTCCAATATTTCTGTCTTCTTTGTTACCAATTCTGTTTGCTCTTTCTCTGGAAAATGATTTCTAAGTACACTTTTTGAGTATATTGAACGAGATCAACCACCGGTAGTTTAAGTTAATGGTTATAACAATATTGTTCTTGGTTATTTTTTATTCTTATTAATTAAGTAGTTGCATTCTTAAAACAACTGTTTTATAATATATGTGACAGGTTCTAGGCAATTAAGTTATTGTCTTCTCTTATGCATATTATTATTTCTTGGCTAAAGATGATTTTTTGGTAACACATCTCAAGCATTTGGAACACTTGAAAATCTGAATACTGCCAAGTGTGATAAGCACTGAAAAGTACTGGATCTTGGAAGAATAATTTCCCAGAGGTTACAACTCTGTACACTCCTTCATTGAAACAGTCCTGGTGTAGTATATGGCTGTCTTCTTTGTTGTTCGAGAATTGAAGTAAAGAATTTTATATACTTTATTCCTCTCAAAATAGAACTGGAAAGTTTTTAAAGCACTCACAGTGCAACTATTTATTCAACATAAACACCTAAGAACATTAAGATATTTGTTTTGATTTCTCCTTTCACTATTAGATTATAGCTTTTTACTGAAATATCGCTAAACTGAAAGAGCAATAATTTATTGATTTAATAGGGTACCAGTGCAATAACACTAAAGAGTAATAGTTGTAAAGTGCAATAAATTCCAATTGATGTAGCAGATTATAAGGATTTTTCTCCATTAATCCCAACATTGGTTTCTTTTAGATGAACATATTAATATGGACTTCATCTTGTGGTAAATCTTTTACTTTTTACTAATTACTATTTATATACTTACCTATTTTTTATATGTATGCAATACTATTTAAACTATTTATAGTTCTGTATATATACTTGTGTATAATTGTTTAAAATAGCAAGGTTTAAAAATAATCTCAAAGCATAGTATTAATAAAACTAGGCAGTGATCAATATAAGAACAAGAAGTAAAAAATGGACAGTGAGGCTTCTAAACAGAATTCTAAATTAAGTAAAGAAGAAGCTGAGAAGGAAGTGAGTATTAGGCAGTATGTAAAAAAAAAACCTTAAAAGTGAGCCAAATCAAAGCCATAAAAGAAATGACTCCAAAAATATACCAGCAAAATAAAAAAGAGAAAACAGTGAAGGCAGCAACTATAAAGGGATTGATCCTGGTCAGCTGCTAACTGTTGACCATTTAAAATGTAATAAAAAGAAAAATGCAGAGGTGGTTCAAGAAGTCATCACTTTAATATCTACCACTGTACTTGGTACAAAAAAAAATTGCAAATCTCATTATCAAACAACTGAACTCCTGAATTCAACAAAGTCCCAGAATAATTCAGATCAGAATCTTAATAAGATCTCATTGGAAGGATCCCCATTAAGATTTGAAAGCCAGCTAGGAAGCAATAGTATAGAATCAGTTTGGGGGGATTCCAAAACACATACTGATCAAAAATCTTTGCAGGACAGTTATCAGAATTTACCCATTTCAACAGTAGAAAGGCATACATTTCAGGTGAGTCTGGGCACTAATGGAATACATCCCCAACAAACTAAAACTGACATCTCAGAAATAATGCAGGTTCTTCAGGAAACAGTTATGTGATTAAAAAAGATTGCTGATGAAACAAAAATCTATGAAAGTGAAAATAAAACTGAGAGACAGATCACGTGCATGCCTTCCTTAGATAAAGACATGATAGAGGTATTAAAAACCCACATGTGGCAAGCCTATTTATTTTAGAGCAAACAGTATTATGAAATGAAAATGAAATAACATCCTTAAGAGGGGATGTTGCAATTAATGGAGCATGACTACAGGAATTATTAGATTTCCAGAGGAGAAACAAAAATGGCAAAAAGAACCCTGAGTCTCCATAATACCTGATATAATATATCAAGTTAGCAATAATAGTGAAGTACAGAGGCTGCACTTTACAACTATAGATATACGTGATGTTGTAATTACAAAAGAGGGGGAAAAGAAAAAGAATAGAAATAAAACAAGAAAAAATACAAACACTCTGCAAAATAGCTCAGAAATGGAACCCTTGGAGAAAATATAAGGGGAGAATGGTTCAAGGACCATGTAAAGGGAAGAAGAAAAAATTAAAAAATTAACTGGTGTAGAGGAGGTGGTAGTGGCCCCTGCCCCTCCCCCCTTACAGAAACAGCATAATATTGAAAATCTGAAATCAAGTAGCTTAGCAGAACTGGAGGCAATAATTACAGTAAGAGGGGTACAAAGAACTGAAAATGAGAACCCAGAAATATTTAAAATTCTTTGTCACATGGTCTGTATGGCTCTATTATGGCTTGAAATTGCCTTTGAAGATATAGGTGATGTGATAAGATGTGGCAATCTTACAACAAAGAATGATCTTGTGATTCAGGTCATATATGTAAGACTGAAACACAATGTCTTGTGGAATGCAACCAAATGGGTATAACATAAGAATGGACTACCCTGTACATCTGAAATCAAAATCAAAAATGGTAAATTTGGAAGTTATGACCAAGTCTAAATTGGTTACAGAACTAGTAAAATATCCTAATTTAGGAAGACTCTAGTATGAGATTTAAAAAACAAAAAAAAAAAAACTAACAATATTGCCCCCAGCATAGTGCTGTCAATCTTTGGTATTGCACATATTGGCTTTGAAACTAGAACACATTTAAAACATATGGAGCCCAATATTCAAAAGTTTGTGTGGGCACTGATAGGTCTTTGCTGGACATAACAGGGTTTGCACCAGATCCCCATATTCAAAAGGGTTTTTTGCATGGGTAAAGAGGGTTAGCACCCACACAAAACATAATGTATGCGAGTGGAAAGGGGAGGGGTGTGGCCATGAATAGTCAAGCTACCCCATATTCAGTGGCTTTACACTACGCAAAAGGGGTTAACGTGGCCCTTTTGTGTGGTGCAAACATCACCGAACAAGATCACGACTTACTCCGGGCAACCCTTGCAGCTCCCAGAGGTAATGCAGCCAAGTATCTGACTGGCCACTGGGGGAGCACACACAACCAATGTGGTTCATGGCACCCCCTCCTCCAATCACCAGCCCATAGTAACACTCAAAACCCTTCCTGGTGCTACTGCCTCACCCTCCTTCCAGATGCCAACTGGTTTAAAAAAACAAAATCTCCCTGGTGCCTAGTGGCCCCCATCCCTCCAGTAGCTAGCCCATATTAAAAAACAATCCTGCCTGATGCCTAGTGTACTCCCCTCCAACAGATGACTGGCCCATAGTACACATGGAAGCCCTCCCTGGCATCCTGTGTCTCACCCCCAGGCAATGATCCACAGTACTACCCATTGCAATTCTGTACTCCCTGGTGTTTAGCATCCCCCACCACAGCACTGAACACCCACCCCATCACCTTACCATTATCCTCAGTGATGTGGGTGCACATATGGTGACCAACAAAGCCCTCCTCACACCTTCTTCATCAGCTGCCATATGTCCAGGCATGGAGTGCACATTAAATTTATTGGACAAGGTGCGTCACCCTGTCCTATAAATAATACATGTGCTCCCTATCTGGACATATGGCAGCAAGCTGAGGAGGTTTTAGGAGGGCTGCACTGGTCACCATATTCACACCCATGGTACTGAGGATACTGGTAAGATGACTGGAGGGGTGGGAATTCAGTGCCATAGTGGGGGTTACTAGATGCCAGGAAGTACAGAATTCTGCCAAGTGGTACCATGGTTTGGTGCCCCGGGGCAATAATGGATGCCAGAGAGGGTTTTATATTTTACTGCTGGTTGGTGAAAAGAGGGAGGGGGCCCACTAGGCACCAGGGAGGTTTTTCAAGTGTACTATGGGCTGGCAATTGGAGGAAGGAGTCCATTAGGCACCAGGAAGGTTTTGTTTTTTAACATGGGCTGGTGACTGGAGTGGGGACACTAGAAGCAGGGAGGGTTCTGATTTTTACTACAGGCTGCCAATCAGAGGAAGGGGGTGCAGTTGGCACCAGGGAGGGTTTTCATGTGTACTACTGGCTGGTGATTGGAGGATAGGTGACCACTAGCACCAGGGAGGGTTTTCATGTTTACTATGGATTGGCAATCAGAGGCAGGGACCACTAGGCACCAGGGATATTTACACATGTCTGGAACTCTGCAATTGGAGGTGTGGTGCCACACTAACTTGCCTTACTGGTCATGCAAATGAGCCCAGAGTGGGCATGCAAATGGCCCTATAACATCATGCACATCAACTGGGCTCATATATATGTGTGTGTGTATACATATATATATATATATATATATATATATATAGTTAATACTAACACACTAACATACTAAAAATGCCAGCAGAGTAGGCCTCATGGTCTATTAAGTCTGATCAAGTTTTAGTACCCATGACAGGCCCCGTTTCCACCATCTTCACCCCCCCGTATCCTCCAAGAGTTCCCCATGGTAAACATTACTCAGCCTCACCTTCCCCCTATACCTGTCCCAGTCTCTCTTGAAATCCTCCACAGTAACTACTTCCACCAGTTCCTCTGGCAATGCATTCCATGGTTCCACCACCCTCTCTGTGAAATAACACATCCTTTTATACCCCCTGAGTCTCCCACCTCCAGCCTCCAACTGTACCTCCTTGAGGCCCCGCCCTCCTTCTGCTGGAAAATCTTATTAGGGCTCACCCTATTTACTTCTTTTAGACTCTTGAAAACCTCTATCATGTCACCCCCATCCTTACTCTCTTCCAATGAGTACAGGTTGAGCTCCTCAGGTCTCTTCCCATAGGACCAATCCCCCAGACCCCTTATCATTTTGGCTGCCCTCCTCTGAACCCTCTCCAGGACTGCAATGTCCTTTTTCAAATGTGGATTCCAAAATTGCACACAGTTTTCAAGATGTGGTCTGACCAGCACATTATACAGGGGAAGAATCATATCCCTGCTTCTTGAGGTTATCCCCCTGGTGATGCAACCCAGCATCTTATTTGCCCTTGGCCGCCACCTTCCTATATTACTCAGAGTTGCTCATTTTGGCATCCACCACCACCCCCAGATCATTCTTCCTGCTCAAAGCTATCAGTGTACCCCCCAAGGAAGTATACATGACCCGGATTCCTAGGCCTCAGGTGAAGAACCCTGCATTTCCCTGTGCTAAAGTTTAGTCTCCTGTTACAAACCCACCTCTCCAGGGCCTCCAGATCCCCCTGAAGGGCTTCTGTACCCTCTTCTTCATCCACCCCCCCAGTTTTAAGTCATCTGCAAAGAAACTTATTTCACTCTTGATGCCCTTTCTGATGTCAGAGACATAGACATTAAAAAGGAGTGTACCCAAGACCAATCACTGCAGGACCCCACTAATGACCCTTCTAGGAGATTAGACCTCCCCCCAATCCCCAACTAAGGGCAGCAGGTAAACTTGACAGTTTGGGGATAGTGATTATTTGCACTCAGTGAATGACAGCTGCTGTCATTCACTGTGTGTGTGTATACAATGTACAATAAGTGCTCATTCAGAGGCTGGCCATGGTGGAGAGTAGTGGATTATGCCAGTCACCAGATTGGTAATGGAATGGTGGAGCAGTGGGGTACAGCACTGCAGAGTCCACTAGACCACCAAATATGTTCGGTATTACTAAATGGGGGATTGGGGCAGAGCAGTCCCCTAGATTGCCAGGATATATCTGTTATATTACAGGCAATTGAGGATTGGGGAGGGCCACTAGACTACCAGAGAGTATTATCATTATTATAATGGGTGATCAGAACCTGGGAGTACTAGACTACCAGGGAATTTTATATTACTTTAAGTTGTGATTGGGGCTTAGGGGGGCCACTAGACTACCAAGAAATGTTATATTACTGTAAGGGCAGATAGGGATTTTGGGGGCAGTAGATTACCAGGGATGTAGTGCAAGTGTGCATTAACATGGGACTTTTGGGGTTGGGTAATTCTGTGGTCACTCTGGGGATCTGGGATCAGGGGACTGCATGTGTTCTCCACAAGGTGCCTGCGGCAGACCTTTCCCATGCATTATGTGTTTGCTGTACCAGAGATGTTGCCACAAGTGTGGGAACTTTGGCACCAGGACACCTCCTGTACCTGAATCTGGTGCAGGGTCCCTGGTCCACTGGGCTTTAGTGCAAGCTTCTGTCTGATGAGGCCTGCACCAATCTAGACCTCCTTTGTGAATCAGACCATGGGAGAACAAATTGACCTAACCTTACAAAATGAAGTGTTGGCAGATAAGATACTAAAGGCAGCATGTAAACTTGACAGTTTCGGAATTGTTCAGATTGTTAGCTTAGATCAATTATAGTGGTTGTTATCAAAAAGTTACATGTTTCCCTGGTATGCCGCTTGGTACCTTGGTGGCAACCAGGTATGATGGTTGGTACTGATGTGGCAGTGCGGTAAAAGTAATTTATTTATTTAAATTTTGTTGACCCAGTAAGCCCACTGGGCCTAGAAGTTCCTTTTTCAAGGGTGACTGGAGGGAGGGGAATACAGATGGTTAACAACTGAAATTGAACCAGATTAAACTGTTAGTGATATTTTTAGTGAATGGGAGAAATTTGGCCAGGACACTGGGGAAATTCCCCTACTCGGACAGTAGGGGGAACCTATGGCCACAGTAATGGCCAGTCCAGACTTTCAGTTGGAGAGGATGGAGGTGCAAGCATTGCAGGAGATTGGAATCTCCCAGATGGATTGTGGAATGGAAATGGAACATTGGTTGAGAATATAATAAATTCAGATGATGGAGGTATTACCCCGTTGAATTTTTCTCTACAGAGGATATTACTGTTACTTCTAATAATGAGGAAATTATTAAAGATAATGGAGGTTCAACTGAAGATGCTGAGCAAGTACTGCACCTGATATGACAAAAAGAAGAACAGAGATATGCTCAGGAGAAAAGTAAATTGCAAACCCGACTGGTGGAGTTGCAGTGTTCAGCTTTAACTGTCAGTTCGGTGGAGATACCTGTCAGTGAATCTTATGACACAGCAGGATCAAAGGCCCAGCTTGGGCCAGGTGGGTCTGTAACTGATTGTACTATTCCTTCAGTGGTGAAAAGGGGAGAGTCAGCTGGCTGGCAGTCTAAATGCAAAGAGTCTAAGCATGTGCCTACAGCCGAACCCCTTAGTGCTAAGTGACAATGCAAATGTGAAAATGGTTAATACAAACGGTATGAATGCTCCGATATCCACTTCAGTATGTGATGAACACACAACTAAAGTCCTTGCTGCCACTCACCAGATCCAAATAAATAATAAACCTCTCTCGAAAACTTCTGGCTTTGTGGCCTCTCCAGATGTCTCGGTGGCTGTCAGTTTTCAGACTAACAATTTAGAATCCTAAGCAACGGCTACACAGTTTTCATTTACAAATTTGAATAACACTAAAACTGGCCAAAAAGGTACAAAGAGGGATAAAAGACTTGCTCAGACCTTAGCAAATAGACATTTAAATGTTGATACCTTAAGGGAAGAACTGGTAATAACACAAAAATCAGCTGAGTAGCTAAATTCAACATGGACTCCGGGTAAAGCCCTGTCTCAATCAGGCTGGAAGCAAAACCCTGCTGGGACTTGGGTCCCGGATCCAGAATCGGACATTCAAATCCCTTTTACTTCCTCTTCCTCTACATGGGCTCCAGGGCAGGACCCGAACCATCAATTAATAGATATAAATAATAAAAATGCACCTTGCCCAATATCTGCAGCCACACCAGTTTTACATAACAGTGAAAATGAGGTCCCTCTTCTGGTGGTGGGAGCTGAACCCATGAATCCCAATTGACAAAGCGAAAATAATTCCAATGTTGATTCAGCAATTGAAAATGAACAGAACCAGGTTCTGCCCATGCAAAAACAACCATTATTATAAGAACTGTTTGCCAATATGAAAAAAGAAGCTGCTCCTAGGAGAAACATGGTGCAAATCTACTATAAAGGCAGTATGGAGGACAGGCCAGATAGACATTTTGTCAGGAAAGTTTTGCTTAAAGATTCCTTAAGGTTTTCCCCTCATGAGGTGTTTGCCTTCGTTAACATCTTGGGAGAGGATAACTTAGACGTCAGTTTTCGTTCAGCCCATTTTTTAGATCTTTTTTGGGAACGTTGTGCTCAGGTTAAATATTGTCCAGTTTGGTCCCCTTTTGTAGTTATACCACTTCCAAAGCCTCTGGTTAAATTTATAACAGTGATGTTTTGAAATGAAGGAGTTCATGTTGCTGATATTTCTTATTGGTTGTCACAGAGATGTGAACTATTGGGAGACCCAAAAGCAATTTTGGATACTGAGTTATTTTGGACCAGGGGTGGAGATATAAAGTGAAATTACAAAGTATGGAGTCTGGCATTACACACATCCCTAACCCATTTATGGTGGGTAGAGACAGGGGTGTGTGCTTTTATGCTGGGCAGCCCTGATCTTGTTACAAGTGTGGTTCTCATACCCACATATCTAGTTCACGTGACAAGCCAAGATGTGGAAATTGTGGGGAGCTGGGACACATTTCTTTTCAATGTGCATCCCACACTAAATGTGACCTTTGTGATGATGTGGGGCATGCCTTTAAGGACTGCCCATAGGCTGCTTAAAATGCTGCTTGTAATGTTAGTCCTGATCTATTTATTCGTCAGGCACAAGATATGGCAGATATACCAGACAATCCCCATCAAGTTAAAACTAATATTGAACCCCATCCCTCTACTGAGGTTATTGATTTATGGGATCATCAGGAGGGTAAGGATAGGAAAGGTATCCACACTAAAGAGAAGGAATTACCCCCCCCCAAGTTTTGGATCATCCTGAGGCCTTACAACAGGAGATCCTAAATCCAGTATGTTACAGTGACCCTGCACAGGAAAATGTACCCTTAGCTGTATCTCCACTTCAGAGATGTAGGTCTTCTAGAAATTTACAGTCGGTCACTATTCCCCCTACCTCTCCATCTGAGAATGTTAATTCGAGCAACCCCTTTGCAGTTTTGGAACCAGAATGGGGGGATTCAGATATGGATCAGGAGGAAGGGAATAGCAATTCTAGAGATGATGATATGGAAACACAAAAAATGGGATTTGCAGGATATAAAGGAAAAAACAAAAAAGAAGGAAAAAAAGTTGATTATAGTAGGAAGGTCTATAATCACTAGTGCTGGCTAACTTAAAAATTGGTTCACTAAATGTGCATAATCTATTGAGCACAGGGAATGACAGATTGTGTTTGATTTCATTTATAGACTACAATTAGAAATGTGCTTTTTGCAGGAAACTTGGCCTTTTTCTAATAATAACATCAGAAGCTTTCAGGGAGAATGGGTTTGGGGACCTTCTTATTGGTCCTTCAGACAAGATGTTGTGGATGGTGTGGGTATATTATTTAACTCTTTTTAATTCCAGTTAAATTGGTGGATATTCTACCTGGAAGAGCACTGTTATTAGATGGTATTTGGAACTCCAAGACTTATAGGTTAATTAATATTTATGGCTCACAGCTGAAAGCAGGGAGAGTGACGCTGCTTAATACCTTACAACCTTATCTTATGACCACTTATAAGCTAATTCTGTGTGGTGATTTCAATTGTGAGATACCCTCCTATTCAAAAAACTAGAAACCAAATGCAAAAATTTACTGTGATGCCAGTGCATTATTAGAATTAATCTAATTAGCTGATCTGATTGACTGTAATCAATTTTAAAAAAGTAAATAGTATTACTACCATTGATCATGTTTTGTTTCCAAAAATTTACCTACAGTTGAAATGGAAACATGTCCAGTTGAATTCATAGATCATGTATTATTAATAGTAAATCTATTTGATGTTTCTGTAAATACATCCTTCTCTAATAGATGGAAACTGAATGCAAAAGCTTTGGATGAACCTTGGGTCCAACAAGGAATAAGAGCCATTATTAGAGCTGGATGTTCTGTACATTTTCTATATTCAGATATAGGACAGTGGTGGTAGGATATAAAAAAGATTTTCAAAATTGGCAAAAAAAATATGGCAATTTCAAAGAGAATAGCAAGTTTTTAAAATATCTCTCATTACGCCAACAGTTATATAAATTATTCACTTGGTCGAATACTTCTCGGTTCAACTACTCAGAACAAATAAAGCAGATAACATTACAAATGTTTTCCTATCAATATGATCAGACAAGCACTTTGAAAGTGCTGTTTCTCAAAATGGGATAAAAAATCCCCAGTTGGGGATCCTTATAAAGCATGTAGAGCTATTAGGGATAATACAGGGATAGATTTGCTATATGACCCTCAGTGGGTGCTGCAGAGTTCAGAAAATGATTTATTTTTAATTATTAAAAACCATTGGGCAACTCTTTCACCTGAGGGTGGTCCTACAGTTCAGGACACTGATGCTTATTTAGGGCAAATTCAAGCCCCTTCTATTCCTTCTGTATTATTAAAAAATGAAACTAGCATTACTTCTCATGAAATTAGATCGGCCATTCAAAAAATTATACCAGGAAAATCTCCTGGGTTGGATGGGTTGCCCATAGAATTCTATAAAACTTTTTTAGATGAATTATCAGAATGTTTGGAGTTAGTATTTGGTTATTTTTTTTTTCAAAACAATACAATCCCCTCTTCCTTTTTAGATGGACTACTGATGTATATTTATAAATCTGGAGATAGGCAGAGGATCTCCAACTGGAGACCCATAACTATTCTTAATTCAGACTATAACATTTTAACACATATATTAAATAATAGGTTAAGACAAATTGCTGAACACGTTATTTCTCCAGTTCAGTATTGTAATTTACCTTCCCGAAAAATACAATCAGCACTAATGGTAGTTAGGGATGTAATTGAAAATCTATCACTGTCTGGTCAATATGGCATGATCATAATGATAGATCAGGAAAAAACATTTGACCAATATTTCATACATATTTATTTTCTGTTTTACAGCATTATGGGATTCTGGACTATTTAATCAAGTATATCAAATTAATTTATTTTTTGACAATAGTATACCCAATTATTCGAAGAACAGTGAATTTAGGGTTTAAGACCCAATTAGGGGTGCGACAGGGTTGTCCCCTGAGTCCTCTGCTTTATGTGTTTTCCTTAGACCCTTTTTTGAGATCATTAACAGATAACCCAAAATGGAGAGGGATACTGGGCACTGGCATCCAGTCAGCTATTAATGCTCAAACCTATGTTGATGATTTAAGTCTTTTTTTTCAGATGTCTCTCAATTCGAATATTTTTTAAAAATCATGTCTGATTTTACCAAAATGTCCAATTCAAAAATGAACTTGACAAAAAGTCATGGTTTATATATAGGAGTGGGATACCCAGACTCTCAGAATTTAGAAGGCCTTCATATAACTTCTGAATCTATTAAAATCCTGGGTATTACTTTTGGACCCCAAAATATGGCCTCTTTTAATTGGGATCAATCTTTGCAAAAAATAGAACTTAAAGCCCACAAATGGAAATCATGGAGTATGTCAAAAATAAAACGCATTCAAATGATAACAAAATTCTTAATCCCAGTATTACTTTATGTTGCAATGTTGTATCCACCACCAAAGTCGATAGAAACTAGACTCAATAGTATTTTTTTTCAAATGTTATAGGGAAATCATTTGAACCCAATCTGTAGGTGTTTTACATGTCTCCCAGCTACTAAAGGTGGTTTAGGTATGATAGATCCTATCATTTTTTTCACACCTTATTTATTTCTCAGACTGTCAGATGTGGGCTTTGTCCCATGACCACGACACATAGGGTTTGGTGTAGGCTAAATTTAGATCGGTATTTTAGGGCATGGGGGATTATTCCCCCACGTTTAGGAATTTTTTTACGTGTACCAGATTTTTTTTGAATCAGCAGCTACTAAATTATATAAATGGAAACTCACAAAACTAAATATTTTGTCTCAGTCTGGCCGAAAGCTCTGTCAGATAGTGCTAGATGAAACATACCCTAATGAATCTAGTTTTAAACTTACACTCCAGAAAATAATAAATATGTTATAGCTCAACTAGTTAATACCAGAATCCTCCCCCCCAGATGTGGGAACATCTTTGACTTTCTTTTTACGGTAGAACACAGGTGAGGGGGAATGCTAAGCATAAGGCCATAGAAGAAAGAAACTGTCCTTATCCGGACTGTATTAATTTAGAAGAAACCATGGAGCACTATTTATCTGTTCCTACTCAAGAGCTCTATGGGGTTACTTAGCCACTTAATGTACTATGTCTTGGCTTAAAATAATGTCATATGAAATTTGTATCTTAGGCCAATATGCCTCGTTAGGCTCTAGGATTCATCATGAAACTCTTGCCATATTTTTGTGTTGTTTAAAATTTTATTTGTGGCAAGCAAGATGCAGCTGAGTATAACACCAAAAACGAATGTCCTATGAGACCATACAGGCTTTGATAAGTGAGGCTATGTGGCATGTTTATGAGAAATATATAACACATTCAACACCTCAGCAAGTTCAAATATGGTGGAAAGGATTTTCATTTTTCGTTAAATATAAGTAATGTGACTATTTATTTATATGAGGGGTTGGGTAAGAAAGAAAAAAAATGAGGTGTGAGGGAGAGGGACAAAGGGACATGGTTAGAATCAGTAAGAAATTATTAGTTTTTTTTCTTTTATATCTCTGTCTGGAGTTTTCTTTTGTTTCTAAGTTTGTATTTTTTTGTATATCTACTTCACAATGTTCTTTTCATAATGTTATTTTCACAATGTTCTTTTCAATAAAACTACCCCTACGCCCCTTCGATAAGTGCCATGGGATCTTTAGCATCCACCTGAACTACCACCAATCCAGGAAGATGGGACTTTGGTTTAATGTCTCATCCGAAAGATAGCATCTCAGAAGTGCAGCACCTCCCCTCATGCTGCACCACAGTGTCAGCACTGGGATATTAACCCAAGTACCAGATGTGGGAACTGAGCCCACAGCCCTCTGATATCCCAGCTTCAGAGTGCTACCAACTGAGCCACTGACAGTTTAATTGCGGCATGTCAAAATATACTTAAAGCAATCCCTAAGATCCTTGCTAGATGCCAATAATTACTCAATCCAGAGTGATTGCTGTCCAGGAGTGTGATTAGACTGTAGTTTTCAATTAATGTAGTTCTTGACCAGCAGGTGACATTGTATTTAAAAAAAAAGCTCTTTCCCTCGGTTCATCACTCAGCTCTGATGTTGCCCCAACCATTTAAATAATAATGAAAAAAAAAAAACACTCTCCATGGTTGTCTAGCTGTCCTCCCTCCCTGCTCTCTGGAGTGCCCCAACTGTGTAATTAATTTAAAACACATTTTCCCAGGTAGTCCAGTGGATCCCCCTCCCTAATGTGGCCCCAACCATGTAAATAATAATACCAAAAAACAGTCTCCCTGGTTGTCTAGTGGTCCATCCTCCCCATTCCCCAGTCATGTAAAATTAAAATTTCAAGTTTTCAACTTCCAATTTAAAAAAGTGTGCTTGCAACCATTGTGCCAAACTGAAAGCATCTTTACTATTCTGGTGTTTGAATTGGAGGTGTCTGACAGGTAGTCTTGATACCAACCCTGTTTACTTTTGTGGCATCCATACTAAATCAGCACAGCAGTGATGTGCTTGAATGAAATGTGACCACTCTGACATCAGCACAGTCAGTCTGGTGTTTAAATTAGATATGGTCAAACTGAAATCACTTCAGCCATTTGGACATGCTTGAATGTGACTTGGTATCAAAAAAAGTTCTGATCTACTGTATATTTGTTGGAGATGTAGTGCAACAGAAATAAGCAATTCCAAAATCTGTTTGATTGCTTTGTAGTCACGTACTGCAAAAGGGCAATACCTTCTTCGTTACATTTTTTAGTTTTTTACAGTCACAGAAAAAAATGTATTAAAGCATGAAGGATGAGAGAAAAGAATGTGGAAATTCATCTCTTCTTTTTCCAAGTACAGCACCTCATAGATACACACAACAAATAGATACCCTCCTTTTGACAGTACCTGTACAGACCTCCAAATGGTACCGTTTTGTTACAAATACAGTAAGGAAAGATATTCAAACTGCGCTATTTTGTGGTGCAAGCCCTTGTGCTGCACAAAATATTTGCTCAGGGGTGTGACCAGAGCGATATTCAAAGGAGTTGCGCTATTGAGCAACTCCTTTGAATATCACCCCCCCGGCCACAGCCACTGTGTATGGCGCAGTGGAACTTGCGCCACTGCAAGTGGTCAAAGTGGAGCATTCAACTTGCGGTAATGCAAGTACCATTGCGCCATGCGCAAATTTATGATATTCAAAAGGTGACATGCAAATGGGGCCATAATTCTTGCAAGGCACGGGGGCCATTTGCATCATTTATCAGCCCCATTTGCGTACCATTGGTTTGGCATGCAGATCGCATCGTCTCCGAGGACTTGCGCCTGGCACCCTGCCAGGCAGCAGCCATCGAGACTGATGCCCTGCATCCCGATCGTGGGGCAAATGTGAAAGCCCCCTTCCCGACTGGCCGATCGCGGGCATAAGATTACATCACCCTCCCACCAGCCCAATCCCGGGCAGCAAAGTGTTCCCCTGAACATATCCCTGGTGGTCAGTGGACCGATAAGCCTGATCGAGGCTGAAGACTTTTAAACCCCGAACGTATCCCTGGTGGTCTAGTGGACCGATAAGCCCGATCGCGGGCTGAAGAGTTTAACCCCCAAACATATCCCTGGTGGTCCAGTGGACTGATAAGCCCAATCACGGGCTGCATAATGTGTAAACCTCCCACCCCAGATCATATCCTGGTGATCTAGTGTCCCCACCCACCCACCCAAAGCCCCACCCGCTCTCCCCGCCAGCCAGTGGGTGGCAGCATCCACCTGCCTGCTGCCCGCCACCTGCTGACTGACTGCCCAGGAGGGCTGCATGCCCATTGGTGCAGAGCAAGAGCCAATGGGCGTGCAGCTATACCGTACAAGGAGGTCCAGATATGCGACAAGTCATTCATTTCACATATCTGACTGCTGGCGGTATAGGCTTCATGCCCATTGGCTCTTGCCTACCCAATGGTGCAGTCCTACCGCAGTCGTCAATGTGCGCGGGTGGCAGGTGGGTGGATGCCGCCGCCTGCCAGCCGCGGGGGTGGGGTGGTGGGGCTTTGTGGATGGGTGGGTGAGGCACATAGATCACCAGGGATATGGTCTTGGGGGGGGAGATTTCACACATTATGTAGCCCACGATCGGGATTGTCGGTCCACTGGACCACCAGGGATACGTTCGGGGGTTTAAAACTCTTCAGCCTGCAATCGGGCTTATCGGTCCACTGGATCACCAGGGATACGTTCGGGGGGGGGTTTAAAACTCTTCAGCCTGTGATCGGCCTTATTGGTCCACTGGACCACCAGGGATACATTTGTGGGGTTTTAAAACTCTTCAGCCCGCGATCGGGCATATTGGTCCACTGGACGACCAGGGATATGTTCTGGGGGGTTAAAACTCTTCAGCCCGTGATCAGGCTTATCAGTTCACTGAACCACCAGGGATATGTTCAAGGGGAACACTTTGCTGCCAGCGATCGGGCTGGTGAGGGGTGATTTAAGCTTATGCCCGTGATCGGGCCAGTTGGGAGGGGACTTTTCTGCCTTTGCCATAATCGAGCCAGTCGGGGGTGGGGATGTTTTACATTTTGCCCGTGATCGGGCTGCGAGAGCACAGGGAGTAGGTTGAGGACAGCCACAGGTGGCAGCTGCTGTGTTGCACCCTGCAATGCAGCAGCTCACCTGTGGGTGGCCCTCAACTTACTCCTTTTTGGCTCAAAGTTGTGCAGGCGCAGGTGGGGGGTTGTGCCTGCACAACTCTGCACAGCCCGGCTGAATATCGGGCTGTGCAGTTTATGCATGGTTCGTCCCCCTCCAATTCAGCATGCATTCATTTGCATTGCGCTGTTGCTCAGCATGTTTTCAGTGGTGCAACTGCCTCCTGCTGAATATCGCAGAATGGCGCAATTTAAGACTTGCACAGACACAACCCTATTGCACATGGCGCAACCCCTTTGAATATCTGGGCCTCGGTGTTATAATAAAAGTGTTACTTTTGAACTGTGGGAGTAGGCATTCTGGCAAAGGTTTGTTACTGTTTTTTTCTCCATGTTTTGGGAACTGCAAGGGTATCCATTCATTGTGTGTATCCCTCTCCCTGATCCTGGTAGTCTAGTGGACCTCCTCCCCACGATCCCTGATGCCACACAAACTATGCAATTATTAACAGAGCTAGAGGTTATCCCCAGGATGTCATCACTAAGGGCATGAAAATGGCAACATTCATTTTGAACGTACCAAGAGGGAATTAAGAACAGTTAATTGAAACAAATGTGTCTTTTAATAATAAATGGCTTACTACCCCGGAACCACACAGGAGCAACTTTGTTTTGTGTACATGTTTTCCACCATGGCTAATGAGGCCAGGAGTGTCATAGAAAAAATGGAGCATGTTACATGCTGACCACACTCTCAAAATTTATGTGCAATCACTACTTTGTGTACTGGAGGGGTAAATGCAAGGTGGATTGGGTTACTCATAGTCAAAGAGTAATAGTACATAGACATAGGAATTGGTTGCCCCACCAGGGGAAACCACACTTGTGGTGGTATATTTTGTGTGTCAACATGCAGGGAGAATGTGTTCTGTAATCTACAGCTACAGGAAAGGGTTTTGAAATTAGACATTTTGTTAATTGTGACATGGATAACTTTGTTTATTTAGCAAACTGCTAAAGAAAGTGCTTTTACAAAGGGGAAATGACCTCTAAGTTTAAAATACGGATCAGATAACATCTCCAAGACACTGAAAAAATACTTTTTGAAAATGGCACTTGGTAGACATGTTAAAGAGAAAGTTGCATAACTGTACTTTGTTTTCATGGGAATTAATAAATGCTGGCCTCCAAAACAAGGAGGGGCTCTAGATAAATTACTCCTTAGAAAGGAGTCAATGTAGATGTTCTAGTTGGACTCTGTTACAGTGTGTTTGGTCAGAATGACAGATTGGATGCAATACCCCAAATAACCAAGTACTCTTGTCTGGTTACTTTTTTTTTTACTCTGTATTATGTGCTTGCTGTATTTATCATCCTTGTTGAACAGTACTACTGTACTACTGCAACAGCTTGTGTATGGAAGGTGCAGACTTAGCAGATCTTCTAAAGTATGAAGCCACATCAGAAAACAAGATCACTACACTTATAAAAAGGGACTTCATTTTTTAATGCATCTTATTATAGGGCTATTTAATTGCAGTTGCTTCTAATTGCTCATACCGGTCAGCTTTTTTGCACTTATTCTGATTCCTTGCTACAGGACAGGAAATCTAATTAATTGTGCAATATCCATTTGTTTTATCTCTGTATGTTTTATGATATAGGCTACTAAGCTTGGCTTACAATATATTTGCACAGTTTCTTTAAATTTGCACTAGGCACATTAAGTGAGCATGTGTTTTGTTACACATACTGGGCTAGATATTCAGAAGAGTTGTGCAATGCACAACTGACTTGTGCCAGTGCAACTACAGAACTGCACCCTGGAGCCATAGTCAACCAGAATGAATGCACAGGGTAATATCCATTGCACTGCTGCACAACAGTAATGTATGCAGTGCAAGTACATGGGGGTGTGCCCACAAATATGCTGCACAATGGCATTTTCAGCCAAAACACACAGCACAATTGAGGAGCAACACAGAGATTGTGCCACACAGACTTGAGCACATAAAAGGAAGCTCAACCACACACAGCAGATGTGCAAGCCAGTGGAGAATAGGACATGGATGCAGGACCATTCCTTATGGTACAGGTGATGGAGGTTGTGAAAAGAAGGGAGGAACATCAATGTGGCTGAGGAAGGGCCCAGCAGTGGTATGCTCAACACAGACAGTACCATGCTTGGCTCATGTTTGAGAACTATGGGGACACGGAGATAGTGGGTGGGTACCATCTGACCAAGGCAATTCTGAGGCAGCTATGTGAGCTGTGCCATGATGAGCTGCAGGCACCTACCAGAAGGAGTCATGCCATGATGGTGGAGAACAAGATGACAGTGGTAATGTGCCTGCTCAACACGGGCACCTTCCAGACATCAGTGGGGGAAACTGCTGGCATATCACAGTTGGCAACATCCTGCCTCCTCACACAGGTCCTCAATGCTCTGCTGCCACATGCTTCAGAGTACATATGATTCCCAAGTGCACAGGCAGCACATACAGCAAATATGTAATAATTCCACAGGGTGTCACGCATGCCCGGCATGATCGGGGCCATTGACTGCACCCATGTGACCATATACATGCCACCTGGCCTGAAAGGGGCGGTATATATCAACAGAAAGGGCTACTCCTCTGTCAACTGCCAGATGGTGTGCAATGCCTCTGGGTGCATCATCAATGTGTGCACCACAAACCCTGGGAGTACACATGATGTATTCATATGGCATAATTCAATCCTGTGCTAGTGATTTGGGAGTGGGGTGATCCCCATGGGGCACCTAGTAGGTGAGCAGGACATGGGATGAGGTAACAGAGAGGCTGTGCAGGGATGCCTAGAGCCAAGGAACATATGGATGCGGGGTGGTGGTGTACACCATGTAGAGGGTGGCCATGGGAACAGGTAATGCCAGGCTTTAACCAGCATATGTGTTCCCCCAAAGGCAACAGCACATACCACCTCCAGCCCGGGCTGCTCACCCCAATCTGGAGACCATAAAATGCTGCAGAGGAGCGGTACAACAAGGCACACATCACAACATGCAACATCATAAAGTGAGTCTTTGGCATGTTCAAGATGTGATCCTGTTGCCTAGATAGATCTGGTGGTGTCCTACAGTACAGCCCTGCAAAAGCCTGTGGCATATTCCTGGCCTGCTGCATGCTGTACAACATGGCCATTGACCATGGGATAGCTGTCCAGGTGGATGAGGGCAAAAGAAGCGATGATGATGGGGAGGACAAGTCAGATGAGGGTATGCTTCCACCCATGGAGAGGAGGGACCCCAGGCTGGTCGCCCATGCCAGGAGGCACTGAGACACCATTGTGGGAGAGCACCATGAGAACTGCAGGTGAGTACTATACACAGCATCTGTGCATGCTTGGAACACCACACACACACACAGATGGACATTAACAGCCACCCAGAGAAGCATGCAAGGACACAGGCACCCACACAGCATGCACAGGTAATGCACAGGCATTCAGACACAAGCGCACACCACAGTGGAGCAGCACAGGTGGATGCATCCACCCATGTGCCATGCGATGGACACACAGGTGTCCGTATCCTGGCTGGTATGTACACCACTACCATCACAGATTGCACAGCATAGCACAGTGGAGCTGGTAGGATACACCGACAGGTGCAGTAGGCAATGTGGCAACACACAGAGCAGTACCGCAGGCTGTGGCGTGGATCACAGGGTACACGCTTGTACACAGGCATGGCCAGCATGGTGTTACACTCATCATGCCCACACCACAAGGTCTAACAGCACTGCCCGCACACATGGTAGATGTGCCACAGTCCATACATATGTGACAGCACACACAATGGGGTGCATCCAGCCAAGAGCACAGCAGCCTACAGCAGCGATTAACAGGACAGGGCAGCACACCCAGCAGGCCTACCATGCGGTGCCATGGCCACCACAGCAACATGGGCAGCCATGCCCAGACTGTGTGGCAGGCACTGGCTGATCAACAGCCACTGGTGGTGTCACCAACACAGTGATGGGTGTAGAGGCCTGAGAATGGGACTTGGTCCTCATAGTTGTGTAGAGACCAGCAAATGGACAACTGCTGAGCGTGTTGATGACGGGCATGTTGGTGCTCAGCATCAGCCATGCTAGGGTCACCAGTTGCTGTGACCGTGGTGTTGACATGGCACTACAGGGAGCCCTTTACACCCTACTGCACCCAGTGGATGCCAGCTATGCATATCCAGCAACGATGGTCGCGGCAATGTGGTCCAGCAATGTGGTCATGGCCTCCCGCAGTTTCCGGAGCTCATCAATCAGCTGAGCACATCCAATGTCCTCTTGCTCAGCAAGTTGATGCATCTCCACCTGCAGATCATGTAGTTCTGCCCAAAGTGTTGCCTAGTTGTCCACGGAAGCCTGCAGAAGCCTGGTGTGCTCATCCAGCCTGTCAGCACCTGGTGTATCATGGGGTTGCCACTGACATGCTGAAGGGGTGGCAGCATTCCGAGCAACATCCCTCACCTAAGAATACTGCACAGACAACCGTGCAGGTGGTGGGCCTTGAGTTGGAGCTCCAGTGGTGGCCCCTGTGGGGGGCTGCACAGTGGTCCCCACAGCTTGCTGCTGCATGCCATCAGCCTGTTGGACCTACCCCATGGCACCAGCACCCAGAATATCACCCTCACTATGGCTGGCACCAGCAGTGGTGCCACATGCTACTGTGTGGCCATGGGCTGGTCATACCTTTGTGGGTTCCATACCACCCATGCTGGCATCCGCCACCTGTGTAGATACCTATCCCCTGGGTGGCACGACAATTCCAGTGCTTCCCAGGATCAGAGTTATGTCATCATCACTGTCAGAGGTGTCCCCCTTCAGTGTTGCAGGTACAAGCACCCTTTGGGCATCAGTGAGCAGAAGGTCGGACAGTGGATCATCATCACCCAGGCCCAAGAACTCCACAAGACCCATACCACTACGGTGCCCACAGACTTTTGCCTGAATGCTGGATGACAACAATGGCACAGCCTATTCAGGTCCAGCATCACAGGCTTCATCTCACACTGCTTCCCTGAGGCATGATGGAACTGGAAGACAAAAAGAGCAGTATCAGGGTTGATGGTGACACAATGCATGCTGTGCCATGTACCGTGCATTCAATGCATGTGCATCAGCGATGTGCCAAGCCACTCCAGTGGACCACTGAGCAGCACCGCATGACAGGGCTGACATGCCACAGGCATGGCACAGGTTATTCTGACCACAGTGTGGAGCTGCAGACTGTGGGGTTGCACTGGCACACAGCTGACAAGCATGCCCGCCCTCACTGCAGCCCCACCCCAGGGCTATGTCCCATGCAGTGTTTTGTGCCACAGCCTGTGCCCACTGTGGCCCTGCCTTCGCTGGAAGCTACCACTGTGCATGCACAGCCATAGGGTGTGTAAGGAGCCATGCTCACCTTGGACCCCGCCTCACCCCAGCACATTGCACAGGCAGCAGACTTACTGCACATGTGGGCCATGGGCATGCATGGTGTGCCCATGCACCACACCATTCCACACTGTTCATGGGTACGCATCACACCTGCAGTCACCCAGGCACACTGGTGGCATGCATAGCACTCCCCCACCCCATAATGCCCGCTGACATATTCACAGTGCTGTAAAAGGCTGCCACATGTCTGGAATCACCCACCTAGGACACCCTCAATGGCTGCAAGGCTGATGGTGGCAACAACAAGCTCCTTCCCCACCATCAGGACAGGTGCCATAGCCAGGCCACCACCCATCCTAGTGCATGCTGCCATGATGGCAGCAACCTTTTCCTTTATGCACCTCCTGTCAGTGTCCATCTTCTTTTTGCACCCTTGTGTGCTGCAGTTGTGGCAGCCATGGGCATTGACATAAGTGGCCACCTCCTCCCACCCAGTGGCATGGTCCTGCGTGTTCCCAGTGGCCCCACTCTGTAGATCCTCCCTCTTAAGGTTGGCCTCTATCAGGGCCTGCTGCTTATCCTTTGTGAAGTTTGGCCTGCAATTCTGTGCAGGCACCTGCTCCTCAACTTGCTCCAACTCCAACATGTTGCAACCTGTGGACAGTCAAACAGTGCACCGATGAGCAGCATTGTAGAACTCCATGACACGTGCAGCATTGATACACAGCACAGCAGTAACAGTAACCAACACAGTGTGGAGAGACTTACCTCAGTGGTTGCAATACCGGTCAGTGACCTCTGCTGTGCTGTGGTGCTTTTATGGCTCAAACCATGTAAACATGCCTCTGCACAACAGGTAATGATATGCTAATGTGAGCAAATTTGCCTGGTATTGGATCATGAAACTATTTGCATAGGCTGGCTGAATATTGCAGAATTGCTCCTTGCGCAGTGGACCATATCATGTGCAACATGACTGCGTTGAAGTAATCCACTAGCACACTTCTGGTGCATGTGCGATGTGCATATGCATGCCTGCCATGTGTGTCAGCAGCAGGTCACCTGCTTGTGTGGTGTATCGCACAACTGATTGTGCTGTGCATGCCTGTCCTATGGTGCATGCATCCATGGGTGTGTGCTGCGCATGCAGCATGGATGTGCAGTAATGCCAGACTGTGCAATTGGGCCCGCTGTGCCATGGCAGTGACCATGCAATGGATGTTGCTGTGCCATTGACATGCACACTGTGTGCTGCTGCATGCCCTTTGCAGCATGGTGGCTCCAACAGCCAACATGTACACCAGTCATGGACATGACTCTGAACTCCTGCCTGCATTTCCAGTGTTGCACATGTGCAGTACTACACAACAGGCCATGGTTGTGCATGAGTATTGCACATCTACATACTGCACTATCAAGGCTTGTGTGTACCTGTCATGCATGTGGCACAGCACTGCTACACATGCTTCCACTGCATGCCACATTGTCCTACACTACTGGTGCTCTGTGCAGCTACTATGGTGCAGCTGGCAGGGCAGGTTAGATGAGCCAGGAATTGGTCAGAGGTAGAGATGGCCAATCTGGTGGCTTTAGTTGAACCCCTAGTGGCACAGCTATTTGGGGCAGGCTATCTGAATGTGGCATGGTCACAGGTATGTGACCATGTGGCAGAGGGCCTTGAGAGAAGTATGGGTGTTGCCCAGGTGGAGGAGCAGTGCCACCACCAGTATGGTGACCTGCAGCACTGTGACCCTGAGCAGCTGAGGAGGCTGCAGGACCATGCCCACTGTGGATCCATCCCACAACCAGACAGGTATCTCTGTGCATTGTGCATGCTGCCATTGTCCCGTATTTGTGCCTTTGGGTGTGCTGCCTGTGCATCCGCACCTGCACAAGGGGGTTGGCCCAGCACTGGTGGGTGGTGTGTGTCCAGTGATGCAGCGCCATGTGCCTGTGTGTTGCACAGTGCAAGGGGCCCCAACACCATACCAAGTACATGGGATGGGGTCCCTGCTCAGGCTGTAGCAGTGCTGTGCACTTTGTATGGCCTGTGGGGTAGCTGTTCGTGGCATGCCACTCATGTCCCTCTCTGTCTGTGCTTCATCCACAAGGCCAGAGGTGCACAAGAGGGCCAGGGAGGACTCCTCTAATGGGGATCAGTGCTGTGATGTTTGTGCTGCAACAGGGCCAGCGTGATGCCAGGCAGGTCAGTGTGTGCAGCATGGCTCAATCAGCATTGCAGTGCCTGAGATGGGTGGGGCTGGTACAAATCCAGGACACTGCCAATCAGGGCTATGGCATGTGTTGGTGCACTGGCTCCACTGCCTGTGTTGGGTGGCAGCATGTGTGACAGGGCCATGCGTGGGGCCTTTGTGTGGTGGCATCCTGTTGCTGTCACTGGTGGAGTGTGTATGTGTGTAAGTCCCACGGTGCAAGCCTGCTGCTTCTGGGTGGCTCTTGTATTGACCATGGGGGCATTGCTCTGATACTGTGGGGGCCTGTGCACAGGGGTGGGTGCACACTGCTTTCTGGCATGCCACCCAGTATGTATGTGGGATGTAGCTAGGTCTGCTGTGGCTGTCCACTGTGTGTGTGCCATTGGCGGCTTTGTCCATGGAATGTCACTGCAGCTGTCATATGCACACACTGCCCTGGGGGGGGGCTTCTGCTGTGTGGGGCCTGACACTTACTGGCTGTTCTGTGTTTCCCTTTCATAGGTCATCCTGGACCAGGTGATGGACAGCTGCATGTTGGTATCCTTGGCAGAAGTCTTCTGCAGCTCAAGCGCCTGATACTATGGCTGATTACCTGCGCAGCAGTGTACATCTAGCTCAGCTGGTGACACCTGGCAGCCACAAGGGAGCTGGTCTCAGAGGCGTGCAGGATGCACCTCGCAATTAGATGGCTATGGCAATAGCCAATGGACTTTGTTCAAGCTACACTTTCCTCCCTCCCCTGCCCTCCACCCACCTGGACTGTTTTTTGTGTTCCCTTGTTCACCCTGCACTGTCCCCTGCCCATTCCACTTGATGCCCCTCATTTTTTTACATCATTTGTTGTCCCCTTACCTTTTGCTGTTTTTGCCCTGTTGGCACCACTGTTTCTGTTACTGCTTTTCCATTCTGATTTATGTAGTAAAGTGTGTTCTACTTTATGCATCTGTGTTTCTGTGTCTCCTTCACATGCATGCTGCTGCACTGTGCTGCTGTTGTTCATTGCTGTGGTTGGGCGGGTTCCTGTCTGTGCCTGTGCTGTCCTCACTGTGCTGTTCTGTTGTGTGCTCAGTGGTCTGTGTGCCACATTCCTCTGTGTCACAGGCCCTTGAGTGGGGGCTGTGCACCTCCCCTGTGCTTGGTACAGTGCCATGTGTCCCTGTCTGCCTGTGCTGGCCTGATCGCCCCCAGCCAAGGTGCCCTTCCCGGTGCCAGTGTGCTGTGTCCTATTTCCATGTTTGTTTGTGTGGTGTGTGCATCATGCAGCCTGGTGCATGTGTCGCAGTGTGGCTGTAGCACATTGTACATGCATGTTGCCTTCACACAGTGGCTGCAGCATCTTCTTGTCCCATGTTGGCTGTCAGGACAGTGGTCATGGCTTGGCCAGGCCATGCTGCCGTCCATTCCATGGGTGTTCATTGCTTTGTCACATTGGTCACTGGGGTCTGTGTGGAGCACCGGGCATTGTTCATGGAACTTTGGTCCTGAGCCTGTCCTGCGCCTCTTGCCCACTGTCCCCTTGTGGTTTTCCCCAGCCACCCCTGTCTTGCTCCTGTGACCTTGTGCAGCCCTGCCTGTATTCAGTGGTGCATGGTGGACCTTTCTCCACCTGCTAGTTTCAGCATGCACTCTTGCTCCTGTGCAGTCCAGGTTGCTCTGGCACATATCTGGTTGCACAATGGCACATTTGTGCTATTTTCAGTGTGTGTTGCACAGGCATAAGTCTGTGGCGCATCCACTGAATATGGCATTGTTTTCCTATGGTGCACCTGGGTTGCACTGTGCATCCCATTACACATGGCTAGGGCACACGTCTGAATATCTAGGCCTCTGTATAAAGTGAGACTCAGTGGCAACTGTTTTTATACCTTGACAAAGCACCAGGCATGAAGCATTGGCACTTTTTGGAACTTGCCTCTCCTTGTGAGTATGCACTTTTGGCTAGATGCCTAAATAAATACCAACTTAAATCTAGTATGTGAGTGCATTATTTATTTGTTTGTTTGTTTATTTATTTATTGTTTTGCTAGAGCTGGTGGTGTGGTGAGGTAGCCCTGACTTTTTTGCTTGTGCTGTTTTAGTTATACATTTACCAATGCTCACTCAGATAACTTCACATGCCCTGGCATTTTGGAGATGTTTTATGATATAAAAACAACACACTTTCCTTGGTAATGCTGCCCCCTGCCCCCAGTGCTGTCCCACTATTAGTTAATAAAGAAAAAAGTACACTTTCCCTGGTAGTCTAACACCCCCCAGTCCCCATCCCCAGTGTTGCCCCACAGTAATTACTTATTAAAAAAAATAAACTTTCCCTGAAAATCTAGCACCATTGCTACTATTTTGCTGGCTGAGGGAGAAAGGCAAGAAGCAAGGGCATGATACAATAAAGGAATAATGCACAACAGGGTGTGTGTTGTGCTGGGATAACGCCACACCTGGGGGGGTTGAGCATGAGGCTGCAGGCCGAGTGCGTCCAATGTCCCAGGCATGGCATTATTCCAAACGACGCACACCCTGGAGTGCATTATTCTATTATACAATGGATTGTTGTTGTATATAAAATAACAAAATAATTTTAAAAAATGTTTTTATTAGAGCGGAAAAATATTTTTGTTTCTTTAGAGGAGATGCAAAAAAAGAGAGCAGCCATAATGATGGCAGTAGACCGGTGGCATTGTGCTGGGATAACACCATGGGTCCAGCCCTAAACTGACCAATCACAGTCCAAGATTCTTTCTTTCTATATAACAAACCAATCACACACACAAGCACACACACACACAAAAAAAAAAGTACATAGTCATGTGGGGAGTAGTGCAATGTAATGGCTGTGGGGCAGCAGTCTTCCTGGAGTCTTTCTGGAGGCTGAGATGCTGCCCTATTTGCAGACAACTCTCTGCCCTGAGGGAGGAAGTTGCCTGCTTCAGGCCACACTGGACAGCAGTAAGAGAACCTTCCCCAGGCCAGACTTGATGGTAGGAAGGAAACCCCCCCATCCAGGGAGCACCAGAGCCACCACCACTACCTCAGAGGTTGCAAAGAAAGCACAGTAGTTGGACCACAGTGGGCTCAGGGAGGGTGAGGAGGGTGGAACAGAGGCACACCCAGTCAGTTGTTCCACTCCACAATCCATACACCATTCTGGGGGAGCACAGCTCCCCTATGGATGCACCCATGGAGGAGATTAAGGAGGCTGAGGACACCTGTCACAAGGGAGGCCCACAGGAGGGAGGCAAAGGATGCCACAAGGAAAGGAAGCAGCTCCTGGTGGGGGACTCAATTATTAGGGGGATAGAACTGGGGGGAGCAGGGAAAACTGAAGTAAAGTGCCTGCCTGGTGCCATGGCTTGTAGGGACAGGAAGCGCATCCTCAGGATCACGAGAACAGCTGCACGGGAGTCTGAGCTGGATGTCATTGTCCACCTAGGGACAAATGACTTGGCTCAACATGAGATTAGAGCAGTGCAGAAGGACTTTTTAGAACTGGGAGGGGCCTAAGACAAGTAGCACACACAGTAACCTTCTCAGAGGTGCTGCTTTGTAAATGGCATGAGTGAGGCAAGGGTACTTTGCACCATGCAGTTTAATGAGTGGTTGAAAAAGTGGTGTGGAGCACAGGGCCAGTTTCCATTGGGGACTGGGGTTCCACCTGAGGGACACCAGCCTATACTGGCAGGATGGTCTGCATCTGTCCAGGAAGGAAACAAGTCTTTGAGCAATCGGTTTAAATGCTTCATTGGCAAGCTTTTAAACTAGTCAAGGGGGAGGCACTGATGAGCAGCAGGAAAATCCCAGCCTCCCTACAAAACAGGGTACTAAATGAGAAAAAGACCGAGGTAGAAAGGTCAGTGGGGGATGCTGCAACAGAAAGTAAAGCCATCAAAAAATGGAGAGCAATGAGTACCAATGCACGTAGCCTGAGTAACAAGCTTCCTGAATTAGTGGCCTTGATGGAGGAGGAACATCTGGATATCGTGGCAGTCACAGAAACATGGTTTGCACAAAACCATGACTGGGACATAAACATACCTGGATACACTATCTACAGGAGGGACAGGGAAGGTAAAAGAGGAGGAGGAGTAGCTCTTTACATAAGGGAAGAAATCAAAGTAACAGAACAAAAGAGAAAACAGGGAGGAGAAGAAGCACTGTGGGTAAATTTGGAGACCGGCAATGGCACCACAATCCGCACAGGGGTTGTATACAGACCCCCTTCTCAGGGGGAGGAAATGGACAAGGAAATGATAGAAAGTATACTTAGTATGGCAAAAAAAGGGGAGATATTGCTGATGGGTGATCTGAATATGCCAGATGTTAACTGGAGTGCAGTTGCCACAGCCACTTCGAAGAGTGGGGTTATTCTAGATGCCCTAGAGGGGGCATGCCTTAGACAACTAGTATTGGAGCCCACTCAAGAGGTAGCAATCTTAGACCTGGTTCTCTCAAATGGAGATGAAGAGAGGATCACAGATGTAGAAGTGGGTAGCCATCTGGGGAACTAGCGACCATCCAACAGTATGGTTCACAATAAACAGCAATAGAGCTGCTTGCCACAAAGGCAAAGGTACTGGACTTTAGGAGGGCTGACTTTGCAAAATGGGTAAGTGCCTAAGGAATGCACTAGCACATGGGCAGGAAGGAGGGTGGAAGAACAATGGGAATAATAAAACTGCCATCACAGAGGCAACAAGCCTTTGTGTGAAGCAAATAAACAAAACTAAACGATGTAAGAAACCATTATGGTTCTCAAAGGAAGTGGCAGTGAAGGTTCAAGAGAAAAGAAAGCTTTCAGGAAGTACAAGGAATCACAGAAGGAGCAGGACAGAGAACTGTATCAGTTAAAGCAAAAGGAAGCTGGGAAGGCAGTCAGAACAGCAAAGGCCCAAACCGAGGAAAAGATAGCCAACTCAGTTAAGAAGGGGGATAAAACCTTTTATAGGTACATCAGGGAGCGAAGGAAGACCAAGGGAGGGATAGTGAGGCTTAATAAAGGGGGGAGAGGGTGGGCAGAGGGAGACTGTGAAAAGGCAGAGATACTAAACAAATATTTTTGCTCAGTATTTACAAAGGAAGAGGGGGATACCTAGAACAAACAGTAGAAACACACTGGATACAGAAGTTGATACCAGCCCATTTACAGAAGAAAGGGTTCTGAAAGAACTCTTAAAACTGAAGGTGGACAAAGCAATGGGGCCTGATGGGATTCATCCCAGAATTCTAAAAGAACTAAGGGTAGAATTAGTGACACCACTGACTACCCTGTTTAACAAATCATGGGAGGATGGGGTGGTACCCGATGACTGGAGGAGGGCAGATGTGATTCCCCTTCACAAAAGTGGGAGCAAGGCAGAAGCAGGAAACTACAGACCTGTTAGTTTAACCTCAGTGGTAGGGAAAATGATGGAATCACTTCTGAAGGAAAGAATTGTCAAGTATCTAGAGGCCAGAGGGGCACAGGACCCAAGGCAGCATGGATTCACAGCGGGAAGGTCATGCCAGACAAATCTGATAGATTTCTTTGACTGGGTGACCAAAGTAGTAGATCAGGAGGGCTGTGGACATGGCCTACCTAGACTTTAGCAAGGCATTTGACACAGTCCCACACAAAGATTAATATACAAGTTAGCTAGCCTGGGGTGGGTCCCAAGATGACAGCCTGGGTAAAAATTGGCTGGAAAATAGGACACAGAGAGTAATAGTAAATGGAGTCCACTCTGATGAAAGGGGGTTACTAGTGGGGCACCGCAGGTTCAGTATTAGGACTAGTCCCCTCAATGTCTTTATAAGCGACATTGCAGAGGGACTGGAAGGAAAAGCATGTCTCTTTGCAGATGACACAAAGATCTGCAACAGAGTTGATGCACAGGTGGGGTGGAAAGGATGAAAAGGGACTTGGCAAGGTTAGAAGAATGGTCAAATGTATGGCAGCTTAGATTCAATGCTAAGAAGTGAAGGTAATGCACCTGGGAAACAAAAACCCAGGGGAAGAGTACACAATGGGGGGTGAGATACTAACAACAACAAAAATGGAAAGGGACCTGGGGGTAGTCATATCAGATGACCTAAAGGTGGGCAAGCAATGTGAGAGGGCAGCAATGAGGGCTGGGGGGATATTGGGATGCATAGGGAGAGGCATCACCAGTAGAAAACAGGAAGTTATTATCCCTCTGTATAGACAGCTGGTCAGACCCCATCTGGAGTACGGCGTGCAGTTCTGGAGACCCAGTCTTCACAAAGACATAGACAGGATGGAAGCTGTCCAGAGGAGGGCAACTAAAATGGTGCAGGGTCTGCACCGGGAGACATATGAAGAGAGACTAAAGAAGCTTAATATGTATAGCCTCGAGGAAAGGAGGGAGAGGGGGGACATGATAGAAACTTTCAAGTACCTCAAGGGACTCAACAAAGTCCAAGAGGGTAGCATCTTTCAAAAAAGGGTGTGCAAGAACAAGGGGGCACAGTTTGAAGATGGGGGCAGCTCAGAGGTAATTTAAGGAAGTATTTTTTCACAGAGAGGGTTGTGGATGCATGGAACGGCCTTCCGTAGGAGGTTGTGGAGTCAAAAACAGTGGTGGAACTCAAGCATGCATGGGACAGTCATAAGGCAATTCTAGGGGATGGGGGTAGGAAAAAGTAGGCTGCTGGTTAACTAGGATCTGCAGCTTATCCAGTAGGCAGGGAAATGGGCAGACTGGGTGGGCCAAGCAGTCCTTATCTGCCGTCAAATTCTATGTTTCTATGTTTCTATGTTTCTTGCCATTGTGTAAAACAGATCACATCATTGTCAACAGCCAAAAAGTCAGCACCTAAAAAACATTTGGCAGTTTAAAATGAGTAGAAAAACCTGAACCTGAGGAATATGAAGTCCCACAATGAGTGAGGGTGACAAAACAAGGGGGCACGATGAAAAAACATAAACACGTTTCTGTGCTTTCATGCTTTCGAGCAGGAGATTAGTAATTAAACAATTAATAACATTAGAGCTATTAATCAACATAGCTGTCTCTTATTGCTAATATGATGGAGTGCACAAATTCTGCATGCAGTTATTTCATAAAATTATTGTAGAATTAATTACCACCTCATTCACAATGTCATAAAAATCACAATGGCATACAGAGGTTAGAGAGTTGTCAGACTGTGCCCATTTATACCTCCCTGTGGATAAACTGAGAATAATTAATGAGGGACAAAGACTGTCAAAATGACGATGGGACACAGATGCTGGCATTTTGAAATAAACCAAGGGAAAGCAGATACATATGTCCATAGATACAGTAGTAGCCACAGACATGGCCAGATATTTCCAGATATTTTGTAAAATTTCTAAAGAGTTTCCTTCTGCTGCCCTGCTGTGTAAATGGAGAAAGCAGGAGATTTCTCTAGAAATATCACAGAAATTTCAGGAAATATCTGGCTATGTCTTTGGCTGTGACTTTATTATGAGAAAAACTTGACTCGGAGCAGCATGAATGCTATATGAAAGTTAAAGTATGAGGGGGTTGAAAACTTATACCAATTTTTAGGAATTGGGGACAAATTCCAATACAATAGGAAATATTTGGTTTACTTTTTGTAAGAAGAGGAAAACAAGTGATCCTTTCTTAAAATAAAAAGATGTTCAGCTTCTTATTCAAGATAACCACAGATTGCTAAAAAGCATGCACCCAAGCTGTTATAAACAGCACAAGGTGCCTGACATCTGCAATCTTGCAATAATTTCAAAAAGTAAACTGTCATATGTTCAATGGTATGCTTTGGAGCATGTTGACCACCTTAAGTATTGTAATAAAAGAAAGATCAATTAATTTAGACATTAATGCAATATGGGTTACAAATCTACTATGGATGTTAAAGACAGCACTGCGAGTCAATGTCAAATCCAGCAACAATGAGGTATTAAGTACACAGGACTTTTTAGCAGTCAGTTTGGTTTAGTAAGCTAAATCCATGGATACAATACAAGTCTGTTTGGTCTTTATGAAGTGCAGAGTCTGCTTTGTGCACTGCATATCCTATATGATCAAAATGAACCAACTGTAAGAAAAAACAGACAATGTATAACAATGAATTCCTTTTACACTTAAATACTGTAGATGCATTTCTATAACTTGGTGTTTCAGAAGCCTGGGAACATACCTACTTCAGATTTAAGTTTATAATCTGCTAAAAAATCCAAGTGCATACAGAAGAGAAAGATCCCTGGTGGTCCAGTGGACAGCACTCTGCCCGATCGTGGGCATCTTTAAAACATAGAACAGTCCTATTACCCTGGTGGTCTAGTGCACCCCCCGCCCCACCTGCCCACTGAGCCCCACCGCCCCGCTCCCCCCGGTCAGCTGGCAGATGGCAGCACCCCACCCGCCTATCACCCACCGACTGACAGCTTGGTAGGGCTGCATACCCATTGGTTCACAGCATGAGCCAATGAGCGTGCAGTCCATGCCGTACTACTCAGTCCAGCTATGTGAATGAATTCATTCACATA
This sequence comes from Neoceratodus forsteri, assembly GCA_016271365.2. Taxonomy (NCBI): domain Eukaryota; kingdom Metazoa; phylum Chordata; order Ceratodontiformes; family Ceratodontidae; genus Neoceratodus; species Neoceratodus forsteri. The sequence goes on along the minus strand of CM057454.1, from coordinate 955,850,093 downwards.
TCTGGACTGTGTTGTACAATGAATGGGCTGGCCCTTATCTCACACTGTGAACCAATTGGTGTGCAGCCCTACTGAGCTGTCAGTCAGCGGCAGCAGGTGGGTGGGTGCTGCCACCCGCCAGCTGACCCGGGGGATCAGGGCGGTGGGGCTCAGTGGGCGGGTGGGGTGGGGTACACTAGACCACCAGGGTAATAGGACTGTTCTATGTTTTAAAGATGCCCACGATCGGGCAGAGTGCTGTCCACTGGACCACCAGGGATATTGGATGGGGGGGTTATACCAATGCCCATGATCAGGCACATGGGGTCCACTGGAGCACCAGGTATATTGGACGGGGGTGTCTTTACATGGATGCCCATGTTGGGGCATGGAGGGGTGCCTCCAGGTGCGGCAGAAACTCAGGTGGCCACCCACAGGTGGCAGCTGCTGTGTTGTGCCCTGCAATGCGGCAGTTCACCTGTGGGTGGCCATCATTTGTTCTTTTTTTGGGGGGCTTAACTTTGTGCAGGCGCAGGTAGGGGTTGCGCATGCATGACTCTGCACATCCCAGGCTGAATATTGGGCTGTGCAGGTTATGCATGGGCACGTCCCCCCCACCTGTGCCTGCATACATTACTGATGTGCTCCGACGCATCGGAATTTGTGCGGCACACTTTTCCCTTTTGAATATCCCGTCGGGGTGCATCAGTGGGTTGTGTATGGGGTAATACTGTTGCGCCATGTGCAACCCTTTTGAATATCTGGGCCAATGTGTTTCTCTATGCGGTTGTTGGGCAAAACTAGGGTGTGCACTTCCGTTACTGTTACAGTTAGCTTTTCCACTTGCGTTTCCATACTCTTTTTTGTTAGTATTCCGTGTATGCCACCATGTGTGTTATCCTTTGCGTTTCTGTTTCCGCTTGCGTTTGCCTTACTCTTGCCATTTGTGTCTACAGTACTGTTTCTGTTGTTGTTTCACTTTGTGTCACCATGCGCATTACCATTTGTGTTTGCGGCTGCCCTTCCATTTGCATTTGTCTTTTGTTTTGCGTCATCGTTGTTCTTACCGTTACCATTTGCGTTCCTGTGCCCATGCATGTTACGCATTGCATTTCCATATGCACTTGCATTTGTGTTTCTGTTTCCTTTGGCATTATTGTTGCTGTTACCATCACCATTTGAGTTTCCAATTGAGGTACCGAGACCATGCTTGTAACAATTTGCATTTCTGTACGCGCTTGCATTTGAGTTTCTGTTTCTCTGTCCTTTGGCATTATTGTTGCTGTTACCATTACCATTTGCATTTCCAATTGCGGTACCGTGACCGTGCGCATTACGGCTTGCGTTTCCATATGAGCTTGCATTCGCATTTCCGTTTCTGTTTCCTTTGGTGTTATTTTAGTTGTTACCATTACCATTTGCATTTGCAATTGTGGTACTACGACCATGCACATTAAGCTTTGCTTTTCCATACATGCTTGGATTTGCCTTTCCATTTCTGTTCCCTTTGGCGTTATTGTTGCTGTAACAGTTAATATTTGCATTCACAATAGTGGTACCATGACTGTGTGCATTACCAGTTGCATTTCTTTATGCGCTTGCATCTCCGTTTGTGTCACTGTTGACTTTGGAGTCACTTAGCACTTTTGTTTCTATTAACATTTGCATTACCATTTATGTTTGCGTCACCATGTGTATAACCATTAGCGCTTGTGTTTGCATTGCAGTTACCATTACTATGACACAAGACATCATGTGGTGGGAGTGCAGGGCCCAAAGGGCCCTGCGCTCCCACCGCTGCATTCTATTCACTATTTGTAGTCCTAATGCTCAAAAAGAAGGGAAATTCATGGCAAAAAACTCTGTTTAATGCATCAATTAGGGTTGTTCCACAGCAACAAAAGCAAGGACATTTGGTGTTAGGGTTGAAAGCCCCCCTTGCACCCCCCAGTCCACCCCTCCAACTAGCATAGGGGTGTGCCTTGGGGTCATCAGCCATAACTCTCACCCCATCACATGTGTAAACAAGCTGAGGTATAGGAGAATGGGGTGAGAGTTAGGACCAACCACCCCAATACACACCCCGATGCCAGTTAAGGGGCGGTTAAATAACCTCAACATTGAATTTCATTATCATCAGGAACAACCCTAACTGATGAGTTGAACAGAGTTTTTTGCCATAAATATAACTATATATATATATATATATATATATATATTAGAGGCAAAAACTCCATTTAATGCATTAGTTAGGGTTGTTCCACAGCGACAAAAGTGAGGAAATTCGCTGTTAGGGTTGAAAACCCTAACTCCGAATTCACCCCAGCACCACACACACACAGACACACACACACACACATTCAAGTATGGGGGGAGGACCAAGTCAACACAACCAATGACAGACATCCAGCAGCAGGTGACAGAAATAACAAACAATTGTCTAAATGTACTATGAGACATCCCCACCCACCTGACCAGGTACTGCATGCTCAGTGGAGATCAACAGCAAAACTGAGGCCATGTACACCAAATGTACACATCCCTGATTGCAGCTGCACACAATGTACCACACTTAGTAGTTGCATGGCCTTACCTACCGATGCCCCACACCACACCACAACTGGTACTGTGCCATTAGTCAATATAAATGCTGAAGGTGCATGATGACAGTTGTAGAAAGGTTTTAACACTAGTGAGTATACATTAATTAAGAGAAGTACATAAATTAACCACAAGACACTAGCATGCTCAAGATAAAAGTAGTGTTACATTTAGTAGATGATTTACATAGTAGTACATTTACTGCAATGGTTTACTCAAGATAGAGAGGCTGATTTAAGCGTATGGAAAAAGCATTGCCTGCTCAATGCTCTGAAATTCGTACTGCCAGTATCAGATGCATTCTTACTGATGAAGGTGTACTGCTCATGTACATACATAGACCTTCAGTGTGTTTCAATACTAAAGATGCAGTAAGTATTCTTTGTAAGAAACATTGTAATTGCATAGATCAGGCCAAGCAACTTCTAAATATCATAGCACTACTGAGCCAACAGTGACGCATCCTGTATCGGAGATGTATAATGGATGATTTTCCTGTAGGCACTTACTGAGTATGTTGTACCTGATAAAGACAATCTCATTGCATCGGTGATGACTAACTTATTCAAATAGTAATACATTTACTATTGTTGCAATGAGTGATCTATGCCACTTATGGACACAGTGTAATTTTTTTAACAGTTGTTTCATACTCAGGCTGTATGCCTAGTGTTTGGGTTTGCCACACTTCTGTCACTGATGCTATCAAAGTGATAACTATGTTAATTGTGGTACAACAGGAATCAAGTAGGTATGGTGTAGATATAAACAGAATGTCTTTTAGTATTGATTTAACTCACAATGGGGTAAGTGTACTAGGACAGCAGGGGTTATTCTCTATCATTGACTCTGTCAATTATAATCACACTAAGGTTTCAATGACTGTAATGATCAAGTTACACTGTTTATCTTCATGAGTTCATATTCACAGCCATTCTCCAGTAACTAGACAGTGTATGGTGTAACTGGGTGGGACACTGTGTTGCAAAGCTGCTACAGTGCCTAGCAGAGGGAGACTATCTACTCATAAAGACAATTAAGCAATAAGGCATGACCAACAGTTATGTTAAATGGTCTGTTAATCATCCTGTGGGGGTTTAATGTTGAATGAGGCATAGCCGAGTGCCACATGTCGATAGACAGTGTTAAACTGACCATTAACATAATACCTGGGAGTGGCTTACTGCTATCATAATAAAACTGTTTTTTAAACAACATTAAACCATGTTCATCATATGGTTAGGCTCTACATGTATGTTAATAAAAAGTAAACATAAGGCTGTTACAATGTTTACAGCCAATTAGAAAGCTGCATTTCTCAAACCCTTGTTATAATAAGATATATTATACCTGTACAACTCCTTGGTTTTGTTGAACTCTATTGCTCAGGTGGCCCACCACATGTGGTCTGGTCTGGTGTGGAGCATCGGTAGGTAAGGCCATGCAACTACTAAGTGTGGTACGTTGTGTGCAGCTGCAATCAGGGATGTGTACATTTGGTGTACATGGCCTCAGTTTTGCTGTTGATCTCCACTGAGCATGCAGTACCTGGTCAGGTGGGTGGGGATGTCTCGTGAGTACATTTAGACAATTGTTTGTTATTTCTGTCACCTGCTGCTGGATGTCTGTCATTGGTTGTGTTGACTTGGTCCTCCCCATACTTGAATGTGTGTGTGTGTGTGTGTGTGTGTGTGTGTCTGTGTGTGTGGTGCTGGGGTGATTTTGGAGTTAGGGTTTTCAACCCTAACAGCGAATTTCCTCACTTTTGTCGCTGTGGAACAACCCTAACTAATGCATTAAACGGAGTTTTTTGCCTCTAATTTCCCTTCTTTTTGAGAATGGTAACGAGAAATAGTGAATGTAATGCAGCGGTGGAAGGGCCCCGCGCTCCCACCACATGATGTCTTGTGGCATAGTAACAGGAGCAGCAACTCAAACAGAAATGCTAACAGTGGCACACATGGTAACACAAGCACGAATGAGAACAGAAAGGGTAACGCACACGGTGGCGTAGACGGGAACGGTCTGCCACATGATGTGTTATCACATAGTAATATGGTGCCTGCAAATGGAAATGTCAATGGGCATGGTGATGCAAAGTGAAACAGAAAGAGAAACAGTACTGTAGACACAAATGGCAAAAAATAACAGAAAAGCAAGCACAAATGAAAACGCAAAGGATAATGCACATAGGGCCCCGTGCTCCCAGCACATAATGTGGCAGCTGGAGCGTGGGGCCCAAAGGGCCCCACACTCCCACCACATGATGTCTTGTGGCATAGTAACAGGAACAGCAATGCAAACAGGCGCCAACAGTGGCGCATACAACGCGCAAGCGCGAATGAGAACAGAAAAGATAACGAACACGGTGGCGTAGACGGGAACGGTGTGCCACGTGATGTCTTGTCACATAGTAACATGGTGCCTGTAAATCGAAATGGCAATGGGCATGGTGACACAAAGTGAAACAGAAAGAGAAACAGTACGGTACACACAAATGGCAAAAAAGTAACAGAAATGCAAGCGCAAATGAAAACGCAAAGGATGACGCACGTGGTGGCGCAGACGTCAACGGTAAGTGAAACGGGCATGGAACCGCAAGCGGAAAGGGCAATGGTAACAGTAATGTAAGCGCACAGGCTGGTTTTCCCAAAAAGCTGAATAGAGAAATACAGTTATTACAAAGAATGTATGCATAATAATGGGTATCGGAGCAGAAAATGAGGACTTGGAATACTAAATAAGTTATATCTCAGGAACCGTATGACATAGAAAAAAATTTAAAAGTCGTATGATTTATGACTGTCCTGGCTAGTTTTGTACTAAGCCCCAGGTAGGGGCTAGAATTTCTATGGCGAAAACTCCATTATCTCGCACCGTTTTGAGATACGGGCCCTGAAAGGCGTGCGAGCCGTAATGTTATCCTATGGGAAAAAGAGAAGTTCAGAGCACCATAACTTTGCCTCCCTGTAATATTTTCACCAAACCACTGAAAGGCACATCTGTGAGATGTCGGTCGTTCCTCCAAATTTCAGCTCAAAACTCCCAACGGTTCTTTTGCAGCGCAGTGCCAAAGAATTGCTGTCATTTTCCCACAGACCAGAAAAACTACTGTCGCATCATGTAAAGCTTTCAGTGGCCTTCAGGACACTTTCTCGCGGAGCACGAAAGCAATTTGCTAGTACTTTTCCAGAAATTTGAAAAACATATTTCTGGGGTGTTTACCACAAAATAAAGACATAGCAAGCATCCTCAGGGCCCGACTAGGTGAATACAAAAATTAGGTTGCTAGAGGGTCCCAAATTTAAATGCCAACCATTTTCTGATCACCAACTGAAAACAAAATGGCCGATTGCGAAAGTAACAGGCCCATTTGCGAAAGTAAAATGCATTTGCGAAAGTGTTGAACTTTTGTTAACTTTTCCCATTGACTTAAAATGGGAAACTGTTTTTTGAATAACTTTTGAACCGTTTAATATTTTTTCATGAAATCCTTGAAAGGCACATAGGGGACTCTGGCATACGTTCCCTGAACATTTCGGGCGGTCGGCGCAAACCGTACAACCTGGCGCGACCATGGGAATTCAGAAAAGCGCGCGTAAATGCGCCATAGATCACTAATAACTCCACAGCCGTATATCTGACCAGTATGAAACTTGGCAGATCCCAAGACCTATGGATCTTGGATCATAAATTCCAAATTTCAGGCAAATCCATCAAACAGTTGCAAAGTTATTAAGGTGCAAAGTTTTGGGGTTTAACATAGAAATGGCTCCTCAACCCTAACTATGGTAGCACTATCGTGCTACCATGATATATATATATATATATGTATGTATACATATATTTGTATTATATATACACATTTATAAACAGAGTCATTTCCTGAATCCGCTACAGTACATGCTGCAGTGGACATCTGTCAGCACTTGTAGACAGTGGCAATTCCTATTTTACAGAATCCACTTCATAGCAGCATTCCATAATGCAGCAAGTATCTGAGATGTTACATACTGACCGATAGTTCTCCCAGTTCCCCACATTTGCTACTTCCCACTACATCCATGGCATCACCAGTAAAGCAGCATCAGGTGTGTGAATGGGGAGACAGCATGCCAAAATTGACATTAAGGTGGCAGAGTGAGATATCAGTTTAAAAAGCTTTAATAATCTAAACCTTAGCTTTATTTTTTTAGTTGCTGATACAATGTGTTTTTCTGACACAGTGAAGACAGCATTATATTATGCTACCCCACCCAGTAAAGGAGGCACTGGCCCATTTAATAGTCACACAACACATGAAATAAGGGAACTATCCACCATTTAAAATGAAACAAACTGTGTTTTATTGTCAAATGACAAAAGGCAAAATACAAAACCTGCAGTCAAGTGCCACGTAGGTGCTACACGCTCCAAAAGGGCCAACCATCTCTGCTCCAATATTTTACCTAGTGCCAACTTCCCTCACACCCTTCTTCCACAACCCCCTCAATAAAAAAAGAATATCCCATTCTGAAATTATTTGGTGACCTTTTTCCACAGTTACAAAGGGTATGAGTGAAATGATGAAGTGCTCCTATAATGAATCTGATTGACTGCTTGTTAGCCAATTAGGTGTCACTAAAATCACATCATTATTTCATTTATAGTAACTATCTATGACTGGTTACTTCTTGCAGAAGTGCTTCTGTAATAAGGCAATATTTTGATGAAAGGAGGGGGTGGTGGTGGATGTCCAGAAAATTCAATCCTTGAACTTGGTACAAATAGTTGCTGAATATGCGGTAAATCCCCACTTCCCCCTCACCACATACAAACACACATCTTTCCTTATGCCACTAATCGCCTATAGATTCTGTACATAAATCATGCAACCACAATTAGCTTCTGTGTGGATCTGCTGCATTCTTTATTTGGTTGTAGTCCTGAAAAGTATAGTACTGTATTCTGTTTGTACCATAATCAGATGTCATTAGAGTCATGAGCATAATATGTCTCATCCAGGATGTTGTCTTTCAGTTTGTTTACCTGCTGCCTGAATTACTGAGCCATGAAACCCTAATGTGAAAAAATGTAAAATGGATCTGCAAAATTGCAGCATGAAAATGCACTGTATGTGTGATGCTGTGTGTGTTTGTTTGTTTTTCTTTTGGGGGATGCAAGAGGGCAGAGATCATGGGTGTTGCTGCATCCCACTTTCCAAGTCTTAGGGTTCAGGATTACCGGCTAAGAAATAGCTAGAATGTTACTCCTTGTGCAAACCTGTAGACTATTTACTTTTTGTTTTTTATTTATTCCTTGTAGACTGTTGATCTTATACCTGCTGAGATGTGAAGTTATTTGTTAGCTTTTAAATAGTGCATTGCATTGCTTTTGACAGCCTCTGTATGTCAGTAGACATGTCTGCTTAATCTTGTAGTAAAATACACTGATATCCACTAACAATGTAATATACCCTGATTTTTTTTAGGTCATAGTAGGATTATCAAAATATTTCCAACTCAGAACGTCATAGCGCATTGGGTGTCAGTGTGACACTTTACTCAGACTGATAGAATAGCATCCCAATTATAGTTACATGCAACACCAGCAATAGTGTGCAGGTCCACATGAAAAGAAATATTGACACAGTGTCTTTCATTTATGGAATGTAATATGTCTTATGATCGTGGGATATGCCACCTTTCCATTTTCTTGCATTGTAAAGTAAGAATTGTGTATATTCTGAAAAATAAACATCCCTGTTATCTACAAGCTGCAAAATAGCAATTTCTGGCTGTGATGAAGTGACCCATGTATGTAACTGGGACATTGCACATCAGACACATAATGTCATACATCCTAAATGGGGTATTCATAGTCAATGTACGGAAGGGTCTGCAGAACCAGACATCAGGTCAGAGTGCAGTACTTTCTCTCAGCCATGTAACACTACTATACACTCGTTTTATAAGCACGCTATCGTGAATTATGACAGACAGGAAAAAATAAGGAAAAAACAAATTGGGATATGCACTTAATTGACACATTTGATCACTGGTGGCATTTTTATTTCTTTACTCTCAACAATTGAATAGGGATCAGCTGCAGAATGACACAGCTCATTTCAAAGAAAGCCATCAGTCCTAAAAAGGGAAAGATCAGAGGTCAGGGATGTCATAAAAAGAGAACATAAGAGAAATCACATAAAGTCAATCTGATTTTTAGGTTGTGTTACTATTACATTGGCAAGAAAAGTAATATAAAGAAAGGCAGCACAGATTCTGTTTTTCCCCACATCCTGTGCTTTCTCAGTATATTTCATTCATGGCTGCAGTCATACAAAGGATCATACTAAGGACTGTGCTAAGGATTGAAAGGAGTCAGAAGGCATCAGCCCATGTTTGCTCCTATTTAAGGATATCTAAACAACATTTTGGCAACAAACTATTCAAAAATCTGAATCCGTAGGTGACTAAAGGAAAGACTGCTGTATCCATTAATGATAAAATTACATTTATATAATTTACCTAAATGTGGTTCCAGAGCATTTGAAAATTGTAAAATCAGCCTTCCAATTTCAAAAATAACTGTCTTACCTGCTTCCTAAAATGACCGCCAAATGTGCCATGTGATGACATCATTGTTCAAGTTCAAGTTCAAGTTTATTGCAGGAAAACTCCATTGAGCAAGCTCATTCACAAGGAGGTCCTGTGACATAAACACTTAAAGTACAAACACAGATAGGTAATAACAGTATATACATGAAATGCATGTTACATGAACCAGGCTGGACATACATACAAGGGTACCACATACGGTGACCACAGGTGGTAAACATTGATATGAGACAGGGAAGCAACTTACAGGTTGCATACTGATAAATGAAACATGATAACTGGTGTGTACAATACATATATTTTGGCAGCTAGAACAAACAACAGACTACAACTGATATGGGGGAGGTGATTTGATAGAGTAGCAGTGGGCGTAAGCATAGATAAAGCCAGGAGTAGAAGGGAATGGAAAGCAGTTAATATGACAAATCATTATACCTTACCAGTGGATAAATATGGCATACATGGGGAAGGAAGAGACTTAATGACAGTTACAGGTGTCTTTTATTTTGGCTGAACTTAGCGATTTGTAGAAGTTTATTGAAACTGTGCTAGTTAGTTTCAATACGGTTTATAGTGGTTCCAAATGGAGGGAAGGGCATATGCAATAGCACGTTTACCAAAGGAAGTCGCGTCCTTGGTATGTCAAGCATAATAAAGTCAGATTTTCTTAACAAGTATGCACTATGTGAGATACTAATAAGGAAGAGAGATAGCTTGGCAATTTCTGCAGGAGCAGTTTTAGAGTCCATAGCCCAGCATGGAACAGGCATCTAGTAGTAAGGGATGTCCAACCAACAGCTGCATATAAGTCACAGTAGTGCGAGCAGTGAGGGAGTTGGTAATGAACCGTAATGCACGGTGATAAGAAGTCAGTTTACTTAGATTTGCAAGAGTGGTGGAGGAATAGATTACATCGCCATAGTCGAGTAGGGGGAGAAAAGTGGCCTGTGCAAGCTTGTTTCGAGTTTCAAGGGGGAAAAGGGGCCTAATTCTGTAGAAGAAACCTAACCTTGCTTTTAACCTTCTAGAGACATCTTCAACGTGGTCATTGAAAGATAATTTATTGTCGATCCAGATACCCAGATATTTAAATTTGGTTACAACTTCCAGAGGCTCGTTTAGCGTGGTGACAATGAAGTCTTGGGCAAGGGTATTGGGGGGGGCCTGTGACAGCACTCCGGGAGAATATCATCACTTTAGTCTTCTTAACATTGAGCAGAAGCTTTGCCTTTATCAGATTATGCTCAAGTTGTGCGAAGTCCGCTTGAAGCACTCCCTTAATTTCAGATAACAATGAGCCAGAAGTATACAACACAGTATCATCTGCAAAAAAGTGCAGATTGGACATAGATATGTTAGCATCTAAGTTATTAATGTACAAAGAAAACAAGATAGGGCCTAAGATGGATCCTTCTGGGACTCCTCTTGCAACTGGCAAGGCAGCAGAAAAAAAGCCTTCCGCCTTTACTTTTTGGAATCTTCCAGTTAGGTAGCTAGAGAACCACTGGGTGGTATGGTATGTGGCACCCAACTTTGCAAGGCAATTGACTAATAGTTTGTGATCAACAGTATCAAAAGCTTTGCTGAGGTCCAAAAAGACTGCACCAGTTACCTTCTTAGCATCTATAGCAGAGATCCAATCATTGGTTACTTTTGCTAGTGCAGTGATTGTGCTATGATTAGCCCGGAAGCCAGATTGAGCTGGGTTAATGAGAGAGAAGGTTTCCAAGTGAGATTTTAACTGAATATGGATCAGTTTTTCGATAACTTTAGAAAGGATAGGCAATATGGAGATAGGCCTATAGTTGTTTACATCACATGGGTCACCAGATTTAAATAGAGGGAGGATATGTGCTGATTTCCAGCAGGACGGCACAGTAGCATTGGAGCCAGTCAGAGAGATATATGGCTCTGTATAGTGCTAACTAGTTCTTTTTTCCCTTTGTATAGAATTGTTTCACCCAAATGGTCAAAACCATGTGCATTATTTTGTATAATACACATGTTAGGCTATGGTTCTGTTAATTTTGTTTACTTTAACATGCTGAAAATGTGTTTTAATCCAATAGACTTTCTCTATGACAAACCACAGTGCAGTACAAATCTTGAATAACCTGGGGGTCTAGTAGTTATGGTGGATCCAGGATGCTACAATGGGGGTGCTGGGGTTTTGTGTATGCTTAATATGCACTTTTTTACATTTTTATTAAACCTTTATATTTTCTCCTATTATTCTCTTCTAGTACATTTTTGACAGAACCTACAAATGTAATCCATAGTTTGAATGTAAACATTTGTACAATCAATAAATCAGATTTGTTCAACAAAGTGAAATGCAGCAGCAGCAAGCAAGTACGTTACTTTGTGGGGGGGGTGAAGCCACGCCCTTTACCACCCCCTAGAGCCACCACTTTTCTGTAGCAAAGTTCTTGTGCAGTCCAATGTTAGGTTCATACTTTCTCAAAACTCAAATATATGATTGGCTTGTCTTCTTTTTCCATTGGAAATAATAATAATAATAAGAACCAGCATTTATATAGTGGTTTTCATACACATTGTATCGCAAAGTGCTTTACAAGAAATACTAGACTGGTAGTGAAGTGACTAAACATGTAGTGGCAGCCATTTCATACATTAATTTCCACACACAGCCTTGGACAATTGCATGAACTGGTTTTATGGGAAGGGGAACATTAGCCAGGACAATGGGTTCAGGTAGTGATCAAGGTGCTGGCAGCCCCACATCTTATTTCTCACAGTAATCTGCTCATATTTCTCTCCTTCTGTCTTCCCCCTTCCCTGAATATAGCAGTACCTTGCAAGAGTGGCCTTCGCAGTCCCCCATCTGGTATTCATTCTTCACTATTCCTTCTCACACCGAAAAGTGGTGAGTTCATCACCTTTCTGTATCATGAATGCAAGTAGTACAACAGACCCTGTTTTATTTTGACATATAAGATGTAAATATATCTTTCCAGTAAGCCAGGCTCATAGCAGCAGGGAACAAGGGAATGATGGGCTTTCCTATCCTTAAAAGATCTAGGCTACCTTTAATTAGGCACTATTAAATGATGGGTGTGCATTCACATTATTATGCACGTCATTTAATAGTGCCTAATCATAGGTGGCTTAGATCATATATGGGTAGAAAAGCCTATTTTTTCACTTGTGCCATGCTGCTATCAGTCTGGCTATCAGAAGATCATGTTTATTATTAATATGTAAATATAACACAGGAGATTGTACTAATCACATTCATGATGCGGAAGGGTAGTGAACTCACCAGTTTTTGGTGTGGGGAGCAGGTGAGAAGAATGAATGCCAGAGATGGACTGAAGAGGACATTCTACAGGTGCCATATTCAGGTTAGCTGAAGACATGAAGGGGGACGCCAAGAAGATCACTGTGAGATCTGAAATGTGGGATCGCCAGCATCGTGATCACTTCCTGACTGTGGACGAGAGTAGCCAGAGATGACAAATACTCAGAGTGGCAGGACTGCACCTAAACTGTTACTTGAACTCACTGTAGGGAGATTACCCTCGGGTTGGGGGGTGTTGACATTTGTTAGGACAGTATTGAAGGAGTTGTGTATAGCTTATTCAAGATTTGGAAAGCTGGTAACCAGCCAACTGGCATTCTGGAGTACAGCACAGAAAAGTACTGGAGAAGAATTGCTGGGAACTGTCCTGTGGGATTCTGCAGATCACAGGTAAAGGAGAAGACTGACACTTGAAGTCAGGTGGATTTGCTCAAAGTATTAATATGCCTCTCCTGCTAATAATATTGCTATCCATTGTAAGTACAGCCCTTATGAGGACATGAACAGTAGTTTTTATGGTGGGTCATGATGCTCATTGCTTGGCCCTCCAGGAAGACCTAGGTGTTGGTTAATAAGGCAGGAAAAAAACACAACAGGGAACTTTACATATTAACTTCACTTTGCAGAAGGGTGGTGATGCACTCAATGTTTACTGTGGGAGCAGAAGTCAAACATTGAGAATGTGGACTAGAGATTGATTTGGGAGGCATTTTTAACAGTGCCAGCTGATGATGCGTATCAGTATAGGTGTGCACAACTCTCTGAGGTACAAGATTACAATCTAAGGTGTGATAATTCTCTTCATGAGACCGCAAGCTCATATGCAGCCCCAGGCAGTACTAAGGACAGGGTATGGATGGTGGGGTGTTCAACAGAAGGCAGGCTAGATGCAGGGGGTTCATATGGAAAAAGAAATCCTTATCTGTGGATTAACAAGAGAGCATGAGCTTTGGAACTGAACAATTCCAGTACTTTTCCGTGTGACCCTGAGCTAGTCACTAAACTTCCTTGTGCACCCAGGCCACACCTGTAAAAAAGCTTTCAGCTTAGTATGTTTCTCCTGGTTAACAAAAAACAAAATTCAGTGCATCATATAACCACTAGATCACCAGGTATTTGAAGTATTGTACTGTAATGCAGTTTGCCAAAGAAAAAGTCAGCTGGATTGCAAATCATTTTCTGCAAGTTAAAGTAAACAAAATGAACAAAATCATAGCCTAACACGGATACTGATCAAAATAATCCATGAGGTAATACATGGTGTTGATCATTCTGGTACAACAATTCAAAATGAAGAGGGAAAGAAGAACTAGTTAGTACTATAGAAATATATGTGGATCTGTCTCTCTGGCTCCTATGATGTCATCATGACTCATCACTTAACACACTTGGCAGACATCTTAGGGAGAAGCCAAGGCTGTTTTTTGAAAGTGTTATGCTGATGTTTACATTTTTCAAAAGCTATGAAACTGCATTTATATTATTTACATAAATGCAGTTTCAGAATAAATGTAAACATCAGCCTTTACTTTAACTTGCGGTGAAGCCCAATTTTGGAGTTTGCAGTTTTAAAAAACTGCTTGTTTAGGTACCACTTAAACCTTATTTGAAGTACCTTATTTTAAAGCATTTTGTTCCATCCAGTGATCTGCCTAAACTGATCCATGCCTTTGTGACCTCACACCTTGATTACTGCAACACCCTTTACTTTAGGCTACCAGGGGTTGATATCCGCTACCTGCAGCTAGTGCAGAACACTGCAGCCTGGTTATTGACAGGGACTCCCCGTACATGTCACATCACACTGGTGATGCTCAAGCTGCACTAGCTGCCGATTCTGTGGTGGATCACCTTTAAAGTCGGATTACTGACTTATTAAGCCCTACACTGTCTTGGCCCAGACTACTTGAAAGAGCTTCTGATCCCTTACTGCCCCGAGTGACTACTCCGTTTGGCTGATGAGGGGTTGCTAGAGATTCCAAGGGTATCTTTAAAATCCTTCGGGTCCCATGCTTTTATGTACTTGGCCCCAGCCCTTTGGAATTCACTACCACGTCAGCTTCAGGAATGCATGACCATGGAGGGTTTTAAACAGGCAATGAAGACATTTTAATGGATGCGATCTTACCCAAATTACTAATGCTGACTTTTGGAGTTTAGTGAATATTTTATACCCAGCTGTTTTATCTGTTTTATTTTTCTGTTTAACTTATTGTAATGCACCTTGATAATTTTGAAAGGTGCAAAAGATTATTATTATTATTATTTTCCCTCTATTTAATATGTAGGAATCCAACTTGGTTTTAAATTCTTCTATTGTTTTACTTACCATGAATTTGGTAGGCAGCCCATTCCACACATTCACCATCCCTTGATGTGAAGAAGTACTTCCTAACATTACTTCTAAATTTTATTCCATTAATTTGAAGTGGGTGTCCTCTGTTCTCTGTATTTCCTTCCTTAAATTTTATATAAACTTCATGAAAATGTATAGGGTCCTGAATAATATCATACTTAAACTGTATATATCCATGTATTCATCTGGCATAGAGTGACATCAGTTTTAGGGATGAAATACTTTCCTCATATGTCTTTCCTTCTATTCCTTATATTGATTTAGTGAATCTTCTCTGGATTTTTCAATATTATTAATTTCCTTTTTCTTAAAAGGGTTCCACAACTGTGATACGAACTCTAGATGTGGACGGACATAAGCCCTATACAGTGGCATCATCACCTCACCGTCTCTAGCTGTGATCTTCCTTTTTATGGTCCAACGGATCTTATTTGCTTTTTTTTTTGTATTATCTGTT
This sequence comes from Neoceratodus forsteri, assembly GCA_016271365.2. Lineage (NCBI taxonomy): Eukaryota > Metazoa > Chordata > Ceratodontiformes > Ceratodontidae > Neoceratodus > Neoceratodus forsteri. Next base: position 955,834,779 of record CM057454.1, on the reverse strand, counting down.
TTTCTGCCCCCATGCTCACCGGTCCTCCACTCCTTCAGGCTCTGGTAAGTTCCATCTCTGACCTCTTCTGTCCTTACCCGACCCTCCTCTAGTCCCCAGATCGCAGCCGACCCCCAGGATATCCCAATGTATCCCTTCACCTGGCAGTCCCTCTCCTCCGAGGAGGAAGGCACCAGGGGGAGGGTAGCCCAAGCACATCCTTTTAGGGCCCGTGGGTGCTGCTGGGGAACAGGAGGCACCGGGAAGGCACTGGAGGCCCTCAGGAATGGAGAGCCATCATCCGGAGGGCCAGCGAGCAATTTTCCTGGCTTTTCTGTTGGGGGTAGTGTAGTGACGTCACGGCATACGCTGACGTCTGCTCCTCCCCCAGTTAGTATTGGGCCATGCATCCTGTGATACTCCCAGCCTCCGCTGGGAGCCAGCAGGTGCCGGACCAGTCCCCCTGCCTTCCCCCCGGAGAAGGAGAGCTGTTCCTGGGACGCTCAATCCTTCTCCTCCAGCCGGCCCTCCAGTGACCTGGGCTCATTCCTGAACCCGGATCGCTGGCATCACAAACAAATCCAACCATTGTGCCGGCGGGCCGGCTCACTTATTTCCTTTTTAAGGGCTTCCTGGGTTTGCTTAGAGGTATTAAAATCATCTGTGATTTGAATACCCAAATCCTTTTCATTGCTTGATTTAAGTAATGGTTGACCATAAAAATAATATTCCTACTGGGGACTGTCCTTCCTCAAGTGCATCACCTTGCACTTACTCATTTTCAGCCTCATACCCCTTGGTACTGTCCATGATGCAATCCTATTCAGGTCTTCTTGTATAAGTTTGTGTCTGATACAGTTTTAGATGGGCCTCCTATTTTGGTATCATCAGCATATTTAGAGGCCCAACTGTTTAAATGTAGTGTTAAATCTGATATAAAAATTTGGAACAATATGGGACCCAATACAGACCCCTGTGGGACTCCACTGGTCACACTCCCCACTCCCAAAAGATATCCATTAATGACCACCCTCTGACTTCTACCTGAGAGCAATTCCTTTATCCAGGAGATGCAACTTCCAGGGACCTATATGTCATATAGCTTTTGGATAATTGCCCAATGGGGGTCAGATCAAAAGCTTTAGTGAAGTCTAAATATAAGATGTCACAAGAGGTTTTGCTATCCAATGTCTCATTTACTTTCTCATAGAAACAGAGGAAGTTGGAAGTACAGCTTCTGCCCTTTGTAAATCCATGCTGGTCTGAATCGCAATTATTTGTGAATACAGTCAGTCTATCCTTAATAATTGATTCCAATATTTTGCAGGTTACACAAGTAAGGCTTATTGGTCTATAGTTTTGTAATAATGACTTGTCTCCATTTTTGAAAATAGGCACCACATGTGCTGTTTCCAATCAGCTGGTATTGTGCCAGATCGTAATGACTAGTCAAATAATTACTTTATTGGGAGTGTCAAATAGTTGGACACAATCTGTAATATTCTAGCTGATATTTTATTGGGACCAGGAGAAGAGTTTGTTTTAAACAATATTAACTTGGTCAAAATTTCTTGTTCTGTAATATTTAGTTCAGTTTTTTGAGATTTTTTCCTAATATTAATAAGCCATGTATCTTTACCATATACCTCACAGAAATAAGTGTTACATAATTCTGCAAGCACTGCATTGTCCTTAATTTGGCTTTCTGTGTGCAAAATATGTCCTACCTGTGACTGAGGTCTCTTTAGGGAGTTTATATATGAAAAAATTCCTTAAGATTGTCTTTTTTTGCATTGTATGCCAATTTCCTCTCCATAATTTTCCTGGCTTTTCTGATTTCCCCTTTGCACTTCCTTTGTATTATCTTAAATGTTTCTCTTGAATTTACTGTATTTAACTGTTTTTGTTGTTTATATAGCTTGTTCTTTCTCTTAATAAGTCTCTTAATCTTTTTGTTTAGCCATTTTGCCCTTTCGGTATCATTTTATTTTTCTTTATGATCAGTATGCATTTATTTGCAATCTGCAGTATCCTAGACTTTATTATCTGCCACCTTTCTTCAGTTGTTTAATTTTGTAATATGCTGTCCCACATTGTATCTTCCAACATTGTTTTTATTAATTTCTATTAGCTTTTTCAAATAGATAAATCTCAGTTTTACTTACCAGAGGTACATATTCATAGCAAATTGTAAAGAATATCATCTTGTGGTCACTGTTTCCTAATGGGGGACCCATCTTACAACACTGTACCTCCATTTGTTCAGAACATACAACTATATCTAGTATATGATTTTCCCTGGTTGGTTCTTCCACATATTGTAGTAGGGGATTCCTTTTACACATATCAAGGAACTGTTCCCCAATACTGCTAGTTGCTGTATCATTTGACCACAAGATGTCACTCATGTTTAAGTCTCCCATGAGTATCAACTCCCCTATTTCTCCTGCTTTTTCTATTTCACTCATAATTAATTTAGTTGCATCAGTGGTACAATTAGGGGGGGCATATATAATTCCCATGACAAATGATTTTTGAAAACCTCCACTAATTTTAAGCCATAAAGATTCAATGTTGACATCATCCTTTATTTTATGTGTTATGTCTGCAGATGTAATTTTGTTACTAACATAAATTGCCACTCCACCTCTGTTTTTTTTGGTTCTCCCCTTTCTATTTATCTGGTAACCTTCTATTTCTAATCATCATATATCATTTCCATTCCACCAGGTCTCAATAATACCAATTATGTCTTTTGGTGACCCTTCAATTATTGTATGAAGCTTGTTTATTTTTTTTTATTCATACTTCTAGCATTGACAAGTAAGATACTAATATTATTCACTGTTTTAGATGCATATCTTATACTCAGTATCTTCCTTTCATTACCTTGTCCCAATAATGAGTGTTTTTCCCCATGCTGTTCCTAGTTTAAATTCCTCCGACCCAGATATTGTTTAAAATGTTATGCCAGTATTCTGGTGCCCTTTTTATTGAGATGAAGTCCATCTTTACTAAATAATTCCAATTTATTATCAAAAACAGTCAAATTATCAATAAACAAGATAATTTTTCCTTTGCACCAGTTTGCAAGCCTACTATTAATTCTGTATATTGTTTTTTTTTTCTTTATGTACTCTAGGTATTGGTAGAATACCTGATATCAAGATGAAGTGAGTCTTCCCTACTAGTTCTTCCCCTAGTGATATCAAGTTATGGAAGATGACATTTTCATGTTCTTTGCCAACATCGTTAGAGCCAACATGCACAATAATAAATGATGTAACTGGTATTTTTACCTTTTTTATGGTAACTTCTATATTGTGAATTCTTACCCCAGGATAACACAAAAGATTTGTGTTTTCCTTATCATCCCTACATACATGAGAATCAAAATATTTAATTATTGAATGGCCCATAATCAGTTTTTCATGCTTATGCTGTTTGTGGGGAATCAAATCTTATGGTATTATGTCTTGCAGAAGGGAGAATCAATTATATAATGCAATTGGGGAAGATTCATTAATAGTTTAATCCTTAAGTCCCTTTCTTCTTACCTTGATTAATTGCCTCTCCTGTTGGTTATTTATTTTATCGTCCCTTGTCTTTTTTAACTTGTCTTACATCACCCTCACTTCTTAGACTTGTATTTACCTCTCTTGATCATTTCCCATTTGCTTTTTTAGTTAAAGAATTCTCCTCAGCTATTGTGTTATGAAAATCTTGTATACTAACAATATCCTGTATCTCTTTTTGCAAACTTTCATTATTGTTCTTTAAATTACCACAGTAATTCCATTTTGTGTATTGTGAGCCTTGCTCTAATCTGATCAGTTGTGTGCACATATAACAATGTACACATTTATTAATGGATCCCTCATCAAATAACAGTTCCAGAATATCACCTGCAGAACTCTTGGTGGCCATTTAGCTAATGCTACTAATTTACTCCTCACAGGATCACTACCTAACAGTGTATGTCTTCCTTTCCCTTCTTCCTCTGCTGATGCCTGCAGACACCACTGGCCTCTGTACATGTCACCTCTGCTCCTCACATAGCTCCACACACTGGAGCCGAGCAATATATGGTCACTCTCCTGTGATGTCACCTGTCACTATGGGGATGCTCGTATTACCTCCCAACACTGGCAGACAGTACACATAACCTGCCTTTAAAAAGGGAGGTTAGCCAGCACCTGGTAGCCATAAATTACTGTACCAAACACTGGGAAGCCCCAGTGTAGTCTGATTCATCTGTCCTCCATAGGGATCCAAGGAAGCACCAAGTATCAGTACAAAAATACCTAAATTTCACAGAAGTCCCCAAATAAAGCAGCTAATTGCGTACACCAGCAGCCATTTAAATTAAAACTCTGTGACACATAGGTATAGGACAGAGACATCAATTCCTTGCTCCACACTCAGCCCTTTCAGTGTTTTGGATAGATATGTATGATACTGTACATGCATAATCAGGATAACATAGCATATAGTACCTTATCTACATTTATTGAGGACATTATCAACAATTGCATACCATACTGTAAACTGCATACTGTTTTGTTATAAATTTCATAATGCAGTGGAAAAAATTATGTTACAACAATTAATTTTTGGACTAAATATTCTTCTTTAACTTTTTTTCTTATAAACAAAATACCTGTAATAGGAAACTGCAATCATGACAGTGCTTTGAGATTATAAACTTTCTCATACCTTAAATTGCATTCTGCTAAATATGATGTTCCTAAAACTTAATTTTGTGCACTTACATTATTGAACTTTAAACTGACATCTAAAATATCTCTTTTTCCATAAATAAGAAATGAAGACTAACCAAGGCATGATTTTAAATAATGCAACTAGTTGACATGAATATTATACTCATTGAAGGCATACACCAACAGATTATACCTTGTTTAGTGATTGAAGTATGTTCATTTCTTTATGTAAGCTGCCACCTGCTAAGGTCAGGCTAAAAATGAAAACAATGCAAGTGAATTAAAATAACATGATCAGAGCACACAGCAAAAGATTCAAAGATTTTATAGTAGCAAATTATGAGGAGAGCACACATACTTGTCCAAGCTTATGCATGCTAATAAAAAAGATAGTTATGTCTCCAAAAACTGTCATCTGTCTAACAACATGCTGCTACAGATTATAACTCAGATGAGTCAAGATGCATACATTCATTAGCTAAACATAAGTTGCAGAAATAAAAAAAATAAAAACAGCCATTCGGAATGAACTGTAAATTTATTATTTTTCCCCCACTTCACTGATTGACCCCCTTCAGCTTGAACCTTCCAACCCCATTGTCTCAGAGCCATTAATTTAAAACTGCCCCTATATCAATTCAACAGACATTTTGTCTGTATGCATATTCGGTCTGAGGAATGTGGGGACACCTGCCAGCATATTACAGCTCTGTCAGAAACATGTAACAGCGAACAGCACCACCTGGTGCATTTCAACAGTTTATGAGGAGGATTTAATCAATTAAGCATTTATACAGTACTGCATGATGGCATTACTGCATTAATGCATAACAAGGTCTTCCAGTTGGTACCACTCGGTACACCGCTCGGATGTACCACATCCATGAGGTATACCTCATCACTGTGAAACTTTTCTGAGACTACCACTGTATATGAACAAAAAAACAGGGTTACGTACAAAGAGCTGATAATCAGTAAAAGAGACAGTTTGAACTGGCATACAATGTAATGATAAGTAATAAGTTCTAGCTACTGGTTGATATGGGTAATTGACTGACAGACTCAACAAACAATAATGGGAGAGTGGATAATGGAAATGAAATATTAGATTTAAATCAGTCAAGGGCAATAGGAAACAATATTATTACTGTTTGACCAGAAATAAATATAATCTTGGTATAGTATCCTGGAATGTTGCTGGATATGTTTCAGCACTAATAGATCCAGAAAATTTGAGACATAAGGGAATTCTGGAGGTCAGAGGTGAGGGAAAACAGACTTCTAGAAAAACATAAAGTGAACTTACAAGCTTAAATGGGCAGACTGGGTGGGCCACATGCCCTTATCTGCTGACAGTGTCTATACCTATGTATTTACAATTTTGAAAGACAACAGCTATACTAAATTTGAAAGAAACTTGGTGCAATAAAGAACTAATAAATTCAATGAACCTAAAAAGTCATCAGCTTTTTCAAACTGTGGCACAAAAACTGCCAAAAATGTGCAGGGCAAGTAGAGGTTTGATTACCTATGTTAAAGTAATTGATTATTTGGAAGTGAAGGAAGTAATTAATGATAAACAACACTACGTGACTATAATAAATATTTTAAAGGATACATGAATTCTGATTAATAGTTGAAATCCACCAATAAATCTACTTGATTACTACCCACCATAATCATCCTCTCCTATCTCTCATGTAACATACCAGCTGGATACCCTGGGTCCCACTGCCATGAAGAATTCTCCTTTGTATTCTCCAACCTTATACCAACTAGAGCCTTGCTCCCTTCTCCTAACCTGTACCTCCATATAACTCATTCTTCCAAATTGGGGCACTTCCTTCTCTATCACCCCCCTAGCATGCTCAAATACCTCAAGCACAATTACAGATTCTACAAAGAAGTTTGGGTGATGCTTCTGCGCTTATGCTTGTCAGGAGACATAGAATCTAACCCTGGCCCCATTGGAATGCCAGGTCCATGGATGACTCCTCTTGGTTTTCCACTAAGGGCATGAAAATTGCCCACATGAATGTCAGAAGTTTACCAGCAAACTTTCCTGAACTTGAAGCCTGGATAGCCCTGTACTGTCCGGACATACTTGGACTAACTGAAACATGGCTCAGGCCAGAGATGCCTGATTCCATGTACAAAATACCTGGCTACAGCTTGTCCAGATTCGATCGCCCCACCAAACAAAAGGGTGGAGGAGTTGCCCTTTATTATAAAGAGCATCTCAATGTCTCTGTACTCCATTCTTGGATAACAAATCACTGTGAAGCTCTGCATACAGTTCTACAACTAGGTGGTGATAAAAGGCTAAATCTGATGTGTGCCTACAATCCTCCAAAGGGGGCTCTCCCTGGCTTAAATGGGCTCTTGGATTATCTGGCCACTCTAAACGGTAGATCTGAAGTCATACTAATGGGAGACTTCAACCTAGACCTATCAGGGAGTCACACCGGTACATATACTGAAGCTCTCGCCCAACTTAACCTCGCTCAACTTATCTCTAGCCCTACACGCATATCTTCCAACTTGGAGCACCAATCTCTCCTGGACTGGATGGCTACAAATAGAGCAAATAAAATAATTGCTGCAGGGACCTTTTTGGATTCTATTAGTGATCACCTGCCTACATTCTGTATCTGGAATGGCCACTGCCTTAAACCCCCCCCCCCCAAGAATCATTCAATTTCAGGATTTTGCCAAACTAAACTGAACTGCACTTCTGAGGATATTAATAATATAGACTGGTCTCCCATCTATCACACTGATGATGTAAACACAGCACTTGAATACCTGATGTCTCAGCTTCTGGCCCTTCAGGATCTGCAATCCTCTGAAAAAAGGCATCTTAGGGCTCCCCTTATAAATGGCTTAAAAAGATCTCCTTGAGCCATGATAAAGAGAACAAGGCCTGGACCTTGGCAAAGAAGTCCCAACAATCAGAAGACTGGTTTAACTATAAACAACTGAGAAATGCCTGCAAAAAAGATATTCGGAAGACTAAAAGGAGCTACTGCCTTAAGCTTCTCCAGTCTTCAGCGGGTGATACCAGGGGTTTTTGGAACCACATCAAAAATTTCATTGGGCAAAGGCCCAAGATGGCCATTACCGACATGACACTGAATGATGCAAACTGAAACAAGTTACCTACTATTGCTAATGCTCTTAATGCACAATTCTCGGATCTCTCCGAATACACTGAGAAATTCAACCAACCTCTTTCACCTCCTCCTGAGGTGCAACTTTTGCATGAAACCCCTTTTCGTCTCACATTAGTCTCCTTCACCGAAGTGCTGCATCTCCTCAAATCAGTATCCACCTATGGATCTGCTGGCCAGGATGGGCTACTGACAAGCTTCTTGAAGCAGGCAGCCCCTGCCCTTGCTGTTCCTATTGCAAGAATCTTTAATCTTTCCATAATAACCCAAACAATTTCCAACACTGTGGAAAACCGCTCACGTTGTCCCTAGTTCACAAAAGGGGATACCAAAATATGTCAAACTATAGATCAATTGCCATTCTCTCTACCCTAAATAAACTTCTAAGAAGGCCATCGCTATGGGTCTACAAATTACCTGCACCTTAACAACCTTATATCCCCTACCCAGCACAGATTCCAAACAGGACACAGCACCACAACTGCTCTACTTCAGCTGACAAATGCAGTCCTTACAGCGATGGATAAGAGCCTGCTCACTGGGGCCATATTTATTGATCTCACAAAGGCATTTGACCTTGTGAATCACTCTCTGCTACTTTCCAAACTGTCCCGCCTTGGCTTTGACCTGTCGTCCATCTCCTGGTTCAATAGCTACCTCTCAGGGAGGTTGCAATTTGTCCAAATTGAATCTGCCATCTCAAATCTTTCCCCTACCTCTGTTGGAGTCCCCCAAGGATCTATTCTTGGCCCACTACTTTTCTCCCTTTTCATTAACAACTTGCCCTCCCTTCCCTGCTCCTCCTCGTTAATCCTTTATGACGATGACATGGTGCTTCTCTCCAGTGGTAAAGATCTCTTATCAGTAAGAGCACATCTTCAAGCAGACTTCAACTGCTTGCAGGAGTGGTTACTACAGAACAGGCTCCTAATGAATGCTAAGAAAACTGTAACTATGCTTTTTGGCCCCCAGTCAAGAATCAGATCTCTTACTCCAGACTTATTAATACATTCTCTAGATGACTCCCCTCTTGAATTCGTTACTTCCTTCATGTATCTAGGAGTCACTCTCGACCCATCTCTTGACTTTAACCTCCACATTGCGGCTACATGTAAGACAGTTTACTCAAAACTTGGTCTTGCCTTTAAAATTAGGTCCTCCCTCAATGATGCTGCCCAGCTTGCTATTGCACAGGGATTTCTCCTCCCTGCTCTAACATATTGCTCTCAGGTTTACCTTAAAGCTAGTAAAGGAGCACTCCAGAAATGGAGCACCTGCTATAACAGTATGTGCAGATTTGCTCTCTCCACTCACAGACTTACCCATCATTGCCTGCTCTACTCAAAACTAAATTGGCTCTCCCCAGACTCGCTCAGACACTATTCTGCAGGCTGTACAATTGATAATATGATCAGAACGGGGTCCCCTAAATACCTTGCTGAACTATTAACTCAGCCCTCCCAAGCATACCTCCTCAGGGCATCTGCTCAAACCCAACTTTGAAATTCCCAGATATCTCTCACAAAAAGGAGAACGATCCTTTGCCATATCTGCCCCCCACTTCTGGAACTCCATTCCCTCCCACATCAAACTCTCCAAATCCCACAAGGCCTTTAAACTGAGTCTTCAGGCACACCTATTAGAATCCGACTGCTGCTCTTATGCTGTAACTTGAGCTTCTCTCCTAGCATTTTCCTCCCTATGGCACTTACCGATTTCCTACTGGTCTCCAAAATCTGAAAGTTTCCCACATCTAGCAGAAATCCTATTGTTATAATGCTACTTCATTTAAGTTTTGTTTGCAGTTTGTTATTTTAATTTAGTCATTGATGTATCATCAGATGAAAATAATTAATGTAATGTTATGTGTTTCTCTTTGTCATTACTGATAATGACTGTACCTGGCTGTATGCTGTTCAAATGTTTGTTCTCACCTCATGCTGTGTCATGAAATACTCTTTAATGTTGACTCTGGTCTCCCCTGTCTGTACTCTCCCGGGTCGTGCCTGAATATAGGCAACATTGTTGTCTAGTGTACTTAACCAGTAAACAAAAACCAAATAAATAAATCCATCAACATATAGTAAAGATACTCTCAGCAAAATAATTCAAGGTATTCTGTTTCTACAAAAACAGCATAATAACACAGTTGGCTACTGGCCTGGGACTTTAATATCAAATTTGGTAGTACTGGTATATAAGCTGAAACAGAAATCCAACTAAAACATGATATACTGGGCATAGGGTGTAAAGAGACACTTGACAAAAAATGTTGATACCACTGATCAAATGAAAATAATTCTGAAAACTTTGGCTTTGATAATATACAATAGAAGGCTCCCATATGACTCAGAGGGAAGAGGTAGCTGTGTAAATTACAGCAGGACCTCACTCATTGACTACATAATTGGGTCTCCACATGATTACCATAAATATGAGGTTTAGAAATAATTACACAAACCAAAACAACTACTTTCCTCTTCTATTACAACAGAAGTTGGCTGGGTCTGTGTCAAACAGCATGCATTAACCATTAGAGACAGTTAACAATAAATACATTCACTGGGATAGATGTCCAGGAGAAAAAAATCACAAATGATAAATATAGACAAGAAATAAATCAGTTGTAGAATGATGAAACTGAACCAGAAGCTCTATATTTATTTAGTTGTTATAGACCAGTAAAAGAATCCCACAAAAAAGAAAAAGGAACAAATAAGATGCAGTATGAGCATTGGTTCAACAAGACATGTAAACTACAGAAAAAAAAAAACTGGCAAAGTGTGTATGCTACACCAAATAAAAAACTCCAACAGCAGCAAACATTCTTAAATGAAATAGGCTTAGAAAACAGTATAACACCCATATGAAAATATAGAAGTCTTCCCAGCCAAAATAACTGTGGGAAAACATGATTACAGTAATATAAACAAACTCTGGACAGAGCCAAAAAGGCTGCTGTGCATTAACATGAAACATAGTTTTAGATTTTTTTTTCTTTTGTTATAGAGGGCCTTCAAAAAATGTAATGCTAAATTGATATAGTCTACTTCTGTCTGGTTTTGTTGTTGAAGTGTGATGTGTTACATTTTAGGGGTGAAGCTGCAGAGCTATTTTGTACATTATGCATAGGTTTAAGTACAACAGGGCTTGACCTCTGACAGTAAATTGTGCATGCATCGATGTGTGACTACTGTTTTATTGTATATGGGGATATCCACAGCTTTACAACAGCAGCAACACACACCTACTCCCTCAGACATATTTGAAAATCTGCCTCCTTCAATTCCCCTAGTACAATATTACAATAGTCATACATTGAGGTTGAAGACTAGGTTTGCTGGCAAAGGCACCTAGCTTCATCTGAGCTCTTTTCTTCTAGGTTGCTTGAAAGGACAGAGCAAAGAACCTTACCAGAGCAAGGAAAAGGATTAAGGCTTATTTTGGTTAGGCATAATTACTGTGTGTTGTTATTTTTATTTTGTACTCACAGGAATTGTTACCATTTGTTGCTAACATTTTATTGTTTTATTTTTCTCTAATTCAGATTGTTGCTGGGTATACCTTCTGCTGCATTATTACAAGGTGTGCCTACAGGTGTGTGCTTACAGATTACTGCTGTAATCTTCTGATTCAAATAGTCTTTTGCAAAGAATATCTCCTGTTACTGCTTTATTTTTCTCTGTAGCAAAGTGTTTCTTACAGGGTATATCTTCTGTGAAATTATTACAGGTGATGATTTACAGGTTTTACATGTTTCTATATCATTAGAACAAGCTTTCAGGGCTACTGCATTTGTTGCTGGCTGATTGTTTCTGCTCTTACCTCCTTGTTTCTTTTGTCCATGGTTCTTCTGTTTCAGCAGAAGAAGGGCCAGCCACCCACCCCCATCCCCAACCACCCCACACTACACTCCTTTTATAGGGTAGCACAGTTGTGACATTTTTTGTAGTAAAGCAGGAAGGGGGGATCAGAGGGGTATCCACACAGTGACCTCATTTACAGGGGCACAAGAAATTTAACTTATTATAACAAGTTATACAAAAACAAAGAAACAAAACACACTCTGACCAGGTTATAACCCCAGCAACTTATCTGGAATGGATATGATTAACTACAGGTACTGCAGAACACTTTTCAGAAGGGCAGTTTTACAGGATTTAGGACACTGTCCTACATGCTGGGCCATTGGAGATTTAAAGGCTCAGCTCCAGGCAGCATGGGCAAAGATTGCATGCCTAAAACTGCATATCCAAGAGGAAATATAAGAACCACCCACCATTTCCCCAACATCCAACAGAAGCACCTCAACCACAGAGGGTAGTTGGTCCAGGAAGTCGGCAGGTGGTTAGGAGGGGCAAATCGGGTGCCCCATCACTCAGTGCTCTCCAACATATCACCTCCACAAACAATATAAAAACTACAAATAGGTGTCTTCTTCTATCTCAAAATCAAACAAAGGGGCAGAGGACACTGCAACACAGAAGCAAGCACAACAAAACTCACCCAAAACAAGAACCAAAACAAAAAAAGCAAAAAGGAAATCCAAAACACTTTTGATCATAGGAGACTCCATGATTTGGGGAGTTGATACCTGTCTCCAGCTAAGGATAATGGTCAGATGTCTCCCAGGTACATCTACATGAAGAGATTTTGACCACATTGCTAAAACTGTTCAGAAAGCAGGTGAAAACATTGACATCCTGGTACACATAGGGACTAACAATCTCACCAGCCAGTAAGTTGTGGAGACCAAGGAACTCCTGACCAGGCTGGGTAACAAACTATCATCCATTTCATCCGGCATCTCCTTCTCTGAGATTCTGCCAGTCTGGGAGAGGGGGGAAGATGGACAGAAGGTCAGAGAAGGGGAGATAGGGAGCTAAACATGTGGCTCAAGGGCTGGTGCCAGGAAAAAGAACACAAATCTGTAGGGAACTGGCAACAGTTTTGGGAGCAAAAGTTCTTTAAATTTGATGGACTGCATCTGACTAAGGAGGGAGTCAGTGCACTGGGGCAGAAGTTTGATGTCTTTGCAGAATATTTAAACTAGTAAATTGGGAGGAGGTGCAGCACCAGATACGTTGAATGGGAAGAACACCCCTCACCACTCAGCTAGTGGTCAAACAGGAGTTCAGCATGTTTCTAGTTCATTTGCATCACCAGACAAGGAAAAAGGTCTGGCTACCCATACGACACACAGGGGAAATGCCAGACCTCGCCCAACAACTAACACAATGAAATCTGGCCAATGGAAAATCAAGTACACAAATGCTCACAGTCTGTGAAACAAGATCCCAGACCTGCAAGCAATACTGACAGAGACTAAACTTGACATAGTATCCATTAGTAAGACATGGTTTACCAGTAAATACACTTGGGAGACTTCAGTACCTGGCTATGTACTGTTCAGAAGTGACCGAGGTGCAAAAAGGGGGGGGGGTGGAGTAGCCCTTTATGTGAATGAAAATATCAAAGCTACAGAAATTCAGAATAGGAACCAAAAGAACTGTGGGTCTCCCTGGAAATAGGAAATGGGACAGCCATATGCACTGGGGTTATCTACAGGCCTCCAGACCGGGGGAAGACACAGACACATTACTGTTAGAAGATATACAAAACATGACAGCTAAAAGGGAGGTTCTGATAATGGGAGACGTCAACATGTCAGATACAGATTAATCAATACCAGCAAGAACATCTGCCAGAACTAGACATATAGTGGATTCCTTGCAGGGGGAGGGCCTCAAACAGCTGGTACAACAACCCACAAGAGACAGGGCTATCCTAGATCCAGTACTGACTAACAGTTAAAGGATCACAGATCTCAATGTAGAAGGTCACCTGGAGGCCACTGACCATCATATGATATGGTTCAATTTGACCACTAGAACTAAATCATCCCATTCCAAGGCAAAAATATGGGACTTCAGAGGAGCTGACTTTGATAAGATGGCCAACAGAGTTAAGCTAGCCCTGGCAAAAATAAATACAGGTGATGGGGTAAAGGCAAAGTGGGTAAGCATTAAGGATGTAATACTTGAAGCAACATCCCATTGTGTTAGAGAGAAAAAGAACTGCAAAAGAAGAAGAAGGAAACCACTTTGATTCTCAAAAACAGAAGTAGAAAACGTCAGAGCCAAAAGGCTGGCCTTCAGGAAATATAAGGGAACACGGCAGGATGAAGATAGGGAGGCATATCAAACTTCCTTAAGGGAAGCAGGGAAGGCACTAAGGCAGGCAAAAGCTCAAACTGTGGAAACACTAGCACAAACAGTAAAAGAAGGTGGCAAGACTTTCTATAGATACATTAGTGAAAGGAGAAAGTCTAAAGGGGGTATTGCTAAGATCAAAGGGGATAAGGGGGCATGTGAGGAGGAGGACCATGTAAAAGCATCTATCCTAAATAAATACTTCTGTTCAGTATTTACTGAAGAGAAGGTAGGGCAGGGCCCACAGCACAGCACCATGGACACAGGGGAGAGGGAGGTGTGCACTAGTCCCTTCACAAAAGAAAGGGTCCTACAAGAGCTCGATAAGCTCACAGTGGACAAGACAATGGCACCTGATGGCATACATTCCAGGGTACTAAAGGAGCTAAGGGTGGAACTAGCAGAGCCACTATCAGAACTGTTTAGTGAGTCTCTGAGCACAGGAGAAGTCCCAGAAGACTGGAGAAGGGCTCATGTGATCCTGCTCCACAAGAATGGTAGCAGGCAGTAGGCAGGAAACAACAGACAAGTCAGTCTTACCTCAGTAGTGGACAAGATTATGGAGATACTCCTTGAAGAAAGGATAGTGCAACACCTGGAATCCATAGCAGCACAGGTTCCAAGACAGCATGGGTTTACAAAAGGAAGGTCCTGCAAAACTAATCTCATAGACTTCTTTGACTGGGTAACCAGAGTGGTGGACCAAGGGGAAACAGTTGATGTCACCTACATTGACTTCAGCAAAGCTTTTGATACTGTTCCACATAGTAGATTGATTAATAAGCTGAGTAGGCTTGGGGTGGGTCAGAAGTTGATCAACTGGGTGGCAAACTGGTTGACAGGCAGAAAACATAGTGGTGGTAAATGGTATACAGTCAGAAGAGATGCAAGTCACAAGTGTGGTACCTCAGGGATCAGTCCTGGGGCCAGTCCTCTTCAATATCTTCATCAGTGACATTGCAGATGGACTTGACAGTAAGGTTTGTCTGTTTGCAGATGACACCAAGCTCTGCAGCAGTGTAAATGATCCAGATGGGGTGGGCAGAATGAGAAGAGATCTGGACAAATTGGCAAAAATGGTCGGAAGAGTGGCAACTGGGGTTTAATGCAAAGAAGTGCAAGATCATGCACATAGGGAAGAGAAACCCTGAAGCCACCTATAGGCTGGGAGGGGAGTTGCTGGCAGTCACAAGGGAAGTAAGAAACTTGGGCATCATTATCACAGATTACATGAAATCATCCAGGCAGACCACTAAAGTAGTAGTAAAGCTAAGGGGATGTTGGGGTGTATTAGTAGGGGTATCACCAGCTGAAAGAGGGAGGAAATAATCCCTCTTTTACAAGGCACTGGTTAGGCCCGAATCTGGAGTACTACATGCAGTACTGGAGGCCACACCTTCACAAGGACATTAACCAAATTAAGACAGTTCAGAGAAGGGCAACCAAAATGGTGCAGGGACTGCATCAGAAAACATATGAGGACAGATTAACAGAGCTCAATATGTATACCTTAGAGCAAAGGAGGGAGAGAAGGTGATATGATCAAAACATTAAAACACCTTAAGGGCATTAACACTGTGAAAGAGTCTAACGTGTTTCATTATAATCAAAATAGCAGGACAGGAGGACACAGCATGAGATTAGAGGGAGACCGATTAAGGGGTAATGTGAGGAAGTTCTTTTTCACAGAAAGGGTGGTGGATACATGGAACAGCCTACCTCAGGAAGTGGTGGATATGAATACAGTGCAGGGCTTCAAACAGGCATAGGATAGGCATAAGGGAACAATACAAAATGACTATGTAGGCCATTGACAGAGCAAAGGCCGATGGCACATTTATAAGGTAGACAAAGAAATGGGCAGACTGAATGGGCCTCATGGTCCTTATCTGCCGTCAACTTCTATGTTTCTATGTTTCTATCGATGTATGCACAATTTACCATCAGAGGTCAAGCCCTGAAAAACAATGATAACCAGGTGGTGTTGCACCTAAACCTATACATTCTGGAACAGTAGCTCTGGGGTTGGACCCCTAAAAGGTATCACATCACACTGTCCAGAGATGGTCAAGATACTCCCACCAGCTTCTCTACTCTTAGTCACTGCTTCTGAAACACCCCATCACTTGCCTGTAACAGTTCTATAAGCAGGGGTGTCACAAATGTCTGTGCCCAACTTTCCTTGGGTTATGCTGCTTTGTGCATGCATAGGCAATTTGACCTCATGCCCTTCCCCACATGGTCCTTATAATAATAAACCTAGGGGCAGTGTCTCTTTGAAGTTGTAAGTGCTCTGGCTGCAGTTGATAAACCAAATACAACACTCCACTGTTTTAGGCATGACGCATTTTGTACATTAAGATTCTAGATTTGCTGCCTCCTCCTGACCTCCCTTGTGCAGTGTCATTGATGGGAGATCAGCTGGATCAGATCACCCACCTAAATTATAGTGAGCTGTCCATGTACCCCACAAAGCTGCCCAAGGTGGAACCTCACTGGCATTGAATAGGATGAGCTATGGGTTGGGGTCACCTATTTCTTCTCACATGAGGAGGAAGAGATGATCAATAACAGGGTGGCAACCCAGCCGAGTGTGAAATTCGACCAGAAGGCAGATGCATGGGAAAAACATGCAAATGCATCACCAACACAGGCTGCTAGAATACCTTAAAAACAGCAAAAGATAAACTTTATAGAGAATTCCATTTTTCTAATGACATGCTAGGCACAGATGGGGTGCACACATGACTAAAAATGTCCTAAGTTTATAAATTTTGTATTTTCCCTACACTTTTGTAAATATCCTATCGAAGTGGTCTCTGTTCAAAACTGCCAGGAAAAGTGAGGAACTACCCCAAGAAATCTGCTGAGTCCATAGAGCAGACGAGTCAGTGGAATGTGGACCGCTGATAAAATTACTCCTGGAAAGGCTAAGCTGGGTGCCCTGCAGAGGATGACTGTGAGGGTTGATCAGAGGGCTGAGCTTAGACAATTAAACCTCTCCTGATGTCAGTTCTCCAACCTGTTACCAAGTCCAGTCCCAGTTCTAAACTAGGGTGCAGCTATGGGGCTTAGACATCTGTGTTTCTACATAGGGCTAATGTGTAGCCAAACACAGAAGTAATTGAGACTAGAATGGGAATTTCTTCTATGTTTGGCTGCACATAAACACGGGAAAAAGCAATCAGCTGTTCTGCATAGGAAGCACTCTCACTGGAGCATGGCAAAGGGGTTTCTCTGTAGGACAGCTGCATCACTCATAATAGGCTGAGTGATAACATCTGCAGTTTTTTTAATAAAATAATGGCACATTGATTCATGGTTTCACTGCCTAACAAAAAGTGTCATCCACATGTTAGATTTTTGAGCGTGGTTGCACATATCACTGTCAGGTAAACACGAGTGAAATCAGCCAAGAAGATTAGTTGATATTTCAAGGAGATGAATCCCCCTTCTCCTTGTATAGCCATGTGGGATGTATATGTAAAAGTACTCTGTTTCGCGAACACAAACATATACAGTACAAAAAAATGACTGCTGCTTTTTTTTTTTTTTTTACAAAACGTGATCACCCCGGCCACGCCTCTGAAATATCACACTGTCAGACACTGATTCTACTGATGTTTTTCTTTTTGATTTTGTCAGTGTGTGTGTGTTGTAAAACACAGAACTTTACATAAATAGTGTCATGGTCCACCAAAAGAGCAAATAAGGCTTTTGCACTGTGATGCAGGAGCAGTGCTCTATGCAGGCTCGGTAAAACTCAAAATAGTCACAAAAAGTGTGGAGAGCATTCAGGGTAGACTGTGACCATACAGTTCAACTGGTAATATAATGCACAAATGCAAATCCACAACCAAGGCTGTATTTCAAAAAACAAGTTCTGTGTGTGCGAGTTTGATACATGATTATTGCGAGACTGACTCCTAGACAAGAGAGCTAGCAACTGGACCTCACTGACATATAATAGTTAATCATAATGAATAGATACTTAAAATACAACACAATTGAAGGTAGTTTAATATTTGATTACTTTGCATGCTCATTAATAAGACCATCCCTGTGCAGAGTCCAGTATGTCTGCAGAACTCAGTGGTATTTGAAAGGTTCACACACAAACTGGCAGGTGTGTTAGTGTAATACAAGAAACTACCTACAGCATACAGCCAAAGGGAAGGAAGTGATGACTGGAGGAGTGTCAGACACAGGAGCATGACTAAGACTGGGTCAGAGCAACTATATCAGCCTGTGGAAAAGGGGGACTAGACTCATTCAAGGAAAGGAGATTAGCACCGCAAACAGATTCTCAGTGTTGGCTAGTCCAGAAGACCAGGTAGCAGGGAGGAGGGGAGCTACATTGAAGGAGTAGGGAGAGGACACTACAGGGGAACAGGTATGCAGTGGGGAGGCAGTAGGCAATACAGCAAGAAGACACACTGGCAAGGGGGGACAGTGAGGTGATGGTGATGCAGAAGGTAGTACACCAAGAAGACACATTGGCAAGGGGGGGGCAGCGAGGTGATGATGATGCACTTTCTCCAGAGAGAAAGAAGGAGCAAGGAGACAGGACTAAGAGGGAGGCAGTCTGGGGAAGGCTAAGGATATTGAAAGGAGGGGAGTCTGAGTAGGGGAGGGCCACATTTCAGGGAAGACACAGGGATGTAATAGTAGAGGAGGTGGTAGCATGATGGACAGAGCAACAAGTCAGTGCAAAGGGGAGGTTCCATAGACAGAAAATAGTTCAGAGGAGGGGGTCAGTAGCCCAGTCATAGTTGCGAGGGGGAGAGGTCAGGGCAAAGGTTAGAGGATGCAAAGGGGGGCCATGATATGGGTAATAAGAGGGCCTTGCAAGTTGGGCGGTGAGGGAGCAGAGGGCAACAAGAGGGTGAGAAGGAAAAGCATCTGAGTCATAATTCTAGGGGATTCTATACTAAAGGGTATAAGTTGGGGGGCCAGAAAAAGTAACATCTGGGTAGAGTGCATGCCAGGCATGACAGCGCATAGTGGGGCAGCATATGGGCAGATATGTGGTGAAGGTGGGGGGAAGCCGCACATTATGGTTCACCTGGGAATGAATGATCTGGAAGGCAGAAGAATAGAAGAGGTACAAGACAGCTTCAGGGAACTGGGAAAACTATGCAACAAAGAGGGAACAACGGTAGCCTTCTTAGAAGTTCAGCCAGTGCCAAGGGCCAGTACAGACAGAAAGAGAAGAATCAGCAACTTCAACAAGTGGCTGTGGGAATGGTGTTGGACCAAAGGGGTATGGATTGGTGGGAGACTGGGGTAGCACATGGAATAACACAGATTGTTATGCAGGGAATAGGTTACACCTCAGCAGGGCAGGTTTACAGGTGTTGAAGCAGAAGCTGGGGGATTTCATTAATGAGAGGTATCATTTAAATTTGGTAGGGCTGGAGGCATTGGAGCTGGAAATCACCAGAAGAGGGGATCCCGTGGACCTCCCCCCACCACAGGGATAGATATGACCTTAGGTGAAATAAGGGTTGAAGTGAAGGGTAAGTAAGCAGGAAGGATAGTTGTGGTGTGGAGAATGGTTTCACTAAATGCTAGGAGCATGGAGAACAAGTTGGCAGAGTTGCAGGCATTGATGGCAGAGGGAGAGGTGGACATAGCTGCCATAATTGAGATGTGGGCAATGAAGCACTATGACTGGGACCTAACCATCCCAGGGTATAAACTTTTCCAGAGGGATAGAGATAAAAGGAAAACTGCAGAGGGTTGCAATTTACATAAGGGAAGGGATCAGATGTAATAGGGAGAAAGGGGAGGAGGGCAGGCTGGAAGTAATCTGGCTGCAACTGCACAACCCAGAATGGGAACAAGATCTGTCTGGGGGTTGTTTATAGACCTCCAGCCCAGAAGGAGGACATTGACAGGGAACTGGGGGAGCAGATATGGAGACACAGTGGCAAAGGGAGCATAGTGGTGGTGGGGGACTTTAATCTACTGGGGTGTATTGGAGTATGGCAACCAATAGTGCCAGGGAGCAGATCCTCCTGGAAGCATTCCAGTAAGGCTTCCTTACCCAGAGGATAATGGAGCCAACGAGGGAGGGGAATATATTAGACCTGGTACTGGAAGATGGGGAACAGGTCAGGGATGTAAGGGTGGAGGAACCTCTGGCAAGCAGTGACCACCACACAGTGTGGTTTTCAATCAACCTGGGTAGGGAAGTAGCCACTACAAAAACTAGGGTCCTGGACTTCAAAAGGGTGGACTTTTGCAGGATGGGAAATCTACTGGAAAGTCATATGACAAGCATCCACCCAGAAATGGACATGAAACAAAATTGGGCAGTCATCAAGCCAGTACTGGCTGACGCAACTAAAACCTGTGTCAAGAGCCAGAGCAAGAAAGCCAGGACCAAAAAACCCAACTGGATGAGTAGAGAGGTAGTGGACAAGGTGATGGAAAAGAGGAATGCATTTTGGACCTATAAGTGATCCAACAGGGCAGAAGACAAAGAAGAGTACATGAAGAAATCCAGAGAAGTGAGAAGACTGGTAAGGGCAGCAAAGGTGACTAGGAAACAGAGGTTAGCACAGGGGATCAAAGGAGGAGAAAAGGATTTCTTCAGATATATTAGAGAGAAGAGAAACAGCAAGGATCTAATTGTTAGGATCATGACGGGAAGTGGGTGGGTAGAAAAGGGGGCTGAGCAGGCAGAAGTACTTAATGAATACTTCTGTTCAGTCTTCACAAAGGAGAGGGATGGGCCCATACCTGAGAGGAAGGGCGAGGTGGGATAGAGTGGGGGAGAAGCAACCACAGATGGAGAAATCATGGTGGAAAGGGTGAGGGAGGGCCTTTAGTCCCTGAAGGTGGACAAGGCACCTGCTCCAGACGGAGTCCACCCCAGGGTGCTGAGATAGTTGGCAGAGGTACTGGTAGGGCCACTGGTGAACCTGTTCAATACCTCTTTGAACTCGAGGTGCATGCCCAGGGACTGGAAGGAAGCACATGTGGTAACTCTCCATAACAGTAGGCCCAAGGGTGAACTGGGAAACTACAGAGCAGTGAGCCTTACTGCAGTTGTGGGAAAACTGATGGAGACAATCCTTAAGGAAAGGCTGGTGCAATTTCTTGAGGATAACAAGATCCAGGACAGCAGGCAGCATAGGTTTGTCTCAGGCAGATCCTACCAGATGAACTTAGTTGATTTTTATGACTGGGTTATGAGGGCACTGAACAGGGGACATGTGGCGGATGCCCTCTACCTGGATTTCAGCAAGGCTTTTGACTCAGTGCCACACAGTAGGCTGACCTGCAAGTTGAAGAGTCTGGGAGCAGGGAAGCAACTGGTCAGATGGGTTGAGAACTGGCTGCAGGGTAGACAGCAGAAGGTAGTAGTGAGAGGGGGGAGGCATCTGAACCCAGGGCAGTAACAAGTGGCGTACCACAGGGCTTGGTGCTGGGACCAGTTCTGTTTAACATTTTCATAGCCAACATTGCAGTAGGGATTAAGAGCAAGATCAGTCTCTCCGCAGATGACACAAAGATCTGTGCTGACATAGATGGGGGGGGGCAAAAATACTTCAGGAGGATTTGGCAAAACTGGAGGAATGATCTCACACTTGACAACTTGGTTTCAATGCCAAGAAGAGCAGCTATGCATTTAGGAGGTAAGAACCAAGGACACAGTTACTGGCTAGAGGATGTCCCAGTAACAAAATCCAAGGAGAAGGAGCTGGGAGTGCTGGTAACCAGGGAGATGTAGAACTATGCTCAGTGCAGGAAGGCAGCAGCGAAGGCAAAGAGGATGCTAGGTTGCACAGCAAGGGGATTACTTCCAGGAGTGGGGAGATAATCTTGCCCCTGTACAGGTCCCTGGTGAGACTGCACCATGAGTACTGCATGCAGTTCAGGCAGAGACAGCTCAATATGTATACCCTGGAGGAAAGAAGAGAGAGAGAGAGGATGTGATTGAGACCTTCAAGTACCTGAAGGGTTTGAACAGAGTAGACACCAAGTGTATGTTCAGTCTGAAGTGCGGAAGGGAAACCAGGGGACACTCAATGAAGTTGGAAGGGGTCAGGTTCAAGAGGGAGTGGAGGAGGCACTATTTCACAGAAGGGGTGGCGGCAGGGTGTAACACTCTACCAGAGGAAGTAATATCACTGCAAAGTGTTTGGGGCTTCAAGAGGGGGTGGGACAGATTCAAGGGAAGGGCACAAACCAGGAGGGGGTGCAAGATGAGGGGCATATGAGGGATGAGGGGCAGCTGCAGTCTAATGGACTGAAGTGCTGCACACTCAAGCAGACTAGATAGACCGAATGGCCTGTATCTGCTGGCAATTTCTTATGTTCATAAATCAAAACAGCCCTAACACAGAACACGGGGAGGGGTGGAACCTACCTATACAGTCAGATTAAAACAGCCCTAGCACAAAATGGGGGGTGGGGCTCAATGAAGAGCCTACCTATGCAGCCAGATCACAACAGCCATAGCACAGAATGGGGGAGGGGTTAAAGAACCTACCTATACAACCAGATCAAAACAGCCCTAGCAGAGAACATGGGGACGGGGGAGATGTGTCTGCTTCCATGACAACACCCACTTACTCAATATCCACTAACTGTAAAGAAAAACATAAACATGTAAGCATTAATCACCATGAAAGGAGGCTTCTACTAGGGAATTAATGCAGGACTGGGGGATGGCACAAGGCTGAAGGCCGAGTGCCTACAACCACCCAACCATGCATTAATTCCCTTGTAGAATCCTCTTTTTGAGGGGCTTAATGCTCTTGCAACATGGACAAATGTGGATGCCAATTATTATTTATTTAATTGTAACAGTTATTTCAATATTTATGTACTTCAATGTATGAATAACAACACATTTCTCCTGTTTTTTAAACCATATTCACTTATATGGTGGTTTCCAATTTATGAACATCAGCTGTAATGACTAAACACAAGTAAGATGCTCAAAACGTTATGACATTCTGAAATGCTTTAATCACGTCTGCAAGTCTGTAAAGTTTTAATCACTTTTTTCACATTTTAAAAAGACGTTGTAGCCCACTTTAGCTAACACGTTTCACTCATTTGCATATTTTCAGAACTGTACATTTTCCCCAAAACAACATCTACTTACATTGTCACCACTACTGCTTAACTGTTGTGCTCTAAATGTTTGCTACTTATCACTGAATAACACATAAACTTTTCCTTTGCAGCTGTCCGTTACTGCATATTTCGGCTGACATTGTCAATCTACATTACTATGATGATGCAGCACAGCACTATGGGATTTGTGAACTTCATAACATCTTCATTTACATATCAGCAATGGAACAACTAACAAGGAAGTGTGAAATCGCAGCGATGGAATGTTTTTATGCCACCTTCTCCTTCTGTGGAGTAATAGGGATTCAGTCATGTGTACACAAGCAGGATTGGGGACATTTCTTACTAATGCAGGGAACCAATGATTTAAAAAATAACAAAGTACCTTCCAATGTGTTCTCGGGTATGCACTCACCATGAAGGTCATCCATGTGTAGGAGTTGTACTGTGTGCTGCAGCAGTAAGACACAGTCCCCTGTCCCTATCTGTAAATGTCGGTCGGAGGAGCACTGTGCTTCAGTTGTTGGCTGCCACGACTCCTACACACGAAAGACACACACAATGAGTGCATACACCAGGAAACATCACAAAGTACGTTATTTGTTTAATCATAGCTTTCCTGCATTTCTATTAAATTTCCCCAATCCTGCTTGTCTACTGTAGCCATGACTGTATCGCGATGAGTAAACACTACATGTCGATTAGTCACGGGTAACCTGGGTGGGTGGGAAACCAACTTACAGCTTCAAATCACTGTCGCTGACGTGTTGCTATCTTGCATCACTACTTTTATTTGGACAGCTATGGTAATGCAGCATTAGCCATTACTTGAGAATTAATACCCGCTGCGAATCGCTCACATGATAACAGCTACCCAATCAGAACACTTCATTTGCACTCCTATTAATCCCCATGTTACAATACTTTATAAACACTCAAAAGCTGTGTATTCTTTTTCAGATCTTTTTTCACCATTATTTTTTCTGCAATTATGTGATGCAAGTGGTCCATATAAACATAATGTGGTACTGCATTTATGCTATCCTGGCACAGTGCTTTGCTACTGCCCCTGAGGTCCTGGGTTTAGCAGCATTTCAGAATTCTTTCGTACTTATCAAATTACTTTCGAGCTGCCCTGTGTGTAGGCAAAAAAATGTTTTGGTGGGGGCTGAAGAATTACACCTCCCTTTTTCATCATGTGAGTTTAAAAAGGCTATGTTGAAAATATGGGTTTTCAAATCTGGAAAAACATCGGTAGTAAATTTATAAGAAAACATTGAAGAATTTCAATATTGCTTCATAACTTTCTTGTTTTTTGAGATTTTAACACCAAATTTTCAACATACCTCAAACAACTGGTACAACAACCCACAAGAGACAGGGCTATCCTAGATCTAGTACTGATTAACAAGGAAAGGATCACAGATCTCCAGGTAGAAGGTCACTTGGGTGCCAGTGACCATCACATGGTATAGTTCAATTTGGCCACTAAAACAAAATCATCCCATTCCATGGCAAACATATGGGACTTCAGAGGAGCTGACTTTGATGAGATGGCCAACAGAGTTAAGCTAGCCCTGGCAAAAAGAAATACAGGTGAGGGGGTACAGGCAAAGTGGGCAAGCATTGAAGATGCAATACTTGAAGCAATATCCCATTGTGTTAGTGAGAAAAGGAAGTGCAAAAGAAGAAGAAAACCACTCTGGTTCTTAAACACAGTAGCAGAAAAGGTCAGAGCCAAAAGGCTGGCCTTCGGGAAATATAAGGGAACGCAACAGGATGAAGACAGGGGGACATATCAATCTTCCCTAAGGGAAGCAGGGAAAGCAGTAAGGTAGGCAAAGGCCCAAACCAAGGAAACACTAGCACAAACAGTAAAAGAAGGTGACAAGACTTTCTATAGATACATTAGTGAAAGGAGAAAGTCCAGAAGGGGCATTGCTAAGATAAAAGTGGATAAGGGGGTGTGTGAGGAGGTGGACCATGTAAAAGCATCTATCCTAAATAGATAATTCTTCTCAGTATTTACTGAAGAGAAGGTAGGGCAGGGCCCACAGCTCTGCACCATGGACACGGGGGGGGGGAGGTGTGCACTAGTTCCTTCACAAAAGAAAGGGTCCTACAAGAGCTTGATAATCTCATGGTGGACATGGCAATGGGACCCGATGGCATACATCCCAAGTTACTAAAGGAGCTAAGGGTGGAACTAGCAGAGCCATTATCAGAACTGTTTAGTGAGTCTCTGAGCACAGGAGATGTCCCAGAAGACTGGAGAAGGGCTCATTTGATCCCGCTCTACAAGAGTGGTAGCAGCGAGGAGGCAGAGAACTACAGACAAGTCAGTCTTACCTCAGTAGTGGGCAAGATTATGGAGACACTCCTTAAGGAAAGAATAGTGCAACACCTGGAATCCATAGGAGCACATGATCCAAGACAGCATGGGTTTACAAAAGGAAGGTCTTGTCAAACTAATCTCATAGATTTCTTTGACTGGGTAATCAGAGTTGTGGACCAAGGGGGAGCAGTTGATGTTGCCTACCTTGACTTCAGCAAAGCTTTCGATACTGTTCCACATAGAAGATTGATTAATAAGCTGGGTAGGCTCGGTGTGGGTCAGATGTTGGTCAACTGGGTGGCAAACTGGTTGACAGGCAGAAAACAGAGAGTGGTGGTAAATGGTATACAGTCAGAAGAGATGCAAGTCAAAAGTGGGGTACCTCAGAGATCAGTCCTGAGGCCAGTCCTCTTCAATATCTTCATCTGTGACTTTGGAGATGGACTGGAAGGTAAGGTTTGTCTGTTTGCAGATGACACCAAAATCTGCAACAGAGTAGAGGATCCAGATGGGGTGGGAAGAATGAGAAGAGATCTGGATAAACCAGCAAAATGGCTGGAAGAGTGGCAACTGGGGTTTAATGCAAAGAAGTGCAAGATCATGCACATAGGGAAGAGAAAGCCTGAAGCCACCTATAGACTGGGAGGGGAGTTGCTGGCAGTCACAAGGGAAGCAAGAGACTTGGGCATCATCACCACCAATGATGTGAAATCATCCAAGCAGACCTCTAAAGCAGTAGGTAAGGCTAGAGGAATGTTGGGGTGTATTAGTAGGGGTATCACAAGTTGGAAGAGGGAGGTAATAATCCCTCTTTACAAGACACTGGTTAGGCCCCATCTGGAGTACTACGTGTAGTACTGGGGGCCACACCTTCACAAGGACATTAACCAGATTGAAGCAATCCAGAGAATGGCAACCAAAATGGTGCAGGGACTGCATCAGAAAACATATGAGGAAAGATTAACTGAGCTCAAAATGTATACCCTAGAGCAAAGGAGGGAGATAGGTGATATGATTGAAACATTCAAACACCTTAAGGGAATTGACAAGGTGAAAGAGTCTAACGTGTTTCAATATAATCAAAATAGCAGGACAAGAGGACACAGCATGAGATTAGAGGGATGCCGATTAAGGGGTAATGTGAGGAAGTTCTTTTTTCACAGAAAAGGTGGTGGATGCATGGAACAGCCTACCTCAGGAAGTGGTGGATATGAATACAGTGCAGGGCTTCAGACAGGCATGGGATAGGCATTAGGGAGCAATACAGGTGAGTATGAATAGATATGCCATTGACAGAGCAAAGGCCTATGGCACATTCATAAGGTAGAAAAAGAAATGGGCAGACTGGATGGGCCTTGCGGTCCTTATCTGCCATCAACTTCTATGTTTCTATGTAATCATCTTATTGCCACACCTCATGAACTTGATAGGTGAAAATGTTCAAATCTCAGCCAAAGCATCATTTAGCACAAGCGTGAAAAGGCATTTTGCCCAGGACTTGAGAAGTTTCACAGTCATCAAAGTGTGGCAAGGGGCAGGATGCCTGAATTATTAAGACTTCTTGAGAAATTGCTCTGACAAGCCAACTGCTCCTTTGCAAAGGAAGAGGTGGCATTGCTGAGTGGCAGAGCTGGTATCAGGACTGCAATGAGTTAACTTCATAGTATCATAGTAATCACAAAGCATTATTAGATTTTCATCCTTGTTTGCTTGCGTAAATATAAGTAGAAAAAAGGACCCGTTAATAATCTCTAACCTTAGTTTTACTGAATTCATCTAGTCTAATTTTAAAAGTATCTATAGTTGGACTATTAACTATTTCATGTAGGAGAGTATTCCAACAAGAGACCACCCTCTGACTAAACCAATATTTTCTTTTTAGCAAATTCCACTTCTGTTGTTTAATTTGTTTACAATGAGCTCTAGTACTGTAATGTTTGCCATATAATTCTAGTCCTAAATCTTCTCTGAGGATGTTATCTTGGAATTATCTATAGACTAAGATCATATCACCCCTCCATCTTCCATATGCCAGAGGCTATAGATCCAAGTCCTCCTACCGCTCTTGATATGTCATATTTTTGAGTCCTGTTATTGATCTGGTTGCCCTTCTCTGCACTCTCTCCACTCTTTCTATCTCTCTTCTTGTGTAAGGGGACCAGACCTGAGAGCAGTACTCCAAGTGGGTTCTCACCATTGATCCATACAATGGGACCAAGACTTCCCTACTTCTACTTGATGTATGTCTCAATATACAATTTAGGGCTCTGTTAGCATTTTTTATAGTTGGGTCACAATGGGAAGTAAAAGTAAGGTCATTGCATATGATGACACACAAATCCTCTCTTGCGTAGCTTGTTTTAGTTGTTTATTATTTATAATACAGCTTAATTCAAGTTCTTTTTGTCCAAATGTAGGACTATACATTTGTTTTCATTTAATTTAAGTTTATGCTCTGTTGTCCATTTCTCAATGTATTTGAGAGTTTCTTGAAGTCTAATGTAGTCCGAATTTGAATCTATTACTGCTCCCACTCTACAATCATCTGCAAACTTGGCTATCCATACGTTGCCCATATTATATTATAACGATGATATATATATATTAAACAAACAGGGACCCAACCCAACACTGAACCCTGAGGGACCTCGCTCGACACCGAAAGCCAGTCAGATAATACTCCATTTATAACCACTCTCTATCTCCTTCTCGCCAACCATTCTGCTATCCAATTAAAAAGATATTTATTTATGTTTAGTGAAAGAAGGGATTTAATTAACTCCTTGTGTAGTAATTTGTCAAAAGCCTGTGAAAATTCTAATTGTACTACATCCACTGACCTGCCTTGATCCAAAGATCTGCTCACTTTTTCATAAAAATGTAACAGATTAGTCTGACATGATCGTGATTTTGTAAACCCATGCTGGCTACGATCAAACAGATATTTTTCAGTCACATGATCATGAATATGATCTTTTATTATACTTTCTAATATTTTCCCCATTGTGGATGTTAAACTAACTGGTCTACAGTTATCTGGGGAATCTTTCTTTCCCCTCTTAAAGATGGGTACCACATGTGCTTCTCTCCATTGATTAATAACCTCTCCTCTGTCTAACGACCTTGAAAGATAAAGGCTAATGGTTGGGCTATCTCTTCTGCTATTTCTGACATGAGTCTCAGATGGATATTATCTGGTCCAGGAGATTTATTAATCTTAACCCTCCTTAATCTATCCAAAACATCTTTTGTGTTAATTTTAATTCATTTTTCATTAGTTGTTAATACATCTTTGGGATTAAATACAATAGAAAAGTATGCTTCTGTACCTCAGCCATTTCCTTGTGATTTAATATATTGCCTTTATCGTCCTGAAATGGGCCTATTGTTTGTTTATTCACTTTTTTGTTATTTATATATGCATAGAAAGCTTTGTAGTTATTTTTACTTCTAGTTGCCAAATTTATTCCAAAATTTGTTTTAGCATTTTTGATTAATTTCTTCACATGTTTTACCTGCTCCTTATACTTTGGAAGAAAGTTTGTATCAAGTTTAGATAGTTTATACATTTTATGTGTTTCTATTATCTGTTTCTTTTTATTTTACAGGTTAACCAGTTAGGGGAAGCACCCTGTTTAGAATTTTTGCTTATGTATGATACATATATTTCTGTAGTCTCACTGATTTTGCCTACTAAGGTATCCCACATCTCCTCCAATGTTAATCCAGTGAACTCAGATAGCCAGTCCCATGAAAGCAATACCTGTCTAATTTTATGAAACTTTGCTTTTTTAAAAATTGGGATTTGTATATTGCTACCTTGTTAAATAGGTACTTCACTTAATTAAAAAAAAAAACAGCATTGTGATCACTATTTGCGATTGGGGTTCCAATCTCAATTTCAGTTAATTTGGGTCCCATATTTGACAATGCAACACCCATTTATTTTGATCTTGTGTTTGCTTGGACTAGCTCTTCCAAGCCCAATTGATTGAAACTTTCTAAGTAATGTTTTTCATTGCTGCCAAATGTTTTCTGGTTTGCCCAATCAATAACTGAAAGGTTTAGATCTCCTGCTATAATGATATTTTCAGCTGGATTTATTAGATCTTGATAGTTTAAGATTTCCTGGTCCATTTCCTTATATGTTGAGGGGGGACAATACAATGCTCTCAAAATAATCTTTGGTGCATTATGTGGCATAATTGTAAGAGCTACATTTTCTATATTCAATTGACCATCATGTGTTTCCATACTATATATGGACTTGTGAGCATAGATTGCCACCCCACCTCCCATTCTATGTTTCCTAGGTTTGTAATAAATATTAAATCCAGTTATGCTTTTATCCCATGTACCACCATCCTCCCACCAGGTTTCCACGAGAATTGCTATTTTAATGTTTTTATTTTTCATTAAATACATAAATTCATTGAATTTGTTATCTAAACTCCTCACATTTGATAACAAGCAGTTAACTGACTCTAAACCCTTGTTTTGGAAAATGTGTTTGCTGGTAACAAATTTTGTCTTGATATATTTCTCACCCCCCACCTTTTCCAGCTTAAATGGTTTTCAATAGCTTTGGTAAATGTATTTCCCAAAACTCTTTCTCCCATTCTATTTAAATGAAGCCTGTCCTTCTTGTACAATGATCCATTTCTGAAAATACAGCCTGTTTTTATGAACCCTAGTTTGTGTTCCAGACACAACTTCCACAGCTTGCAATTAGTAGAGACAATGTCATGGTTAATGCATTGATACATTCCATGTGTAGGTAGAATGCCAGATACAATAATATTAGTAGTATATTTGTTTAATGCCTGAATTAAATCAGTGTAAATTTCCAAAATGTTTCCTTTTTTACTTGAATTGATATCATTTACTCCTATTTGGAGAACACCAGTGGTTGTTTAGTTTGCCCCATACATCACTCTAATAGTTGTTTGTTCCTGAATTTATATTCCAGGAAACATGCTAGCCATTGTATTGTTATGTCTTCCTTTGCATACAATTTTATCAGTACCCCTTAATGTAGAGTCCCCTAGTACTATAATTTATTTAGTTATTGATTCTAACTGTACCCTGTTTTGTTTTCCTGCATTATTGTCCCTCATTGTTCTTTTATTAGACGTGTAGACAGTCAGCTAACTTCAATAGAAGAGGCTGATTAGGGCAGCTTGGGTGGGCTGTCAACTGAGTCTGTGTTTTATTTTTATTTTAATTTTTTTTAGCAGAGCTGACACCAGGACTGCAAGGGGTTAACTTGCAGATAGTCAGCTAACTCCAGTTGGCATTGATGCTGAATCCCCCTCCTTTCTTTCTCCAGGTACTGTAGTTGAGGCTTTTTCCATACCACCCACATCTGAGCTTGTTGCTCCATTTAGTTATGTGTCCCATGTGTTGAGAGACACTGTTTCCCATTTTCTCACATTTCAGATATCTAATGTGCCCCACATTTTAATGAGTGACAGAAGATTGTGAGGCATGGCTTGTCATGAAGCTAAGTTCACAGAATCCACAGGAAGCCTTGGGAGGTCCACTGCTTTGCTAAAAGTCACACACATAACTAGCGGTAGTGGCGGGATTTGAACCCAAAACCCCCACAGTCATTGACTCCAGGTTCACCATTTTTGCACCAGAAATTGCATGGTGTCACAGTTCCACCAGTGACCCTCTTCTAATAACAAGCATTTGTCAATGGCAAGTGTTTGCTTGCTGGTATTAGCATTGGAAATACAGGAGTTAGACAGATGCAGAATAGAAATGGCAGTGAAGTATTGAACTTCACGTCAACCCCACCTCCACCCTGCAGAGATGGACAGGCATTGGGGTATGTGTTTGGGTCACCACCCATAACGTTCATGCCATTTCACCTCACCCTATCCTGCAGACACTGACAAATGTTGAGGTGTGCCTTGGAGTGTTTGACTTTATAGTAACCCCATTCCATAAGGACATACTCTGAAATGGGTGCAGTATAGGAGAATGGGGTAAACTCTGGGGCTGAAGTGTCCAAGGCACACCTCGATGCCTCTCACTGGCTGCAGGGTGGGGGGCTGGGGGTGGAATGGCATGAGCATTACAGACAGCAATCCAAAGGCACACCACTGATGCCTGTCAGTCTGTACAGGGTTGGATGTTATGGTTAGAAACCCTAACACCCAGGGCGTTTGTTGGTATTTGTACTACAAATTTTCATCATGGCCTTTTTGTGACCCCCACCTCATGAAAGCATTTGGGGCCTCTTCTTATGAACAGTGTCACTGTGATTTTGTTAATGTGTCCCAAACTTTGCATTCCCACAGTGACCGTGCCATTCTGTGCCAGATGTACGAAAACACAGATCAGGCAGAACGTGAAGAATGACAGCGGTACCATTTGTAGGGAGGTGTGAAGAGATGGCAATGTTGAAAATATGTAGTGAAAATATTAAAAATGCTCGAACTTCCGAGCGTACATGGAAACTGTGCAATGCATGCGCGTAACACAGTCATTTAGTGGAATTATTTCACCAAATTTTCAAAATAGGTATTTTGTGACCTCTGCTCATGAACACTGTCACTATGATTTTCTTAATCTGTCCCAAACATTGATTTCCCACAGCGACTGTGCTATTCTACACCACATGTGTAAATGCATATTTCAGGCAGAATATGAAAAATGACAGCTGTACTGTTCATAAGGAGGTGTGAAAAAATGCCAGTGTTGAAAATCTGGAGTGAAAGTAGTACAAATTTGCAAAGTCACGAGTGTGTGTGGAAACTGTGCAATGCACGCTTGTAAAACAGTCATTTTTTTGATTGGCCCTGGTCCACTATAAAAGAGCAAAAATGCAACAATGTACATTCGTAACACAGTCATTTTATGTAATTTTGTCACTAAATTTTCAGCATAGGCATTTGAGCACCTCTGCTCATGAACAGTGTCACTGTGATTTTTCTTAATCTCTCCTGAACACTGACTTCCCACAGTGATCACGCTATTGTGTGCCAGAAATGCGAAAACTCATTTTGGCCAGGATCTGAAAACTAACAGCTGCACTGTTCATAAGGAGGTGTGAAAAAATGGCAATGTCTAAAATCCGGAGTGAAAATACTACAAAATTGCAAAGTTACGGTGCATGGAAACTGCAGCATGCAGCTTGTAACACAGTCTGTTTGTCACCAAATTTTCAACATAGGCATTTTAGGGCCTCTACGCGTGAACAGAGTCACTATGATTTTCTTAATCTGTCCCAAACACTGATTTTCCACAGCAATCTCACTATTCTGCACTGGAAGTGCGAAAACACATTTTGGCCAGGATGTGAAAAATGACAAATGTACTGTTCATAAGGAGGTGTGGAAAAATACTAGTGTTGAAAATCTGGAGTGACAGTAGCACAAATTTGCAAAGTTACGAGTGTGTGTGGAAACTGTGCAACTCACGCTTGTAAAACAGTAATTTTTTAGATTTTTTTTACCAAATTTGCAACATAGGCTTTTTGAGAACCCACCTCATGAACAGTAGCACTGTCTTTTCATTAATCCATCCCAAAAGGTGATTCCACGCAGTGACAGTGAAATCATCTTTCAGGACTGAATAATGCCATGACAGTGACTGATTTCATGAGGAGAGGGTACCAATAACCCCATGTTGAAAATTTGGTGTCAAAAGTTGAAAAAAATGGCCGAGATATCCACATAAGTTGAAAAAACCCTATTTATGCTATTATACAGCTTACTGGCATTTCTTCAGCTTGCAGTCAGCTTTGAAGAGTGCAGACATGCTCCCAGTCCACCAAAGATCATCACGCTGGGCTCCAGAGGTAAGTATAGGATGAAGGGGCTGTGAGGAGGTGGGGTGGCACATAGGGTGGCTGCAGGTTGGGGGGGCACGAGACACCAAAGGGGACCATTTTCTTGGTTTCAGGGACAACAAAATAAACAAAAGACATCACAGAAAGGTTTTTTTTTTTGCAGACTTGCTTTTGTCATACTGGAGTGGGCCCCCAGTGTGCCACCTGAATTTTGGGGGAGGGGGGACTTAAGCCAATGGGGTTTGGGCACCCCTGTTGGCTTTCATGGGTCTCTGAGGTAGATGGCGATAGCCACTGCTATGTTATGGAAATGTTACACCAGGCAAGATACCACCATGCAGTGATTGGTCACTCTCTCATTGCAGCTGAATGGCTGACGCTGCAATGAAGAGGTGGCCCCTGATTGCAGTGGCCAAATCATTTCAAGTTGGTGGCACTTCGAGAGAATCAATGTCATCAGGACAGTGGGCCTGAATTGGTTGAACACTGCCAGGCCCACAAATGCAGTGCCAGCACTGGCCACCACAGTGCTGCACCTCCACAACTCGCTTCTCTCCTAAGCTGCCACATAATGTTTCTTGTGCATATGTGCAAGAAAACTTAAAAATGCATAGTACTTGTTTTTTGAAGTGTTTTTTTGGGGGGGTATTTTACCCCGAATAGCCCAGCTTAGCATACCTCTCAACTGTCACACATTATGAGGTACATCACTCATTTCACCTCTCAAAAACCCTCTGTCCCACATGGAGAAGACAATATTCCACATTGCTCAATGAGATTTTAAAGTAAAAACTCATAATAATCTATGATGCGCTGTAATCAGCAAGCATTATAATCATTAGTGCACTTGTTTCCATTGTGTTTTGAGCCTGCAGTCTCATGTTTGATCATATGTCACTGAGAGGAATGCAGCTTAGATGCAGTATCTCCCTTTCAGTGGGTTCCTGCTTTTGCCTGAATACAAAAAAATCAGTTTACAAGATGCAGAATAAGTTGGAGAGGGGCAGATAGGGAATCTCACTTTCAAGAAGTCAGGGCAACATTTTCTCTGGCTAGTCACACATTATTATAGTTTACATTTCTAGGGTGCTGTAACAAGCCAGCAGCAGAGCTGAGACCAGAACTGCAAAGGGTTAACTGCAGACAGGGCTAATCAAGAGACAGCTCAAGTTACTGCTGACAGAAATGCAATCAGCTCTGAAGTGGGCACATTCTGTTTCATGATATACATTTTTCAAGAGCAGATTTCTTTATAAAACAGACTTCATTTTTAGAAAACAACTATACTGTGAAAATCAGTGGAGTTAGCACTATGCATGAAGCCATTTATCCTATATGCCCCCCAAATGACTCAGAGCAATTACTGCTTAAGCTGTGTTTCAATAGGACCCCAAGCAATTACTTCCTGACGCTCTTGTTAAAGGGGATCTAAAATGGCTTAAAACAAAGAGATAGTCGAAGTATGTAGATGAAAGTTACAGTCCACCAATGAAATAGTGCATATAGTTCAGGCAGGATTGGGGGATGGGCAGACAAAAACAGACCATTGTAGTAAATGGAGAGAACAGCGGAGTAGTGTGTTATTTCGAAAACTAAACAGCCCAGTGGAACACCACAGTCTCACAATTCTGTCCAGTGGTTTATCCTACTAATAGCAATATGTCAGCATGGTGACATCACCATGCAGTTGTAAGAAGGAGAGTAAACAATTCTAGAAACTGGATGTCATGGGAACCAATCAATACAATAATCAAATATATTCTTATATTGCTCCAGATAAATGGTTAGATCGTTATAGAAGCATTTTCTAAAATGCATTGTATCTCTCTGGACAAGATAATGATGAAATAAAAGAACCATTCACTTGGATTACTAATGGAGGATGCAGTAGTTAGCTTTCAGAGCAACAAATCTCCAGGTTCAGATGAAATACCTGTTGAATGTTATAAACTTGATGTAGAGTGGTGGTCACTTCTTCTGAAGGATTTTTATAATAAAGCTATTAAGTATGGATTTACACCAGATACACTAAGAGATAGCTACATAGGGCTCGATTCTCAAAGATTAGATGGATGCAACCTGCTACCAAAGGCAGTTAATGTCAAAGCCTCATGTGCCAGGGACCCTGCACCCAAATCTGTATTTGGCAGGGTCCCAGTTACAAAGTCCCATGGCTTGCAGCAACCCTGGCAGTGCACCAAACAGATGGTACATTCTGAGGATCTGCTGCAAGCAGTGGGGTAGCAGTGCACCACTCTAGCTAGTCCCTGGTGGCTGACAACCCCTGTCCCCTATCCCCAATATCCATGCTTATATATTTTTACAACATCACCCTGGTGAACTAGCATCCCCCCTGCCCAATCCCTGATGATCCACCACCCTGATCTGCCATGTCCACAATTTAAATCATCCCCTACCAATTCCCTTGTAAGGTAGCACCAACCACCCCCAGCCCAGTCCCCCCCTTAGCAAGTAAAACATCATTGGTGGAGTAGTGGACACCCACCCGGCTGTCAGTGTCCCACTACCCCGTTCCCTCCATCCTCAAACCAAGCCAGCAACTGGCACAACCCACTGCTCACCACCACAGCCAACCATCGACTGAGCTTTCAGTGAGTGTTTTACTGTATTCAGTACATGCTCATTGATTGACACTCGCTTTTAATCAATCAGCATGTACTGAATACACTACAGTGCTCACTGAGCGCTCATTCGGTGGTTGGCTGTGGTGGTGAGTAGTGGGCTGTGCCAGTTGCTGGCTCAGTTTGGGGATGGGTGGAGTAGGGTGGTGGGACCCTGCCAGTCAGGGTGGTGGGTGTGGATTGACTAGACCACCAATGATGTTTTACTTGCTAATATGTGATCATGGCTGGGGTTGGTTGGTGCTACCTCACAAGGGAATTAGTAGGTGATGATTTATATTATGGACATGGCAGATCGGGGGGGGTGTACATCGGGGATTGGGAAGGGGGATACTAGATCACCAGGGGTGATGTTTTAAACACGTATATTCATAGGCATCAGGGATCGGGGACTGGGGACACTCAATCACCAGGGATGATATATTTAAAACAAATATTCATAGACATCGGGGAGCAGGGACGCTAGATCACAAGGGGTGATAGTTTAAAAACATATATTTATAGACATCAGGGATTGGGGATCAGGGACGGAGGACCGCTTGTCCACCAGGGAAGGGAACAACTTTTATTAAACATGATGGCATTGGGGATGGGGAAGGGGACTGCAGCACATTGCCGCACTAAGACAACTCTCCCAGAGGAGATATTGACTGGTCTAATGATACTTAAAATTTTGCCCTCTGGGAGAGGTCTGAGAATCCCATATTAGGAGATGGGGTGGCCTGTGTCTGCCACATACCCCCTAGCACCAGATTGCAGCACACTGTTTGGTGCATGGGGGGCACAAGACCTGTCTGAGGCAAGCAGCCTGTGGTTGATGTAGGCTGCTTTTATAAATAGCTCAGGGGCAGTTTTTAATACAAGGTGCCGTTTGTGCCATTTATGTTTACTGCAGGTACCTTGCATTTATCTCAGGGCTTTGAGAATTGAGCCCATAGTCTTTATTTTTAAAATGGGGGATGTAGGAACTCAGCAAATTACAATCTGAAATGTCCATTAGACAATATGGTTAAAATGTACACAAAAGTTCTCTTAAATAAACTCTTGAGCTGGATTAAAAAACAAATAACACTTTCCACTTTGCAAGCAGACTTTTGAAAGGAACATGGAACAATGACACCATTTTTTTTAAAGTCATATTTAATAAAAAAAATACTGAATAATTAAAAAACAGAAAATCATTGTAGACTTTGTGGACTTCTCTATGCCTTTGATTCCATTGTAAAAGCTCACCTCTGGGTTAAGCTAAGGGAATTCAGGATTGATCATAATTTATTGGTTCTAATAAAATGGCTTTATTCCAATACATTGATTAAAATTAAATATACCAAGCATGGGGATTTAACTGAAATGATTTAAAACAATATGGGAGTGCAGCAAGGATGTGTCCTTGCTTCACATCTCTTTAGTATTTATATAAATGAAATTTTACTCAGATTTTGTTTGTTCAAATTTTTGTCTTTTTATTCATAAAGAAAGCAGAGTTGAAGTACAAATGCAATTTCATATGTTTCATATCCATTGATATAGATCAGGTTCTAAAAGAACAACTTAGGACAATAAAGACAATTTTAACAAAGAAAAAAAAAGACAGATCCAGAAACAATAACTCTGCTAAGCACAAAGATATTATCTGGAATTTTCTAAAACTATCAACTCTCCTATACCCTTCCCATCCCCCTCTCCTCCTCTGCCACCAAGGGAATAAAGGTTCTCACATAAGTTCCTCTCCCAGAAATTGAAGTTCTCTTTAGTGAGTATATGGGAGAATTATAGGTAGTATACCCATTGTAGAGAGAGAGATGGGGACCAAAAATAGCTGACCCTATACAGTCAGCAAGGTTTGCCGTGGGCCACAACTCCTCTTATACCTAGCAAGGCACCAAGAGAGGTTTGTGACTAAACATTCGGCCTGTAAAGCAAACAGGATCTCCCAGTACCATTCCAGGAATTGGGAGGTAACTTGATCTAGCCAGTGCCTTAAAATAACTTTCTTGGTACAGGCTGAAATCAGGGCCATATGGGGTCTCTGGTTACCTATTAGGAGTCCAGAGTAATACCCTAAAATGCAAGTTTCAGGCCTAAAGGCATCTAAAGTCCCAAAAAGGGGTCCAGATGAGTACAAATGGATTTCCAAAAGGGAGTAACCTTAGAACAAGTCCAAAGAATGTGACATAGGGAACCAGGTTCCTGCTCACATCTGGAACATAAGTAACTGGGGAGATGTTCCATCCCATGCAGTTACACTAGGGTATAATAGAGGTTGTGAATAATATAGAATTGCATGATGTGGTATTGATTCCATCAGATAAAATGATATATATTTTTCCAGATATGGGGCCAGTTCCTGGGAAATGAAATTGGAGGAAGAACCTGGTCCCAACCATATATCCTAGGCCCCTCCATCCCATCCAGAAGTGTTTATAAAGAACGGTAATAGTATGACACCAGATTGGAGATGCGGGCAGAAGATACTAATGGTTGTATCACATTACTCACTGGACTCTGCCACTGGCCACTGGCCAGAACCAAAAAAATTGCAGAAGCATGTGAGTAATTTGAAAGTATTTAAAACAGGATGAGGCAGGCCAGTGAAACTATTCTCTTGCTATCTGAAAGGGAAACAGTTTACCATCCACAGTTAATTCTTGGAATGTTTCCACCCCCATATTGACCCAGAAGTGCCTGGATATAACCTGCCCTGCTATACACAAATTCGGATTTCCCATGAGAGGCTGGAGGGAGTCCTTAATAAGAGAACCCTTCAAGAGGGAGCACAGTTGTGAGTTGGTTTGTAAAAAGGCCCCTAAGGGGGTATCACCTAAAGGAAGGGGTAACTTCTTTCTAGATATGAAAGGAAGGGCCTTGAAATTTATACCAAACCTGGCACATAAGGAATGTTCTATATCTACCCATTGTGGGGTGTAATGCTCCCCTTCTGAAAGACCAAACCAGTACAAAAGTCTACTAAAATGAAGAGCTAAATAATATCTGTAAAAATTAGGAACCTGGAGACCACCATCTAGTTTGTTTCTCAGGAGTCTGGAAAATGCTCTGCTGTCTTTCCTCACCATAAGAAGGAAGCCAGGAGCTTATGCCCCTGGGCTAACCAGGATTGAGGGAGTAACCAATTATATATCTGTAGGGGGTAGAGAATCCGGGGAAGAATATTCATCTTAATAACATTTAATCTGCCCCATAAAGAGAAAGAGAGAAGGGACCAACGTTCCAGATCTACTTTAACACAGGAAATAATAGCATCTAAATTACAGTGTTTAACTCTACTAGGGGAAGTGCTAATAAGGATTCGTAAATATTTAAGTTTGTCCCTCCGCCATGTTAGACCTAAGTGGTTTACTTCCACTTTAAATGTTCAGTTATTAAGGGGAATAATTTCAGTCTTAGTAAGATTGACTTTGTAGTTAGTTAATTCCCCAAATTGAGAGATTATCTGTAGCACTGCAGGGAGTGAGGTGGCTGGAGAGGAAAGATGAAGCAAAATATCATCCGCATAAATGGAAAATTTGAATTCTATATCACTAATTAAAATACCAGTAACCTGAGGGGAGGAGTTAATCTTCCTAATGAGGGGTTCTAAAATAGATTGAATAAAAAGGAGGATAAGGGACATCCCTGCCTAGTGCCCTGATGCAAGGAGAAGGGCTGGGATAACATACCATTTCAGAGGACTTGAGTGGTTGGGGAGGAATATAAAACCTTGATCCATTGTATATATTCACCAGGAATATTGAACTGGGTTAAAAGAGTGAACAGGTAATCCAAAGAGACCCTGTCAAAAGCTTTCTCACCATCCAGGGATATAAGTGTAGTGGGCATGGGAAGATCCCTGGATGACGAGAAAAGATATAATATTTTCTAGAGGTGGTCTGATGATAATCTTCCTTTGATGAATCCAATCTGCTCTCAACTGATCAGTGATTCCCAAACTAGGCCTAGCCGATTTGCAAGTATTTTAGTGAGAATCTTAAAGCCCATGTTGATAAGGGAACTGGGCCTATAATAAATAAGCAGCAGAGGATCACGGTCTGGTTTGGGAATAACCACAATGGAGGCAGAGGTCAGTGAAAGGTTAGAGATGCCCTGTTTAAAAATGTAATTATACATATTAAGGAGAATGGGGCAACTTGTTCTTTAACAGTCAACTAATTGTAGTTAAACCATCTGGACCAGGGGCCTTATCCTTATCAAGAGAATCAATTGCTTGAGAAATTTCTAAAAGTCTCAGGGGGGCTTTCAAAATTGCTTTTTGATACTCCATCAGTTTGGGGAGCTGAAGATCTTGCAGGAAAGACTCACATTGAGCCAAATTGAAAGGGGTGGAAGGAGGGGCATATAACTGTTGAAAAAAATCTTCTAAAAGCTTCTACTATATCCTGGAGATATGTGACTAACTGGCCAGAAATATCCCATATAGAGGGGACGATTTTGTCTACCATCTGAGATTTAAGACTGAGGGCCAGTAATTTCCCTGCCTTTTCCCTCTGGTCAAAATATTTTACTTTTGAATGCAATATCATATGTTCTGCCTTCTCCCCTAAGAGTTTATTGTACTGAAATCTAAGTTGCTCCAACACTTCCCACTCTTACGGGAGAGAAGATGTCGATATACTTGCCTCTAGGTGATCTATACAGGATATCAAAGAGGTTAGGGTTGCTGAGATTTGTTTCTTGCACATTTCTGATATTTTAATAAGTTTCCCTCTAAGTGCACACTTTAAAGCACCCCACAATATGTCAAGTTTAGACATTGAAGGGGAGCTAAATGTCATAAAGTTGGTAATAAACTGTTGAATATGCTTTAATGAATCCTGGTGTTTGAGCAGCTGGTTATTAATGATCCATACTTTATCTCTGGATAAAAAAGGGGCAAATTCAATTGCAGAAAAACTGGATGGTGGTCTGAAAGGACCTTAGTGAAGTAATAACATGAAGTTACACCAGATAAATTATTGGAATCCAGCAAAAAATAGTCAATCCATGAGAAAGAATTATGTGGGATGGAATGAAAGGAATACTGTTGACCAGACGGGTTAAGGGTTCTCCAAGGGTCCACCAAGCACATTGATTTTATAAATTCTTGGAGGGCTATCTGACCAGGTGATAAAGCTTGATGGGAGTCCCTGTATTTGTCCTGGGCATTGCACTATACCAGATTCCAGTCTCCTCCAATGAGCATAGGTAGGGAACACCAGGGAGACAACAAGGATTTAAGGTTAGTGAAAAAAGTGGTTCTTCATTGTGAGGACCATAACTAGCCCATATGACCACCTCTAGGTGGCCTAACAGAGCTCCAATAAAGACAAAATGTCCATTGGGGTCAGACAATTCGTGAAGAAGGCAGAATGGGATTCTCCAGGCAATTAGAATGGCTACCCCTCTACTACGAGTTCCAAGTCCTGTCCCAAAGGTAAGACCCGCCCAGAACCTTCTAAACAGGAGGGTCTGGAAAGGTGGCAAATGGGTCTCTTGTATGAATACAATGTCAATTTGCAGCTTGTTTAGGTGTAGGGGAATCTTAGCCTGTTTAAAAGGGGATTGTGCTCCTTTCACATTCCAAGTATAAAAATTAAAGATTGCCATGTTTGAGGTATACACAAAGTAAAGGAGATCTGTAATATCCACAGTAAGAGCTTGGAAACAAAATAAATATAAATACAAATTCCCTTTGGTTGCACCCTTCCCCTCCCTAACCTCTCTCACTCCCTATTTTCTACAACAGTGCCTAGAAGCAGAAAGAATAGTCTCATTACAAACTGTAATGCTAAATCCCAACCCCCTACCTCCCACACCTCCCAAAGTTAGACTGTATACAGAAAGTAACCATCCTTCTGAAAAAGAGCTTACACTACCCTTCCCTTCCCCAACACTCCGATGCATGAAACTCTTAGCCCACATAGTTAAATGCCCCAACCCTCCAGTTGCCGTCCCCTTCAAAAAATACCATTATATAAAATAAAAGAAGGAAATACAATGAAAAACCTTAGAAACTCTCTATAATACCAGCCCATAACAAACCTGGTAGAACTGATACAAGGAAAGGCAAATAGAAAAAAAAAACACATATAACTGTAATAAATTCTGCTAACAACTGCTAGCTATTGAAATTTGGTTGAGTAATCAGGAAAATCTCTTAATACTTGAAGGTTAAATGTCATCCAGACAAGTCCTCTGTGAGGTGTGAGGCCCACCCTCACAGCTGCAGGGTGACTGGGAGTTCAGTCCAGGAGGCAGTTTGATCTTGCTGAGGGCCATAAACTGATCTCAGGTTCTGCCGATGAACTGTAGCCCCTACTTCTCAGATAGCATCCCAAACTAGAGCAGCAGGTCAGACACTCTTCAAATAGCCTAAATATATCTACAATACAG
This sequence comes from Neoceratodus forsteri, assembly GCA_016271365.2. NCBI lineage: Eukaryota > Metazoa > Chordata > Ceratodontiformes > Ceratodontidae > Neoceratodus > Neoceratodus forsteri. The sequence continues at coordinate 955,792,436 of CM057454.1, read as the reverse complement.
TCTCACAATACTCAAGGGAGCTCAGGAAAATCAGACCAGGTCCCTAGTGGCAGTAGTTCACAGGAGGCCAAGGGAATTAGTCATACATACATATAGAATAGCCATGTTCCTTGTCACTTTTCACGCACACCTCTTAATGAATAACTTAATTACCTAATGCGGGGGCAGATGTTTCAGGTGTCTTGAAATAAATCTGGCAGGCATTTCTTGAGATCTGATGTGGCTTCTTCCAAGGTGTCATAGGAGCGCTATTGGTCTTGCAGGAAAATCTGGAGCTGGGCCGGTTACTGCATTCTAAAGCGAAACCCCGCGCCGATGATTTTAATGACACAGGATGAAAAGCTGCACACTTCTGCCTTGTGCCCGCAGGCAGGTCTTGTGTCAGCCATAGTTTTGTGTCCTCCCAAAGAATATCTTTTAACTCCTTCTGCAATATAAATTGCTTATCTAAAAAGTTTAGGAGTTTAAACATAATTGGCTGGGGAGGGTTGCAAGCCATGGGTTTAGGTCGCAATGACCTATGCGCCCTTTCCACCACATATGTCAGACCATTCAGTGAAGGGCCTGCCACCCTTTCCAAGAATTTTTGCACAAATAAAATCTGAGTTGTTCCTTCTTCTCCTTCAGGCAAGCCGAAAATGATTCAATTATTTTGTCGGCTGCGCCATCCTAAATCTTCTAACTTCTCTTCTAATTTGCTGATTCTTGTTCGCAGGACAACGTTATCCTTTTCCAACTTATCTCTCCAGTTCTTCAAAGAAAAAGCTTGGGCTTATACATCACCTACCCAGATCGCTCAAGTCTGAGCAGACAGTTTTCACTTCAAATGTAAGCTCTTGTAAGGCATTTGTAAAGGTTTCCAGAGCTTGCAGGAGTCTGTCCTCTGTTAGAGGGGGGAGGTACCGAAGTGATAGTTGAAGTACAGCCTGAGCTGCTTGTTTGGGCCTTGGACCACTTTGCTTTCTTGTCATGTGTTTGCGGCGGAGTATGTTTCGGGGCCGCCTGTCTCATCTCCACCCCAGACATGATGCGACTTTCACAAGCACGGCTCCCAAATCAGATGCAGAAGTCCCTTTTGCAGTACTGTATAAGGTAGGCTGGCTCAAGAAGGTTTTGAAAATGGTAAAATAAGTTATTTAAAGTAACGAGGAGAAGGAGCACCGGAGGAGAGCTGCTAGCAGGTCTAGAGCATCATGTGACCCCCAAATTTTACTCAGATTAAATAAATCACAATATCATCCACCCAAAATGTTACAACAGTACTTATCTATTTTTCCATATGCTGATGATTTGGCAGTTATTTCTACTACTAGACTAGGGCTACAGAGAAGCCTAAGAAAACTTGATACACTCTCTCTTATTATAGATAGAGGGAGCATTCCCAACCAATTGGAACGCTCCTTTCCTCTGCATGTGAGACATTCTTATTTGGCAAAGAGCATCTCATGAGCAGATGCCCTGGAAATGGGAATGTTCCAGGACAGTTTAAAAAAAAATGAATATCAAACTCAATCAATCATATATTAATATATCCTGTCACCACTAGTTGTTGTGTAAGAGTGGTTTCACTTGCATTCAGCTTGAGCCAGAACAACTCAGCTTCCCTTCACTGTCCTGGCTCCAGTTGAATGTATGTGAAACCACTTTTACATAGCGAAGAGATGCTCCAGGGGACATATTAATATATAAACTAAATCTCATTCCCAATACTAATAAAACAAAAGTAGTGATCTTTGATAGCAAAAAAGATATTAAAGATTATATGCTGCAGAAAAACCGTTGGGGTATGTTCAAGAATTTCTATAGTTGGGTATAACATTTAGTTGTAATATGAAATGGAATTGGCATATCAAACACTCCAGCAGCAAAATGCAGATAACAGCATGGACACTGAAGAGGTTTACCAGCATCTTTTGAGACTCATCAGTGGCACCAGTGGTAAAAGATATAAATGTCAAGCTTGTAAATCAGGGACTTCATGCTATAGAAGTACATCAATGCGGAATCCTTGCTTATGCAGATGACTTGTTAATGTTGTCATTATCCCCTAAGGGACTTCAGGTCAATTTAGATGAGTTGGCCAGATTTGCAGAACAGAACTTCTTGAAAATCAATTTGACTAAATCAAAGATCATGGTCCTGGGAGGCTCTTTGTGTAAGCATAAATGGTATATAAATTCTGAGAGACTGGAACTTGTGAATGAATACCAGTATTTAAGAGTTGTGATATCATTCTCTTTCAAGTGGAATAAACACTTTGAGGGAGTTTTATCTAAAATCAAAAGAACTATTGAAGCCATAAGTAGGTTTAATTATAAATATGGTGGCAATTCATTGGTTCCACTTTTGAGATCACTAGGTGAAACATATAATTCTCAAATCCTTTACAGATGTGAGATATGGGATCATAAACATATCTCTAATTTGGAAAAATTAGCAATTAGAGTGCTAAAACGAGCTATTGGTTTTTCTAGAACAACTCCTGCACAGTTTGTTAGAGCTGAACTAGGCCTCTCTAATCTCATTGCTTTGGCAGAATCACGTGTGATAAATTTATGGATTAGGATGACTTTATTATTAGACCAGAGTTTTTCAAAAAAATGTTTGATGGAAAAAATTAAATGGGAACTTCTGGACTGCAAAAAGTTGAATCAGCTGTCTTGTGTAAAACAGATTTTAAGTTCAGTGGGGTATCTGAATTTGTTTGTATTGACTACTCAAGGTATCTGCATTGCTAAAAGTTATGGGTCATTTCTTAAACAGTTGATTATGCAGAAATATGGTACTGTATCTATGACCTTTATTATATACAGAATTCAAAGTTTGCATTTTGGTATACTCAGAATGACAGTTATCATTATTTTCGCTACTATTTAGAATATTTGGAACATCCTGACATGTGTTGGACTTATGCAAAACTTCGGATAGGTTTTTTTATGTCCAATGTGCTCGAGTGTAAGTTTAGTAAGATTTATGACCAAGAATTCTCCAGTTGCTATTGTGGATCTAATGAGAAGAAAGATCTAGAACATGTTGTTCTAAAATGTCAGTGGTATAAAGCAGCTAGACGGAGATGGTTGTGTCCAATTATTGATTCTTTTATAGGTTGTATGAATGAGATAATAATAAGGACTTGTTTTACTACAGAAGATGGGGATACTATTAGAAATACTGCTCTTTATTTATGCAATATACAGAAAACAAGGAAAAGAATGATTAGTATAATTCAGAGATAGTCATTTTGGAATTATAGGCTGTTTTGCACAACATTTTTGTAATTTATTTGTAAAATGTAATGTTTATTGTGTAAAATTTTTTTGTAATGATCTTTTTTATGATTGAACAATTAAAATGAACATACATAAGTACATACATACACATACATATAGAAGTACAGGGAACTACAGCCTTGAATGTATTGGACTCCGCATTAAACTCTTTATTTAAACAAATGCTAAATTCCCTAATGGAACACCAAATTTCTTGATTATGACACAGTTAAGACAGGTAAGCATCAGTTACATTGTACAGATAAGACTGAGCAACTTTTGGTTGAAAATATTGTTATAACCTTCAGGAACAATATTTGCAGATTGTATTAGAGACAAATAAAACATTTATTCAAAAAAATAACAGAAGGTTGGCAAATTAATATTTATAAGTTGTTGGATTTGTACAATATTGCTTATTTCAAAACCTCAGCAGAGCAAGGAATAAGATTAGGTCAGTTGCATACAAAATATTTTAATTAATTAAGTAATTCAATAAAGAGCTAAAGAAGGGGCTTTGCTTCAAATTACGAAATGAAGTTTCCAAATGGTTACAAACAATACCAAGGAATACTTATTGAAATTCTATTTAGACACAATTCATTACCCAAGACATAGAGATATTCTGACTTTTTAGATGTGAGGCATTTTCCAGTAATGTTATAACTACAGATATAGGAAAGAAGTACCCTTAACTACAAACTGTAATTGTGGTTTACAGGAAACTGAGGATCAACTACTTATCATATTGCAGAGCCTTTGGTATTTATTTATTTATGTCTTTGGTTATCAGAAGAAGAAGAAGAAGAATCAACATTTAAATAGTGCTTTTTATACACAGTATCCCAAAGCACTTTACAAGCAATGCTAGACTGGTAGTGAAGTGACTGAATGTGTGGTGGCGGCCATATCGCACATCATCACCCACACACAGCCTTGATAATTGCATGAACCGGTTTATGGGAAGAGGAATGTTGGCCAGGACACCTGGAATGTTCCCTGCACTTTGTGAAGAGTGCACTGGGTTCTTTTACTTCCACCTGGACATCTACCAGGACAACACCAGGATGGGCAGAAGTGACCTAGGTTTAATGTCTCATCCGAAGGATGGCACACCCCAGCAGTACAGCACCCCCCAATGCTGCACTCGGATGCCAGCGATTTTTAGGTGCAAGTCCAATCCCAAGGACCATTTTCAGGCATGACCCAGGCCACAGGATGGCTTAGAAAGCAGTAAAATACAAATATGTGAGAAATCAGCAAATAAAGAGGTAAAACACAATACAAAATCCAATACAGTTGTAGGTGAAAGAATACAGGCAGTATAAATGGTACAAAAAAACATTAAAGGGAAAAAATATCATGGACGTGTAAGAACAAACATTGTACATACAGAATATATACAAGTCAGCATGCAAAGCCATCACTAAAATCAATGAGAAGTGCAGTAACAGGGGAAAAAGAGTTCACCCCAAAAGAGGTAGGTATAAACAGGAATGTGCCCCCTTGAAGGTGGCTGGTAGCCTGAGGAGGGTAGGGGTGGGGAGTTGGAGGAAAGCAGGGAAAGGATAGCAGGGGCTATCCAAATGAACAGGAGCAGCTGACTTCAGCCAGAAGCCAGGCTTTGAGGTTGGATTTGAAAGCAAAATGCATGCCATACGACTGGAGGGGTGCGGGGAATCTATTCCATTGGGAGGGGGCTGCTACAGATAGGGCTTTGCCTCCCATATTAGTGGAGTGGTAGTGGTATACTTAAATTAGAAACTAATTACCATGTAATGTAATAGGAACACTATATGTACCAACAATATTCATACTGGATCAACTATTTAATGAAGAGAACATGGATATTTTGTTTTTTGGTCTGGATCAGTATTTGTTCTGTTTAGACATGTATCACATATGGGCTTTAATCCAAGCTGTAGTAATTATATCCTTCAAACTGAATATGAACTAGTGGATGTGGGTGGTATAAGGGGTACTAATCCCTTAAGCTTTGAAGCTATTCTATTGTACTTCAGAACACTGAGAAATACTGGGAACTATATGAACTTAAATTTTTATTACTCTCCTGATAATGAGCCCTGGTTGAAGTGTTGGGCATCTAGCCTGCAGCAGCAGGGTTTGTTGTTGTTTTGTACTTGGTTTGTCAGTTGACAAAGGGGGTTGTCATTTAATGGTGACCTACATTGTTTGGGATATCCTGGCCTTGGGGTGAGGAGATGGGGGAGGGGGAGAGAGAGAGAGTGAGCTAAGGGAGGTGGGGTAGATTAAGGGGAAGTGGGGTTCAGGAGTCAGTCAGGATGAGGGCTGCTCCAGGATTGATGGAGCAAAAATAGGAGAAGGGTTACTGGAGTAAATGTGGGGCTGCAGGCAGTGTCTTGCCACTTTTCTGCTGACAAGATGTGGATTGTATAGTCGATCATCGAGGCTCAAAATAACAGCACATCAGTTGGGTTTTTGCAAAGATTTTGTCAGAGTGGTAAAAGTTTTTTATCAGAGGCATTCATCAGAGGTAATGTAGTAAATGTATTAATCAAATTGGTGGAGGTAAGAGAGGACTCACCACAGAGGTAGAGGGCGAGCAGGATAATGCAAGTTATATATGGCAGGGGCTCTGCTTGAGGTAAGCAGTCGAGCAGGTTATATAAAAAAACAACTAACTAACTAACAAAAAGGAAGAAGAGAGATAAGGGTTATGCTGAGTTGGTTTACTGGACGATGGTGGAGGTTGGTGGTGCCCACTACTGCTTGGCGTGGCTGGCCAAGTGATGGGAGGAACCGGAGCTGATCAGGAGCACTGGGGGCTGCATGATGCAGATTACAGAGTGCCATGTGTAGCTGCTGAGAAGGTGGATCACTGGGGGCACATGCTGAATAGGAGACACAATGGGGAGAGTGGGAGTAAGGCATTCACCATTTGGTTGGTGTAGACAGGGAGCGGATAGTATAGAATGGCTGGAAGTTTTTGGTTTGTGGCATGGATTAGATGGAGTAGGCCGGCACCAGTGGGCATGTCTATATGGTGACCTGAAATGACTGATCAATTGGAAAGGAAGGCACACCGGCAGGTGGAGAGTAGGCCTGCACCAGTGGCCTGGTCCTTGCGGAGGTCTGAAGTAGCCTGTACAACTGAGCGGGTACTAGGCCTGCACCAGTGTGCAAGTCCATGTGGCAGACTGAACTGAATGGTAGGTTGGGATGGAAGGCACTCCGGGGAGTGGGGAGCAGGTCTGCACCAGTGACCCAGTCCATTCAGTGGCTTCAAGTATCCTGTACAACTGACAGGGTCCAGGTTGCAGAGTGAGGGTGGTCGGAAGGCGAGGAAACAGTAGAAGCAGAGGCCTGCAGCATGGGGCTCCATGAGGAGTGGCTGGGAAGGGCCACAGACAGTACAGGGGGTATCACCGAGGGCTGGAAATGAGGTGATGGGCAAGGGAATCAATCAGAGTCAGATGCCATGAGTGACAGTGGCATCTGACATCAGGTGGGTATGAGTGGAGTGGGGAATGCAGAGGGGGGTTGTTCGCAAAGCAAAGGGAGAAACATACAATAAAAGAAAAGCTAAGAAAGCTAGACAAAAAGGAGATGGGTATGCCAGCTAACTGATGGGGTGAGCTGGGAGCTGATGTTATGAGAGAGAAGTGGCACCTGTCTCTGCGAGTGTTGTCACCATTTTGTGAGGAGAGGTGACCATCGCCATTTTGTATGCAAGGCAAGATGTGAAGCGGAGGGTGTCAGTCGCAATGGGGGGGGGATTCAATGAGAATATCCCATGGAATGGTTACCCTGGAGGATGTAAGGGTTTAATTAAAAAAAAAAAAAGGGTCTTAAGTGAACAATGGCATACAGGGGATAATGGCATTGGGGGAGAAAAGGGACTCAGAGGACCTAACATGGATTAGTGTCCCTGGAGAATGCAAGGGTTTATTTTAAAAAAAGGCTAAAGTAATAATGGCATAGAGGGGATGATGTGGGGGGCACTCAACAGGATTGGTGGGACAGTGCAGAGTACCAATGGGGTCTCAGGCAGGGAACAACAACGTTTTCCCTGGAGACTCATATGCCAGTATTTCCCACCTAGACAGCGGGGATCATCAAGCAGCCACAGGTGGCAGCTGTTATTTAGGAATAAATAACAGAGGAGTATATATATATATATATATATAAAATAATCTTTCGTGTTGTTTTTTTTGTTTCCTTGCCAGATGCCACCTAAGAAGAACACAGGGAAGAGGGAAGGTGCCAGTGAGAAGCTGGCCAAGCACACAGCCGACCTCATGGGGCAAGTGCAGTCCATGTTGGAGAAAGCCTGCAAGGTGGAGACAGAAGAGCAAGCAATGGAGAAGAGGCAAGAGACAGAGTACAAGGGAGACAAAGGCAAAGGAGGGAAGTGCCTGTGAGTAGTCAGCCTCCCCGAAGGGTAAGGACAAGAATATAGATTTGACTGTGGATGGTAGTCTGAAGGACTACCTAGCGAGGTTAATTGAGGATAAGGGGGGAAAGGACTGGAGGAAATGGAGAAGGCCTTAATAGAGCTAAAGGGGAAGGGGACCCCGAGCCAGGGCTATGGGGTATCAGAGAAAGATGGGATTGGTACTCAAACAGGGGTTTTTCTAGGGGTGACACTGAGAGATCACATACCACAGACGATTAAAGAAAAGATCTGGAAGAAGGAGTATGTCTATATGTTCGCACTGGTGGAGAAGGACGCAGCAAAGAAATATTCAGAGAGGGAATTGGTGGGTAGATCAGAGATGGTGGTGACACTGGCTTTGGTGGGTAAGAGCATGGAGGATAGAGGGTGCAGTGGTAAAACTTTTGACAACTAGTTGGCAGGTTTTATCAATTTTAGTGTGATCCTCCTGCAGAAGCAACCTGAGTTAGCTATCCCATTGTTGACCTACTTGGCTACCATCAGAGACACGAACAAAGTGAAGGGGGGCTACGGGTGGTTGGTGTATAGTGTGACGAGAGGTTTCGTCAGTGCATGGTGGAACATAAGGACATCTGCTAGGAAGCCACACATGTGGACCTGTGGGTATGGATGCTTACAGGTCAGGGGTTTAGGACATATGAGGGGGCAAAAGGGGTGGGGCTACCACCGTAAAGACATGTTGGGGTTACAATAAGGCCACATGTATTTGGGAAAACTGCAAGCTGAAGCATGTTTGCTCAAAATGCGTGGGACCGCACCCAGTTTCCATGTGCAGAAGCATGGGAGACAGGACGGGTTTCCAACATTACACCAGGCAGCCCTTTCCTTGGAGCAAGGGGGGAGCAAGGGGGGATAGGGAGCCCAAGGCAGGAGAGGGAGGGGTTACAGGGGTAGGGGGTTTTCAGAGCCAGCACAAGTAGTTAAAGATAGGCAGGGGGCAGGGTCACAAGGGGAGGCCATGATTTCCAGCGAGTGGTTACGCCCACTGATTGGGAAACCCTCTGGGGGTGGACCAAAGGATACCTGGATAGTTCAGCAAAAGTAAGGCTTAGGGAGGGTTTCACAACAGGTTTCAATTTACACTACAGGGGACCACAGGTGGCCATGCTGGGAAAAGAATCTGGCATCTATAAAGGGAAAAGAGGGGATAGTAAAGAAGACAGAAAAGGAGATGGCTGCAGGAAGAGTTGAAGGACCATTCTGAACTCCACTGTAGCAGGAACTGAGGGTGTCCCCATTGGAACTAGTGCCCAAGAAGAAATACAGGAAATACTGGCTTATACACCACCTATCTTATTCTGAGAGGGGCTCGGTGATTGATGCCATTCCTGAGGACAGAGCACTATCATATGCCACGCTACATCAAGCCATAGAGCTGATCAGGGCAGTAGATGGGGCCTGGCAAGCAAAGACAGTTACTGAGTCTGCCTTATGGCTGTTACCAGTGAGATCAGAAGACTGGGATCTATTGGGGTTTTAATTTGAGGTAAATACTATTTCGACAAGGCCATGCCCATAGGCTGCTCAGTTGCATGTGCAGCTTTCGAGGCATTCAATACTTGGTTACACTGGGTCTTTGGGGATAGGTGGGGGTACAAGCGGGTAGTGCATTACTTGGATGACTTCTTGCTGGTAGGTGAAGAGGAGATAGGGACAGGCATGATGTAAAGGGAGTTTCAGAGTATGTGCCAGACCCTTGGGGTGTCACTGACTGGAGGTAAGATGGAGGGGTTGGTAAGGAAGTTGGAATGGTTGGGCACAGAGGTAAACACAGAGGTAGGGATGTTCTGCCTTCCTCCAGATAAGATCAAGAGGTTAAAGGAACTATTAGTCCTGGTGAAGTCCAGGAGAAGGGTGCAGTTATCAGTGGTACAGCAATTGCTTGGCACCAGAACTTTCCATGCAGAGCAGTGGCCACTGGGAGGGTTTTTATGTGAAAGCTGGCCAGGACTACGGGCCAGGCCAGGCTCCCTCATCACTGGGTGGACGTCACAAAAGGGGTTAGACAGGACCTGGCAGTGTGGGAACAATTTTTGGAGGAGTGCAATGGGGTCACATTCTAGCAGAATGATTGGCTGAATAATATAGACTTGGAGCTTTAAACCCATGCGGTGGGGGCACTGGGGATGGAGGCACACTTCAAAGGGGAATGTATTTCTGAGGCATGGCTAGACAGATGGAACAGAGAAGGTTTGCTGAAGGACATCACATTCCTTGAGATTTTTCCCATTTGGGTGGCAGTGAAGGTGTGGGGGGAGCAGTTCCGGAATAAAAAATAATTTTTTAGCGTGTCAACATGGCAGTAGCGGAGATGCTGAATAGGCAGCGGGGTTCCACCGGCAGGGTTACTCAGGTAGTGAGACAACTGGTTTTAGCAGGTTGCAAATTAATTTTTTAATTTTCCTGATGAATTTTATTTTTCTTGGGCCTACCCCTTACTACTGCTCTTTTTTTCCACTTCTCCACCTACAGACCCAGCTGACGCCTTGTTAGGTATCTGTGACCGGCCCCCCCCCTGATTTAGCTTCACTTAGTGATACAGCTCCTTTGTTTCTTTGTTAATCTTGAACCTTCCCACTGCTCCTGTGTAGTAACTAATCCCCATCTGTCCTCGCTCCTTCAGGCATCCTCTTAGCCCTCTGGGTTTTGGCCCTACCACACCCCCAGGCCACCTTAAGTACGTTAACCCACCTACTTCTTTGTATGAATCCCTTTTTGGCCAATAGCCCTACTAGTGATCTTTTTTCTTTTTTTTCTTTAAGGGGACACACCACATTTGCTAGGTCTGCATGTCTGTTATGACTTATTGGCCACCCTCCTTAAGCAGAACTGAAAATTGTATCGAGAGCTGCTGTGGCCTGCCACTCTGTATACTGTCCTGAACAAGGGACGATTAACACTGGCTACACTCCTGCAAATGTACTGGAAGTACTCAAGAAGTGCTATAGTTTGCCCCCCTCTTCTGGTTATAAGAACTAGGGCTAGTTAAGCTTTACGGCACATGTTGTGATCAGGCTCCAGAATGCAGACAATTTGATTGTTCCCCTGTCTGTCCTTCCTCTTATTATGCTACATAGACCTTCATACAATCACAAAGCTACCTCCCAGTGGTGCATTTGAACCTAGAACCACAGTGGACAGCCAGGGTATTTTTGACTACCCTGATTGGTATATATGTGCCTTCAAGTTCCCCAAATTGGAACTGGTTATACATCTACCTTGGCAGGTTGGAACTTTTACTGTATCGGCAATAGAAAGCACAACATTACCTTCCTTCACCCACATACCTCAGTCCTCCCTGCTATTCATGGCTGGGGTTCTGATCTATGCAGCATTACATCAGCTAGGCATTAGTCTTAGAGACCCCCCAATTCCATCTAATAATCCCTGCAAATGAGAAAGGACTAGAGCACACAGGTTGCACATAGGAGCTATCAGGAAACTTCTGCTCCTTCTATTGTTGTGCTCAGGCAATGTTGAGCTCAATCCTAGTCCTCTAGCAGATATCACATCTTCTGCTGACTTACCTAGTCTCAAATGTGTGAGCTTCATGCATGTCAGTGTATGTAGCCTATTAAAAAATGTACCTCTATTCAGGCTTGGGTCTGCCATACCACACCTGGGGTCAGATTTTCAAAGCCCTGACGCGAGCTGCGACAAAGACAGCTTGTGCCGAGTGCGGTACACCTGGGACCCTGAGCTCAAATTTCAAATCTACAGGGTCCTGGTACCAAAAACCAGTGGCTTGCAGTAAAGGTGGTGCTGTGCCAAATGTATAGCGCAACCACCCAGAATGCCACAATGCAGCGGGGAGTATGTGGCATCCACAGACAGTAGCTTGCAACTGGACACAGCCCCCCCCAACACCACCGTGCCACTGGCACCTGCGCCCAACATACACTGGTACCCTGGTGGTCTAGTGCCACCCTCGCAGATAAAAGTTTCATCACTGCTTCACACCTCCTTCCCTACCCTGATCTCATGACCAGCACAGCCTTCCACATGCCACCACAGCTGGCCACCGAAGGAGCTGTCAGTGCGCATACTGTATACAGTACATGCAATGGCAGCTCATTTGGCAGCCAGCTGTGGTGTTGTGTGGAGGGCCATGCCGATTGCCGGATCAGGGTACAGGAGGGGGGTAGGAGTGCTGAGATGGGCTCTACCTGTGGGGAGGGGATGGCAATATGCACAGTACTTGGTGTCAGGGATCATGACTGGGGTGAAGGGGGACCACTGGACCACCAGTGATCACCCATCAGGGATGGATTGGGGTGGGCCACACAGTGGCACATACTGGCCAATGCCCCAGGTGCTAAGTACTGTTAGACCAGCCCCTCACTGGTCTAAGGGTATTTGGCGCTTCATTCTGGGGGCGTCATTGAAAATCCAGATCCAAGGGCTGCGGCAGTCTGGGTCTGCCGAAAGCCCCCTAGTGCCATGTCGCAGCCACTTTCATGGCACAAGGTGGGCGCTAGAACATTTTGGTGCAGGCAGCCTGCTGGGTGATGCAGGCTGCCTTTGAAAGTCACACTTGGCGCAGCCCTTGGTGCAAGGTGCCTTTGCGTCAGACCTGTTCGATGCAAGCACCTTGCGTCAGTCTAAGGCCTTTGAAACTCTGGCCCCTGATGTCTTGGTTGTCACCGAGTCTTGGCTCAGACCTGGAACTGCTGACAATGAGGTGACTATCCCTTCCCACTCCCTGTTTAGAACTGACAAACAAACTAGAGGAGGATGAGGAGGAGTTGCCATATTTGTTAAGGATAAATGTTCTGCTTCAGTAATTGACTTGACCTCTAATTCAAAAAGAATTTGAAAGTCTGTCTCTCAAAGTTGAGATTTTCTCCACTGTTTCACTTTGTGTAATCAGATGCTATAGGCCCCCATCGGCAGGATTACAGCTCTTGAACCACCTAAGTAACTCTCTGGGATCCTTGCCCTCTGAGTTTATCATATTAGGAGATCTCAATCTGGACTGGTTTTCCAGTGCCTCTACACCCCTTAAAACTGTTTGTGATTCCTTTGGGTTGTCATAACTTATTACTGAAGCTATACATCCCAATAAAAAGAACCTAAATAATAGCACACTGCTGGATCTTATTGTAGTAAGCAAAACTCATTTATTTTCTCACACTGGTGTTTTTTTCTCTGATATCAGTGACCACTGTTTTACTGCCTGTGTAAGATCTAACCCAAAATTATTATCCACATCCACATTCACCATTGAGAGGTAATGACGTAACTTTGATCCCTGTGCTTTTATCTCTGATCTATGAGATTCCTTGCATTGGCAGGACTTTTACCTAGCAAAATCAGTGAAAATGGCATATGACATCTTCCAAAAAATTCTGTTGGGGCACTGGACAAGCATGCACCACTGGCTAAAGTCTGTGCTAAGAAAAAATCATGCCAGTGGTTAATGGCGGATTTGAAGGCCACACTGTAGAACAGAGATGTGCTCTAGAAAACAGCCCGGAAAACTGAGCTCCCAGCTGACTGGATCTCATTTAGGAGGGCGAGGAACCTTTGCACCAAGATGGTCAGAGAGGTAAAGGCAAACTTTTACCATGCAGATCATGACTCTTCCTCAAAGTTTTCCTCTGAACTGTGGAAAACTTTAAAGGATATAGAAGGTCACACATTCAGAAATTCCTTACATACAAAAATTACTATTGGTGCCACTACAGTCTCTGATAGTCCGACAATCTTTGATTCTCTCAAAAACCATTTCACCACAGCAGATTTAGCTTTCAATACCTCCCTGCCAGCAATCTTCACTCACAGCTTGTCATACAGGATTAAGAGGTTCCATGTGATAACGGCAATCGTGGAAAGGCGATCGCTGTTAGAGTGAGTGCACATCGAAAATCAGTTTTGGAGATTTACACTATGGTGGACAGCAAAAGGGTGCCGGAGACTTACTTTTTTTTTATTTATGAGGGGGGTTGCGCCCCCTCCACATACCCCAGGAGGGCTCTTCCCCCCCTGCACCATCTACTTAGGGATTCTCAACTCCAGGGTGGTGCATGTCGGGGGGTTGCAAAACAAAAAATTATTCCTGGATGGTGCGCAAAACAGTGACTGAGCCTAGGACTGAACCCCGTTCTCTCCCAACCCTAGCCTGCCACCCACCAACTATGCAACATGGCCAGCTACATAACCAACCACCACACTACATCCCACAAAACCTCCCTCCCTCCCCTTCCTCCCATTGCACAGCGTGCTCGCTCCCCCCTGTGTGTGTGTACATATAGTGACATCCTGTCACCATATTCACAGACCTCCCCATCCGATCACCCTCCCTGCCCAGTAGCCCTGTGCACAGGTGCTGTGATTGAGTCTCCCTTTTTGAAAGAGCTCAGTCGTGGTCGCCATTATCACAGGCTACCATCAAGAAGTCCCTGTCACTAGCACTGCATTCTCCCTTCAGCCTGCATCCTTAAAAGAGTTCAAAGACCTTCTGCTACAGTTGGATGCCAGGAAAAGTGTTGGTGCAGACCTCTTAGACCCTTTTTCCCTGAAAATTGGTTTTCATGTCTTGGCTGTGCCAATTGCACATCTTTTTAATCTATCTCTCTCTCAGGGTGATCTCCCTTCTTTATGGAAAACCACCCATGTGATCCCCTTTTCAAATCTGGAGACCCCAGTGACCTCAATAATTATCGGCCAATCTTTCTACTCCTTATCTTGTCCAAACTGCTGGAGAAAATTGTGATTACTAAGCTCAGGAACTACTTAGAGTCTGCAAATCTGCTTAACCCATTATAATCAGGCTTCAGACCATGACATAGTACATCTCTGCACATGCTAAGGTGACTAATGACTGGCAGTGCCAACTGGATACAAAGAATTTTGTTTGCGCAGTATTTTTAGACCTAAACAAGGCATTCAATACTGTCAACCATGACCTTCTCCTTTCTTCCTTCCAGAACATTGGCCGGGACCACCGATCTCTGAGATGCTTCTCTAATTACCTTGCAGGTCAGCTTCAGCAAGTAAAAGCGGAAGGGGAGCTCTCACCACGAAAACCTTTATTGAGAGCTGTACTGCAGGGCTCCATACTGGGTCCATTGCTTTTCACAATATATATTAACAGAATTGATGCCAGTATCAAAGCTGCTAACATACATCTGTTTGCAGATGATACAGTGCTTTATAACAGCAGACCTACTCCTGGAGCAGCATGTAGTGATCTTCAACAGGAATTCAATCAACTGCAGTTACAGCTATTAAACCAGAAACTACTCCTAAATGACAAAAAAAACAAGGCAATGTTCTTTTCACCCCTAGTTCATGCAATGAATCTGTCCACCCATGTAACGTTACCTCAGATCATTACACTCCTAGGCGAACCAATGGAATATGTAACCAAGTTCAAATACCTGTGGGTTTGGATTGGCCATAGACTTTCCTTTAATGACCACATAGAAGAACTAATGAAAAAGCTTAAACAGAGGCTTGGTCTCTTTTATAGAATTAACCATCTTCTTTTAAGGGATGCTAAGAAGAGACTGGTCCAAACCACCTTCCTTTCCCTACTAGATTATGTGGACTTCCTCTATAGTCAGGGCCCTACTGCTGCACTTACTAAACTTCATACGCTCTACCATAGAGTTTTAAGGTTTATTATTGGTCTTCCTTAATCTGCGCATCACTGCTTTTTATACACTGCTGTTGGATGGTCATCCCTCAATCACAGATGATAGAGAAACGCTGTCCTCCAGACCTTCAGAGCCATCACCAAGAAACTGCCCCAATATATTTCGGATTGTCTACCATTAAGCACGGTAGGCAAGTATGCACTGAGAAGTGCCTCCTATACCTCCCTGTCTGCCCAAGGTCAAATTGCACTTTAGTAGGGCATCCTTAAGTTAAGTGCTACCCCTAATTTGGAATAAGTTGCAAAAAACATTGGAATTGGTCCCCCCATCAATTTAGCAGCATTCAAAACACTTTGTGCTCGTTCTTTCAAGGAATCCTATAATTGCTTCCCCTGATCCTTGCCTTATCCCCTGATAATAGAGTTCTCCATACGCTGTCCCATTAACATTCTATTCCCCGTACTCACTTCTCCAACTGCATTTTAGTAACCCTAAATTCTTTTTCAGTCTGTTGCCTCTGTTTCAGGTAATTGTGATCGTATCCCGCACGTTGTACCGATTCGCTTTTGAATGACCTCGTCTACTACCCCCAACTTGGAGCCCACACTCACTCCATTCAGCTTTATCATCGGTCCCCAGTACTCTGTGGCTTTTTCATGGGCACTCCTCCCTCCTTCTGCTTCCACCCTTCTCCCCTCTCCTCCTACCGGTTTCATCTTTCTACTCTCATACCTAATCCATGGATCCCTTCCTTCACGCTTTCTGGTATTCTCCAGGTTCATTGTGTAAATATTGACTTTATTCATAGAAACTCCTTATACATTTTGTATACAGTATTGTCTATGCTTTTGCTACTGTTAGTCACCTTGTACATTGTATTTGCTACTGGCTTAATTTCTATGTGTTTGGTATTGTTGTAAACACTGTGTTGTATAATGATTATGTATTCTGTCCAGGTCCATCTCAAAAATGAGCATTACGCAATGGTGTTTGCCTGGTTAAATAAAGATATTGATTGATTGAATTTGTCATTCAAAGCCAAGCACACTGAAGGCGTTCACAACCAAGTGGCTGACAGCCTTTTCCATCTTCAGTTACACAGGTTCAGGGAGGTGGCACCCACAGCAGCAGCCAGGAAGACCATGATACCTCCCAATCTATGGGAGACTGCATGGAGAGAGCCAGCATGTTGTATCGGAGCTCTTGGTTGAGGAACAAGTTAAGGGCATATGAAAGGGCTTGGAAATCATTCCAAGAATTCCGACAGCAACATGGGTTCCAGGTAAGTGGAAGGGTTACAGAACACCAGGTGATAAGTTTCATGATAGGAAAGTGGGATGAAGGCCTATCACACTCCACTATGGGCACATATTTGGCAGGAATAGGCATGGTCTGTGAGGCACGAGGATAGGGGGCTTCCACCAGGGCACCAGCAGTTAGAAGGATGATTCAGGGGTGGCAGAGGGTCAAAGGGAAGGTTCTACTATGGAATACTGAAACTCAGTATCCCAAACTAACTCCACAAGACCAAGTTCAGAAGATTGAATTTCAATATACCGCAAACCACTGGATCCCGACTTTTGGAATCCCAAAGGCGCTTGCATTTAATGTGGGGGACTTTGCTCACCACATCCCCATGTGGGGGGCTCTACCCCCTGTACCACCCATAACTTAAATAACACACTCCAAGGGGGAGTGGACCTCAGAGTAAAACATTAAGTTATGGGGGAATGAAAAAAAAACATTGCAGTAATGAAGAACAGAATCTGGGACCACCACACCATGCTTCTGTATTTTTTCCTCTGCTGTGATGCCTATCCAGGAGTAGGGTAGTGGTTCATCACATCCTCTACTGTACCCCTGTCCTTCCTGTCAGGCGCGCGTGTATGGGGACATCGAAGCTGTCAGACACATGTGGGTAGGGATACTAAACTCGGTCTCTTGAGTGTCGAGATTCTGAGTTTCAGTATCCTAATAGGATACCAAAGGGAAGACATTGAATAGAAGATTCCTGATCAAAGGGAGGTTGTTGATAAAGTTATTGGGCAGCTTGAAGTGTATTTGCAGTTCTGCATATGAAAGGTCTTATTCAGGGTAGTGCAACAGGGGACACTCTGGGTTAGTGAGGTACTAGTGGGCAATCTCAATGATTAACAAGGGTGGTTGCACTGTGATGATGTACAATGGAATAAAATAGAGGCCATAATCAACTTGAGAAGGTCAAAAACAAACCAGCTGGGGGCAGGGGTTAGTATCAGGATGCCCAGAACCACCGATAAAGATATGTGTGTAGTAAGGGCACTGGAGGAATATCAGGTGGTGAGATCAGTGGGGTGTGGCCCCCTTTTTTGTACTACGGAATGGGGCCTTACTGTTGGCCTATCAGAGTACGGTGGTGGTTAAGAAAGGTATGGCTTTTGTAGGGGAGGATGCCACAAGATTTTCCTCACACTCCTTCAGAATTGGGGCCAGAGGCTGGCCCGGTGGCACTGAGGGTTGAGGCACTGGATGCCACACCTCATGCTATGCTGGTGACCTGGTTCGGGAATGAGCCTGGGTCATCTGGTGTCAGCAGGGGGGGAGGCTGGAATGGAATGAGCAGCTGTATGGCAGCTCTCCTATCTTGGGTGGAGACCCAGCCGCTATCATTGCAAGGCTGCCCCCAGGTGGATGCCAGGAAGTAGTGCAGGTGAAAGTGACTAGAATAAGTAGGGTGCACAGATCGCTGCTTGCATGTGCCTCCACACACACGTGAGTGACCATGGCAAGGGGAGAGAAAGAAAATGGAAAATGGTGCTGGCAGGCTCCAAGATGGCCCAGCTGTGCTAGTTCCCACAGAGTCTAGATGTTGTCTTATGGGGAAGGGGTAAGTTGATGCCTCTCTCTCTCTCAGCCCTGCCATGGGAGGGTAACCCATGGGGGACCTACCGGGAGGAGCTGGTGTGGAGAAGCCAGAGCCAGAGCCAGAGAATGAGTCCCTCCAAGGGAGGGATCAGAGCTGCCTGCCAGCTCCACAAGGAGGGATAAACACTTAAAGGAGAAGTCCACCTAAAACTTTAAAAAATATATGTTGTGCAGAGTGTTTTAATTTGTATGTGAAGTTCTAGTGTTTCCTTCCCCCTGACTGGTATTAGGAGTTTTTCCTAAATTAGCCTGCTAGCTTTGGGGTAGTTTTATGACCCCTGGAGATCTCCATATCAAACAGCTTAATTGTATTTCTTTGTCCTACAATGCACCTTGTTTCATGTGATGGTGATGTAGCAGAGACCATAAATCCAGAAGAAAGCACTGCTTTACAATCAGTTCACGACAGTAGAGATGGCAATATTTTAAAATCTGTAGAATTCAGCTTGGTGACCACCCTCATCGTTAAGGTCTTACTGTCCTGAAAAACTTTGGTGCTGGTAATTTTTGTGCAGCTTGTAAAGCTTCCAAGATATTTAGTTTGTTTGGCATGTGTGTGCCTAATGTTGGGTCTCTCTTACATCACTGTCACTTGAGACAAAATGCACTGTGGAAACAAGAAATACAATTAAGCTGTCAGGGATGAAGATCCCCAGGGGTCGTAAAACTACCCTAAAGCTAGCAGGCTAATTTAGGAAAAACTCCTAATACTAGTCAGAGGGAAGGAAACACTAGAACTTCACATACAAATTAAAACACTCTGCACAACATATCTTTTTTCAAGTTTTGTGTGGGCTTCTCCTTTAAATAAAAATTAAAAGAAGAATTGGGGCTGCATCAGAGGCAGCTGCTCAGGACATCCCAGAGAAGGAGATTAAAGTAAGGGGCAAATGGAAATCAGTCTGTTATAGGAAATATATAAAGTAGTAATTGGTTGATTTGCTCTGTTTTTGTTCCAGATGCGGGATGCAGAAGGATGGTTTGGATCATGGGGCACTCTTTAATTTACTGGGCTGAGAGGCAAATCAGCAAGTATGACAGGCGGGAGACAGCTTCATAGATCAGCAAATTCTGCCAGGCTGCACTGGAAAGGCATACAGGACATGTGCTGGGGTCAACTTTTACTGCTTTTGGAGTAACAAAAAATCAGAGTAGCTAAACCAGATTTGCTTATTTTGCATTTGGCGGGTAATGATTTGTGTGAACGGCCTTGAGTAGATTTATTAATGGAGATACAGAGGGACATAGGCATAGTGAGGGCATGGCGGCCTGGGATTATGGTAGACTGGTCAGAGATCATCCTAAGAAGAGTGTGGAGACAGGCCAGGGATGCCAAGGCTATTGAATGGGCTAGAAATAGGCTGAACAGGAGGATGGCAGCATTTATTAAAGTTGTATGGGGAATTCACGTAACCCATGCCATTGCTTACGACTCCCCTAGGGATTATAGACAGGATGGGATGCACCTTTCAGAGATGGACATTTTCTTGTTTACTAACAAGTTTGATTATGCAATAGAGAGTGGGAAGTCGGGAGCAGAGGTCTTGGCAGGAAGTGCATCTTTCATCCCAGAGTGGGAGATGTGTTAGTGGAAATAAGGATGGAAAGGGGGGAACAAGGGATGTGAGGGCCACTAGTGGCAAGCACGGACTGGGTCAACACCCAATCAGGTTGGGTACCTCTGGAAAATATTTCCTCAGGGTGGAGAGAAACAGAAGTGGGAATTGGGTGCAACACCAGAGCCCCAACAAGTAGAGAGTCCAACGGACATCGGAATACCGAAGGACATCGAGTTCCACACCTGGGCCTGAGAGGAGAAGCCAGAATAAATGGATGGTTGACTGGAGTGGGTGGAGTAGGTTCAGATATGTTATGATGTAAATATGGAAATGTAAAGTGAAGGTTCAGTTTCAGTGTAGTAGGGATTTGAATGCAAATAAAAATTTGCCAATCGATCACCCACAAACTGTGTTTTGAGTGTCAATTCAGGTTCAGGATATCCCATTAACAAAGGGGGTTGCCATTTCAGGGTGACCTAGATTTTCAGGAGTATCCTGGCCTTGGAATGAGGAGATGGGGGAGGGGGAGAGACAGAGAGAGAGAGAGAGAGAGAGAGAGGGAGAGGGAGAGAGTGAGATAAGGGAGGTTTGGTAGAGTGAGGAGAGTGGGGTTTAAGAGTCAGTCAGGATGGGGGGTGCTCCATGATTGGTGGAGTGAAAATAAAGGAGGGATTACTGGAGTAAATGAGGGGCTGTAGGCAGTGCCCTGCTGGTTTTCTGCTGACATTTTGAGATTCCCACCCTCCTCCCAATATTAGTAAGGCTGCATGGGCAGGGAGAAAAAGAGGGACTGTGGACAGGGGACAGGGATAGTTTGAGATGCCTAAAGAAGGAAACGGACACCAGGGAGGCTGGTGGAACCTCGGGATGCTGGCAGAGAGCAACAAGTAAAGGGATAAGCATGGTCACAGCAGAGGGCAACAGAGGTGTGTCAACTACAGGGAGTAGGAAATAAGGGGGGAAGGGGAGGCACAAGGAATGGGGGGGCCACTAATAGCAAGCACAGACAGGGTCAATACCCAGCCAGGTTGGGCACCTCTGGAAAATATTCCCTAAGGGTAGAGAGGAACAGAGTTGGGCACTGAGTGTGACAACTGAGCCCCAACAAGAAGAGAGGCCAACAGACATCAGAATGCAGAAAGGCATTGGGTTACACACCCGGGCCCAAGAAGACAAGACCAGAATAAATGGATGGTTGACTTGAGGGTATGAAGTTGGTTCAGATATGTTATAATGTAAATATGGAAATGTAAGGTGAAAGTTCAGTTTCAGTGTAGTAGGGGTTTGAATGCAAATAAATATTTGCCAAACACCCACAAACTGTGTTTTGAATGTCATTTTGGGTCCAGGATACCCATTGACTCCCTTTCTGCAACAGGAGAGCACGAGGGGGCATGTTTGAGACCTATAAGTAACTCACAGGGGTGAACAAGGCACAGGAAGGGAACCTTTTGCAGAGTTAAATGAGCACAAGAACATGAGGCATGCTATGAAGCTTGAGTGGGGGAGTTTAAGAGGGTTGTGAGGAAATATTTCTTCACAGAAAGGGTGGTGAACATCTGGAAATGCCTATCAGAAGAGGAGGCTTGGAAAAGACAGTGGGGAGCTTCAAGCATGTGTGAGATAGGCACGTGGGCATAATAGAGGAAAGGGTGGAGGGCGGGACAACTGTGACCAAATAGGGTCCAGGGTGAAGTAATAAGCAGGGAAAATTGGTCAGACTAGATGGGCCTAATGGTTCTTTTCTGCCTAAGTGTTCTGTGTTGCTATCATCTGTCATGCATGCATTGTTGATGCAGATACAAAATGAGGAGAAGAACAGGAGGAGAGAGGGATACAGGGTGAGGAAAGAAATAGATAAATATTCCACCACGCAAGTTCTACCAAGTACAAGTTCTGCAAGTGGTAGTTATGGAGAAGGAACTGGTCATGGTGGGACAGGGATAGGGATTCATGCTGTGTGGACAAGGGCTGGATATGTGATAGAACAGACAAAAAAATGACTTGTACTTCCAGAAATCAACTGATTCCGTTGGTTCCACTCCCACTGCAGTGCAAGCAGCCTTCCTTGCTGGTTATCCAGTCATCTACATAGAAACATAGACATAGAAACATAGACTTTGACTGCAGATAAGGACCACTTGGCCCACCCGGTCTGCCCATTTCCCTTCCTACTGGATAAGCTGCAGATTCTAGTTAACCAACAGCCTACTTCCTGCAACCCCCCACTACAATTGCCTTATGTTTGTCCCATGCATGTTTGAATTCCCCTACTGTTTTAGACCCAACAACCTCCCCAGGAAGGCGGTTCCATGCATCCACCACTCTCTCTGTGAAAAAATTCTCACATTACCCCTGAGCCATCCCTCCTCTATCTTTAAATTGTGCCCCTTGTTCTTACACATCTTTTTCTGAAAGATGCTACCCTCCTGACTTTGTTGATTCTCTGAAGTACTTGAAAGTTTTATCATGTCCCCCATCCCTCCTTTCGTCAAGGGTATACATATTAAGTTCTCTCAGTCTTCTTCATATGGTTTCTGATGCAGACCCTGCACCATTTCAGTTGCCTCCTCTGGACTGCTTCCATCCTCTCTATGTCCTTGCGTAGATGGGGTCTCCAAAACTGCATACAGTATTCCAGATGGGGTCTCACCAACTGTCTGTACAGAGGGATAACCACTTCCCTTTTTCTACTTGTGATGCCCCTTCCTATGCATCCCAGTATCCCCCTGGCTCTCCTTACTGACTTCTCACATTGCTTACCCACCTTTAAGTCATTTGGTATGACTACCCCCAAGTCCCTTTCCATTTTTGTTGTTTTTAGTACCTTCCCCGCATGTGTACTCTTCTCCTGGTTTTTGTTTCCAGGTGTATTACTTTTGTACTCTTCGCATTGAATCTAAGTTGCCATATGTCTGACCATTCCTCCAACATTGACAAGTCCCTTCTCATCCGTTCTACCCCCCTTGTGTATCAGCTCTGTTACAGATCTTTGTGTCATCTGCAAAGAGGCATACCTTTCCCTCCAGACCCTCTGCAATGTCACCTATAAAGACGTTAAAGAGGACTGGACCCAGTACTGAGCCCTGAGGTACTGCACTAGTAACCCCCCTTTCTTCTGAATATGTTCCATTCACTATTATCTTCTGTGTCCTGTTGTACAGCCAGTTTGCTACCCAGGCTACCACCCTGGAACCCACTCCCAGGCTGTCTAACTTGATTATTAGTCTTTTGTGTGGAACTGTGTCAAATGCCTTGCTAAAGTCTAGGTAGGCCATATCCACAACTCCTCTCTGGTTTATTACTTTGGTCACCCAGTCAAAGAAATCAATTAGATTTGTCTGGCATGACCTTCCTGTTGTAAATCCATGCTGCTTTGGGTCCTATGCCCCGCTGGCCTCTAGGTACTCAACAATTCTTTCTTTCAGAAGTGATTCCATCATTTTCCCTACCACTGAGGTCAAACTTACAGGTCTCTAATTTCCTGCTTCTGCCTTGCTCCCACTTTTTTGAAGGGGAATCACATCTGCCCTCCTCCAGTCCTCAGGTACCACCCCATCCTCCATGATTTGCTAAAAGTGTGATCAGTGGTGTCACTAGGTCTCCCTTAGTTCTTTTAAGATTCTGGGGTGAATCCTGTCAGGCCCCATTGCTTTGTCAACCTTGAGTTTTAGGAGTTCTTTTAGGACTCTTTCTTCTGTAAATGGACTGGTGTCAACCCCCCTACCCAGAGTGCTTCTATTGTCTGGTTTAGATAACTCCTCATCTTCTTTTGTGAATACTGAGCAAAAGTATTCATTCAGTATCTCTGCCTTTTCACTGTCTCCCTCTGCCCACCTCCCCTCTCCTTTATTAATGTATATTATTCCTCCCTTAACCTTTCTATGCTCCCTAATGTACCTATTCAAGGTTTTATCCCCCGTCTTAACTGAGTTGGCTATTTTTTCCTCAGTTTGAGCCTTTGTTATTCTGACTGCCTTCCCCACTTCTTTCTGCTTTAATTGATACAGTTCTCTGTCATGCTCCTTCTGTGATTCCTTATACTTTTTGAATGCAGCCTTGTGATTCACAAAAGCAGCCTGCATTGCCTGCAGACTGCCTGCCCAAACCGAGCTTGCACCACTGTGCACCATGAAATTGGCTGCAGCAAGGCACTGGGGATGTGCGGCAGATGCAGGCTGCCAAAGCTGTACCATTGGAATTCTCAAAACATACTCAGAGAGCATGTTTTTAAATACCCTTAGACCAACCTGAACTGTTTAAGGGGATTGAAACTTGCTCCCGGGTGAGTTGGACAACTCAGGCAATAAGCTGCTGTCTTCCCCAAGTCCCAATCACCCGTTTATTAATAAATAACTCCCTGGTAGTTTAGTGCCCCCCCCCCAAGACCCGATCACCAGTTTTATTAATAAATAACTCCTGGTAGTCTAGTGTTTCCCCAAGCCCTGATCATCTGTTTATTAATAAATAATTCCCTTGTACTCTAGTGTTCCACCAAGCCCTGATCACCTGTTTATTAATAAAGAACTGCCTGGTGGTCTAGTGCCCCCCCAAGCCCTGATCGCCCATACTACAACATAATAACCCTATTGGTCTCCTGGACCACTAAAGCCCTGGTCCACTATTTTGTACCAACACCACATACCTGGTGGTCTAGTGGATCCCCACCCTGCAGTACCCTACCACCATGCTCCCCCATCCTGTATCCGATCCAGTGACTGGCACAGCACAGCATTCAGCACCATGGCCAGCCACTGAATGAGCACTGAATGGGTGCATACTGTATATAGTACATGCTTAGTGAATGACAGCATCAGGGCTATTATGTTATAGCATGGGCAATTGGGCTTGGGGTGGGTACTAGACTACCAGGATGTTTTTTGTTAATAAACAGGTGATTGAGGCTTTGGGGGGCACTAAACTACCAGGGAGTTATTTATTAATAAAAAAGGTGATCAGGGCTTGGGGGGTGCTTGCATTTTTTGCAGGGAGCCTGCGATTGACCCTTCCCATGTGCCATGTGTTTGCCACATGGGAAGGGTTGCCACAAGTGTGAGGACTTAGGTGCCGGAACCCCTCCTGTTCAAGAATCTGGTGCCAGGTCCCTGCCACAAAGGGCTTCAGCACAAGCTGCTCTCTGTCACAGCTTGTGCCAATCTAAGCCCACTTTGAAAATCAAGCCCACCAAGTTTACTAGGGACGAGGGGGATTATGAGAATGACCATGTTTACACACTGAAAAAGAATAATCCCAAAAGCATCTTAAAATGAGATAACATGTTTCTTTTGGATATAGCACAGAAGCAAGTGAGTCTGAAACAGAAGAAGAAGTCAGGCATAATTCATCTTTTCCCCGGGACTGTCCAGAACCTGATTTCCATTTCAGCCAGGACGCAGTCCCAGAGTATAAAGATATCAAGAATATTATCAAAGAAATGGAGACATAAGATGAGGAGGAATAAGAGACAGAGGTCAAACGAGACAAAGAAGTTACCACAGAAATGAACAGATGGCAAACAGGAATTACGACCATTGGGGCAGGAGGAGATAAAGGAAACCACAAATTTCTGGTAATCAAGTAATAGTCTGGGATTTGCACCTACACCATTGATAAATACACTTCAGACACTTATACAACTTAACATAGTGTGCAGAAACCTTAACCTCAAATCTTTTTTTAATAAAAGACACCAGAAACAGTACTGAATGGTGAATGAAATCACGAGATAACATTTTATCTAAAGTCAGATTTCTGTCCCCCTTTTACTGCTGTAATAAATGTCTTTAAAGACTTGGTTGAAAAATATTTAGACATTCTATTTAATAATTTACCGAAACCAAAAATTTAGCAATTTAAAAGCAAGTGACTGGGAAGCTATAGAAACGCCTAAGAATGACCCTAATTTAACTACTGAAGAGGCTGACAAAGGGGGCAGTGTGGTTCTGATTAACAGAGAGGACTGTGTATAAGAAGTTCAATGTCAATTAGACAATAAAGAATTCTATGTAAAACTGGATGCAGATCCTACTGTGGACTTTAGGTTTTCAATGGTCAAGACTTTGAATCTAGCATGTGACAGGTTTCATTGATGTGAAAATGAAAGAGTTTTTAACTACCAACATATCTATCCAAGAAACCTTCTATTTGCTCCTGAAAGTCCATAAAAACTTTGGATAAACCACCAGGACACCCCATCATTAGTGGGATTGGTTTCTTAACTGAACCCCTCTCACAATTTGTTGACTTTTTCTTGCATCAATCTGTTAAAGAATTACCTTCATACCTCCAGGATACTAAAGATGTTTTGAATCTGCTCAAGGACTTAAAACTAGAAGAAAATATGCTATTAGTCACTTTAGATATTGAAGTGTTATATACGCATATTCTCCATGGGGCTGCATTACATGGAGTAGCAACATACCCAAATAAAAGAAACAAGGACTGTAACTCACCCACAAAATTGTTGATCAAACTGTTGGAATTTGTTTTGGTATAATGTTGAAATAATGTGTTTGGTTTTGACAAAAAAATGTATCTACCAATCAAGTGTACAGCAGTGGGGGCCACCTGTGCCCCATCTATAGCCAACCTTTATGTGGGAGATTGGGAAAGCAAAATAGTGTTTAACCCAAATAATAATCCAATTTTGGAAAAAGTATGCCTATGGCATTGATATATAGATGATGTGAGTCTCGTCTGGCAGAGAAATCATGAAAACCTAGAGAATTTTGTCCAATATTTAAACAGTACAGATATTAATCTAAAATTCACATTTACAACTAGCAGTGAAACTGTGAACTTTTTGGATCTGACTATATCTAAGTTGAGTGAAGGTACTATATCCACTAACATCTTTAGAAAAGCAATAGATGGAACACTTTACTCCTGGTGTCAAGCTGTCATCTGTGACATACTGTGCACAATATATCCAAAGGACAGTTCCTATGATTAAAATGCAATTGCAACATAGAGGAAAACTAAGAGAGGGGTATGAAAGAATTATCAAATAGATTTTGTGAGAGGGGATATAGTGAAAACACGATAGCCAGGGCAAAGGAATATGCATGTTCACAATATCATGATACCTGTTTCAAAATAAAAAACAGAATGAGGGACAAGACAAACACTTCAGTTTTATAACCACATTTTCTACACATGTCAATCATTTAGAGAACATTATAAACACACATTGGCCAGTCCTCTCCAGTGACACAGTCTTAAAGGACCTTGTACAGGAATCCCCTAGAATGTCTTACAGAAGAGCCAATGCACTTAAAGATGTTGTGGTACTGTACACTTACTATACTGAATTCAAGAGCAATACAACTTGACTGAACCAAATAATAAAGAGATGTTACCAATGCAACATGTATTTATATTGTAAATTTATAATGACAGGAAAGGAATTTTTAAGTTGCAGTTTATGAAAGAAGTATGAAATACGCCAGTTGGTTACCTGTGATACCACTGGTGTCATATATTTACTGTGGCTGAATGTTCTTGCAAAGCCTTTTATGTTGGGAAAAAAATAAGGAATTTCAAAACCTAGGTTGGTGAGCATATTTGGGCAACTGAGAGGGAGAAATATAGAATAATGCATGGAGAAGTGTTGTTTATGGGATTTTATGCACCCCTGAGGTGTGTGATGCCCCATAAAACCCTAGGCTGAAGCCTGCTGGATTTATATCGGCATCACACACCGCGGAGGTGTGAAAACCCCCCAGAGAACCACATTTCTCCGTGTTTTATTTTTATATATTTACAGGTTTTTGCTGTTTTTTTGTTTAGATTGTCTTTTTTGTCACTTTTTTTTAAGGGTAACTGTTACCACTGACAACTTCTCTCACGCTGATTGACCAATTGTGTAGCGCTTGTGAACGTCCAGTGTGAGGACAGCTTGTTCAGTGTTTTTTCTGGTGATGCTGCGGTACTGTTCTGCCCGTGGTTTATGGAGCTGTTAGGCACTCACTGGTAGTGGTTTATAACCACTAACCAGTAAATATTGGAATTTAAGCCACAGCAAATCATGTATTAGAAGTGTCTGATGGCAATACATGTACATTTTCATTTTGTGCTATAAACAAGGCAAACATTAAGGCAAGAGCGTGGAAATTAGAATGACCTTGTTCTAAAGAGGGAAGCTTTCTGGATAATGAATCTTAGTGCTAGGAAAAAAGAAACTGTTCTCAACACTAGTGTGGATATTAGACCTTTTATTAGAAAAAGATAATATGACATGTTTCATGCTCTTTAATGTCCCATAGTTGCTGTGATATTATATCCATACAGTAGTTGAATGGGTGTTTAATATGCAGTCTTAGAATTATCTCTATGTGAAACTTTGTTTTAAGATGCTAATAACAACAAATAATTTTTCCAGAGATAATGAATGTATATATATGTCTTACCTGAATGTTATAATTTCTGCATTCACTTTATGTGCTATATGTTTCAATACTTAAGACTAATTACAGTATTTGGGGAAATCTTTCATTCTTTCATAGTCATCTGCTCCCTTGTCCCTTTTTCTTTATTTTTTTTCCTTCCATTTTCCTTTACCATCTCTATTACATTTCCCTTCCACCCCCCACTGCTTGTGCTCCTCTGTCTCCTCTTTCTTCTGTTATTGTTCTTTCAGTGTTACCTTCAGTTTTTGATTGCGTTTTTCAATTAATGTATTTATGAAGAATTTTTAACTCTACATTTTAACCAATCATTTTAAATCTTCTATGTTGTGTCTGGTCTCAATACTGTATGTGAAATTTAACTCCACCCTCTCTGACAAGGTCACAATCAACATTGGTATTCTGCAAGGGTCTATCCTAGGTCCTCTGCTTTTCTCAATTTTCATTAATAACATCACTACAGACCTCCAAAGTACTTCCTTCCTATTATATGCGGATGACATTGTACTGTATACCAGTTCCAATAGTACTGGGGACATTAACCTTTGGCTCTGTAGTGATTTTCAATTTATCCAACAGTGGCTCACCAATTACAAACTTGTTTTAAATAAATCTAAGACCCAAGCTATGTCATTTGGCTCCAGTCTCAAACTCCAACATTCACAGACACACTTTAATGTCTCCTCCCTTGATGGCACATCTATAGGGGTGGTAAATTCTTTCAAATATCTGGGTGTCACTCTTGAACCATCTCCGAGCTTCAATCTCCACATCCAAACTACCTGTAAGCAGGTTAACTCCAAACTTGGCATTGCCTACATTACTAGTTATGCACTCACCCCCTCTGCTAGGCTTGCATTGCCCGTGGGATATTACTTCCATGTCTCACCTATGGGGTTGTTATGTGTGTTTCTGCTTGCAATTCGAGTCTTCAAAAGTGAGATGTCACCAATAATAACATCTGCTGCTTTGCATCCTGCTCCCCCCAGCTGAAACATCACTGTCTTCTCTACACAGATCTAGGATGGCTTCCTCCCCAAGAACTAAGGCCTTACACACTCGGGTCTATTACTGATAACATTATCAGATCCTGAATACCTAAACTCCTGGCCTGTCTCTTTCAATACCAGAAAACCAGCTACGGCCTTCACTCTGCCAAAAATGTCCCAGTTCACATCCCGAGATACCACACCGCAAAAGGTGGTAGTGCCTTTGCCTGTCATGCAGCCAATTTCTGGAACTCACTCTAACTCAATGCCAAACTGCATACCACATCTCTTTTAAGAGAGAGCTACACCACTATCACTTCTCCTCCTACAAATTATCCTGTTTCAAACCACCCTATCCCTTTACTCTCTAACTCCTCTCTTCCCTCTGTGGTCTTCTGGGCACCTGGGGTCCACTCCAACATGAAGCACTTCCTCTCACTTTCACTTCCTAAACTTCTAGCATTCATCTACCATTTCCTACTACACCTTTCTGGAAAACTTGTTTGCTTTCTGGGTCTGTTCATGAAAAGTGGTTACCAATGCCCACCATACAGTGCATACCACATTTTAAAAAATCAAGAACTGTCAGGCACATGTTTTTGACTAAATCTGAATGCTGGCCATATGGACAGATAAATAACATAACTGTAGAATTCTAGGGCATCCATATATTTTTTTATGGAGTATTCTGCTCCATGTTGCTGCTTTTTTCACCTGAAAAAGTGTGACATGCAAAAACATATGTTTTACTAATTGTTTTTGAAAGCTTTATTTACTGTTTTCCATTATTAAAGTAAGTCCACTTACTAATATGAAGTTGTGTTTTTTAATATCTGTACCTCTTTAGCCAATTTTAATGCTCCATTTTTAATTTATGCAGCTTTGTATTTAGTGTGGTGAATGTAACAGTTGGTGTCACAGCATGTTACATTCACCCACATGGCCCCCAAATCTGTAATTGTGCTATTAGCACTTTAAAAGATTTTCTGGCTTCTCTCCTAGTTTGCCTCCTTGTGATAACTGACTGTGTTACTGCCTGATCTATCTTTCCCACAGAAGGATAGCAACCTTTGACCTTCACTCTACTTGGGGTCACATCAGGCCCAATGTTTACCTGTCTGTCTGTGACAGCTGCAAAGTCATAACCTGCCCACCAGAACCAAGGAGCAACCATAGAGGGAGAAGCTGAGTTGTGGTTTAAAACCCATTGTTTGCACATGGCTCCTCCATTTGTAGGGCTACATTCCATGAAAATAAGCACTGCATGCAACAACGAGGGCTGCAGTTACATTCACCAGAGGTAGACTTTGGTTACCATCATTCACTGACTGTTGGGCAAATTTTCAGAGAGCATATTTCAGTGACAACTGTATGTCTAAGGAAAGTGCTGGGCATAAATTGTAATAGGGATTATTCAGTGTATATTGGGTGGAGAGTTAAAATGGATTTTCTTTGTGGTGTCACTCGTTACATTTACCACAATATGTGGTGTCAACCATCATACCTGCCAGTACTGTTATCATTGTCGAATTGCTCCAGGTTTTGTAACACTATGTCACTTATTAGTAGTGGTGTGATAGCCATGAGGCATGTTCAGTACATTTTTTATAACTTGAAACAAATGTGTGGTGTCACTT
Organism: Neoceratodus forsteri; assembly: GCA_016271365.2. Taxonomy (NCBI): domain Eukaryota; kingdom Metazoa; phylum Chordata; order Ceratodontiformes; family Ceratodontidae; genus Neoceratodus; species Neoceratodus forsteri. Next base: position 955,761,634 of record CM057454.1, on the reverse strand, counting down.
GTTACAGTCACCATGTTATATGGTGTTAAGCATCACACTTGCCACTAATGTAACTGTTGATTTTTTTTTCATGTTTTGTAGCAGTATATCAGTCAGTAATAGTAGTAGTATGTTAGTTGTTAGGCAAGTTTAGTACAGTTTTAGTAAGTCAAACATAAGTGCGGTGTCACTTGTTACATTCACCACGGTATGTGGTATCAGACATCACACCTGTCACTACTGTTATTATTGTCAGATTTCACAAGGTTTTGTAGCACAGTGTCAGTTATTATTAGTAGCATGCTAGCTATTAGGCATGTTCACTAAACCTTGTAAAACTGAAACAAATGTGTGGTGTCACTTGTTACATTCGCCATGGTATGTGGTGTTAAGCATCACACTTGCCAGTAATGTAATTGTCAACTTTTTTCATGTTCTATAGTAGTATGTCAGTCAGTAGCAGTAGTATGTTAGTTGTTAGGCATGTTTAGTATAGTTTTAATAAGTGAAACATAAATGTGGTGTCACTTGTTACATTCACCACGGTACATGCTGCAAAACATCACATTTGCAATTAATGTAATATAATTCTTATAAATATTTGTTTCTCATGTTTTAATACAACTCATTACTTGTTTATTAAAGTTTTTATTACTAAAACAAATGTTTTGTGTCAGGTGCTACATTCACCTTGGTGTGTGGTGTCACTTGTTACACTCACCACAATACAGTTCTTCTTATTTCAGGAACCCGTGGAGCTTTTATGTCCCAATATGTTTCTTTTTTCATACTTGGGTCATGATATCTTGAAATGCATCACAAATGTAATCTAGAAATAATGTGAAAATTTGACCCTCATGTCACACTTTGGTAACCCCTTTTCATGAACAGACCCTTCTCCTCTTAATCGACACAGCTTCATTCTTCCATCACCTGCTGTACCCTACTGGATAACCTATACTTATTCTATACCTAATCTATGCCCCCCACACCTATTGCCTTCCTACTCTCTACACTTTATCTCTAGTTCCCCCTTCACCTATTACTGCCTGGCTGCTACTGCTCTTACAGCACTTTATCCCTCACTGATTGAACATTGCTTAGTTACTCTATTTGACCTGAATATATTGTCACTTGTAAACTTTAATGCTGCATTTTACTTACTACTTCAATCTTGGTCATGTTCTGCTGTTAATGCCTCATACATCTACATGTAACTTGGTTGAACATTACTTAGTCCCTTTATTTGACCTGATTGTAGTTGTCACATGTTAAATTCTACTGCTGTATTTTCTTACTAACTTCAATTTTTGTCATTTTCTGCTGTTTATGCCTCAAACATCTATATGTAACCTGTATTTTATTCCATAATGTTCTCTTGAAGTTTGTCTCTGTACTCTCCCGGGTCGTGCCTGAAAATAGTCATTTTTTGGCTAGTGCACCTACCTGGTAAACAAAAACTAACTAAAATAAAATAAAATAAATAAATGTTATGCCATCATCTACTGCCTTATTAATGTGTGCTTGTCATATGTGAGCCATCCTTTAATAAAGGATCTACTGATCTGACACACATCAGGCAGGCCAGTTGTGGTGTAGTGTATGATTGTCTATAAGAAAATGATGATATAGCTACATTCTGTGACTGGTGTTGACATTATTGGATGTGGTGAGTGCTCGACTTTGGCTGTGACACAAATCTCCAATTACTTATTGCCCTCCCTCACATAAAGTAACACACCTTCTTTCCTTCCTACCCTATCCTTCCTGAACAGAATATAGGCTGGTATGGCCATGCTCCAGTAATGATTTTCAGTGTACCATGACTCGATAATGACCACAATATCCAGGTTGGCCTCTGCTATTGTAGCCTCTAGGTCTGGAATCTTATTTTCTCGACTTCTAGCATTTACACATATGATTTTCCAGGTTTTGTTACAACTCCATTTGTTATCCCCCTCCTTTTTCCTTTTTGCTTTCCACCTCTTATTAATACACCAACCCCAATCCCCCTTCATTTCTTCCACCTTGCCTCCTGCATTAATTTGTATCCTGGAGGATTCCACTGCTCTTGGGTGCTCCCAACTTTCTATATCAGCCTGTGGGGGTGAAGTTTCTGCATACCCAATCTCTTTTGTCACCTCCCTCAACTAGTTTAAATGTTCATCAAAGTAACATTTAAACTGTCCACAAAGGACTGTGGTTCCCCTCTCAGATAGATGTAGGCCATCACCAATATATAGGCTCTTAGCCCCCAGATGTGCTACAGTCCCCAGTGTAGACAAACCCATCCTCTCTTCACCATTCCTTCAGTCATGAGTTGAAGCTCCTGATGTAGAGATCTCTCTCCCCCCATCATAGCCAGTAGCCAGGCAGCACCGCAGAGAAAACTACTGGGTTTGTTACCTGTTTAGAACCCCTTCCCAGCTCTCAAAACTCCCCTTGCACTATCCCAGTACTGTCCCCAGCCAAGTCAGTAATCCCCAGGAGGACAATGACATCCAGCTCCTCCCCCTGTCCTGCTGTTGTAGTGATCCTGAGAATCCCCCTTCCCATCCCTCTGGGCCATAGCACCGCATAGGCATGTAACCTCCCTCTGCCCTCCCTGACCTATTCCCAAATCTATCCCACTCACAGTTGAGTACCCATCAGCAGTTGCTTCCTTCTCATCTGGGGTCCCCTTCAAACTGTCCTTGGAGTCTCCATTATGGAGGACCCCAACATCTTCCCTGGCCTCTACAATGTGTGCCTCTTCCGGGCAGTCCCACCTCATCAAAGCAGGGTAGGAAACATAGCGGTACTGGTTGGTGAATGTGCCTTTGACTCCCCACCATTCCCAAGCCCACCCCATTCCAACTGTTCCTCCTCCCTGGCACCATCTGAGGCAAGAGTGGCAGACTTGGTGGTCTCTGGGTGGGAGAACGGGTCACCCGAATCCCAGCCAACTCTGCCTGGAATCTAGGGACCACTTCCCTCAACCCAGAGAGGTGCATACAGATGGGGACAGCATTGCAGTCTCCAGAAGTTCCCTCTGAAAGCTGCTGCTTTACAGCCTCTACACTGCACCACTCCTAGCATTCCCAACTTCTGCTCTCCCTGTGTTACTTGGAAATATTTTTGTACCCTTACCCATGATAGGGTGTTTCCTGTTTCCTGTTTTTGTTTGTTTCTATTTGTATTCCCCGTGCCTTGTTTATATCTCTTTATACTCTTACCCTAAATAGGGTGTTGCTCCTATTCTCAGTTTTGGCCTACCTTTGACCTTCCACCATTCCCAGCAGTGACCATTACACAGTAGTAAACCAGTACCTTACTTTAGCCAACTGGCAGAGTCCCCTGCTTTCCTGCTACCTTCTGCTGATGCTGCTGAAATCTAAGAAGCCAGTCACCTGTTCCACTCCTTTGCTGTTCCACTCACTTGCTAGGACATGAATGTGCTGCACATGTTAGAGTGGAAGCATGTTCTTGTAAGAAGGCACCAAGCCTGTCAGCTCTACAGCCCCTCCCTCATTACATACCTAAAACATTTTCAGCTGCATTGGCCAGGTAAGTGGGTGAAGGTGATGGGAGACAGAAAGAGTGATTGTGGGGAACAGTCACAGAATGAAAAAAAGTGGCTGACAGTTAGAAATTGAAGAGTCTACCAGCTTACACCAAGATATGGAATGAACTGTGGCCAGGTTGGCAGGGACTTGATTTCAGCTATGGTTTTTGCTATATTTGTGCCATTGCAAGAACCAAGTCACAGATCAATCAGGGATTTCTAGCTATATATATATATATATATATATATATATATATATATATATATATATATATATATATATATATATTGTATATATATATATATATACTGTATATATATATATATATATATATATATATATATATATATATATATATATATATATATATATATATGCATGCCCATCTCCCACCCACCATAAACAGGACAATGATGGACTGATTAAATGACTGGTGACACACAGGTGCACACAGTTCTCCAGTCTGCTGACCTCATGTAATCAATAGTTCACTGCTACAGCTTTGGCTACAGGTGGATCTTGTCTATATATATATATATATATATTTATATATATATATATATACATATAGATAGATAGATATGGAAAAGGAAAAATCAAACACAAATATCCATCCATGGATGGAAAATATTGTGAAAAGCAATGTAATACCCTGCATTTAAAGTATTTTCATTTCCTGATATTTCATGCACAGCTTCTTTTTGGGGGAGGATTATTATATAATTTAAAAATCAAAGGTAACAGAGAAAATATGGTATTTGGCATGGAGATAAAGAACAGACTACTGGGGTATGCACCTTGAGGTTAGCAATGAACAGTAACTATTATTGTAGCTCACATTGGACCACGGCAGCAGTTTTTGAGGGTTTTGTAGACTGTCACAACCCCACAAACAGTAATCTATAGCAGATGCATGCCAATACCACCTGTCATAAATAAATCACAGTAATTGTTGTTCATTGATAACCTCAAGCCCCCCCCCCCCGTTATCTGCTTTACCCCTTACCAGTTACTACATTGGGAGTCAAAGTAGTACAGCCAATTTTTTTAACTCAGACTACATTTGCGGGACTCAGCTTGAAGTCAATTTGAAGAAGCCACTGGCCCACTTCTCTCACCCTTATCAAGTATCACTGCAGGTGTGTTTCTATGTGCATTCAGCTAAGAGAATGTGTTGTACTATACAGTACATAGTATGTAAGCAATAATCCATGACAAGGTGTGTTAAAACATTTAAGGATTTGTGATGCATGCCCCAGTGGTGTGAGTCACATGGCCAAAGGCTGTGTGTGTTTATACCCCTGGTGAGTTCATGGCAAATCCTCTAATGCACCCTCTGCAGTGGAGTATTAAAATTGCTTATTATTAGTGACTACTTATTTTCTGAAAGGAACATAAAAAATAAGAAAACATTTGGGGCTGGATATGCAAAGATTAGTGTTTATGCTAACCTAGGTTTGTGCTAGCACAAATGTGGAGGTCCCCTCATGCATACCCGTACAGTGGAATACTCAAAGGTTTGGGCAGCAGTAATTTTCCCCCAAAGCAGTACTGTTTACATCTGCCAAAAAACACCTTTTATCTAGGCATTAAACCCATGTTCCCACACACTCCCCAAAATCAAGGTGGCTATATTGCAGCCACCTGCCCCTGAACTCCTGTTCCCTGGCATGGTACAAACCCTGTTGGTCCAGTGGTTCCCCCTCCCTTGATTGCCCCATTGCTATAGTGTACCTAAACCCTGGTGGTCCAGTGGTTCTATCTCTTATCACCATTTATTATATTGAAGTATGGCCTGCTGGCCCAGCATCCCAACCCCACGAAAAGCCCCCACCCACCTACTCACATCCCACCACCCACAACCCCCCTTACTCAGGTGTCCAGAGCTCCACACAGCTAGGTATAGTGAATGGCACATCCCTCCTCTCACCTCCATGACTGGCTTTGCTTCTGTATGTGCTGTCAATGAGTGCACATACTGTACTCACTCAATAGCTGTTTCTGCAGCATGCTTGCTCACTGTCAGCTCATACGGTGGCCAGCCACAGAGGTGAGAGAAGGACTATGCCAGTTCCTGTACCTAGCTGCTGTGTGGTGATCTGGACACCCAGGTAAGGGGGTATAGGGCATTGAGATGCAATCAGGTGGACTGAGTGGTAGAGTTTTGGGGGTGGGAGACTAGACCACCAGGGCATGCTTCAGTATCATATAGGGAGATTTGGAGTCGGGGAAGACTGGACACCAGGGGCTCAGTTTTAAAAGATCCACTAGATCTGTGCATGTTGCACTGATCCCTACCTTTGGGAAACTCTGGATGCAAAAGGGACCTGCACCCACCCCATTTTCACAGAACAGGGGTCCCTTCATCAAAGTCCCCCAAGTTGCCGCACAGGAGAGGTTTGACGTAGGGTGCCATCAGACCCCCTCCACCTGGTGCAAAGTTGGCTTCAGATCCATGGGGGAAGGCAACCTGCAACCCACGGGGTACATTGCCAATTGTCCTTTTGGAAGCCCTCTTGGGTGGTGTGTGCCACAGCATGGTGTGCCAGGGTAGCAGGGTGGCACCAGGCAGTTGTGCCAAGTACGGTTCCATGGAGGCACAAACAGGGTAATTCCGAACATGAAGGCATGGACCATGACCCAGATCCCCTGGTATTCTTAGGTCTGCCAGCTGTTCCATAGCTGTCATACTCCTGGACAAGTGGGGATGGTCCCTGGCTGCACTGTAAGTGGTGCAGGATCGTGGCAGGCACCCGGACCCCCTGGTGTGCTCAGCCCTGCTGGTTGTCTCATAGCTATCATACTCCCTGAAAAACAGGGACTGTCTCTGGTTGCACAATATGCAAGGCCACTGTTTTTTGGTTTTCTCCAGAAAATCTGGTAAAATTCTGGAATTAGGGCTGCCTGAAGACCGGTAAAAACAAAGATTTCATGGAATCTGCCATTTTATATCAGATCAGTATATCTGCAAAACTTGTGCTTTTCTTTTAATTCCTTGCTGTACTATTTTCAATTTGCTTTATTTAATGCTCTGTATATTAAGCCTTCTTTAATTCTGATTATATATGCACATACTAAAAGAATGATAGCAGAATCCCAGTAAACTCTGGAAATTAGAGTAAGAATCACCGCTGTAATTCCGAAATCTGAAGTCTTGAAAATGGAACTTCATTGTTTTAATCACTGTAAATCATTGGCCTTGATGATATGTGGTGCAGGATCATGGCAGGCACTTATGTCCTGGCAGCACTGCTCTGGGAGCAGAACATGCTCCCTGTGGCACAGTCATCCATGTGCTAGCATAACACATCTTCAGGTGCCATGCTAGGAATGGCAGGTTGGTGGGCTCCACTATAGGCAGGTGACATACATGACTGTGGGAGATGGCACCTGATACCACAGATACAGGAAAGGAGAAGCTCCTTTCCTGCCACTGTGCCCTACCTGATCAGAACAGTGCCAGTGACATTTCAGGTGGGTGGGCGCATAGTGTACAACACTGGTTGCAGGTCCATTGCCAGTGGTTCCATGTCAATTGCACGCAAAACTTTTAAGCGTGGTCAGTTAAAGCGTGGACTTTTTAGCACAATCAATTTCATTGTAGGCATTTTTCAGTGCTACTGTTTTCAGCGAAAAAGAGCCGGTTCACTCAGAGTTCACCCACTGCAGTTTCGGTGCTTTTTACATGTAGAGCTGCCGCAGGAGAGCCAAGTCAGGAACTAATTGGACTAAATGAAATAAACAAACAGAGGCAAACCAGGTGCTTCCAGTAAGTCTCCATTTATTTCTTCCAATAAGATGTTGCCAGCTTTCTCCCTTTAGTGGTTTCAAAGGTATAAAATGTAGAAAAGGAAGAGGATCAGGTAGACAGATGTCAGAGTGCCCTTTATGCTGATAAAGTCTGACTTTGCAAATACCGTAATGTAAATGCTGTCTGCCTGTCAACCCATATTGTGCTTCGCATATGGCATCACTCAGGGCTGGTAGAAATTCCATCTCGGTTGACAACAGCCAGAAAAAATAGAAAATATGAGAAAGGGAATGGCCCGAAGACTATACCACATTCACAATGTATGATATGTGAGTTTACTAAAATCAGCAAGACAATTATGATCCATCAAATTACTAAATAAAAGTTTCCCCATGTCAAATAGATGGTTAATTACAAATAAGAGTGTTCAGTGGAAAACGTGTTTTTGGACACTTTGAATTTTTTTTAATCAAAGTATTTTTTTGTGACTAATGCAGTTATGTCGGAGTCCTCCCACTGTCTGCAGCTGTAGCAGTTTCGGTGCATTTCACATGCAGACACAAGAAAAAAAAAAGGATTCACTTTATACAATATAGCTCATTAACCCAGTCCTTATAAATATGAGGTATGCTGCAGCGAAATGCGATAAAATTGTTGTGCGCTGTATTATACTGTTAGCTGTAATGGTTTTAGCTCACTTTGATGCGTTGAGTTGTCTACGCTGTAATGTTTGTGCTGAATTGACGTGATACCATTGCCAGTCCATCTCCCACAGTCAGGTATGTCACCTGCTATAAGGGTGCCCACCAACCTGCCATTCCTACTATAGCACCTGAAGATGCAGTATTCCAGCACAGGAAAGGCTGTACTGCAGAGGTGTCTTCTGCTGCCAGAACTATGCTTCCAGTGGGTACATACCTTCCATGATCCTGCACTGCATACCTAGCAGCCAGGGACAGTCAACACTTGTCGGAGAGTATGACAGCTGGGGGACAGCCAGCAGGGCTGAGAACACCAGGGGTTCCAAGTCATGATCGGGTCCTTCATGCTCAGTATTACCCCATCTGTGGCTCTGTGAGACTATACTTGGCACAACTGCCTGGTGCCACCCTGCTACCCTGGCACACCATGCCATGGCACACATCACCCAATAGGGCTTTTCAAAAGGACCACTGATGCTGTACCCTATGGGTTGCATAGTTCCTTCTCCCCCAGCACATTCCTGGTCTATGGTGCAAGGGCTGTTAAACTAGCTTATGACTGGTCTAACCACTGCATTGACTTGCAGCCTTGGTAGGGCTTTCAAAATCACAAATTAGGGGATGCTGCAGCACCACCATGGCACAAGCCCACTTATGAACTGGTGTACCACCCCTTCTGGCACAGTGGTGGCACAGGGCTAGTTTGGCACATGGCTTCCATATTTCAATGCATCCTGTGTTTAAAAATTGGGATTGCCACAACATTTGGCACAAGTTACTAACATACTAACATACTATTTTCCAGCAGATTAGGCCTTATGGTCTATCGAGTCTGCTCGAACCTAGATCCTTAGTTGGGTGCCGAGACCCTCCCATCCCTTGTGCTCCAGAAACCCCTATCATCCATCCCCACCCCCCTGGGACAGGCCATCATCTGATACATCCACTTTCTGTGTCTGTCCCACCTCTCTTGAAGCCCTCCACTGTGGATCTCTGAACCAGCTCACCAGGCAGTGCATTCCAAGGGTCCACCACCCTCTCAGTGAAAAACCTCCTCCTCTTTTCCCCTCACCCTTCCACCTTCCAACTTCAAACCATGTTCTCTGGTGATACCTCCTGCTTTAGTCTGAAGATCCCATCCATGTTTACCTATTTATTCCTTGAGGTACTTGAAGACCTCAATCATGTCCCCTGTCTCTCCTCTCCTCCAATGAAAACAGGCAGAGCTCCTCAGGTCTGTCCTCGTAGTCAAATCCCTAGCCTCATATCATCTTTGTTGCTCCTCTCTGTACCTCTCCAGGAGCTGTATGTCCCTCTTCAAGTGTGGTCTCCAGTACTGTACACAGTACTCAAGGTGTGGTCTAACCACTCCATTGTACAGCGGCAGAATCACTTCCTTGCTCCTAGAGGTGATCCCTCATGATGCATCCCAACATCCTGTTTGCCTTGCTAGCTGCTCTCTGCACTGCTCAGAGTTATTCATACATGTATCCACCATGACCCCTAGGTCTTTTCCCCTGTTGAGGCTTCCAGCACCTCCCTCCCAGGGTGTACCTGTGTTTAGGGTTCCCCGACCAAGATGCAACACCTTGCACTTGGCGATATTGAAATTTAATTTCCATGTGTGAGCCCAGCTTTCCAGGGTGTCCAGGTCCCCTTGCAGGGCCAACCTCCCCTCTTCTCCCTCAACTACTGCTCCCATCTTGGAGTCATCCGCGAAGAGACTCATTTCACACCCTATACCAATCCTGATGTCTGATATGTATGCATTAAACAGGATTGGACCCAGGACCGAGCCCTGTGGTACCCCACTACCAACCTCTGTAGGGTTTGAGAGCTCCCCACAGACCACTACTCTCTGAGTGCATCCAGCTATCCAGTTTTCAATCCATCTGACCATCAAAGGGTCTACTCCTAACCCCATCAGTTTCTCCACCAGACCATTGTGGGGGACAGAGTCAAACGCCTTGCTGAAGTCCAAGAATAATACATCCACAGGCTGCCACTAGTGTCAATTCCTTTTGGTGTAGGGACCTTGCGCCAAGTTTCACCCTTTGAAAATCAGGCCCTAGGGAATATGTCAATATCTTAAAGTGAGATTGAGGGGTAGGAAGGGAGCCACTGGACCACCAGTGCATACTTCAATATGACAAAGGGAGATTGGGGTGTGGGGAAAACACTGAACTACCAGGATATACTTCAATATCATAAAAGGTGACTGGGGTGGGGGAACCACTGGACCATCAGGGCTCACCTTTCAAGATTTTAAGTAGTGCTAAGGAACTGCTGTGCCCCATGCAAATGAGGGCAAAATGGACATGCAAATGAATGACCCCTTAGCGCCTTGCATGCCCAATAGGCTCATTTGCATGTGTGGGCTGATAATGCCCATAGGGGTCTTGGTGTACTCCCTTTTCAGGTAGCACTATTCCCTGTGGGCCATATACAGCCCTGGTCCATGTGGTGGCAAAGAAGATTCACTTAATGCTGTGCCAACATGAACCAATAGTCAGTCAGATAGTGACACTATCTGTCCGAACATCACAACAGTTAGTGGGATTGCAGAATCAAGTGCAACACAAACATTTGCACTGCACCTGTACCATTTTCTGAATTTGGGTCCCATGTTGTTTTAAGTGAATTTTTATGTTTCAATATGTTTTTAATAAAAACAGTGTAGTTTTTAAGAAAACAGTTCCTATTTTTAGTGTGTGTGTGTGTGTGTCTGTGTGTGTATACACATGCATGCGCTTGCATGTGTTTACTTATTATTCTTAGTTACACTAACAGTTTGTGGATACCTCTGCTGTTTTCTTGTGCACTGACACTGTTGCTGCATACTGTGATGTGTGCTGATTTGGGGAATGTAATGCATTGTCCAATGTCATTCCTGCTCTCTACTCTCATTGTGGCTGCTGCTATAGCATAAGCTGCACTTAGCATTGTTTAGGAATCAGTCCTGCTGCATGTTTGATGTTGGTTCAGGGGTTAGCCTGGTGCATGCTCCGTGTCCATGTGGTTTGAGAAGGTTCAATAACAACTGACTTCTGCCTGTGACTGGCATCTAATGTTTTGCTTACAGTGATGAGAGGGTGTGATACAGGATTTTTGTCAGTGCAGTGTGAGTCCCAGTCAAATGGGTAGATCATGAATCATGATCTTTGGTTGGTGGACATGAACAATCACCTTCGCTCACCAAATATCATCATCTGATCATCAAGTAAGTTTATGATTTTTGATGATTTCTTGGATGGTGATCTGATCATCAAAAATACTAAAATTTTTAAATCCTTAATGGTGATTTTTCATGATTTGGTTAACTGTTAAGTGATGATTATTGATGATCACATAAAGTCAATTTCTTGGTGAATTTTATTGAGTTGCTTTATTTTCAAGTGATTATTTTTGATGATCACATGAAGCCAAATGTTTCTTTAGGTCTTTAATGATTATATGAATGTACAAATTATGATTTTTGTTGATTACATCAAGCCACTGTTGGTTAGCAATTAGGTCGGCCCCATATTCAGAGACAACCACTACTTCTGCACAGACCAAAGTACTACTGTACGTGGCACATAACTCATATCCTGCTGTGTGCAATGTTCAGAGTTAGCACACCCCAACTTGAGCTTGCTAACCGTCTGACTATAGAATCAATTGGCAGCACGGTGCATAGTGACTATGTTTTGTGATGTCACAACATGGGGCTGCACATGACCCATAGGAGTCGTGAATGACAGTGTAACCCTAATGGGATAGTGCTAGGGTACCTAAGGGCCATATTCAGCCCACGCATGCAAATGAGTCCATTAGGCATGCAAGTTGCTAAGAGCCCATTTGCATGCCCATTATGGGCTCATTTGCATGCAACTGTCAGCAGGCCCTTAATGCCCATGCCATCATGGACCTGCAGTCTAGTGGACCCCCCAACACCAACTCCCCATCCATATTACTAAATTAAAAGGACTCAGATTCCTGAGGCCTTCCTCAGCCATGAAGCAACACAAACCATGATAGCACAGCACCGATTTTAGCCCTGATACTTTGGGTCTGTATTGTGGCCTTTCTTCTGAGGCCTCAGATGAAGGGTCATGCCCCTGACAAAGGGCAATGCTACAAACTCAAAGCACTGGGGCTAGTTTGGTCCTGTGCTAGCATGTTTGGCGCTAAATAAACAGAGTTTTCTCAAATGCTTTGCATTGTGTCATTTATTTTCAGGACTCAGTGTGATTATTCTGTGTTACTCTGTGTTCTGAATCCCCTACCACACTGGTTGTGTTGTTTGCGCACATAGGACTTTGTAAGTAGTAGAATCCTTGGCAGCATGCTCCGTAGCATCCCCAGTACTGAGCTCCTGAGCTGACCCACTCCCAGCTCTTATCTTAGGCTCACAAGGCCATCCACTCTCAGCTCTGCTTGAAGGCTCCTGAGCCCAGCCACCCCAACCATCATGGATGGTGGATTAAGGAGATAGAGCTGCAAGAGCTCAGTAAGTGGGAGCATACAGCATTGTATGGTGAGCATCCTGGGGCTCAGGAGGTAAGAGGTGTCCAGGTGCCCAGAAAGAGGACCTAGGAGGGAGGAAGGGAGGGATAGAGGGGGTGGCAGGGGGTGTCCAGGGACCAGGGAGTGAGATGTCTGGGGGTACTGGAGAGACAGGTGTCTAGGGAGAGAGGGGCATCCTGGAGGCTAGGGAGGGAGGAAAATAGGCTGGGGCAAAAGGCATCTAAGAAGGGTCAGGAGGCATGTCTAGTGAGGAAGGGATGTCCTATGAGCAAAGGAGGGATGTGTCTGGTGGGTCAGGGATGATAGTTGTCTAAGGAGGTGAGAAGGGAGGAGAGAGCTGTCTGAGAGGCCATAGAGTGAAGGAGAGTAGTAGTGGCAGGGGACTGTAAAAGAAGAGAGGGTTTATGGGGGTTCGAGGAGGGGAACATGGAGGAAGGAGGTGATGTGGGGGCTTACAGTAGTGTCTTGGAGGGAGAGAGGTAGTGTTCGGGGCTGTGGATGGAGGGGTACTGTCAGGGAAGTGAGCTGTCAGGGGCACCCTCTTTCCAAGGGAAGGCCTTGTACCCCTCTTGCATCTTTGGTACTTTTGGTACTTTGGTGTTTAGGACAAAAGAAGAAGACACACCCGTCACGATTGTCCTCCATATACATGGATCATTTACTGAGTCTCTACCGAGACATCCATTTTTCTAGTTTATTCTTAAATGTAAAGATGTTAGGTGAGTCGACCAAATCCTGTGGTAGCTTATTCCAGATTCTTGGTGTCCTTATGGTAAAGTAGTTGATTCATTTGTTGGTCTTTGCTCTCATAATTTCTAATTGTCTATTATGTAATCTGGCTGTGGTTGTTCTGGTGGAAAATTTAATACCACAGATCTGCATCTGTTCCTGACTGCCTAGTATTTTAAATAACTGCAGCAAGTCTCCTCTGAGTCTTCTTTGAGACAAAGTGTGTAGTCCTGTCTTAACTAATCTAGTGCTATAGTCAAGGTTTGATAAGTATGGAATGAGTTTAGTGGCTCTGCGCTGAATATTTTCGATCCTGTTGATATACAAGATCAAATAAGGGCTCCGGAAAGGAGAACCAGAATCTAAGAGCGGTCTAATATGGGATCTGTAAAGGGGGAGGAGACATTGTTCTGATCTGGATACAAATGTTTTACTTATTCTATGGAGCATAGCATTGGTTTGGTTTGCTATTTTGGTGCAGTGGGTAGTTGAGTATAGTTTATTATTCACAAATATTCCTAGGTCTTTTTCTACTGTGGAAGTTCTGATGATAGTGTTATTCAAGTAATATGTACGAGCTGGATTATTTTTTCCCAGGTGTAGTACTGCACATTTAGAAATGTTGAAATACATCTCATTTGTAGATGCTCATTGTTCTACAAGTGAAAAGTCAACTTGTAGTCCGGATATATTATTGTATTTTATAGCCTTTCCCCCAAGTTTTGTGTCGTCTGCAAATTTAACCATTATATTGCTAGCAGATATATGCATGTCACTTATGAACAGATTGAACAAGGCTGGCCCGAGCACCGAGCCCTGGGGGACCCCACTAGTCACTCTTCTCACACCAGACATTTCATTGTTTACCCTAACTCTCTGTGTTCTGTCATCCAACCACTGGTTTATCCAAGAAACCAGTATAGAAGAGAACCCCATGTTGCTAAGTTTGTCAATCAGTATTGAGTGGGAAACTTTATCAAATGCCTTACTGTAGTTCAACAGGATAATGTCCATAGGTATATTGCAGTCCAAGTTATAGTTAATGTATTCATAGAAGGAAATCAAGTTTGTAACACAAGAAAAACCTTGTTTAAACCCATGTTGGTACATATTAATATTTAAAGTTAACATTTCATTTATGAGTTTATGTTTGATCATTTTTTTCATTAGTTTACATGGTATAGATGTTTGATTGATAGGTCGATAGTTTTCAGTCTTTGAATGAGAACCTTGTTTAAAGATAGGTGTAACTATTGCAGAGTGACAGTCTTTTGGTACTATTGATTCAGATAGAGATTTGTTATAAATTATTTTTAGAGGTTGAATGATAGTGTTTTTTGTGTCTATTAAAAACCTTGAAGTAATCCCATCTGGACCAGGACTGATGTGTTTTTTAAGGTGTTTAATGCTGACAGAGTATCTTGTTCTGTGATCATATTTATTTCACCCTTTGGGGGTACAATAATAGATAGAGGAACTGATTTTTGTGCATAAACAGATGAAAAGTAATTATTTAGTTCAGTTGCTGTTTCGATATCCATGATAATTGTTTGTGTGTTGATAGTTAATGGCCCTATTAACTTGTTACAGCCCTTTTTTTCGTTTAGGTATGAGTATAGAGCCTTATGACAGTCTTTTGTGTGAGCAATCTTAAATTCTAGGTTACGTTTAGCTATAGTTATCTGTTTTTTTTAACATTTTGACTGTCTCTCTATACGTTGGCAATATTTTATTGACTTGAGATGATGATGCTTTTTTAAGTTTGGAGAAGAGCTTCTTTTTTTGAGTAATTAATGATTTGATGCTTTTGTTAAACCATTGTGGAATTTTTCCTTTATTGTTGTATGTATATTTCTCAGATATGTATTGCTTATCAAGTTGAGTTATTTTGTTTTTTAAGAGGTCCCAAGCTTTATTTGTATTTAGTGGGAGAAGGGCCTGTTCTCAGTTAATTTCTTCTAGGGCTTGATTGATGCAGTTAAAATTGGCTTTATGATATTGTTTTATTTTAATTTTGTTAGTTTTGGGTTGAATGGGGGAATTGCAAAGAGAAGAATATGGACATGTGATCACTATTTCCCATGGGGGTAAGATCTTAACGTCAGATGTTGGGGTCTCTAAATTAGTTATCGCAAGGTCAAGATTGTTTTTTCCTCTGGTGGGTTCCCTTACAATTTGTTTAAGACCTAGATTTATTATTACAGAAAGAAGTTGTTCATCATTGTGATTAGTTCCAGAGAGGGTGTCCCAATTTATAGTTGGTAAATTAAAGTCCCCCAGTATTAATATAGTATTCTTGTTAGCTAGTTGCAGTATTTCTTCTGTAATCTGTCTGGTGATATTTAAGTCTGAAGATGGTGGTCTGTAGCAACTTCTGACATGTAGTTTGTAGGAGCCAGTGGGTTGGCTATAGGCCCAGACACTTTCCAGTTGCGAGTCAGTTTCTTTTTCATACAAATGGATATCGTTCCTTATATAAAGGCTGACCCCTCCTCCTTTCTTTGTGTTCTCTCTATATTTATAGTAGTGTCTATATCCAGGCAGTTCCACTATCCAGTCTTTGTCTACACTACTCCATGTTTCTGTTATTGCAATTATTGCCAGTCCTAGGGTCTGAAAAAGTATTTCCAATTCAGCATATTTAGAGATGTTCATGGATCGAGTGTTAAAGGTAAGAATATTTAATTTAAGATTTGGTGATGAGCTAGTGTTGTTAATAAGAGGCCAGGATAATTTCCCAGTCTCCCCACCTATTTATTAGTTTAAATATGTATTTATGTATGTAGTCAGTTTTTGTCACAGGATGGTACTGCCTCTTCTACTGAGATGCCATTCGTCCCAACAGTATAATGATGGTCTGTCCTCAAACTCTTCCCAGTGAGTTAGACACTTTATTCCCTGTCAATAGAACCATTTGCGGAGCCATTCATTTAATGCTTTGATTTTTGAAGTGATATATCTGGTGGCTCTTGGGATGGGTAATACCTTGGAGAAGCAGATGGTGCAATCACGTTCACTTAATATGTTGTTTAATGCTACAAAATCTTGTTTAAGTTGTAAGAGTTGAGAATTTCCTATATCATTTGTTCCTGCATGAACAATTACCAAGGGGTTTTCCCCTGCAGTGGATAGTATAGGTTTGACCATTTTTGTTATGTCTGCAATTTTTGCCCCTGTAAAGCTAGAGCACGTTCTGTTTTGTTTATCTGGTTTGCATATTGCTCTGTCTAAATATTTGATAATTGAGTCGCCTAGTACAATTACCTGTTTCTGTTTGGTCTGTGGTTCAGCAAATAAGTGTGTGTCTGCAGTTTCCTTATATAACTTGTCAGGTAGTTTGTTTGCTTTTAAGTGGTTTATTTTTATTGTGTTAATAGATTTAGATAAGTGGTCAGATTTGTCATCTTTAGATTTGGTGATGTTACATTCACCTGGAGAAATGTCTACATTACCGTACGTTTTTAGGGTAAGAGTTTCAAAATAATTTTGTAAGGGTAAGTCCTGTTTTTGTCCAGATAGTTACTTCTTTTGGTGTGTTTTTATAGGGAATTTTTGTCCAGTTATCATCTGTGGTGTAATTTGAAGGAGTGGATGATATGACCGGTTGTTCTACTAGGTTACATGCTAAATGTTTGTTAGGAGATTTATCATGAAGAAGTGAGTCATCTAAGTGTTTGGTGTTAGACACATTAGATTCTACTAGGAGTGACATCTGATCTATGTAATCCTCTAGCACTTTAATGTCAGATTGAAGATTATCTTTAGGCTGCAAACGTTTGACTTCTTCCTGTAAGTTTTCTAACAATATGCATCTGTCACATACAAAGTTTGCTGTCTGTTTTCCCAAAGTATACATTTGACAAGATGTGCACATTTTGTTTGCCTTCTTCATGATTTTGTTAATACAAACACAAGTTTTTAAGAAGAAGCGGTAAAGGAGAATGGTAGATAATTTACAATGTTTACCTTGTAGTGGTCCTAATATTTTTGGCCCTAGGCCTTTTGCCCCGGTGGACATGGTAGACACACGCTGATGCACGTGTCTCAGCGCACGGCCCCACGCACACTCACCCCGCTCGCTAGTGCAAGTGTTTTATAGAGGGAAACTGGGAGTACGTCGTAACGCGACTTCCGGTTTCGGGCTGGTCCAAAACTGTCTCAAAAGGTATTAAAATTAGCCTTTAAGAAGGCTATAGTACTGTAAACAGTGTTATTAGAGTGACAAAGTGCCAAACAGCTATTAAAAGTGCAGTATAGAAAGTGGGTTGTATCCAGGAAGTGTCAGGGACTAGCCACTGACCTCCAGAATCCCACAATGCTTAGATGTTTTAACAAGGAAGTATCAAAGTCAGGAAGGTACCCCGATTAACTTTTAACAGTTTTAACACAAGAAGTATACACGATGCACACAGTTTTTACAAGATTTCAAGGTATATATCATAGTTTTCTATAGCAGCAATGCTTTATCTGCTAAAAAAGAAATTCTACAGAAGGTGCTGGAGTAGATAAGGTCAAAATGTGATAACAACATGGACACCTAATGTTGCACACCAATCCTGGACCACTCCACAGCACTCAAGGCTGCATACTACCCAGATGATAACCCTCCCTGCAGCTAGATTCACACAGCATACACTTTCTGACCACTGACCAACTGGTTGCCCCCTACCAACCACTCTCCTTGCAGCTGGAACACCCCCACACCCTGCTATCCATTGACACATCTTGTTAGGGTGTTTGGGAACCCCTTGCAGGGGCCTTCAACCCCCCTACCTTTCTGGAGCACTGGATGCCCCTTTTGGAAGGGAAGGGATTGCATTTGCTCCTGAGGGGTTGGCGTCTGGATCCCTTCTGCAGTATTTCCTTATCACTGACTCTGCATCTGCTCTTAGATGCTTTGCAATGTCTATATAGGGAAAGCATGGGGCATACTCTGCTTAATTCTATGGTGTCTTTTTGTTGATGCTAGATTCCCTACTTTAAATTGGGTTTTGGAACAAATCAAAGCCAGATTTCAACTAATGACAGCCACAATGCATCTGAGCATGGAGCAGACTGTAGATAAGGAAGTGAAAGGGGGATCAAACGTCCAACTCCTCAATGGAAGAACACCTGGTATTTTCTTCTGTTCACCTTAAAATCATAGTTAAGATGTTCATTGAAAAGTTCAGGTGAAGTGACCAGTGGAGTGCCACAATGATCAGTACAAGGCCCAGTCCTCTTCAATGTAATTAATAATTACATTACAGAAGATTGGAAGGGAAAGTATGCCTGTTCACAAATTACACAAAACTCACAGTGTGAGTGCCTGCACCAGGTTTGAGGGGTGGTGGAAAAAATGAGGGGTGATATAAAAAAACTGGCAGAATTGTCATGGGTTTGGCAGCTGGGTTTCAATGCTAAAAAGTGTAAAATCATGCACAAAAGGGGCACAGAAACCTGGGGGCAAGATACGAACTGGGAGGAGAGGTATTAAATGTCTCAAAGCAGGAAAGAGATCTGGAGGTAATCATTTCTGAAGACCAGAAGGTAGCTAAACAGTGTGACAAGCCAGTGGGGAAGCTAGCAGAATGCTGAGACACATAGTTGCGGAAATTACCAGTGGAACAAGAGAGGTAATAATATCCCTGTGTAGCTCACTGGTGAGACCACACCTTGATTACCGTGTCCAGTTCTGTAGGACCCAAGGACATAGAAAGGGTGGAGGCAGTACAAAGGAGGGCAATCAGAATGGTGCAGGGCCTGTATCAAAAGCCCTACAAGGAAAGGCTTAAGGAATTAAATATGTACTCCTTGGAGGAAAGGAGGGAAAGGGGGATATAATAGAAACATTCAACTATCTCACAGGAAAAGACAAGGTACAAGACATTAGCATTTTCCAAAGAAAATGATGCTCAAAGACAAGGGGTCACACTATGAAGATGGATGTGGGGAGGCTCAGAGGCAAAGTGAGGAAGTACTTCTTCACAGAGAGGGTGGTGAATGCATGGAACAGCCTCTCTGCAGAGGTGATGGTGGCTGGAATGGTTACAGGATTCAGGAATGCATGGGATAGACACAAAGGGTCTTAGAAATAAGGAGGGAGGGGTCAGTGAAGACCGGAGATCAAGTAGGGTCTGCAGTGTCACTATAGGTAGGGAAAATAGGGCAGTATGGGTGGGCCAGGAGGTCCTTACCAGCTGACAACTTCTGTTTTTCTATGTAACCTACCAGTGCACCCGTTTACCCAGTTAGAGAAATGTGCAAAAGCAGGATCCCACTGAAAATGAGGTGTTGCAACTCTTAGCTACATTGTTCTGGGTAAATAAGATTTGGACAGACCTCTGGCTTTTCTTTTTTTCTTTCCTCAGACACCTGATCATTTGTTCTCCATTCACCCACATCCATGCCATGAAGTCAGGCTTTAGCCTGAGCTCTGCATGCACTAAGGTAAAAATGTTGCACATAGCCTCTCTTCAGAATTTGAGCACAGTTGTGCTTGTCCAGATGGCCTTGCCCTCTATTTTTAATTGTTTTTTTTTTGCTCCACCCTGCTCCCTGGAGTCCCTCTCATTCAGGCTTCCAAGCTTCGGCCCTGCTACCGACCAGCCTAATCTCTTTTAACCTCTACAAGTCCTTTTCAACCAACACAGCTGATCAGTATTTTTATTCTTCATACTGACCCACTTTCCATTTTATGTCTACAGGTCCAACAGGACATTGACCAGGTGTAGGATGACACTGACCATACAGATCAGATAAGTATTGTTGTTTGTTTACCCGACATTGTTTGTCACAGTTAGTTCATAAAGAGCTGCAGATCCTTTGTGATCCCATGATGTTCTTGTTTTACAGGCCCCCTTATCCCAGCTTCCACAGGAACCAGGTAAGAGATTTCTTATCTGTGCTAGGATGTTAGCCTATAATGGTGCAACCCCAAGTATTATGACACTGTAGTCCTTCACTTGGTAGGCAGTTGGTGATGCAGGGTTTAAAATATCTGCACTATTCTGTCATGAGTCCACTGTCACAAAGGGGGAAAATTTACTGTGAAAAACTACATTAATGCAGACAGGGTGGAAGAATGCAAAGCACACAAATAAAAAAAATAGGGTTTTGAGTCCTAGGAGTCTTGATGAATTGGTTGTATGGAGTTCCTTGGTGTTGTCACACCTAATGCCCATCATCTCCCTTCCCCTAAGCAAAAATGATCTCTTGCATCTTGCAAGGCCCTGTGGGAAGAAAGCTGTTATAGTGTATAGTAGAGCATTGTTCTGTATAGAATTCCATCGCTTTCAAAATACTGTTTTGCCACAGTTTAAAGGTCATGGGATGAGATTGTACCCTTCTGTGTTACAACAGCATTCTGAAACCTTTAGAGACTGCAGAAGTCAGTGTCATTCTGAAAGCAAAATAACTGCTGCACACACATTTCACATAATACTATACACTATATAAAATACAGGATGTGCAACTTTATGCACAACCATTGTGTTCTGCCTCCTTGGGGTTCTGATTCCCACAGATCTCTTGAGCTTTGCTCTTGAGGTCAGAGAGAATCAGAACCTCTTTGTAGCAGAACAAACTGGTTGTGTACAGTAGATTATCCATTATTCTCTATACTGATTCTCTTAACCACATGTGCTGAGCTGTACTTCTTTTTCTTCAAAGAGTAATTGCCTGTGAGGCACTGGCTTGGAGCTGTACCTTTTGCTTCAGACAGTAGGCTATGGGCTGGGTGGAGGGGGGGCAGTAAGGTAGCAGCCCCAAGAAAACCACACAGCTTATTTGCCAAGACTTATAACACTCAAAACCCTGTTTTTCATTTTCTTACTTTGTGCGGTTTGCATCCTTCAACCCTAATGCCTGTATTAATGTCGGCAGTAATGTAGTTTTTTGCAGACAGTATATACTGTATGTATAAATGGTGGGGACATGATGTGGTGTTTTTGGAGCAATCGGTTGCCATATATAAGCAAGGAGGCAGTACAGCACAGTGGTTTAGGGCACTGAGCTGCAAGCCTGGAGACCTGGGTTTGAATCCCACAACACCCACTTACATACTATCCAAACCTGAGTAAGGCACTTAACTTTCACTAGAAATGGGAAATGGAGCCACTATTTGCACTGGGGTGATCTACAGACCTCCAGTACAGGGGGAGGAGATGGACAGGGTCTAGTGGAAGCCATCCATCAGATGGCAACTAAGAGGGAGGTGCTGCTGGTGGGAGACTTAATCTGCCAGATGGTAGATTGCAACATCCTGGCTGCAGTTTCAGCTAGGAGCAGGAATATCCTGGATTCCCTGCAGGGAGCATTCCTCAGGCAATTAGTAAATGAGCTTGCTTGTGATGGAGTAATTTTAACCTAGTACTCACCAGCGGGGACAGTTTTGCAGATGTCCCAGTGGGTGGCCACCTGGGGGCCAGTGATCACCAAACATTGTAGTTCAATATAAGAACAGGGGCGGAGTCAAACCACACAAAGGCGAGGGTCCTCGACTTCAGAAGAGCAGACTTTACAAAGATAGGGGAATGCCTAAGGGATGCTCTGGCAGGGAGGGGAGACTTGGGTAGAGTAGGAGAACAGTAAGTGAAAGTAAAAGGAGCTATAGAGAAGGCAACACACCTCTGCATTAGACAAGTAAATAAAAGCAAGAGGAAAAAAGACCACTATGGTTCTCAGAGGAGGTGGTGGTGGGGAAGGTTATGGCACTAAAGCTAACACTCAGAAGGGTCATTATTAGTTGAGTGGTTACTTTAATTTTTTATTAAAGGTTGCTTAAGCATCTGTAAAACCATTTTGAAAATGAGCCCCATAGACTTGTATGGGGCACAACCCCACGCTCTCCCTGGTTAGACATCACATAACATTGGAGCCTGGGAGTGAAGCAGGCAAACCAGGAAGTGGAAAGGGATTGGCTGGCCAACAGTTTGGCCAGAGTTACAATCCCTTCCATCCCTTACACTACAATAGTAAATTTTATAATTTTTGCACACAGACTGTTGCTGCTGTAGCACGAGCTATGAAGCCCAATACAGTGTGTCACACCATTACTTTAAAAGGTAATGATTGATCATGATTAAACATAACAAATTATGCAAATCAATTACAGCACAGTAGCCAATGACAGCTAGGTACATCAATCATGATCAATCATGGTAAATTCTTACAAGCATACGATCAAGCATGAGTAATCATGCTCGGTGAAGCTGGTTCTGATTGGCTACCTATAATCTGCATCAGGTATTCATCAACTATTCTTAATCATGACTGATAAAATAAAAACAACATCAAAGCAAATCATGGCCATATCTTACAAGTATATGATCAAGCATGATTAATTATGATCTGTGAAGCAGGTTCTGATTGGCTGCCAATAAGCAGCATCAGATATTGATCAGCTATCATTAGTCATGACTGATAAAAAAAACAATCAGCAAAAAAAAGTGATTGTTTATGGCTACTTTGGGTATTGATCGATTATGATAGATAATGATTCAGCACCACCAAAAGTACTGTTTAAAAATGGTCATGACCCAACAAAACAGCTGTGACCAATACTGATCGATCATGAATAATAATGATTGACAAGAAAAAAACACCACAATGCCAATAAAATAATAATGATTTATGATTACTTCAGGTAATGATTAATCAAGATTAGTACTGTACATTGCAAATCCCAAAAATTCAAGAATAATCATGATCACATTGTGACCAATAATTTGATGATTAATGATTGGCGGCCATTTAATGTTGGTGGACTTTCATTATTAATGATAACACTTTTGGTGATTTTTCATACTTGATCATGATCTTTACAAAGAAATATAAGGATATTTAATGATCAATCATGATAAACGCTCATTCATTTCGGCTGGACCTGCAGGAAAGTCATTAGTGTGGAGCAGAAGTCAGTACAGGGGCCAGCAAATACATACTGTAGGCTTAAGAAAGAAAACTGAAGTAGTCAGAAGGGTAAGTAGTTTAAAATTACCTTTGATACATAATGGAAAAAATGTGGTACATTGGGACAGAAGTTATTTAAAAAAATGGAGGTGTGTGAATAACAACTGGGTTGTTTTAAAATATGGCGACAGTAAAGGTTAGGACTTCCAATAGGGCACCTGTTTAGCTGTTAAAAATATTTTGTGGCAGTCTACTGATAATGCTTTCTACAGGTGACTGATGATGTTTTTTATTTTTGCCATGGAAAAGAGATCTGGCACCACTGACTTTTTAATGCATGGTCAGGTGACATCTCTGTCAATAAGGTTTGTGGGTTTTCTGTACCATTTATTTATTTATTTTTTAAATTACTATTTATCTTGGAGTGCCTAGGAGTCATCCCCCTGCCTCACTTGCCTTGCCTGATACTTTACCCTTGATCGCCATGGAGCTGTGCCCTTCCCCCGAGTGGGGTTGAGGTGGGACAGCGATCACCCTGAAACTGTAAGTAGTGTTGGATCAGGGGTAGTCAGGCAGGCAAGGACATATAGAAGGCATGCTCTGGTGCTCCACCTCCCTGGCATCCACAGGCATTTTTGCATTAACTGGAGGAGTGGTACACACCCCATGCCAAGGCATCACTGCCAGCATCACCACTCCCCATCCCAAATGTCGACTGTAGTGCCTGCTGTGCCCCTGGCCTCCACTAGGGGCCAGTCAAGCACCGAGTCTGGACCCCACTCCCTCCCAGGAGAGGAGAGCTGTACTCTGGATGCTCAATCCTCTACCTCCCTTGCCTACCCCTGGCAATTCAGGAACACTTCTGAACATGGGTCGCTGGCGTGGCACAAGGTGTGGCATCCAGCCCTTCAAGCCTCATCACCACCAGGCCGGCCTTTCTGTACCATTTTATAAGATATATTGTTTTTATTTTTAATTGAGGTATATTTAACTAGCTAAGCAAAGGGACCAATGCAGGATGCATTTCCAGTTGTCACCAGGTACTGGTGTATAATGAAAGCATAGTGACTATTACAATTGTGTGACTCCAAGTAAGGTTGTGTACTGTACTGTAAGCAAAATTTGTGTGCCTCTAAATACAGTCATATGCTGAATTATTGAAGAAAATAAAAGAGCCAGACAGTGATTAAATGCAGTTAGTCAGTGTTAAAGAAATTGTGATTAAGTTCAAAATAATTTCTAAAATACAGTACTTTAATCATGACACAAAGGGCAAAATATCTGTCCATGTGGCAATGAGTTGTGTGTTCAGTAGAAATGAATATGGTAAACAATATGTGTTAAACATTTAATGGTAACATTCGGGTTGTTAAAAGAATTTCTGGTGTTATAATAAAGCATTGCTGTTATTTTGCATGAAATATTATGGTGTATGTGACACAGTCACAGAAAGGGTGGGAAACTAAGTGCTACAGGATTGTATGTCCCATCTTGAATTACTGAAGGCAGTGTTGTTGGGACAGAATCATAGGAAAGAGTCAGTGTGATAAAAGTCAGAAAGTACTGTTCTGTTAACTAGAGCTGTGATGAAACCAGAATCCCCCCTTGCAGAATGCAGGCAGAACGGCAATATCACTTTTGAAATGAGTTTCAATATTTTTTTTATAACTTCTGCTGAATTATGAAAGTGTTTTAATTTAAACTGCAGCTTAGCTTTCCATGGTTCAGATAAACACACAGATTAGTTTTCCACAGTTTGCAGAAACCTAATCTGCAGTTTGTATAAACCTGTAGCATGACTTAAGGGTGAGCATTTCTGAAGATTTGATGGTCAGTAGCCAGTATGAGAAGACAGCACTAAAAGCAAACTGTATGCTGGGATGCATAGGTAGAGGCATCATGGGCAGATGGAGGGAGGTGGTCCTGCTTCTGTACAGGTAATTGGTGAGGCCCCACCTTGAGTACGGGGTCCAGTTCTGGAGGCTGTACCTGAGAAAGAATATTGATAGAGTGGTGGCAGTCCAGAGGAGGGCAATTAAAATGATACATGGGCTCCAGGAAAAGAGCTATGAGGACAGATTTTGAGAGCTCAACATGTACTCTCTGGAGCAGCGGAGGGATCAGGGGATATGATAGAGACCTTTAAGTACCTCAAAGGGTTAAACAGAGTCAAGGAAAATGAGCTGTTCCAGCTAAATACATCCACAAGGACATGAGGTAATTGTCTGAGGTTGGGTGGGGGCTTAAGAGCAACCAGTGGAAGTTCTTCTTTACAGACAGAGTGGTGGTACCATGGAATGGGCTACCTGAGGAAATGGTGGAAGCCAAGATGGTTATGGAATTCAAGAACACATGGGATAGATACAAAGGAATTGTGATAACAAATGCAGAGAGAACATGTATATGTGTGTGTGTGTGGGGGGGGGGTGTAGTCCAAAACAAAAACAAACATGGGCAGACTAGATGAATCAATGGTTCCCATCTGCTGACACCTATGTTTCTATGAGGAACACTAATCCATTGTTTATGCACACCTCAAATTGCAAAGCCATGGTTTAAATAAGCAGCTCTGGTCAGAGACAATATGGCTATTAATGCACTGGCATGACAAGGCATATAGAATAATGTATGGCATATGTACAATTTACTTGTTGTTGTATTATTGTGATGAAAAAGTCCCACATTTACTGGAAACAAGGAAAAAAGTTTATGGGGCATGGATTCAACTATCCTTCAGGAATTACTTGAAATGGGAGTGGGGGTCAAGCAGCTGGTATGCAATGGATACTTTCCTATGCAATCTGTAACATTGCCTTTCAGCTCTGTTGTGCTTTTTCCCCTCAGAGGGGTTAAAACTGTGAGGTCCACTTTTTCCAGTTTTGGCAACACCAAAACAAATAGTCTGCTTTCAGTGTTGGAAATGCAAAGGATTCACTGAGGGATTCCATTACCTGTTATCTAGTATTGAACATATCTGACAGAGGTCTGGAGATAGGTCTGGAGGTCTTCATGATATGTTTCGTTTTTACACTTATTTGGCCAGCTACATGCCTTTAGGGGTGTGTATTTTACATAACTCCATTCATGCCTCATTTTAATCCTGGAACTGAGCCAGACTTTTAATTTCACTCTTGGAATCAAGCTCCCTCAGGTTCACTACCATTTCCCCTACTAAGCATCACTAAGGAGCCTGAAAAATTTGACAGAGGGATGGTATTGGGATTAAATGATTATATCACAGACTTAAAAAACAGCAAGTTTGCATAAATATATATCCCAGAGCAGACTTACTGTTGTCCTGAGCAAGCTGCAGTACACACGTGTAAGAGCAAGGTTCATGAGATATCAGGAGTTATAAAAAGGGTCTGAGAAATGGAGCTTTCTGATTGGCTGTAAATATTCTAACAGCCTCATGTTAATCTTTTATTAATATACTTGCTGGGCTTAACCATATGCTGAACAAGAATAAACATTGTTAAAAAAAATTGTTTATTATAAAAGCAATAATGCACTCCCGGGGTTATGTTACTGGTCAGTTAATCACCCTCTAGGGGCATGTGGTACGCAGCTATGCCTTGTGCCACATTACACCCCAGAGGGTGATTAATAGAAAATTAACATAATTCCTAGTCATGCCTTATTGTTTAATTAGTATAGTGTTTTGCAACAGGTTAGCCTGGAGTTCACTTTGCTTCTATCAAGAAGCAGGTACTAAAGTACACTTTCACCAACAAAATTATAAACACTCACTTTTTTATCCTTTCTTTGTCCCTCCCCCACCACCACTATTTTCTGCAGAAGACACTGTGCATAACAATATGTATGTAGATAGGTCTATTCTGATGGAGAAATGTGACAGCTGTGTAAGTCCAGTCTATGATGCAGAAGAACAAATAAAAATATATAGCAGTTGACACCTTGTATTGGACTAACAAAACTGTCTTTAAGACTGTCTTTTAAAAGTCCAATAAAAGGTATCACCCATCTGTAACATGTGTCCTTTTTTCATCTATTTTGATGCAATGCTCTGTTATTACTTGGATTACAGTCTTGGGTTAGTACAGTTCCATGATCTTATATATCACTCTCCCAAATCACAGTCATAACTAACTAACATCAGTTGTAAGGAGTAGTGTTCCTTGAGGACCAGATAGGCAGCAGAGGAGTCCAGAGCTCAGATTTCAGTTTGTCTTGCCACTCTCTTCATACCAATGTAAATTGGAGTCATCAGCATAATGACTGACCACCTGTCTAAGTCTCTCCACCATTTGTCAGTTCTGTCAGTACAGTACATACTATGGACATAAAGAAAAAAGTTTCTGCTGTGCAGATCTACATTAGTTGATGATAGGACTGTTCTTCAGTCACTGACACTTACCCCTGCTACATAAAGTATTGTGTGTAGTCAGCAGCACTCTTTCAGTTGAGGACATGGCACAGAAAACTTGAATAAAAGACAAAACCATGGATTCTTAAATAAAGTAGATCTGTGTGAAGTAAGGGGGGGGGGGACAGACAGACAAAGAAGAGCAGGAATTTCATGCAAACCAGTAAGATAATGAAACTCCACTGTGGAAGTAGAAAGAAATATACATCAGTTTCTGTTTATGTCTGCCCTGTTCCTTCTCCTCTTGTTAGCAATACTGTACTTTGCATTGCTATCACTATGCAGCCTTAAAAGGCACACATTGTTCTTAGAATGTCAGAATTCTGCTTTTAATGAACTTCTGTGGAATTCTGTCAGAAGCAGACATAGAAAATTCCACATAGCTCTACCTGTACCTGCACTTTAATGGGGTGGGAGTGATCTGGCATGATATGAGGAATGGGATAATTTTTGGAAATGTTTTTCTTAGGAGGTTCAGAGATGGGTGTCATGTCACTGACAGCTGTTTCTTAATGAGAGTGAGATATCTATACATTGTGTATCAGAATGGAGAGGGGGATAGAAGAGGAAATAACAGTGCACCATGAAAACTTTTGTTGCATGCTAATTGTAAAGTGGCAATGGGAAGAAAATGTAATGCCTGGTGAATATGAACGATTTGCTGGTTGTGGCCCTTGCCGTGTTGAGTTTGCTGTTGCTGCAGTTTAGGGGATCCAGGTAGGGTTTCTATCTCCTTGCATTGCTGAGTTGATGTATCTCACTCCATCAGAGGGAAACAGGCTGTGATGACTCAAGTGCAGTTGATCTTGATTTGTTTAAAAAGGTGTACATCTTTATTCTCCCTGGTGTTGGCTGCTGTAGCAATATGGACAGGGAGAAGAAGCATGTTGTGACTGGGATATGTTCATTTAATTGAGACACTCCCTCGGCAATGTGGGTATGCCCTGAGTGGGGCAGATACAGCATCCCGGGCTGGAGTTGAAGTAATAAGTGCTACTAGGTGTCAAAAGTCAAAGTTTTCTACAACTGTACAGTATGTGAACACATTGGGCCTGATTTTCAAAGAGGGCTTGGATCAACTCAAGCTGCTGCAAAAAGCAGCTTGTGTCAAAGCTTGGTACACCAGGGACCCTGCACCAGATTCTGGTACAGGAAGGGTCCCTGTGCTTAAGTCCACACACCTGCGGCAACCTCTCCATTGTGACAAACACCTAGTGCACTTGAGGGGTTTGCCACAGGCTACTTGTGGCAAAGGCTAGTGGTCCCCTCATCCCCATTTGCCTGGTACAATAATGTAAGCCCTGTCTCTGGTGGTGTAGAGGACCCCCTCCCTGATCCCTATTTATACTCAGTAATATTAGTATTTTCATATCCCTTTCATGGTGGTCTAGTGGACCCACTCCCTGATCCCCTATTCTACTCCATAATATAAGTATATTCATACGCCTTCCCTGGTGGTCTAGTGGACCCCTCTCCCTGATTATCATCTGTAATATAAGTATTGTCATACCCCTTTCCTCATGGACTAGTGAACCTCCCTTTCTGATCCCTGATTCTGCTCCATAATATAAGTATATTCACCACTTTCCTGATGGTCTAGTGGATCTCTCCTGCCACAATCCCTGATTCTACTCCATAACATAAGTATTAACACACTACTTCCCTCGTGGTCTAGTGGATCCCACACCCCAACAGGTATTGCCCACCACCCTACTCCCCCATCCTGAAACAAACGTCAGTCCTTGAGTGCATATATTATAGAGTACATGCTCTATGACAGTTCAGTTGGCAGCTGGCCGCAGAGGTGAAAGGAGGGCTGTGCTGTCACTGACTCTGTTTCAGGATGGGGGGGCCGGGGTGGTGGGCACTACTTTCACAACAGAAATACCTTACCTTGACCTACTAATTTACAAAATTGAAACATCTACTGTATAGAGTATTACCTATACAGAAAGGATACTGATAGGAATACTCTGCTACATGCCCACAGCTACCACCCACCGCACCTCATTAAAAGTATTCCATACTTGCAGATGTTAAGAGTCACACAAAACAGCAGTGAGGAGAAACTTAGACTCAGGGGGAATGGATGAGATGTCAACTAGGTTTGCCAACAAGGGCTATGGAAACAATAATACAGAATGCATTACACAAAACTACATTGACACGACAGGACACAAACAATACTGTAGGAGCCAGTGTCAGTTTGGTACTACCACTTTTCTATTCTGGGTTTACTGAACCAATTAAAGAGATTGTTAACAGACATTGGGAGACACTGAGGACAGTGGGCATTGAAGAGTTAAAAGATAAACCTGTTATAGCCTCCAAATGGGTAAAAATGCTTAGGGATAGATTGGTATATTCTGAACAAAAATGTGCCCCCACTCAGTGTTGACAACTACTATTAGGACCATTGGCACCAGGCATGCACCAATGTGGCAGGTGCTGCCATTGTAATAACACATCAAAGAAAATAGAATTCAAACATCCTAATGGCAACATAACCTACAGTATTAAGAACCATATAACTTGTAACACTGATCACATGGTCTATATGCTAACTTGCCTATGTTCCAAATACTATATTGGCATGACCATTAGATCCTTAAAACAGTGCGTCACCGAACATAAGAGCAACATAAGACTGAGGAATGAAACATCTCCAGTAGCTGTCTGTTTTACCCAGGTAGGACACAGCCCTTTCTCTATTAAGTTCTAGGGGACTGAGTATGTTTATCCTCCAAATAGGGGTGGTAATTGGACTAAAGCAGTTGCGAACTGAGAAATGTTCCGGATATATACCTTCTACACCACCAGTGAATGGTTTGGGATTAAATAAGATGACAGTTTGGGGGGCTTGCTGTTAAAGGGTGTTAACTAACAGATACTGTATATGACAATAAATATTAATTAGTAAAGGTAATTCTGAACAACTGTGTTTGAGCCAAAATCACCCCCCCCCACATTGTTCCATTTAAACTTAGTCTGTGGATGCAGGGTACTTAAGACTGATCTATAGAACATTACAACTCATTGACACCAATGTGTGATGGGTCCCTCCCACCTGAACCCCCACTGGCCTCATTGACCTTCCATACTCTGATCTGTATAAGTCACATAGAACTTGAGAACAAGCCAGACACCCCTGGCACAAGCCTGTTTGATCACCTCTACACCCCAGTGAGGACACGGTCGCAGTCCCTGCCATCCACTCCTCTGGGTGCATTGGACACACCCCCATTGGCTGATGCACAGGCTGCAGCTGCTGACCAGCCCCGGCCCAGCCTCCCACGTGGGTGTGGTGGCCGAGGGATTGCATGGTTGACATGAAGTGTGTGCTGCTCTTACCTGCTGTCCACTGCTGCAGCATGCATGTGGTGGTGGTGCACATGTGTGAATGGCACATGCCCCCTGTGTGTGCTGGCTAGGCTGCTGGGCCATGTGGTGTGGGTGTGATGAGGGCAGCTCTGCACTGGTTGTGCCTATTCACTGATGTCATGCTTCTGATCCATGCCATGTTCCTCATGTTCCTCAGCCTTTGCTCTGTGTGTGTCTGTCTGTGTGCCAGTGCCTCCACCATGCCTGCTGTGCACCCCATTCCCTGCATGCATCCTGCATGCACGTCCAGACCTATGTTTGGTGTGGTGGTCTGCGTGACCCATGAATGTGTATCGGTGCACTTACCTGCATTCTCCATAATGTTCCTGTGCTATTATGTCGCGGTGCCTCCTAGCCTTCACTGCCAGATGTGGTCCCACCTCCCCAGTGGTGGCTGCTCACCACCCTTAAGCACATTGTCACTGTCATCCGTGCTGCTGTTACCCTCATCTACCTGGACAGTTATCCCACAGTCAATGGCCATGTTGTGCAGTATGCAGCAGGCCAGGAATAGGCCACAGGCTTTTGAGAGGCTGTATTATAGGGCACCACCTGACCTGTCTAGGCATTGAAATCACATTTTCAGCATGCCAAAGACATGTTTGATGATATTGCATGTGCTGGTGTGTGCCTCATTATATCTCTCATCTGCAGGGGATGACAGTCACAGGTAGGGGGTGAGCAGCCAGGGCCTGAGTGGGTATGCGCTGTCACCTGTGTGGGGGCAGACAAGGTTAGCACTGCTCTGTGTTGTGGCAATGACCTTTTCCCTGATGCCCAATGCCCCCTCCACCATGCCCACCCTGTTTGCCTTCCCTCCTCCCACAGCCGTACTGTGCCCAACCCCTGGCCCCGTGCCCTACTCACCGAACAAGTGACCTATGGGGATATCTCCACATTCCAATCTCTGGCACAGTATAGAACAGTGCCAGATGAATGCATCGTGTGCACTCCCAGGGTGTGTGGTGCAGACATTGATTATGTTCCCCATGGCATTGCACACCACCTGGCAGTTGATGGATGGGTACCCCTTTTCAGTTTATGTATGTGGGCCCCTCGGGGCCAGGTGGTATGCAAATGCCCATGCTGGTGCTGTCTATGGATTCTGCCTGAATTGGTGGTAGCTCAGGTGGATGTTAAAGATCCCATGGCACTTATCGAAAAGAGTAGGGGAATTTTTATTGAAAAACTTCAAACATACAATGAACAAATATTGTATTACGTCATACAAAATCATAAAAAGGAAAAAGAAACAGGAGTAAGTATTACAGCATACATGAAAAATTGTAACTAAAATAATCCATAATTGCACAGAAACCCCCATCCCACCCCCACTAACAGAGTAGGGGAATTTTCCTGGTGTCCTGGCCAAATTTCCCTCATTCACTAAAAATACCACTAACAGCTTAATCTGGTTCAAGGTCAGTTGGCATTCATTTGTATTCCCTTCCCCCAGGTTGTGCCTGAAAACAGGCAGAACTTGTCTAGTGCACTTACCCAGTCAACAAAACCTAAATAAATAAATAAATAAAAATAAATTAATATGGCTCCAATCATGCCTGGCATGCATTCCACCTTGTGGAAGTCCTGCATGTTTGCTATACACTCTGCCTCTATGCTTGGGAAACGTATGTACTTCAAAGCACATGGCAGCAGAGCATTGAGGAACTGTGTGAGGAGGTGGGATGTGGCTGACTGGGTAATGTCTGTGGTGTCACCCATTGGTCTTTGGAAGGTGCACGTTGTGAGCAGGCACATCACTGCTGTCACCTTAGTCTCCACTGACATGGCATGACTATGTCTGAAGGGTGCCTGCATCTCATCATTGCACAGCTCACAGAGCTGCCTCAGAATCACCCTGTTCAAGCATTACCAGCCCACTATCTTGGTGTCACTGAAGTTCTCAAATGTGTTGCGGGCACGGTACCACCTGTGTTGAGCATACCACTGCCGGGTCCTTCATCAGCCATGCTGATGTTCCTCCATCCTCCTCACACCCCTCATTACCTCATTGATCAGAAAGGGAGAGCCATCCATCATGGACTGCTGCATGCACAGGGTTGCGCATCTGCTGTTTGTGTGTTTGAACCGTTTTTTATAGGCTCAAGTCCGGCTGGTGCATCTTGTGTTTTGCTCTGGACTTGCACCATGGCATCTGGTTGAATATACCGTTGTGCTGCATATTCATGGGACTGCTCCCCAAACTTGCACTGCATACATTACATTTGTGCCGTAGCGCAGTGTAACTTGAGCTGCACAACTGCGGTTGTTGAATATCACTCGGCAGTGCAAGTCTGTGTTTGTGCCATGCGCAACTGCTCTAAATATCCTCCCCTTAAGGTATTTAACTGCAAGCTGAATATGAATCTTTTATGCAGGCAGAGTGCTAGTAACTACTGGAATCCTTGTTTGAAAACCCAGAAGTGGGTGATGTAGCCTGTAAAAGGCAATTTTTGTTATATGCAATTCATCTAAATAAGCTCATTTAGAATTGAATTATGACTTAGACTGTTTTGCGAGATACGTGGTATTAACAGTTTAACCTTTGAACTATAGTTGTGAAAATCGAGAAACAGCTGCTGAAAGGGAAATTACTGTACTATTAAACATGCACAGGAGCGCTCTTCTAGTAATTTTAGAGGACGTATTCTTTAAGCTTATTTTGTATTAACCATGAATTCTGAAAAAGGTAGATGTAACAAGTCTAAACAAAGACACTGTACACTGTGCTACAGATTAGCATAAAGTCAAGCTAACAAAGCAAAGCTGCAGTTGAACCTAAAGGACACAGGTTAGCAGCACTATTTGTTTAAGTAAATGTTTTTTTATTTGAAACACAGGAATGGTTACACCTAATATGGTCCATTTTCAATTCACATAAACAGCAGACAGAATTCTTAAGTCCTGCACAAGACTGTCTAAAGTATCTTTTCTATACTGCAGATACTAAACGTATGTGGGTTTCCCACTAGAAAAAATTATTATGTTATATACTGTTGCAGGAAGCATGTATTATGGTAATTAATTAGTATTCAAGCAAGTATTTGACCTGGATGATAAGAGGTCTGTGGCACACAATGAGATCCTGTGGGGTTGATGGACACAGACCTTCTCCTCAGTGAAGACTGCCATGAGGTTGATTGGACCACTGTTTCAAACTGTTTTTTAATATTTAATTAATAGTATAGGTTTTTATACTTTTGATATTGAATGATAGAGTATGGCAACATGATCATTGTGGCACAAACTTATAATAATTAAAAACATTTTTTTTTGTAAAACTTGAGGTTGTCAGTGTGAGAAACTGTTGTTTTTGAATTCAGAAACTAACAAACACAGAAGTTGACAGGAGATATGGACCACAAGACCCATCCAGTCTGCCCATTTTTTCTACCTTCTGAATGTGCCATTGGCCTTTACTCTGTAAATGGCCTATTTATTCATGCTGTATTGATCTGTATTGCTCCCTTATGCCTATCCCATGCCTGTTTGAAGCCCTGCAATGTATTCATATCCACCACTTCTTGAGGTAGGCATTTCCATGCATCCACCACCCTTTCTGTGAGAAAGAACTTCCTCACATTACCCTTTAATTGGCATCCCTCGAATCTCATGCTGTGTCCTCTTGTCCTGCTATTTTTCCTAGATTCAAATATGGTAGAAGTTTTCATCTTGTTAATGTCCTTAAGGTGTTTTAATGTTTTGATCATATCACCTCTCTCCCTCCTTTGCTCTAGGGTCTAAATATTGAGCTCCATTAATCTGTCCTCATATGTTTTCTGATGCAGTCCCTGCACCATTTTGGTTGCCCTTCTCTGGACTGCCTACATTTTGTTAATATCCTTGTGCAGGTGCAGCCTCCAGTGCTGCACACAGTACCCCAGATGGGGCCTAACCAGTGTCTTGAAAAGAGGGATTATTACCTCCCTCTTACAACTTGTGATACCCCTACTAATACACTCCAAAATCCCTCTAGCCTTACCTACTGCTTTAGTGGTCTGCTTGAATGATTTCAGGTTGTCTGTGATGGTGATGCCCAAGTCTTTTGCTTCCCTTGTGATTGCCAGCAACTCCTCTCCAAACCTATAGGTAGCTTCAGGATTTCTCTTCCCTATGTGCATGATCTTGCACTTCTTTGTGTTAAACCCCAGCTGCCACTCTTCAGATCATTTTGCCAGTTTTTCCAGATTTCTTCTCGGTCTGCCCACCCCATCTCAATCATTTACTTTGTTGCAGATCTTGGTGTCATCTGCAAACAGGCAAACTATACCCTCCAGCCCATCTGCAATGTCATGGATGAAGATATTGAAGAGGACTGGCCCCAGGACTGATTCCTGAAGTACCCCACTTGTGACTTGTATCTCTTCTGACTGTATACTGTTTACCACCACTCTCTGTTTTCTTCCTGCCAACCAGTTTGCCACCAAGTTGAACAACGTCTGACCCACCCTGTGTCTACCCTACTTGTTAATCAATCTTCTATGTGGAACAGTACCGAAAGCTTTTCTGAAGTCAAGGTAGGTGACACCAACTGCACCCCCTTGGTCCACCACTCTGCTTACCCAGTCAAAGAAATCTATGAGATTAGTTTGACAGGACCTTCCTGTTGTAAACCCATGCTGTCTTGGATCCTGTGCTCCTATGGATTCCAGGTGTTGCACTATCCTTTCCTTAAGGAGTGCCTCCATAATCTTGCCCACTCCTAAGGTAAGACTGACTCGCTCTTGCCCACTCCTAAGGTAAGACTGACTCATCTGTACTGTAAGTCCCTGCCTCCTCCATATTGCCACTCTTGTGAAGCGGGATAACATGACCCTTTTTGCAGTCTTCTGGGACCTCTCCTGTACTCAGAGACTCACTAAAGAGTTCTGCTAATGACTCTGCCACCATTAGCTGCTTTAGTACCCTTGGATGTATGCCATCAGGTCCTATTGCCTTGTCCACCCTGAGCATAGCGAGCACTTGTAGGATCCTTTCTTTTGTGAAGGGACTTGTGCACACCTCCCTCCCCCCCCCCATGTCCATGGGTCTGGGCTGTGGGCCTTGCCCTACCTTCTCCTCAGTAACTACTGATCAGAAGCATCTATTTAGGATAGATGCTTTTCCTTGGTCCTCCTCCACACACTCCCCTTTATCCCATTAGATCTTAGCAGTGCCTTCTCTGGACTTTCTCCTTTCACTAATGTATCTATAGAAAGTCTTGTCAACTTGTTTTACTGTTCTTGCTAGTGTTTCTTTGGTTTGGGCCTTTGCCTGCTTTTCTGCATTCCCTGCTTCCCTTAGGGAAGTTTGGTATGCCTCCCTGTCTTCGTCCCAGTGCACTGCCTTATATTTCCTGAAGGCCAACCTTTTGGCTCTAACCTTTACTGCTACTGTTTTTGAGAACCAAAGTGGTTTCCTCCTTCTTTGGCTCTTGCTTTTCTCCCTAACACAATGGGGTGTTGCTTCAAAATATTGCATCCTTAATGCTTGTCTACTTTGCCTGTACCCCCTCACCTGTATTTCTTTTTGGCAGGGCTAGTTTAACTCTGTTGGCCATCTTATCAAAGTCAGCTTCTCTGAAGTCCCATATTTTTGCCCTGGAATGAGACGATTTAGTTCTACTGGTCAAATTGAACCATACCATGTGATGGTCACTGGTCCCCTGGTGACCTTCTACCTGGAGATCTGTGAACCTTTCCCTGTTAGTCAGTACTAGATCCAGGATAGTCCTGTCTCTTGTGGGTTGTTGTACAAATTGTTTGTGGCCCTCCCCCTGCAGGGAATCCAGTATGTGTCTAGTTCTGGCGGATGTTCCTAGTGGTATTGACCAATCTGTATCTGGCATGTTGAAGTCTCCTATTATTAGAACCTCCCCTTTAGCTGTTATGTTTTGTATATCTTCTAACAGTAATGTGTCTATGTCCTTCCCAAGATCTGGATGTCTGTCGACAATCCCAGTTTGTATGGCTGTCCTATTTCCTGTTTCCAGGGTGACCCACAGTACTTCTTGCTCTGAATTTGTCTTCTGAATTTCTGGGTTATCATTTTTGCATTTGAATGCCTGCAGCCTTCTAAAAAAGATTGATGCTATTAAAACATGGACCCTCCACTGTTCTCCTGATGTTCTTGTAATCTCCAAAACTTGGGTAAGACCAACCACCCTGGACCATGAGGTTAACATTCCTTCATAAAACTTGTTTCATACTGATAGGAAATCCCGGGAAGGGGCAGTAGCCATCTATGCCTGAGACAACATTACCTCAACTATGGTGGACACAACTACAGTCCCTAAAGAGTATGAGCGTGTCACGCTAAGAATTCAACCAGCCAAATCAACCTCTACCTGCATTTTTGGGTGTTATAGGCCCCCCTCAGCTGGACCTTCTCTGCTCAAACACCTAAGTGACATACTAGCTACCACCTCATCAGAAGTATCCATAATTGGTGACCTCAACCTTGACTGGCTCTCTCCAGTCTCCTTACCATTGAAAGAATTCTGTGATGCCCATGAACTTACCCAGATCATTAATGAAGCTACCTGCTCAAACACCAAAAACTCAGAGTATAGCTCCCTTCTTGACCTAATATTTGTAAGCAAGCCTCACCTCTTCTTTCACTTGGGTGTATTCTTTAACAACATCAGTGAGCACAGTGCCATTGCATGCATAAGGTCGACACAACTCCAAACCTCCTTTTCCTCTAAATACATCCATAAGAGATGTAAACAGAACTTCTGCCCAGATGCTTTTCTTTATGACCTCCAGTATGCTAACTGGCAGAAATTTTACCTATCATCATCTGTGGAAGAGGCACATGAGGTACTTCATGAAATACTCACTGAAACTCTAGATCTCCATGCCCCAGTTACCAAAAGCAGAACCAAAAGAAAATAATGTCCATGGTTCATGGATAACCTAAAGATTGCCTTATGGCATAGTGATGCTCTTTGGAAAAGAGCCAGAAAGTCTAAATTGGCCACAGACTGCTCTGCTTTCTGAACCATAAGAAATTTCTGCACAAAAACTCTCAGAGCTGCGAAGTCTGTTATTTCCGCTCTGAACTTAACGCATCCACTAACTCTGCTACCAAGTTTTGAAAAACTTTAAGGGAGGTAGAAGGCCATAACAGCACTGGCACACTTCCCCACAAAAGTTGGACTGGTGGTACCAAACACTACAGATAAAAATGAGTTCCTTGACCTCCTAAAAAATCACTTTGCCATAGCAGGGATGGCTTTTGATACCTCCCCAGCAAATGCCATCAGAGCACAGTTACTTAGTCATCTGTTTGCCACAATATGGAATCTACTGATCCTTACCACTCTTTCTCCTTCTGTCTGGTCACCATCAAACAAGTAGATGATCTCCTTCTTCAACTTGATACTAAGAAAAGTGTGGGCATGGATGTGGCTGAGACTTTCTTCCTAAAGTTGGCCTATAATATTTTGGCTCCCCCCATTACCCACCTTTTCAATTTGTCTCTCAATCTGGGCTCCCTCCCCAAGGTCTGGAAGATGGCGCATGTCATCCCGCTATTCAAATCAGGGACCCCTGTGACCTAAATAATTACCGTCCAATCTCCTTGCTCCAGGCCTTGTGAAAACTATTGGAGCAGGTAGCAAATGAACAGTTCAGATCTCATCTGGAAAGTTTTAATCTACTAAACCCAATTCAATCCAGTTTCCATCCCATGCATAGTACCTCCACTGCCCTTGCCAAGGTTATAAATGACTGTCAGTCTGCACCTGATAACAAACAATACATATGCGCCTTGTTTCTGGACCTTACCAAGGCTTTCGACATGGTGGACGATGATTTGCTCCTGATGACCCTGAAGAATGTTGGGGTGGACAACCTGGCCTCAAGTTGTTCACAAACTATCTTGTGGACAGAGAGCAGCAGGTCAAGGCTGAAGGAGACCTATCACCAAAAAAATGTACTCCTTTGAGGTGCCCCCCAAGGATCCATACTTGGTCCACTTCTCTTTGCCATTTATATCAATCAAATTGACACTGGCCTAAAGTCATCTAGTATCTACCTCTTCACTGATGATATAGTGCTATACATTGACAGATCAATTCCAGATCAAGTCATTTTTGGACCTCCAGAACAATTTTGACACCCTTCAAAAAATCTACTCAACTTGAAACTCCTGCTTAATGCCAGAAAAAATAAGGCCTTGATTTTCTCTCCATTGGCCCCTCATCTCAAAAAAAGCACCCCAGATAAGGTTCCTCACATAAGCACCCTTTTGGGAGAAGCCCTGCAGTTTGTGGAACAATTCAAATACCTGGTGGTTTGACTTGACTACAAATTGTCCTTCATTGATCACATTGAAGAACTCACTAAGAAACTGCATCAAAGGCTTTGTATTTTCTTCAGGATCAAGCACTCACCAACCCAGGAGGCTAGACAACTCATAGTCCCAAGCTACCTTCTTGCCTCTCCTAGATTATGCGTACTTCCTATATGGCCATAGTACTAGCATAGTTCTGGCCAAGCTTGATACCCTATACCACAGAGCCCATAGGTTCATTTTGGATGCCCCTTATGGCACACACCACTGCATACTCTGTTCTTCCATAGGCTGGAGCTCTCTTAGCTTCAGGAGACAAAAGAATGCTATTCTATGGACATATAAGACAATCACTCATAAATTACCTCAGTATCTCACAAGCTGCCTAACTCCCTGCATCTCTAGTGCCTATTCTCTCAGAAGTCTTACCATCTTATCTCTGGCTATCCCTAAAGTTAAAACTTGGTTTGGTAGAGCCTCAATAAGCTTCACCCTTCCTACGCTCTGGAATAAGATCCAGAAAACCTTAAACCTCAGTTCCCTGTCACATTCTCCCTTTTCAAATCCTTGTTCCTGAGGACCTTCTCTGAGGTCTGTCGTTGCTTCAAGTCAAGCTCTTAACATCACAATTTGTTACTGTTTTAAATTCTGGACTTAAACCTCAACCATTGCCTGAGGCGTCATTTGAGTCCTCCCTTCTGTCATTGTCCAAATCAAGGTCCCAACATCATGATCTGTCTTTGCTTCAAATATTGGACTTAAAACCCAACCATTGCTAGTGGCATCTGTCATGTTTCTCCCTTATTACAGTTCTTCCTTTCTAGGCCATCATGCCCACCCTCTCCTATCTCATCTGACCTTCCCTCCCCACTCCATATACCCCTTTCCTCTTCCCACCCCACTTGCCATTCCATGCCTACAGTACTTATCAAAGGACTCTTACATATCAATCTTCTTCGCACTTTAACGCTAGAGGAACTGCCACTCCTGCTCACTAAGACTCCTCCAATGATGTTTACTGTATAAACTTTAGCTCATTACCTTATGTTCATATATCTGTATTTATGCAATTGTATGTAAATGGCACTACCTCCTGTTGAACCTATTGCTATGTTCTGGTAGAAGTATCTTGTTCATGTGGTAGTTATATGTTATTATGTTGTTATTATTACTATGTAATTGTTATGTACATTCACTCAACCTGTTATGTCTTAACCCTGTTAGCAATTGTTTAGCCCCAGATCCATCTTGTAAATGAGCTTGTCTCAATGATGTTCCACCTGGCAAAATAAAGATGTTGATTGATTGATTGATTTATTGATTTTCATTGACATAAAGGGCCACCCCTTCCCCTCTTTGCACCTAGTTCTCTTTTGAACAGTACATAGCCGGGTACTGAAGTCTCCCAAGTGTGGTTACTGGTGAACCATGTCTCTCTAATGGTTATTATGTCCAGTTTAGCCTCTGTCATTATTGCCTCCAGGTCTGGGATCTCGTTTCCCCGACTGTGGGCATTTGTGTACATTATTTTCCATTGGCCAGATTTCGGTGCATTAGTTGTGGGGTGAGGTCCGGTTTTTCCCCTGCATGTCTTATGAGAAGCCAGACCATTTTCCCTACCTGGTGATGCAAATGAACTACAAACATGCTGAACTCCTGTTTGATCACTAGCTGAAGGGGCAGGGGTGTTTTTCCCACTGAATATGTCAGCTGCTGCACCCCTCTCCCCATTTGTTAGTTTAAATATTCTGCAAAGACACCAAACCTCTGCCTCAATGCATTGACTTCCTCCTTAGTCCAATACAGTCCATCAAATTTAAAGAACTTCCACTCCCCAAACTGTTGCCAGTTACCTACAAATTTGTGTCCTTTTTCCTGGCATCAGCCCTTGAGCCACATGTTTAGCTCCCCTATCTCCACTTCTCTGACCTTCCATCCATCTTTCCCCTTCTCCCAGACTGGCAGTATCTCAGAGAAGGAGATGCTGGGTGAAATGGATGACAGCCTGGTCAGATGTTCCTTGGTCTCCACAACTGACCAGCTGGCAAGATTGTTAGTCCCTATGTGTACCAGGACATCTATGTTTTCTCCAGGTTCCTACATGATTTTAGCAATATGGTCAGTGTCTCTCCACATTGATGTACCTGGGAGACATCTGACCATTACCCTCAGCTGGAAGTAGGTATCAACTCTCTGAATCATGGAGTCTCCAATAATCAGAAGTGTTTTGGATTTCCTTTTTTATTTTGGTCCCTGTCTTAGGCTAGTTTTGTAGTGCTAGCTCATGTGCTGCAGTGTCTTGTTCTGCAGTGTCCTCTACCCCTTTGTTTGATTTCAGAGATAGAGGCAGATACCTCTTTGTAGTTTTTATATGGTTGTGGAGGTAATATGGTGGTGAGCACTGAGTGACAGGGCACCTGATTTGTCCCTCCTAACCACCTCCAGGATCAACTACCATCTGCTGTCAAGGTGCTTCAGCTGGATGATGGAGAAATGGCAGGAGGTTCTTGTAATACATTTCCTTCTAAATATGTGATTTGAGGCATGCAATCTCTGCCCAAAACACTAAACATGATTTATGTATTATTTAAAATTAGATCCTATCGCTGAAGAAGCCTATTGTGGTGAAACATTGGGTCATATAGGATCAATTGTAAAGAATAAAAAGAAAAAAGAAAATAAAGAAAAAGTTGTTGAAAAACTGAAAGGCATGGCTACTTATTGTTCTTTGACTTTTGGATTATATCCACCTACCAGCCCCCAAATAACAAATATCTTTCTGGGAGGTAACCCACATTTCCTGGACTTCTGTATGAGTGGGTGGCCACTAGACGTTCAGGGAAGGTTTTTGTTAATACTTATATTTTGGAGCTGAATCAGGGATTGGGGAGGGTGTCCATTAGACCACCAGGAAAGGGGTATGATAATACTTATATTATTGCACAGAATCAGGGATTGAGGAGGAGGCCCACTAGACTACAAGGAGTCTAGATTAACCATAATGGGGGATTAGGGCTGTGGAGGGGAACCATGGAACATTGCTACACTCTCACAGGGGGATATTTCTAAGTACCCTTAGACCATCCCTGGCTGTTCTAATATTGCTTAGAATTGCTTCCTCTGGGAGAGTTCTGAGAATCCCAGTTTCAGGGATGTGGCAGCTTGTACCTACCACATGCCCCCTAGCACCATGTCATAGCTCATTGTTGGTTGCACGGGTGGTACAAGACTTGTTTGGGGCAGGCAACCTGTGAATGACACAGGCTGCCATTAGGAATTGCTCCCAATGCATCATTTGTTGCAAGGAGCACTTTGCACCATTCATTGTGGCACAAGCACCTTGTGCTGCAAATGGAGCTTTAAGAATCAGGCCCCTTGAGTAGGGAAGGTGATCAAGGGTTGGGGGACATCAAGACTGCTAGTTTAGAGCAAAAGCACCATGACCCTTGAATAGGCGATACCAACTCTGCAACTAACTGTTAAGTGCCCATGAGCGGCAAGAAAGTTTAGGATCTTGGTGGGTAGCGTAAGCATTGTAGGTGCCACCTAAATGGAAAGCCTCTCATACAGCTGTCAGATTATGCTCTGAGACATACAGTAACAGCAATTGACATGGCCAGATATGTCCAACTACTTCTGTAATATCCCTAGAGAAATTTTCTGCCTGCCTGCAGTACCAGTAATAAGGCCACCAGAAAAATCTCTTTGGAAATATCACAAAATATCTGGAAATATCTGACTATGTCTTTTGCTGCAACTGTACATCCTGGGCTGGCCACCAGTAAGGTTGTGCATTGACTACAGTGTGTTTTCTTTAACATTTAATGCCCTAAACAAGTTGTATTCCATGTACCTTAGTGCTCTTCTGTCCGATTTCACCCCTGGAAAGACAGCGAGGTCCACAGATCAAGGGCTTCTGAGGATTCCTTTTTCTTGTTTAATATCTGCAG
The DNA here is from genome assembly GCA_016271365.2 of Neoceratodus forsteri. Classification (NCBI taxonomy): domain Eukaryota; kingdom Metazoa; phylum Chordata; order Ceratodontiformes; family Ceratodontidae; genus Neoceratodus; species Neoceratodus forsteri. The sequence continues at coordinate 955,718,534 of CM057454.1, read as the reverse complement.
GGACAGAGTCTTTGCTATTACGAGACCCTCCGAGAGGAGATCCATTCAGCCCTGTCTGTTTAAAAAAAAATAATGAAAGTTAAGAAACATTTAAGGATACAAGTCTTCTAAGATTTTGGTTTGGTTCATTTTTAAATACTTTATTATGTATTAGTGTTAATTTTATTAATGGCTGGTCTGTTTTTGTATTTTCCCATGTCATGTTTTTCTTGCCTCTTTTCTACTTGTAATGTTGTGTTAACTTAACTTCTTAAGCTCTCTTAGCCTTGGAAGGGTGGTATACAAATAAAATGTACCATTCCTAATTAAAGTCTAAGGAGTCATGAGGCTTTCAATTCATTCTGCTTTGTGTGCAATGTACTGTCAGAACACTTTAATCATTAAGACAAAACAAATGCTTGGGTTATCATCTACAGTATTAATCTAACCCTTATGAGCACTAAGTATCTAATGCCCCTATGGTTAGATTTACAAAGGTAGCCCGACTCCTGGAGTGGCTTAGTGCTATTATTAACTTTACTTGTTTTCATTTTTAGTTTTATTTAGTTAAAAGTGTAATTGTTTTATTGTAAATGACAATTTCACTGCCAGCAATCCAACCCATTTGGAATGCTGTCAGCCAATCAGAATACTCAATTTCCAAAATTGTTTTATAATGAATTGTTTTCTTTCAGGTTTTTCAAGTTAGTGGAAGGACAACACTAGTAAAGTCATTTTAAAACCTTCACTCTTGTTTCTTCCATTTTTGGTCAGCACATCTGCAGAGTCCTCCTATGACATCTAGGGCCCCATATTCAAAAGTGCCCGGCTGCATCTCACAAGTGCCTGCACCACACAACTGAAATGGGCTGTCACAAAATAATGGTATATTCAGAAGATGCACCATAAGATGCAATCATGCATGTCCAGCTGAATATCCAGAACATGCGTGATCACACAGTGGGAGATGAGTGGCACCACAGGTGCCCTGAGACCTGTTCGGGGTTTAGGAAATGCGCGATAAGTGCAGCGAACAAAATTGCAATATTCAGCTGGGATATGCAAATGGCCTCATTGCACATTCTAAGCCCATTCTCCACATGCACAGCTCATTACTGGAATGTATTCAGTCCATTTGCATATCCGTGGCATGTGCAGTTCCAGCTTTGTAATGCTGCCCCACCACTCCATAAAGGTGAACAGGAGGTACTGCAGCCTAGCAGGCAGCTGTGATGGAATGCTTGTGTGTGGATGGGTGGGCTGCATTGGCCTGAGTACAGTTCTATTACCCATGGCCACATACGAGTCAGACTGGGGTACAGGGGGCTAACCTGTTCAAGCAACAGGGGAGGGCACAGGGTGACACACTTTGATTGGTATGCCAGAGAAATGTGATACACTAGCTACCTGTATGTTTGTAGCTTACAGTCACCTGCAGTGCCTCACACACCCCATTTTAGAAACATGGTGATACATGCAAGGAATGTCAGTGTTTGAAGGTGACCAGGTACCAAAATGCATGGATCCCACCTGGACCACTTCAGGTAACCTAGTGGGCCAGTCTGATACTAGCCATGTATATGCCGATGGTGGCCACACACCCAGCACTGGAGGGATCTGGTGTCCTTGAGACAGGCCTGTGTCACCTCCAGGTCACAGGTTGTGCCACTCCTGCCCTGTGTTGCCCAATGTTGTGCTGTGTCCACCACAGGAACACCACACAGACCCAACGCAGTGCCCCCCTGTGGCAGTGTCACACCATATGGCAAGCATCAGTGACATGTCTGTGGCTTCTGTTGTGTTGGCCTGGCATGGGCATGCTGTGTTCACCTATGGTGCATCAGCATTGGTGTGTGCCACAGGTCAGTTCCTGGCCTATGCCATGCTGCCACTAGTACCACCAGGCTACCTGGGCACCATTGCCCCAGATGTCACCATGGGTGGATGCCTTCACTGGGTGATGCCCAGCAGGCCATGTGGATGCAGGCCATGGCCCCTGATAAGTGTACTGCATTGTGGCTGTCTGATCCACCGGTGTGCTGGGGGAGCACCCGACAGCACTGGCATGTTGCTGCTTGGTGTCTACATCCTGGGTGTGATGTGGGGGGTGGGTCTCTGGGTGATGCTGGTAGTGTCCTGGCACCTGTGGCTTTTGGTACTTCCATCCTGGCTTAACTGCTATGTGTGAGTGCCTGGGGCACATCCTGGTGCACCTTCAAGTGCTGTCTCAGGATGGCCTACCTGCAGTTTTGTGGTCTGCCTGTGGGTCGATGGCCAATGTAGGCTAGCTTTTTGTCTGCCTATCTTTGCGGGGCTCACTTCTAAAATGTGCATTTGGCTGAATACTGTATAATGATGTGCAGCATATTCATGTACACTCACCCTTTTTTTGCACTGCATACATTATTTCTGCATAATTGCACATTTGGGAATGCCCGATGCATCTCTCCCTTTTGAATATCGTGCTTCCAAGTATTTTCTGAGATGTGCCACGCATCTCCATTTTGAGCCGAACATCTCTTTTGAATATGTGGGCCCTTTTCTACTATAAGCATTAGCACTGGATACTGATAAGTGAAATAAGAGAACTCTTACAGAGCATACTGGTAGCTGTGTTCAAAGAGACCTCCATGCTGACCATTCATCTCAGAAGAATAGCATTCTATTAGAACACTGAGTTTTTTCTTTCAGCTTTTTCAGGTTAACAGACTGACAACAGCAGCACAGTCATTTTAGCCAATGTCTTTGAAATGAAAAGTTTCACTGCTGTCTTCTCCATTTTCAAATTAGTACATCTGCAGTGCTACCACCCTCCAACACTCACACCTATCACAAGCTTTATGATGGATACAGACAACTGAAAAGTGAGTGCAAGCAAACATGACAGTGATAGACAGACTGAGAAACCAAGACATATAGCATTCATTTGATATTGCATCATGGTATGGGGCTCTCATTGGTCTGTAGAACAGGTTTTGTATTTTGGAAATGTGTGTCACTGGCTGAAGATATCAAGAAGAAAATAAATGCTAGCCTAAAATTACATTTTAACAGCCCTATAGACCGGTGAGTATAGGACCTGTGGGGCATGCCAACATTTTGTTGCGCTCTCACTAGCCTGTACAGCGGGAAATAGCAGGAGGGTGGGATAGCACTGTGCAGAAATATGAATGGCTGAAACTATGTAAAATAGAAAAATGAATGCACCCTCACATTTGCTGACATCATCAAATACCATTTGACCTCTTAACAGGAGACACATTCCATCACTGTGCAAACATAAATACTAAAATAAATAACTGCTTAAAGCAAGCACATTTTGAACTCACATGACAAATAGTGCAAGAGACTCATATGGTGTACATCAGAAACTACCTAATGTTTTGTGCAGGGTGTGCTTACTACCTGTACTGTGGTTACGCATACACATATCCCCAGTCTGACTGGTTGAAGTTGCACCATGCCACCATTTGTAACTCTCTAACTGGCTGTGACTCTGCCAAGCCCTCAAAGCCCTAAACAGATCCAGTATATTTGCTTTGTCTACAGTTAACAAACGCAGTAAGGACGGCACAAGTTAAGGGTATGAGGCAACAGATAATTTCTTGGCAGCAATCTGTTCTCAATGAATGCTCAACAGCAGATTTTGTATTTGCCCCTGTAGAAAATGAAGAGATAAGGACAATTCATTCCATGGCACTGGATTTTGTTGTTAAATTTTTTTTTTTAATTCTCCTTTATTTAATGAATATTAGTATAATAACAACCAAACACAGACAAAGAAAAACACACTGTAACAACTGATGCCAACAATACAAAAAAAAGGAGTATGCTGAACAATAAACACTCCCTTAAACACCTCACCCTCCACTCGTCCCATACAAGAGAATAGAAACAGACTATCTAGGACCTAATGTATATACAGGGAAGTAAAATCAGCTCAAAGCACAGTAAGGCAAAAGCAAAGGCAAGTTTATTTAAAAAGATGCCCAATCCCAAATGCTCTGGGCACCGCACAAAACTTTACAGCATTTCATACCGCATAAATATATAGATTAAAAATTTATACATACAAATAATCAGCATTACACCCCAAAAGCTTGCAAAAATAGGAAAGTCTTCAGGCAAGCCTTAAAGGCAGTTATAGTGGGGTCCTCCCTAACTACAGTTGGTAAGGAGTTCCAAAGAGTGGGAGCGGCAACACTAAAAGCTCGGTCACCTGCAGATTTTAATCTCGCTCTTGGAACAGTTAGGCAGTTAGGAGGTCACCATTAGAAGAGCAGAGATTACGGGTAGAGGAAGAAGGTACCAGGAGAACTGACAGGTAACCAGGGCCCTGCGCGTGTAGGGTCTTATAGATGAGAAAACCCACCTTGAAGAGTACTCAACATCTGACAGGCAGCCAGTGCAATTCACGCAATACCGGTGTAATATGACAAAATTTACTTTGCCCGGTCAAAAGCCGGGCAGCTGCATTTTGCACTAGCTGCAGTCTGCGAAGAGAACCCCCCATAACCCTGAGATAGAGGGCATTACAGTAGTCAAGCCTAGAAGTGACTAAGGCATGTATCAGAGTAGGGAGGTCCATAGACGGAACAAGGGGCTTAATCCTGGCAATGTTTCTAAGATGGAAAAAAACAGGAACAAACATGTTATTCCGCAATATCAAGGGATAAGAAGAGCCCACTCCAAGACCATCAACTGGAGAATAATGTATGCAGCCCACTCCATTTCTCAATACATGAATTAAGTCTGTTATGAACACTCACAATAATTTTCTTGATATGAGATTAAAAAGAAACTCATTTAACCATTCTTGATAAGATATTAGGTATTGGCCCCACTAATGCTGCAGTACCAATTGTTTAACTGAAAAGGAAATCATGGCAATATGATATTTCTGAGCTTTGGCTGAAATCCTGCTGTAATTAATGACAATGCACACTTCAGGAGTAAATAGCAAGCAAGTGCAAAGAAGGGGAGCTTCTTTAGATTGAATTGTTACCCATAGGAGATGGACTTTGCAACATTCCCTGAAAATGTGGAGAAGAGTGCCCTCAGCATTGTTACATCTTGTGCACTTTTGTGAACTAAGAGTACCCATTTTAAACAGCTACTGAGGGGTATAATGTAAGTTGTGGGGAATATTAAACTGCATGAGATGGAGTCTGTCACTGGTTATGTAAATATGCGTATCATGCCAAATGCTAGACCACTGAAAATGTTTGGAAAGAAAAACCATATCCCAGTGATCTCACACCCCATCTACATAAGTAAACAACTTAGCAATAAATAACATGTATAGCAGGCAACAATACGGGAAGAAGAGGCCATGTTAATCATAGTATTTAAAAATTCAGAATGAATGGTAAGCAAAGGGCAGGGACCAAACTGTGCCAAAATGACACACTTAAGTTAAATAATATGAGAGATGAATGAGCATCCATTGAAAAAGCATGCTGTAGGCTGGCCCGGTAGTGCTGAAGGTTGAGGCACTGGATGCCATACCTTGCGCCACTCTGGCGACCCAGGTTCGGGAGTGGACTTGAGTTGCTGGTGGGTCAGCAGGGGGGAGACAGGCTTGAGCGCCTATGACAGCTCACCTTCTCCAGGGAGGGTATAGACCAATGCCCGCACACTTGCTTAACTCTGAGCGGAGGCTCAGAGTACTACAAGCCATTCACAGGGATGGCAGGCCTTAGTACAGCATCAACATCGGTGCTCAGCGTCATGACATCAAGGGGTGTAACTTGCTGTATGGAGAGGGAGAAAATGGAAACTGAGCCTGCCACCGCTGGGAAGTTGGGGAACTATGCCATGCCCAAGATGCGCCTCTGCCCACCTGACAGACCCAGAACCAGCAACACATAAGTTACAGGGTCTGACCCCATCTCATCCCCACCCAGGGGGTATAGCTGTGGCTCCATGGGGATCTAGAGTCCGTCAGGGTTGGGTGGTTGGCAGTGGGATGTCAGTTGTCTCCCCTGAAGGGTAGATGGTGGCAGGCTGGAAAGGGAGCAAGGAAAAATTGTAATTTCAAAAAAAAAAAACATGTTGTATATCAAATGGAGACTTGAAATTACCTTCATGGAGCAGGCAGTCCACACTATCAGTCAATAATTGAGAAAGACAATCTCTGGGAATACTTTACGGTCAGCCTTGACATTTGGATTTCCAAATATTGTTTCAGAGCTGTCTTGGTCAAAATGAAATCACAAACTTCTGTCCAACTGGACATGTACTTTAAAAGAAAGGCCAATTACTGACTCACAAACAACTTTGGGTAAATTTTGAAATCTAACAAAGGGCAATGCTGTCAGTGAAAAGCTCCAGTTCGCTATATGTCCCAGTTCCACTTTTAACCAAATGGGAATATACTGTACATGTCATCTTTAGCCACAAGCCATCTCAAGTATTTGTTAGCGTGACTGGCAAAATAATACAGTACAAAATGGGGAATTCTAAGCCCACCTAATCTTTTGTGGGGCAGCAAGCTTTTCATACGCCCATCTGGGATGTTTGTCTAATCATATAAAGTTGGACAACACAACATGTACCTTCCAAAATCAAGACACAGGGAGATAAAATCTGAGCATATTTAAAGGGTAAAACAAAGAAATAAATTCATTTTAATTATATTTATTCTACCCAAAAGGGTCAGTGGAAGCAATCTCCATCATTCCAAATCTTGCTTAGTCTTCAATAATCAATCCTCCAGATTTAACTTTTTAAGTTGAGGAGGACTCTTAGTAAACTATAAGCCAAGGTATTTAATCTGAGTAGGAGTCCAAGAAAGACACCATTTGAGTATGACAGCCTTAAAAACACCTGCATTTAGAGGGATTGCCACCATTTTCTCAGCATTCAATTGATAATTGGTGACTTTACTAAATTGTTGGACACTTTCCAAAGCTGATGTGATAGAAGTGATTGGGCAAGTGATATGTAAAAGAATATCATTTACATTGGCCAAAAAAGATAGTAAATGATTCACAACTGGATCCCAGTAATAAGGTGGTTATTTCACAATTTGTAAAGCAAAGGCTTGAGACATAAATTAAATAAAAATGTAGAAAGGGGACATCCCTCTCTGGTGCCACAGTGCAGTTGGTTAGGAGCGAAGAAAACTCCATTACAATAAATGTTTGCACTGGGTACCAAGTATAGGACCCATAACCATCTAATAAAAGGATCTGGGAAACTGAATGCATATAACATGGCAAATAATAAGGGCAAACTGTCAATCAAATGCCTTTACCACATCTAGGGACACCAGCTCCAATGGGACTGCAGGGTCCCTATATGAGGAAACGATATCGACCAACATTTTAGTATGGTTACTGGAAAGTCTAGTGGGTATAAACCCCACCTGTGCCCTATAAATTAAAGAAGCCCAAACCTGGTTAATTCTTGTTATTAACATTTTAGCTAGTATCTTAATGTTGTAGTTCATTAATGATATTGGTCTATAATTACTAACCTGATCTGAGGCTTTTCCAGGCATAGAAAGTAAGACAATCAAGGCTTCTAAGAGAATAGGGTCCGAGATACCATGAGTGCAAATGGCTGAATAGAATCTAAACAACAAAGAGGATAATTCTTCAGCAAAAATATTATAAAAATTATTGGATAATCCATCAGGACCAAGAGACTTATCAGGGACCAGGCTTTAACTAGCACCATAATCTCTGACTGGGAAAAGGATCTGGTTACATCATTCTTTTGCTCAATCAACAGTTTGGGGAGGTTGAGCTCTTGTAAAGAAATTTGTATATTGGTGGCATATGGGGGATCAAGAATACAACCCTAAAGCTTACAGTAAAATTGTTCAAATTCTTGTGTAATATCTCTAGGGGTAGTTTTTATACTATTGTCTGTGTCTGACATAATGGAAAGCTGCAATTCCACCAGACATCTGGCTTTTTCACCTTGATCTATATCAGTAGAATGGGTTTTGAAAATGACATGCTCCACTCATTCACAGACTAGTTGTTCATATTTATCTCCGAGGGAAATCAATTTCAACCTAGCTATTTCAAGGATAGAAGGGGGACATCTTGCTTTCTAAGGTCCTTATATTGTTCAACAGACAGCAAGCATAAGCCATCCTTTGTCTCTTGCATTTAGTGGCAAGGCAGATAAATCCACCTCTGATAAAACATTTAAAGGACACCCTGTCCTGATCAATATGGTCAGTAGATCTGATATTAAGTGACATCAAGATTAATTTGGTCTCTAATTCACCTAACACTTGCATCTTCTTTCAATAAATGATTAGTACTCTTCCAAAGAGTGTCTCTATCCTTCCTTGCACCAAATGAGTGCTGAAGCCAAACTAAAGAGTGGTCTGTTAGAACTCAAGGGGCAATACCAACACTATAAGTTCCTCAGGGAATGTCATTACTTACTAAATAATAGTCAGTCCTGGAAAACAACTGGTGAACAGGTGAATAAAAGGTAAAATCTTTAACAGTGGGATTTAGAACCCATTAAGGATCACACAAACCAGGGGAGTCAACCATATCCTTAAAAAGTGCATTGCCCAGGTGAGAGATCAGTGATGGTCTTATGTGTTCTGTCCAAGTCGGGTGAAAACTGCAAATTCTAACCCCGATTAAAAGAGGGAATGACACAAAAGGAGACAGTAAGCTCACTAACTTAGTAAAAAAGGTAAGTCAGTATTAGGACCATATACTCTCCCCAAGAAGACCTCCGTATAGTCCAATGTGCCTATAGTGAAAATATAATGACCTTGGGTGTCCTCCAAATGCCACAAAAGTTTAAAGTTAATTCCTTGTCCAATCAAAATTGCTACTTCTTATTGATGAGTAGAATTCTCAGCAGCATAAACATTCTGGAGAGAATCCTTGCTGATCAATTGGTTGATCATTTATCAAAGTATTATATATATGATGAATATCAGTCTAGATTTCGCAAGTTGCATGGTACAGTGGTCTCTGTGTCAAGAATCTTGGACCATATTGGTAGAGCAAATGATTTGCAGTGCTGCACAGATGCTGTACTGATTGATTTGTCCAAGGCCTTCTACACGATTGACCCACCAGTCCATGTTGCTACAGTTATCGGAGTTGGGGCTGAGCCAAAATTCACTGGTATGGTTCTGTTCTTGCTTGAGCAATCAGCATCAGTTTACCAGGGTTTATGGTACAGACTCCTCTCCTTTGAATGTGGTAAGGGGTGTGCCCCAGGGATCGGTACTGCAGCCACCCCTTTTCTTAATTTACTTAAAAGGTATCAGGAGTATAAAGGGGGTAAATTACCACCTCTATGCAGATGATATGATTCTTTACTACTCTGGCATCTCTGTAATGGAAATTCAATTTAATTTGCAATCTAGTTTTGATTCACTTCAAAAATATTTTTGAAATTTAAAGTTAAAGTTAAATACATCTAAAACAAAAACATTTTTTTGGACTAGCTGCTAAATTGAAACCAGATTTAAAAGTGGAGATATCTGATCACTCAGGAGCTCCTTTGGTAGCCATTAAAATGAATAAATATTTAGGTTAATTGTTGTATCCAGCTGGAACAGGAAATAATTATGTAGATAAATTAATTGATCAGGTGGGGAAGAGGATAGGTTGTCTCTTTAGGAACCAAAAATGCATTAATTCTGATACACTGAAGTACATTATTGAAGTACAGATTCTACCACTGTTTGACTATAGTGATATTTTATATGGTAGTGCCTCATTAGATGGATTACAGTTCAGATGTACTCTATAACAAACTGGCCAGGCTAATCCTGAGATGTCCTAGAACTACTCACCATTGTAATTTATAGAATTCTCTAGTTTGGGTCTCTCTAGAGAATAGGAGAGACATCCATATTATTTTATTTGCATACAAGTCCAGCTTGGGGCTTGTTCCCAAATACTTAAGTGATAGGTTAGCTTTTCAGAAGATCAATCCAGCATTAAGAAACTCACAATTCTCATAGTTAATAATTCTTAAGACTCACACCAAAAGATGTTTCCAATATTTCAACAATATGGCCCCAAAGTTTTGGAACAAACTACCATCTCATTTTAGGGATCCACTTTCTAAACCTTTGTCTGTTTCTACCCTAAAGAAATATCTGCTTTCAAATGTTCAGATTTTTAATTGTTTTAGTTAATTGTGTAAATATTGTATGTGAATACTGTATGGTTTGTTGTTGCATGTATTGTTATATGTATTAATATACACAGGAGATTGCCATTGTAAATGAGTGTTATGTTCAATGGTTATTCCTAAATAAACAACAACAAATCAACAACAACAACTTATGCCAGCCCTACAAAAAAAGGTGGATTCAGATCCCAGTAAGTGGGTTTCTTGCACAAAAATTATTCTGCAGTCTCGGTGTTTAATATGTTTAAGAATATGATAATGTATGGTCTTGGAATGTGCACCCCTTACATTCAAAGTTGCATATTTAATCATGCTGCTCGTATTATATTAGATACATATTCAGTAAAGAACCATACATAAGGTCAAATAAACAATACAGATCAGTATTAAATAACTCTGCTCCCCTGGTATTCCACCCAAAATGTAGCCAACAAAACAGATCCCCATTTATTACCTTCCCAAAATTCCAAATTCCAAATATAACAACCATTCCAACAGTATAAAATCCCCTATCCCCAATTCCCAGAACTGAGAAAATCCTCAAAAATTATGAAGAAATCCAGAAGAACATGACAAACCCCAATAGAAAACCACCACAGGTTCTGAAGACCACATCTCCAGAATGATTAGGTCCATGAAGAAGTCTTACTTACCTACCTAGCCCCCGCTCCAACCTGTTTCTTAATCCTAACAAAGTGATGGTTACATGAAAAATGTTTCAACTTCAATATGTACATTGATGGAATGTAAATTCCTGTAAAGTCCCAGCCGAGTAACTTTCCACAGCGGAAAGGAAGCACACAAGGCAATGATAATCCTTTGAGCAAATGCATGAAATGGTAAAAAATAGAAGAAGTGTGAGTGTGCGTGGGGGTTATCGTATTTCTTGTTAAATGGAAGGGTATGAAAGTGCAGCAGAATATCAGTGAAAACATCAGATGACTAAAACATGACACCAATATGCAAATAAGGGATACAGGAATGCTCTGAAGGCATGAGAGGCTGTCAGCAAAAGCAATGCACAGAATGTATGGAAACTATTCAGCGATCTAAGGTAGAGAATGTGTGGGTATAAAGTCAACCAAGAAGAACTGAAATATATGTGTGTGTGTGTGTGTGTGTGTGTATATATATATATATATATATATATATTATGTGTGTAATAATAATGAACAGATATAGATGTTTGGATTTACAGAATAATGGTAAACAATAAAATGGCCCCCAAATATAGAGGCACTTTAAACACCAAGAGGGAGGAAGAGGAAGGAATGAAATTTACTGTAAGTTGTCTGGTTAATAAAACTGGATAAATAAATATCTTAAATATTTAGTATGTGGTATGATAGAACTTCTCAAAATCTGCCCAGAAAAAGGAAAAAAAAAATTAATAAAAACAAACAAACAAAAAGGTTGCATTTCATATAGCAGTCTATGCAAGTTCTATATTAAATAAACAATGTAATCATATATGCCTGCCTTTAAATAAAGTATGCTAGTGTCAGATCACTGGTTTGGGCAATACAGTAGTAAACGAGGGTATACGATAAGGTACCGGCCAGAGGTTGGGCAAATAAATAAAACAAAACAGAAAAATAATGACAGGCTCCATTGATCTCATTAGTAGATGTAACCATGCCATCTTTAGTCTGTACAGACACAAAGAGACTATAGAAACCTTAGGATAACAATGATTAAATAAACCCCGAATCTGAAATTAAAACCAAAAATCATCAGTTTAAAATCACTCAAGGGGATTATCAAATAATTACAGCACTCTTAGGGAAAAGCCAAGGAAAGTAAGCCCATCAGTAAGTCTTTTGTAAAGTGTTAAGAGAGGGTCACAGTGATAGTAATAAACACCTATGTCAAAATCTTACCAACTGATACTGATGCCTGTTTGAGGGATCAACTAAGGATGAGCTGTTTTGCATCAGGGATCTAAGACAAGGTAAGCAGCAGCTGGGAAAAATATGAAACATGCAGGTTGAACAGCGGCTGCACAAGATTGGCTACTGTAGAAAAACTGGAAAGCAATTAAGAAATTGCTCAAGTAACTAGGTGATGAGAACGCCCTACCAGTAAAAGCTTAAAAAAAGGGAAGGCATTTGCTAGCATATTCCAATATTAAGTCAAAGCATATAACAAAAACATAGGGTAACTTTACCAACTTGGAAACCCAAAGAGTGCGACTTCAAGTTATAAAATGATCATAAAGAGACCCCCTGAAATCTCTTTATCCTGTCCCCTCCCAACCAACCTAATATAAAACACAGATGTCTGTAAAGGTAGATAGGAAGGGGTTCAAAGGGATGAAAAATTATAGTAGCAACTGACCTGTCAATATGTAACTCCTCTTTTATTCTTCCCAATCCTGAGTTCAGTCCTGACTAGGGAAAAGTAGTGTACCCTGAGACAGTGAATAAAAATAAAGACTAACTGCAAATTACACAAAAAGCTGGTTACAATACAACTCCTGTGGTAGCTAATCTGATGATTGTTAAACTACTGGGAGCCATATATTCATTGCTCCCCTCTACAGGAGTATTAACCTGCAGAACGTGTTAGCTTTTCACCTACAGTAGATTGGTGAAATCAAGTGGAAATAATCTTCTCATGAATTAAGACTGAAAAGTGCTTAATCTCTCCAAAACTCATGGGCAGAAATCAGAAGTAGATGAAGAGTGAGCCTCCATTCAGAAATTGCTACCTTTCCCCACCCCCACCCCCACAGACCAACTAAGAAAAACAATAAAACAGAGGCAATGTACCAAATGTTAATTGGGAAATAAATAAAACAGCCCAACAAATGACAATATACAAACATAGGATACTTCACAGCCAATATAATAAAACCACCAAATAACAAAACATAGTCTCCAGAATTACATAAGAGTGTGAGTAATCTTAAACTATCCAAATCCAATAAATCTGAGAAGAGTTGTATGACAAGAATGTGATTCAGAATAACCTCAGAAGAAAACCAGGACTTTGTCCTCTTTGATAAGATACAATAATAGTAGGTTAACTTCAATTAGCAAACTGACAAACTTTGTTAATAACAAACTGCAATAACAGTAAAACACTCCAGAAAGCCCAACAACAAAAGGTAAAACAGCCACAGTGCAGTGCTACCAAGACATTATTCCAAAGACATGCCAGCCTGATTTAAACAAGTCAGGGTACATAGATGGTAACTCCTTTTTGGCATGGTCTGCAGAGTCGAAACTTTGGATCGTACTCTCATGAGATATTTGCAGTTTGGTAGGATAAAGCATTTTGAAATGGATGAGAGGAGCCATTGTGGAGCATTCAACAGGGTGGACAGTCTTTTCTGAGCTCAGCTACTGACCTTTTCTGAAATAATATTTTGAGTGAATTAAATAGTTCAAATTGAAATCTACCCATATATTTTGGTAGCTGAATTGGCAATGGAGATAATGAGCCTGGAAAAACAACACCAATGTGTCTCGTCATGGCTTGATTCCTATTTCCAGGGTCCTGGGACTAGTACTTCTGCAAAGCCTGGCAGCCCAGTTTTGTCCACATCTGCAGATCTTGCTCAGCGTCTCCTGCTCCTAACAAAGTTACAGGAGACGGGTGATGAAACAAACAAGCGTTTAGCAAACTTAGAACAAAAATGTGCCCATCAAGATAACAAAATAGAGGGCAATACTACAGCAATCGATGAACTCAAAACAGCATCAGAGCAGTAGTCCGAGGTAAATACAGGCCTGATCTGGGATGTAAACTTTCTCTGAGCTAAAGTGGAGATGCTTGAGAATGGCTTATGGCAGAGGAATGTGAGAATTGTTGGATTCCCCCCTCAATGTACCAATCATTCTGAGCTGGCATCAACTCTGGACTGCATGATTTTTGAAGATTTGGAACCTATATAGGGACATGGGTTTTACGATTGTACAGGCATTTACAATCCCAATTCATCCTGGTCCTAAAGGGGCTTCCACCTCATGATCACTCACAGTGATAATGACTTTGTCCACCCCTGAAGTGAGAATTCCTTTACTGCAAGCAGCGAGGAAGAAAGGGGACACTGTGTGGTAGGGAAGTTGCTTCGGGTTCTTCGCAGATCTAGCCTCCCAAACTCAGGATCAAAAGAAACAACTGCAGACTGTTAAAAAAATCTTTATTTGCTAGGGGAGTAAAGTACCCAGCATGTCTCCAAATCTGCAACCAAGAAAAAGCATGTTTTTACAGATCCTGAGGCTGCATCCAACTTTTTAGAAAAATTGCTCTCGCAACTGGGCACAAGGGCTTCAGACCAAGATTCTGAGGGAGAGCTGGAATGACTAAAGTTGGTCTGTGGTCACTTTTCTAACCCTACAATATCTTGTGGTTCCTTAGACATCATAGAATGGACTACCTGCTGAATGCTTCATGATGAACACTGTGAGTAGGCTAGTTGGGATGTTCTACAGTTTAAAATTTGTTTTTTCCTTTTTCTTTAATGGTTATTCGACCAGTGTATAAATTAATGTTTATTGCAAATAGCCAGAGTTCCACTTGGAGTGTGGTGGTACTCCACTCAGTTTGTGGACTGAAAAAGTATTCTTTAAATATTGCTGACCTTCACATGGTCTCGATTATAGGGCCTTGGAGTGTGAGGCTTAATCTTAACTTAACCAAGCTCAGACTATCTTAAACACTGCTTAGTGCCTCTTTTGCATATGTTCTCCCCCCATAATCTCTTCACCAATGATCTCAGTAAACACTGTGGGGGGAGCTCAGTGGTACAGTACGAGGATGATGCAGTTATGTACTGCTTCTCCTCTAATCTGGGAGATCTCAGTTCTGGACTACAGGATGACCTGAGATCCCTAGAGCAATGGCTTGTCACCAATAGAATGATCATAAATTCTAACAAGACCAAGGCCATGCTGTTTGGCCCAAGATCCCTTGGTCGTGATAGAAGCCAACACCTCCAACTGATGACTGTGTCAGGCAAAGGGTTAGAGGTGGTCGAATCAATAAAATACCTTGGCCTTACCCCGGACCAGGGCTTCACCCTCAAGGAACACATAGACCAGGTAACCAAAAATATTCACACCTAACTTTGGACCCTGTACAGGTTGACAGACCAGCTGATACCAGTGGCCAGGGCCTCCATTGCCACCAGCGTCCTACTCCCGACCATTACTTATGCGGTCCTGGTGGTCTAGGGAACAGCCAGATGAACAGACTACAAGTTCTGTATCATAAGGTGGCTCAGTTCATCACACTATCCGGCCCTAGGACCCACCACTGTGACACATTGTCCCAACTAAACTGGCCCTCCTGGGATGCCTGGCCCCAGTTCCCCCTACTCTGCCATACCTTTAAATTATTCAGCCCCTCCCCTCCTCCCAGTCTCACGGGGCTCATTGCCCCAAAGAGTAACCCTAGGCTCCTAAGCACGATAGATCAGACACTCCTCGCAGTGCCCAGGGTTAGAATCAAGGTGGGTGGCAAGTCGTTCACCCTCATCGCCCCCATACTGTGGAACTCCCTGCCCCCAGGTGTCCAGGACACAACCTTTACCAACAGCTTCTGCACAAGGCTGAAGGCTCATATGATGGCCACCTCCAAATGCAATTGCTAAAGGAAAGGGGCTCCTAAGCATATGCCTAATTCATCACGGAGCAACACGCACTGGAGCCTTACCTCCCACCCCCCCCCTCCAAGGGAAATACCTACAATGACTACACCAACCTATATGGCCTACCCAGCATATGTAACCAGCTGAAATGCAACTATGTATTACCCCGTGTTATGTTGCGATGTGTCTTATAAAATGTACTCTTGCTGTATACTATACCATGTTAAATACCATGTAATCTCTGTGTCGCCCCTGAAAAAGGGACTTTTGGGGCCCAGTGGGCTTACCTGGTTATCACAATTTAATAAATAAATAATAAATAATGATTGTATGAGTCTGTGAGTGAGGGAGAAGACCAGCGTACTGACTTTTGCTGTTTTAAGTATGCTGAAGTAAGAAAATGTGCTCCTACAAGCTTAGCCCGTCAGACCATTACTCTGGTTGTAATTTAATGGGGTTTGGTATCTGGGTCTGTGAAATATCTAGATGTCTTTATTCTCTTATTACTGATCTGTAATCTCAGTAAACAGACATTGTGATCCTGTGCCATGTATTGAAATATATATGTTTCAAAGTGTACATGTCATTTCTTGTATGATGAAAATTCAAAAATAAAGTTTAAAAGAAAAGAAATGAATGTGAGCAGCAATTAGCTTTGAGACAATGGAATGGTATGCCACTCTCTGTTCCTGAACTAGTTGAGGTAGATCTTGAAAAATATGGATCCTGGATCCTTTCCATTGCACTTCCTGCATATCCTATATTTTGGCTAACATCCTATTTATCAAGAAAGTTAAGGAATTTAAATATTAACGGGCAAGGTCTAGGTCTGTTGGGGGGCATTGGCCACAAAGCCATGTGAGCTTTCTCCACCTAGTATCTCTGGTCATTGGGTGAGGATCCAGCTAGCTTCTCAAAGAGCTTCTGAATGAAAAGAATGGCACTGGAGCCTTCTGATCTTTGTGGCAATCTGGTGATTACAACATTGTTCCTCCAGTTACAACCTTCCAAATCTTACAGTCTGGCTTTGAGGTGGGTATTCTTGTGGCATAAAGCTACCAGTTCTGGATGCACCCAGTTTTTCCAGTCATCTATAGTACTAGCGCCAGCCTCAGAATCTCATATTCTCCAGGCTAGCTCTTCAGTGGTCAGCCTTATGGCTTAAATATCTCCAGTGAGAGGAAGAATAACTTCCTTAAGGGGTCAAAACTCATGTATGAAGCACTCTTCTGTGAGTGCATCAGTCAGGGGAGAGGTATGGCTAGAGGTGGTAGCAATAGCTTTGTGCATTTAGTCCCACAGTCATGGTCTGGAGTAGGTGGCTGGGTGTGATGCACTGGGGGAGTTTTTATCTCTGTGTCCATCTACTGCTACCAAATGGTGACCCCAGTTGTGGTCTGACAGAACAAAAATAAGAAAAAAAATGATAAAACACCCAATTAAAATACAAAAGAAACGGTTTGGGTCAGAGCGGTGTAACTAGAATCTCACCGGCAGCAGGACATCACATGACTCTTGTTTTTTTAAATTTGCATAACATACTCCAGCAAAGACCAGCTAGGTTCAGGAATGAGCCAGATATGCCAGGGGGCTAGCCAAGTAAATGAAAGCAATCAGGCTCTTCTCCATGGAGGGAAGGAGAACAGTTGGCAATACTACCACCAAGGTAACTACAGATAGCAGTGAAGTTAGACCTGCTTGTGGTAGGGATGATGCTGGCTAGTGCCATGTGTGGGCATGTATCTGTATTTGCAGTGCACCAGGCACCCTCATCATCACTGACATCTCATGAGGGTGGGAGGAACAGAAGTAAACACTCCAGTGCATGTAGCAAGAAGCTGACAGGCTTGGGTCCTATCAACCTGACTGACTGCTGCATTCCTATACTTGACAGGCCTCTGGGGACTTCCTCCATTCACAACAGAATCTACCATTGGGATTTGCCCTGACATGGACCTCATGAAAGGAAGACAAGCAATGGAGACTGGAAGGACTGGGCTAGGAAGTGGCTATGCAGAAGTGGGCGACACTGAAGAAAGAAGATAATAAAAAATGTTTTAAATATTCTCCCATTGGAAAATGTTATGGAATTAGAGAATGTTTTTAGATATGTAGTGGACCAGGGAGCTTTGATGCTGTCTATGCAGGAGTCTATGATCATCCTAATTTCAAAGCCAAGGTAAGGCCAGACAGTGATGGGCAACTATTACAGTATATGTTTGTTAAATAGCAGTATTAAAATCTATGAAAGGGTACTAGCAGACTGCCTTGAAAAAGATGGGAGCTGATCTGAAAGGTATATTGGGAAAAAGACTGGCTTTATGGAAGTGTGTCCATCATCAGCTCATTATAGGAAAATCCTTCATAATTATTTTGACTTACAGGCACACAAAACTCCCCGAGGCCCTTATTTTCCTGTGTGCAAAACCAAAAAACTTTAGCTAGAGTATCATGGAGGTATCTTATTAGGACCCTGAAAAAGCTGGACATACCAGCATAGTTAATGAAACAATGAATTACTGTACACAAGACCTCAACTTAAACTATAGTAGAGGACCTATTTTCTGCTGGAACAAAATTTTTGCTATATTCACTATTTTGAAAATCCAGTGAAAATTATACGCCAGTGAAAATATATACTACAATTGACAAGTTAGTTTGCTCTTGCACTTCTGCTAAATCCAAATTGCTGTGAAAATGTTGGTATGGATGAAAAAGAAATTTAAAGCTGTGAATTCTTTGTCCTGTACAGTAAATTGTAATGGAGTCCTAAGAAAATCAATTTGTTACAAACAAAGTCCATGACATGGATACCCAGTGTCTCCATTCCTGTTTTATTTATATCTGGAACCTTGTCAACAGAGGTAAAGGGAATTACACTGAGTGACACAGTGAAAACTGTTAACTTGTGCATACTGAATGACTTACTGCTGCACCTAGTGGATCCTCAGGGTCTGGTATGTTTGCCCAACTCCTGTAAAACCGACTCTCATAATCCCGAGTCTGATTTCCCAACTAGTTCACAACACCAACATCCATTTTACTGACAGCCAAAATCCTGATTGTTGAAAGACCGACTCTCCCACTGAGAGGCAGTGATTCAATATTTGTATATCTGAACCCACTCTCATTCAGTGCTAAGTGCAAAAATTACATTAACTGGTGTTCATGAGTTCAAAGTTGGGGTGGGCATCCAAAAGAATGAACAGCAGTACAAATTTGGCAAAAGTAATGTTTATATAATATGTTTGTGCTTACCTTACTTTTCAAAGTTGGGTAAAGAAAAACATGTTATATGTACATTAGTTTTGACACTTTTGCCTTTTGCCTTGCAAGTTTATGGGAAATCCAGTTTTTGCAGGACTTGGTGGTGACTTGAACTACTGACCTTTGGTTGGTTTAGTTATGTCTGTGAAGATCTGCCATTCTGATTTCATTCTGCTCATATTCCAGCGTAATTTACTTTTTACTTTTTACTCTTTATTTTGGGAATTTTGACTCCAGTCACAAAATCTAGTTGTCTTTATCAACTGCACAGAAGAGCAGCTGTGAGTGTTCCATGTGGATGTGTTCATTCTCGACTGTAGATTGACAGCTGGAAGTTGTGCTTCTGTGCTACAAAGACTGCAGTAATTGGTTAGCCTGATGCAGAGTATGAAATAGTTCTTAAAACTTGTGAATGGAGCTATTTTTTCTTGCTTATTTTTTTTTTGTGTTGCAGGTATCTGATGGGTTGATCAAAATGTTGAGGAGCTGTGGGCATTTATAACAGTTCACTGTGGTCAGAAGTCTTGAATAACATAATTACTTTGACCTGGATCAGATAGATTTTGTTACTTTTTTTCACTGTTGTTTAAATGCTGGCGAAATAATAATTTGCGACTAACACACACTTTGTGCAGCTAGCTATTTTGCTTATCCACTGAGCATTTGCTCTTACTGCTTCGAGTGCACTTTTTATATTGAGTTCTCTGTATCATAGTAGTTCTGCACTGTCGATTGTTAGAGAGGTTAATTGCCCCTGTGTGTTCACATCTTTGATCCTCCTTGCAATTTCTTAAACCAGAAATACCGGCAAACAACTGAAAGGCATGCATCTGTACTTCACGTTCTCTCCTCATAGTCATAATGTGAATTACACTGACTGCAAAGTAGTACGACATTCACATATGAATTTTTAACCAAGTACTTATAAAATCATAGCCTAGCATATATAATATCCTCCGTCAGGCTCTCGGTAGATACATTTGCCTGACTCTGTCATTACATCGGTTGTGATGGGATTATATCATTCGGTCTTGTGTGTGCTGGTCTTTTGATCATATCGGGCTATTGGAGACAGGCTTATGATTGTCAGGATTCTCAGAGTCGGGCAATCATATGGATCCTGATCCTCAAGATACTGTTGCAAAAGCTAGCAATTATATTAATACATCTGGAACAATGGATTAGGGGCTGGCAGTATAGCCTAGAGGTTAGAGTAGTGACCTGGAATGAACCTGGTACATTCAGCAGACTTGAGTTTGATTCCCACAACCTCCTGTTTCATACTATTTGACCCTTAACAGGTCACTTAACCTCCCTAGTGCTCCTAGACCACCCTTGAAAATAGGCTATTGTGCTCACTGGGCCTTACCCAGTTACCAAAAAATAAACAAATATTGTCCTTTAAATTGAAACTAGAACATATATTATCCCACCATTCAATGCTAGGTCAGTGAAAGCAGATCTACTGAAGCTCAGTTCCCAATTCAGTGAGCCTTTTTCATTATTCACATACTCCGTCTAGGCCTACAGAAATAGTGAATAATATAATAAACTTTATTTGTAAAGCACCTTTCCAGGACAGCAAGCTCTGTACATAAAATGTAAAAACACATACAAAAATAACACCTTTTAAACATTCCATAAAATCCAATTAAAATAATTTATTCCGGTAATGTAATTCCCAATAGCAGCATAACATTAATAACTAAAGACTATCAGTAGGCACAGTTGGGGAAAGCTAACCTAAATAAATAGGTCTTGAGGGCTAACTTAAAACTTTGGATGGTCAGGCAATCCCTCACCCAACGAGGTAGAGAATTCCACATGGTCGGGGCTACGTAAACAAAGGAACGAGACCCAGGTGTCTTCAAATGCACACTGGGAATCTCTAGCAATCCCTCGTTGGTGAATCAAAGTGGTCAGGAAGGGCAGTAGGGGCAAAGGAAATGTTTCAGGTAGCGGGGTACTAATTCATGTAGGACTTTATAGCTCAGCAAACTGACCTTGAAGGTGATCCACCACTGGACAGGCAGCCAGTGCAGTCTGCGGAGCACAGGTGTAATGTGACTGTTCCTGGAAGTGCCAGTCACAAGCCTGGCTGTCACATTCTGCACCAGCTGCAAGTGGCAGATATCAACCCCTGGTAGCCCTAGGTACAGGGCATTGCAGTAGCTGAGGCGGGTTGTCACAAAGACGTGGACCAAGGTAGGGAGATCATCAGGAAGAACCAGGTGCTTCACCCGAGCAATATTCTTCAGATGAAACAAGCATTTGTCAATGCCGAATGTTGTCACACTGGCATTGGTAGTGAGAGTGGTGGAGCTAGAGACACATAGCGCTGTGATTTTGTGAATGTGTCTCAAAAGGTGATTTTGCACAGCGAGCATGCCATTGTGCACCACAGCTGCGGAAACACGTTTTGGGTAGGCTGTGAAAAATGGCAGCTAGACTGTTGATAAGGAGATGTGCATAAATGCCAGTGGTGAAATTGTGGCATGAAAATATTGCAGATTGATGAAGTTGCAAGGGTGCATGGAAACTGCACAAGGCACACTTGCAACACGGTCACTGTATGGACTTTCAGCACCAAATTTTTAACATAGGCATTTTATGACCTCTGCTCATGAATAGTGGCACCGTCAATTCCTCAAACCTTCCCAAAAACTGATTTGTCACAGCGACCGTGAAATTCTGCGCCGGACATGCGAAAACACATTTCAGGCATTCTCATTTACATGTTTTTCTGCTGGGAATACTTGTGCCATTCTTGCACACAACATTGGTGAAAGTCTCCTGGACTGAATTTCTGCAAATCGCCATCATCAGGTATCAGCTTTTTAATTTTAAATCAACTTTCTTGAAGCCTCCCCAAGGAAGCATATGCCTTACAACTAGTCTTACAAACATGGTGATGCTGGGTCCTGCAACTGAATCAACATTTTCAACATTCTCATCTGACCACTCTTAAAGCAACTGCACTTGTGGACTTTAAAGAACAAAGGAATTTTAACACATTTTGTGACTGAATCAACATTTTTGTCTGACCTTTCCAAAGGTATTGTACTTGTCTCTGAGGACTTTGAAGATCAAAGGAAACATACAGACAAAAGTTTCACACATTGCATATGCCTACTGTCTGACCTACTCCCAAGGTATTGTACTTATCTCTGAGGACTTTGAAGAACAAAGGAAACATATAGACAAAAGGATTTTACACATTGCATATGCCCAGGCCACAGTTTATCACCTTTCAGGAACTTTAACATATTATGTGATCCTGGATCTCAACAGTACTATAGTACTTCTCTTAAACCCTCTGGCACCAAATCCTCCCAGTCTTTTTTTTTTCATTTTTCTCTGTACTTCGCCATAGTGCTTAGCTATCCACCTTAGCCCACTAAAATTTGTACCCTCACCCTCTATTGCTGCAACCCCCCGACTGCCTAGCCCACACTACTCGGCTCTCTCTGCCTCACTAAAAAATGCCTTTGGCTTAGTCCCCACCACCTGTTCCTGCTCACC
The DNA here is from genome assembly GCA_016271365.2 of Neoceratodus forsteri. NCBI lineage: Eukaryota > Metazoa > Chordata > Ceratodontiformes > Ceratodontidae > Neoceratodus > Neoceratodus forsteri. Next base: position 955,696,036 of record CM057454.1, on the reverse strand, counting down.
CTCACCCTCTTTTCCCTTTATGCCAACTCCCTCCACCTACCCTACCCTCCACCTACTCACCTTTCTATACTACTACCAGAAACATTGTACCATGGCTTTTACTCTGAAGTCTTAAACAAACATCACCCAATTAATACCTGGGTGCAAAGAGCCATATTTCTAATGGAAACTGCCACATCATTATAACTCACTAACGATCACCTCTACTGGGACTCCAGAAGACAATCCAAGCATCTTAAAAAGTACAAGCAGAAACTCACTCCAGCCTATTATGAACTACGAATGGCATCGCTGAAACTCCTGCTCCTCCTACTTTTAATATCTGGTGGATACACCCAAACCCTGGTCCTGTTGCACTGAAGCCAACAAAAACAGGGAAGGTTGGTAGTGGTCTCTCCATTATCACTCTAAATATCTGCAGCCTCCTTCCCAAATTGGCATCTCTTCAAACTCTCGCTGGACAAAAAAACCCTGATATACTAGCCATTGTGGAAACCTGGCTATCTCCCAGCACCCCGGATCATGCGGTCTTGCTTGAAGGCTACAATCTTTTCAGACTTGACTGGGCAAGCAAGAAAGGTGGGGGCTGTGCTATCTACATAAAGGACAACCTCTCCTGTCAACACGGCAGCTTCACCCCCACAAATATGCAGATGCAACTCCTCCCTATCAAACTGCTTCTTGGTGCACAAAACAAAGTTCTCACAGTGGCCGCAGTCTATATCCCTCCAAAAGACCACTGTGCTAGTATTAAGTCTGTACTTGATTTTTTTAGTTTGCAGCCCTCTGAAAATGAGCTCCTCCTCCTCGGGGATTTCAACATAAACTGGCTCACCTCTGACACTGGCTCTTACAAAGATGACATCCTAGCAGCAAACCTGACTCAGATGGTTACCTCCCCCACCCGGAAAAATTACAAAACTGGTACAAGCACCCTTATTGACTGGGTTCTCACAAATCACCCTGACCAGATAAAAAACATTAAAGTCCTCCTGACTCCCTCAGTGACCACTCCCAGTGTCCTGTACCTGGTCTAATAAATTTCTCAAGCCACCCCCCAAAGTTATAACAAGCAGAGTATTGCCTTATGGGAATCTTATCAAGTTGAAAACCCATCTCCTACAACAGGACTGGACGCCAATCCTTGAATCAACTGATATTAATACCGCATTAGAATACTTCATTAAATCTTTCAACTCTGCATGCAACTTATACGCCCCAGTAAAAAAACGTAAAATCAAAGCGCTATCAAATCCATGGATTACTGCCAAACTACTTGCCGAGCTCAAGGTTTGGGACCACCTCTGGGCAGTTGCCAGAGACACAGGCTCACCTCATGATACCCTAAAATACAAGCAGGCACGAAATAGATGTACCTCACAAATTAGGCAAATGAAGAGTGCCTATTTCAAAAATGCCCTTGAATCCACCTGGGGTGATGGAAGAGCTTTTGGGACAACAACCAAACATAATGGGTAAACAATCAAAATCGTCACCTACCATTATGAAAGTTGATGGATCCACCACTCTTGACCCAAAGTCTATTGCAGATGCGCTTAATAAGACATTCGAGATCTTAGTGGGTCCTCCCCAGATTTCTTCTCGGACTTACCTGTGCCTAGCCTAGTATCACAAAACACCCTCGTGACAAACCACAATTTTACTTCAAGAAAATCAAAGTGCACGAAGCACACAAGTACATAAGAAAGGCCTGCTACAAATCCAGAACAAGTAGTGACACGCTAGATCTAAAAATCTTGTCTCTCACCCTGGATGAAGTAATTCACCCCCTTGCAAAAATTCTTAATCTGTCACTTTGCCAAAGTCAATTTCCCAACAAATGGAAATCTGCCATAGTTACGCTAGTGCACAAAGGGGGGGACAAAACCTCAACAGGAAACTATCGACCAATATCAATACTCCCTCCCCTCTCCAAAGCACTTGAACGAATAGTGGCAGACCGACTCTCTGATTACCTAGACAAATACAATCTACTCTGTAATCAACAGCACGGCTTTAGGAAAGGACATAGTACAACAATAGCCTTACTTGATTTCTCTGGAGAAGTCCACTCAGCCCTGGACAAAGGGTGCCAAACCTGTGCAGTCTTTATCGATCTTACAAAAGCTTTTGATACAGTCCATCATGGCTACTTACCTCCTACTTTCTAGCCTAGGCCTGGCCGAAGGTCCTTGTGCTTGGTAAAAGTTACCTGTCCAATCGGTCACAGGCTGTAAAATCTCTAATGAACTCTCTGACTTCAAACCAGTTCTCTCAGGTGTACCACAGGATCAATTCTTGGACCGCTCCTCTTTAGCCTGTTCCTTAACTCCCTCCCAGATATCTGCCAGGAGAAAATAATCTTATACGCTGATGATGCTGTAATTCTCTTCCCACAAGGATCCAAACTCCCTACGTAAAAGCCTGCAACTTGCTTTCTCTAGTGTTGAAAGGTAGTTCCTGGATAGTAAACTTGTGCTAAACCACAATAAAACAAAAGCCATGCTCTTCTCCAATCACCAAAACAAAATAGGCATACTCCACTCACCATACAAACCTCTGCGGAATTACACTGGACCAAGTAAATACTTTCAAATACCTTGGCATCACTTTTGACCAAGGGCTCACCTTGCAACCCACATTGACAACACTGCAGAAACAGTGAACCAACGCCTTTGGAATACTATTCGTAAATCACACTTCTAAATCAATGCATTGAGAATAGCTATACAGAGTTCCATAATCTCAATCATTGACTATGGCCTTATTATTTATGGCTCAGCTATCTCCACTGCTCTAAGGCGTATCTCAATCACTCTAAATAAGGCCTGCCGGCTCCTCACGGGGGCTCAAAGACTGACTCACACGTGTGATCTGTACTATGAATCAGGCTGGTTGAACCTATCAAATCGTATTATTTATCTCACCTGCACAATGGCAAAAAAATCTATCTTGGGACTGACTCCATTATGTATTCAAAACCTACTCCGACTGAATCCTGGCTCATGACCCTCCACCTGATCTGAACGCCAACCTTTCCTGGTTCCGAGATGCCAGACTGCACAGGGACAAAGATCTTTCGCATACAGGGCCCCGACATGGTTCAATGCACTTAGTCCACCTACTCTATCCTCAATCTCGCTTGAAGCTTTCAAATCCATGCTCTATGCCCACCTCACCACCACTAGCAACTGTGATTGTGCTAGATAAAGACTACTACTCCTCATGTCCATCCTCACATCTGAGGCTTCTTCCTCCCTGACTAATGAACCCTCTGGTACCTCTACTACTTCCTGTCTCCCACCCAAACTCACTCCCCCCCTTTTTTCCTGTCCCCTCTCACTTACTCTCCCGCTCACTACCTTTCCCTCCTCTCTAGCCTCCTTTTGGCGCCTAATGATCACCCTCTCCCTGGAAGTTTCCTTAACCTCGAAATTGTCTACTCGCTTGAACCTGTTATAGCTTGTTTTTCTATGAAACTTAAAAACGTTACTGCCTTAAACTGTTAATAGCAAATTTATGTTGTAACTTTCCTGTCTGGTTTTACCTGTAATGTGTATCATGCTTTGTTAAATGTTCTTTGTGACGTGGAACCTTTGTAAAAGAGCCCTGGCTCAAAGGTATTAATTCCTAGACTAATAAACTAAGCTAAATTAAACAGGCAGCTTCACTGTTCATAAGGAGGTATGGAAAAATGGCAATAATGAACAGCTGGAGTGAAACTATTACAAATTCACATAGTTATGAGCGTGCATGCAAACTGTGCAATGCACACTCATAAAACACTTATTTTATTGACTTTTGTTCCCAAATTTTCAACATAGGCATTTTAGGACATCTGCTAATGAACAGTGTCACTGTCATTTTCATCATATGTCTCAAAAACAGGCTTTCCACAGCGACCGCACTATTCTGCACTGGAACTGCGAAAATGGATTTTGATCAGGATGTGAAAAATAACAGCTGTACTGTTCATTAGGAGATGCAGAACAATGGCACTGTTGAAAATCTGGAGTGAAAATATTAGAAGTTTGCGAACCTACGAGCGTGCATGCAAACTGCGCAACGCACGCTTGTAACACAATCATTTTATGGAGTATTGTCACCAAATTTTCAACACAGGCATTTTAGGACCTCTGCTCATGAACAGTGTCACTGTCATTTTTGTAATGTGTCCCAAACACTGATTTCGCACAGCGACTGCGCTATTCAAGCGCTGGAAGTCGAAACACATTTCAGCCAGGATGTGAAAAATGACAGCTGTATGGCTCACAAGAAGGTGTGATAAAATGCCAATGTTGAGAATCTGGCATGAAAATAGTGTGAACACGCTAACTTACGAGCGTGCATTGTGCAGTTGCTACACATGCTCATAAAAAAATCCTTTTTTTGATTTTTCCCACCAAATTTGCAACATAGGCTTTTTGAGAGCCCCCCTCATGAACAGTGGTACTGTCATTTCGTTACTTCATCCCAGAAGGTGATTCCATGCAGTGACTGAGAAATCACCTTTTGGGACCAAATAACGCCATGATAGTGCAAGAATTCATGAGAAGGGGTCCCAAAAACCCCATGTTGAAAATTTGGGGTCAAAATTCACAAAAATGCCCGAGATATGCACTAAAGTTGAACAACCCCTATTTATTCCATTATACAGCTTACCTGTATTTCCTCAGTTCGCAGTCGGCTTTGAAGAGTGCAGACGTGTTCCCGGTCCACCGAAGATCATCGTGCCAGACTCTGCAGGTAAGTATGGGGTGGGGTGAGGGGTTGCAGGGTGCACAGAGGGTGGGTGAGGGTGGGGGAGGAGGCATCAAGACTATGAGGGACTGTTTTTGTTTACAGGGAAACAAACAAAAAAACATCACGGGACAGTTTTTTTTTGCAGGGGATTTGGCAAGCTGGGGTGGGCTGCCAGCATGCCACCTAACTGTTTGGAGGAGTGTCTGTACCCAATGGGGGATTGGGCACCCTCGTCAGCAAACAACACTGGGGGGGAGTAATTTATGCCGACGGGGATTGGGCACCCCCTTTGGCACACAAAGAATGGTGGGGGGCGCAGAGCAGAGGGGGATTGGACATCTCCCTCAGCATTAAACTATTGGGGTACTTTATGCTGGTGGGGAGTGGGCTCCCCTGTCAGCACACAAGAAAAGGGGGAAGGGGTAAAAGCCAAGCGGGATTGGGCAACCCCTGGGCATATCACAAATGGGGGGTCTTTATGCTGACGGGGAGTGGGCTCCCCCATCGGCACATTCATAGGTGGCAGGGTCAACCATCAGGGGGATTGGGCACCCCTGAAGTAGGCAGTTTGGTGGCCAGTGTGCCGCCATGAGTTGTCAAGCTGGCATTTTTTCATCTTAGGAACATTGCCAGGATTAGGCACCTTGTTCCACCCAGTGACCTGCCGGTTCTGGTCCATGCCTTTGTGACATCTCACCTTGATTACTGTAACTCCCTTTACCTAGGACTTCCTGGGGTTGATATCTGCCACTTGCAGCTAGTGCAGAACGCGGCAGCACGTTTGTTGACTGGGCATCTAGAAGTTCTCATATTACCCATGTGCTGCACGCTCTGCACTGGCTGCCAATACAGTGTTGGATCACCTTTAAAGTGGGTCTTTTGACCTACAAAGCCCTACATGGTCTGGGTCCTGACTACTTGAAAGAGCTCCTGGTGCCCTACACCCCCATGAGACAGCTCCGCTCGGCTGACGAGGGGCTGCTGGAGATTCCGAGGGTAAATTTGAAGTCATCTGGTGGCCATGCATTTGGATTTGCTGCACCTACCCTCTGGAATTCTCTGCCCCGTCAGCTCCGGGAGTGTAGGACAGTGGGGAGCTTTAAGCAGGCACTAAAGACTTTTTTATGGTAGAAGGCGTTTCCTTCTTTGCTCTAATTTTATATTGCAGTATTGGAAGATATGTTTATATTTGTTTTATTGAATGTATTGAATGTGTTTTATGTTTGCTCTTGATGTACAGCTCTTTGAAATTTTGAAAGGCGCTTAATTAAATAAATGTTATTATTATTATTATTATTATAATGTTAGTGAGCACATAAAGAAAAGGTCTGCTGCATCTGATGAGCTTTGCCAGGATTGCAGCTGACCTTTTCTCAGATGTGCTCGCCACATTATGCATGCAAGGTGTGGCGCCAGCATGAAGGCTGATTGGGGAATGAGGGATGCACCTACTGATGTGTGTCCTGCATTCGCCCAACAGCAACTGTGCCTCCAAAGCTGCACTGTCTCAAGATGTTGGCTGTGCAAGCATGCCAACATAAAAATGAGGTCATGACTACCTCTGACCCCTGAGATTTCAGGGTCAGCTCAGTGTCAAAAATAATGCAAAGGTTACACACCTGATGTGAGGCAGCCAGCTAAGCATCCCTGAGCCAAAGCCCAGATGACTGTCCAGTCAACATACTAGCCACCCGACAATCTGGGTCCACCACCAACACCTCAGTCGTATCTGGATTAAGCCTCAGCCAGCTGGTACTCATCCAGTCCTAAATCTAGGAGAATCAGTTATTAAATATCGAGATCACATCCTCCTGCCTGGGTACAAAGGACAGATACAGCTCAGTATCATCTGCATAGCAGTAAAAAAAACTCAAGCCATACCACCTAACAATGTCTCCCAATGGCAGCATATACACTGCAAACAACATAGGTGCCAAAATGGAGCCCTGTGGAACCCCACAGGATAGGGGGGAGAGCATCAGAGAAATAAATCCCAGTGACCACTCTCTGAGTCCTACCCTGGAGGAAAGATCTAATTCATCTGAGGACCATGCCAGATAGTCCACAGATGAACCACAGGCACTCCAATAACACACTATGGTCCACGGTGTCAAATGCCACAGAGAGATCACAGAGGACCAAGTTGGAATGAGTCCTCTGATCTCTGGCTATTACAAGATCATTTAGCACCCTGACAAGAGCAGTCTCGGTACTATGTCTCTTCCTAAATCTGGACTGGAGAGAATCATAGACATCATGAGTGGTAAGATGGTCATCCAGCTGCAGCGCAACCACCTTCTCAATAATCTTAACCAGAAAGGGCAGATTAGAGACAGGTCTGTAATTAGCAGGACAATCCAGGTCAAGGGAAACTTTTTCGTGAGTAGTTGCAAGACCACCTCCTTTAGGGAATCAGGAAAGACCACCCTCTACAATGAACTCCAGAATATTTCTGCAAGGATTGGGCAGATCTCATCTACACAACCCACTAGGAGTTGCATGGGGCCCAGATCCAAACTACAGCTGGTTGACCACAAAGTCTGGATGACCTTCATGATGTTGATGAATTCCAGCTGGCTAAAGTCCGTCCAAACAAACTGAGTGCTTGCGACCTCCTGCTGACCACCACCACACCCCTTAGAGGTGGTCTGGCAGATCTCAGATCTGATGGCGGCAAACTTACCTGCACAAAATTGAGCAAACTCATCACACTTCTCTTGTGAAAAAGCTCCAGCAGACTGGAGACTGATTGGATTGCACAATCTGTCCACAGTCCAGAAGAATAAGCAGAAATAACAGTGGAGGCCCCCTGAAGATGCCTTATACAGAGGCAATATGTAGAGGTAGCTGGTCAGTTGTTCCTAGACCTGTTGTACCAATAAAATGAACTAGCTCACTGCATCTGGTGTGAACGCTATTATTCCTGCATTTTCCAGTGTATTTACTCCACAGCAGCACCTTTAGGAATCAGGTGTGTTCCTAGCCTTTTCTCTTACCAGATAACAGTGAATAAAAGGGAGCTGAAGTACCTATATATCAGTGTGCAGTGGAATAGAGTAAAGCAGGACATAAAATGGAGAACATTACCTCCTTCCCCACAAAAAAATATATTTTGGGAAGCTTCCCATAACTCACACTACAGACAAATTTAGAATTATGCAATCCAATATTTTTAAATCCCTGCGGCAGGACAAAATTCTCAGATAACCAATCATGACTCCCCAGAGTATGAAGTGACTGTCTTCCAGTCTCTTATAGATTTTATCAGGCCTTTATGACCATTTATTATTTGCAATGGGCTCTACGCATGAAGGTGAGGAGTGGTTACATGCTGCATAATATGGGCGCATAGCCACCTCGCACCCATTGCGCCCCCCATGTGGTATGCACAAAGGGGGGGTGCTTGAGCCTAACACACCCTATCCCCCACATCTATGGAATGCACCATGCTGGGGGCATTCCGTCTGCATGCCAGTACTATGTGGTATTCACTAACCTGCAAAGTGCTGGCCGGATGGGTGCAGAGGGTGGCACTGAGTATGCCAGCTGGGACCAGGCAGGGTGTGGCAGGACATGGCCATGATGCCCCCAGGCTGCCACAGCCCACTGGGCAGTGAGGGTGGGGGTCTGGGACTGCCAGTCACCTCGCTCTTCATGGGCAGCCTTGTACCTACCACTCAGCTGCCTCACAGCTGACAGGGACCACAGCAGGAAGGCAGGACACATGGCACCGGTGATTGCCGATGCATGTAGCATGGCTCGAGGTTGTGCCTAGCAGGTATGTGCCATGCTGGTGGGGGGTAGCAGTGCCCAAGGAGAAGGGAGGTGCACAACCCAGCAATGGGTGCACAGGTCCTGGTGCCTGTTGTAGGCATGCAGTACCCTAGACCCACACCTCGCCATGCAAAGGATGCACTTTGGGTCTCGGTAGGGGCTTCCCATTGAATGCCTGCCCGAGACCTCGACTTCTCCCTAGCCACCCTGTGGAGTCCTGTGCTCTGGGGGGGGCAGGAGCTGCAGACAGGTGCCCTGCATTTGTGAATGCTGGTGTGGGTGTACCTGTCCACGGGTGCACAGCTATGTGGGGGGGGGCAGGTGCTGTTTTCATGTACTGCACCCACGTCATGCATAGGGCCCATTATGGGCATTAGAAAATTCACAGCAGCACACCACCTCACTTTCTACAAATGGATCTAGCCATAGGTAAGAAATCTGGGTTCACTCCTTCCTCACTTTAATTTTCCACAGAAATATCACTGCCAATGGAATTGAAAAATTCCCCTATTGCCTCATCAGTGTAAGCCTATTAGCTCTTTATGAGAGACATGCATTAGAAGCCAAATTATTAAATATGCACTCTTTCTGGGGGTAACCTTAACACTAAAATGTATATTTCACAAGAATATTTCAAACTGGCAAGCAAGCATGAGTATCTTATATGTGGAACAGGTAATACTATATGTTAATCCCAGATCTTATAGGATCTCCAAACTCAGTGAAAACTATGTAATTAGAAAGTGCTTCAATAACTACAAGGTCTGTTTTTCATTCTTAAGGGGCTGGGCTGGGTACTGGAGTAACAATCAATGACCCTTAAGAACACTCCTCCACTCTGTCACCTGGCTTCACAAAGCCCTGTGGCAAAACTACCCTGCTATATTTCCAACCTCTTTCAATGAATTACCTGTCCCTACCCCTGATGTAGTAACTCCTTCATTATGCTAAATGTTCCAACCTCCCATTCCCAGTTTGGAAACATGGCTATAAGCAGCGCCCTCCCAGCTGCCTGGAATAAAGTCCAATCCTGGCTCAAACTGCAAAGCCTGACTCCCCTGAATAGCTTCAAAAGACTTGTTTATGACAACCCTACGGTACTTCATTGACTGTGGTTGATAAAGTGCCTTCTCCCTGCCTGGTCTATTACAGTAACCGCTCTATCCTCTTGTCCACCCCCCTCCCTCACCCCTAAGTGACTTTCCATTACACATCCATTCCATCTTCTTCCTCTCCCCTTCCCCTCTCCATGTTATACTACCATCACCACACGATCTACCCCTTGTCTGTTTCCCACACTATCATCACTCAACAGTCCCTCCCCTTATCTATAGCTATCCTTTCTTTACCTCCTATCTCTACCTGCTCTCCCCACCACCTCCATAGTGCTTTTGCCCCAACTGACATAGCCACCTTGTTATATTCATTTTTCCCACCCCCTCCACCTTGTAGTCTTCTCCCCCCTACCTCTGTTCTACCATCCTCTGTCCCCTCTTCTCTCTGACCTTATCCCATGCCACCTATGCCATTATCTTTACTTTCCTTGTTGGCCTTGTAATTCTACTTCCCTCATGAGGTACTTTCTTGTTACCCAGAGTTAACAATTTATTTAACTCCTAGCTTTAGTGCATCTATGTATATGTGATGTAAATATTAGTGTCTTATTTTCTTCTCATGGATTATTTGTGTATTTAATCCATATTACTTTGTATATGCTTGTGTAATGTCCCAGTTGTTAATCATGACCTCCTTGTAAATGACCCTGCTCAACTGAGTTTTTTTTTCCTGCCAATAAACTTGAACTTGAACTTGGACCCTACTGCTGACTGCAAAGCAACAAAAAGCACTGTCAGCAAGGATGGTTGTAGCCAGCAGAAGGAAAATGGGAAATATGATAAATTGGTTGTACTGCTACTTGTAGCTCCAGACATTATAGCTAGGGATTAGGTTTGGTCCTTGTTATATCAGTATGTCCAGCTTGAAGCATATAGGCTGATGCAATTTTAGATCTACATACTGCAATTCATACCTCACAAATTCTGTAACACAGGCATTTTACCAACTGGTATTTTGACACAGTGTGGTTAAGCACTAATAACCTTGTTGTATGCTGTATGCCATGGGAGTGTGCAAATGTAAGACCCTTTTGGGCAAGTTGAAACAAACATTTGGCCCTTGGTTGATGTGATAGTGTTGTTTCATAGCTGACCAATGTATTGTCAGTGTTGGCATAGTTCAGTTGATGGAAACACAGCATTTTCAGTTCTCTTTGCTGGTAATTTGTGGCAAAGAAAGTGATAATATGGTACTGGCTGGAGACGAAAGTCCCCAACATTAGAGGGTGGCACACAATGGCTCTCAATTCTGTCTGCATGAAAAATGGAAAGGAAGCATAAATAATAAACTGACTGATTTAAATAATAAATGTGAATCTTTCTTGGTTTATTTACATGCTTATATGAATATGTTATATGGGGTCTATATATGGGGGAGCAGGTGAGTTTAGATGGGTTATATCTAACAAAACTGTAATGAAGAAAGACATTTGTATGTGGCCACTGTGTCATAATGTAAGTATCTCAATATATGCTATGAAATGTGGGCTATTACTGTTAGATAGTCTATGTGAAAATTGTAATTTATAGTGGGGTGTATTTGTTAGCTGTGTATTTTAAAAAAAAACATAATTATATAACAGAAATGTTTTCATGTCTGAATCAAAGTGTTTGCATTCAAAACTTAAAATCTTGCAAAGTTTATACTGCAGTAGTCCCAAGATATGAAAGGTTGGACACAAAAGGAGTCAGACTTCATGTGAATCCTTGCATTATGTTTAGTTCAATGCATTTGTGAATAGCGATTTGTGCTTGTATACACTGTTAAAGCTGTTGGCCCTTTTCATTCCCACCTTTCATAGGGAAGTCAGGCAGTATGTAGGGAATAGAAGACCCAGCACCAAGGGTGAGTAGTGAGCCGGAGGAGGAGGAGGATGGGGTGGATGGAGGGTGAGCCAGCCCAGGCAAATTGGTAAACCATCACTCATAACTTCTGAAAGTCAGTCATGACAGATTATTGTTAATCATCAAATGTTACCATAAGATCATGAAAAGAAATCATGATCTAAGATCATTGTCTAGATCATGATTTAATCATCAAACATGAACTTTCAAATCACCAACTGATGATTATTGATTTTTTTTGTAAAGTTAAATCAGCATGATGGTTGTTGATGATTTGTGGATGATCAAGTGATGATCATTGATTATTATATTAGTTCAGTATTATAAGACTGCAAGTCACAGAAGTAATACTTAAAGTGTTATTCATTAATTATGAAAATATGAATGTCACATAGTAAAGCCAAATTAATTATGAATTATAATGTAAATCATGTGAAGTAAAGTTTTAATCCCATTAGGAAAAGTACATGGAATGTCTGGTATAGGATACATATTTGCATACCTAATTTGCATTTTTCTGCAGCACAGTTTATGGAATAAAATAATGGTAATTTCTATTTTAAAATTAATTTACTTCCGGTGACATCACAGACATGGTGGGTAGCTAACTCTAAGGGCTCCCCAACCGCCTCACCCAAATCCTGAAAATTCAGCACAGAAAACACTCCAATACAACTTTTTCAACAGCGAGGCTGATACTATACATGGCAGGGAAGTCACAGAAGGCAAAAGGAAACTGATTACCTTCGTCCTCGACAAGTAAAATGAAGCAAACAACCTTGAGTAGGCTGCAGGAGAGCCTAACTGCTCTACCCAATGTAGAAGGCACCCCTCAGAATCATCAGCAGACTGGGATCAGGATGATGCTGAACCATCGGAAAGTAGTCAAACCCTGAAAAAGATCCTAGCTACAGTAAACTAAATTGACTCAGCACTGGCTGACCTGAGACAAGATGTGAAAGCTCTAGATAGGAAAGTTTTGTTGTCGGAAGCCAGAATCGGAGACTGTCTGAGGTGCAGGAAACTACAGAGCGATTGCTGCTATTCTTACTTCAGAGAGACCGAGAAACCCAAGCTAAACTAGAAGATTTAGAAAACCGTTCCAGTAGGAACAACTTCAGAATTCATGGTATCCCTGAGGGGGCTAAGGAAGGCTTTCCAATGACAGCAGATTTCGTGCAGCAAGTGCTGCAGACAGTGCTTTCTCCACCTCCCGACCCGAGTTTAGAGGTTGACCGGGCCCACAGATCACTAATCCAGAAACCAACGGACCCCAATTCAAAGCCCCGCTCCCTGATAGTTCGAATGCTACACTTTCAAACTAAAGAATAGATCATTTGTGAGGCCTGGAGGCTTAAAGACTTAAAATATCAAGAAGCAACTATTTTCTTTGACCAGGACTTTTCCTCAGCCCTGTAAGCCGAAAGGCAAAAAGTAAGGGGGGGTGATAAGGGAGCTTAGGCTGCAGAAAGAAATAAAGGCACAGTTGCTTTTCCCTGTGAGGCTGAGAATTCACCTGGAATCAGGAATTAAGATCTTCCCATCCCTGGTCGAGGCGAGTGCCACCTTAAAAGAGCTTCAGGTTGTGAAGCCAGATTTGGAACAGGAGATTTTAGAGAAAAAATTGAGAGGGGGAGCCTGGAACGTAGTATCTTGCAACCAGATGAGGAAACGAGCCCTGCCAGGATCCATCACGATGGCGAGTATGGGGGATATTGCTAAGCTGCTGCATCACAATGAAAAGAGAAACAGAACCCAGAATGATGAGAGACCAACCTCACCATCCTCAAAAGGCTGAGTTTACTAACACACGGAGAATGTTTCGCGGAATAAATGTTGGTGCTCGAAGAGGAATGGGTGGATGTCTACGCAAATTTACCAGTGGTTCCACAAGTGGATCATCAATATGGACTGATCAAGGAGATCTAAGGACAGTGACTTTATACAGACTATTTGCACTTGGTCCATGAATACATCCTTCTCTCAAGGGGACACTGGGCTTGGGGGGGGTTCCCCTCTATATATACATATTTTTTTTTTACATAGTTAGCCCTATTAGGCACTGGTACTGAATAGGTAATGATATGTTGGAGCCATTAGAGGGTGGTAAAGGGCTACACAGAATATAAATGTTTGATGGGGGATCTGATTTGGGCAGTGATTTTCCCCTTTGGAGGTGACTTTGGGGGGACCTCTCTCTTTTTACTCCCTTCCCTTCCTTTTTTCTTGCTCTTCTCCCCCCTTTCTTTTGGGGGGGTGGGGGATAAGAGGAAATGACTAGTGAGTCACAGAGGGATCTTTGTTGGAGGACATAGTAAAGCATAAGAGGGTGGGGGTGGTGGGGTGGTTGGGGTTTGGGTGTCTCTTTCCATATACACAGAGTGACGTCTATTAGACTAACCATTGTCAGCCCAGGAAGTCACTTAGCTGGCCAAGGCGACAACGCCCTTAAACATCAAAGGGGTATTGATTGTGCCACATGTGTGACAACTCTGGGTGACCTTTGACTACCAGAGTTACTTTTCCTAGGAAGTCAATCTAACAGACACTTGCTTTGATTCGAAAAAAAGTTTTTTTATTGTGGATCCAGGTAGGATCTGATTTTTTCAGTTAATTGATTGGTGTTATTAGTGCATCAGTTTTAAATGTTTCTGGTCATATTAAGTCAACGTGGGTTCAATGGGGAAAGAGGGATCTGGATTGGTTCCGGCGAGCCTATAGGGTCGAGATGGGTATTCCTTGGGGATAGTATGAATAAGAAGATAACTTACATGGATAGATTATGGCTATTCACCTAAGGATTATTTCTTATAATGTTAATGGGTTTAATTCACCCATTAAAAGAGCCAAAATCCTAACAGAACTTAATAGGAGGGGCTGTGACATAGCACTCCTCCAGAAAACCCACCTCTCTGAGGTGAAGCACATGAAACTAAGATGGCAGTGGGTGGGCAGAGTGCTATTTACCTCAGGCAAAGAGACAAAAAAGGCCAGAGTGGTGATATTATTAAAAAATAATCCCCATTCTGTATTCAGGAGGTAGAGGTTATACTCCAGGGTAGGTGCATTAGGGTCTCAGGGTTAATTCAGGGTAACCTAATCTATGTGGTAAATGTTTATGCCCCCAATAGTGGGGCAGCCACCTTCTATCAGGAGGTCTTTCAGAGGGTGGTCTCGCTTCCCAGGGGTCAGTTAATACTTGGAGGTGACTTCAATACCACATTGTGCCCAGTTTTAGACCGATCATCTGGAAAGTTGGAGACTTCTAAACAGGCCACAACATGTTTGAATACATTAATGCAGGAGGGGGGTTTGGGGACATTTGGAGACTATATCACAAAAAGGAAAGGGATTATACATTGTACTCAGTCCTCCAGAAATCATACTCTTGTATAGATTTTTTTATAACATGTACCACAGATATCCACCTATTTTGCAATTCAGTAATCTACCCAATGACTATCTCCGACCATGCCCCAATCTCACTAGATTTTGTTTGGGAGAGGGAACCCAGGACAACAAATTGGAGATTGAATATCTCATTACTTAATGATAAAAATATCATACAACAAATTACAGAGGATATAAAAAAATCTTGTGACAGATTCCCCTATCTCGGACAGTACTCCAATGGTGTGGTGGGACACAATGAAGGCTGTTCTAAGGGGACAATTTATCAGTCTAGCTTCAGGCAGGAAGAAATTGAAGAACAAAAAGATTGAAGAACTGCAAGCTAAGATAAGAGGGTTAGAACAGGAACATAAAAGTAATCCAAAAGGTAAGGAGAAAATCTGGAGGGACTTAATTGAAAGCAGGAAAGAACTCAATAAGTTAGAAGTGGACAAGGCGGAGTGGATGCTGCATTACACAAATCATAAATATTATGGGGGGGGGAGGGCCTTAAAGCTCCTTGCCATGAGATTGAGAAAGGAACAAGCAGGCAGATATGTCTCATCTCTCCAAGATGGAAAAGGGAATGCACCCCAGATACAGAAACCTAGAAAAATAGCCAAGGCTTTTAAAAATTATTATAGGGAATTATATAGTGAAAGGAGAGATTCAGAAGAGGTACAAAAGAATGCAGAATCCTTTTTGCGGACCCTGAAGCTGCCCAAGCTCTCCCCAGGAATGCAGCAGGAGCTGTCTTCCCCCATTAGAGAGAAGGAAATAGCAGCAGTTATAGACAAGCTTCTTTCAGGTAAGTCCCCGGGTCCTGATGGCTACCCAGCTGAGTTCTATAAAAAATGTAAAAAAACACTAGCACCCCAGTTGGCTATGGTGCTGAATGCTATCCTAGAGAATAATGAACCCCCAGGTTCCTGAAGTGAGGCTATGATCACGGTCATTCCGAAACAGGGGAAATCCCTGGAGCTTTGTGAACCATACAAGCCCATCTCCCTGCTAAACCAAGATTATAAAATCCTCACAAAAATCCTAGCTAACCTACTACAAAGGCGTATTGAAAATCTGATACATCTGGATCAAACCGGATTCATACCAAACAGAGATATGTCTGATAACATCAGGCATCTGCTAAATATCTTGGATTACAAGAATGCCTCCCAGAGTATCCAGATTGCTATTGTTTTGGATGCGGAAAAGGCCTTTGATAGGCTAAATTGGCCATACCTAAAAGTAGTTCTCACAAGGATGGGGTTTGAAGGTGCCTTTTTACAGTGGGCCACTTTGGCTTATCAGAACCCTTTGGCTAGGGTCAGGGTTAATGGGATTTTGTCAGAGGCCTTTCTGATTAGGAGGAGCACTAGGCAGGGATGCCCCCGGTCACTCTTGCTTTTCGCACTAGCCATGGAACCCCTCACCCAGCCCATAAGGGAGGAAAGCAAAATACAGGGCATTAATATAGCTCAGGCCCAGAATAAAGTGTCACTCTATGCAGACGACACAGTGATATATATGCAGGACTCTGGGAAGTCGATCCTACCATTGATGGCCCTTTTGGACCAGTTTGGGAAGATCTCTGGCTTTAAAATCAATAGGATAAATCTGAAATTCTACCAGTAAAGGGGAGAATTACACAGAGTTTGCGTGAGCTGATCCCGTTTAACTGGGTCAGAGAGAAGGTAAGGTACTTGGGGATTCAGATTCTGAATAAATTATCAAGACTATATCAAGTTAACTATGGCACACTCCAGAAAGCAGTTTTTGCAGACATAAACAGATGGCACTCTCTACCCCTTACTTTTACTCATAGGATAGATACAGTGAAGATGAACGTGCTCCCTAGATACCTTTTTTTATTCACTAACTTGCCCTTGGCTTTATCTAGAAGGGAATGGAAAGATTTAAAATGGAAAATTTCAAGATTCATTTGGGCGGGAAGGAAACCTAGAAAGTGGTGGGATCTCCTCACAGAGACAAAGACTGGGGGGGCAGGGGAGTCCCCGATTTATATAGTTATTATAAAGCTGGTCAAGTGGTGCCTATCCTAAGCATACTAAATCCAGGTCAGAAAGGGAGTTGGTCTCTGATGGAGCAAGGAGCAAATCAAAACATACCATTGAGTTTGCTACCCTGGGTTGCCACACACTCGGATCTTAAACTAATCAATAACAGATGGACTAAACATACTCTTAAAATATGGCTGGAGGTACAGCTACACTGGGGGGTGGTGACCCCGGTCTGGAGGTATATTCCCCTTTGTTCTCTGCCAGGATTTCCGGCCTCCTCAGGGGACCCTTGTTTCAGGAGGTGGCAGGAAAAAGGATTGTTGTTCCTTACCCAATATTTTTTCAAAGGGACACACTGAAATCCTTTTTGGAAATGCAGGGTGAATATAACCTTCCAAGACAGGATTTTTATAGATACCTACAATGCCGACACTACATCTTAACAAATGTGGGAGTGGGGGAGATTCTGGCAGACCCGCCGGTCCCAGTGAGACCCACCTTCTTCAAAAGTAAGGGGACAGACTCAAGGGGCTACATATCTTTCATTTACAAGTCACTTCAGGATGAGGTGAGTAAAGTACTGAGTCAACAAATTGAACAAAAATGGGAGAAGGAGCTAGGTTTGCATCTTGCAGAAGAGGAATGGGCAAGAGTTTGGGCAGGGATCCCTAGCACTTCTAGCTCTCCAATTTGGGGGGATTTTAGGTGGAGAGTGGTTACCAGGTACTTTATTCCCCCAGTGGTCTCAGCTCATTATTCAAAGGGTAAGTCCCAGGAATGTTGGAGGAGATGCGGAGGAGTCAGTTCTTATGCCCACATATTTTGGGATTGCCCTCAGATAAATAATTACTGGGAATAGGTGGCTCAGGCATTACAGAGCATCTTTCAATGCAGTTGTGTGCTAACTAGCTCCCATCTGATCCTGGGTCTTCTACCTAGTGAAGGGAGGACCAAAAAACAGAGATATTTGTACTACAAATTAGTGGCAGCTGCACTAAAAGTGATTACCCAACACTGGTTAAGTTCGGACCAGTTATCTCTCTCAATGTGGAGGGCCAATATTAACAGAATTAAAGAGATGGAAGCCATAACGGCCTGGTTAAGAATACAAACAGATCAATTCAATGCTAGATGGCTTCCATTTTATGAATACATCGAGAATCTGAAGGGCACTTCCATACTAGCTCAATATCTGCTACCTTGAGACACTTTGCACCCACGTCGACCAGAAAGTTTTTAAAAAATGTTTTTTTATTTTTCTTTTTTCCTCCTTTGCTCTTTCTACTTTGGGTTTGGCTTTATTGTTTATGTGAGAATGTGTTTAGAGCACTTATGGAGAAATCAAATAACTGAGATTGGATCATTATAAGTATGGTTAATCAAGTAGAGCTTATGTAACTGTTATGTAGTTTAAAACAGTTTATACAAAGAAGGATTGAAAGGGCAGGGGTAATGGGAATGTATTTTCCCATGGTACTGTTTGAGTGCTATTGAGATAGTTGTACTTTAAGTTAGGGTACAGACAAAAGGGAAATACTCCTGGAGTCATATTGAAAGTCATATGCTTGCAGACAGTTTGAAGTGCTTTTTAAATAATGACTATTAGATGTATAGTAATCCTTCAATGGAATGTACACTGTACACTGAATTCATGGAAGTTATTTTAAACTCCTAATAAAAATTAAGCAAGTTCAAAAAAAAAATAATTTAGCATTAACAGTATTAGTTTGCAGACTATTAGGAAATGTTTTGAGTACAAACCAAGTACTTTTAGGAACTCACCACAATCTTAAAAGGAACCACTTAATGGGGATATATAAACCAATATGGGCCTTCTTATTTCCATAAAGATGTGAGGTATTAGACTAAGCATAACTAAAAGCAGAGGGTTTCTACAAAAAAGGTATCATAACGGATCTTTCCAATAAAAATGTCTAATTACAATATATAGTCCAAAAATATATAGAAAATATAAAATTAATTTTGAAATGTATTTCTGTAATCTAGACCATGGGCAATCATGAAAAATCATGATGATATTAGATCATTATTAATTATAATAACCATCTCCATAACTTCATGGTTTTTGGTTGGCAGCCATTTAACATTGATGGTTGATTATTGTTAATGATGGTTTTTGAAGCTTAAACATGATCTCTGAACATAACTGAATAATGTCATTCATGATACATCATTAAAAAAATCATCATCTTTACAGCTGGGAAAACACACTAAGCATGGACTGCAAGAAGCAGACTGTTTTTTTGCTGCATGTTGAAGGAGTTATTCCCCCACATTGAACCTTGGGCATCAGCTGATCCATTTCAATGTGTGTGTGAATAGCAAGTGTGCTTGTGTATGCTGTTTAAGCTTTTGGCCTTTTTCTATTCCCACCCTTGGTTGGTAAGTGGGCAGCGTGTAAGAAATAGAAGGCCCAAAATGATTACCTCCTCCAACTCATGGAGAGTGTGGCTAGTAGCACACAGGAAAGGAAAAAGCCCTAGTTGGGGAAACCTCTGAGGACCCATGGCTACTAACCTTCCCATTCTCTGGGCAAACTAAGAGGAGGTGATCCTAAATGCTTGTCTGTTTTTTCTTTTGGATTTAACTGTTGAAAGCCATCTTCCATGTCTCTTGATGATGTACACAGTTATATTATTATTTGATGCTGAAGAGCTGCTCTAATTCAAATAGAGTGTCCTGAAAAGGAATACAGCTTGAACCAAGTTGATGCAGAAGTGTTTCTCATGATAATGCAAGACTTGATGGAAAAGTTTTGGAATGTGAGAATCTGTTGGAACATCAGCAGAAGTAATGAGGGAGAATTGCAAAGTGCAGAAAGAAAATACTTTCATGCTGTAGAATAAGTAGTTTGGGTGGTGTTGATGAAGGTCACAGACAGATGTGATGACTGGAGGCCAGGGAGTGACAATCCAGACTGGTTGCAGATAACAACATAAATCTTGGAGATGCAGCAGAGCATATAGTACAGTGCAATGCATCACATAGAAAAAACATCAAAGCTATGAGCTGTATTTACAACTGAAGATCAGACAAAAGTATTAAGGACCCTCCCAGAAGCATACCATAGAGATGTCAGAGATGGATGAATGAGTAAAAACAGAAAGGCTCCAATGGTGTCAGCATTGGAGAATCAGGATCCATGGCCAAAGTACTTAATAAGTGCTAATGCATTGTTGATATGAGCAGAGGATAGCAAATCTCTGAAGTAACCAATGAGTGGATGCCCAGTTTGGATGAGGACAGAGGCTCAGATGAGAAGCCTCATACTGGAACATCTATGGCATTGATTGATAAGTAGGGACTGGTGAGTGCTAAAGTCTCAGGAGGAACACTGTTTAAGGTTCCATGGAAGAGCTGATGGAGTGCTGGACAATCCTTCAATGCAGACTGTGGAGTATAATGGTGGAAGGCATTGGAAGGGAACACCGAGATGCCTGCATGGAGTCCATGAGAAAGCTGGGAATGATATGCAGCAAAACTGGGTAAGAACGATGGGAGCTAAATCCAGGATAAAGCTTCTAAGTTGCTCAAACAGGATGGAAGAAAGATTGACTATTGAGGAGGTTGAGGAGCTTTCAGGCAATATCATGAGCATGACGGAGACCCAGAAGCTGTGGATATGAAAATATGTGCAGCAAATCCAGGGCAACCAGAGTAGGTACAATTGATGCCAATTGGCACGTCTCCTATGATTTGAATAAGCAGAACTAGAATGTTCAATCAGGGTTGATAGATAGAGAAGTAAAAATGATCTGACTGAGACTTAGCAAGGAGCAAAATACGGTCTCAATGGATGATCTAGGCCTTCTGGATTGGTGGAGAAAGAGACATGAGAAGCTGTTAGAAGGCAAAGGAAATCCAATTGGAAAGAGCTGCACAGAAATTAGGAGTAAGCAAGCTGCCCAGAGAAGTGATGGAAAAAGATCACATGTCAAGAATGCCCAAAGTACTTTGGTAATGAAATGCATCAATGTTGCTGTTGCATTAGCAGAGAGGACTGATGGGAATCATGGAAATGTGGCCCTCTGTAAGGGATACTCAAAACAGTGATAACGTGTAGGGAGGAGTCCAACTCCTCATGGCTGAATACAATACAGAATAAATCACATCAGGGAAGAGGCTGAATGGTAGGAAGATGTAAGACACAGACAATGTCCACCGGTATCTGGGATTCGTAGACTTCATGTCATAGGAATGTCACCATGGAATATGATTTAGTCATCATTAGACTAAAGTCTGGAGCAGTGAAGGAACTAAGGAGGGTAGAGGACTGATGTGGAGTATTACTCAGAGGAGCCAGGATGACAGGAGCATGGCTGGTGGATGGAAGGGCAGCAAAGAGAATGCAGTATCAGAAGCTGAAGTAGGCTGAGGCAAGGAGCAAACTTTAATATGCACAAAATGGGACTGCAGTTCAAAACTGAATGCAGGTCGCGCTATGAAGTCTTGAATATCTGATGAAGGACCTGGTCCCTGTTGAGGAATAGGCTGGTTGAGAACAGGACCCTGAACTGAATGAAATGTGGAAGTAAGGTATCAATACTATGATTCCTGTTGCAGGCTGACACTGAGATTGGATGCCAGATGGCTTTAGTCGGCCAGAAGGCAGGGATTGGTCCAACCACAAATGGACTAGCAGGATTCAGATGCCCAAGTATGAGCAGGGAGCATGAGAAGAAGTCTGCAGGGTTTTAGGAGATTCTTCTGAGAACTCCCATCTCTGATAGACTTGGTGAGCCCACCTGCACTCGGATACCTCAGAAGGTATGAGTTAGAGATAAAGACTGGAAAATTGCTGCAAACTGTTGGTGAGGGCTGTGCAAGGAAAGAGCTGGTAACTGGTAGTTAGTGAGAAAGGAGAGTAATTGAGGCAGATCAATCTCAGTAAGCAGGAAGGGAAATAGGAGCAAGGGAAAGAGATGATGCAGCAGCAAAAAAAAAGGGCCTCTGACAGACCACCCCCCCAAGCGGCAGCCAACAACTGAAGCACCTAGTCCAGGGCCAGCACAGCATGAGCACAGTGCTGGGAATGGCAAGTGGACAGAGAACAAAATGTGGGGAGGGGGACAGCAGGGGACTGCTGAACTAAAGCAGGAGCAGGGAGGAGAGACAAGCAGGGAAGAAAAGGAAGCAAAAACACCAAAACAGACAAAGGGAATGGGGGGACATGGAGGAAGCAAGCAGGGAGCAGAAAATGACAGAGCCCACATGGGCAATGGACCAGGCAGAGAGGCACGAAAGTCAGAGAGGAAAGCAATAAAACAGGCACTGAACAAAACAGGCAAGGGAGAGAGGGGAGAGAGTGAGATGAAGCAGCAAGCAAGGAGCAGGGAAACAAAGGAGGCACAGCCACACAGACACACAGGAGCCAAGTATGATGAAACATGCTAATTGTGGACTGTAAGGAGTAGGCTACTTTTATGCTGTATGTGGGAGGAGCAGTTCCCCTACACTGAACCTTGGGCTTCAACCCTCCTATTAATCCTTACCATACAGTAGTCATGATTCACCCCCACCACCCCCACAACCACCTACAGTTACTCCATGTCTTACCAGGTGACAATTTCTTCCACTATGCTTTATGTGTAGTAAGCTGCAAGCATCTGCTCTTTGCTTGTTACTGTACACTACAGCATGTATGAAATACACAAATCTGAAATAGAATGAACTTGTCAACATCATTTATGATCATTCCAGTACTAGGTATTATTACCAGGCATTTCTGAGAAGAGCAGGATTACTGGAGGCAGTGTAGTGCAGTGGTTTAAGGCTCTGAGCTGCAAACCTAAAGATCTGGGTTTGAATTCCACAGCCCCTACTTGCATACTGTGTGACCCTGAGCAAGTCACTTAACTTTCTTGTCTTCACAGGTTGCACCAGTAAACAAGCTTTCAGCTTAGTGTGTCTCTCCTGGTTTGAAAAAAATGTAAGCAAACTGTAGTGTTTTTACAGCTTATGTCAGTCATAAGCCCAAGGAATGAGTATTCATGTGAGCTGCAGTGGTGCACCCCTTTTTGTTGACACCTTGACGGCGAAACAGGAAAAAAGATCATTATGGCGACATTCGTGGTAATGGCCCTTTTTCCATGTTTCGCCTTCACCAAGTGTTCTGCCCCCTCCCCAGACCAACTGTGATCTGGAGTTGGAATACTAAAGTCCGGGGGGTGCGGGGGCAGAGCCCACTGCATGGGGGGTGTGGGAGGGGTCAGCCTCCCACAGAAAACAGCTTGAGAACAGGCGGCACAATACCTGCATCAGTATTGTGCCGTCACTGTGGTGGAGGTCGGCATTGTCGCTGTCTACCAAACGGTGCTTCTGAGCTGCAGCATAGTAATCTGTCATGTAATAATTCAGAACACAATGAGGCAATCTACAGAAGGCGTGTCTACATAATATATGGGAATGGAAACAGCTGTACTTATACAGAGAAACTGGCTACATACAGCTTACATTTCCTGTAGGGCAGAAAGGAAGCTTTACAGTATGTCTTTTCTGTTTTCCTTTTTACAAAAATGATTAGGAAATAACATAGTAAGCTAAATGTTTTGCTGCAGTTTCAAAGCAAATGTCATGGTAACAGTAGCTTAAAATGTATGCAGTTGTATACCAAGATATGTTTTTTTTTTTTTTTTTTACTTTGGACCATGTGGTGCACGTAAAGTGGGTGTTTCACAATCAAATCATGGTAAAGTGTCCTTTGCCAGAAATGTTTTGCATAATTCACCCACAGAGCCTACTGACAAAATGCAGTGGACCCTGCAGGTGAATATACTGTACCTTAGAAAATATTTTTTACAAAAGTTACTTTCCTCAGACCTCACAGTGGAGGCAATCTGTCACTCATTGTATTCCCCCATAGTCCCAATAAATAAAAATAGATGTACAACTCACTTACTCTCCCAAATACCACCCTCCTCCCTCCTCCCCATCACAGAAATTTTCTTAGTTTATAATCTTCCTTCCCTAAACCACTCAATATCCCTCCCACCTCCTGCCTTCCTTCCCCATGGTCCCAATAATTGAAATTGGCCACCCTTCTTCCCATCCCACTTAGGAACCCAAGTCCCCCCTCTCCCATCCCCCTTGGATGCCAAAACATAAGGGATATGCTGGTCTGGGCAAAGAGATGTGGCTGTTAGCCCTCCTCACACCACCTCAGCTTGCTACCATCTGAAGAAACGAGTGTACAAGCATGCTTATGGTATCTGAGAATGCTTTCATACTCACTCATTCAGACTGCAGACAGCCAAGCTGGTGTAAGGAGGGTTGTGCTTGTCATCATCCTTTGCCTGGACCAGCACATCCTTTAAGTCAGCATACTCAATGGGTTCAGAAGAAGTTGGGAGTTTGAATCTAAAGTAAGATTGGGTAAGGGTGGTAAATGTTTACCATACAGACCATGAGGGAGTAAGACAACAGGAGTTAGGAGGATACTGTGGGGCTGGGGAAGGAGCATTACAAAATAAAAACAGTTCTGGGACTTTTGGGGAAGAGACTTGGAATTGGGATGCCTTGTGTGTTAGGAAAAGGGTGTAGTGTTTTCATTTACTGGGGGAGTGAGATGCACTGAAGGTGGGGAAAGGGTTTTTAACTTATTTTTCATTACAGGGTCACCCTTAACTTTTCCAGTCTGCAATGGTGAAGTGATGGACTTCACAGAAGCTGCCGTTTGACAAGGGCTGACTCACTGGTACACGAAGGAAGGCAACACACTCAAGGCAATATTGCTGCTGTCTCTTTTATTTAAGGAGCAGATGTGTGCAATGAGTGGCAGAGAAATAACAAAAATATACACAGATACCAAAGGGTAGTACATATGAAATGTGAAAGACCAAACTCTGTGACACTTCGTGTTGCTCTGACACTTCCACGGGGGGGAACCATAGTACACCTGTCGACCTACCATATATACTTGCCTATGCTATCCTCAAATATAAAGTAAGTTGCCACCTTTTCCTAGAAATTTACTATAAGTGAAAATAGACAGCCTCATTTATGCTGACCACCCCTCCCTTGAAATGAACAGCTCTCAACTGTCCCACAGTAGAAGGGACATCCCCTTTTTAACCCTCAGTTGCTCTGTCTCACATCCATCCCACATAGAAAATTTGTGGCTGACACAGAGAATGTGCTATAAATTTACTCTTAAAGCAGAAATTCATACCTGATCATGACTGATATAAAAGAAATGTTAAACTCTAAAAGTACTAGCTATC
The DNA here is from genome assembly GCA_016271365.2 of Neoceratodus forsteri. Taxonomy (NCBI): domain Eukaryota; kingdom Metazoa; phylum Chordata; order Ceratodontiformes; family Ceratodontidae; genus Neoceratodus; species Neoceratodus forsteri. The sequence continues at coordinate 955,670,911 of CM057454.1, read as the reverse complement.
TGAACTTGTATTACCATCGTTGATGCTGTCCTCCACATTTTTGGAGCCAGAGTTCCACATCTACCTGCAATTTGAGTCTGTATCCCACATTTCTGGTTCCACAAGGACAAATTTCAACCCTTCTGATCCCTGGGTTTCCTGATCCTAGGTTCCAAGCTGATGGTAGTATCACGGGCCAGGTGCTTCACTGCGGGACTGATGGAGGGGGTGAGATGAAACAACCTGATCTATGGAGTATGGACTTGAAGCAAGAGCAGCATGATCCGTTAATTGGAGTACAGAAACAGGAGCAACCTCATTAATGACACAGAATGAGATATTATGGGAAGGAGATGGTTAGCAATAACGTTAATGGGGCCCCCTTGATTACTACCAGGTTTAAGAAAGTATCAGGGGTCAAGTGCTGTAGTTGATGGTGAGCTGAGGTACAGTACTAGGGCTGGGAGTTGAAGAGGGGCACTAGGCAGCACAACTAAATTCACCTGAGCTTAAAGGATGGGAGGCAGAGAGGAGCATTTGGCTGAAAAAAACAAAATACATGCATATGAGCTGAAACCACATACTGTATCACTGGAGTCCCCTTTTTGACAGTTAATTGAGGGGATGAAAAACTCAGCAGATGCAAGTATATGTAGTATTTCAAATATAAATGCCAGTGCAAATAATAACTAAACAGACAATATAAAATGCATATATTGTTGACAAACTTTAAATATGTGATACTACAAAAGCACATTAATATATAGTATGTTTCAATATGTTAGGCAAGTTCTGGAGGTCAGGTCAGATAATTCAATTTTGCTCAGTCTAGTCAGGCAAGCAAGAATCAGATATTTGACCCAAGATGTACTCTGGCCATCCCTAAAACCAATTCATTCCCCTGCCCCTTAACCATCAAAAACTATGTTGCCTGCCCCCACCTTTTGTGCTGTAATGTGGAGGAGATCCTGTTTCACTGTAGGTCCTACACTTGGCACTTCTAGAATATTTGGGATTTAAGGAAACAAAACTAATTTTGGGTCCAGGTTTTAAGGGGCACAGCAGTGTTACCTCGATGTCCTTTTGTTGCTCCCCAGCAGTGCACTGTTATAATGGTAGATCAGTAAGCATAATGCATCCAGGCATGGATGTCAAGAGAAGAGGCATTACTGATGATACAGTTTAGGGGGCAGGACTGAGAAAAGAGCATTCTTAGCAATTATAGTCCCTGCTTCAAGTCTTGCCCCAAACCATATCATCAGTGATGTTACACCTCCTCAAATTCCAATCCAGATTAACCTACAGTAGCGTAGATGTACTGTACTTCACCACATAATAGGGTTTTTGGACCAGCAGCTAAGGACACTGTGACATGGCTTTCTTGTCACACATAATTTTCTTGCTGCCTGCTTATTAGCAAACCTCTGTAAAGACTGACTTGTGTAATAACATTTTTCTTAATTTTTATGTTTGCTTGCATGCATGCGCAAGAAACATTATGTGGCAGCTTAGGAGAGAAGCAGGTTGTGGAGGTGCGGCAGTGTGGCGGCTAATGCCAGCACTGCACTTGTGGGCTTGGCAGTGTGCACCCAATGCAGGCCCAGTGTCCTGATGACATTGGCTCTGCAGAAGTGCCACCAACTTGAAATGATTTGGCCACTGCAATGAGGGGCTGCCTCGTCATTGCAGCATCAGTGATTCTGCTGCAATGAGGGAGCGACCTGTCATTGCAGAATAGTACCTTGCCTGGTGTGACATTTCTGTGAACATGGCAGCAGCTCTATGCCGCTGCCTCACAGTCCCATGTAAGCTGATGGGTGTTCCCAATCCCCCTGCCTGCTTGCCAACAACTCAATTCATTTGCCAACAGGGGAGCCCACTCCCCATTGGCACAATGCCTCCCCATTTGTTGTGTGATAAGGGGGTGCCCAATCCCCCTCAGCATCATGTCCCTCCAAACAGTCTTTATTTGCTGATGGGGGGCCCAATCCACTTCAGATTAAGTCCCCCCATCCCCAAAATGCAGGCTACAGAATGGGAGCCAACCCCCATGTGCACAAATGAAGCCTAAAAAAAAAAAAACTTCCCGCAATGTCCTTTTTATTATTTTTGTCCGTGAAATAAAGAAAACAGTCCCTCATAGTCTGTTATGCCCCCTTCCCAACCTGTGCCAACCATCTGCACACCCCAGCCCCCACAACCTCCTAACCCCATTTACCTAAAGAGCCCAGTGTGATAATCTTCAGAGCAATGGGAACACATCTGCACTCTTCAAAGCTGACCGCAAACTGAAGAAATGCCGATAAACTGTATAATGGAATAAATAGGGTTTTTTTCATCTTATGTGGATGTCTTGGCCATTTCTTTGGACTTTTGCCACCAAATTTTCAACATGAGGTTATTGGGACCCCACCTCATGAATACAGTCACTGTCATAGCGTATTTCAGTCCTGAAAGGTGATTTCGGGGTTACTGCGCAGAATCACCTTTTGGGACAGAATAATGAAACAACAGTGCCACTGTTCATGAGGTGGGCTTTCAAAAAGCCTATGTTGCAAAACTGGTGAAAAAAATCCAAAAAATTACTGTTTTACAAGTGTGAGTTGCATAGTTTCCATGCTCCCTTGTAACTTCACAAATTTGTAATATTTTCACTCCAGATTTACAATGCTGGCATTTTTACACACCTCCTTATGAACAGTACAGCTGTCATTTTTCACATCCTGGCCATAATGTGTTTTCGCACTTCTGGCACAGAATAGAAGGGTCGCTGTGGGGAAAAAAGTGTTTGGGACAGATTAAGACAATCATAGTGACTCTGATCATAAGCAGTGGTCCTAAAATGCCTGTGTTGAAAATTTGGTGACAAACATCCATAAAATGACTGTGTTATGAGCGTGCGTTGTGCAGTTTCCATGCACCCTTGTCATTTTGCGCATTTGTAATATTTTCACTCTAGATTTTCAACATTGGCATTTTTTTCACACCTCCTTATGAACAGTACAGCTGTCATTTTTGATATCCTGTCCGAAATATGCATTTACACATCTGGCACAGAATAGCACGGACACTATGGGAAATTAATGTTCTGGACAGATTAAGAAAATCATAGTGACAGTGTTCACGAGCAGAGGTCACAAAATGCCTATGTTGCAAAATTTGGTGAAATAATTCCACTAAATGACTGTGTTACGTGCATGCGTTGTGCAGTTTCCATGTACACTCAGAAGTTCGAGCATTTTTAATATTTTCCCTATAGATTTTCAACATAGCCATCTCTTCACATCTCCCTATGAGTGGTATAGCTGTCATTCTTCACATCCTGCCCGATCTGTGTTTTCATACATCTGGGGCAGAATGGCACGGTCGCTGTGGGAACTCAAAGTTCAGGACATATTAACAAAATCGCAGTGCCACTGTTCATGAGAAGAGGTCCCAAATGCTTTTATGAGGTGGGGGTCACAAAAAAGCATGTTGAAAATTTGTAGTGACAATAACAACAAACACCATGCACCCTTGTAATTTTACGCATTTGTAATATTTTCACTCTAGATGCATGTTAGGGTTTCTAACCATAATGTCCCACCCTGTACAGACTGACAGGCATCGGGGCTGTGCCTTCGGATTTCCAACTGTAATTCCACCCCCACCCTGTAGCCAGTGACAGGCATTGAGGTGTGCCTTGGACTCTGCGGCCCTAGAGTTCACCCCATTCTCCTATACTGCACCCATTTCAGGGTATGTCCTTATGGAATGGGGTGACTGTAAAGCTGAACTCCCCAAGGCACACCTCAGCACTTGTCAGTGTCTGCAGGATAGGGTGAGGTGAATTGGCATGAACATTATGGGCGACGACCCAAATGCATACCCCCAAAGACTGTCCCTCTCTGCAGAGTGGAGGTGGGGTTGGCTTGAAGTACAATACTTCACTGCCATTCCTATTCTGCATTTGTCTAACTCCTGCATTCCCAATGCTAATACCAGCAAGCAAACATTCGGCATTGACAAATGTGTGTTGTACTTTGAAAAAGGATTATGTCTCGACTGTTTATTACTCTAATTGAGCTGTCTTTTAATCATTTTGTTTTAGCATTTTTTGATTTATTGTGCAATGTGTACCTTGCTTGTTCTTATGCAATTGTATAGATATTTGGAGCAATATTACTTTGGCACTTTATGCATCTGTTTTTACTCCTGATCCTATACTGTTTGTATTTAATGTGTCACTATTCTAAATTATCCCTAGCACTGAGCACTTTCTTATAAACACCGTAATCACTTTGCATCTGTGACACACATTCTTTCTGTGGTACATTGTTATATGTGTTTATGTCTGTCTCGTTTATTTGTCAGCAGTACTGCTATGTGTGTGTGAATGTGTGTGTGTGTGTGTGTACCTTTAACTGGAAATATTTTTAAACCACTATAGGAGTATATGCAGCACGCTCTGATGATGTGTGACCGATCGAATAGTAAGCGTGTTGCTGCTCTACCCGGATGCTGATCCACCAGTGAGTGCTCACTCCCAACTGCGCCAAATGCTAAGCTTACTTTTTGGTTAACACGCCCTAATACAGATTCCTTTGTGCTATTCTGATGTATGGCACTAAGGTATTCCTCATTCTTTGGACCTTTTTGCTTACTCATTGTACCGCTTGTTGGAATACATTTTGGACTTTTGCAAGACATTTGGGACCAATGCAATATACGCACAAGTAGGTGGGAGCTGCACTTCCTGTATTATTTCACAGTTTAGTTTAACAAGGGCTCTAAAGGTACTAGGCTATGAAATGTCTCAGTTTTCTTATGATTCTATGACTGATATAGCTTATTTTGGTACTACATTACAGAAGATCTTATGATTATATTTTCTGAAGTTGTGCCGTTCAGTTGTGACTGTGTAATAATAAACTTTGTGATTGTTTGATACCTTCTCAGCACTGCCTTACAAGCTTTCATTTTTTGGATTACTGAGTTATTTTATGTGTTAAGCAATCTTGCTACTCTGAAGGTACTTTGACTTCTGCAGGTGTGCTGACCTCCTCCAGTTTCAGTGGACCCTGTGAGCTTTTTATTTTACAGTCCTAGGTATGTGCACCCTCCCCTATGTGAGCCTCCACCCCCTTGTGTTTTGAGTGACTTACATAGCATCCTTTGTTTTTAAACATTATTTTTTTTTTTTTCGCGAGGGGCTTGGCTAGGAGGTGAGAGGGTCTCTCTCGATAAGGAGGCTATGTTCAGTGAAAGAAAGGGAGAGAAGAGGTCAGAATGTAGCATACACAATGAGTCATTAGTTGAAAATTGAAGGGGGAGACCACAGCTGTGGGTCTGAGTTCTACAAAGACATGACTGTTTCTTTTCCATATGTTCATCTGTACAGTAAGTTTTGACCTGGCTATAAGAAAGCCAAGTTTGCATTTTATGGTTTAGGTTACTTAATTTTTAATGTTTTCTCCTGCAAGCACTTTTGTTCTGTTTTGGCCAATGTGTAAATATATTGTTTAAATAAACTAGTTATTATTTATGATGATATACAGATTGGTTGTGCATTTTAATACAAAGGGTATAGTTTGTGAATCCCTGGGGTACTCGTCATTCTGAAGAGGCATGCTAAATCTGGTTTAAGCAAACTGAAAATATATTCCTTCCTGGTACAGGGGAAGGAGTGGTAAAACTTCACCTGGGGTTCAAGCAGTCAACCTTGGCTTGATCCAGGTGGACTGTTGTCAGATGTCAGAGAGTACAGGAGTCTAGGGTGTGCCGCCTTTGTACTGGGTTCAGAGTGGATGCAAGGACATGGTGATGGGTGGACACAGACAAAGGTCTGTGACAGCAGGCTGCAAGAGGGACACTGGTTGGGGTGTAGAGGGGTTGGTGTGTCACAGTCCCCAACAGCCAGCAGTAGCACCAAGCAGGGTTATACACCCAAACATGAGGTTCTGGAAGCTGCATAGCAGCATTTGTGAGGGTTTTAAACCTTTTTGTGTAATTTTAAAGCCAACACAAAGCCAGAAATCCTACCCTGCAGCATGTCCTGTGACTGGAAACATAAGAGGTCCTCTCCCAGGAAACATCAGTGAGCATGGGCAGAGATGACACACATCAGAGGCAAGCGTGCAGTGGTATGTGTCTACTATGTCAACTGGGAAATGGGAGTAGGCTGATGCACTCTTGAGTTGAAAGTATGGAGTGCTCTACAGGTCTGTTAATTTTATCACAACTACTGCTACTTAAGCAATATGACTAACAATGATTCAGATCAGAGTAATATAAATAACCAGCAATATGTAGCAACCTCCAGTAAGAAAACAGTATTCACGTATACAACATGTACTATGACCACAACTATTAGGTGGCCAGACTATCTGCTTATCAAAATCTGCCCTAAATGTAAAAAATATAAGGAACATTTGCATGTCACTGTGGAAGATGAGTTAGAAAAACTAAACAGTTTTAGGGAATTGGAGGATTTTATTGACAAAACAATAAGGGAACTGAGCCACATAAAAGTGGACAAAGGGTATCAGAATCAAGGAAGAGAGGCAGGAATGCAAGTGACACTTCAGTTGAGGGTAAGGACCCAGAATGAACAACTGCGTGTTCATTAAGAACAAAAAGGGGAAGATGAGCAGAGACTTTGTTTGTGCCCAATGAAAATAAAAATACAGTCATACAAATAAAAAAAATTCTGTTTTAGAAACTGAGTAGGTGGTAGAGGAATCCCTAGAGCATAGAAACATAGAAACATAGAATTTGACGGCAGATAAGGACCGCTTGGCCCACCTAGTCTGCCAATTTTCCTACCTAACAGATAAGCTGCAGATCCTAGTTAACCAACAGCTTACTTCTTCCTACCCCCCACTAGGACTGCCGTATGCCTGTCCCATGCATTCTTGAATTCCCTCACTGTTCTTGACTCCACAACCTCCTCAGGGAGGCTGTTCCATGTATCCACAACCCTCTCTGTGAAAAAATACTTCCTCACATTACCTCTGAGCCATCCCCCCTCTATCTTCAAATTGTGCCCCCTTGTTCTTGCACATCTCTTTTTCTGGAATATGCTACCCTCTTGGACTTTGCTGATTCCCTTGAGGTACTTGAAAGTTTCTATCATGTCCCTTCTCTCTCTTCTTTCCTCAAAAGTGTACATATTAAGCTCTTTAAGTCTTTAGCAGTACAAAAACTATATTTAGTAGAAAAAGCAAGTGGTTGTGATCAGATATTCGATAATAAAGTATTGCAACAGCAAAATTTGTAGATCAGATCAGGAAACATTCATGATGTCCAATTTCAGGTGAGCAAAAATAAATGATTTTACCCCAAGAATACTGGAGATAGTAGAAAATTCAGGAGCAAACCCTCCTCATGATAGCTCACACAGGCACCAATGATGTAGGCTGGAAATCAGTACATCAACTGATTTTAGGAAACTCTTTAATAAAATCAAAGAACTAACAGACTGAATAAGTGACTTTGAAATATTACCAGTCCCAAGGGTGACAGCATATTGCCAGCAAGAAATAAAAGTGGTAAATGGATGGCTTAGTAGTAGTAGTAGTAGCAGTAGTAGTAGAGGAAGTAGCAGTAGAGTTTATTTATTTCAACTGCCTTTCCCCGTAGGCTCAGGGTGCCCTTACAATAAAATATACAGACACAGCAATAAGGAACAGCTGACATACAAGAAATAAAATGCTATACAAACCCCATTAAAAAGCTAAAACTGGCTTATTCCCAAGCTGTCTAATGGTTATAAAAAGTAGATTGCACAGGTCCCAAAAGGATGGTGCCTCCCAGAGGTACTGCCTCCAGTGAGTTCCAGAGGACCATGACCACCACTTCAAATGCCTGGTCCCCTGAAGATTTTAACCTAGTCCTGAGGACCTCCAGGAAGGCCCTCTCTAGCTGATCTTAAAGAGTGAGACAGGGTGTAGGGATGCAGAAGCTCCTTCAGGTATCCCAGACACAACCTGTGTAGGATCTTATAGGTCAAAAGACCTACTTTAAAGGTGATGCACCAGTGCACTGGTAGCCAGTACAGTTTGCACAGAACTGGTGTGATGTGACTGAACCTTGAGCGCCCAGTCAACAACAGGGCCGCTGCATTCTGTGAAGGCTGCAGGCGCCACATTGCACCTCATCTGACACCATGGTAGAGTGCATTACAGTAGTCATGCCTTGAGGTGATGAAAGCATGCATCAGCATGGCCAGATCATCAAGGGGAACAAGGGACTTAATTCAGGCAATGTCCCAGAGATGGTAAAACCTGGTCCAGATAACAGCTGCCAACTAAGCATCCAGTGTCAGCTCATTGTTCAGAACAATGCCTAAATTCTTGACCTTTGAAGAAACCTCCAGTTTGGTCAGGCCAATAAAAAGCCCCAACCTAGCCCCAGAAATCCCCATTTTTCCCCTTTGACCTGAGTTAACCAACAGTACCTCAGTCTTGCCTGGGTTAAGTCCCAGCTAGTTTGACATTGTGTAAGCCTGGATCTCAGCCAAGCACTCATTTAGCACTTCGACCATGTCAGATCTCCCAGGTGCAAAGGACAGGTTGAGCTGAGTATCATCAGTATAGCAATTAAAACTCAGTTCATACCACCTTATAACCTTGCTCAGGGGCAGCATGTACACTACAAACAGCATGAGGGAGAGGACAGAGCCTTAGGGGACTCCACAGGCAGGTCTGTTGGGTCTGAGGAATAATTCCCCAGTATCACCCTCTGAGAACTGCTCCAGAGAAAGGACTCAAACCAGCTAATGACCTTGCCGGTGAGTAATACATACTTCCTCAGCCTGTCCAGCAACACCCCATGGTCCACAGTGTCAAATGCTGAGGAGAAATTGAGGAGGATGAGAATTGTTCTGTCTCCTCTATCCCTTGCCCTGAGCAGGCCATTTAACACCCTAACCAATGTGGTCTCCATGCTGTGAAAAGCCCTAAATGTGGACTGGAATGGTTCATAAATTTGTAAGTCCCTGTGGTGACTCTAGAGTTGTTCCATGACCACTTTCTCAAGAACCTTCCCCAAAAAGGGAAGGTTCAAGATAGGCTGGTAATTCAACAAGACGTCAGGGTCCAAAGATGTTTTTTTCAGTAGGGTCTTAACCAGATCTTGTTTAAGGGACTTCAGAAAAAAAACCATCGACATGGAACTCCCAACAATCTTGCCAAAAACCAGACCAAGGACCTAAATGTAGCTAACCAATATTCACGTTGGACCCAGGTCAAGGTCATAGAATGCTGGTTTAATCCCAGAGATCACCTATGTGAACTAAGGGAAAGATAGGATTCACCAAAAACTGGGATACTTTCTGGGGTAAAAAGTAAAATTTTGCAAGAGATGAGTTACATCTAAGTTGGTGCATGCCCTACATTCACCCAACACTGACCGCCCCTCCCAAATCTGCACTTCTGCAAGATGTTGGCTGTGCAAGTGCACCAACATAATAAAGGGAAAACCTAGTGATCCTGGGGCACTGAAGGCAGCCAACCAATGAGGATTTCTTTTCAGTGATTGACACATGTTTTAGCAGGTTCCATGTCATAATAGCAATCACAAAACAGTGATCGCTATTATGGTGAGTGTATATCACCAAAAAGCAAATTGGTGATATACATTTCAAGGCAACACAACATCCAGATTTGAAAAAAGTGTTTTTGCGCAGGGGGGTCTGTGACCCCCACATGCTCTCATGAGGAACTGTGACTCCCGTACCACCCTGAATTAGGATTTTGAACTCCAGGAGGGTGCATGTCAGAGAGGGGGCAAAATCCAGATGTCAGCAAAATATAAGTGCCGCAGCTTGTAGCTGTGGCAAAAATGTACATGCCCTTGGTCCTGAACCCAGTACCTACTGTGCCAGAGCTAGCTATCAACACCACCATGCCACACAGCTAGCTCAGCAGCAGCAGGTGCACCAGTGCCTGAAAACCCCTTCTCTGTCCCTCCCCTTTCCTTCGCTATTCCCCATTTCCGTTCACCCTTCCCCATGGTCGTTATCCCATACCCTCTCTATTCTGCAGGGTAGCCCAGAATAATAGCACCCAAAATGAGTCATTATTGTTGTAGTCGCTCATTTTGGGTAGCTATTATCATGTGATACCTTCTAGCCAATCCTCTCTGTCAGCCACCACAGAACCTCCTTTGGAAATTGAGTATAGAGCACATTTGGGGCTTTGCAGTCAATGGACACAGTTGTGTTTGTGTGTGATGATTCATCTTTGAAAAAATAGTGAACATTTTGTTGTAGGGGTAGACAGAGATGGCGAGGGAGAGGGAGAGTAGAAGAGTAGAAACTGAGAGATCAATGAATTCAACACCAGAAGACAACAGATTGCTGCAGGCATTGCAGCAGATGAGAGTACTCATAAAAAATATTTTTTTTGTTAGAAAGAGAGAGAGAGAGACTAGAGAGAGACCAATGAATTTAACAGCAAAGTGCAGAGTAGACAACAGCAAAGTGCAGACACTGCAGACTCTGCAGTAAAATGATAAAACACTCATTCTTATTAGTCAGAGAGGGAATATATATATATATATATATATATATATATAGAGAGAGAGAGAGAGAGAGAGACAGACAGACAGACCAATGAATTCAACAAAGTCAGACAGGACAGGAAGACTCTGACTGAAGGTCATAGTGCCTCAGTATTTTGAGGGGGGTTATACAGTGCCACACATTTTGAAAGTGGATTGTCTTACAAATCTCAGATTCTGTGTTGCCCATTTCTGTGCTGCCCTGAAAGGTCATACTGCCCAAGACTGTGTTGCCCATCTCTGTGCCATAGTGCCATACATGCATATTGTGAAGGGGGGTCACATTTCAGATTTTGTGTTATTCACATCTGTGTCAGAAGTAGTACTAGGTCATATAGTGCCTCCCGTATTTTGAAAGGGGGGTGTCACACAATTTTCAGACACTGTGTTGGCATCTCTGTGCTGCCCTGAAAGGTCATATTGCCATTAACTCTGTGTTGCCCATCTCTGTGCCATAGTGCCATACAGATTGTGAAAGGGATGTCACCTCTCAGACCCTATGTTGCCCACCTCTGTGCTGCCCTGCAAGGTCATACTGCCCTAGACCCTGTGTTGCCCGTTTCTGTATAGTGCCATACATATTGTGAATGATTTGGGCCATCACATCCCAGACTCTGTGTTGCTCATCTCTGTGCCTAAACTATTACTAAGTCATATAGTACCTCATGTATTTTGAGAGAGGGATGTCACCTATGTTTCAGACTCTGTGTTGCCCATCTCTGTGCTTTTCATACTGCCCTAGAATTTGTGTTGCCCATCTCTGTGCCATAGTACCATACAAAGTGTGAAATGGACCACATTTCACACTCTGTATTGCCCACCTCTGTGCTGCCCTGAAAGGTCATACTGCACTAGACCCTGTGTTACCAACTTTGTATAGTGCTATACAAATTGTAAAAGGGGGGTCATATCTCAGACCCTGTGTTGCCCATCTCTGTGCCTGAACTAGTACTAGGTCATACAGTACCTCATGTATTTTGAGAAAGGGTGTTACTGACATCCCAGACTCTATGTTGCCCATCCATGTGCTGTGCTGAAAGGTTATACTGCCCTAAACCCTGCATTGCCCATCTCTGTATCATGCCATACAGATTGTGTATGGGGAGGTCCTTCACGTCTCAGACTCTGTGTTGCCCATCTCTGTACCTGAACTAGTATTAGGTTATATAGTGCCTCACCTATTTTGAGAGGGAGGTGTCACTCACATCTCAGACTCTGTATTGGCCCTCTCTGCATCTGAACTAATACTGCTAAGTAAGCAATGAAGATGGACCCCCAAAAAATGGATTCAGAATCAGAGTCTGTTATGGAAATGGAACATGTGGCCAGCACCAGCAGTATGGCTGAAATTTATATAAACTATAAAAATATTTCAAGAAAAAAAATTCAGAAAAAAGGGAAATTCACTGCTGAAGATATCATTAATACAGTTCATGAAAGTGAAACACAACTAGAAACAGATGACACAAAGAAAGCAGAAAAAGATGAAGCAACCCAACCAGAAAAGGATGAAACAACACAACCTTGAAAAAAAAGAATGTTGGTGAATCCCTTGATTAAAGCAATGCCACACTGTCAGCATTACCAGAAAAATCAGATAAAAGTAAAACACAAAAACAGGTAGCCAGAACACTTAGACCTAGAAAGTCAATGTTGAAGGAAAAGGCTCAGTCTAGGACCACTAGACATGGCATTCCACAATATGCCACTCATGCATATCAGGCTCCTTCATCATAAAGCAGCGCCTCTGATGAAGAAGAGATTATAAATGTACAAGAACAAGATCACGATCACAATGTAACACATTTATGCTCTTCCAAAGGTGACGAGTCAGAATGTGACACTGATGAGGTAGAGAATGCCACCTGGGTTCCCTCGCCCAAAGACAAAAAAACACATACAGCAAGCACCATGAGTAGTCACAACCAGTAGTGGAAAAACAATCGATAATCAAGGTAGCTCTTCTGGGGACAGCCACAGTGTTTAAGAATCAGGGTAAAAACTGCTGCAGTTCCTGACATGATAAAACATTGTACCTCAGCTGTGTGGAACTATTTTTAATAGAAGTCCCAAAAATTAATATATTGCTGTCTGCAGCTTTTGTCATCGGGAAGTTAGTGGGGGAAGTGAGGGGCCAGTTTGAGACAACATTGTTAATAAGGCATTTTCAAAGAGCACGTTCAACTATTCAGTTGGGCAGCACACCTGAGCAAGGGACAAATGTTTGTGATGAAAATATTCATATAAACACAAGTGATGGTGAACAGACTAAGAGACGGCAGAAAAAAAAAACATGTTCAACTTCACTGGCAAAGTGTTTAGACAAGCTACAGCTTTGCCAGTGCAAGCCTATGGCTTTTGACTCCCTGCATGAATTAAAACAGCAGACCATTACTGCAATGCTTGAACAAAAAACTGTCTACAGTAGATCGCATCAAGTCACATTAAAAATAAATCTAGCTAATAGCTGAATTTATTGTCAAGGACCTATAACCATTATCTGTGGTGGAAAATGACAGTTTTAGAGTCCTTTTAAAATGCATTTTTTTTTAATATGAAAATCTTTATTAGTTTTATAAAATTAACACAACAATATCTGTACAAGGTAAATTACATTAGTGTGACAATTCAGAAAAAGAAAAACTATCCCTTCCCCCCTCACCCTATCCCTCCCACCCCAGAGTATGCCATTAGGGGGATATAAAAAGCTTAAATGCATTATGAGATACCCCTGGGGAGTCCACAGGTTAACAGCCATCAGAGTAGATATAAAGCATACAGTTTGCCCCATTGTTTGTCAAACAGTGAAAGATTGTTATGGGAGCCAGCAATCAAGTGTTCAACCCTGAAGTAGGCTGAGAGGTCATTTAGACATTCATTATAGGATATGGGTAATTGGTCCATCCAGTGTTTAAGCAACAGCTTTTTGATCACCATGGAAATTTGAGCTATATGATATTTATGTTTCTTAACCTGGATATTAGTATACATTCCTAAAATACAGATCTCCACAGTAAAGAGGTCTCCTAGGCCAAGTAGGGGATCCAACCTGGATTTAATTGAACACCACAAGGGGGCAATTTTGTCTCAATACCAAAAAATGTGCAGCAAGCTCCCTTCTTCCTTGCCATGTCTAGAGCAAGTGGAATTAGATAGGTGGCCAATTTTAAATAATTTGAAGGGCATATAGTATAAGTTGTGGAGGATATGGTATTGGATAAATAGGAGCTTATCCTGGGAAAGATATGTATATTGATCTGCCAAACTCTGGCCCAGTCAGTAACTGTCTCCAGCAAAAGAGAGGCCCATATTTTGGAACCAGGTATGGGATCTGGATGGTTAATAGAAAGGATATAAGTATATAAGAGGGATAAGCAGTGGAGTTTGGAGGATAGGTCATGGAAGCCGTCTAGGGTAGGTTGTAGAGTGAAATCTTGGGGGGAGAAACCAAAAATTTGGGCAATTGAATGCCTCAACTGGAAAACTTTAAAAGTATGAATGGCGGTTAGGCTATATTTCTCTAGGATAGTAGGAGAGGAAAGAAGGTAATCGGGGGAGTAAAGATTTGCTACTTTAGCATTCCATAATGAGGGCTACCAGTTGGGAGTGAGGTGGATGCCACCTATCTTAATGTTGGGATTGGAGATGAGAGGTTGAACAAAATCCTGACGTGGGGAGAGTTTATAGGAGGAGCAAAATTGAGCAAAAACTTTTAGAGAGGTCCCAATTACTGAGTGACAAAGTGGATCAGGTAGCCTCTTTGATGGGGTATAATAAATGGCAGGGGAGTGAAGATGGTGTTGTTTTAACATTTGAGTTTTCAGTTGTAGCCAAGTGGGTATATAATCGTCCATAGAGTTGGTAAGCCATCTGCCAATCCTGGCAAAGTGGCTCACCCAATAATACAGAAGAAAATTGAGAAGATGAAGACCACCTGCTGTTTTTGGTAGACTCATAATAGCTGAAATCAGCACTATGGGTGAAGTAGTTTAAAGGGAAAATTTCAGTTTTGGTAAGATTAAGTTTATAATTGGATAGACAGCTATATTGGGTTACAACGTCCAGTAAGTGTTTCAGAGAAGTTATGGGGTTCTGTAAGTGGAGAAGAATATCATTGGCATACACAGAAAGGGTAAGGGTATGGTTGAGTACTGATATCCCTTGTATTTGGGGTGACATTTTGATGTGACGTAAAAGGGGCTTTAAGTAAAGATTAAACAATAAGGGTGAGAGGGGGCAACCTTGTCTCATGCCTGAGTAAAGGGAGAACTGAGAGGATAAAACTCCATTACAGTAAATCTTTGCTGAGGGAGAGGAGTATATGGCCTGAATCCACTGGATGAAGAGGGGAGGGAAGCCCGTCTTGCACAATGTCATCCAGAGGAACTCCCAGTCCACTCTGTCAAAAGCCTTCTCTGGTCCATTGAGATTAGGGCCATGGGAGTTTGAGATGAGCGGGCAATCTGGAAAATGTGGCTGAGTTTCCGGAGATGATCTGTGGAGGACCGTCCCGGGACAAATCCCACTTGCTCTGGGTTCAAAAGATGGGACCATGCAGTCCGTATACGTAGAGTGAGTATTTTGGTCAGAATCTTACTATCACAATTTAAGAGGGAGATCAGGCGATAGCTCACAGGGAGCAAGTGGGGTTTGTCAGGTTTTAGAAGGAGGATTATGGTTGCTTCCAAGAGGGATGGGTCAAGGGGCTCAGCATTAAGGAAGTGTTGGTATAATTTGAGCAATGGGGTGCCAACTCTTTGACAAAGGCTTTATTAAAGTTCGAGGGAAAGCCATCAGGGCCGGGTGCTTTGTCAAAGGTCAGGTCTTGTATTGCGTCCTCCACTTCTTTCAAGGTGATTGGTGCTGTTAAGAAGATTTGGTGGTAGTCAGGCAGAGAGGGGAGGGTGAGAGAATCTAAGTAGGTTTCTATATCTTGAGAAGATACTGGCGAGGGTCTTTCACTATATAGGGAATGATAAAAGTTTTCAAAGATCAGGGAAATGTCTCTAGGAGCAGTTTTGATGGAACTGTCTGAAGCCTGAATGGAAGGTATAAGTCTTGAGCTTTCAAGTTTGCGAAGCTGGAGAGCTAAGAGTCTACCAGCCTTTTCTTCTTGGTCTATATAGGTGGATTTAGTTTTCAAAAGGGCATATTCTGCTTTCTCTCTCAAGAGATTGGCATATTTGTTTCTAAGACCCAGAAACTCCAATATGGAATCAGGAGCCATTGAGGATGAATAGAAAGCCCAACTGCCCTTATTTGAGCTAAAAGAGATAAGGCCTCCTTTTCTCTCATTTTCTTCTGTCTTGAAGCTAACTTAATGAACTCCCCACGAAGACAGCATTTGAGTGAGCACCATATCAGGTCTTCCCTTTGGATTGTACCCATGTTAGTATCTATGAAGGTTTGAATAGTGGTTTGGATCTTGGCAATAGTGTTTTTGTCTTTTAAAAGTTGGATGTTCAGCTTTCATGACCTATCCTTGGGCCTTTCGGGGCTAGGGGAGAGGTCCATCCAAACCAACAAGTGGTCTGAGAGTACTATTGGCTCAATACCAGTTTGATGTAAACCAGACAGGAGAGGGATACTAATTAAAGCATAATCCAGTTTGGACCAGGATTGGTGGACAGTAGAATAAAAGGAGAACAAACAGTGTGATGGATTAAGTAAGCACCATGGGTCACAAAGCCCAAGCATGTCAATTAAATAATTTAGTGCTTGTTGAGATGCAGAAGGGGGTTTTAATGGTCTGTGGGTTCTATCCAGATCCTGAGTGGGTGGGACATTCCAGTCTCCCCCCAGGATCAGAGAAATAGGAAGGAAGGGGGCAATCTTACTGACAAGTTCCACAAAAAATGATGGTTCACTGCCCGGTGGCCCATATATTGAACCCAGTACTACTGTAGTGCCCAGTAGGGAGCCTTTAACAAGGACTTATCTACCATTGGAGTCCACCACTTTGGAGTCTATCTGAAAGGGGATCTTGTTTTTAAATAGAATAGACACTCCCTTACTAGAAGAAGAGACCCCTGAGGCAAATAATTGGGATAGCACAAGTCTACGCAGCCAAACAGCCTCTCTTGCCAGTAGGTGAGTTTCTTGTAACAGAATAATATCAGCATTAAGTAGGTCACAGTGTTTTAGCACTTGATATCACTTTGTACAGTCTCTGATTCCACTAACATTCCATGTAACAATTTTACAGGAGTTGATAGCCATATCTAAACATAAACCAAATGGACATTCTAAGGGAATAGAGAATAAGTAGAAACAACTGGTCATTTGGCACACTCCAACCCTCCCCACTCCCCCCCAATCTGTCCCCAACAGCGTTGGTAACCATGGAGATTGGTAACATCAAGTACATTTCAAGGAAAAGAGCATCCTTTCTAAGATGAAATGTGGTAACAGTTGAGATAACCCCACCCCAAGACCCTCCCCTGACCCATAAACTTAAACTTACCCTCCCAAAATACTATTAAGCCCAGGATCCAAAACCAGTCTATCCCAAAAATTCCAAGGCACATTAAGAGGGAGGTGCCTCCCACCCCTTCCCAAAAGACCCCAGCAACTCATGGCCGGGGACATCCAGCCCAACCCAGGACCCCCCTCACATAACCACTTGGTCTCCTCTCCACTTGACCCCCACTAGGCATCCTCCAAAAGTCTACGTATAGCGCATATGAACATATGCAGCCTTAGACCAAAGGTTCATGAACTACAATCATGGCTAGATCGGTACAACCCAGACATCCTGGCGGTATCTGAAACCTGGCTCAAACCTCACATTCTACCACATGAGGTAGCCTCCACAGGATATACCTCTCATAGAAGGGATAGACAGGGCAAAGGGGGGGAGGGGTGCTAATCTACATGAAAGACACCCTTGCGCCGTACAGATAAACCCAAAACAAGCCACCCGTACGGAAGGCGAATCAACCTTTGTGCGCATCACCCTTGGCCCTTGTAAGCACCTTAACATAGGATGCATATACAATCCCCTGATGAATGCATGGACATCCCTGGAAGCAGTCCTAAAGGATATATCCGAGGAGGTTTCCATGGAACTACTCATACTGGGGGACTTCAATCGAAATTGGGCCCCCCAAGGCAACCACTCCTTAACAGGACTGGTCCAGGATGCTAACCTAGAACAGATTATCGCTGGGCCCACCCGGGTAACCATACCACTCTCGATTGTATACTCACAAGTAATCCCTCCCATGTACAGGCGGGAGGCACCCTAGCTGATGCACTAAGCGACCACTGCCCTATCTTCTGCATTTAGAAAAACACGGCCCCCAGAGTCCACCCACAAATCCTAGTGGCACAGGATTTCTCCCATCTACTGCCAGAACATCTGTTAGGTTGCCTTAACAGCATAGATTGGAGTTCCATCAAACTAGTCCCCACACTGGATGAAGCTGCTGCCTTCTTCCAAGGAGCAATCACCATGGTGGTTGACCGGCTGGCCCCCATGAAGAAATTCTGCACCAAGGGGAGCTGCTATAAGTGGATCACCCCAAATGTGAAATATCTCATGAAACACCAGGACTCAGCTTGGAAGAAATATAAACTGTCCTTATTACCAGCTGATCTCACAACCTATTAGGCATTCCGAAACAGATGCAAACTGGCCATAAAAGTGGCAAGATGAGAGTATGTCACTAACCTACAAAAGAAGAACCTAGGTAACCCCAGACTCTTCTGGGCCCACATAAACAGGCTACTAAAGGGCAGCAGAAAGACTGTACATGGCCACATAGAGGTGAATGGCCATCTAACGAGTGATGCCTCAGTCATCGCTATGGCACTCAACTGACAGTTCACTAATCTGGATCAGATCAAAGCGGGTCTGCCCACCCACCCCCTCAGGCCCTTATGACCCCCCTTCCACCATAAGAGACCATCCCTCCTTCCACCTCAGGCTAGTTAGACCTAAGGAAGTCCTCCCACAACTAAAAGCCCTCAAAGCAATGGGATCCACTGGACCTGACGGTATACCCCCCCGAATTCTCAAGGAAGGGGCCTCAGCACTCGCTAGGCCCCTAACCTGGCTCCTCAACTGTTACATCCTTGAAGGGGTCATCCCCGGTACATGGAAAATGGCTCACATAGTCCCTGTCCATAAGGGTGGAACGAGGGAATCACCCAACAACTATAGGCCAATCTCCATACTCTTTAGCCTTGGTAAGATCCAAGAGAGAGAGACTGATATACAATCAACTCCGAGACTACCTAGAGATCCACCAACTACTAGCCCCCCTCACAGCATGGCTTCAGAACCAATCATGAGACTGACACTGCTCTCATCAATTTCACTACAGATGTACTCAGAGAACTGGACAAGGGGACCCCCACTGGAGCAGTCTTTATAGACATATCCAAAGCATTCGACCTTGTCAACCACAACCTGCTGCTCTCTAAATTGAGAGAGGTTGGACTAGAGAGTCACTCCCTGTCGTGGTTCTCCAGCTACCTAACTGGATGGTCACAGAAGGTAAAATGGAATGACTCCCTGTCTGAGCCCCTTCCTCTCACTGAGGGGGTGCCTCAAGGGTCTATACTCGGACCCCTTCTCTTCTCGCTCTTCACCAATGACCTCTGCAACCACTGTGGTGGGAGTTCAGTGATATAGTATGCAGATGACGCAGTCCTCTACCGGCCCTCCACCAACATGGGAGAACTATGTTCAGGGCTCCAAGATGACTTAGAATCCCTTGAGGAATGGCTAATCACCAATAGAATGGTCATCAATCTGAGCAAGACTAAGGCCATGCTGTTCGGCCCCAGATCCCTCAATTGGGATAGAGGCCAACTCCTCCAACTTACGACCACACCAGGCAAAAGGCTCAGGTGGTCTCTTCTATAAAATACCTTGGTCTCACCTTGGATCAGGGCTTCACCCTCAAGGAGCATGTAGACCAAGTAACCAAAAATATCCACTCCAAGCTCGGGACCCTTTACAGGCTGAAAGACCAGCTGATACCAGCGGCCCGGGTCTCCATCGCCACGAGTGTTCTGCTTCCCACCATCACCTATGCTGCCCCTGTCATCCAGGGAACAGCTAGGCAAGAGCTAAACAAGCTACATGTTCTCTACCATAAGGTGGCCCGCTTCGCCACATTAATGGGCCAGATGACTCACCACTGTGACACGCTGTCTCTATTAAACTGGCCCTCCTGGGAGGACAGGCTTCATTACCCCTTGCTCTGCCTCACCCACAAATTACTCCACTCCTCCCCCCCACCGAGCCTCGCCGGGCTCATCTCCATTAAGAGCAACCCAAGGCAATTCCGTACGACCGACAGGACTCTCCTCTCGGTGCCCAGGGTGAGAACTAAGGCGGGTGGGAAGTCATTCCCCCTTTACCGCCCCCACCCTATGGAACTCCCTGCCACAAGGTATTCAGGAAACCTCCTCCTCTTACAACTTCTGCACTAGGCTTAAGGCACACCTGACTACCTCCTCAAAATGCAACTGTTAAGTTAAGGGACTCCCAAGCATTAGCCAATACTCTGTGGTCCAACTCCTTTACCGTTGGAACTTGTTATGTTGCTACCATGTTTACTCTGTAATGTATCTACAGTATGTGACACGTTATGTATTTTGTTGCACTCAATCCTATGTAATAATCTGTGTAATCCATGGGTCGCCCCTGAAAAAGGGACTCTCGGGGCCCAGTGGGCTCACCCGATTATCAAAATTTAATAAATAAATAAATATACAATGGTCTTCCTTGGTAAAAAAAAATAAAGTTAGAGGTAGGCAAACCTCAATAAGGGAGCCCCCCCCCCCCAAAGGCTCCTGGACACAAATCCCCAGAAGGTAGACAGTGGAATGTTGTTAAGACCTGCAGGCTCTGCTCAGGCCAAAACACTACCACTTGAAGAAGCCAAATCCACCAGACCCCACATAGTGGGACTGTGAAGGAGCCAAACCCCCCATATACTGGTGCGTTGTGCAGATTAACCAGGATCTTGCACGAGCCAGAACTGTCCCATCCCCACCTCACCACACCATCATTTGAGGGTGTAAGCAGAGAATGGCACCTGGAAACTGAGTATGGTTAAGCAACAAATTTACCCAAAATACATCCTGGAGGAGGAGAAAAAGTAGCAAAATAAGTTTAAACCAATGCACCAGGACAAGACTATGGGTCATCAACTATATAAATGTAACAACAGAATCCCCAGGAAGGACTAGGTGACCCAGTGAGTCTAGTGACCAAACATTCAGGCCATATACCTCCTCAAGATAAACGTCAGTGATAAATAAAGTTATTGTACTCCCTCCCCTCAATAACAACAAGTCCCCAACATAATCACAGAGATATCATGCAACCAGCAGGTAAAATGCAATATGAAATAGAAAAAAGGAACAGTACTTGAGATAGTTAGAGTCCTGGCAATTCCTCAAGTTTGGGATAAGGAAGTGAAGGGGGGAAACAAAAAAGCACATGGGCCAACAACGGCCACAGTCAATAATAACCCTCCCCTCCCACACCCAGATTAGACAGTTCCTTCCCAGTCCTGTGAGTCCGTGCAGTCGGCTGCCCTCAATGCTGGAAAACAGGAGTTACAGCAGAAATTACCTGGCCTGCTCTCCAGAAGCATGTTGAGTCCTGGGTAGGGAAATAGATCATCGACGTATAAGTAACACAACAATGCCCAAAAGACTCTATTTAGAGAAATTACTCTCTCACAGAGCTCTAGGTGCAGTCAAGAAAGGTCAGCTGTCCTTGAACAATTCTGGCAGCCTAATCTTAAAATCAGCCATGGCTAGGGTCGGTGACTCATAGGAAATCCAGGAGCCAGAGATTGACACTTGAAGTTTGGCAGGATATACCATCTTGAACGGGATACTCGCAGCTATGAGTTTGCTAACTATGAGGTGGAAGGCTGAGTGTTTCTGCTGTGTCTCAAATGGCAAGTCCTGAGTAAAACGGAGCTTGGAGCCTTCCCACATAACTTCTTGATGCTCCTTCACTTTATTTAAGATGTGCTGTCTTTCCACATAACTTAGGAATTTTAGGATTAGAGGTCTTGCGGGACAGCCAGGCTGAGATCAGGGCTGAAGCGAGCGGTGAGCTCTCTTGATTTGATAGCTACTGCCAAGGGGGAGAAGGACCCATGGTCTTCTGCAATAGCTTCTGTACAAATGTGATGACATTGGGGCCCTCCTTTGACTCAGGGAAACCCATAATAAGAATGTTGTTCCTCCTGCTCCTTCCTTCAAGGTCTTCCACTTTAAGCTGCAGCTTATATGTATTAGCTGACAGGGTTGAGTTATCTCCGGATCAATTTTGTCCCTCCACCATTCCAAGGAGGAGGTTCTGGCTTCTGTGTCACCTACTGTCTTAGCCAAGTCTTCCATATCACTCCGAATGGATTTAATCTTTGTTGAGATTTCTAATAAGGACTCCTGGAATGTAGTAGTTCCTGTAGAAACTGATCCTCTATGAGAGGAACCGATTGTGCAGCTATAAGGCCTTTAGAAGAGGAGGCTCCCCCCTTGAGGTCTTGCTTTCTTGGGCATTTTTTCAGGTGAGGGAGGCGGTGTATATTTAAGCTGGGCCACCTTCATATCAGCATCTATTGTGGAAGAAGAACTCCCTATAGCGATGCAATTTGTAGTAAGAACAAATGCTGAAGGTGTCCAGTCCTCATTGCTTTGAATATTTTATAGATTTCAGCTGAAAAGAAGAAAAAGACAGTGGTGTGAGGATAAGGTTAGGAGCCTTGAATCTCTGCTGCCACTAGGTTGCCTGCATCACGTGACCTCCGAGTCCTTCTAACATATTTTGCACCATGTTACAATGTAACCAGGTTGTAAATATTCTGCGACTGTGGCTAGTCCCAAAATGTACGAATGTGTGCAAAGTAAAATAAAATTGGCTCTTTAAGAAAGTGAATGTGCTTCTGTGCACTTGATCACAGACATATTGATGAGTTCTCAAACCACTGATTACGTATGCATCACAGCACATTGGACATCACGATCATTTTCAAACATAACATAGAAACATAGACTTCGATGGCAGATAAGGACTGCTTGGCCCACCTAGTCTGCCCATTTCCCTATCTAGAGGATAAGCTGCAGATCCTATTTAACCAACAGCCTATTTCTTCCTACCCACCACAAAAATTGCCTTATGTCTGTCCCATGCATTCTTGAATTCTCCCACAGTTTTAGACCCCACAACCTCCTCAGAAAGGCTGTTCCATGTGTCCACCACCCTCTCTGTGAAAAAATACTTCCTCACATTTCCCCTGAGCCATACCCCCCTATCTTCAAATTGTGTCCCCTTGTTCTTGCACATCTCTTTTTCTGAAACATGCTACTCTCTTGGACTTTGTTGAGTCCACTGAGGTACTTAAAACTTTTCTATCATGTCCCCCCTCTCCCTCATTTCCTCAAGGGTGTACATATTAAGCTCCTTTAGTCTCTCCTCATTTGGCTTCTCTTGCAGACCCTGCACCATTTTAGTCACCCTCCTCTGAACTGCCTCCATCCTGTCTATGTCCTTGCAGATATGGGTCTCAGAACTGTGCGTACTCCAGATGGGGCCTCTCACCAACTGTCTGAACAGGGGATAACAACTTCCTGTTTTCTGCTGGTGATGCCTTTCCCTATACATCCCAGTATCCCCCCAGCCCTCCCCACCACCTTCTCACATTGCTTGCCAACCTTAAGGTCATCTGATATGATTACCCCCAGGGCCCTTTCCATTTTTGTTGTTATTACTACCTCCCCCCTGTTGCGTAATCTTCCCCTGGGTTTTTGTTTCCCAGGTGCATTATTTTGCACTTCTTTGCATTGAATCCAAGCTGACATACTTCTGAGCATTCCTCCAACCTTGCCAAGTCCCTTCTCATCCTTTCCATGCATCCTTGTGTATCAACCCTGTTGCAAATCTTTGTGTCATCTGCAAAGATGCATACTTTTCCTTCTAGTCCCTCTGCAATGTCACTTATAAAGACATTAAAAAGGACTGGATCCAGTACTGAACCCTGTGGTACCCCACTAGTAACCCCTCTTTCTTCAGAGTGGACTCCATTTACAATTACCTTCTGTGTCCTGTTGTCCAGCCAATGTTTTACCCAGGCCACCACCCTGGGACCCACTTCAAGGCTGGTTAATTTGACTATTAATATTTTGTGTGGGACTGTGTCAGATGTCTTGCTAAAGTCTAGGTAGGCCATGTCCACAGCCCCTTCCTGGTCTACTACTTTGGTCACCAAGTCAAAAAAATCAACTAGATTAATCTGACATGACGTTCCCACTGTGAACCCATGCTGCCTTGGGTCCTGTGCCCCACTGGCCTCTAGGTACACAACAATTCTTTCCTTCAGAAGTGATTCCATCACTTTCCCTACCACTGAGGTCAAACTGACAAGTCTGTAGTTTCCTGCGTCTGTCTAGGTCCCACTTTTGTGAAGGGGAATCACATCTGCCTTCCTCTAGTCCTCAGGTACCACACCATCCACCAAAGATTTGTTAAAAAGGGTAGTCAGTGGTGTCACTAGTTCTCTGATTAATTCTTTTAGAATTCTGGGGGTGAATTCCATCTTTCCCCATTGCTTTGTCCACCTTCAGTTTTAGAAGTTCTTTCAGAACCCTTTCTTCTGAGAAAGGACTGGGATGGACCCTTCTATCCAGAGTGCTTCTTTTAATTGGATTAGGCACCTCCTCATTTGTGAATACTGAACAGAGGTATTCACTCAGTATCCCTGCTTTTTCACTGTCCCTCTCTGCCCACCCACCGTCCATTCTATTCAGCCTCACTATCCCTCCCTTTGTCTCTCTACACTCCCTGGTATACCTATAAAAGGTTTTATCCCCCTTCTTAACCGAGTTGGCTATCTTTTCCTCAGTTTGTGCCTTTGCTTTTCTGACTACCCACCCTGCTTCCTTCTGCCTTAACTGTTACAGTTCTCTGTCCTGCTCCTTCTGTGTTTTCTTATACTTCCTAAATACTATATTTTTCTCCCTAACCTTCACCGCCACCACTTTTGAGAACCATAGTGGCTTTTTATTTCATTTTGATTTGTTTATTTGCTTCACACAAGGCTTTTTGCCTCTGTGATGGCAGTTTTGATATGTCCCCATTGTTGCTCCACCCCTCCTTCTGGCCTGTTTGCTAGTGCTTTTCTAAGGCACTCTCCCATCTTGCCAAAGTCAGCCCTCCTGAAGTCCCGAACCCTCACTTTTGCATGGCTTGACTCTGTAGCTGAGTTTATCATGAACCACACTGTTTGGTGGTCACTTGTTTCCAAATGGCTACCTACTTTTAAATCTGAGATCCTCTCACTGTCCCCATTTGAGAGTACGAGGTCTAAGATTGCTCCCTCACGAGTTGGTTCCAAAACTAGCTGTCTGAGGCATGCCACCTGAAGGGCATCGAGAATGGCCTTGCTTTTGGATGTGGCTGTAGCGAAGGTGCTCCAGTTAACATCTGGCACATTAAGGTCCCCAATCAACAGTATCTCCCCTTTCTCTGCTATCCTAAGTATGCTTTCTATCATATCCTTGTCCATTCCCTCCTCCTGACATGGGGGTCTGTATAGAACCCCTGAGCAGATCACAAGCAGCAGTGAACATGAAAGTAGACAAAAAATAGCAGCCTTTGCATTAGCATATTTGGTAAGCATCATGCCAGTGACAATATTTTGGAAAAGTGACGTGAAAAAGTTTCTGAGTGGTTAGAGCCTCTAGGAGTCCATACTGAATTTGTAGTGTCAGACAATGATGCCAATATTGTTAGTGCATTGAAACATAGTGGTTTTACTCACATTCTGTACTTTGCACACTCATTACATCTGTTAGCATGAGCATTCCTTTCCAGTGACAACAGTACTGTAACACTAGTGGGGGCTGCAAAGAAAATCTGAGGCCATTTTTGTCACTCTGTAAAATCAAGTGGCTCTATGATGCCAGTTCAACAAATAATTTGTTGACTGACATTCCAGAGATAGATTTATGCTGACTACAGTTGCAGTTAGCATAAATCTGTGTGAAACTACTTTGTTTTCCTCAGAGGCTTAAGCTCCCGAATCCCCATGCAGGGTGTTTGTCCCCACACCCCCATATTTTAAGATAATCAACTCAGTTGGAGTTGATTCAGGAGGGGTGCAAGACCCTGAGAAAGCAGTGCCAGGGTCCCGCTGTGACAGTACAGTGACCTGTCACTGTGTCGCTGTACTGTCATTTGTGGTAGAGGTGTTGATGTTCTGTCGACATATGAAATCAAGTGGTATCTTGGCTGAACTCCAGAAAAAAAAATGCTTACCAGTACAGCAACTAAAACAAAATTTGGTGTATCCCTTACAGTCCAAATGATACAGTTATTCCAGAATTGCAGAAGACTTAACAATATCATGTTAGTCAACATTTTTTTTCTTTTGGCTCTTCTTAACCCTCGGTTTAACTTGAATCAGCTGCCTCTTTCAGAGCTCAGTGACCATACCTCTCAACTGTCCCTGATTTTCAGGGACTTGATTTGTCTAAAAATTTTACTCTGCCCTCCTAAATTTGTGTTTCTGTGACTAAACAGTGGGGTTATAAGTACAAAATAATATCAAACATAAAAGTTACAGACTTGTTCTTTCTTAGTTGTTTTTTTTAAGCCTTGCCCCTGATTTACGAGGGGAGGTTGAGAGGTATGTCAGTGACCCTTATCTCGAATACAAAAACATGTTGATTTCAGCAATTGCACAGGAAAAGAATGGATGTATTTGACAATAAAGTGAATCACATGATGTGGATGCTGCATCTGGGGACAGATATTCAAAAGTTTGCACCCTGTGCAAACTGATTGCACTGCAAGTGTGCCACATTTCACTGGATTGCTATATTCAAAAGGCCAAATAGCATCTGTGCACCATCTTAGTGCCAGCAGTAAAAGGTAAAGTATGCGCAGTGCAAAGTGAGGGGCAGGGACATGCATACAGGTGCAATGGTATATTCAAAACTATAGCACCGAGCAGCATGCGTTAGTGCGACGTGTATTGCAGTGAAAATTTACCACTTATGAAAAGGTAGTCTTACTCCAGGCAAACCAAGGATTGGGGTATGGACACATCAGCAACAGTGAACAAGGATGTATGTAGCTAATGAGGAGGCAGCAAAGGAAGATGGCCACCTGGGCCGCTCCATATGCACAGGCACCCGAACTATGATATACCATGTCTCAGCATTCCTTGGAAGCTAACAATTATGCATATTATACGACAGCACTAAAACTCCACTTGCAGCACCAAATTAAGTGCATTGCTATATCTAAATTGTGTGTTGTTGTACATTGTATGTATGTATGTATTGTACACTTCATTATCACATGTACTGTAGTGGCTCCGCATTATTCCTGAATATGGGCCATGGCCCACTGTGGCTTCCTGGTCAACATGAATAAATACATACTGTATGAAAGTATGAAATAACTCGCAGTGCAGCCATACAGCACACACCCCTAGTCCCCCCATTTGGGTACACCAACACACTCCAGCACACATATGCAGTACTGGAAAACTGAAGGGTGTTGAGGGGAGGTTGCACAGGTGGCCATGCTACACCATATAGTGGATTTTGCCACAAGGCAGAGGCCACCCCCACAGTGCACGTGTTTCAGTGTCAAGAATACCCCAACATTGATGTGCATGTCTGATGGTATGTGTCACACCCCTTGGCACATAACACATCTGTACAGACACCACAGTACACACTGCCAGCCATGTGTTTGTTACTGTGAGTATCCCATGCCAGTGGTACAGTGTATGTGGGAAACAGGACAGCATGACAGTTGTGTCCACTATCAGAACACACCTGCCAGCTGGTCCTGTCACTGTGTGGAGAGCAGCAATCATTGATGCCTGACACACTGTAGACATTTCTGTAACCTCACAAAACCAGCCACCATGGCACTGTGTTGTCTGCTATGAACTGTAGCATGGACTACAATATGTCTATGGCATGCAGCAGCAACACCCGTGGCTGTGGTGCTTGTCCCTTGGGGCACAGTAGACTCTGCTGCTGTTTACAGATGTAGCCTGCATCTACTGACATGTTTCTCAAGTCTGACATACAGGTGGTGGTGCTGTGGGGAGACATAGCCTGCAGGTATAGACCTGTAGTCCCAGTCTGACCTACAGGTGGAGCTGTGTGCACCATGCAATAGTGCCGGGCAATCCACATGGAACTACATGCAAATCAGACAATAATGACATGCTAATGTGGCTGTTTGACCATGGATTGGCTAAGTAGGCTCATTTGCATAGCAGTTTTGAATACAGCAAAAGTTTGCACCGGGCAAAAGTAGTAGCGCCAGACAAATGTGTTAGCACCATGCAAATGAGTTTTCCCCATGCAAAACTGTCAGAACCATAGCACAGTTCTGCAGTATTTGGTCTGCACTGTTGTTTGCAGTTTTTGTGAATCTACTTCTTTGCTAGCACACACATTGGCCACGTAGTTCACCTTTGCCTTACTTCATGTCTGTGTACACTGATTTCCTGTTGTAGTTTGCACTGCCTGGTTGCTATATTCAGAGCTGTCTTATTTGCTGGGCTATGTCTGCACTGCGCTTAAGGCCCTGTTTGCAGACTATATCCAAGTGGTTTAGCTCTGGGACTATTCCTTTGACTATAGAATGAAAATGATTTGGGGCTATTTTAGCATGACGTACAGTGCTTATTTTGCCCAGGGGCTAAGTTTTGGATATCTGGCCCTTGATAATGCAACATCTTTTGGTGGTGACAGCAATAATTTCCACTTAGTGCTTCCATGTACTCCTTCATTAACAATGGGTAGTCCTACATCAAGTCCTCTTTCATGGTCCTTGAAAAAGGTATGTCATTCTTTGACAAGCACACAGATAACTCACACTGTTTGTTCAAAACTCATGGAAACTGATCAAGATCTGTCTGTTGTGGAGCTGCCTTCTTTGTTGTTGTCTGATATTGTGGATGGCTATTTACAAGAACCACTCATTAATATTACTGATGGCCCTTTTGAGTACTGTCTGGAAAAGAAAAACATCTGGTCTCCACTGCACTATCTGCCTTTGCTACTAAGCTTCTTAGTTGCCTTCCCACTAGTATTTATTGTGAGTGTATATTTAGCACAGCTGTAAATGTTGTCTCAGATGGCCACACAAGGTTTAATCCTGAAACTATATAGCGCCATACCTTCCCAAAAGTCAGTCTCAACAAATTATCTTACCAGTTTAGAGACAAATGGCAGGAACATAACAGCGATGATTTAACTTGGTATAACAAGTTATACAAAAACAAACAAAACACAAAATCAAAAACTTTTGTTTTCATTTTCTTCCTTCTAATTACTCTGACCAGGTTATAAACCCAGCAACTTATCTGGAATGGATATCATTAACTGCAGGTACTGCAGAACACTTTTCAGAAGGGCAGTTTTACAGGATTTAGGACACTGTCCTACATGCTGGGTCATTGGAGATCTAAGGGCTCAGCTCCAGGCAGCATGGGCAGAGACTGCATGCCTCAAATTGCATATTCAAGAGGAAATATATTATAAGAACCACCTGCCATTTCCCAAACATCCAACAGAAGCACCTTGACCGCAGAGGGTAGTAGGTCTGGGAGGTTGGCAGGTGGTTAGAAGGGGCAAACCGGGTGCCCCATCACTCAGTGCTCTCCAACATATCACCTCCACAAACCATAGAAAAACTACAAACAGGTATCTGCCTCTATCTCTGAAATCAAACAAAGGGGCAGAGGACACTGCAACACAGGAGCTTGCACAACAAAACTCGCCCAAAACAGAAACCAAAACAAAAAAAAGCAAAAAGAAAATCCAAAAAACTTCTCATCATAGGAGACTCCATAATTCAGGGAGTTGACACCTATCTCCAGCCAGGGGTAATGGCCAGATGTCTCCCAGGTACATCAGAGACTCTGACCACATTGCTAAAATTGTTCAGGAAGCAGGAGAAAACACTGATGTCCTGGTACACATAGAGACTAACCATCTCACCAGCCAGTCAGTTGTGGAGACCAAGTGACACCTGACCAGGCTGGGTGACAAACTGTCACCATTTCATCCAGCATGTCCTTCTCTGAGATCCTGCCAGTCTGGGAGAGGGTGGCAGATGGACAGAAGGACAGCGAAGGGGTGATTGGGGAGCAAAACATGTGGCTCAAGGGCTGGTGCCAGGAAAAAAGGATACAAATATGTAGGGAAATGGCAACAGTTTTGGGAGCAAAAGTTCTTTAAATTCAATGGACTGCATCTGATTAAGGAGGGAGTCAGTGCATTGGGGCAGAAGTTTGATGTCTTTGCAGAATATTTAAACTAGCAAATGGGGAGAGGGGTGCAGCACCCCATATGTCGAATGGAAAGAACACCCTTCCCCCCTCAGCTAGTGGTCAAACAGGTGTTCAGCATGTTTGTAATTCATTTGCATCACTAGGTAAGGTCTGGTTCCCCGTACGATGCACAAGGGAAATGCCAGACCTCACCCAACAACTAACATACTGAAATCTGGCCAATGGAAAATCATGTAAACATACAATTATACAAAGCAGCCAGATATGATTGCACTCAAAGAATAAGGAATGCTAAATGCAGCTATTACAAAGTGGCTCTGACCAATTCTTGGGGCCAGGGAAACAAATTCTGGAACAGCATGAAAGAACTCACAGACAAGGATCCTAAAGCACCACCCACTATGCTCAACCTTCATGGCGCTCCTACACTCGACCTAGGTATCATCATCAGCACTTTTAATAATGCATTTACAAACCTGGACAGTGTCCTTCCACCAAATTTTTTCGACGACCTCCCCTCCAGCTCCTCCCAAGTTACCCCCCAACTAGAATGTACAACCCCAAAGTTTTTTTTTTAAGGAGGTCCCACCACAAGTAGCTAGAAAATACATTCAAAAGGCCATCGGCAAATCAGGTTACAGTGGTGACTCCCTTGACCTGAAACTGCTGGCACAAGTCCTCAATGAAATCTTAGAACCACTTACAAAGATCTTTAATCTCTCGCTTAGATTGGGCCATTTCCCCTCTCTCTGGAAGAAAGCCACTGTCACACCAGTTCACAAAAGTGGAGATAGGACACTGCACACCAATTACAGACCTATCTCACTCCTCCCCCCACTATCCAAAATGCTGGAGCGAATAGTGTCAGACCAACTAGTTGAATTCCTGGATAAGTACAATGTACAGTGCCCAGAGCAGCATGGCTTCAGAAAAGGCACATCACCCCACTGCACTACTGAATTTACAACTTTCATCCATGCCACGCTTGACAAAGGGAATTGTGGAGGGCAGTATTTATAGACCATACCAAGGCATTCACACAGTTAACCACCCCTACTGCTCAAGCAACTGTCCTCCATTGGGATCTCCAGCGATGCCCTTCCATGGTTCACCAGCTACCTTGATAATTGGATCCAACGTGTAAGGATTGCAGGGGATCTCTTCAGATGAGAAACCGGTCCGCTCCAGAGTCCTCCAGGGGTCTATTCTGGGCCCTCTACTTTTCTTCCTCTTCATTAACAATCTCCCCAGTGCCTGCCACCAAAAAAATATTACTATATGTAGATGATGCAGTCCTGTTTTCCAGCCACCATGACATTACAGTCCTTGAATCCCAGCTGCAGCTCGACTTCAATCACATCGAAGACTGGTTCATTTCTCATAAACTTGTCCTGAACTACAGCAAGACTAAAGCCATGTCCTTCTGTAACCGACAGAGCAGGCACAAGTCTCTGTCCCTCACCATCAAGAACCATGCTGGGAACCCACTCGAACATGTCAAGGAGTTCAAGTACCTTGGTATTACCCTGGATAGTACCCTCTCCTACACTCGGCATATTGACACTGTTGCCAAGACCGCCAATATATGGATTGGACTACTACACAAACACAAGCACTGTATGCCTGTGGATACCCTTAAACTAGCCATCTACAGCTCTGTCACCTCTATCATTGACTACGGCCTTGCCATCTATGGCTCTGCCCCAACAAGTGCCCTCTGCAGGATCTCAGTTGCTCTCAACAAAGCCTGTAGACTACTGATGGGTGCAGCATGACAAACTCACACCTGTGACCTCTATGCACAGGCCAACTGGCTACCCCCTATGCAGCAGAATACAATACCAGACCTGCTTACTTACCAAAAAGATTCTCCTTGGTCTCATGCCACCTGGTGTTAGCTCACTCCTTACTACCTACAGTGGCACTCAACAAACACGTGGTGCCCAATCTCTAACCTTTCAGGTTCCCAGATTTCGTACCTCCATGGATCAGCGGTCCTTTATCTATAGAGCCCGCTCAATGGTTCAATTCCCTCGATAAAGAAGCACTTTCCTGTACTACACTTGGACCCTTCGGAAGGAATCTCAAACTTTACCTCACCTCTACCACTCAATGTGACTGCTTCGTTGAACAGAGATCTCTCTAAGCACCTCCCAACTCACTCATGTCTCACAGCCTGCCCTTTCCCAATCTCATTCCCTCTGGCACTGGGCCTTCCTTATGACTCCTTTCCTGCTTCACATCTCCACTGGTACAAGACATTTTCCACCACCATCGGACAGTGGCCCATTAACCTGCCAACTTCCTCTTCTGGTCGCATGCCTGCAATACTAACTGCCTATGGTGCCCTCTATCTCTTATTGTTACCACAGCCAGCTGCCTACTCAAGCTGCTCATTTTATGAATATTACCTCAAAGTATGTTATAACTGAGTATCTTTATTTTTTCTTTTAGTTGTTTTGGTTTATTGTGCATTCTTTTACTACCTCTGTATGTATGTTGACCCTCATCCTTTGACGTGGAACCTTTGTAAATGAGCAGTTTCTGCTCAAAGGTATTTGTAATCAGAGAATTTAATGAATAAATAAATAAATAAATGTACACAGATACTCGCAGTCTGGTAAACAAGATCCTAGACCTGCAGGCAATAATGAGAGGCTAAAGTGGACATAGTAGCCATTAGTGAGACAAGGTTTACCAGTAACCACTCTTGGGAGACTTCAGTACCTGGCTATGTACTGTTCAGAACAGACCGAGGTGCAAAAAAGGGGAGTGGAGTGGCCTTTTATGTCAATGAAAATATCAAAGCTACAGAAGTTCAGAATACACAAAAGGAACCAGTGGGTAACCCTGGAAACAGGAAATGGGACAGCCATATGAAATGGGGTTGTCTGCAGGCCTCCAGACCAGGGGGAGGACATAGACACATTACTGTTAGAAGATATACAAAACATGTCAGCTAAAGAGGAGTTTCTGATAATGGGAGACTTCAACATGCCAGATACAGATTGGTCAATACCAGCAGGAACATCTGCCAGGACTAGAAATATGGTGGATTCCTAGCAGGGGGAGGGCCTGAAACAACTGACACAACAACCCACAAGAGACAGGGCTATCCTAGGTCTAGTATTGACTAACAGGAAAAGGATCACAGATCTCCAGGTAGAAGGTCACCTGGGGGCCAGTGACCATCACATGGTATGGTTCAATTTGGCCACTAGAACTAAATCATCCCATTCCAATGCAAAAATATGGGACTTCAGGGGAGCTGACTTTGACAAGATGGCCAACAGAATTATGCTAGTCCCAGCAAAAAGAAATACAGATGAGGGGGTACAGGCAAAGTGAGCAAGCATTAAGGATGCAATACTTGAAGCAACACCCCATTGTGTTAGAGAGAAAATGAAGTGCAAAAGAAGAAGAAAGCCCCTTTGGTTCTGAAAAAATGTAGCAGAAAAGGTCAGATCCAAAAGGCTGGCCTTCAGGAAATTTCAGAGAACGCAATGAGATGAAGATAGGGAAGCATACCAAACTTCCCTAAGGGAAGCAGGGCAGGCAGTAAGGCAGGCAGAGGCCTAAACCAAAGAAACACTAGCACAAACAGTAAAAGAAGGTGACAAGACTTTCTATAGATACATTAGTAAAAGGAGAAAGTCCAGAGGAGGGATTGCTAAGATCAAAGGGGATAATGGGCTATGTGAGGAGGAGGACCATGTAAAAGCATCTGTCCTAAATAGATACTTCTGCTCAGTATTTACTGCAGAGAAGGTAGGGCAGGGCCCACAGCTCAGCACCATGAACACAGTGGGCAGGGAGGTGTGCACGAGTCCCTTCACAAAAGAAAGGGTCCTACAAGAGCTCAATAAGCTCAGGGTGGACAAGGCAATGGGATCTGATGGCATACATCCCAGGGTACTAAAGGAGCTAAAGTTGGAACTAGCAGAGCCATTATCAGAATTGCTCAGTGAGTCTTTGAGCACAAGAGAGTTCCCAGAAGACTGGAGAAAGGCTCATGTGACCCCGCTCCACAAGAGTGGTAGCAGGGAGGAGGCAGGGAACTGCAGACCAGTCAGTCTTACCTCAGTAGTGGGCAGGATTATGGAGGCACTCCTTAAGGAAAGGATAGTGTAACACCTAGAATCCATAGGAGCACATGAGCCAAGACAGCATGGGTTTACAAATGGAAGGTCCTGTCAGACTAATCACGTAGATTTCTTTGACTGGGTAACCAGAGCGGTGGACCAAGGGGGAGCAGTTGATGTTGCCTACCTTGACTTCAGCAAAGCTTTCGATACTGTTTCACATTAAAGATTGGTTAATAAGCTGGTTAGGCCTGGGGTGGATCAGAAGTTGGTCAACTAGGTGGCAAACTGGTTGGCGGGGAGAAAACAGAGAGTGGTGGTAAATGGTATACAGTCAGAAGAAATGCAAGTCAAAAGTGGGGAACCTCAGGGATCAGTCCTGGGGCAAGTCCTCTTCAATATCTTCATCAGAGACATTGCAGATGAACTGGATGGTAAGGTTTTTCTGTCTGCAGATGACATCAAGTTCTGCAACAGAGTAGATGATCCAGATGGGGTGGGCAGAATGAGAAGAGATTTGGCTAAACTAGCAACATTGTCAAAAGAGTGGCAACTGGGGTTTAATGTAAAGAAGTGCAAAATCATGCACATAGGGAGGAGAAGCCTTGAAGCCACCTATAGGCTGGGAGGAGAGTTGCTGGCAGTCACAAGGGAAGACAGAGACTTGGGCATCATCATCACAGATGACCTGAAATCATCCAAGCAGACCACTAAAGCAGTATGTAAGGTGAGAGGGATGTTGGGGTGTATTAGTAGGGGTATCACAAGTTGGAAGAGGGAGGTAATAATCCCTCTTCACAAGACACTGGTTAGGCCCCATCTGAAGTACTGGGTGCAGTACTGGAGGCCACACCTTCACAAGGACATTAACCAAACTGAGGCAGTACAGAGAAAGGCAACCAAAATGGTGCAGAGACTGCATCAGAAAATGTATGAGGTGAGATTAATGGAGTTCAATATGTATACCCTAGAGCAAAAGACAGAGAGAGGTGATACGATCAAAACATTCAAACACCTTAAGGGCATTAACAAGGTGAAAAAGTCTAACATGTTTCAATATAAGAAAAATAGCAGGACAAGTGGACACAGCATGAGATTCATAAGGTAGAAAAAGAAATGAGCAGAATGGATGGGCCTTGCGGTCCTTATCTCCCATCAGTATCTATGTTTCTATGATGCCAAACAGCTGCAACTGGTGTCTCCTAATAAGGGTGCTTCTATGATGGTGTTTGAAGACAATGGTGATGGTATTATTTAATTTAATGATTTATTTCTTTGAATTCAGAGGACAGCAATCGTAACAGAAAGATCAAGTAAAAAAAAATCCTTCTTGCGCAGTCACAGTGTACAGTATATGTATTGCTGTATGTGTTTTTCAATTTGGGAACCCAGGTGGAGTGTACTGTGTGAATCTCTGCAAGCTTGATGATGGGGGTGGGGCAGCAAAGGAGCCGGGGACTAGCTTGTGGGTTTATAGAAACATAGAAACATAGAAGTTGACGGCAGATAAGGACCGCAAGGCCCATCCAGTCTGCCTATTTCTTTTTCTACCTTATAAATGTGCCATCGGCCTTTGCTCTGTCAGTGGTCTATCTATTCATAGCCATTTGTATTGCTCCCTTATGCCTATCCCATGCCTGTTTGAAGCCCTGCACTGTATTCATAGCCACCACTTCCTGTGGTAAGCCATTCCATGCATCCACCACCCTTTCTGTGAAAAAGAATTTCCTCACATTCTCTTAATCGCCTCCTCTAATCTCATGCTGTGTCCTCTTGTCCTGCTATTTTCTTATATTTAAACATGTTAGACTCTTTCACCTTGTTTATGCCCTTAAAGGTGTTTGAATGCCTCGATCATATCACCTCTCCCGCCTTTGCTCAAGGGTATACATATTGAGCTCCTTTAATCTGTCCTCATATGTCTTCTGATGTAGTCCCTGCACCATTTTGGTTGCCCTTCTCTGGACTGCCTCAATTTGGTTAATGTTCTTGTGAAGGTGTGGCCTCAATACTGCACACAGTACTCCAGATGGGACCTAACCAGTGTCTTTGTACAGAGGGATTATTACCTCCTCTACGACTTGTGATACTTCTACTAATACACCCTAACACCCCCCTAGCCTTACCTACTGCTTTAGAGGTCTGCTTGATGATTTTAGGTCATCAGTGATGATGATGCCCAAGTCTCTTTCTTCCTTTGTGACTGCTAGCAACTCCTCCCAGCCTATAGTGGCTTCAAGGGTTTTCTTCCTATGTGCATGATTTTGCACTTCTTTGCATTAAATCCCAGTTGCCACTCTTCTGACCATTCTGCTAGTTTATCCAGATCTCTTCATTCTGCCCACCCCATCTGGATCATCTACTCTGTTGCAGATCTTGGTGTCATCTGCAAACAGACAAGCCTTACCCTCTAGTCCATCTGCAAGGTCACTAATGAAGATGTTGAAGAGGACTGGCCCCAGGACTGATCCCTGAGGTACCCCACTTGTGACTTGCATCTCTTCTGACTGTATACCATTTACCACCACTCTCTGTTTTCTTCCCATCAACCAGTTTGCCACCCAGTTGACCAACTTCTGACCCCCCCGAGCCTACCCAGCTTATTTATCAATCTTCTATGTGGAACAGTGTCAAAAGCTTTGCTGAAGTCAAGGTAGGCGACATCAACTGCTCCCCCTTGGTCCACCACTCTGGTTACCCAGTCAAAGAAATCTGTGAGATTAGTTTGACAGGACCTTCTTTTTGTAAACCCATGCTGTCTTAGATCCTGTGCCCCTATGGATTCCAGGTGTTGCACTATCCTTTCCTTAAGGAGTGCCTCCATAATCTTGCCCACTACTGAGGTAAGACTGACTGGTCTGTAGTTCCTGCCTCCTCCTGCTACCACTCTTGTGGAGCTGGATCACATGAGCCCTTCTCCAGTCTTCTGGGACCTCTCTGTGCTCAGAGACTCACTAAACAATTCTGCTAATGGCTCTGCTAGTTCCTCCTTTAGCTCCTTAAGTACCCTGGGATGTATGCCATCAGGTCCCATTGTCTTATCCACCCTGAGCTTAACAAGCTCTTGTAGGACCTCTCTTTGTGAAGGGAGTAGTGCTCACCTCCTCCCCCTGTGTCCATGATGTTGAGCTGTGGGCCCTGCCCAACCTTCTTCAGTAAATACTGAGCAAAAGTATCTATTTAGGATAGATGCCTTTACAGGGTCCTCCTCCTCACATGCTCCCTTTCTCCATTAAGCTTAGCACACCTCTGGACTTTCTCCTTTCACTAATGTATCTATAGAAAGTCTTGTCACCTTCTTTTACTGTTCTGTCTAGTGTTTCCTCAGTTTGGGACTTTGCCTGCCTTACTGCCTGCCCTGCTTCCCTTAGGCAGTTTGGTATGCCTCCTATCTTCATCCCACTGTGTTCCTTATATTTCCTGAAGGCCAGCCTTTTGGCCTGACCTTTTCTGCTACTGTATTTGAGAACCAAAGTGGTTTCTTCTTCTTTGCACTTCCTTTTCTGTCTAACACAATGGATGTTGCTTCAAGTATTGCATCCTTAATGCTTGCCCACTTTAGCCCGACTTCACCTGTGTTTCTTTTGCCAGGGCTAGCTTAACTCTGTTGGCCATCTTATCAAAGTCAGCTCCTCTGAAGTCCCATATTTTTGCCTTGGAATGGGATGGTTTAGATGTAGTAGCCAAATTGAACCATACCATGTGATGGTCACTGGCCCAGGTGACCCTCACCTGGAGATCTGTGATCCCTTCTTTGTTAGTCAGTACTAGATCTAGGATAGCCTCTCTCTTGTGGGTTGCTGTACCAGTTGCTTGAGGCCCTCCCCCTGCAGGGAATCCACTATGAGTCTAGTTCAGGCAGATGTTCCTGCTGGTATTGACCAATCTGTATCCGGCATGTTGAAGTCTCCCATTATCAGAACCTCCCCTTTAGCTGTCATGTTTTGTATATCTTCTAACAGTAATGTGTCTATGTCCTCCCTCTGGTCTGGGGGCCTGTAGACAACCCCAGTTCTTATGGCTGTCCCATTTCCTGTTTCCAGTGTGACCCACAGTTCTTCTGGCTCCTTATGTGTATTCTGAATTTCTGTAGCTTTGATATTTTCATTAACATACAGGGCCACTCCTCCCCCCCTTTTTGCACCTCGGTCTCTTCTGAACAATACATAGCCAGGTACTGAAGTCTCCCAAGTGTGGTTACTAGTAAACCACATCTCACTGATTGCTACTATGTCCAGTTTAGCCTCTGACATTATTGCCTGCAGGTCTGGGATCTTATTTCCCAGGCTGTGAGCATTTGTGTACATGATTTTCCATTGGCCAGATTTTGGTGTGTTAGTTGTTGGGTGAAGTTTGGCATTACCCTGTGCATCGTATGGGGAGACAAACCTTTTTCTTACCTGGTGATGCAAATGAACAGCAAACATGCTGAATTCCTGTTTGACCACTAGACTGAGGGGAGGGGTGTTCTTCCCATTCGACGTATGGGGTGCTGCACCCTCTCCCATTTGCTAGTTTAAATATTCTGCAAAGATGTCAAACTTCTGCCCCAATGCACTGACTCCTCTTTAGTCAGATGCAGTCCATCAAATTTAAAGAACTTTCGCTCCCAGAACTGTTGCCAGTTCCTACAAATCTGTGTCCTTTTTCTGGCACCAGCCCTTGAGCCACGTGTTTAGGTCCCCTATCCCCTTCTTGACCTTCCGTCCATCTGCTCCCCTCTCCCAGACTGGCAGGATCTCAGAGAAGGAGATGCCGGACGAAATAGATGATAGTATGTCACCCAGCCTAGTCAGGTGTTCCTTGGTCTCCACAACTGACCGGCTGGCGAGATCATTAGTCCCTATGTGTACTAGGACATCAATGTTTTCTTCTGCTTTGTGAACAATTTCATGGCAGGAGTAGGTGGTGGTTGGGGCCAAACAGCTGTATAAGAAAAAAACTGTAATGTTGCGTGGGGGCATGCAATGCTGGGGAGGCAAGATCAACCAGATTAAAAAAATAATTTAGAAAGCACAAGTGATACAAAATAATTGACCAATCAGGCAGGAATGTATGGGATGAGTTGGGGCCCATGGTGCTTGCTCTAACACCAAGTAGGCAAGCAAAATAATTTCAAATAAAAAAATAACATCTCAAGGCTAAAGGATGGGAATGATGGCTGGGGCCCCATGACATCTGCTCATGCTGCCTGTCTCCCACCAAAAAGCATGCCAGACTTAGTGATGGTCTATACTCTGCACTCTACTGTTGTCTTTCTGCTGTTGAATTTGTTGGTCTCTCTCTCTCTCTCTTTTTTCAATGTTTGACATACTGCCTCTTTTCACTGCAAAGCCACAAATGACCTGCATACAGTGGACTGGATTCACAAACATTTTTGGAACCACACCACAACTCCAGCTGTGGACTGAAATCTCTGCAGCTGTGGAGATTGCTATTCACATCCAGAGCAGCTGCAGAAGATGTTGCAGCTGGTCCCACTGGCTGTAACATTTTTCCACAGCTATGGGGATTTCCATCACAACACCACATACAAGCTGCTATAAATTGTGGAGCCAGTCATAAACTGGATCCACTTTTGAGAATATGGTATCTGCAGGAGAAATGCTGGTCCTTCAAGTGGCAATTGACTTGCTTCCAATTTTTACCACAGCTGCAGTATTTTCAAAAGTGTTGTAAATCCAGCTCACTGTTTCCTAAGAATGTCATGTGGTGACTGACACATAGGATTGGCAAAAACTGTTGGCTTCATGATGATGTTGAAAAACAACATGAAAATACAAACACATTTTTTTTTTAAAAAGGGTAAAATTTAATTTTTTTAACAAGAAAGATCTAAAACAATAATTCTAATGCATTCCTCATACTCAACTAGACTAAAATAGTAAATAAAACACTAATAACAGGGAAGTTCCAAGTGACTTGAGGCACACCAACATAACACCAATTCATAATAAAGGCAGACAAGACCTAGTAGAGCAATATCACTGTTTCAGTTTGACATCTATCTGCAGTAAACTAATGGAATCCCTCATTAAAGATAATATAGATAAATATCTGTTAACACATAACCTCTGGGACACTGCACAACAAGATTTCATAAAGGGATATTGATGTGTAGTACCACAAACCTCATTCATTTCTATGAAAAATTTAGCCAGGCCCAAGACAATGGGAAACCAGGGGATGTTGTGTTGCTAGATGTTAGCCAAGCATTCTATATTCAACAGTGTCAGTGGCTCAGTAGGTAGCACACTAGCCTCTGAGGCTGAGAGGGCTGTGGGTTCAGTTCCCACATCTGGCACTTGGGTTATTATCCCAGTACTGACACTATAGTGCAGCATGAGAGGGGTGCTGCACTTCTGAGGTGCTGTCTCTTGGATGAGACGTTAAACTGAGGTCCCATCTGCCTGGATTACTTTGGTGGTAGTTCAGGTGGATGTTAAAGATCCCATGGCACTTATTAAAAAGAGTAGGGGAATTTTTTATTGAAACCTTAAAACAAAATATACAAAATC
Organism: Neoceratodus forsteri; assembly: GCA_016271365.2. NCBI lineage: Eukaryota > Metazoa > Chordata > Ceratodontiformes > Ceratodontidae > Neoceratodus > Neoceratodus forsteri. The sequence goes on along the minus strand of CM057454.1, from coordinate 955,630,489 downwards.
ATAGTAACTCATTCAAAATCATAATGAAAGAAATCAAAAATAGAAATAAGTATTACAGCATACATGAACTACAAACAAAAATAATCCATATTGATACATAACGCCCATCCCATCCCCATTAAAAGAGTAGGGGAATTTTTTATTCAAAACTTGAAAGCAAAATACATACTTAATAGTGCTACTGCACACAAAATCAGAAGACAAAAATAAAAGTAAACAGAAATAAGCATTTCATCAGACATGCAATAAAAAATTTCATTTCTAGAGTCCCAAAATGGAAAAGCTGACCCCCCCCAACAAATAAAAGAGATGGGGAATTTCCCTTGTGTCCTGGCCAAATTTCCCTCATTCACTAAAAATAGGGTTTGGTACTAAATCCCATCTTAAAAAATACCGCCTTGTAAATTACCATGTAAAACATCCCGAATGGCTAATTTCCCAATACATTTGAAATCCTGACCTACACAATACTGAAATGTAAAAGTTAATCATGTGTGATGGTTAGTTGGTGCACTGATGGGATGTTGAATCAGCACAGATGCAAGGCTGTAATCTGGGCTACATAGGTCTCCTGGCTACCAAACATGGCTTTCAGCAACACAACAACAATGTCTGTCCCAGACAGAGATTATCCTGTGTGCCAACTTGTCCCATCACAGAAAGGACAAAATAAGCTGTGCATGAAAGGGTACTTGCTGGTGAGCGAAAAAAATTAGTGGTGAGCGGCATTACTGGTGATGTCAAAGCCGCAAGTTCCTAAACTTCCATGGTCATGCGGTTACTGTCCTTCACGGTGGTCTGCATCTGCTGGTGAATGATAAAGAACACAATCATTCACCAGATGCATCAGGTGCACCAAAGGCAGAAGCAATGTCAGCTTTGAAACAGAGAGCTGTAGAAACCCATGATAATCCTTCACAGCTAGTGCAAGATGCACTGTCCTCAGTCCCCCCTGAACTTAGCCAAAGCATGCCACAGAACCAGGCATTGCTTCAGGTCACAAAGCGGGCAAGAAGAGTGCATAGACCACCCGAGCCATGATCACTTGAAGAGGTTAGTGTGTCCGAGGAGTTGCGGGCAGTGAATGGTCAGCCGTGGTTGTGATGAGACACCACTGTGGGTGATGGACACTTCTTGCTGTTCAGCACAGGGGCTAATACTGAGCGGTTGTCAAGGGCAAAATATTGGATCATGGATGGGATTTTTAGGACTGTTCCCTCTATATTCAGGCAGTTTTACTCAATACATGCATATGTGGGGCCAGAGGAAACATGCAGGATAGTACCTTTGGCATTTGTGGTTATGTCTGATAAGTCCCAATGCAGTTATCAGTGATTATTCCAGTACCTACAAGACTTAACAGACAAGACAGACTTAATACTAGCCCCCTAAGTACATCATAACCGACTTTGAGCATACTGTCATTAATGCTTGCAAAATAGAGTTTCCTTCCACTATAAATAAAGGATGTCTTTTCCACCTGGGCCAGATTGTGTGGAGGAGGATACAGGCAAGCGGGTTAACACAACAGTATGGTAGTGACATGAAATTTAGACTTCTATTGTGACACCTTGTTGCTCTGGCTTTTCTTCCATTGGGAGAAATTATAAATGCTTTTCAAGAATTGAAAACTATAATGCCTGCAAGTGCTGCCCCTCTTATATTATGGTTTGAGGAACATTACGCTCTGGGTAGAGTAAGAAGAGAGATGAGAAACGGAGCACCCATCAGAAACCCTCCAATGTTCCCCCCAGAATTTTGGTCAGTCCAAGATCAGGTTGAAATGGGATTTCCAAGGACACAAAATAATGTGGAGGCTTGGGACTGACAACTCTGGGCTTTGATAGGGTCAGCTCATGTCGGGACATACCAGTTTATAGAACAGCTACAAAGAGAGGCAAAGGTCACAGAAACAACTTGTGAGAAAATACTTTGAGGTCTTCCTAGGTCTCCAGCAAAAAAAAGGTACTGCAAAAGGGAGGAAAAAATACAAAACTGGATGACAGTGAAAGAACAAAGAACCACATTAGATTTCCTTTGAGGTATACTGTAGCTCACAACCTCAGCATTTAAGTGTACCTTGTAAGTTTTGATTATGCTGCCATTGAAGTATGCAGTATTTTTTTAAAGATTACAATAAAATACGAACTTTTAATGGAATACAGTTACTGAACTACAAATTTTCGAAGCTGCTGCTGCACAGAGATTCAAGAGTAAAGAGTTAGGTGGACTGTGGACCGTGTAACTTATGATCATGCTGGTGTTGAAGTATGCGGTCTTGTTTTTTTAAAGCTTACAATAAATATGAACTTTTAATGGAATAAATCAAATCAACTGAACTACAAATTCAAGGGGGAATAAATTAAATGAACGAATTTTCGATGCTGCTGCTGCACAGAGATTCAAGAGGAAATAAATTAAGTGAACGAATTCAAGAGGGAATAAATTTAACTGAGCAAATTTTCGATGCTGCTGCTGCTGCCCAGAGATTCAAAGCTGCAATGATAGTCTTCTGATGCTGCTGCAATGAAAATCTACTAATGCTGCTGCAATCTGTGGTGTCTACTACTGTGCTGAGTGATTATTATAATTTTTTTCAATGTAATGATGTGGTGTTTCAATTTTCTGTCTTAATTTTTTTCTGTATTTCGTATTTTTGATATTTTGTTTTTCAGGATTTTGTCATACGGGGTTATCTGTGGCAGGAATTAGGATAGATCCCCTAAAAATACCACCAACAGCTTAATCTGATTCATGGTCATTTGACAGTCATCTGTACCCCCCCCGCCATGCCTGAAAATAGTCAGGATTTGTCTAGTGCACTTACCCAGTCAACAAAAACTAAATAAATAAATAAATACATTGTCCTCGATAAAGGCATAATAAATAGACAGAAAAGTATTGAGCCTGGATTGGAAAGTAGTGAAGTGGACAGAGCCCAGATTTAAGCAGTAGTCATTAAGGGAAAGTCATCAAATAAACCTGATGTGATGGGTGGATTCCCCGAAGGATCAGTACTGGGCCCAATCCTATTCCAATTATACATGCATGATATGGGAAGTGAGTTAGACAGCTGGTTTATAAAGTATGCTAATGATACAGACCTGGGAAATTATGCAGCACCAAACAGTAGTAAGAGCATACAGAATGTAAAACAAGTTACACAAGTGGGTGACAAAATGGGTGTGTGATTTAATGTCTCAAAATGTATGGTAGTACACATAGGTTTAAATAACCCGAAGGCAGATTACTAGAGTATTAATAACAGAAATATTGATATAATTATAGATTAAATGTTTACAATGAGACCACATTACAATAACATAATAAAGAAAACATATTACAGTGAAGCCCACCAGGAAGAAATGCATTGTCACAGGTTTCCTGCATGACAAAAGAGATTAACTCCTATTGAAATTGCATTGTTTGCTGCAGTTACTTTACTGCAACATTCTGCAGTGTTGCGCTTCATCCTGGTGGGCTTCACTGTACATGGCATACAATACAAAGAAAGTAATCACCATGACAAATATTGATATTTGGGATGAAATATATAGAATGCACTGAAGACCACATTTGTATTATGCGGTACTGTTCTGGTTACCACATAAAAGAACAGATATAAACAAACTAGAAAACATTCAGTGTAGATTCACCAAAACAATCTCAAGGCTAAGAAATGTATCATATGAGGGGAGGTTGTTAACTCTGAACATGCACAGTCTGAAGGAAGGAAAGAAAAGGGATGACTTGTTAATGTTTGAGATCATAAAACATGATAACTTGCCAGCAAAGAGGGCTGAGGCACCGGTGTCTTACCTCTTTAAACGCCAGTGAACTGTGTTTGGGATTGAACATGGGTTCCTGGGGTTTGGCTGGGGGAGGGCAAAGAGTTGAACTGAGCTGCTGCTAGGCATTTCTTCTCTCCTGGAGATGGATGTGGGTTTCCCCAGCTCTTGGCTGCAATTAGGTGGATACTTGGTGGCAAGAGGAAGGGACCATCACTGGAGCCTCCGAGAGCATGCTCACCTTCACATGCATGCCTGTCAGTGTACTAGGGTCTCGGGCAGAATGGGGAGAAAATGACACTGGGCAGGTAGAATAATGCCTCCAAGTAGGGGCGGAATGGAAACAAGTCCTCTCAAGGAGAGAACCATAGCTAAGCCTACCTGGATACCCACAGAGGAGAAAAACATATATGGAAAAAATATAAAATATGATGACCTAGTAAAGTCAATGGGAATAGAAAGAAATCTTAAGTCACTATATCAGCCAACCTCATAAACAATTTAAAGAAACCAACTTTAAAACTGACAAAAGGAAGAATTATTATACCCAGAGAATAACAGGTGCTCTGAATTCATTACCAGACACTTTAATAAACAATACTTCAAAAAGTATATTTAAAAAAATCTAGGAAATCACTTTTGCTAGGCAAAAACAAATTTTCTACCACTGAGACGTGGAGATGGTGTCTGTGGGCTTCATGGCCTAATATCACTCCTACGGACAATAGTATTGACAGTAGAATTTCTTCAGTACCTTTTTCTACCCCATCTTCACCACCCTTTCTGTGAAAAAAAAATACTTTCTGGCAAATTTTCCAAATTTGCCACTCCTCCCCACCCATCAGCTTCACAGAGTTCATAGAGTTCGTCCTGGTGCTTGTGTTCCCACTCAGTTTGAACTGTTCTCCACTATCCACCTTGTTCATCCCATGGAGGTATTTGCATGTCTCAGTAATGTCCCTTCTCTCCCTTCTCACCTCCAGTGTGCACATGTTTAGGTCTTTCATCCTGTTATTTTAAGTGCTTTCCTGCTGTCTCTCAATCACCTTGGTTACCCACCTCTGTACCATCCCCATTCTGCCCCTGTTCTTCAAATGTGTTCTACAAAACTGCACACAGTATTCCAGATGAAGATGAACCAGTGACTCATACAGTGGTAGAAGCACCTATGTTCTCCAGCTGCTAGTTTCCCTACCAAGCACTCCAAAATGTTTTTGGTTCGGCCTGGTGACACTGAGGGTTGAGGTGCTGGACGCCACACCTTGCGCCACACCAGTGACCCGAGTTCAGGAACGAGCTCGTTCATCGGGGGTTGGCAGGGACAGGAGAGGACTGAGTGCCCACTGGGCTGCTCTCCTCCCCTGGGGGGAGGGTGCGGGATAGCTTAGCATGCCAGCGGCTCCTGGTGGAGATCAGGGGTGCTGCAGTGCATCAGCTGCATGTCATACAGTGTGGATGAAGCTGGCAAGGTTGACTTGCACCAGAGCATCATGGGCGCACCATGCAGGGGGAGAGGGGCACTCAGAACACAGAAAAGCCCAGCCTCAAGGGGGAGGCGACAGCATCTGACCCCCATGCCCACCGCCGGATACACCCTGCCTGGCCTTCCAGCTCCTCCACCCAGTGGCCGACTCCCACAGCCAGAGTCTACAAAGTAAAGAGTGCCCAATGAGGAGGGGTGGCCCCACCCTGGAGGGGTTATGCTGGGGGTGCTGGCTGTGGGAGCAGTGGGGAAGAAAGGAGGAGGGCAGGAACAGGCAGGATGCCTGATAGATGCCTCCTCAGGCTGTGACCGGAGGGAAATAGAATAAAAAAAATAAATATTTTTTGCCATTCCCACTGATGTATTACATTGCAAACAAAAGTAGTTGTACTACATCATGAATTTAAACACAGGGACATTGGCAGATATGTTGCATATAAATTTTTTTTTTTTTGTATATAGCAAACTTTAAATCCCAAAGTTCATATATAGCAGTGTAATGGACAATGCAAAATGTGGATCACAAATGGTTGTGCAAAAATACATATTTTAAATACATATGAACAATACAGAATTTATGAAAACATACCAGACATCAAGCTGTCCCAGTGACATTAGTGGTAAGGCACTGGATGCCATACCTCCTACCATATCGGCAACCTGGGTTCAGGAGTGAACTTGGGTCATTGGGAGTCAGCCGGGGGGATCAAGTGTTCATTGGACAACTGTCCTTTCCCAGTGTGGGGATGCATGCTGACTGGGCCCTTGGCTGCCACCTGGAACAGGCCTGGTGGTAATGCCATTGCAAGTGTCACATACTGTAGATGGGAGATACCACGATTCCTTACCATGTGTATGCCTCCACACACACAATCCTAGATGCAGCTGCAGGAGAACCAGGGAGAAATAGAAAAGGTCAGCAAATGCTGCATGAAGCTCTGCCCATCTTCTCCTGTCCCATACCACAAACGGGATCACTGGCCCATCACTGGATGATAGTCACCACGTGGAAGGCAATCTTTTGATGTCTTTGGTTCAGGTGAGAAGCAGGGCAGATAGATGCCTGATGAGGGAAGTGAGGATGAGATTGAGAAAGCCTGCGTGCGATAACCATAAGCAAAAAGCTTTATGAAAAATATTTACCAGACACCAGCGTGGTATGACTGCTCAGGCACCTCTGCTTCATGCCAGCACTTTGATCTACCCAAGACCTTACTGAGGTGATGTCTATTACATTGCACTGTTGTCTTCAGACTAAGATTATTATCCCCAAGTCCCCATCCTCTTTTGTACTTTCACTACTACCTCCCCTTTTTTTATTCAGTTTTCTGATTTTTTACCCCTATATGCATCACTTTGCACTTCTTGGCATTAAATTTTCACTATCATGCTTATGAACACTTCTCTAAGCTATCCAGCTCCTCACTGTATCATGTGAGAAACATAGAAACATAGAATTTGACGGCAGATAAGGACTGCTTGGCCCACCTAGTCTGCCCATTTCCCTACCTAACCGATAAGCTGTGGATCCTAGTTAACCAACATCCTACTTCCTCCTACCCCCTACTAGAATTGCCTTATGTCTGTCCCATGCGTTCTTGAATCCCCTACTGTTTTTGACTCTATGACTTCCTCAGGAAGGCTGTTCCATGCATCTACAACCCTCTCTGTGAAGAAATACTTCCTCACATTACCTCTGAGTGACCCCTCCCTCTATCTTCAAATTGTTCCCCCTTGTTCTTGCACATCTCTTTTTTTGAAAGATGCTACCCTCTTGGACTTTTTTGATTCCCTTGAGGTATTTGAAAGTTTCTACCATGTCCCCCCTCTCCCTCGTTTCCTCGAGGCTATACATCTTAATCTCCTCTAGTCTTTCTTCATATGTCTTCTGGTACAGACCCTGCACCATTTTGGTTGCCCTCCTCTGGACAGCCTCCACCCTGTCTATGTCTTTGCAGAGATGGGGTCTCCAGAACTGTACACAGTACTCCCAGATGTGGTCTTACCAACTGTCTGTACAGAGGGCCAACAACTTTCTGTTTTCTACTGGTGATGCCTCTCCCTGTGCATCCCAGTATTCCCCCAGCCCTCCTTACTGCCTTCTCACATTGCTGTCCCACCTTTAGGTCATCTGATATGACTAACTTCAGGTCCCTTTCCATTTTTGTTGTCAGTTTCTCACCTCCATTGTGTACTGTTGCTCTGGGTTTTGGTTTCCCAGGTGCATTACTTTGCACTTCTTTTCGTTGAATCTAAGCTTCCATACATTTGACCATTCCTCCAACTTTGCCAAGTCCCTTTTCATCTTTTCCACCCCACATTGCATATCAACCTTGTTGCAGAGCTTTGTGTCATCTGCAAAGAGACATATCTTCCCCTCCAGTCCTTCCGCAATGTCACTTATAAAGACATTAAAAAGGACCAGCCCCAGTACTGAACCCTGCAGTGCCCCACTAGTAACCCTCCTTTCTTCACTGTGTGCTCCATTTACTATTACCTGCTGTGTTCTGTTGTCCAGCCAGTTTACCCAGGCTACCACCCTGGGACCCCCTCCCAGGCTGTCTAATTTGTTTATTAATCTTTTGTGTGGGACTGTGCCAAAATGCCCTGCTAAAGTCTAGGTAGGCCATGTCCACAGCCCCTCCCTGGTCTACTACTTTGGTCACCCAGTCAAAGAAATCAATTAGGTTTGTTTGACATGACCTTCCTGCTCTGAATCCATGCTGCCTAGGGTCCTGTGCCCCACTGGCCTCTTGGTACTCAACAATTCTTTCCTTCAGAAGTGATTCCATCATTTTCCCTACCACTGAGGTCAAACTAACAGGTCTGTAGTTTTCTGCCTCTGTCTTGCTCTCACTTTTGTGAAGGGGAATCACATCTACCCTTCTCCAGTCCTCAGGTACCTCACCATCCTCCCATGATTCATTAAAAAGGGTAGTCAGTGGTGTTACTAGTTCTTCCCTTTGTTCTTTTAGAATTCTGGGGTGAATCCCATAAGGCCGCACTGCTTTATCCACCTTCTGTTTTAAGAGTTCTTTCAGAACCCTTTCTTCTGTGAAATGACTAATATCAACCCCCCAATCCAGAGTGCTTCCATTGACTAGATTAGGTATCTCCCTCTGCTTTTCCATTGTGAATACTGAGTAGAAACATTTGTTCAGTATCCCTGCTTTTTCACTGTCGCTTTCTGCCTAACCACCTTCCTCTTTATTCAGCCTCAGTATTGGGATCCATCCTAATTCCCGCCACAGATAATCCTGCATGACGAAATCCCCCCCAAAAAAATATCGGAAAACCGAAATACAGAAAAAAAATTAGACCGAAAATAGAAAGACAGAAAATTGAAATCCCACATCATTACATTGAAAAAAATTTACTAATCACTCACCACAGTAGTAGACACCACCGATTGCAGCAGCATTAGTAGACTCTCATTGCAGCTTTGAATCTCTGGGCAGCAGCATCATCAAAAATTCTTTCAGTTAATTTATTCCCTCTTGAATCTCTGTGCAGCAGCAGCATCAAAAATTCATTCAGTTAATTTATTCCCTCTTGAATCTCTGTGCAGCAGCAGCAGCAGCAGCAAAAATTCATTCAGTTAATTTATTCCCTCTTGAATTCATTCACCTAATTTATTCCCTCTTGAATCTCTGTGCAGCAGCAGCATCAAAAATGTGTTCATTTAATTTATTCCTTCTTAAATTTGTAGTTCAGTTGAGTTTATTTATTCCATTAAAAGTTCATATTTTATTGTAAGCTTTTAAAAAAAAGACCACATACTTCAACACCAGCATCATCAAAAGTTACATGGTCCACAGTCCACTTAACTCTTTACTCTTGAATCTCTGTGCAGCAGCAGCTTCGAAAATGTGTAGTTCAGTAACTGTATTCCATTAAAAGTTCATATTTTATTGTAATCTTTAAAAAAAATACTGCATACTTCAATGGCAGCATAATCAAAACTTACAAGGTACACTTAAATGCTGAGGTTGTGAGCTATACCTCAAAGGAAATCTAATGTGGTTCTTTGTTCTTTCACTGTCATCACATTCTCTATGTTTTAATCCCTTTTGCAGTACCTTTTTTTTGCTGGAGACCTAAAAGACCTCAAAGTATTTTCTCACAAGTTGTTTCTGTGACCATTGCCTCTTTTTGTAGCTGTTCTATAAACCAGTATCTCCCGACATGAACAGACCCTATCAAAGCACTGAGTTGTCGATGCCAAGCCTCTTTATTTTGTGTACTTGGAAATCCGATTTCAACCTGATCTTGAACTGACCAAAATTCTTGTGGGAACATTGGAGGGTTTCTGATGGGTGCTCGGTTTCTGATTTCTCTTCTTACTCTACCCAGAACGTAATGTTCCTCAAATCATGATATAAGAGGGGCAGCATTTGCAGGCATTATAGTTTTCAATTCTTGAAAAGCATTTATAATTTCTCCCAATGGAAGAAAAGCCAGAGCAACAAGGTGTCACAATAGAAGGCTAAATTCCATGTCACTACCATACTGTTGTGCTAACCCGCATGCCTGTATCCTCCTCCACACAATCTGGCCCAGGTGGAAAAGACATCCTTTATTTATAGTGGAAGGAAACTCTGTTTTGCAGGCATCAATAACAGCATGCTCAAAGTCGGTTATGATGTACTTAGGGGCTAGTATTAAGTCTGCCTCATCTGTTAAGTCTTGTAGATTTTGGAATAATCGCTGATAACTGTATTGGGACTTATCAGACATAACCACAAATGCCAAAGGTACTATCCTGCATGTTTTCTCTGGCCCCACAGATGCATGTATTGAGTAAAGCTGCCTGAATATAGATGGAACAGTCCTAAAAGTGCCAACCATGATCCAAAATGTTGCCCTTGACAGCTGCTCAATATTAGACCCTGTGCTGAACAGCAAGATGCGTTCGTTGCACACAGTAGTGTCTCGTAGCAACCACAGCTGACCATTCATTGCCCGCAACTCCTTGGACACACTAACCTCTTCAAGTGATCATGGCTCGGGTGGTCTATGCACTCTTCTTGCCCACTTTGTGACCTGAAGCAATGCCTGTGTCTGTGGCATGCTTTGGCTAAGTTCAGGGGGGACTGAGGACAGTACATCTTGCACTAGCTGTGAAGGATTATCGTGGGTTTCTACAGCTCTCTGTTTCAAAGCTGACATTGCTTCTGCCTTTGGTGCATCTGATGCATCTGGTGAATGGTTGTGTTCTTTATCATTCACCAGCAGATGCAGACCACCACAAAGGACAGCAATCGCATGACCATGGCAGTTTAGGAACTTGCGGCTTTGACAGCACCAGTAATGCCGCTTGTCACAAATGTTTTCACTCACCAGCAAGTACCCTCTCACGCACAGCTTATTCCATCCCTTCTGTGATGGGACAAGTAGGCACACAGGATAATCTCCATTTGGAACAGACACTGTTGTTGTGTTGCTATAAACCATGTTTGGTAGCCAGGAGACCTATGTAGCCCGGATTACAGCCTTGCATCTGGAACCATCACACCTGATTACCTTTTACATTTCAGTATTGTGTAGGACGGGATTTCAAATGTATCAGGAAATTAGCCGTTAGGGATGTTTTATGTGGTAATTTACAAGGCGGTTTTTTTTTAAGACAGGATTTAGTACCAAACCTTTCAGTATCCCTGCCTTCATCTTTCTTTGCTCCCTAATGTATCTATAAAAGGTTTTATCCCCTTCTTAACTGAGTTGGCTATCTTTTTTTCAGTTTGGGCCTTTGCTATTCTGACTGCCTTCCCTGCTTTCTTCTGCTTTAACTGGTACAGTTCTCTGTCATGCTACTGCTGTGTTTCCTTATACTTCCTGAATGCTATCTTTTTCTCCCTTACCTTCCCCGCCACTTCTTTTGAGAACCACAGTGGTTTTTTCTTTTGTTTTGATTTGTTTATTTGCTTCACACAAAGGCTTGTTGCCTCTGTGATGGCAGTTTTGATGTTTCCCCATTGTTGCTCCACCCCACCTTTTTGCCTGTTTGCTAGTGCTTTTCTGAGGCACTCTCCCATTTTGACAAAATCAGCCCTCCTGAAGTCCAGTACCTTCACTTTTGTGTGGCTTGACTCCACAGCTAAGTTTATCGTGAACCACACTGTTTGGTAGTCGCTTATTCCCAGATGGCTACCTACTTCAAGATAAGAGATCCTCTCTATTTTCCTGTTTGAGAGTACCAGGTCTTAGATTGCTCCCTCCCTCCCTCCCAAGTGGGTTCCAAAACTAGCTGTTTGAGGTATGCCCCCTGTAGAGCATCGAGAATGTCCCTGCTCTTGGATGTGGCTGCAGCAAAGGTGCTCCAGTTAACATCTGGCATATTCAGGTCCCCATCAGCAATATCTTACCTTTCTCTGCCATTCCAAGGATGCCTTTTATCATTTCCTTGTCCATTCCCCCCTTAGACAGGGATCTGTATACAACCCTTGTGCAGATTGTGGAGCCATTTCCAGTCTCCAGGGTGACCCACAGTGCCACCTCTCCTCCCTGTTTACCCTTTGGTTCTGTTGCTTTCATCCCTTCCCTTACATAGAGAGCTACTCCTCCTCCTCCTCTTCTTCCATCCCTGTCCCTCCTGTAGATTGTGTACCCTAGTATGTTGACATCCCAGTCATGGTTCCCTGTGTATCATGTTTCTGTGACTGCCACAATATCTAGGCATCCCTCTTCTATCAAGACCACCATTTTGGGAAGCTTTTTACCTAGACTACGGGCAGTGGTACTCATTACCCTCCATTCTTTTCTGGCTTTATTTCTTTTCTGCCCCACCTCTGTCCTTACTGCATTTGTCTTTTTCTCCATTTACCCCTGCCCTTATCCCTATTGACTGCTCTATCTTGGTGTTTACCTCACTAACTGCCCTGACTTTTTTGGGGGGGCTAGGATTTCCCTTCTCCTTTTCAGTGCCTTTCCCCTTGGCTAGTTTAAATGCTTGCCAATGAAGCATTTAAACCTATCACCTAGGATCCTGGTTCCCCTCCAGGATAGATGCAGACCATCACACTTGTATAGGCCTGCATCCCTCCAGATGGCACCCCAGTCCCCAATGAAGCCAAATCCCTGAGCTCTGCACAAGTTTTTCAACCAGTCATTGAATCCCATGGTGCGGAGTACTCTAGTCTCATCCATACCATAGACAGGCAGCACTTCCGAGAAAGTTACCATTAGTGCTACTTGTCTAAGGCCCCTCACCAACTCCACAATTTTCTGTTGCACTGCTCTGATCCCATTCTCAGCCAGGTCATTCATCCCTAGGTGGATAATGATATCCAGCTCACTCCCTCTTGCAGCTGCTCCCATGATCCTGAGGACTCATTTCCTGTCCCTTCAAGCCATGGCACTGGGCAGGCACCTTACCTCCCTTTCCCTTTCTCCCCCCTAGTTCTACCCCCCTAACTATTGAGTCCCCCAGCAGGAGTTGTTTCCTTCCCCTGTGGGGTCCTGTGCCACCCTCCTGTGGGTCTCCATTGTGGAGGTTCCCAGCATCCTCCTTGAAGGGGCATACTTGCCCTGAATCCCTATCACAGATGAAGATGTTGAAAAGGACCAGTCCCAGGACTGATCCCTGTAGCACACCACTTGTGACCTCCCTGACAACAGGGAAATCTCCACTAATTACCATCCTCTAGGTTCTGCTACTCAAGCAATTTCCCACCTATCTTGTGTCTTCATCCCACATCCTGAGGTAGTACATATTCTTTACCAACCATCCATGTGGGACAAAGTAAATGGTTTTACTGAAGACATGGTATGGTATATCTACTGCCTATCTCTTATCCACTAGCTTCATCATCCAGTCATTATACCTTTTGTCCCACAGTCCATTTGTCTCTGATTGCCAGCCTGTAACTTATTATGGTCTCAGCAGCTACCCACTTTAGACTTTAGGCTGAGGGGTCATTAGTTTTCTGTGTCATCCCTGCTCCCAATGATATGCAGAGGAACTGCACTTGCTGTCCTTCAGTCCTCTGGTACTATCCCTGTCTCCAGTGAGCTGTTCAGGAGCTCTGTCATTGGCTCATCTAGAATCTTCCTCATCTCCCTGGCATGTGAAAATACTGTACTGCATATTGGGAACAATAGACTTATTCTCCTTCAGTGTGCTTAAGCCCTATAGTACTCTTTTTACAAAAATTGAATTCTCACTGACACAGTCCACCACCTCCCCTTTGACCTGATGGCAGAGTCAAGCAATGGCATGTCCTACTCTTACCCTTTCTATTTTGCCCTATAGCAGCTTCATCAGCCTATCAAAATCAACCTTCCTAAAATTCAAGACATTTCAATGGGACTGATTACTATTCATTTCATGACTGATGTTAAACCTACTGTCTGGCAGTTGTTGTCTCCCAATGGCTCCAGCACTGTGAACATCTCTGTATTGTCCCTGTTTGTAAGAACTAATCTGAGTATGTCTACCTCCCCTTTAGACTCCTCTAACCTCTGTACTAGGAATGTTTCCAGAACAACTTTATTTATTAATTTATTTTATTTATTTATTTTTATTAAGGAAATCAGATACACCTTTAAACCAGGGGCTCTTTTTACAAAGGTTCCATATCAGGTCACTACCAGATTTTATTTTTTTATTTTTTTTATTTATTTAAGAAATCAGAATTACAATCCTTTGAGTCAAAGACTCCTTTGCAAAGGCTCCATGTCAGATAGACACATATACATAAAATAACAGGATACTTACATGGGTAGTATAGTACAGAGTATATATACAAAGGGCAGGTTACAGCTGAAGTGGTCATTGGCAGTAGACCCCAGATGTTCAGTTCTTGCACTTGCTGCTAGTGGAATCCTTTTTTTCACACTAGGCAAGTTGACGTCCTGCAGCAGCAGCACCTCCCCTGTCTTTCTGCCTTTTTACTCTCATCCCCAACTCCCTATCCTACTTCCTTTTTTGAAATGGTTGCTTATATATTGAGTTGACAGACAAGAGAAGGCTATATTGCCCACAAGAAATCTTGTACTGGGACCTTCAATTTAGGGTAAAAAAAAAAAAAGAGTTAGTGTGTTTGTCAGAGGTAGTTGAAATAAATTGTTATCTATTATCTGTGTTATCTGTGAACTTATCTAGGTGCTTGTCACAGATGTCAGAAGGGAATTGTTATTTGTGAAATTAACTAAGTGTAGAAAGATTTGTAAAGTGCGGGGGTGGCTTAACTAGAAGGAGCAAGGTTAAAACCAGATTTAAGCACTGCTCTAGATAGCTTCTGCCAGAGAACAGACAGAACACCAGGAGGAAGGAGCTACTGGTATAACTAAAACTTCTCTACTGGGACTAAGAACTAGAAATCTTGTACTGGGACCTTCAATTTGGGGTAAAAAAAAAAAAGAGTTAGTGTGTTTCTCAGAGGTAGTTGAAGTAAATTATCTATCTGAGTTATTTGTGTACTTATCTAGGTGCTTGTCACATGTGTCAGAAAGGAATTGTTATCTGTGAAATTAACTAAGTGTGGAAAGATTTGCAAAGTAGGGGGAGTGGCTTAGCTAGAAGGAGCCAGGTTAAAACCAGATTTAAGCACTGCCCTAGATAGCTTCTTCCAGAGAACAGACAGAACACCAGAAGGAAGGAGCTACTGGTATAACTAAAACTTCTCTACTGGGACTATATTGCCCTCCTTACCTCCCCTCCACTCCCCACCCTTCCACCCTAATCCAGTTCTACTTTTATAGGCACAGGATTTAACTGACAACAGGAACTTCCTGTTTGGGAGCAGGAAGTGAGTGATCACAGAGCCACCAAAGACTCACCATACTAGAAGGGTAAGAGTAGCTCTCTGTCCCCCCCAGCTGCTGGAGGTCTGACTCTGAGCAAATAAGGAGACTACTGAGAAACATAGGAACTTCTTGTCTTAAAACAGGAAGATCAGGAGCTAAAAGGGCACAGAGGCAGTAAGTAAATATGGGAAGAAAAAAAAGAAAATAAACAAACAGAGGAAAGAGTAAGTATTCCAAACAACAGTTAGGGGGCCAGAAAAAAAGACATGATAGGAGTGGTGCAGTGCAGTGGCTGTGGAGCAGCAGTCTTCCAGGACACATTCTGGAGGATGCAGTGTTGTCCCATCTGCAGACACCTCTCTAGGCTGAGGCAGAAGGTTGTTCATCTCCAGGCTGAGTTGGCCAGGATTTGTGGGACCTCCTCTCCCACCCAGGGACCACCAGGGTCACTGCTGCTGCCTCAGAGGTTGCCATGAATGAGGAGCAGTTGGACCACACTGGGCTCAGGGATGGTGAGGGTAGTGGAACAGAGGTGCATTCCTCCAGTTGTACCTCTCCCCAATTTCTATGCTGTTCTGGAAAAGTGTGGTTCCTCTATGGAGGCACCCACAGTGGAGACCAAGGAGGATGCTGGGAACCTCCACAAAGGAGACCCGCAGGAGGGTGGCATGGGACCCCACAGGGGAAGGAAACAACTCCTGGTAGGGGACTCCATTGTTAGGAAGGTAGAACTGGGGGAGGAAGGGGAGAGGGCGGTAAGGTGCCTGCCTGGTGCTGTGGCTTGGAGGGACAGGGAGTGAATCCACAGGATCACAGGAGCAGCTGCACAGGGAAGGGAGCTGGATGTCATTGTCCACCTAGGGACTAATGACCTGGCAAAGAAAGGGATCAGAGCAGTGCAAGAAGCATTTGTGGAGGTGGGGAGAGGCCTTAGACAAATAGCACACACGGTAACCTTCTTGGAGGTGCTGCCTGTCTATGGCATAGATGAGGCTAGGGTGCTCCACACCATGGGATTTAATCAGTGGTTGAAAAACTGGTGCAGAGCTCAGGGATTTGGCTTCATTGGGGACTGGAGGTCCACCTGGATAGATGCAGGCATATATTGGCATGATGGTCTGCATCTGTCCAGGAGGGAAACCAGGATCCTATGTGATGGTTTAAATACTTCATTGACAAGTATTTAAACTAGCCAAGGGAGAGGCACTGGAAAGAAGCAGGGAAATCCTAGCCCCCTTAAAAAAATCTGGGTACTAAGTGAGGTAGACACCAACATAGAGATGTCAAGAGGGAGAAGCACTGGGGTAAATGGAGAAAGTGACAAACACATTAAGGACAGGGATGGGGCAAAAAGGGGTAAGACCATCAAGAAATGGAGGGTAATGACTACCAACACCCATAGTCTGGGCAACAGGCTCCCTGAACTAGTGGCCTTGATGGAAGAGGGAAGCCTGGATATCATAGCAGTCACAGAAACATGGTACACAGAGAACCATGACTAGGATGTTAACATACCAGGGTACACAAACTACAGGAGAGACAGGGAGGGCAAAAGAGGTGGGAAGTAGCTCTCTATGTAAGGCAAGGGATAAAAGCAACTGAACAAAAGAGTAAACAGGGAGGAGAGGAGGCACTGTGGGTCACCTTAGAGACTGGAAATGGCACCACAATCTGCACAGGGGTTGTATACAGACCCCCATGTCAGGGGGAGGGAATGGACAAGGATATGATAGAAGGCATACTTAGGATGGCAGAGAGAGGGGAGATACTCTTGATAGGGGACCTTAATATGCCACATGTTAACTGGAACACCCTTGCTGCAGCCACTTCCAAAAGCAGGTACATTCTTGATGCCCTTCAGGTGGCATGCCTCAGACAGCTAGTTTAGGAACCTACTCATGAGGGAGCAAACTTAGACCTCATACTCTCAAATGTGGACAGTGAGAGGATCTCAGTCTAGACATGGGTAGCCATTTTGGAGCAAGTGACCACCAAACAGTGTGGTTCATGATAAATTCAGCTACAGAGTCAAGCCATACAAATGTGAGGGTTCTGGACTTCAGGAGGGCTGACTTTGGCAAGATGGGAGAGTGCCTTAGAAAAGCACTAGCAAACAGGCTAGAAGGAGGGGTGGAGCAACAATGGGGAAATATCAGAACAGCCATCACAGAGGCAACAAGCCTGTGTGTGAAGCAAATAAAGAAATCAAAATGAAAGAAAAAGCCACTATGGTTCTCAAAAGAAGTGGTGGTGAAGGTTAGGGAGAAAAAGATAGCATTTAGGAAGTATAAGGAAACACAGAAGGAGCAGGACAGAGAACTGTGCCAGTTAAGGCAGAAGGAAGCAGGGAGGGTAGTCAGAATAGCAAAGGCAAAAACTGAGGAAAAGATAGCCAACTTGGTTAAGAAGGGGGATAAAACCTTTTATAGGTATATTAGGGAGCATAGAAAGACAAAGGGAGGGATAGTGAGACTTAATAGAATGGATGGTGGGTGGGCAGAGAGTTGCAGTGAAAAAGCAGGGATACTGAATGAATACTTCTGTTCAGTATTCACAAGAGAGGAGGTGGGGAGGTGCCTAATGCAATTAACAGAAACAGTCTGGAGAGGGGGGGTCGATCCCAGTCCTTTCACAGAAGAAAGGTTCTGAAAGAACTCCTAAAACTGAAGGTGGACAAAGCAATGGGGCCAGATGGAATTCACTCCAGAATTCTAAAAGAATTAAGCAGAGAACTAGTGACACCACTAACTACCCTTTATAACAAATCATGGGAGGATGGTGTGGTACCTGAGGACTGGAAGAAGGCTGATCTGATTCCCCTTCACAAAAGTGGGAGCAAGACAGAGGCAGGAAATTACAGACCTGTCAGTTTGACCTCTGTGGTAGAGAAAGTGATGGAATCACTTTTGAAGGAAAGAATTGTTGAGTACCTAGAGGACAGTGGGGCACAGGACCTAAGGCAGCATGGGTTCACAGCGGGAAGGTCATGTCAGATGAATCTAATTGATTTCTTTGACTGGGTGACCAAACTAGTAGGCCAGGGAGGGGCTGTGGACATGCCCTACCTATACTTTAGCAGGGCATTTGACACAGTCCCACACACAAGATTAGTAGTCAGATTAACCAGCCTTGGAGTGGGTCCCAGGGTGGTAGCCTGGGTAAAACATTAGCTGAACAACAGGACACAGAAGGTAATTGTAAATGGAGTCCACTCTGAAGAAAGAGGGGTTACTAGTGGGGTACCGCAGGGTTCAGTACTGGGTCCAGTCCTTTTTAATGTCTTTATAAGTGACATTGCAGAGGGACCGGAAGGAAAGGTATGCCTCTTTGCAGATGACACAAAGATCTGCAACAGGGCTGATACACAAGGAGGTGTGGAAAGGATGAGAAGGGACTTGGCAAGGTTGGAGGAATGGTCAGAAGTATGGCAGCTAGGATTCAATGCAAAGAAGTGCAAAGTATTGCACCTGGAAAACAAAAACCCAGGGGAATATTACACAATGGGGGTGGAGGTAGTAACAACAACAAAAATAGAAAGGGACCGGGGGGTAATCATATCAGATGACCTTAATGTTGGCGAGCAATGTGAGAAGGTGGTAGGAAGGGCTGGGGAGATGCTGGGATGTATAGGGACAGGCATCACCAGCAGAAAACAGGAAGTTGTTATCCCCCTGTACAGACAGTTAGTGAGACCCCATCTGGAGTACTACATCCAGTTCTGGAGACCCCATCTCTGCAAGGACATAGACAGGATGGAGGCAGTTCAGAGGAGGGCAACTAAAATGGTACAAGGTCTGCAAGAGAAGCCATATGAGAAGAGGCTAAAGGAGCTTAATACAGTATGTATACCCTTGAGGAAAGGAGGGAGAGGGGGGGACATGATAGAAATGTTTAAGTACCTTAGTGGAATCGACAAAGTCCATGAGGGTAGCATCTTTCAGAAAAAGAGATGTGCAAGAACAAGGGGACACATTTGAAGATAATGGGGGGACAGCTCAGGGGCAATGTGAGGAAGTATTTTTTCACAGAGAGGGTGGTGGACGCATGGAACAGCCTTCCTGAGGAGGTTGTGAGGTGTAAAACTGTGGGAGAATTCATGAATGCATGGGACAGACATAAGGCAATTTTTGTGGGGGGTAGGAAGAAATAGGCTGTTGGTTAAATAGAATCTGCAGCTTATCCACTAGGTAGGGAAATGGGCAGATTAGGTGGGCCAAGTGGTCCTTATCTGCCATCAAAGTCTATGTTTCTATGTTTCTATCTAGCCTGTCTCCCACTTGTCAGTGGACCTAGTATACTCCCTTTTGATCCATAATGTGTTGGCAAAATTTTCTTTTGAATTCTATTAGTGTGTTGGAGTCAAGTATTTCCCTAGGTAAACTATTCCCTAGTTTACTTGCTTCTGTGTAAGTATACCCTTGTTTTTAATATTAATATACAATTTGATTTGTTGATTATGTGATCCAAGATTAAGTTCTTCGTATTGCATTTCAATCCTCATCTCCTTCTATAGTTCAATATATTTGATAATTTTATACATCTGCAATAAGTCCCCCCTTATCTTCTGCTTCTCCAGAGTAAACATCTTAAGTCTGTTTGGTCTCTCCTTGTAT
Organism: Neoceratodus forsteri; assembly: GCA_016271365.2. Lineage (NCBI taxonomy): Eukaryota > Metazoa > Chordata > Ceratodontiformes > Ceratodontidae > Neoceratodus > Neoceratodus forsteri. The sequence continues at coordinate 955,610,858 of CM057454.1, read as the reverse complement.
GACAGCCTGTGCACCCTTGGGGCCATCTTGAATAGTCTTCTCTGCACTTTGTCAATTGAGTGTGTATCACCCTTCATGTATTGATTCCACAGCTGTGAACAGTAATCCAAGTGTAGTCTAACATAAGGTTTTATAGACTGGAGTGTCACACTGCTCACATTTGTATAAAATGTTCTTTTAATATTTGCAACAAGACTATTTGTAAGTAAGTAAAAATATTTATTTTTTATACAGGAAGATTGCACTGTACACCATTAGATCCATAGGACCTGTTTTCAAGGTGATCCAGTTATACAATTATTTCATCTAAGTTTCTCATAAAATGCAAAACAAAACACACAAAAAAAAATTACAATAAAATCATTCCAGATTGATGTCATCCTTTTCAACACTATCTTTTTTACATCACACTGTTGGTGTGAAGATTTAAATTGAAACAGCTTCCCTGAACCTATTTGAACCTTGTTAACAAACCCTTCTAGTACCATTCTCACTGGCAACCCTTCCAGGATTCATTACTTCTGTGTAAGTTAAAAAGTTTAGGGGTTGGGCCCAATTCCCTATCCCCAGGTACAATAAGTTTCCAAAATTTGGAAAACAGATAAGGAAAAGTTATTTGACCAAATCTGTTATGCACTTTAGGATAACATAACTATTTGTATTTTTGATTCTGCACCCATGTTCATGGTCTCTTGGCTGTAGCTTCTCTGTTAAATAATTTGAATTTCCAGAATACAAAGTTTTCTATATATGACAAATCCATTTATTGCTTCTTTTGGAATCAAGAGCCTTCCAGCCTAGTCTAGTCTAGAATACATATCACAATGATGTGTAAAAAAGTTACAGTTTAAAACAAATCGTGACATTTTGTTACATAATTTATTTAGCTTACTCAAAGATTTTTTATTTGCTAGTCCATAAACATGGGCTCCACAATCAATTATAGTAACAAGTAGGTGATTTACTATGGTCTCACTCATTTTATAATTCAGGAAGTACTTTGAATGCCTAAAAACACCCATTCTAGTGTTAATTCTTTCAACAGTTTTCCATATGTAAGTCAAAATCCAGACTTTTATCAAGCCAAATGCCCAGGTTCCTATATTATAGATTATTGCAACACCTTATACCTAGGGCTTCTTGGCTTTTTTTTTTTATTCTTCCTCCTCTGCTCCCTTGCTGGCACCTCCTTCGGGCCCTCAAGGTGCTTACCTGGACTGTCCACCATCCCCACAACCTGCCTTGAACCCAAATTGCAGCCCGCTGGAGTAGCCCAGCGTAACCCTTCGTCGGGTGGGTCCCCCTCCTCTGAGAGGGAAGGCGCCAGTGGAGAGGGGCATCCAGCGCACTGTGGCATCAGCTCCAGGTACTGCTGGGGTGGGAGGCCACGGGGCCATGACAGCAGCCAGGTGACCAGAGAGCCCTCATCTGGCCAGCCAGGGGGCCAATTTTCCAGTTTTCTCTCCTGGAGAGTGACGTAGGTGACGTCATGGCGAACACCAATGTCCGTCACTCCCCCCCAGCTATTTTGAGCTCTGACATTTTGCTATGTTCCTGGCCTCTGCCAGGGGTCAGCAGGTGCCCACTCACATCCCCGCCCTCCCCTCTTGAGAAGGCGAGCTGTCTATGGATGCTCCAGCCTTCTATCCCGGCTGGCTCTCTGAAGACCCGAGTCCATTCCCAAACCCAAGTCTCCGGCATGGCAAGTGGAAATCCAGCCGCTGTGCCGACGAGCCAGCTGTTTCTCAGGGTTTATATTTGCTGCTTGCTGCTGGTGCAGAATGCAGCGGCCTGATTATTGACAGGAACCTCTCAGTCTTGTCATATTTCTCCAGTGCTGCACGAACTGCACTGGCTGCCAGTACGGTGATGAATCACCTTCAAAGTCGGTCTTCTGACTTATAAAGCCCTACACAGACAGGGTCCAGTCTACCTGAAAGAGCTCCTGGTTCCTTACTGCCCTGGGTGATGCCTCCGCTTGACTGATGAGGGGTTGCCAGAGTTTCTAAGGGTTTGTTTAAAATCTTCTGGGGCTCATGCATTTATGCATGTGGACCCCACCTTTTGGAATGTTCTACCCCATCAGCTATGTGAGTGCACAACAGTGTAGGGTTTTTAAAAGGGCTTAAAAATCTTTTTATGGATCCAGGCATTTGGGGAATAACTGGAATACCAGTTTATTTTCCCCTTTTTGTACTATTTATAATGCATGTGATTTACACTGTTACTGTTTTAATTGTTCTGTGAGGTGCCTTGATAATTTGAAAGGTGTCATATAAACTGATTTGATTTTGATTTGATTTAAGCAACTTGTCATGAATCTCACCCTTAACAGTTTTTATGCAAATTTCTTTGCTTTTTTGTTGCTGCTCTTGACACAAACATCGTTTTAGATTTTTTTCATTTAATACTAATCTGAATTTTCAGAACCAATTACATAAAGCTAAAAAGTCACCTTATAAATTTTGTTCCATCTCTTTTTTATCCTTACTAGTGGTCACTAATTCAGTGTCATCTGCGTATAATCATATCTGGGTTTTCTTCATAAACTGTGGAACTGAGTTAACATGAATCAGAAATAAAGTAGGTCCCAACAGTGATCTCTGGGGTACTCCCTTACCATTTACGACTTTGTAGGACATACTGTAACACTACCTAGCTGAGCTGTTTGTAGTGATTGCAATTTTTTTTCAGTAGTTTGAGATTTTCAGATCCTCATCTATTATAATCCCTAGATCCCTTTCTGTGTTTACCTTTTTGATTTCTATACCATAAAGCACATACTTGTGTCTTGTGTTTGATTTCCCTGTATGAATGGCAACATACTTATGGATATTAAATTGCATTCCAATATTCTGTGCCTATTTTTCCATTTCTTCTATATTCTTCCCGATTTTTCAAATACTTTCAGGGATACCAGCCCTTTCTCCATTATTAGTGTCATCCACAAAGTTGGCAGTCTATCCCATCACTATCTGGTTTATGTCTGTTATAAAGAATGCAAATAGCACAGGACTCAACACTAAGCCCTGTGGCACTGTTTTGCTGACTCCTCCATCCTCAGATATAACACCCCTGATTCTCACTTGCTGTACCCTATTGTGCAGTCATTTATCCAGTTCACAGTTTTGGAATTTATCATTTACTTTTCCTGTTAGTATACTGTTTGGTACCATGTTGAATGCCTTTCAAAATTCCAAATATATCATGCCCACTGGTATATTACTATTTAAATTAAGGGTAAGGCATTGACAGTGAATTGATATGTTTCTTTTAAATCCATGCTATTGTCATCCAGGCCCACTTCCATCATATTGTTCTCCATTTCCTTTTTAACCAGTTTTTCCATTAGTTTACCCAGTATAGACATGAGACAAATGGATCTGTAGTTCTCAGTGCATTATATTTTTCCCTTCCTAAATATTGGTACAACTATAGCTGTGGTCAAATTCCAAGGTACTTCACCTGTATTGTAAGATTTATTACATATGTGCAATAATGGGCCAGAATTCATTTCCACTGTTTCTTTTAGAGTTCTGGGGTGTAAGCTGTCCAGTCCTGCAGATCTGTTTGCTTTTGACTCATTGAGTAACCTATATTATGGTGCTATAAAGAATAATTTTTTTAACCAGGAGAGATGCACTAAGCTAAAGATTGTTTACAGGTGTGACCTGGGAGCACAAGGAAGTTAAGTGACTTGTTCAGGGTCACACGGTACGCAAGTGGGGTCTGTGGGATTCAAAACCAGGTCTCCAGGTTTGCAGCTCAGAGCCTTAAACCACTGTGCTCTACTGCCTCCAAGTACTACTTGGTTTATTAATTTTCTTATTAGTTACTTTATCATCATTGATATATTGTTGGTTGTACTAAGAACAGATATAGGTATAAGAAAAGACTAAAAATTATTTTTTGGGTAATTAACCTGTACATTGATTACATTAATTTGTCCTGTTGTCTGATCATTTCCTTTGTTGCCATTAATATAAGAGTTAACTGATTTATAGTTATCCTTACTGTGGGCATTGCTGAATTCTACATTTGCCTTTTTTTTTCCTGTTTGAGATTCAGCTGCTTTTTATTACAGTCTTATAATGATCAATATTTATTTCAGAAGGGTAATTTTTAATTTTTTTATATGCTTTACCTCCAATGACTAATGTACTTCTGGACTGGGTTTGTAAACTACAGAGTCTTTTTACTCTTTATATTACACATTTTCTTACCTGGCACATACTATTTTTAAAATTTTTAATACTTTTTCTTTAAAAATATTCCAGTTCCCATCTGTTGTTGCATTTTTGAATTTCTTCTCCCAGTGCCATTTCTTAAGATCCTCATTGAACTTTCTGAAATGTCTCCTGTCATAATTCTTGGCTATTTTAGTACCATCAATGCTTTTGATTCAAGTTATTATTTCAAATTCAACCATGCTATGGTCAATAGTCCCCAAATGTTTCCTAACTAGTAAATGTTGCACCAAGTTTGGTCAATCCATAATGAGGGTGGGTTAATCTGCAATTTTTGTTGCTCCAAGGTCAATAATGAGGTCTAAGAAAGCATTTTTCTGTATGAAGTTTGTTATCATAGCTTCCCAATTAATTCTTGGAAGTTTTAGGTTCCCTGCAAGAAAGAAGCACCCCACTGACAATTGATTCTATTAGTTGAAACATTTCTTTATTGTACACCACTGTACTATTTGGAGGTTTGTAGTAGTCTCCAAGAGTGAACCTGGTTCCTTTATTAGGTTAAATCTGGACCCATACTGCTTATATACTTGAACTTGGGAGCTCATATTGATTGCTTACTATTGTGCCTTTAATGTACTGTATATTGCCACTCTACATCCTTTTTTCCAATTCTGTGTTTGAATCCAGTTTGTAACCATTGATTTCTCTTCATCATGATGCATCTTCACTCCACCACATATCGGTTACTATTGCTATATCTTTGTTGATGGACTGCATTATGATTTCAAGTTTTGTTTTCTTAATACTGTTTGGACTCCTTGCATTAATTACAAGAATTTTGAGTTTATCTCTATTGATGTTTATTTTCTCTGTTTGTATGATTGTTTGCCTTGCCTGTTCTTTGTTGTTTGTTTTCTACACCCTTCCCTGGAGCCCCCTTTCAGTTAATTTAAAGATTTTATTGATCGTTTGTCTTATTTTATTTCCCGGTAACTACCTTCATTTTTTTGTTACATGTAGCCCATTCTGCCTAAACAATTCATAATTTATGTTAAAACATTCAAAATGTTGCATGTATTTTAGTTTTTTCCAGAACAGTCCATCTGCTTAACCAATGATTAATTCTTTTGATGTTGTTCCTGTATATTCCTGCTCTAGGAACCGTAAGTATTCTGAAAATAATTATTTTGCAGTTAAGTGACTCAATGTTTTCTTTTCATTCTTAAGTTCTTGACCAATATCCTGCTCACTTTCTCTTCCTACATTGTTTCTGCCTCCATGTGTAATCACCAATGGTCTCTTTTTATCTTTGTTAATTATATTTGGAGCCATTTTATCAATGTCATTGACATTGATGCTGGGTAAGCAGTAGGTGGTGACATTCGGTTTACTATCTCTAGCAGTGTATCTGTCAGAATATATGCGTATCACATCACCCAGTATATATATTTGACATGACTGAGTGATGTTTGGGATCTATCCATTATTTATTGTATCTGGTAGGTGATTGATTTTTACTGTTTCTAACTGCCCTGGTTATTCCTCACTGTCTACTATGAGAAAAAATTTAGTTGATGTTTCTATTTCAAATGTAATCATAGCCCTTCTACCTTTTTTGTGTTTCCCTTGGATTCAATACCAATTTTCAGTGGTAACCTAATACCTGGGTATGTATTGTACCACAACCATTAGACAATATGGTACTATGCATAGCAAGGAATGCATAGTACCCTAACCATTAGATAACAAGATTTCAAGAAAATTAAAGTAAAACACGATTGTTGTAGAATGCACAACTTCAGTACATTAATAAGACACTGACAAATACAACAACACAGATATGACTGGCACCAGAATATTCTTGTTTTAATCCACATAAATATGTTTCTAGAATTTGGACATTTGTATCAGAACAGTCCATCTGCTTAACCAATTATTAATTAATAAGTGTCAGAGGCTCAGTAGGTAGCACACTCGCCTCTGAGGCTGGGAGATCAGAGGGCTGTGGGTTCAGTTCCCACATCTGGCACTTGGGTTAATGTCCCAGTACTAACACTGTAGTGCAGTATGAGAGGGGTGCTGCACTACTGAGGTGCCATCTTTCGGATGAGACATTAAATCGAGGTCCCATCTGCCTGTATTGGTGGTAGTTCAGGTGGATATTAAAGATCCCATGGCACTTATTGAAAAGAGTAGAGGAAAGTTTTATTGAGACACAAAATCGTACAGCATGAAACAAGACATGAAATACAAAAACAACTCAATCAAAATAAAAAAATCAGAAAAAGAAAACTGAGAGAAGGAAACAAACTTTCAACAAATCAAGCAAATGCAAAATCTGAGTCTGTGATCCAAAGAAGGGCCTTCCAGAGTTCCAGAAGCATCATCTCAGGCAAAAAAGTACTTCCATAAACATAAATTTTCTTTAGTTCCTGTACAATTTTGTTCTCAAGCTCTAAGTAGGAGCAGTCCTTTTGCTGCAAAGTAAACAGACAGCGTGCCAACCAGATATTCCATTTGATGATGACAAAAACAAGGTTCAGGGTATCCTTGTGCCAAACAGACCACTGGGGGGAAAAACACCAAATACAATATTCATATAAGTGACCGTCTGAAACAAGGGAATAGCCCAAGCCTGTGCCAAAAAGGACCACCAATTCGGAATAAAAGAACAATCAAAAAATAAGTGAGAAATAGTTTTGAGTTCAGTAATACATAACAGTCGAGAACAAAATTGTTCTTGGGACTGCTTATGTTTTTGATTCACCTTTACATTAATTCATTCATGGCATGACAGCCAGTGTAAATCCCACATGTGGGTGGGCACTTTCTTACATCTTAAAAGAAACAGAAGGGAAGAAAGGTGCTGACCAGGACATTTTTCAGAAGGCAACTGTACAGCACAAACAGTCAAGAGTAAACTATTATATAAAAATTATGAGAATGATTCAATAACATCTGTGCTGATATCTTCCATTGTTTCAGATGTAAAAACATGTATTTATTGTAAATTGGTATACCAGCAGTGTGTCATAGCACAGTTAATGAATTAGTTTCCCACTGATGAAACCATAACCTACAGAAGTCATAGAACTAAGGTTCCCAGCCCCTCTGAGTATTAATCAACAAAGGCCTGAGATTTGCAGTAAGAAAAATACAAGTAAAAAACAACAAAGGATTAATCATATGAACACCACTCTCAGTGATAGGTAAATAAGTGACATTCCTCTTTATGGGATTTAACCTGCTACCCCAAAGAGCCTGAAAAAACAAGCTAAAAACCGCAGTTTCCAGTCATTTAGGGATAGGGAATACATAACTCAAATAGAGAAAGGTCGGAATCAAATATGATTTAATCAAGAAAACACATTTCTTTTTCCCTATCTGCCCCCTATTCCAGTAGGCCACCTTAGTTTTACCCTGTTGCAATTTAGCATCCCAGTTGAAATAATCAGAATCCACAGTCCCAAAAAAAGCACCCAAAATGCAAACGGGACCCATAACAAAATGCAAAGGGCCAATACGGTCAAGGGGGGCTGAGGAAGAACCCAGCCGGATACCCAAACTTTTGTCAAAATTCAAAACTGCACCTGAAAAGTCTCCAAATGTAGATCACACCTCAAGAGAAACAACCACAGAATGCTCATCAGCTACAAGAAAGCAAACATCATCAACATACGCAATAGCCGTATAAGGTGACAGCAGGGCAGGACTAGAGATAGCTTGGATCTGAGGATGAGCATTCAAACATCGGAGCAAAACATCAAGGAAAAACACATACAATAGAGGGCTCAGTGGACAGCCTTGACTAATCCCTCTCTTAATGGGAATCATCGGGCCCACCCAACCATTCACTACTGGCACAACAGTAGCCATCCTATAAAAAAGCACGAATCCAACGAATAATTTCAGCCGGTATATGCAAAAAGCAAAGCACTTCCCATAAAAAATCATGACTAACAGAGTCAAAGGCCACCTGCTGGTCTACAGAAACAACAAATCCCGTAACCACATCTGCATAACCATGAGAAACTAACTCTTGAAGGAGAATCAAGTGGTCAGAGACTCTTCTATTGGGCACAGAACAAGAATGTGTGGGATGCAGAACCACCTCTGCAATCACCAACAAACACTTCACTATGATTTTCATCAACAACTTAAAATCAGTATTTAACATACATGAAGGGGCGCCAATTTATAAGAAAGTGAATGTCTCTTTTCTGCTTGTATATGTAAATCAGGGTACCCTTCACAAATTCCAAGGGAATGAATTTGGTTGTCAAAAGAGAATTAAACACAGATGTAAGTTCTGGAACCAAGTGGTCTCCCAGCACCTTATGCAAGGCAGCAGGGAGACCATCCGGACCAGGGGATCTATGCAAAGGTAAAGAAGCAATAGCCAGTGTTAGGTCCTGTTCCGATATGGGTAAACATGCCTGGTCCAGACTCAGCTGTGAAGGGGTTGGGATATCAGGGTTACAATACAAGGATGCAGGGTCACCAGCAACAGCTGAGAGAGGAGAAAAAAGGGTAGACGTATAGTCTGTCACTATACTACCAATATCAGACTGGGAGGTACATAAAGTACCTGTAGGGTTTGCAAGGCATGATATAGTTTTCTGGGCAATTTGGCAGGAATTAGACTCAAAAGGGCAAACAACATCATGTTTTCCCGTGGTGCCAAATCTATGTTGATGGTAAAGTTGTTGCAATTGCCGAGATTGGAAATTCAACATATCTTCCTGTACTAAATGTAATTGCTGGGAAAGGTCTTGCCCCGTAGTATGCGCTATTGTTAACAGCGACTGAAAATGCACCCTCTTCTGCAAATAGTCCAAATATTCCCTTCTGCATTTCTGGCAACTATAATTTTTCAGAAAAATGACCAAATCATGCTTCGTTTCAGTCCACCCCTGAATAGGGTCCTTGTAACATATAAAGACAGATTTACGAGCCTGAAGAAAGGACAGAAGAGACTGCATAAATAGCGGGACTTGTAACAAGGAAGTGTTGAATTTCCAAAGCCCAGGACCTTTACATAAAGGGACAGTAAGTCCAATTCCAGTAGAAAGCAGTTTATGGTCTGAAAACGTGACTGCCTGTACCAAGGCAGAAGTGACAGATAAGATGCGAGACAAAAAAAACAAAATCAATCCGGGTACTCAGTTTACCCTTTTGAAACATAGGAGTGAATTGCTTGGCAAAAGAGAAATAGGCATCAGTTAAATGAGCAGTGCGAACCAATTTCTCCAATTCATGAGAATCACAGAACAACTTCTTAGTAGTAGCAAAAGAACTCGTATCATGAAGGCTCAAACCACAATTAAAGTCTCCAGAAAATAAAACTTGAAAAGAAGTGTGCAAGTAAGAGCGGATTAAAGAAAATAAAGCTATACGTGCAGTCTTAGTCTGAGGTGCATAAATATTAATCATCCGATAGGGACAGGACCAGAGTACAAAATCCAAAATGAGCGCTCTACCAGGGGCCACATCAAACAATTTAAGCAAACGGAACTCAGGAACATTAATTAAAATCCCCAGTCCCGAACAAGAGTCCTGACCAATAGACCAAAAGGAGAGGCCTGATAACCAGTCCTTCAGTGCTTGTTGGATCTCATGTGTTGTATGGAATCTGGTGTCCTACAACAAAAAAATCCCCAAGGGCAAAAGCCACAAAAAGGAAAAAACTAATCGTCTCTTTGCTGTATGCTTCACACTATTTACATTAATAGTGTGGCAAGCAAAATGAGACATAGAACATGAACAGGGCAGAAAAACACATCACAATTTCCTTTTCCCAACTACTTTTTTCCCTTTAAATTTCACCCTGGCCTTCCGCTTCTGAGAGAGACCAGTACCAAGTTGCAATTCAGAGTAAGTTGTTCCATCAGGGAGAGAAGAAGCAATGGAGGAAGAGTCAGACTCACCTCCAGCATAGTCTGAGACAGGTTGTAAAAGCCCAAAGGAATTAGACAGGGGTACAGGGGAGGGCTTCAGAGGAGGGCTTCAGGGCTATAGGAGGGGAGGGAAACACCCGAGGGTTACTCCTCATTGACCTCCGACAAGTAACACAAGTAGGTTCTCTAGGGGGTGGCATGTTGCTAGGACCTGGAACGGAATCAGGGACAGGCAGAATGGACTGATCAGGTGCAGGAGTAGGTGAGGCCACAACCATGGGGCTCTCAGGAAGAGAAACCACTGGAGGCATTACACCTGGGACAACAACAGAAACAGAGACCTGCAGTAGGGACTGAGGGACTACAGGAGGTGGTGCAACCGAAGTAGCATGGATACAAGCCTTCTGCGCTTGGATAATAATAAAACGCTGATCCACCCCACCATCATGAAAATCCCGGTTATGGGCAGCCCACTGACAATTCTGAAACGTATGCCCCAGCTCATCACAAAGGTTGCATTTACACTCATTCAGACAGTGAGCCACCACATGACCCAACTCACCGCAAACATTACACTTCACCTTATCACACACATTGCTAAGGTGACCAGGGTAAAACAGGAACCCCCTATCACAGCCTACGAAAAAAAGAGTTAGGCAAGTGTACAGAGCCAGAATCAGTAGTATTCAGTAAGACTTTAACCTTCCAGCCTCCAGTCCAAATATTCTCCGTGTCCAGAATAGCCTCAGGCTGTCCCTGAACAGTACAGCATTGTTTCAACCAGTAAAGAACATCAGCCACATCAACACCCTCATTCCAAAACAAAATAGTAATAGTCTTATAGGCTGGTTTAGAGAGGGGAATGGCCTGAAATGGAGTCCATAAACCAGTAGTCTTCAAAGCATGGTACTTTGTCCAAAAACGCTCCAAGCCAAGAGACGTTTGAAAACTTATATCAAAAGTAGATTCACCTGAGATGTGAATCATAGCATGTATCTCATGCGAAAAAAATGTTAATGAATCTTTAATAAGTGTAAGCCCTACATATACTTGATCTGGAGGCTCAGGTAAACCCCCCACATAAGATAAATGGACAGCATTATGCCTCTTAGCAGCCAGAACTAGGAATTTGAACAGAGAGGAAAAAGAAGGACCTGGTTCATCCTGCTTCAGGGGTTGCTGTAGAGAACCCAGGGCCGAAGTCCCCAGAGACACAGCAGGAGAGGATGCCTGAGGTGGAGAACCCTGCAAAAGTCCCAAAACAGGGTTCTCTGTCATCTCCAGTTCCTTGGGAAAACACAAGGGGTCAGAAGAAGCCGCAGACTTGCTAGACTCATGCCACAGCTCAGGAAAGTCTTCGGGGCGGGTGGACTGAATAGGAGAAGAACCAAAGATCCACTGCCCAGCAACGGGCTCCTGCACCCATCCAGCACCTCATAAAGCCGTGTCAACAGTCTAGATAGGTGCAGCAAGTGGTTCTACAACTGAGGGTTCAGAGGTAGAGGGAGACAACACTGCACCAGTAATAACAGAAGCAGTACTCACAATAGTCGGCTGGTAAGTGGGCGGCAGTAAAGCAGCAGTTGACACAACAGGCATTCCATGACAGGCTTGTGCAGCAGTAAGCAAGGGTGTCACCGAGTTCCATCCCAGAGAACAGCCAGATACAGTAGGAGAAGGAGTAGTACTCACACCCAAACTTTCGGCATGTAGCCGCTTCAGTTCTTGATGCAGTTTCATTTTAGTGATCGCAATACAGCGTTCAGCTGAAGCCAAACATTCCTGAATCTCTTTTTCTGCAGGGCAAGCAATATCAGGATCAGAGGAGGGAAGATCCTCCTCAATCCCAACAGCAGGCAGAGGAGACTGAGAATCCATATCACTAGGAGGTAACAGAGGTTCAAGCACAGCGTCCTGCAAATGTATTTCAGAACCAGAAGCAGCAGCAGTATCCTTCAGAATATCCCTGACTTCACTCGAGGTCTCCAATAAATCAGAGGCAGGAGCCGAGACCATGTTTCCCACCTCCATAGCTTCCTCCACAGCAGGCAAGGATGCGGCTGCCATCTTGGACAGAGGTTCCCCCACTGAAGAGTAGGGGAAATTTTTATACAAGATTCAAAAACAATCCATAATTGAACACATCGTCACATTCCATAATAACATTAAATTCATGCTACAGTCTCCTTAACAGATTCAAAAAGGAGAGAGGAAAGAAGAAAAAAAAAACACAGAAAATATACAAAGAACATTCTTCCATCTGAAAACCATGTAGCCAACTCTTCTTTATCTGCTATTGCCTCAAAAAATCCTAAACTGTCACCTTAAACCACTTTCATACCTCCAAACACCCTTCTCCCCTTTTGAAACCCCTACCCCACCCAGTCAATATTTCTCCATAATTTTGCAAGCATATCCTTTCCAAGAGTACATTTTTCATACTCATTAATATTATCCAATTCCTGTTGTATTTGGAAAAAAACATCTTGCTGTTTTACTACTTTACCTTGTAAAGACCTTAGGCATCTCACCTGCCATATGGACCATTTGATACATACCAACATAACATGAATTGTACTGTTTGCCCATTTTGCCCACACAGCCGGGATTTGTCCTAGAACCAAAACATTATAATTTATTAATAAGATTCATTTTTCTCCCCATAAATCTGATAATAATTTCCAAAAACCCTTTACATGAATACATTCAAAAAAAAGATGCTGCATTGTCTCCACAAACCCAGCACACGCCTGTTCTCCACAATCTCGCTCATTTATTTGCTTATGTTTCTGATTGCTTTTAACTTGCAGTTTCTGATGACCACAGAGCCAGGCAAAATCTTGCATTTTCCAAGGAATTCTTGCTTCTATCATGCCTTCCAATAACAAAGCAGTATTAACTTGAGAAGATACCTGAAAAACTGGGTCTTCTCAATACCAAGAATCAAAATTGCTTTATAAAACCCTTTTTTCCTTTTCCCCATACACCAAGCCACTTCTATCTTCCAAGTTCGAATATACCGAAGTGCAGCTTGCACGTAACTAGGGAGCATTCATTCTGCGGGGTGTCATTTCCCCCTCCCCCATGCTGTGAAAAAAGGTGTCCCCCATAGTTGCATACAAACTTGCCCCATCCCTGTCATCTGCGCTAATAAAGGGAAAATAGAACTAAAAAAGAAATTACCAAATAGGTATACTATGGGCTGTAGCATATTTAACCCTCCTTCTTTCCTTACCCCGTATGTGTGATTCCTTTTAGTTCCATTTAACCTACTACCCCATAAGAACGGAAAAAATAAACTTAAAACTTTTGTGTGCATATAGTATGGTAAGGGAAGCACATGAGATAAATACAAAAAAATAGGCACTATATAGGCCCTTAGAAGATACACCCTCTTTTCTTTGACATCTTCCAAGGCAACCATGCCTGTACTTTAAGTCGTGCTTTATCATAAACCTCTTTCCAGTTATGGAATCCTGACTCCTTGGTGCCAAAATAAATACCCAAAATTTTCACTTGGTCCTTTGTCATCAGAATTGGAAAATCTCTTATGTTTGTGCTGTCCCCTAAAATCAGTACAATACTTTTATTCATATCAACTTTGATGCCTGTTGTATTATAAGCTGCTTGTATCATTGATAGAACTTCTATTCCTGATTTGCCATCTGCCACAGAAAAAACGCAATCTTCCGCATATGCTGAGACTTTTGAAAATACATACCCATCCTTGTTTCGTATAGCCACAATGTCCTTGTTTTGCCCAATTTCCCACAATAAAGGGTCCAAACCAAAGACGTACAATAAGGGGCTCATCAGGCAACCTTGTTTAACCCCATTCTTCAAAAAAATCGGGACCCGTAAAAAACCATTCACCAACGGTATAGCCTGAGCCTCTTTATATAAGATCTTCACTATCTCTATAAAATCTTGAGGGATCCCATAGTAACGTAAAACCTTCAAAAGGTTTTCCTGATTGACTGTATCAAAAGCAGTTTCCTGGTCTACTGCCATTAAATATCCACCTAAGTTCTTCCTTAAGTTTTGCTCAACAATCTCCCTAATCATTATCATATTTTGCACAATATATCTACCTGGTATTGCATATGTCTGCTCCTGAACAATCACTTTCTGTGCTACATGTGCTAATCTTTTTGTAAGTATCTTTGCAAGTATTTTGTAGTCAGTATTTAATAATGTTAATGGCCTCCAATTCTTTAATTCATGTGGGTCCCCCTTCTTAGAGATGAAAAACATCATTCCCATCTGCATTGAGGGGGCAAGCCTTACCTCTTCCCAAATGGCATTAAAAAGCACTTCAAGACAGGGGACCAAAATCTCACTATAATGCTTGCAAAAGTCATTTGGTATCCCATCCCATCCAGGAGCCATCTTAGCAGATAACTGTGAAATAGCTTCCTGAATTTCCAACCCGGTAATGGGAGCAACTAAACCGTCCTCCTCCTCCCTACTTAAAGCCGGCATCTCTATTCCCATAAGAAAATCTTGATATTCTTTCCTGTCTTTCTGAAAAGTATCCACCATATGCTGCTGTATAAAAGTATAGTATCTTGATTATGGTCTTTTAGAGTTCCCTGTTTGTCTCTAAGACCTGTCAATGTCCTTTTTTCCACCCCTTGTGTCCTACCCTCAAAAGGATTTACATCTTCCTTTGTACCTTGCATTCTATATTTCTGCTGAATTGCCATTTTTTTAACCGCTTCTTCTGAATACTGCCTCATCTGATTTTTTTACAGTTTGAATCCTTGCCCTGTTACACTCATTAAACCCTGCTTGTGCTAAGATTTGCAGACATTGTGCCCGTAATCCAAGATACACAATGTATTTATCCTTCGCTTGCCTTTTCGTATAGGTGCCAAACCAATCCTGCAGATCTCTTTTAATGTCCTCCCACCATTCTATTGGACTCACATACATAAAACATTTATCCTTTCTTGCCTGAAGTAACATTTTTACACCTTATTCTACCATAGCATCTTGCAACATAGATGTGTTCATTTTCCAACACCCTCTCCCAACCATTAACTTTTGTCTTTCACCCAACCTTAAAACTACCACCAAATTGTCAGAGGTTTCCAAAGGTTGCACTTCCACTTCCTTACAAGTTAGTCTTGCTGACACTAACCAAAAATCAATCCTGGTTGACAATCTACCTTTAAAAAAAGTATGACTCAGTTCTTGTTGCAGAATATCATATACATCTGTATATCATTTCTATGCATAACTGCTAGCAAAGAGTTGGTATCACTAAAAACTTTCTGTGTATCTCTTCCCCAATCTCTGTGTGAAAGCCCACAGTTGAAATCTCCTCCCCATAATACCAGTTTTGAAGTGTTTAAGTAAGGCTCCACTCGTCTAAACATTTCAGACCTTTCTGCTTTAGTCTGGGGCGCATAGATATTTATAACCTGGAAAACTTCCTGCTTTAGAACCACGTCCATAATCATAACCCTTCCTGGTATTAAATCATACACATGCAATACTTGAACACTGCTTTTAAAAAGTACCTCTATCCCAGAGCACCTGTCCTCTCCTATCAACCAATACGAAACTCCCCACCTCCAATTGTTCTGTGCTCTTTGTACCTCAGCTAGTGAATGTAGCCTAGTGTCTTGTAACAAGATCACTTGCCCATCCCCAATACTGAGGCTCAAAAAAGTGCTCTGCCTCCTCTTGTAGGCCTTAATGCTATTAACATTAATTGTACAAAAAGCCATCAATCCTTTATTTTAAAAAAGTTTAGAAATTATCCAGTACCTTTCATCTTTTCTTTTTCCTTTTCCTAGTTTTTAGTTTTTCTGTGAAACCAGACTCTGAAATTCCATCTGCATGAGAGGAGGCCACTGAGGAAAGCTCTGATTCGCAGCCATCCTCTTCCATCCTTTCCTCAAACAACAAAGCATATGAATTCTGTACTACCACTTCCTCTATCATTTTTGTATGTTTTGAGGCAGCATCTAACAACTTTTCTGCCTTGGATCTAGTGACCCTTTGAAAATTTGCCTCTGTCTGTACTGGGGGGGCATAGAAATACCTTTTCCCTGATTCTCTACCTGGTCCGTCTCCTGCACTACCTCTACCGCTCCTACCTCCCCATCACCAATTCCCCCCCTCCATCTTGCTTACTGTCATGGATTATTCCTTCCAGGTCATGCACCCCAGCTTTCTCCTTTGTCTCTGTCTCCACTGCCCTCCTTGTAACCCTTTGTGGTAACAGAGCACCAATGGGACCCTTTGTTAGTAACTCAACCATCCTCATTTTTTCTTTTTGTGCTGTAGCTACGTATATGTCTTGCTCTGCCCTCACTGAACTGTCTACATTATTGTGTGAGGCCCATGAGCAGGTATGAAAAGAATTCCCTTGTTCCTCACATAGATTGCATCTTAAAGGTTGCCGACAATGAGCCCTTACGTGCCCCAAATCCCCACACAATCCACATTTTTGTTTGTCACAAACATTGCTTAAATGACCCACATCTCCACATTTAAAACAAGCCCTTGGTTGCCCAAGATAGAAAATCAGCCCCCTATCCCTGCCCAAAAAAAAAACAATTAGGTAAGTGATTCATTTGTCCATTCACTAAGCTCAGTACTATTTAATATTTCCACCCCCCCCCATCCATAACTGTTCTTCATCCAAAATTGGTTCAGGAAAACCTTGTACCTTACAGTGCTGTTGTAACCAATATGTAATGTCTGCCACGTTTACCCCTTCATTTCTAAAAAGAACCGTAATTTTTTTGGTTAGGGATTTTGTTAGTGGTATCACCAAAAAAGGTCTCCATAAAGGCGAAAGTTTCATTAACCCATATTGTTTCCAGAATCTTTCTAACCCAGCTGGATGTTTAAAACTTACATCAAATATTACATCACCTGGAACATGTATTAAGGCATAAATTTCATAGACATAAAATTTCATACTATCTTTTAACAAAATTCTGCCCACAAATTTCCTATCTGGAAGTGCATCTATATCACCCCTATGTTTTAAACGTATAGCATTACGCCTTTCTGCAGGTTCAAGCAAAGGGCCTTTCTCAGCCAGAAACAAATGCTCTGTCACTTTCCCATGCCATGCTTTATCAGAACTTGCCCCCAAAGAAACATTCTCAGTCACATTCACAGAAATGGTTCCCTGGTGCACCACCTCTTGCACTATATTATCCCCTTCTACTAAGTCCATTGAAATCTTCTTTTTCCTGATCCCTAATAAACTGCAGCAAAGGGTGAGGGTCATCTTGCTGCTGAATCATTCCTTCTTTTAAAGGGGATAGTTGTCTCGGGGGTAATGAGGGAGTTAGTACCTTCCCAGGAAGGGGGGAGGGTCACCAGAGACTGCAGATGAGGTTTCACTACTGAGATTTGCATCCCATCCATGCCCTGTATGGCTTCTCACCCATCCTGCAGCTTGCAAAGCTGTCTCCACCCAGTTTCCTGAGTCATTTCCCACCTGCAATCGATCTTGCCCTTGCCAGGGCCCATCCACAGCTCGATTCTATAATTTCCTGCTTTTTCCCCCTTCTTTTAGAAGTTTGTTTGAGCCTCCTACAGAGGACCCAAGCGTGAAAGTTACAACTGGCAACACAAGTTAGGTAGGATTCACACTACCTGATTCTGTCGTTTGCTCAGAAAACATTTTTAGTTCCTTTTCATTTTTCCCTGTAACTCCTGCTTGCTGATCCGATACCGCCTTTCTCCCTGTGTCTTGCTTCACCCCTCGGTTCTTCTGACTGCTCCGTTTGTAATCCCTCACCATCTTGACTCACCCTCTCCTCATTTACATCCTCTCCTTCTTCCATGGCCATTCCTTCGCACTGTATTTCTGCTTCCTGAACCTCCGCTAATGCATTCCTATGGTCCAAAGCCTCCTGTAGTCTCTTCCTCACTGCTTGTTAAAAGAATTCTGCCTCGTCAAGTTGAGACCTTAACGTTTGCTCCATTTTCTGGTTTTCAAACTCACTGTCCCATTGTGTTGCCTGGTCTCGGGGGAACCACGTCTCCTGGTGCATCCTCCACAATATCATTCTCCTCTGCCAGTAAAATTACATCTTCCTTTCGAATTTCTTCAACACTGGTCTCCATCACAAAAGTAGTAAGGGAGCCAATGAGGAAATCCACTCCTTAGCCTCCCACACGTCTTCCTCAGTCAAAGCTCCAGTCGCCACTGAGCAGTAATGCTGCTCAGCCACACAGCGCCCTCTGCCTCCACAGAGTAGGGGAATTTCCCCGGTGTCCTGGCCAAATTTCCCTCATTCACTAAAAAATACCACCAACAGCTTAATCTGATTCAAGGTCAGTTAGCATTCATCTGTATCCCCCCTCCCTGCGGGTGGTACCTAAAAATAGGCAGGATTTGTCTAGTGCACTTACCCAGTCAACAAAAACTAAATAAATAATATATAAAAGCATTTTCACAGTATAATCATTAATAAAATTCTAACTATTATTTTTGCTGAACTTTCACCATTCTACTTGAATACCCAGCTCCTTAACCATAACAGAAGAAAATCAAAGCCCTCCTGAATACTGCAAGCTTACAAAAAAAAAAAAGAAAAAAGAAACACCCTAATGTGTCACATATATAGAACTGTATTCATACTGGCAAAAGCAATTAAAATATGTCTACTTTCTAGGCATCCTCTAACTCATATCCAGACCCACAACAATACAAGCATTTATGAAAATTGTATTCCATTTATAATTGGGTATGCTTCTTCCCCAAAGGAAAAGGAGAAAAAGGACAATATCTTTCCATATTTTGGATGCATTTTTCTCTGAAAGCAGAAAACTTATGTAAATAGTTTTCAGTATCTGATGATAGTATGACAAAATTGGTCCACACTCTAAAGAAGTACAGCTTGTGCATCTAAAATTATTTTGGCAGTACCCTAGGGTTCCCAACAAGATTGATTTTGTATAGATAGTCACTGCGGTGTTCCCTCCTACATCTTTTTCTAACTTGACTGGTGTCACTACCTCACCTTTCAATCACTCCTTGTTTCTCAGGCAACTTGTTCTCACAATGAGAAGGATAGAAATAAGCAAGAAAGCAAATAGGTACACAAGCAGAGCAAGCAGAACTTCCTCACCACCACATACTAAAAAGCACTTCTTCTCCTTAAATAAACCCTGTTTTTTTTTTTTAAGAAGTCTGATGAAAAAGCTTTCTCTTCCAATGGAATTTTGTTCACCAATATTATGGTACAGTTCTGTCCTCTCAAGCAGCCTATGTGTTCCTTGATATCCCAGGTCACACCCCTTATAACTTGATGATTAGATCAACACAGATGATTTACACTCAATCACTCACTCACTCTTTCACTCACTCACTCACTCACTCACTCACCACAGATGTTGACAATCAATTTGGGTCAGATCTCTGAAAGGGTTGAACATCTTTTTTTTTTAAATTAAGGGTAGCAACACTTCAAGTTCAAGTTCAAAATGCTTTATTTGTTCGACTCTGGGTGAGTCATTACAAACATAGGCATACATAACTATTTTGTAAAATACAATACAATCAACACATTTCTAAAATTTATATTTATTCATTTAGTTTTTGTTTACCAGGTGAGGTGCTCTAGCCATACAAATGATTGTTTTCTGACATGACCCATGAGGTTATAAAGTAGCAGAATACAAGATAAAATCAGTTGACAGTACAGAAAGTGACAAAATTTAGCATTCTGAAATGAAAAACATGATACAACAAATGCAGGAAATAAAATACAAAATTAGAACAACTCGGCAGCAAGCATGAGATACTATACATGTTATACAAGGTAAGTGCTGTAGGGTTTGGCATATAGTACATTGGTAACAGTTGATGGCAAATGACAAGACTATATATATATATATATATATATATATATATATATATGTATATATATATATATATATATATATATACACACTGTCAATTTCACATAAAAACTTTTAGATATCATTTCATTACAGCTTGAGCCAAGAATTATGCAAAATATCTGGAACATTTGTTGCCATAAAATCCATATACAGTACTTATACATTTTTTTTTCAATCCAAAGTTAATTTAACTTATAAGCAAGGGTGATATATCCTTTCTAGGGAGCACCAAATTACTGCTGGAAATTTAAATTTGCTAATGCAATGAAAATGTATGTGGAACCATTTCAATGGGTTCATATGTGCCACTGAGTGAGGCTTTAGCAGATGGTCTGCCCTAGTTAAGGATGTTGTAGCATCTAAACAATATGTCTTCTACCTGGGAACAGTTTAGATGTAATGTAACTTGCAGTCACTAAAAATACCCAATAATACTGGATATCAAAGTGGAGAAGGGGAAAAATTGTTTAACAAGGAAAGGCACACTAGGCTGGAGCTTGTTTTCAGGTGAGACCTGGGAGCACAGGAAAGTTAAATGACTTGCTCAGGGTCACACAGTATGCAACTGAGGACTGATGGGATTCAATCCCAGGTCTCCAGGTTTGTAACTCAGTGTCCTTAACCACTACGCTATACTGCCTCAATCAAAGAGGGTTTCCAATCAGGAAAACCATAAAAAGCTGCCACTCCAGTGGAAGATACTAAGATATTAAACCAAATTTTAATCACAAGTATTTTATAACTGGGCTTGTTGATTATTATGTGACATTACTGAATGAATCCATTTTGGCAGCAATACTTAATTTGCAGTTGCATGCTTACATTTCTCTGCCTACACCTTAGCATCCTGTGATGTGGGAAGTAATGGTTCAGTGTTCTGTTTTGTCACCATCACATTTAATAATCTTTGTTCCACCATGTGTAGCATCACACATTCACAGATGGTGTTTGTTAGTTAGGACAGTTATAGGAAAAGTTTAAAGAGATAGTAGCACCAAAAAATAGCAGACATGAAATGCTATTAACTTTTAAAAGTAGTCAGTTTTTTTTTTATTTTGGAAGTATGCATCTTTTTCTGTTTCTCATTAAAGAGACACTGTCAACCTGTTTTGCATCATATTATTTCAAGTTAAAAACCCACATTTAATGATTGCTTACCTTCTCTAAAATTCATTAATGTTGCTGTTTGTTTTGTCTGTCTTCTTGTTTATTAGAACTGAAATGCATGGTAATGTATATTTATAAACAACTTTGTTTTGTTTCAGATCCTGAATCTATTCTGCTTGAATACTTTCTAAACATTAGAAGCACCCCCAAATAGTGCAGTTAATCATGAGGCAGTAGCTGCCTAAACTCCTACTGCATCATGAGTGGCTAGACTGTGTTGGGGTGTTCCTAAGTCCAGGAAAGATGCAGTAGGAGTTGATCAAGGAATGTAAACAAACCTGTTTTTATGTGGTAACATCAGTATGGTGGACAGTCTGTTTTTCACTTTTTTAAAAGACAAAAAGAATCAGAATCAAACTACCAGCTACATCAGCAATCTTTACAGAATGTTAACAATCATAAAATGTGTTTTTTAAACAAGGGACACTTTTAGGCCTAAGGGGGTTGACAGTGTCCTTTTATTTATTTATTTATTGAAGATAATCAGAATTACAATCCTTTGAGTCATAGATTCCTTTGCAAAGACTACACGTCAGGAAAAAAAAAAGAAGAAAATACACATACATAACATATACAGTACAATACATAAATCATGCAGTGCAGGGATATATACATTGGAAGGTTACAGCATCAGGGATCTTAAAGTAGACCCTGGATCAAAGTTATGGAAATATGACAGGATACAGTTTCAAAGGGTCTTAAATGAGACCAGAGTCATAGTTTATATACAGTGACATTGAGGAACCTGGGAAATTAATCATGAGAGACAGCACAGCATATTTTCCCTTTCCTGAGGGATTCCTCACTGCACAGGAGCTAAAACCTGTTCATAATATGCCTCCATTTGAGAATCAGAAAGGGAGGTGGAATATTATTTACAGTCACAGGTTGCGGAGTCAAGGAAGAGGGTCTTGAGACCTGCTTTAAATTGGCCAAGACAGGAGGCCAGGGAGATGGTGGATAGTAGGCTGTTTAGCCACAGGGGTGCACAATATCATTTATTTATTTATTTATGTATTTAGTTAAACATCAGTTTAGAAACCTTTGAGCCAGAGGCTCATTTACAAAGGTACCTCGTCACAAAGAGGACATCAGAACAGTAGTACAAGGGACACAGTACTTACAAACAAAAAAGTTACAGTTCAATTACAATTTTGTTTCAATAGAATACAATCTCCAACGAAGCAAAAGATAACAAAAGGTGCAAAACTTATGGTCGGGGGAGAGCTGGTGGGAGTAGAAGGGAGGGAGATAGGGGAGGAGGAATTAGTAGGGGAAGGAAGGGAGGGAGCCACGCAGTGAGCATTGTCAAACAGAGTATATATATATATATTTTTTTTTTTACACTAGGCTAGCGGCAGTTGCATTTGCGAGAGCTAAGCAGGAAGTTTCTGAGCCTGGGCTTAAAGCAGAAGGAACTTTGACCAAGGGAGGTTCTACAGTGGGGGACTAGGAGGGAGGTGGTGGATGGTAGGCTGTTTAGCCAATCACCAAGTTTGTAAAGCTCTCATGTGGGGGTTAACCTGCCACATCCAGAGACCAGGCAGCAGGCTTTATTGAGGGTGAGGCTGATGCAGCAAATCTATGTAGAGTGTACCAGACACAGAGCCCTGTTCCAGACCCTCATGTATATATGAAGCAAATTCAAGGAGGGCAGTGTAAGTGCTGTGATCCCTCTGGAGCAGATTATATTTGGTCAGGTAATCTATGAGCTGGTCTGACACAATTTTTTCAAGTGCCTTAGAGAGGAGGGCAGGATCAAAATAGGCCGATAATTACTGGTGTAAGTGGGATCACCACTCTTTAAGATATATGTCATTCCTGCTCTTTTCCATGGTGTTGGGAACTGGCTGAGGCATAAGGACAAGTTATGTATTTCGGTGAGCTAGGACAGGGTCACATCCAACGTAAGCTGGAGGAGTTTGAGGTCCAGGGAGTTGCTGCTATAGTGAAAGTTCACCAGGGCTTTGGTGAGATAGCATTTTACCTCATTGCAGGAGATGATTCGCAGCTGGAAGAGGGTGGGGTCAGTAGTGGCTGAAGTGTCCATGGGGCAGTTTTGGATAAGGCCAAAGAAGTTTGGGGGGAGGATATGACTGAGGTCTGAGAAGGCAGTATTGAGGGTATTGGAGATAGTAGTGGGGTCCTGGGAGATACCCCATCAATTAGAAGCTGTGAAGGGGCAGGGGACACAGGTTTCCTGCATAGTTCCTTAATATTGCTCCAGAATAATTTCCCATAGCCCCTGAAGGAGGTGAGGGCTTGCTTATAGTATGCAGCTTTGGCTTGCTGGATAGCCCATGTGCATCTGTTTCTAGCCTCTCTATAAAGTTGTCTGTCCTGGGGGAGTTGCGAGTCAAGGGCCTTATGCCAGAGGTTATCTCTTAGGTGCATTTGGTCAAGTAGTGTTTGGGAGATCCAGTGGGTGTCCTGTTGTTTTACAATAAGCTTGGAGAAGGGGGAAAAGATGTCACAATCAGAATTAAAGGTGGCAATAAAATAGTTGAGGGCAGCATCTACTGACTGGGTAGTGTGACTAGGGGACCAATCACAGGAAGTAAGGTATGATTTGAGAAGTGCAAGGTCTCCTTTTTTGAGGCGCCTTTGGACGGTGACTATAGGGGGAGTTGGAGGGATTTTGTTAGACCACCAGCAGGTAACTGGGGAGTGATCACTTATCAAGATTGGGAGCGCTTTCATCCGGGAGAGGTTATTAGGGCGCTTTGTGAGGATGAGGTCAATAAGAGTGGAGGTCCCAGTTTTTGGGTCAAGTCTGGTTGGGGACTGGACAACCTGGGTGAGATCATAAGCTAGAACTGATTCTTTGCAGGTGGAGGACACAGTGGATAACCAATTCACATTGCAATCTCCCAGTATAATGACTTCACTCTTGGAAGGGAAGTGGGTGATGCTGGCCAGTAGTGATTCAAAGGCTAGCTTTTGGTTTCAAGC
This sequence comes from Neoceratodus forsteri, assembly GCA_016271365.2. Lineage (NCBI taxonomy): Eukaryota > Metazoa > Chordata > Ceratodontiformes > Ceratodontidae > Neoceratodus > Neoceratodus forsteri. Next base: position 955,586,773 of record CM057454.1, on the reverse strand, counting down.
GGGGATGTAGACAGCCAAGATGTAAAGCATTTTACCAAGATTGCCAAGGCTTAGCTTGATGGCAAGGGTGGGTGGTGGGATGGAGACTGAGAGGGCGTGAAGGGAGGTTTTAACGTAGATGGCACAACCACCTCCCTGCTTGCTTAGCCTGTCAGCTTAAGAAATGGTGTAATCACTGAGGGCAACAGATCCACTGGGGTATTTTTTGAAAGCCAGGTCTCAGATAAGGCTAGGTCATCTGGGGAGTGCTGAGCGATCCAGTCCTGGAAGGGGGTAAACTTCCTTTGGAAGCTGCAGATATTTAGGGAGGCCAGTAGCAGGCTCCCGTGCCTGCCCGCCAGTGTGACACCAGAGGTAGAAGGCCCTGGGTTGGGATGCACATTACCTGATAAGAGGAGGAGGAGGATGAGGAGGAAAGCATGCCAAAGAAGTGCTAACCTGAGCAGTTTTGGTGTGGTGCAGAAGGATCGGGAAGTAGGGAGATTTTTAGTGGGCACAACTGGTATTGGGAGGATGTTTATAAGGTGGCTAACAGAGTGGGAGACAATGGGGGCATGGTGGCCTAGCGGGTAGCAATTGACAGGGGTGAGAGGGTATGATCTGAGGGTGGTCAAGATAGCAGTACAGCATAGATTGTAGGCATAAGGGTTGACTACTAGTGCAGGGTGGTAGTATGAGTGAGCATGATGGAGCAACAAGAGGGGTAGTCCAATGAACATTTGGTGGCCCCAGGGGGCCCCTATGAAGGGGCATGGGGGGCAACTGACATTGGTAAACCAGTTAAGTGGCAATTACACAGGGCAGGTGGATGGTGGTAGAGACGATGGTGGGATCAGGGAGGCAAGAAAGGCAAGCACCAGGAGGTAGGGGTCCATGTTTTCCTGTGTATGTTTTGTATGAATTGGTTGTGCTGGTGGCCACTAGTGGTGGAAAAATATAAGCTACTAGGGGGAAGTGGGCTGATAGGTTATTTTCCAATCACATGTGATGTGATGCCCTATAAAAGATAATGTTCACCAAGGGTGGTAGCGGGGGTGGTGGGGCCAACACTGTGCATTGTAGAGCAAGCGGTCACAACTTCAGTCACTTCCACCGAGTTTTGAACATTTCCGAATCTGCACTGTTTTGGCTATGAATGTGAGGGAGGGCAGCTCCAGGGCCTTCACAACCTCCTAATTCTTCAGTGGTCAGCTGTGGAGGAAGGAGAGGGAGAGGACAGAGAAATAAGGTAAAGAGGAGGGGTGGGACCCTGTGGGAGGGCTTAGGTACAGCTACTTCAGATTACTAACTGGTGCAGCAAGTGCTGGAATGGAGTCTGCTACACTACAGCCACTAAGAGGTACAAACGGCTGCAACAATTTCTGGAATAGTGACTTTTAAAGTGCTTAAACTAAAGCTGAAATAGTGCAGAAACACAGAGATAGGCAAGTTAAAAACAGAGTAAAAAAAGGCAAGACTGCCTGACTACCTTAAGTAAATTGAAGTTAACCAATATGCTGTAAAGGGCTGTAGAATTGAATTTTCAATTCTCCAAAGTGCAATAAAGGACTGCTGAGGTGAGCTAGCTGGGCTATATATCTAGCAGTTTCCCGGCCAGCACATCAGTGGTAGCAGTTAACAATGCCTGACTGAGCTAGCTGAATTATGGTAAATTTTGAGCCAGGGGAATATTCAGAGTAATCTAAATTAAATTAAAGTAATTCCCCAGAAACAGTAGAATAGTTAGCAATAGTGAAAAAACTTCTGGATGGAGAAACTACCTCCACTATTGATCCAACATTTAAACTGGATTTGAAAAGAAAAAGGTGCCAAAACAGCAGTCTTTGTTTAACACTGTGCATTGTAGAGCAAGCAGTCGTAACTTCAGGCATCTCCATGGAGTTTCGAGCATTTCCATACCTGCACTGTTTCAGCTCCGAATGTGGGGAAGGGCAGCCCCAGGGCCCTCACGACCTCCTAATTCTTTGGTGGTCAGCTATAGAGGTTTTCTGCCTAATAGTATTAGGTATAATGTAAAGAGCGATACTTTACCTGGAGACATGACAGTCTAGTTCTAGTACTCTTCATACCTCATCAGCACTGGGACCTCACTTACAGTGAAACTACAAGTGACAGATCTTAAAGCAGTTGATTGGCTCTTCTTGATCTGTTGTGATGTCACAGACAGTGAGGACATAGGGCTTATGCTGCATCATGAGAACTAGAATTAGTTGTGCCAACCTCCAGACATACTACTACAGTACTGCTCCACACATCACACCAGATTTTGTCAGGTAGAAAATATAATTAACTAGTGGGAAAAGGGAAACATACTTTAGATATAGAACGTAATACACTAGTTCACTACTTTTGAAAGTTTAATATTACTTTTAGGTAGCACACTGTACACTAGCTCTTGACATCGGTTCCTTTTATGTTACGGTATGTTCTTCTCTGTGCAGAATTACCTCATCCCCCTCCACCTTCCTCCCCTTTCTAGATTCATCTAGGTCTTGGTACACATTTCACTCTGTGTTTCCAGGTTGGGTGGACAAGTCAGGGGCAGGGCTGCTGCAAGTGTGTCATTTTGCTGAATGTGCTTTCAGGAGCTCTATAACTACCCTCCCCAATCTGAATCACAGAGTCATTTACTGCTGCAGCAGGTAGCAGGCAGCATGTTCATTTTCTGTCCTGCATTAAAGTGGGAGAGCTTTGTGACTGCTGGGGCTGGGGCATGCCTTTCCCTTGTGGCACAAAGATGTTGATAATATAATAAGTACGGCATTGATTTTTGTAAACATAATGCCACTTTTATGTTAAACATAGCACTGGTCTGCATGTTACAGTCTGTGTGTTGGTAAGAACTGGAAACAGATATTGTATACTGGCGGAAATCTGGAAGTTTCAGCTTTCCAACTGCATATAGCATTTGTTTCTATCCCTTACCAATAGAGAGAAAACAACCCAACAAAACCCAGTATGGACTACAGGTTCTAGGGCAGATAGGATTATTATTTCACTAGATGGTCCTGTCAAAACAACTCTGACCAGTTGCTGGTTGCACTGGAAGGTAAGGATGAGAGAATGTGAAAAGTAACAACTTCAGATCAGCTTTGATTCAAATTTCCTGCCTTCAGGGACACTTGTGGCCCTTCCTTTTGGGTATTACCAGGCTACAAATTGGAGAAATGTCACTCCCCACACCACCATACCGCTTGCTCACCTCAGTCAATCACATTGTCTTTCTGGTCCTCCAGTCAGATTTGGAAAAAAACTCAGCACCTGGCATAATACTACAAGCCAGACAGACAATATTCTTTTGTATAAAAAATGCTTGGGGAAGAAGAATGAGGGTTAGACATTAAAAGGGTAGCAAAAGAGGTAGCTATGAGACTAGCACTGGTCACCTGGAATGGAATAGAATTTTTTTTTGGTTAATTAACTATCTGAGGGTGAAGTGATTCTGAAGAGACCAAAATGTTTGTCTGGGACAACTACATGGTAAAAATACTGAATTTCGGCATATTCACTATATACACATTTGGGACTGGTTCATCCATACTGGCAGATGAAGTGGAAGCCCAGGTTCTGTGCAATCAGTTCTTTTCCTCCACTCCAAGGTGGCTGCCCACATGATGTTATGTTGTGGGGAAGACCTCTCTCCCACTTCATACTAACATTTAGCCAACTTTATCAGAATTGGGGGAACTATTTATTACACAGAAATGGGGCTCATATTGGATCTACTAGGATAGGTAGTGGTAGACTGGAGCATTACTAATGGATCATCAAATATCCCACCAAGTGGTACCTGAATTGGAAATCTTTAACCAGTGTAGGCTAGACTCAAGAGGTTGAAAGCCCTCCCTAAACAAATATCCCTAGTGGGATTAAAATCTGTGTCTCTAGGTTTGTAGACTCCCATCCAAGTGGGCTCCAAATTATTTGGGTGGATCAGGGTCTCAAAAATGGGTTAAACTCATAAGTTTACACAGGTCATTTGAGTACAGCATATCAATAAATGCCATGTAATTTAACTGTTTTTCAAACTGATTGCACCAGTTTTTCTTTTATTTTATTGTTTTTGTTTCTGGTGCTGGTTCCAATTTGCCTAACATAGCCTAGTTCATCAGAAAAAGCCAGCCCATACATCCACATTGCTAATACAGAATTTTGAATGTCCCAAGGGTGCATTATTTTTACTGCATATATTCACATTTGCTTTTTGTAAATATATGAGGCATGAAAGCTGCATGATACTATTGCTGCACCTGAAAAAAGCCACAGACTTTCATGGTACTGTTGCATCAATGCAGAGGCACATCTATGCAAAACATACTACGTGTGCAGTAACAAGCAGTTATCATTCCTTAATTATTAATGCCAGCTATGCTAGTTCAGGGTGGCTGTAATTAACTTTAATTTGCTTTAATTTTGGATATGCCATTAAGAAAGGATTTTGTATAAGAATTTGAAAGCACAGGCATTCTAAAAAAATCTGTTCCATAAAGGCATTGACTTCTAGCTGGCAAGTAATATCTCCAGTAAACGTCCCAGTACATTACTCACAGGAAAATAAAAAAAATGTTCTGTAATTTCTTAGAGATAATGCCATCTGGACTGTTTACAAGCAGACATCTTTGTGTTCTCTGTAGCTGACTGGGATAACTTGATGTTATGGCATCTCTTGACAGCTCTCCCTGAGGTCTCTTTCTATTGCAGTACATGAATACAAAATTGGAGGAAACTGATAGTCTTCCCATGATACTCAGGATAAGAAACAGAGGCTGCACACAAATTTCCTATGGCAAAAAGGGATGCTAGTTTCCTTCCCTTGGGCATAACTCAACCCTGCTGGCATCAGTGCCCCTGGACAATTTTCACCGACTGCAATCTTGAAGCCCAGCTTGGCTGCCATCTACTATTCCCAGGCAGTCCCCTTGAGCATACCTTAACCCTGCTGGCCTCAGTGCCCCCAGACAATTTTCACTGACTGCAGTCTTGAAGCCCAGCCGGGTGGGTTGCCAGCTACTATTCCCAGGCAGCCCTCTTGGGCATACCTTGACCCTGCTGGCATCAGTGCCTCCAGACAATTTTTACTGACTGCAATCTTGAAGCCCAGCTGGACCACCAGCTACTATTCCCAGGCAGGCCCCTTGGGCATACCTCAACCCTGTTGGCATCAGTGCCCCTGGACAATTTTCATCAACTGCAATCTTAAAGCCCAGCCAGGCTACCAGCTACTATTCCCAGGCAGCCCCCTTGGGCATACCTCGACCCTGCTGGTATCAGTGCCCCTGGACAATTTTCACTGACTACAATCTTGACACCCAGCAAGGCCTCCAGATACTAGAAGCTAGAACACTTACCAACGAAACCCTCTTCTTAGTACCCACTTCGCTTCCAGCTGCTCCTGCTATGACTAATTTCTCAAATTATTTTTGCTTGTTGCAATACAAGTGTATAAGAAATGTATATTGACCTTGACACTCTGTAAAATGTTATTGAACCCTTGTCTGTCCTCTAAATCAAATGTTTACAAGTCTTGGCTTCCCTAACTGCTCTGCTATTGTATATATTCCATGTAATGTTATTGGGTCTCGGCCCCCAGGTCGCATCTGGAATCGAGCTTTTAGCTCAGTATGCTTTCCTGGTAAATCTCGTAAATGAATAAATAAATAAATAAATACTATTCCCAGGTGAGAAGCAGACCAGCACTGGACTACCATTTCGGAGTCCTGATTGATCCTCTGGCCAGCACCGCAGCTCCTGATTGGGTGTCTCTCACCCAGCTGCACAGCTGATTGGCTACAGCTCTACAACCACAAAGACTGCTGCCCTAATCGGCTCTGGAAGCTTAGCTAACCCGGTTTTAGGCCGTAATTACTGCTCACTCGAATCTATTGCTAGGGAATGTATCAATACGGGGTTACTGCTTAATTTGTTGTGTTTAATGCCTGTTTGAAACTATGTAAAATGCTAACAGGGTTACTAGTTAAAAACATAAAAAATTGCTGTGTTATGTGCATGCTTGAAACTTGTGCACATTGCTAACCGTCTGTGCAGTACCGCGTTAGTAGCTAAGTTAAGCACCAGCCAAAAGCCTTCAAAAACCCACCATTTTATTGGAAAGCAGAGCTCCAACTCAGCCCCGCCATCTCAGCATGCTTCTTGTTTGTCCCTTTTTTCTAATTTTAATGAAGCAGAACTCCAACCCAGTGCTGCCACCTTGGCATGCTTTTGGTTAGTCCCTTTGTTCAAATACTAACTTGGCTCTAACTCAGCGCCATGATCTTGGCACACTTTTCTCTGTTTTTCTTTTCTGCCCCTTTGTTTAAACTGCTAGGAACTGTATGATCGGCATTTGCTCTGAAGTCCCCCCACATGGCCAATCTCCTGCAACCCACCCCCAGCCAAAACATAATCCTCTCAGCCTGAACTTAATCCTCTGTTTGTTCTTCCCTTCTTTCACTAGTTGAATTTTTACATAGCCTTTGTTCCATTCACTCTTTAACTTCTCTACCTTCCTCCCTCCCTCCCTCCCTCCCCAGGCAGCCCCCTGGGCATACCTCATCCCTACTGGCACCAGTGCCCTCGGACAATTTTCACTGACTGCAATCTTGAAGCCCAGCCAGACCACCAGCTACTATTCCTAGGTGAGAAGCAGACCAGCACCAGACTACCATTTTGGAGTCCTGATTGGTCCTCTGGCTAGCACCGCAGTTCCCGATTGGATGCTGCTCACCCAGCCATATAGCCGATTGGCTACAGCTCTACAACCACAAAGACTGCTGCCTAATCAGCTCTGGGAGCTTAGCTAACCCATTTTTTTGCCCTCCCACCCACCGCCACCCCACCACTCTTTAAATACACCCATTCCTGCCCACAATTAGTAAAACCCACCATTGGCCACTTCCTTTTCTTCTAGTACCCACCACTCCCTCTGCCCTCATAGTCAATAGCTGATACTTTGGAGCTGAGTGACTACTCCATAGCTGCCTCTACCCTCTGATCACTGCTCCACGATTGCCACAACTGAGCACTGCCCCATGATTGCAACATGCTCTGTTTTTCACTGCATTAATTATATTCTTGTAATTATAGCTCTACCTACTTTCACACTGTCACTACTTGTTGCCATCATAATCTGCCTCCCTGCCTTAACCTGCCACACACCTTCAACTTCCTCTGATCCTCCCCCTCCACTTCCACTATAGTACACTACCTCACACTTGTCCCCCTCTCTGCGACCCTAGCTTTACCATCTAGAACCTGATCCTACTACCCAATCCACCCCACTCCTCTCTCTACTCCTATGCTCACCTCTGGTCAGCCTTACACTTAATTACCTCTTGTTCTACTTATCCTGCCTGTACCCAATTACATCCTATGCAGTGCTCACCCTCCACACAATGCAAGCATTTACTCTCTCATTACCTTATTATCACACTACTTCTCCTAGCAGGGGGTAACATACACTCTAACCTAGGCCCTGCACCTGCATCTACCCCACCCAGATCCGTGGTCACTTCCCCCACAGCAGCTGTCTCCACCAGTCTAAGTGGTTCCTTCCCCCATGGGCTGTGCATACTCCACCTAAACATTAGCAGCCTAGCCCCTAAACATGACCTGCTCCAGGTGCCAGTGGCCCAACAAGCACTTGACATAATCATCCTAACCAAAACCTGGCTAAACCCCAATCTGAAGGACACCTCTATTGCCATCCCAGGCTTCACCATTTCATGACATAACTGCCCCACCAGAGGTGGAGGAGTCACTATTTGCACTGCCACAGACCTACACTTCTCCGTAGCCCTAGCTAAAACTGAGCCTCAAGCCTACAAACTTTTAATGCTTCAGCTGTCCCTCCCTTCCTCACTCCCTATCTACATTGCTGGCATCTACTGCCAGCCTAGCACCCCTGCAACTATTGTCTCTGACCTTATAAGCCATCTAGTCTTCCACTCCCCTTCTGGTGAATTATATATCCTGGGAGATCTTAATCACAACTGGCTTTCACCCTCTTTAAACAATCAGAGATATCATCCCTAAACCTTTCACAGGTCATCACAGAGCCAACTAGTTCCAACCACAAAATGGGCAATCACTCCCTTATTGACTGGGTGCTCACCTCCTATCCACACCGTGTCCTCAAATCTGGCTTACTGCCTGACTCCATAAGTGACCATCACATTACCTATCTAGTCCACAAAATCCACTGCCTTAAAACCCTTCCAAAATTTCTGCTACAATAAATCTCTAAATCTCAGCCCTCTGCTGGAAGACCTTGCTTACTCCAACTAGGCCCCTATCCTTAATAACATGAATATCGACGATTCCCTTGTCATTTTTGTAATACATTCCTTAATGTCTGGGACAATCATGTCCCACTGAGATACACCATGGTCCAGGAAAACCACCTACCCTGGATTTTCTCTGAACTGATAGCCTGTCAAAGTGACCAGGACAAGTCTTGGGCAAAACACAAATCCTCACTCCTCCCAAGTGACAAAAATACCTACAGCATACTCCGTAATAAGTGCACTAAGGTCACCTGCCAAGCCAAAGCAGAGTACTTTAGCTCTACCCTTAACGCCAATCTAAGTAGACCATCCACATTTTGGAAAGTTATTCACTCACTATCCCCCCTCTCGTCAAACCCCACCCCACTCATGGTCTCAAACAGCACTCTTCTCTCTAAGCCACATGCAGTTGCCACTGAATTCAACACCTACTTCACCTCATGTGCTTCTACTCTCCTCACCTCTCTATCCACTGTTGCTCCTCCCAGCCCTCACGTCAGAACTACTATATCCTCTGGACCAAATACCTTCTCCTTCAGAAACATCACCCCTTCTGAGGCCCTAAATGCCTTATGTACCCTCAACCCATCCAAGGGCAAGTCTCCCGATGGGTTGGACACTAGACTCTTATATCTATCTGTCCCCACTATTGCATCTCCTCTTGCTGATCTCCTAAACCAATCTTTTGCCTCTGCCACCTTTCCTATGGATTGGAAACATGCTATTGTCTTACCCCTGCCTAAAGGTGGTGATCCTACCTCTGCATCTAACTACTGCCCTATCTCTCTCCTCCCTGCCCTTGCAAAACTCCAAGAGCACTTTGTGCTCTCTCAACTTTCTAACTTCCTCTCTGATTCCAATTTCTTCACACCCTACCAGTCTGGATTTCAGAAGAACCACTCAACTGACACTTCCCTACTAAGACTCTCTGACACCATCCTCTCTGGGATGAACCAAGGTCAAATTACCTCAGCCTCATTTCTGTTGACTTAGCCAAAGCATTTGACACTGTCTCCCATACCCTGCTACTCTCCTGCCTCTCTGCAGCCCAACTGTCAGAGTCTGCCACAAGCTGGTTCAGTACCTACCTGATAGGGAGAACTCAATCAGTAAGAATTGCTGATTCCACCTCCCCTTCCCTCCCTATAGATACTGGGGTCATGCAGGGCTCTGTACTTGGCCCTATCCTTTTTTCCATCTTTCTAAATGAAATGCCATTAATCTGCTCATCTTCTTCCATACACATGTATGCAGATGATACAGTCCTAATTACCACCGGTCAGACCCCAAAGGAGGTTGCTGTAAACCTTCAGACTGATTTCAATAAAGTTCAGCTCTGGTTTAGCTCCCACCAACTCTCCTTAAACACCAAAAAGACAGTCTCCATGACCTTTGGCACAAGGCAGAGACTATCCACGTTCACCTTTACCCTTAACTTCCACACGCTTGTCGGGACGGTCCTTGAGGATGCTTCTACTTTTAGGTAGTTAGGGGTTTGGCTTGGCCAACACCTATCCTTCTCTCCCCATGTAGATGCTATCCTGAAGAAACTGTGCCCCATGCTCAGTGCCCTTTACAGGAACCACAGTAGCCTCCCGCTACCTGCGTGATGTGAAATTGTGCAGAAGATGATCCTACCTACATTCGACTACTGTGATTTAGTCTACAGTGCTGCTCCCAAGTCTACCCTATCCAGACTAAATCTCCTCTTCAATGCTTTCTGCCGCTTTGCCTCGATGCCCTCCCTGCACCCATTACTGTGAGCTCTACCGTTCACTGGCCTTCCCCCTCCCTTGACAACCACCAATTACTCCATTGTGCTAAATTTGCCTCAAAACTCTGGATCAGCTCCCTGCTGCATTACCTTACCTCCTCTCTATCATCTCCACCCACCCCCTCGCATGTCCTCAGATCATCCGACACATGGCTGCTGTCTATCCCCCACCGTTGGACCTCAGCGGGCCAAGCCACCTTCTCCTACCACCTCCCTAAACTCTGGAATGACCTCCTGGACCAAATACACCACTCTTCCTCAATGCACTTGCTATCCTCTGCCTTGTCAATCTTTTACACAGTAAATTGCTCCTGTGCCTGATACCCCCACCCACCTCACATCCCCCTCTGCACCTTTTCCCCAATCCCTCTTCCACCCCTAAATCCTGACTCCCCCACTAATACCTTCCACTTACCCCAATTGGCTTGACCAGCAGCATTAGCGTTTGCTATGAATGCTGGCATATAATTTCAGCATCCTCACTTATTTGCACTTATAAATTTTGTTCCCCTACCCAATTGCTCCTGTTTCCACAAGAGTTTTGTCCAACCTAATCCATTGTTGTACCATCATGTAAAAGTAACCTTGATGTATGTAACCTCCTTATTCAATGTTGTTGTACTGTAATCTAGGTATCCATGTTACACTGCTTGTATCAGGTCTCCAACTCACCAAGGTTAAATGTAACCTCATTGTATGTAACCTCTTTATTCAATGCTGTTGTAATTTCCTGGTTTATTGTAACCTAGAAAATCATGTTATACTGTCTGTATCAGCTCTCCTACTGTGCCGGCCCCCCACCCCCCGTCACACCAGGAAATGAGCATCTTGTTGCTCAGTGTGCCTTTCCTGGTGAAACATTTCAATAAATAAAATAAATAAATTATGACACCAGTTTTTAAAAGAGGGGGTAGCAGATACCCTGCTCATAATATCTAGGGAAAACATGGAGGCAACAGATAACTAAGAATGAGCCAAAGCTGTATTTGCCTTCACTGATATTGCTGAAATCTGGCATTTTGGACACCAGTGAAGCAGATCTGAAGGAAATCCATTTCCCTTCTGCACTTCAATCTCATAATGCAGTGGTTTTAACAAGGAGTACATAATGGTAATGTCCAAGTGGTTGGCTATCCACATGACCTGCAGCAGCCAATCAACAATGTGAGGGATTGAGAACTCCACCCATTGCCTCTATCTGAATGCCATGTCCAGCTCTCTCACACAGGTGGAGGATAATGAAGAAGCTCTTTTAATAAAAAGTGTGTATTTGATCAGAAAAATCTCTAAATCTTCAGAGAATTATACATCATCATTCCAGTTATATAATTCTCAGTACATTTAATTGTAGTTTCAGGGAGGTAGACTAGTGAAATTATGCTGCAGAGGAGAAAATGGAATGCACAATGTGAGCCTGCACTAGTAGCTGCCAGCCCTACAGCAAGAGAAAGGTAGAGTGAGTTTAATAGACTGGGAAAGGGGCAAGGCATTTTTGAAAGATTTATTCAATACATATTTGATTTCCTTTTTTCTTGCTGAGCACAGGTGGTGTAGCAGGAACAGCATTCCGTATTTCCATATTTTCTTATTTTGTGCCCCCTTCCCACAGCAGAAGCATGGTAGAAAACATTTAGCAGACTGGGAAAGGTGTAGGTGTATTATGAGAGATTTATTTGACAAATTTGTTTTATTGAGTGTTAGTGGTGCAACAGCAGGCCATAGAAATCCACAGTTTTGTTTGTTTCCTGTGTATGGCGGCCAACCAGATAATTAGTGAGCTTCTCAGAGCCTTGTGAATGCCCTCCCTGTCGCTAAACTGTAGCCATACATTGCTATTCTTACAGTCAACCCTCTACACTTTCTATTCATATATACATAGATACATAGACAGTGTCGGCAGATAAGGGCCTATGGCCCACCCAGTCTGCCCATTCAAGTTTGTAAATTCAGTTTATGTTTTCCAGGAAGTCTGTTGCACCTTCCCCCTGACCTCCAGAATTCCTTTATGTCTATCCCATGCATTCTTAAATCCCGTGATTGTTTCAGCCCCCACCACTTCCTCTGGCAGGGTGTTCCACTTGTCCACCACCCGTTCTGTGAAGAAATTCTTCCTCACATTTCCTCTGAATCATCCTCCCTCCAACTTCATCCCATTCTCTCGTTAGAATTACCCTAAGCCATGTTCCTGGATTAATCCTTGCTTTCTACTTGCTGCTGAGCCCCCATCTTGCACTACCACTAGCATTAACTCTGTTCTACTAGAGCTATCAGTGTCTAAAATCACTGGTTCAGCACATTGGTGTTGACTTGCTTGTACCTCCCAGCTGTACTGTTTACTGGGATGAGGCTTCACCTTATGACCGGGCCTCATTGATTATCCTTGTACCTTGTTATTATTGCTATGAATTGTACTACTATGCCCATTTGTGCTATATGTTCTATTGTGCTACTGTATTATTTATTCTGTACCTACCAGGCCCTCCTTGAAAATAAGCTTGCTCAATGGAGTTTCACTTTGCTAAATAAAGATTGATTGATTGATTGATTGATAGTATACTGCTATGTGAGACAAAATATGCTAGATTTTCTAAAGGCTGACACAGAGACTTTGCCACACCCTGCATCAAACCTTTGCAACACTGCAGCTGTGCCATACACAAATTCTACAACTTTACCCAATTTTATAATCTTTCCTGCAGTTATGAAATGTGGACCTCCTTTATAGCATCTTGCAGCCAAGTTTGGTGGCAAGCTGTGTGTCGGAGGCCCAGCATTGATGTTCATTAAACCAAAGAAAAGTGGTCTAGAGGATGTCAATTTGATGTGCAGGATCAAAGCCCCTGTTTTTAATTTTTTACCACAAGTCCTTGGTGCCCTATATCTAATGCACCTGGGCATTGTGGCAAAAAACAGTCTTTGCAAATCCAGCCCCAAGTCTCTAAATGGGATGGCATGTAGTCTGTCAGAAGGTGGGGAGGGGTGGTGGCATGGTGGAGTTGCTCTTACCTATCACCTTGCAAGTTGTATGGCACTGTGACTTGTACATGCACTGGGTGTGCATGTCACAGGCCCATTAAAGAATCATCATCAGAGATGGGCAAAGTTGCTGAAATGATCAAATGTCAACAATTTTGCATCACCAATGAGTAATTATTTACCCAGCAAATTGGCCAAATGTGCAAGGTGAAGCTACACAAATTCTCAATTACTGGGTGAATTAGGTAATTCACATACTTTATTTACCCAGTGAATTGGTTGAGCTCACATGGTGAATCTATGTGAATAGCAAATCCATGAGTGAATTAAGCAATTTATGTAGTCTACTACACACATTTGTGCAATTCACTGGCAAAATACTAAACTCATGGATTTCCTGGTGGCTGCACCAACTTTGCTACACGAATTTCTAAAAAAAAAACAACCTGAAGTGTAGTAAACAAAATCCCTCACCCACTGTGATGTAATATCTCCCCTACCTATCCCACCTTCCAAAATCTTTCTAGTCATATACCCCTTTGTCATCCTCCACTTGCACCTTCCCCCATCCTTCCTGTGACAGGGTTATAAGACACTGTCCTATTTGATATACAGAAAGAGTTAAAGCAATGATCTATTTTTCTGTCCTATCCTATTCTGTCACTTGTCTATCTTTTGCCTGATTATGCAATCAAGTTTTCCTACTGGAACCTCAGAACTGGCCACTCTGATAGTCTCACGGTTTCCCCATATTTTTGTTCCTTTACTTGCTGTTTCTATTCATTCTTTCTTCCTTTGCTTCTTTGTGGTTAAATAAAATTATGTGAATCTGTATGCCCATAGCAAACTGGAACACAGGGGGTTGACCTTGAGCAAGGCCCCTACATTTCTGTGGCACATTGGGAACAAGTTCTGCGGTGAGATTACGATCTGACGCAGAACTTCTGTGGTGGTGGTTTGTACTTTCTTGCAAAAGATCTGCAGCACTAATAAACTACCACATCACAGTATCAGCTTGTCATCCTGACTTCACTTTCATGACAGTGGTTATAGCAATCAGGATGGGGGAAAGCACAGTAACACTAGTTCAAAAAATAACAGACTTATACATATAGTTTTATGCTTAAAAAGGCAAAATAAAAATCTATCCCTTAAGGTCCTAGCCTATTGCATAAGTAAAATATGCAGAGGGGACCCTTATGTGATAAATAAGGTATTTCTATACTCATGCTGTCTATACCACTCATGAGGTCCCCACTGTGTATCACTTACATATTTATATATGGTGTCTAAACCACTCATGAGGTCTCCACTGTGTATCACTTATATATTTATATACAATCGGTAACATACATACAAATGTGTGTGTGTGTTTATATTATATATATATATTATTTTTTGAATTTCCATGAAATTGTATCCTCATTCATATAGGTCGCTTTGAAAATGGAATAAACAGAATAGAGAAGATATTGCAAAACTCATTTTTCATGCCAACCTGCTTCCTCCGACACACTATGTGACACCATCAGACTATGACATGCATGTGAACCCATTGTGAGATAAAGATCTCCAGCTCTTCACAATATGTCCCCCATGGGACAGAACACTGCACCATACCTTTCCAGACTTAGAGCAGTGGTGTGCTCCCCCAGTCCTTGTGCTGCCCAGCCAGCTCCCAGAGCTTGTCTCTGAACCTGAGTTGCTGGCACGGGAACACAACATGCTACCCTCTGGCCAAACAGCTGGCCCTGCACACAACATTTCTCCATAACTTTTAGGTGATTCTATCAACCAATGACAATATGTAATCAATAGCACTGGCAAAAATGTGTGCAGTGCAATTATTTTTTTAACAGGTCTATTATTTTAACAGGTCTACAAATAATTGTATTCTACTTTTCTGGGCATAATTAATTTATTTTTCTTAAAAATGACAGGTTAATTTATTTTACCAGTTATTCTTTTCAGATGGCATCTCAATACCTTAAAGGCACAAATAAGTTTGTACAAAATAAGGTATGGACTTAACAGGTCTATGCTATTGTCAAGGTTTTGTTTAAGTTGGCACTATTGTAATAACATAAGACTGAAAATTGTATTAGGCTGTAGTGCAGGTTGAGCAAATATTATCATACCTGATGTTCTGTGCCACCGCCTCTGGCAGTGGGAGCTGTGGTAGATAAGTGACTATTCATTTCAGTGTCAGAATGCAGCAATTTAATTAGCTAATATATGATGTTATAGCACTGGTAACATCACATTATGAGCATACAGAGGTTTTAGATATAAAAAGAGAAGAAGGGAACCAGGTTTTATGGATAAACAGAAATAATAATAAAGAATCACCAAGACAGTGAATTCTGTGAAACTGCAGACATTCTGTGGTAGGTTGCAAGTTCTGCGCAAAATTCTGCAGCTGCAGAATTCTAGGGGGCTATGACCTTGAGAAACATTTGACCTTCCACAAGCTTGTTTGCAGAGCTGTCAGCAAATAAACCAGGTCATACCAGAATGTCTTAATTGGCTGCACCTGTTAAAGACTGGGAGCTCAATTCTTAAAAAAGATTGAATGCCACAAGCTCCTGGTGCACTGAACACATGGCGCATGGGGCTTGTGGCATTCCCTGGCAGGCAATCAGGATTCTTTATCCCATGCACCACAGGGCATGAGTTAGACCAGCTTTTACTGGTCTAACTCTGTGGACCTTTTTATGGGGTTTGCACCATATATTTGGTGCAAGCTGCCATAAAGAGGGTAAAGTGCTGCAAATGTGTGTGACCTTAGAGAATTGGGTGCATGGTGCAGCAATAGGTATGGGCAGCATGGAGTGTGTGATACAGAGAATGTGCAAGCACTGTGTAAACCTTTGAGAACTGTGCCCTGGATGTACTGGTCACAGGAAAGAATTGACAAAGTTTGGGAGATTTGGTGAACACAGGAGATATAGCTTAACGAGAACAGGATGCAGAATTTAATTGCCAGGTGCAAAAATCTTATTAAAGAGGGCAATGTTTGTTGAGATAGAGAGATATTGAGATTTAGATTTAGAGATACCCTCAGCTAAAGGAATTTGCTTTGTTTGAACTGCCTATATAAGAGCTATCCTGCACAATTTTATTTGTATTTATTGTATTGTTATTAGTAATAACACAATATTACTTGCAGATTTTATGACTTCTCCTAGATTGTCTATGCTTCTTCACCTATGCCTCAACCACAGTTGGTGTCAAAGTGGGATTTTCGGCATGCATATTATACACAGTTAGTTTTGTGCATGGGTATATGACTTGGTACCAGGGAAGCATAGAAGAGAGGTATAGATCCTTTAACAGCAAGCCCAGGAGTGACTACCAGAAGAATGGCAGCCAAACTAGAAGCAGAAGCAAAAGTACTAACTGAGAATGTACAGCCAGAACCAGTGATGGAAGATGAAGAACAGGCTGGGACAAAACATAAAAGCATGTCTGCCTTCTTGAAATGGTGGGCTATACAACAAAGAGAGATGGAGAAGCAGAGAAAAGAAGAGATGCAGCAACATGCACAGAAAAGAAAAGTAGAGTTGCAGTGACAGGAGCAGCAGAAAAAAGAAGAGATGATCCAGGGTTTGGAGGACAAACCCTTTAAGTACAGGCTGAGGGAGTTGAATGTGTATTTACTGGAGAAGAGAAGGGATCAGGGGGATTTGATTGAGACCTTTAAATACATGACATGGATAAACTAGACAGGTACAGATGGGGTATTCAAGTTAAGGAGGGGGAAGGACATGAGAGAGCATGTTCTCAGATTGGTAGTGGGAAGATACAGGAGTGAGATGAGGAGATATTTTTTCAGAGAGGGTGGAAGCTAAGTGGAATGCTCTGCTGAGGAGGTAGTATCCTGTAGGACAGTGGGCAGTATTAAAAGAAGATCAGACATGGTGAGAGGGGGTAAATGCAAGGGGGAAGAGTGGGGCAGCTGCAATATATGGGGCTAGCTGCACAATCAAGCAGACTTGATAGACCATGAGGCCTGTTTCTACGGACAGATTTATATGTTTGTATGTTCATAAGGTATGCAGCAGTGTCTGGATGCTTTGCAAGCTATCGAAGCTGCAGGATCTGGTACAGGTCCTAAACTGGAGGCCTGTATGAGATACAGGCAGTATGTAGAAATAACTACTGTACTATTGACAACTATTTCACCCTACTACATCTAATTTAAAAATATGTCAGAGTAAGAAAACAAAAAACGTATGTGTCTTTTGTTGACTTTCAGCAGCATTTGATGCTATGGATAGAAACATTTTGTGGTTTTGTTTACTGGAAAGAGGAACTGAATCAGCCATTGTACAGATTGTATTCATGTAGGCCTCTCAAAAAAAGGATTACAAACAAAACTTGACTTTTTAAATGAACACATTTATTGCTATATATGGTGGTCTTACAATAAAGCCAGTTGCAGAGCCTGTAAAATCAAAATATCTAGCACAACTCCTATACATGGTAGAGCTATGGGAAAAGAAAAATTGCAATAAATTAACTTTCACCATGTACAGTACATGTTATTAAGAAAATCATTAGGGATTGATCACTCCTGCCTGGCAGAATATATCTGGGCAGAACTAGACATACAGAATCTAAATGCAATAATAGATACTAGGAGAATTTGCTACTAGATCAAACTCACCAGATTGCCCAAGGAAAGGCTCCCACCAAAATGCCCCCTGGAACAGAAAGTTTGGGCAGATAGGGGCTACTCAAATTCTAACTGGTTCTAGAAAATCCTTTAAGGCTTGAGAAAGTAAGAGTACAGATAACTGGGAAAAAAAACATTAAAATTAGCATAAAATATAAAGGATATAGCGAAACAAGAATACACAATTTCTGGGTAAATATGGAGTAGTTATGTCTAGGTATTAACCATGGGTTGCATCACACTGAACTACATTTGGGTTTAAGTATTATTTGGACTGCTTGTTGGACCCTTGACTAAGAAAGATATTTAGTAAATATAAATTTGAATGTTTTGACAACAATGTCCTAACAACACATTATTAAAAAATCCCTACAGCTGCACAAAACTGTTATTGTAAAGGGACTCAGACAGAAAACTTAATGCATGAATAATGGAACTCTTGTTGGTATAAGGAGGCCAGGTGGTACAGGCTGTGACCATTTGTTGATGATTGGAATAGTCTTGATAAACACTCACTAAAATATTTATTTTTACTGAAGGTGATTGGATGATCCATTGATTGGCAAATTTCTTCTTTCAAATTAGCAGGATAAGAAAACTTAAAATTAAAAATACTGACACAACAGGCATATGAGACAGGCATTTAAGATGCTGTGCTCCTGGTAGTAAAGGCAGAGTTGTCCTCTGTAATTGGTATTTCAAAAGCCACAAATCTGTAAAATTGCCAAAAGGGATTACGAGCCTTGGACTCCCATTGGGTTGATACTCTTAGTGTGGCCAGGATGGATGAGACATAACCATACTGCTGATTTTGATCGTATAAACTGAGAAATGGCACTTAAACTGCACTTGCACTTAAGCTTATAATGTTTTTACGTATTTTATTCTTTTATGATTGTTTTAAAAATGTACTGTCAGATTGCTATTTGCTACCCTATGTGTTGTGTTTATAATTTCTATTGTAATGACCTAGCTGTTGATCAATACACTGTACAGGTCCTAAAGATCAATAAAAAACAACTTAAAATACATTAAACTAACAAAGTTGTGTCCCTTGAATGTTGTCAAAGCACACCTGACAACTTTTGAAAGGGCTACCTGAGCCTGCCAATGGCTAAAACAGCAGTAGGTAATCAGGCTGGAATCTTATCTGACTGGTAAAGCCCACATTGCCTACAGCAGTATGTACACTGTGTAATCTGAAAACTATGATCTTGTGAAAAGAAAAATCCTTAAAAGATATGCAATTTCAGGAGAGACCTACAGTCATAGGTTCTGATCCCTGAAGTACCACTAGGGTGACAATCCTTGCAAAACCTTCACCCAACTCAGAGAACTCCTCATTAAATGATTCCAACCAGAGGGCAAAACAGTCCCACAGATCATAGATGGAGCAATTTATCAACCTCTTTCCCAAAGACATGCAGCTCTGTGCAGGTGGGGAAAAGGTTGTTTCTTTAGCTGAGAACTATCAGGTGACCAGACAGACACCACAGCAGTGAAATAACAGCTAAGAAAGACCCTCATTTTCTGAATTAACTCCAGATCATATAAGAGCTCTGATGGGGGCAACAAATCTGCACTCAACAACTTTATTACTGTAACTGTAATAAGCCAGGCCATATTGCAAGAAACTGCCATAAAAATAAGGAGGGTAAAACTGGAGAAAATTTGGCTTTAGCAAATTGGAGCATGTATTTAACAGATGTCAAGATGGGGCATAAGACTGTGAAAGGACTCACAGATTCAAGAATTCAACAAACCCTGGTGCATGCTGATGTTCTGAGAAAAGACTGTACAAATGGACCAGGTACTGGGTCATCTGCATCCATGGGCACACTCTATGCTATCCCACAACACAAGTGACTCTGAACAATAATGAGGTGTCAGATGAAATGAAGGGGGTAGTACTTAAGTTACCTGTTCCTGTGATTACTGGAAATGACTTTCCAGGACTTGTGAAGTTAATCACAGAGGGAGTAAATCCTGCTGTGTCAGCAGCTGTGATAACAAATACACAGACAAAGAAAGTCTCAGATGTTCATAGGTGTTATACAAGTATGAGAGGTCAGAAACCTATATGTTGCTCATCATTTTTCAGTGAGAAAATATATGCTCATCTTCACCCATATATTTGTATAGAGATTTTTTGAACATTTCCATGGTGCCACTGCTGATGACGACCTCGGGCAGGGAATTCCGTTCACTGACAACTCTCTGACTGAGCCAATTATTGCTCTGCACTGTTTTACTGACTCCTCCTCTTAGTGTAAGATGGTGGGACCTAGTATTTCTAGTGGTAGACTGTTCTAACTGGATCTATGCTTTCCCATGTGTCTTTGTCCTTAGTTGCACTAAACACCAAAGGTCCCTCTCAGTCTTCTATATTCCAATAAATATAGACCCAGTTGTTGCAACCCATCTCCATAGCTACTGTTTTTCATATCCCTAATTCTTTTGGTAGTCTTCCTCTGGACCCTTTCAATTAGTTTTTTACTGCTCATACTCTGTGCTGCACTGAAAGGGGCACAGTACTCTCTAAGTGTGGCCTTACCAATGATGAGTACAATGGGACTAAAACTGCTGGTTCTTTACTATTAATATGTTTAAAAATTCATCCTAAAATTTTGTGATATTTCTTAACTATAGCTCTAGTATGTGCTTCAAAGGACAGTTTATTAGTGACTATTACTCCTAAATCCCATTCACTATCAGTTACTTGCAAAGTAGTATTATTTAAAATATATGTAAAGTTCATGTTTCTATGCCCTAGATGCATAACCCTACATTTCACTTCATTAAATTTTAGTTTGTTTTTGTTTGCCCAGTGTTGTAGTTTTGTTATCACCTCCTGTAGCTTTATAGCTGATGTTTCGTTATTAATTATTGATCCCATCTTACTATCATTGGCATATTTACAGAACCATACACTGTCAGTAGTCTGCATTGTGGATGCCAAAATATTAAAGAGTGCTGGGCCCTGAACCGAACCCTGGGGTA
The DNA here is from genome assembly GCA_016271365.2 of Neoceratodus forsteri. Lineage (NCBI taxonomy): Eukaryota > Metazoa > Chordata > Ceratodontiformes > Ceratodontidae > Neoceratodus > Neoceratodus forsteri. The sequence continues at coordinate 955,566,063 of CM057454.1, read as the reverse complement.
CTCCACTAGTCAACTGTCCTCAATCAGAGAAGGACCCTCTGAGCCACACTACTTGGCATCTGTTGTCTAACCATTGTACTATTATCGGGTGGAGGTATATATTTTCTGTCTGTTCTATTAATACTTTATGTGAAATGAAATCAAATGCCTTGGTGTAGTCCAAAATAATTATGTCCGCAGGTAGCCCCTTGTCCAGTGCTGCACTTACTGGTACAAAAAAAATGTAATATGTTTATAAGGCATGACCTGCCTGGAGTAAATCCATGCTGTGTTATATCTATTAGCCCTTCTGTATTTGTATGCTCTACTATGAGATTACAGATTAGCCCTTCCATTACTTTTCCAAGTACCTATGTAAGACTAGTTGGTCTACAATTACTAATACTTTTCTTGTCTTCTTTTTTACAGCTGCAATGGGTGGATCCTAAAGACGTTTTGCATGTACAAAAGGGCTGATGTCATGTTTTCTGTCCATGGAACTGGCTGAAGGTGTAAATAGTGTCCTCTGCTTTACCCTCCTTCAAGAAATGCTTTCCGCCCTCAAATAAATATGCTTTCATATTAGTCAATGGTTGCAGAGCACTATTTTATTTCTTAAATGGAAGGTACAAGAACTGGAACCTGAGTAGTGGGAGGCAGCATTAGTTTTTTTGGGGGAGTAAGATCAACCCCCACCTCCACCTGAGAAGCTCCTAAAGAACCACCCCCACCTCTTTTTTTGGTTCATGTAGGAGGGGCATGAGGTGGATATATCATGTTGGAACAACTGACTATAAGAGCTGCCTGGGGTATCAGAGCTTAAGGTTCAGAAGGAAAGAAAAAGTAATTAAGGAGTGCCTGAAACTGCCTCTTTATACAGCACTTGTGAAACTGCATCCTGAAATTACAGCACTTGAGTAAAGCATGCACTTGCAACACAGCAATGACAATTAAGGTATAAGCCCACAAAGAAGTAAAATATGTCACCCAAAGAAGATTATTCCACATTGGATACCAGAGTGCCTGTTTCTTAAAAGCTTTTTATACACCCCCCCACACACACACACACAGAGCTGAAGCACTCACTAAAATAGCTAGGAGAAGCTCTACATTGTTATCTCTCTGGGACCTGAAGTTTAGCAGTAATGTGTGAAGAGAATAAAGTCTTGTGTTTTGTGCATGTGGATAGGTTTAGTGCTTTGAAGTTAAAAGATAAAAATATATATAAACAGTGTCATGGGTACCTGAAAAGGAAGGTGATACTACTAAAAAATAAATATTATTCTGATGATTTATTTATTTATGTGTAAGATTTTAAGTGTAGTTCTGCCTAGGTCACAGACACATAAGCTATAAAACGTATATTTAAGGATGGATGTATTAGTCAAAGCTTGTAGTAACAAAATAAAGCAAGAAAAATAACATATATATTTTTCTTTCAATTGTTTAACCAGGAGGGGCACACTAAGCTGAATGCTTGCTTACAGGGGTAACCTGGGAGCACACGGAAGTTAAGTGACTTGCTCAGGGTCACACAGTATGCAAGTGAGAGCTGTGGGATTCAAACCCAGATCACCAGATTTGCAGCTCAGAGCCTTAAACCATTATGCTATAATGCCTTCCTACTTATGGTAGTCATCTATTTTATGGTTCATGATGTTGGTGTAGTAAGCAGCAGTACATAGCAGGTGTAAAATGTCAATAAGTAGGCCATGCAATAGATGTGCTGAGCAGTTACTTAAGCAAGAAATGTATAGTAAATATTCCTGTTAGAAAACTGATAAATGTGTGACATTTGCATCTCAATTTCAAGGAGGTCCTTATGGGATGTCAATGTACAATATAAAGTAGTTATAGTTTTCAAGTTGTCTGGGTAATTGCTTTGTACTACCACTGCTACTAAATTTAAATTATTCTATAAAGAAAATTAAGTTTTTGCAACTGTCTGTAAATGTATTAAAAACATTTACTTGTCCTTATAATGTAATGCATTAAATGCTGTTGTTAGGTTAAGAAGTCACATAACAATGCCCAGGGCATTAGGGTTTCTGACCATAACACCCTGCCCTGCAGGGACAGACAGGCATCAGGGGTGTGACTTGGGATTGTCAATAGCAATGCTCATGCCATTCCACCCCCATCCCCACCCTGCAGCCAGTGACAGGTATCGAGGTGTGTCTTTGACTCTTCAGCCCCTAAATTCATTCCATTTTCTTATACAGTACTTTACCCATTTCAGCGTATTTTCTTATGGAATGGGGTGAGTGTAAAGCCAGAACACCCCAAGGCACACCTCGATACTTGTCTGTGTCTGCAGGGTAGGATGAAATGGCATGAGCGTTATGGGCAACGTCCCAAAGGCACACCCCAATGCCTGTCCATCTATGTATGGTGAGGGTGTGGTTGGCAACACTTTAATACGTCACTGCCATTCCTATTCTGCCTGTCTGTGTGTGTGTGTGTGTGTGTGTGTGTGTGTCTCTCTCTCTCTCTCTCTATCTATATGTATATGTAATTATCTATCGTTCTATCAACTGCAAGTATCGCTATTTTTACCTATTTCTAAAACAAATCTGCATATCACATTTGCCCCACTTTGAGCACATACTTATGAAACTGTGCATATTTGTACTCCACTTCTGCATAGACCTCATACTTTCCAAATATTCCCATTATCATAAGCATAACTACCTTACCCTAATCAAAAGCGACCCCCTCTGAAAGTTATGATCATATTTTCTCTGCTAACAGTCCATCATTATACCTGACTTCCTGCCATCAACACATTGCTTAAATATAACTCACATCATCTCAAGGACAAAAACCCTATTTCTCTAAAAAAAATGTGTAAATAATCCCAAGGCTGAACATATGCCAGCCATTACTTTTTCATGTACTGCCACCTTCTGTTCCATCATGGGGATTTGCATATGTTTCCCATGACGCTTTGCTTTATCAGATTACATGCAATTGTGTTTTCTTTAAAATTTGGCTGTCCGGCCAATATTATCTGGGATAACACATACCTCAGTAGCATTTGCTCTGGGTTTTTTTTTTGTAAACCTATATAGCTTCCTATTCCTTCCATTAAAATGTACACTTCCATATATTTTTCTAATAATGTGTATGCTTTCCTTAGAACAGAAACTAAAACAAATCTTACCACTTATAAATCATTGTGTCGTTTCTCCATATGTCCTTAACAATTCCACACAACTTCATTGACTTCATTATGCAGCAGTGGTAGATCTGACCAGATCATGTTGTAAATAGGTGTGACATTTGCCTCTCTCCATTTTCCCTTATTTTATTGATGCATTAAATAGCATCGTTACAGGTCCTGCGAGTTCTATTGAAAGCTCTCTTAGAAATCTTGAAATTCAACCATCTTACCCTGATGATTTGTTTATTTAGAATACCCTTCTTTGAAAAAGTAATGTCTCTCAGATGTTTATAATTAGGTGTGTTAATGATATAGTGCACCTCTTCAGGTTGAAATGTTGTTAAGAAATACTTATTTAATTCAGTTGCCATATCTTGTTCCTTGTGTATTATATCTGTTCTCACCACAAGCGGACTTATTACTTTCTGATTTTCTCTTAATGATCCTACATCACTATAAAAGCTTTTATTGTTATCTTTGACTGTTGTTTCCATTTTAATTCCGGCCCTTTTTTGGAGGGACCTTCAAATTATGTTTTTGCATTTATTCAATGCTTTTTTATAATTATCCCAATTTGAATCTGTTCATAATTTTCCTTTCTTTTTATACCTTTCTTGATATTCTTTCTCCGCCATGCCAGTATTCTTCCTTTTCGATCGTATTTTAGTATCTCTGTCACCCAAGTATTAATACTATTAATACAGTAGTCTATTTTGTTTCAGTTTTGTCCATAAGGCCTCCAGTCCTAATCCTTCAATTTTGGTTTCCCAGTTCCATGCTGCTAAATAGTTTTTCATGTTTTTATAGTCGGCTTTATTATAGCATTTAAATCTGGTTCTACCATTGACAGTCTGACATGACATACTCACCTCCACAGTGATTGTATTGTAGTTACTAACACCCAAAAGGTTATCTACATATATGCAGTCTATTTTATCATCAGAGTTGCACATTATCAAGTCGAGAATATTAACCTCTCAGGTATTTTCTTTAACAAGTTGTTCTAGATTTTTATATTATCATGTCTATGAATTTATTTTCAACTCTAGTAGAGTCTTCCAGGCTAGCCCAATTATTAGGTAAATTAAAATCTACAAGCAGTATGTAATTGCCTCTATGTGCATACTCTCCAGAGTTTCAATAAAATGTATGTTTTCTTCCATGTTTAGATTTGTTGTTCGATACCCTAGGCCCAATGTGATTTCTTGTCTTGGTAACAGTATTGTGATCCATAATAATTCCATATTTTGTGGTATAGTCACTTCTGACTTAGTAACATACTAAGAAGCCAGCAGAGTAGGCTTAAAGTTCTATTGAGTCTTCTTGAAAGTCAGCAGCTGGTCAGGACATCATTGCTTCCTTCCCCACCTCCCCCGTAAATCCCCCAAACCCCATCCCTCGACAGGTTTTTCCCTCCCAATCTGGCATTTCTCAGTTTTACCCTCCCCTTATATCTGTCTGTGCCCCTCTTGTATCCCTCCACTGTATCAACAGCCATCAGCTCCACAGGGAGTACATTCCATTGGTACTCCACCCTCTCAGTAAAGTAGCTCTCCTAGTCTCCCTCCTGAGCCTCCCACCAACCAGTCTCATGGAATGCCTCCCTGATGGCTCCTTCCTCTATCAGCTAGAACACCCTATCTAGGCTGACCTTGTTCACTCCCTTTAGATATTTAAAGACCTTGATCGTATCCCCTCTGTCCCTCCTCTCCTCCAGGGAGTACAAGTTTAGCTCCTCAAGTCTTTGATCTCATGTGCTTTTAAATTGTCCTTGATGTATACCGAAATTCCTCCCCTTCCCCATTTTTCTACATGATCCTTTCTAAATATGGCATATCCTTGTACCTCTGTCCCCCAATCTCCTTCCTTGAACCCTGTTTCAGTGAAAGTATAAACAGATATATCTCCTTCGATCAACCTGTGTTCTAACTCTTCAGTTTTACTCCGTAGATCTTCTTGCATTGGTTAATAGGATTTGTTTAGTTTCATCATTTCTTTTATTAACCCTCTGATTCCATCTTGGTATTGGTAGCACTTCTGATATTATTGTCTCACCCTTTGCATTTGCCAGTAGATTATGAATTTCTTTTATAGTATTAAATATACTTTCAGCAGTGTTGTGTTTAATATCATTTGCCCTATATGTATGAGTACTAATGAGTTTTCTGGTATCTTAGCTGTTAGGTCTGTCATAATAGTCAAAATGTCTCTTAGTCCTATTCCTTGAAAATAGCTACTAATGACTGTTTCTTTATTGTTTTTAGTAGTGATATGATCTTCATGATGACTGAGTCACCAAGAATGTCATGTTCATGTGTTAGTTGTTCCGGTTGAGTTTCATTTTCTGTCCCTGTATTATTCACAAATGCTATAAGGTCATTCATTTTAGTCTCAACACTGTCTAGAAGTTGTATCAAAGGAGCAAACTGATTGTGAATTGGTATAGTAAACTCCATTGTGCTCCTGCCCTTTTTTGTGTGACTGTTTATGTTTGTTTGTTGCGCCATGTCCTCCCCATCCTGCACCCACCTTCTCTTTTCCAAAACTTCAGAGCTGTATTCTCCTGTATTTGTTCCATTCTTTTGTATTCCAATCTCTGGGTTACCCCCTTTAATATCCTTTAAACATCTCAGTCCTAATTCAAATCCTATTATTTCAATTTGAAGTTCCTTAAGTTTGAAACATTGTAAGCACATGACATGTTCCTGGATGTATGAAACCCCCACATTGAATTTACTACATGTGTTGCATTTTACCCAACTTCCCCACTCTCTAGTGCCAAATACTGTAGATGTGGCTCATATTTTCTCTGTCTGTAGTTTTTATAACAGACTCCTGTCTATTAGCCTCCAAACTACGTATTATCTGTCACTTACTCGTTCTTTGGTCCACTTTGAGTTAGTCCAATATTTCTGGCCCTTTTCCCCTTCTTCCCCATCTGATGGGCTCTATTCTGTTTGGTGCATTTGATTTGGACTTGTTTGAGCCCGGCTCCAAGACCCAAAAGTCCAGAAAAGAAAGAAGATGCCTGAAAAAACAATGGCAACAAATGACTGATGGACATAAGTGGTTGACATATGAAAAAACTTAAACTAAACTGATAACTGATCATAATTTTTTTCTGAGCAAACTAACAATGTTTCTCTCCAAGGTTATTTAAGCAGCTGGGGTTAAACAAAAACAGGGTGTACCAATGTTTTGGACTACTCTACAGAGTTTGGGTTAATCCTGAGACACAGGAACTGATAGAGCAATTGGTCATACCAAAGAAGTATAGAACTGAGTTGTTAAAGATAGCACATGACAGTCCTATGGTTGGTAAATTGGTGAGAGACTGCACCCGTATCAGACTGTTATTCAGATTGTACTGGCCTGGGATTAATGAAGATGTTGCTATCTCTTGCAGTTCTTATGCTGAAAGTCAGAAAGTAGCCCAAATAACTAAAAAAGACAAGGTGCCCTTGGCGTCCCTACTTTTGACAGATGTATCTTTTGAGATAATTGCAATGGTTGTGGCTGGCCCCGTAGACAAATGTAAAAAAGGTAATCAATTATTTTTTGTAGTATATGACTATGCTACTCAATATCCAGAGGCAATTCCAATGAGTACTGTCACACCTCCAAAAGTGGCAGCAGAGCTTGCCAAAATGTTCAGCAGGGTGGGCATACCTAAATAGATTATTACTGATCAGGGTAGTAATTTTGTTGTGGTATTACTGTGTATCCCATGAAAATCGCGACTACAAAATGGCAACTTAAAAAAATCACATGTCAATCACAGCCACAGCATGTTCCATGACTAGAAATAACAGTGTGGAAGATATAACAGTGACAATCACTGCCATAGTGATACCAATAATTGCGATGGACAAATATTAACAACTCTCATGGATACTCAGCAGAATTTTACATAGCAGCATGTTCATCTCCTCCCCTGCTGATCCAAAATATAATAAGTAGTATTAGAAACCACATGCCCATTGTCAGTTTCTTGCCGCACTAGTGAGCTCCGCCAGACAAGTTGCTGAAACTTTCTGAGATTCTTTGTCTTTTTAGTCAACAGCAAGGAAGACTTGCTGTGGGACAATAAAATAATAGGAACAGAGCAGGGCAGCACCAAGTAGGTGAACACAATGAAAATGGGGAGAAGTGTGATGAATCAGTGTGTCTGAAAAGTTCTGAATATTGTCATGCAGTGGAATCATTTACTAGCTAGGCCAACACCAGACAAGTACAGCAATACTTGAAGGTGCATCTTTTTCATGAAAAGCTCACTAATTTGTTTATAAAAATCAGGAGGAAGATCAGACCTGAATAATTAGAGACTGATATGCACTGGTGGGTCTGTGGCATCCCACTTCTGATCCCCCCCAATCATTATTATTATGTGGCGCTATTTGGGGATGCCACGATTATGTATGCTCGCTATTTAGACAGTTGCTATTAAAACCACGGTATTTTGTAAGTTGCAGTTTTATAGTCACAATTTTAACATGGAACCCATTACTGAAGCAGCTGTACTGACTACTAGGTATCACCACCATAAGAGTCTCCCTTTATCACCCTCAAAGAGACAGTCTTGATGAGCATTTTAATGAAAACTTAAAATGCATGTTAAAAAGGTTTGTGAAAGGGGTTGGGAAAGACTGGGACCAATACTTACCATACCTGCTTTTTTGCTTACTGAGAAGTGCCACAAGCATCAAAATGCTTTTCATTCTTTGAAATCTTGTAAAATAGACAACCCAGAGGGCCACTAGATGTAATAAAAAAACATGGGAAGATAACCTCCCTCAGAAAGAATCTACTACATCTGACATATGTGCACTAAGAAAGGAACTGGCGAAATATATTGGAATTGCCTCAGTAATCAAGAAGGGGCCCAAAAAACAGCAGAAGGTGTATTATGACCATGTGGTAAAAGAAAATGTTTGTGGGCCAGGTAGAAAGGTTTTGTTACTGTTACCTTCTACAGAAAACAAACTGCTAATGAAGTGGCAAGGGCCTTATAATGTGGTTAGACCTACTGACATGGTCAACTACAAAACTGAGACCCCTTACAGGAAAAATCCTGACAAGATATATCACGCTAACCTGAAGAAATAGGTTGCAAAATTCCAAAGGTTGCTTTGTTAGAAACTTCTAAAGATATTGATATAAATAATAATAATAATAATAATAATAATAATAATTTTATTTGTATAGCACCTTTCAACATATCAAGGTGCTGAACAGTTTTAAAAACAATTCAAAGCTCTAAATAAAAATCATAAAACATGCATAAAAAAATCAGCATATCATCAAAATAGCATATTTATAATAAAATCCAAACATTAATAAAATGACTTAGTTATCTGAGAAGGCCATATTCCATAAATACGTTTTCAAATCTTTCTTGAATAACTCCATGGAGGTGCACTGCCATAACCAGCATGGTAGAGAGTTCCAAAGAGTGGGTGCAGCATGTGAAAATGCTCTGCTGCCAGAGGATTTTAGACTCACTCTTGGGATCTCTAACAACCCCATGTTGGCCGAGCGGAGTGATCGGTCAGGGCAGTAAGGGACCAGGAGGTCTTTCAGATAGGCTGGACCCTGATCGTGAAGGGCTTTTAAAGTCAATAAAATGACTTTAAAGGTGATCTGCCACCGCATAGGAAGCCAGTGCAGTTCGTGCAGCACAGGAGTGATATGACAGGACCTACTTGTCCCAGTCAATACCCGGGCTGCAGCGTTCTGCACCAGCTGTAGGCGACGGATTTCAACCCCAGAAAGCCCAAAGTAAAGGGCGTTGCAGTAGTCTAGATGCGAAGATACAAAAGCGTGGACCAAGGTAGGCAGGGAGTCAGACCGAACAAGGTACCTAACCCTGGCAATATTCCTAAGATGATAAAAGGAAGTCTTGACAACAGCTGACACCTGAGATTTAAGAGTCAGCCTGTCGTCAAGAATAAACCCAAGGTTACGCACCCATTCTGAGGACGGGAGAGATACTCCACCAAGGAAAATTCCAGATGGTGCACCAATACACGGCCTCTCAATCCGACCACCTGGGTCCACTACCAGAACCTCTGTTTTCTCCGAGTTCAACTTTAGCCAACTAGACTCATCCAGTCTTGGATCTCCCCAGACAGTTGTTAAACACTGAGAGAGCTCCATCCAGGTTCGGGTACAAAAGACAGATAGAGCTGGGTATCATCTGCATAACAGTGAAACCTCAGCCCATATCGTCTTATGATACCTCCGAGGGGCAGCATATACACTACAAATAACATGGGTGACAGCACAGATCCCTGAGACACCCCACACAACAAAGAAATTGGGTGAGAGGAAAAAATCCCTGACACAACTCTTTGTGATCTCCCAGTGAGGAATGACGTGAACCATTTCAAAACGGTTCCAGACATGCATAAATTTGCCCCAGGTGAGCTAATAACACCATGTGGTCCACAGTGTCAAAGGCTGCAGAGAGATCAAGAAGAACCAGGATGGAGTGTCTCTTCTGATCCCTCGCCATCAGAAGATCATTTAACACCTGAACCAGCGCAGTCTCGGTGCTGTGTCTTTTCCGGAAGCCAGACTGGAAGGATTCGTAGACATTATGGATGGTTAAATGGTCATCCAATTGAACAGCTATGACCTTCTCAATAACCTTCCCGATAAAGGGAGGTTAGAGATAGGCAGTAGTTTGAAAATCAGTCTGGGTCCAAGGAAGCTTTCTTCAAAAGAGGAGTCACCACTGCCTCTTTCAGGGAGCAAGGAAACTCACCTGACTCCAAGGAGCACCAGACTATTTGCGCCAGGACCGGACCGATGATATCAAAACAACCCAGAATGAGGGGAGTCGCTCCGGGATCCAAACCACAACTTGTGGGATGCATAGTATGGATGATCCTCATAATGTCCACAGACTCAGGTCGACGAAAGGAACTCCAGGAGAAATGGGGCACTGTGATCCCACTCTGTCCAAGAGCATCACCCTTAGAGGTTGCCGGACCCAGGTTCACCCTAATGTCAGCCACTTTAGTTGCAAAGTATAGAGTGAGCTCATCGCACTCTACTTGCGAAAAAGCTTTCCGAACTTGCAGGCAGGCTGAGTTGCACAGTCTGTCTACAGTTCGAAACAGCTGAGCTGGTCAATTCTGAGCAACTGCAATCTCCCTGGACAGGAATTCTGCCTTCTTATGGGTGATTGCAGATTGATAGCTAACATAATGTTCTATCAATCTAGAGTGGTCAGCATCAAGGGTGGACCTGCGCCAGTGACACTCTAACCTTCTCCCCTGTCTCCGCATCTCCCTCAAGGTCCCATCAAACCACGGGGATCCAGGGCGAAGGGATAGGGGGTGCTCACAAACAGGATCAATAGAATCCAGGGCCGTCGTGATGGCCTTATTATAGGCCAACACCAGTGCTTCTGGACTATTGCTCACCGACACGAAGGATGATAGGTCAAGGACTGCCGCTAGACCCTGTGGAGTAACATTCCATAATGGACGGTACCTGACCATCTCCACAGGGGCTGGTCTTCTCAGGGGGGTGCAAAAATTGAACCTCATGGTGTAGTGATCAGACCAGGTGACTGGTTCCACCCCCATGCCGGATGCGTCGATTCCTAGAAGAAAGACTAAGTCTAAGGAGTGTCCAGATTTATGCGTAGCAGTGGAAACCACCTGTGTGAGGCCCAAAGAAGACATCAATTGGAGGAAGTGATTACCAAAATTAGAGAGTTCATCGTCGACCCAGGCATTGAAATCACCCAGAACCATCAATCTGGGTGACTCAAACACGACATGTCGATGAGGAAGTCTGCTACTCCCTGTAAGAAACGTCTCCCATCTCTGGGTGGACGGTAGATAAGCACGATTCGAACACCTACACCTGCTACGACTGTGCACTCAAAGGACCCAGCCTCACCTACTACTACATTTGTGAGACCCAATTCAGTCTTAAAACAGACTGCAACCCCCCCCCGCCTCTGTGGTCTAATCTCGGGTGGTGTATCACCAAGTACCCCGGCCGGAATCATGGCCTCCAATATAGGGCCTGAATTTTCATCCAGCCAGGTCTCGGTTATGCAAGCCAGGTCAGCCGAACCAACAAGATCGGCAATAATGGCGGTCTTATTCCTAACAGACCTGGCATTGCATAACACTGTCCGAGTTGGACAAACTTCGGAGGTTGTCGAGCCTGTCTGCCTACTGAAATCAGTAGTGCCCTTGGGTATGGATACCAGACAAGGTAAACCTCAATCTGGATTCCATTTTGCCCCAGGGTGCCTTCTGGACCTGACTACCCCGATACGATGAACCCGCTCGTTCATCCTCCCCTGTTCGCCAACCCTGCCCCCACTCTCCCACGAATAATACCCAGCACTCTGCAGCGCTGGCAGGTATCAAATTGAAGAGGAAGAGTAACAAAGGGGCGGAGGGCGTGAAGGGAGGAGGATGAATAGCGCACCACCGTGGGGGCTAGAGGCCAGCACATGTTGCTATTTAACTACAATACACCAAAAACCCAAAAACAAACTAAATTAACAATCAACCAACAAATAAAACATAATAAATATAACATTAAAGAAAAAAGTCTTCACCTGAACTATTCCCTGCCCCCCGGTTGCTCTCACCACCGGGAAGAAGAGGGAAAGGCACTGTCACTGCCTAACCATCATGGGAAATAAAAACAGAGGACAAAGAACTAAAACTCCTCCCAAGTTCTTTCACAACTGGGGGGTGATAGTATTTGTTCTTTCCAACAGCCAGGAAAGAGACAAAATTATAAATCAAAAGAAAATAAAAGTAAAAATAAAATAAATAAATAAGCACATAAAACTTAAGGACACAAGGTCCTCTTACCACCTAGAGTCCAAAAGCAATAACCAGCAATCACTTGATGCAGGGCTAAAATTTTAACATAGTTGAATGAAATCCAAAAAGTCCAGAGTTCCATAGAAATTAATAAATCCACATCAGGCAGGAGACAATTAAATAAGGCACAAAGGGAGAAGACAACCAGAAAGAAGTCACAAAGTTTAACCGAGGTAATTCAGGAATCCATGAAACTTAATCCAAAGGAGATCAGCCACTCTCGTGCCCCTTAGCTCCCAAATAGAGTGTCCTTTAGAAGGAGTCTAAGCCACCCTTACCAAAGAACCATGAAAAGTACCACCAATGTAGCAGTCTTCATGGTTCAAGTGAGTGGGGTACTCCAGCCAGCCAGTTTTCTGACTAAGAAAATACCCCAAAACCCCTGCAGCATAGCAAAGCTCCAAACAGACACCTACCAGGGCATTTAGCAATGGAGGCTGACACCAGAAATTCCACTAGCAAATTGATAGAAGACAGTCTCTGGTAAAATCACCGATCGAAATGAAGAACCTCAAAACTCTGAGTTTTACTAGCTGTCCAATACTTTAGTTCCTTAACCTCTGCAGATCCAAACAAAGAAATTCCTCCCAAAAGTGGAGAGCAAAAGCTGAAACACTAAACCCCAGAGTCCAGTATTTTGAGGGGAAGGAGAGAGGAACAAACCCAGCCAACGTCACTCCTGAAGCGAGCCCACCACGAGTCCACCACGGTATTCTACATATCGTGGAAACAGCGGGGCTCTTCAAGCCTTATATATAGCTTATGACAGACTGTAATAAACTATAATTTCTGATGTGGTTAATATGAATGTTTCCTTAACCACAGAAGAAACCACAGAAATTTGTAACTTAGTGAAGATATTTAGAAGTACTTTTATCACAATTCCAGGTCAAGAAAAAAAGGGTTGAGCATGGAACTTGTGAGGGAATTTTTATATATGCTTCTTTTTATATCCTAAAGCTATATTTGCTATAATATGCCTTGAAGTTATGCTTGCTTTAAAAGCCATGCTGTAACAAAGTAATAATGAATGTAGTAGAAATTTCTGAGTTCATGTTTTTTTTTTTTTAAGGGTTATAGAATTTGTACTGAGGTTACTTGAGGTACATTTGGGAAAACAAAAAACTAGATAAAACTGAGCAGAACTTGTTGTACCAGCCTGAATAGCAGGCTTGGACAAATATAGAATAGGAACATGCCTGGGAAAAATATAATAACAGCACGTAGTGCATTGAAGATAAGCTGTACGTTGCTATGAGTGAGGTGAAACTCATTGTCTCTCTCAGGTCAGCTTGACCCAGGCATATGTATCCAGCAGTAATGGGAGAGAAATGACTTGCAGTGAAAAAGTACCTCATAAAAATTGACATGTTTTTCTTTTTCTGTTACATTGCTGAAAACTTGTTATGCTGTTTGATGATTGGCTCATACTGAAATGTTAGTATTTTTCAAGATAAGACGTGCAAAATCTAGCTTATAAAAGCTGCTGTAAACTTTAATCAATGACTATTCTCCTTTGTAGAAGTCCCACATGCATGTGTGAGATATTTGATCAAATAAAGCGACGTTAGGACAAAACCCAGTGGTGTGGTTTTTGCCCCGTGACGACGGGAGTGGTTGCTCAGGTAATACTTACAGTGAGAAAATTTGCGATCACAGTTTTGGCATAGTAGGCAGGATGAGTTCTTCGGTCCGTGTCACCTCGTGATCGGGTTGTTTCCCTTGGACAAAAAGAAGGACATTTTTGTGGAACCCCATCAGGACGTGACGCCTAGGGGCCGGCGACACTCATCATCACTGTAAGTATATAATATACCTTGGAGCGAGTGTGCACTATAAAGAACAGATCTAGATAAAATGGGAAACAAGGGAACAAAAAATAACCTAGGTCCAGAGTTAGTATTATCTGGACCAGCAAAATGTATGGTTGATAAGTTTGGCCAGGATTCGGTCTCTGAGATAGGACAATGGCATAAGTTGACCAGGGGAATATTTCCCCTTATAGGTACTTTTAGTATAGATGTACTAAAGGAAGCAAGGATAGCATTGGAAGAAAAAGAAAAGAGCAAACAAAAAGGGTGCAAGGTAGACTGGTCAAGGTTTAGAATATGGGAAAGAGAGGCAGAAAGGTGACATGAAAATCAAGTAAAGGGATTAATGGTAAAGCAAGAGGAGGAAGAAACTGAACGCTGTAGGAGGGTGTTTCACCATCACGATACCCCCCCATCATATCGGCCCCTTCCACCAACTGTTCCGCCGGAACCACAGGCAGGGATGGTGCCAAAAGGGCCACCAATACAGGGATTAGTGCAGCCTGAACAACAAGCTGCCCCAGCTGTACAGGCTGCCCTTCCTGCTCAGCAAGTACAGGTGGCCCAACCAGCCCAAGCAGTACAACCAGCCCAAGCAGTACAACCAGCGCAGGTTGTACAACAGGCTTCCCAGCCAACCCAGGTCCCACCAATTCAAAAATAGCCTGTTCAACCTCCCTGACCCGATGGCGGGAGGTTGCGGTCAAAACCCCAATGGTCCCCACCCCTGTTCAGTTGGACACTGACTCAGATGAGGAGATAGAAATAGAGGGATGGAAGAGGACCTGGTAGAAGCAGTGGAATCTATGTCACTGGTGGGAAAGGAACAGGGCAAGGGAGATGGGAAGGCTTGGTGTTTAGGCAAACTAATGCAAGGGCTAAGGCCCAAAACAGGCAGGGGAAGACAGAAACTAAAACAGCAGTTGCCTTGATACGTTATCCCAGCACCCCGAGGCAGGGAGACTGGCTACCGCAGACCAGCCAGCAGTCCCTAAATACATTGAAGTGGACCACCCATGGAACCCTGAGGAGTTGAGAGAGGCCCTGAAAGATATACCAAAACCTCAGAATAACATAGAAGAATATATCAAGGAGTTAACAAACTTAATCAAAATGTATGAACTATCTATGACTGAGGTTGGAGAATGTTTTAGACGAACATTAAAGGGCATGTGGGAGGAAGTAAAGGAAGCCTGGGACCCAGAGAAGCCAAAGGCTGAACTTATGCCACAATTTAATTCTGTGTGCATAAAACTACGGAAAAATACCAGGATGATAGACTGGCCTCGCATCCGGGATACGAGACAGAAAGATGAGGAATCAGTACGCGATTACAAGGAAAGATTGCAGGGGGTCTTTAGGCAATTTTCCGGTATTGGACCGGATAATCCCGCATACCAGCATCAGTTGGGTATGGCTTTTTGCGCTGGACTGAGTGAGCCAATTAGATTGGGAGTTACCACAGTGTGCATTGGATGGGAGACAAAGAAAATGGTTGACCTAGTGCCGTATGCTGAACATGCTGAGAGACAGCAGAAGGAGATACAAAAGGAAAAGAAAGAAAAGCTAGAAAAGGCTCAGCTAATGTATTTTGAAAGAGACAATAAGCAGCCCCAACAGGGAGGTGGAAATGGCAACAGAAGAAGACAGAGAGGACGGAATAATGGAGGTTATCAACAGGGAGGAGGGGGAAAAGGGCAAGAAGGGACGGCAGGACAAAGACCCGGACAGGGAGGGGGTATCATCTGCTTTGCTTGTGGAGAACAGGGACACATAGCAAGAAATTGTGTAAAGGCAAATCAGTGGCAGCGTAATCAAGATTCCAATGCCCTCTTGCCTCCGCCACCACCCCCTTCTGCTCCACAACAGTGGCAGCCAAATCAGCAGCAAGGATGGAGTGGAAACCCTCGGATCCTCAATTCTGGACTAATAATGTTGGCTTTGCCAATGACAGCTGAAGGTTAGAGGAACACCCCTCCCCTTTTCACAAATGCTATGTGCTTCAACAACACCAGAAGGTAGTCCAGTAATAGACTTAATAATCATGAACACCAAGTTGACCTTCTTAATAGACACAGGTGCCTCAATGTCAGTAATTCAAAGAAGCAAGTTAAATGCACCCTTATCCAGTCGAATGGTGACAACAATAGGGGCATCAGGAGTACCACAAAGAGAGCAATTGACAATCTCATTACCAGTTCGGTGTGGAAAAATGAAATTACAACATATTTTCCTCAGTAGCACGACCTGTCCTGTGAATTTATTGGGGAGGGATCTCCTGTCAAAGGTAAATGCACAAATTACTTGTACCTCAGAGGAGGTCAATATAGAAGCACCAGGAATAGGCTTGTACCCATGTATAGCTGAAAGAACAGGGGATTGGCTGTATAGCTGGGAACTGACAGAACCAAGGGAAATGTGTTGGTTACAAGGGTGGGCAGAAGAAATAACACATCGTAGGTTGCAGTTACAAACAGATTTGCATTGCACTACACACTATGCAGTAGGGGTCGGGACATGGATTATGAGTGCAAAGAGTGGGAAAACAGCCCGTAGAGCAGACCATCTGGGTGTCAGAGATATATGTGGCAAAGAATTGTTGTGCAGCCTCAGTCAGACTAAATGCAGAGCAACTGAAAGTATTCCAAGTGCCAGGGTCATATCCACATTTCTTTGGCCAGAGAGCCCCTTGAGTGGAAAGACTTGGGACATGGGTAGCAGAAATGGTACAGTTGCATGATTGGGAACGGTAGGAACCAAGCTAATATCAAAGGCTGGAAATTGTGAAAAATACATAATCAACAGAAAAGTTCAGGTACAAGTGGATGAAAGAGAAGTGAATGTGCGAAAGGTTTGTGAAGAAATAGGCATGCAGGAGAGTGTAAGTTGGATAAATGAGTTACCAGCAAAGCTATGGGCAGAATCAAAGTATAATGTGGGATTACTGAAGAATGCACAACCCCTTATGGTCAAGCCAAAGTCCTCTTACAGACCGAATAGGCATCAATATCCGCTGGGTAAAGAGGCGGAGGAGGGAATAGCCCCAGTGCATGCAGCATTAGTGGAGAGGGGAGTAATCGTCCCCTGCCCATATGCAACGGTAAATACACCAATTTTACCAGTGAAGAAAGCCAAATGGAAGTTATCGCTTGTGCAGGACCTGAGACGTAAATGAAGCAGTACATGTGCGTACCCCGGTAGTGCCAAACCCAATTACAGTATTGTCATCCATTCCACATAATAGCTGTTATTTCACAGTCATTGATTTAGAAAATGCATTTTATAGTATCCTCGTAGAACCCAGTAGCCAGGAATGGTTTGCATTCACTTACAAAGGGGAAAAGTGGACCTGGACTCGCATGCCCCAAGGCTATGCTGAGTCTCCAGCAGTATTCTCAGCTCAAATGAGAGAGAACCTATCCGCTTTTGTGCCCCCATTGGGCAGTACCCTAATACAGTATGTGGATGATTTATTGCTTGCTAGCCCCAGTAAGGAAGCAAATGAACAGAATACAAAAGCTTTATTACTTTTCTTGGCTGAAAATGGGCATAAAGTGTCTCGAGAAAAATTGCAATTGTGTAAAGAGCAAGTGAAATATTTGGGTCATGTGTTGTCTGGCAGTGGTAGAAAGTTAGATCCTGAGAGAATTAAAAAACATAGCAGCATGGCCACGCCCAGTTACAAAGCAGCAAATGATGTCTTTTTTGGGTATGGTGGGCTATTGCAGAGCTTGGATCGTAGATTATGCTATGTTGGCACAACCCCCTCCATGAAGCCATATATGGCACAAAAATGCAAATGAATGAGGAGATCAGGTGGACACCTGGTCTAGAGACCAGTTTTGCAAAACTTAAAAATGTATTGATCACAAGTCCCTGTTTGGGACTACCAAATTATGAGAAGGGTTTCAATTTGTTCGTAAATGGCAAAGGAGGTTACATGTCAGCTGTATTGACACAGGAGCATGGGGGCAGAGGCCCATAGCATATTACTCGAAGCGTTTGGACTCAGTGGTATGTGGAATGGTGTCTTGCTTGCAGTCAGTGGCAGCGGCTACTGAAGCAGTGTTGGCATGCGTGGATTTGGTAGGATTCTGTGCTTTGACAGTGCATGTGCCTCATTCTGTACATTCTATTCTGCTACAAGCTCGCACAGCTCATTTAACGCCTGCACGATTGCTTCAGTATCAAAATGTGTTACTAACCATGTCTAACATAACTTTGAAAAGGTGCACCATTTTAAACCCAGTGACGTTGCTCCCCACCCTGGAGGAGGGGGGGGAGCATGACTGTGGGCAAGTAATTGACTTAGACTGTAAGCCTCGACCGAATATTACTGACGTACCCATACAAAACGCAGACTTAGAATTATTTGTTGACGGCTCAGCACAAAGAGATGAAAAAGAATCCCCCTTGATAGGTTATGCAGTGTGTACTCCAAACTATGTCATGGAAGGAGCAAAGTTACCCCCACGAACGTCAGCCCAAGCTGCTGAACTCATATACCTGACGAGCTTGTATAATAGCCGAGGGTAAAACAGTTAACATATACACAGATAGTCGATATGCATTTGGGGTAGCTCATGATTTTGGCACCTTATGGAAACATAGAGGGTTTTTAACAGCAGCTGGAAAACCTATTGCGCATGCGAATTTGGTAAAAAATCTTTTGTTAGCAATCCAGAAGCCAGAAAAGTTAGCAATTGTAAAATGTCAAGCCCATACTTCTAACCAAGATTTTGTCTCTGCAGGAAATCGAGGGCTGATGCAGCTGCAAAGGAAGCAGCTCTTTCTGGGAGTGTTCCGGAATTTCTAATGTCTTTGACTATAACTAACCAACTTGATTTATTCTCAGTAAAGGATGTTGCAACTTTACAACAGTTGGCCAGTGTAAAAGAAAAACGTAACTGGCAAACAAACTGTAAATTTGATTCTAGCACTAAGGTGTGGACAAACCCCGATGGCAGGCTCTGCCTGCCCTCGGCAGTATTTCCCTTTTTGGCAAAATTGGCCCATGGGGCCAATCATGTTTCAAAAAGTGGAGTGGTCGACCTTGTAAATAAACATTGGTATGTTGTTGGCTTTACCGTATATGCTAAAGATTTTTGTAAAAAGTGTGTAATATGTATGCAAAATAATGTTGGCAGAGGACTCCAAGTAACCCCCTCTGCCCATCCTTTTCCTACAGGACCTTTTGAACATTTAATGATGAATTTTATTGAGCTAAACCCATGTGAAGGGTATAAATATTGCTTAGTGATTATAGACATGTTTTCAAAGTGGGTAGAAGCATTCCCAGTACGAAAAACCACGGCCTGTACAGTAGCAAAGGCCCTGATTAGAGAAATCATACCAAGGTGGGGGATTCCCACCCGGCTCTCCAGCGATAATGGCTCGCATTTTTCAAATGAAGTCATCAGAACCTTGTGTGAGGCACTGCAAGTGGATTTCATGAATGCACTGTGCCTACCACCCACAATCGGAGGGCAGTAGACAGGGCAAATCAGACATTAAAGCTAAAATTGACCAAAATTATCACAGATACTGGCCTTAGTTGGGTAAAAGCACTACCAATAGCCCTAATGAGTATGAGGGAGAGCTGGCCCGTGGGTTTATCACCTCATGAAATTTTGATGGGAAGGCCTCTCAGAATGACAAATGTCCCCTTCCCACAAAACCGAATAACATTGCACGGTTTAAATAATGAAATGATTGCCTATTGTTTATCTCTTAATGCTGTTTTAAGATCTCTCTATCCTAGGGTAAAAGTTGTACTTCCAGTTCCCTTGGAGGGACCCTTGCATAGGATAGAGCCAGGAGACTTCGTGGTTATCAAGGACTTCCGAAGAAAAAAGTGGTGCGCCCCGAGGTGGCGAGGACCGTTTCAAGTGCTCCTGACTACCGCCACTGCCATAAAGATCGTGGAGAGAGAAACGTGGATTCACGCATCTCATTGTCGTTTGGTGACAGCATCTACAGTCGATACCATTGCACAGTGAACTGAGCAACCATGAAAATTGTTATCGTTCTGTTTTCGTTCGGACTATCGCTGCTATTTTTGCTATGGGGCTCTGAATACGAGGGAGGCCATTGCTCCCGCCGCAGCACAGAGCCATTGCACATTACCAACACTTGGTGGACTTTAATGAACTTACATGCTAATAATGCTAATGTCTCTGATTGCTATGTATGCACTAGCTCTCCTTTCTCTGCAGCCGTAGGGCTCCACCTAAAACCCAAGCCTGTAAATAGCACTGAGGCCAGCGAGATTCTCGGTGCCATCAGGGGAAGAAACATCACTAATGCCCCAGATTATGCTACAAGCAAAATAAAGAACCTAACTGTGTTTCGGGGGCATAATTTTACTGCATGGTACAGCCCACCAAATGATACAAATGTGTCAACCCCGTTGTATCTAAATGTTAGACAACAGAAAATATCAGCCAGGCTTTGCCTGTGTAATAAACAATTAACCATGAGTTTAGCGCCACTGGGATGGTCCACGTGCCAATATTGTAGGCACTACAACAGCACCACCAAGTCCGAATCCACCATAACCAACTGCTCTCAAGCAGATGCCCACACAGTACATCCTGATTTCACTGCCGTGGGCAGTCTGTCAGGTCTATACTGGGTATGTGGGGATAGGGCTTATTTTTTCCTACCTATAGGGTGGACGGATGCTGCTATCTAGCCACACTCTACCCTGCGGCCCATGTATATAAGTACAATGCATCTGCTATACATCAGCATGTAAGCTATATAAATCAAATTCAAAAAAGGGAGGTGCCGGACGCAAATAAACGTGTCCCAGTGGGGGAAAAATTTGGGGCAGAAATCTTCCCATGGTGGGGTGTTGTACAAAACATGCATTACATTGACCAGTTAAGCTATGAGTTAGAAACGTTAATTAATGATACCTTAAAATCAAATGACTTATTGACAGCTGAAATTAAAGCACTTAGAATCATAGCTTTGCAGAATAGAGCCGACTTAATTATGTATTAGCTTCGCAAGGGGGGGTGTGCGCCATTGTAGGGGAAGAATGCTGCACCTATATACCAGATAATTCCCAAGAACTTGAGCAAGTAATTGAGGGAATACGAACGCTACAGCAACGTGTTCTAAGTGAGCATGCACCTGTATCGCAGGGCTGGGACTCCCTGGTCATGGTTCTCAAGCATATTTGGTGAATGGGGCACTACCCTCCTCCACTGGGTGGCAGTAATCGTGGTGGTAATACTGGCATTATGGCTCCTAATTGTGTTGCTCAAATTTCTCTTGACGACAATTGTGTAGCACCTTGTCGCCACATGCAATCACCCAGCTGCACCCCTTACTACACCCGAGGACCAAGACCCTAGTAAATTAACCAGGGTGTTCCCATTCTGTAATATACCAGATGTGACTAAAGTATAATAGTTAACAAGTTGATACAAAGTATCAAAGGGAGGAGAGTGTGAGGAATTTTATATATGCTTCTTTTATATCCTAAAGCTATATTTGCTATAATATGCCTTGAAGTTATGCTTGCTTTAAAAGCCATGCTGTAACAAAGTAATAATGAATGTAGTAGAAATTTCTGAGTTCATGTTTTTTTTTTTTAAGGGTTATAGAATTTGTACTGAGGTTACTTGAGGTACATTTGGGAAAACAAAAAACTAGATAAAACTGAGCAGAACTGGTTGTACCAGCCTGAATAGCAGGCTTGGACAAATATAGAGATAGGAACATGCCTGGGAAAAAATATAATAACAGCACGTAGTGGCATTGAAGATAAGCTGTACGTTGCTATGGAGTGAGTGAAACTCATTGTCTCTCTCAGGTCAGCTTGACCCAGGCATATGTATCCAGCAGTAATGGGAGAGAAATGACTTGCAGTGAAAAAGTACCTCATACAAATTGACATGTTTTTCTTTTTCTGTTACATTGCTGAAAACTTGTTATGCTGTTTGATGATTGGCTCATACTGAAATGTTAGTATTTTTCAAGATAAGACGTGCAAAATCTAGCTTATAAAAGCTGCTGTAAACTTTAATCAATGACTATTCTCCTTTGTAGAAGTCCCACATGCATGTGTGAGATATTTGATCAAATAAAGCGACATTAAGACAAAACCCAGTGGTGTGGTTTTTGCCCCGTGACGATGGGAGTGGTTGCTCAGGTAATACTTACAGTGAGAAAATTTGCGATCACAAACTGTGACAGAGAATGTTTGCCCTACTAGACAAAAGACATACAGATTTCCAGAGTGGTTAAGAGCAGATGTGGTTAAAGAAATACAAGAAATGGAAAAGTTGGGTATCCTAGAAGAATTGAGAAGTGCTTGGTTATTATCAATGGTGACTGTAAAAAAAAAGAATGGGGTGTAAAAATCTGCCTTGATTTTAGGAAACTTAATGAAGTGTCTGTGTTTCACAGTCATCTTATGCCCAGGATGATTTGGTGGACAAACTTGGAAGTACCAAGTACATTAGTACTCTCATTCTCATCAAGGGTTACTGGCAAATTCCTCTAGCTAAGAATCCAGAGACAGAACTGTATTGCCCACTCCAGTTGGATTCTATCAGGTCACCACTGCATTGTCTGGTTTACATAGTGCAACCGCTATAGTCCAGCAGTACATGGATGTAATTCTAGCCCCAACACTGGTTTTGTGCTGCTTACCTGGATGATGTTGTGGTGTACAGTCCAAGCAGGAAAAGCCACCTGGAACACCTATGGGCAGACATCCAGTGTATCAAAAGTGCAGGTCTGACCATTAATCCTACCAAGTGTGCATTAGGCATGCAGAAAACCAGATATTTGGTTTATATTTTGAGAAATTCATAAGTAAAGCCAGTGATTTCCAAGATAGAAGCTGTAGCTAACAGTTCTGTCCATAAAACAAAGAAGCATGTCTGGTCATTCTTAGAGCTAGCTGCCTACTACCAGAGATTTGTTCTCAACTTTGCCTAATTAGCTACTCCACTCACTGAACTCACAAAAAAATTACCTGAATAATGTGAAATGGTCCACTGAGTGTGATGACGCTTTTTGGCCCATCAAGGATGCATTATGTTCAACCCTGTTTTAAGAATTACAGACTTAGAGAAATAATTTCTATTAGAGACAGATGCATCAGAGGTACTGTAGGCCTGGGTGTAGTCTTGAGTCAGAATAGAGATAGGAAGAAGCATCCCATTCTGTGTATCAGTAGGAAGTTGAATGACAAGAAGAGAAAGTACTGCACTATTGAAAAAGAATGTCTTGATGCAAAGTGGGCAGTGGACTTCCTGAAGTTTTATTTGCTATGAGGTGACTTTGTACTTATAACAGATCACAATCCTCTCTGTTGGCTTAACCAAATGAAATATAAAAATCCCATAATCACAAGGTGATTTCAGGCACTACAGCCATTTAAATTCAAACTGATGCAAAACTCCCAGAAAAAAAGATTGTGAGTGTTGATTTTCCATCAAGATACGGTTCAGGAATTGAGAATTCAGAAAGCCAAAAAAATGTGTGTGCTTAACTGAAATGTTTGTTTTAACAAGTGTCATGAAAAAGGGATCCTGCATATGCAAAGAACAGTAAAGGCTATAAGGTAATGTTAAAAGAGAAATAAAAGGTTTGGGAACCTGTTTTTTTCCTCTTAAACAGAGAATATGTGACAGGGTTGTAAGAACGAGTCCATTTGTCATACGAAGAGAGTTAAAGGCAAGGATCTATTTTTTCTGTCCTCTCTCATTTTGTCACATGTCTATCTCTTGTCCGTATGATTGTACAATCAGATTTTCCTTGCGGAACCTCAGAACTGGACACTCTGATAGTCTCACAATTTCCCCCTGTTATCTCCCTTCCTTCACTTGCTGTTTCTATTCTTTCTTTCTCCCCTTGCTTCTTTGTGGTTACAAAAATATATATGTGAACCTATATGTGAATCTGGGATCCCTTAATTTGCAAATGTATAGTTATATTGTTGAAAAGAATTGAGAAAGCTGTTTGGTGTTTGTTAGAAAAGATATCAAGCTAGAACACAGGGGGTTAACCTTGAGAAATATTTTGCCTTTCCTCAAGCTTGTTTGCAGAGCTGTCAGCAAGAAAACCAGTTCAGGCCAAAATGTCTTAATTGGCTGCACTTGTTAAAGACTTGATGCACTGGTTACAGGAAAGAAGCTGACACAGTTAGGTAGATTGTGTGAAAACAGAAGATATAGCTTAATGAGAACAGGATGCATAATTTAATTATCAGGGCAAAACATCTTATAAATGAGAACAATGTTTGTTTAGAGAGAGAGGGAGGGAAAGAGAGAGAGAGAGAAAGAGAAAGAGAGAGAGAGAGAGCGAGAGAGAGATATTGAGATTTAGATTGAGAGATCCTCAGAGGAAGGAATTTGTTTTGTTTGAAATGCTTGTTTAAGAGCTATCCTGAGTAACTTATTTTTTATTTTATTTTATTATTATTCATAGTAATAAAATACTACTTGCAAATGTTATGACTTTGCCTGGTTTGCCTATGCTTTTTGACCACACTCCTACATTTGCCTTGGCAAATTTCAAAGAAGTAGAGTTATGTAAAAGTTCAACATACCTTTTCCCCCACCCACATGCCAAGCCCACTCCTCCTGCCACACCCCACCTGAGGCCACCAACAGGTCAAGTTATAACCCCCCATCTAACCCTCTCCTCCCTCCACCTGCACCCTGAAAAAGACCACTCTAGTAATGACACTGGCACATGACTGAATGGCGATATCTGTGCTGCTAGGAGAACCTGATTGGCTAAATTTTGAGCCAATCAGGCTTTACTATGAGCAAAGTAAGTCAGCATTTATTCACTTGGGGCCCATTTCAAAAGTGAGCACTGAATAGAGTAGATGCTTTGTACCAGGGGACCATTTTCTTTATTGCAGGTCACATTTTTATGGGTAATGGTGAGGGGAGGAGGTGGTTGGGGACACAGTGAATTTGGGTGGAGGAGGGTCTTATGATTGTAACATGTGTTGGGACTGAGGCAGGGGGAGGTGGGGGGAATGTGTTTGGCACATGGGTGAGGGGAAGGGTACTGTATATTGAGCTTTTTCACTCTACTACTGTGAAATTCACCAGGCAGAATGAGAGGGAAGAGGCGGGTGCCAGTGGGGAATGGGAGGGGTGTAATATGACTATAACATTTTTGGGAGGTAGGAGGGGATGGCATTACAGCGCAGTGGGTTGGGAAGGTTTATTATTACAGTTTAAATATTTTGTTTTTAAAAAGTAATCTGAGGGGGTTTTGTTTTGCCACCAACATGATGGAAGCTTAATTTGTGAGCTGTCTCCTGGTCAAGGACCATCCAAGCTTGGACGCCGCTATCCCATGGAGTTACTACCCCCTTACTACTGCTTAATGCACAGGTGATGATCTGCTTACCGGGCGGCGTGCTCTTAAATGGATTTTGACGTGATTTGTGTCTCATTGCAGTGCCATTATCCGAGGGACCTCTGGCCAAGTTAGGCTGCACAGGTCCCACACTGTATAGCTGCTCCTGCCTACCACACAGCTAGTTGCCTTGGTTGCACGGGCATCTGGACATTTTGGGGACTCATACCCTCCTACCCTCCTGCAAGCATGGACCCCCCTGATGGCAGTCCCACCTCCAAGTCTGGCAAGCCTTGTTGCCACCCAGCCAGCATCCATGGGAGAATCTCTGCAACATATAAGCCTTATTTCTCCAGGTGGATGATATCAGTCTTTCCTTGTCAGGCACAGTCACACAAGTTAGATAATTCCAAGACCGGATGAATGTCGCTGAGCAATGGGTGGAGGTCTGCGAAATGCAGCAAACGAAAAAAAAGGTGGCTCTTACACCAACATGAGGAAGCTCTTTGCCTAGAAGCTCTTTGGGATAGAGCTGAAGATCAAGAAAACAGAAGCCGCCAAAATAAATTGTGGATCATTGGGCTCCCTGAAGGGGCTGAGGGGCAATCCATGGAGAAGTTTCTCAACAACCATCTCCCTCACATGCTGGGGAACACTGGAGGGGCCCTGTAGATGTGGAAAGGGTTCTTCGCGTCTGCACTCACCCCAATAAATCTGCTGACACTCCCAGACCAGTGGTGGCCTACCTGCTCCAATAATCAACTAAGGAATGGATTCTTTCTGCTACCAGGGATCTCAGGGAGATCAGATGGCAAGGGACTCAGATATCCCTATTCCAGGACTTTGCCCAAGAGACTGCAGTGAGGAGGAGAGTCTTTGGCCCCCTCAAACTTTTTCTTTACCAACATGACTTTCGTTTCAAGTTTAAAAATCTTACCAGACTCTGTGTCTCTAAAGATGGGCATGGAATAACTGTTGACCATCCCGCTGGGCTTGAACACTGGATTGCCAAATTATGGCCGGCCCTGCATATCCCTACTACAAACCCCAGGAGGCTGTGGGAATCTTCCCAGGTGGTGCCCTCTAGTAGGAACAATTCTTCACTTTCTGGGACTCCTAGGGACTCCTCATCAGCTGGTCCAGTCCCTTACCAACTAGGTCCCCCATCGATTGATGGCCCTCCTTTAGCTTCTCCTGCTCTGGCTTTTGCAGTGAGTTTGGAACCTCAATCTCACTTGTCCTCCCTCCCTCAACGCTCTAACAGTTCATTCACTAAATCTAGACAATGAACTAGGAGTGGGCCTCAACATTCGCCCAGCACGCACTCCACAGCTCCACCTGCAAAGATCTGTAGAGAGAAGACCTTTCTCCTACCATGGACCCAGTGGACTCAGAACTGCCTGATACTCAAGAGATGGATATTGCACAACTGGTGGACTGGGCTGACTTTCCTTATGCCTCCCTCATTGAGGCAGTGGATACTGTTTCACCCGTGAGACCAGTTATGCTGCAGCTGCAGTGAAAGCTATTGTAGACTCTGGTGATGCCCCTCGAGTTCAATCAGAGCAGGCTGAAGGACAGAATACATGAACTGTTACCACCTGTTTTTTTCAGCTGACCTTTGCATAAACTGTTTAATAGTGTATGATGGGGCACCATCATAGCCCTCCCACCTTTCTACTCCTTAATGGTACCCAGGAAGGTATGAGAGGTGTGGCAGGCAATTTAGTTCTCTTACCCCATATACCAGACTGGCCTGCTGCCCTTCCTCCTTTCCCTCCTTCCCCCTCCCTCTCAGATCCCTGGTTCACAGTCTGTGGACTGTTCTATTACACTAGGGCCCCCTGCCAAGGGTCCCCATCATTCAGCTCTGTTTGTTAGCTGGGCTCTTTGGTTTTTTAACTAGCCTTGATGGCAGGTAGCCGTGCACTGCTACCACAACTATAACTATGCCCTGCTCCATACTTGACAATACAGCCTGTTTGCTTCAGTGATACCATGCTTTAACTGGTAGGTGGGTGCACCCACCTCCCTCCCTTATCCCATAAGTCTCCCACCCTCCCCCATTCTCCTTCTCCTCCCTCCCCTCCTCTCCCTTCCCCTCTCCACTTCCACCCCCCCTGTGGTCAGGGTGTCTGACCTTGGATGGCTCCCTGGCTCAGGATGACTCCTCTTGGTTGGACTTCCACATTACACCCCCATACTGAACGTTGGAGCTAGCATAGCTGTAGGGTAGTTTTTCTACCCTCATTTGCTTTGAGCTCCTCCCTCATTGCGTGTTTACACTGTTGTGTCTTTGCTGGCACTTGTTTGTTGACTGTTGGGCTTATTAGCCTGTGATTTTTCTCCATATTTGTATTTTAATCTTTCTCTGTTTGTTGTTCCTCCTTGCAGCTTCCAATTTCCAAGGACAACGTACTTCAGACCTTCAGTAATGCTTACACCCTCTTCATTCTTAGGCTATGGATTTGCAGTTCTGGTTTGCCTAGGGTGCCTTCCCCATTTCCAGGGTTTCTGCAAATTTTCCCCCCTCGGGCTCACAGTAAGTACTCCTTTTTACTTATTGGGTGAGACCATGGTACCGGATACCCCTTGCCTTGTGGCTACCACTGGATTTCCTGGAATGCTGAAGGGCTTAATCATCCAATTAAATGTACAGAAGTTCTTCAGCACTTATGGTCTTTACATGCCAATGTTGCACTCTTACATGAAACCCATCCTCTGTCCAGGAGAACAGCATGGCTGAAAAAATCCTGGGTGGGTGAAGACCTAGCTAGCTCTTCCACAACTAACTCTAAAGGAGTGACTATTCTTCTCCACCATACTTCCCCCTGGAAAGTGGAAGGCATCAGGATAGATACCCATGGCAGATGGTTGGTAGCTAGGCTATCCTCCTAAAAGGGATCTATGTTGTTGGGTAATGTCTATGCCCCCAATGTGGATTTGTGGATTTTTTTCTGGTGGTCAGTCAAGCCCTATTGGCACTACAGTCGGACGGTCCACCCATTCCAATTGTGATGGGGGGATTTCAATATGGTGAGTGATGTGTTTCTTGACAAGTCCCACCCTACCCTGCATGCCATCCCAAAAGCCAGACAATCTCTTCAAGACCTGATGGAGGCATGATCTCTTACCGATGTATGGCAAAGAGACCACCCCACTGGTTGTGACTACACATTCTACTCCACGCCACACCACTCACATAGCTATATTAATTTTTGGCTGGCCAATGAAGTGGTAGCACGAGGCATTTCTGAATCTGGTATTGGCTCGATCTTGATCTCTGACCACTAACCCATCCAACTCACTTACACCCCCCCCAGTCACCATCCAGTGGGTCTCCAATGGTGATATAATCCCCTTCTTTTAAAGGGTCCCAATTTTTGCCCTATGTTAATTTAGGCCACTAGAGACTATTTTTCCCCTCAACTCTGATTGTGGAGTCTCCCATGACACAGTCTGGGAATCCTTTAAGGTGGTCATTCGGGGCCGCGTTATTGCCTTCTCTGCTGCCTGGGATAGGGCTTGTACAGTAACCCTGACCAAATTACAGGACAATTTGGGCACCCCATAACAGCCCTTTAAGGCCACTCCTCCTGCTGGACCCAATGGCACCTTGCATCATCAAATTGTGGGCCTCAAGTACCAGATCCATGTTATTCTACATCAGAAGTCCGAATGGCTTCTGCTCAGGTCAAAACAGACCTACTCAGATAGTGGGGAAAGGTCTGGCAAGCTCCTCACTTTCTGACTCTGCAAACAACAGGAAGCCACCTGGATACATGCCCTTCACACCCAAGCAGGCTTCATAGCCTCCAACCCTATGGGCATCAATGATACCATGAGACAATTTTATGAATCTCTCTACCAATCTCACTCCACCAACACTGACTCACAGCTCTTGCAAGGTGTTGCAACCTTTTTCCAGCATGCCCACTTCCTGCCCATACCCCTGACTGGGCAGCCCATCTAGATGCCCCTATCTCAGATGAAGAGCTCCATCTGACATTGCTGAAGATGGCTTGAGGGAAGCCCCTGGCCCCAACAGCATGTCTGTAGAACTGTATCAAGCCCTAGGACCGGACATCCTTCGGCCACTCCAACTTGCTTTACAGACCTCTCATGAAGTTGGATCTCTTCCCTCTACCATGAGAGATGTGCTTATCACTCTCCTCCCAAAAAACATCCACTGACCCAATAGACTGTGCCAACTTTCGGCCTATATCTTTGTTATCTATCGACACAAAGATTTTAGCCAAAGCCCTGGCCACTAGAATGATGTCTGTTCTCCCATTGATTATTCACCCCACACAAGCTAGCTTTATGCGGGGCAAGGCTGAGGTAGACAGCACCAGATTTTTTTTCTCAGCCTTAAATGGTTTGCCTCTAAATTGCCTCTCCCCATGGCCGCTTTAGCAATTGACTTTTCTAAGGTGTTTGACTCCACAGAGTGGGATTACTTGCATGAGATTCTCCATCTCTATGGTTTTGGTGCTTACTTTAGACTGTGGGTGCATATGCTTTATTGTTTCCCTATGGCCCACATCCTCACTAATAGTGACATCTCTCCTTCCTTTCCCTTCCACAGGGGTACTAGGCAAGGTTGCCCTCTAACCCCCTCTTATTTTCAGTAGCCCTGGACCCCCTCCTTCAGGTTCTTATTGCCTCCCCACAGATTCATGGCATTGAAGTTGCTGGTCACTCCTACCAGGTGGTGGCATATGCAGATGACCTCCTCCTAACCTTATCTTGTCCCCAGCAATCAATCCCAGAGGTGTTCCAGGTCCTTGATAGCTTGGTGGCCCTCTCTGGTTTGTGGGTCAACCAAAAGAAGAGCACCTTGGCCCCTCTGAATGCTAACCGTACAAATGCCTGTCTCCAGGGCACTGACCTCTCATGGCTGCCCAGGGCTTTGCTTACCTTGGTATACAGCTACCAACCAAATGGCCTGCCCTTGTGTCAGCTAATTTCTCCCCTTTACTGGCACAACTGTCCATGGAAGTGGAATGATAACGCAAGCTGCAAATCTCCCTACCTGGCAGAGTGGCTGCAGTCCATATGCTCCTCTTCCCCCAGCTCCTGAACTTATTTAACAATTTACCTATGTCTCTCTCCTCTAAACTATTCACCTCTCTAGATCATTTAGTCTCCTGCTTTTTGTGGGATAATAGACGCCTAGATGGAGTAAGCAAAAATTGAGAGCACACTGGGGGGGTTAAATGTCCCTCGGGGTTTGGGCAACCATCTCTCCTGCATGGTGGCACATGTGACCAAATGGTTTGTACCTAGTTCTTTGGCCACCCCTCTCTGGGTCCAGCTGGAAACTGACCTGGCAGGTGGGATGACTACCTATTCTCTTCTTACATCGTGGTCACAGTCACTTCAGCCCTTCCCTCCCACTGTCACTGACACAGCTTGTGCCTGGAAGCTCCCCATGTCCAAATCACTCATGCCCAAACAAGCTTGGTCCCATCCGATATGCTATGCCCCATTATGGCACAATGACCTCATTCATATTGATGGGTCTTCGGCATACTGGCCCTCCTGGCAAAGATGTGGTATTCAGACAGTTAAGGATCTCTGTTCCCCTGGCCCCATCTCTTTATTATCCTTTGCTCAGTTGCAAGCTAAATTCTCCCTGCCACATAAAGATTTTTGGTGATACCTTTAGATTCACAGTGCCGTACAACCTCTCCTTGCCAGACACCTGGCCAGCACATCCTGGCAATGGCTAGATGTTCTCCACATGCACCCTACCTCAAAGGGCCTAATGGGTCATTTTTACAACACCTGGAGGGACACCCAACTGAATGCCACCTTACCCTGTAGACTGAAATGGGCTGAGCAACTGGGCTCCCCTATCTCTGAAGAACAGTGGAACCCTTATCTCAAAGACACCCACCGCATCCATAGAGACACCAAAAGTAATTTCCTTCAGCTTAAAATCCTGTTACTTTGGCATCGCACTCCAGTGGCCCTCCATGCATGGGGTCTGCTCAGTCATACCCAATGTTGGCAGTGTGTGCAAGCCAATGCCCACCTCACACTTTGGTCATGTCCACACCTTATCGCATTTTGGACCATGGTGGCCTCTAATCTCTCCAAGGTGTTGAAGTCTCCGATTACCCTCACGGACCCTAAGCTGCTTTTGGGTGACACAGCCACTCTGGCTGACATACCCACTCCTCTCCAAGAATGGGTACTCTTAGCCCTTCTGGAGGCAAAACACCTCCTCCTTATGCACTGGCATCAAGAAGTGCTTCCCACTTGGAAAACATGGCTTGTGGCCTTAGCACATCTATCCCTCTTGAAACGGCTATCCTGTCTCCAAGGGAACAATATGCACCACTATCAATCTAAATGGGGGCCATACTTACAGTCTGATTTTTATAAGCTTCCTGTGCCAGCTGCAAATCCTCCTGTATGACTGGGTTGCCTTACCTGTCCATACTAGTGTACTGGCTTGTTACTGATATATTATAGAGGGTATAAGCACTTGTTCTACTTATTTGTACTGCGATCAATGTTTTATCTGAGACTATTATTATGTATACCTATCTTACTGCTAATCCCGGAACTATAAAATGTTCTATACCTGTATCAGGCATGGTTATACTCTTGTCCTTGACTCTGTATGACTATATTGCTGCACTGCCTACTGTAAGCTGTGCTAAGAAAAACTCAAAAAAACTTTATACGATAAAAAAAAAAGGAATTTGAACAACAAAGTTGCTGGGAAATTTGAAAAGTACAGATTTCCACAGATGTGGGCCAACTTTTCCAGAGAATTAAAGCTTCACTTCATCTCTAATTATCAACTATTGTGAGTCATCTTTGTTCACATCCTGCATCAGCAGCATCATGTCATCTGTCATGCATGAGTTGTCGATGTGTGTCAAAAGCATTAAGGCAAGAACAGAAGGACAAGGGAATGCAGGGGAAGGAAAGAAGCAAATACATGTTCCACAGTACCATTAGAGCTATTGTAAAATTATATTTCATCCATGAAATTCTCATGAAACTGGCAATTTCACAGTGCAAAATATTTTATGAAATTCGCCAATTAGGCAAAATATTTCTCAGGGTGAAAAATGTGGAATTTCACCAGCTAAATATGAAATTTCACAATTAAAGAGGTGAAATTTCACTGGTGAAAGGTGAATTTCACCTTCCACAGGTGAAATTGTGCCTTCCATGGGTGAAATTTTAAATTTTGCAGGTGAAATTGCACCTTCCGCAGGCAAAATTCTAAATTCTGCAGGCAATATTTCTCATTATGGAGGCAAAACAACCCACAAGAGACAGGGCTATCCTAGATCTAGTACTGACTAACAGGGAAAGCATCACAGATCTCCAGGTAGAAGGTCACCTGGGGGCCAGTGACCGTCACATGGTACAGTATGGTTCAATTTTACCACTATAACTAAATCATCCCATTCCAAGGCAAAAATATGGGTCTTCAGAGGAGCTGACTTTGATGAGATTGGACAACAGAGTTAAGCTAGTCCTGGCAAAAAGAAATACAGGTGAGGGGGTATAGGCAAATTGAGCAAGCATTAAGGATGCAATACTTGAAGCAACATCCTATTGTGTTAGAGAGAAAAAGAACTGCAAAGGAATAAGGAAACCACTTTGTTTCTCAAAAACAGTAGCAGAAAAGGTCAGAGTCAAAAGGCTGGCCTTCAGGAAATATAAGGGAACGCAATGGGACGAAGATAGGGAAGCATAACAAACTTCCCTAAGGGAAGCAGGGAAGACAATAAGGCAGGCAAAGGCCCAAACCAAGAAAATACTAGCATGACCAGTAA
Source organism: Neoceratodus forsteri (assembly GCA_016271365.2). Taxonomy (NCBI): domain Eukaryota; kingdom Metazoa; phylum Chordata; order Ceratodontiformes; family Ceratodontidae; genus Neoceratodus; species Neoceratodus forsteri. Next base: position 955,533,095 of record CM057454.1, on the reverse strand, counting down.
ATGAAGGTGACAAGACTTTCTATAGATACATTAGTGAAAGGAGAAAGTCCAGAGGAGGTATTGCTAAGATCAATATGGATAAGGGTGAGTGTGAGGAGGACGACCATGTAAAAGCATCTATCCTAAATAGATACTTCTGCTCAGTATTTACTAAAGAGAAGGTAGGGCAGGGCCTTCAGTTCAGCACCATGGACATGGGGGAAGGGAGGTGTGCACTAGTCCCTTCTCAATAGAAAGGGTCCTACAAGAGCTCGATAAGCTCAGGGTGGACAAGGCAATGGGACCTGATGGCATTCATCTCAGGGTACTAAAGGAGTTAAGGCTGGAACTAGCAGAGCCATTAGCAGAACTGTTTAGTGACTCTCTGAGCACAGGAGAGGTCCCAAAAGACTGGAGAAGGGCTCATGTGATCCCACTCCACAAGAGTGGTAGCAGAGAGGAGGCAGGGAACTACAGACCAGTCAGTCTTACCTCAGTAGTGGGCAAGCTTATGGAGGCACTCCTTAAGGAAAGGATAGTGCAACACCTGGAATCCATAGGAGCACAGGATCCAAGACAGCATGGGTTTACAACAGGAAGGTCCTGTCAAACTACTGTCATAGATGTCTTTGACTGGGTAACCAGAGTGGTGGACCAAGGGGGAACAGTTGATGTCGCCTACCTTGACTTCAGCAAAGCTTTCGATACTGTTCCACATAGAAGATTGATTAATAAGCTGGGTAGGCTCAGGGTGGGTCAGAAGTTGGTCAGCTGGGTGGCAAACTGGTTGATGGGCAGAAAACAGAAAGTGGTGATAAATGGTCTGAAGTCAGAAGAGATGCAAGTCACAAGTGGGGTACCTCAGGGATCAGTCCTGGGGTCAGTCCTCTTCAATATCTTCATCAGTGACATTGCAGATGGACTGGAGGGTAAGGTTTGTCTGTTTGCAGATGACACTAAGATCTGCAACAGAGTAGATGATCCAAATGGGGTGGGCAGAATGAGAAGAGATCTGGCTAAACTAGCAAAATGGTCAGAAAAGTGGCAACCGGTGTTTAACGCAAAGAAGTTCAAGATCATGCACATAGGGAAGAGAAATCCTGAAGCCACCTATAGACTGGAAGGGGAGTTGCTGGCAGTCACAAGGGAAGAAAGAGACTTGGGCATCATCATCACAGATGACCTGAAATCATTCAAGCAGACCACTAAGCAGTAGGTAAGGCTAGGGGGATGTTGGGGTGTATTAGTAGGGGTATCACAAGTTGTAAGAGGGAGGTAATAATCCCTCTTTACAAGACACTGGTTAGGCCCCATCTGGAGTTCTACAAGCAGTACTGGAGGCCACACCTTCACAAGAACATTAACCAAATTGAGGCAGTCAAGAGAAGGGCAACCAACATGGTGCAGGGACCGCATCAGAAAACATATGAGGACAGATTAACAGAGCTCAATATGTATACCCTAGAACAAAGAAGGGAGAGAGGTGATATGATCGAAACATTCAAACACCTTAAGGCCATTAACAAGGTGAAAGAGTCTAACATGTTTCAATATAATAAAAATAGCAGGACAAGATGACATAGCATGAGATTTGAGGGAGGCCTATTCAGATGTAATGTGAGGAAGTTCTTTTTCACAGAAAGGGTGTTGGATGCATGGAACAGCCTACCTCAGGAAGTGGTGGACATGAATACAGTGCAGGGCTTCAAACAGGCATGGGATAGGCATAAGGGAGCAATACAGATAAGTGTGAATAGATAGGCCATTGACAGAGCAAAGGCCGATGGCACATTCATAAGGTAGAAAAAGAAATGGGCAGAATGGATGGGCCTTGCGGTCCTTATCTGATGTCAACTTCTATGTTTCTATTTTTCTATGAAATTCTGAATTTCTCTTCTGCAAAAAAGTTTGCAAAATGGGTGAATTGCACAAAATCTTTCATGTAACGAAATTTGCCAAATTCGCACATCTCTACATGTCATTTCCACCAAGTCCAAGTTCTACAAGTGGTGGTGGTAGAGAAAGAGATGGTCATGGTGGAAGAGGAATTGGCATTCGTGGTCATGGGGTTGTAAGGACAAGGACTTGGTGCAGTTAAGTAAGCTATGGTTCACTAGTTCCCAGAAATCCACAAGTTCACTCTCACTGTACTACAAGCAGTGTTCACTGCCACTCATCCAGTTCATCTGGTGATGAAACTACTCTGAGCAATCCAGAAGCACACATTTTTCACTTTCTTTTTCATGTGCAACCAGTTTAACAACTCTGAATAGAAGTGATGCATCCAGAAATGTAAAGTTTGGTTCCAGAAAAAAATAATCTTTCATTTGCTGCCCAGTTCCTCAATGCACCCCCTACACACACACACACACACACACACACACACACAGTCACAAGCAATGTTTGAAAATATTGTGTGAAGGGATTCAAGTATCAAGCCCAAATCACGGCTTTCATTTTATTATTCATGTTTTCATGGTACATGCATAAAATCATATTAAATGAAAATAATAAATATGATCATATATTAAAGTATATTAAATCACTTTATATCAGATCATTTCAGATGATATTATATTCTCATATTGTTTTTATCATATTATACAAGGTTAGGTTATCTTACCTTATAAAATGGGCAATGGATTTCAAGCAATCTGATTGGTTGTTAGCCATCCATTAGATGTGTCTAATGCACAGCTAAAACTAGAAACCCCTTTTAGAATACACAGGCTCATTTTATAAGTGCAATAAGTCACTACAGGGATGTGCATTAGACAGTTCTAATGCATGGCTAGGGGACTGGACACACTCGGCCTGTGCCTCATGCCTCACTACGTCCCCCTAGCCATGCATTAGATCTGTCTAATGCACACCCCATCATATCTTATTGCTTACTTATAAAATGGGAAGGAAAGATCTTCTATTTTGACTGGTTGGTAGCCATGCATTAGAAGGGTTTAATGCATGACTAACAACAAGTTCAGGTAACCACAGCCACATTTTTAAAATAATGTATTAATAAGCCAAATAGAATGCTCATGTTTTGAGTCACCACCATTTTTCTCTCCACTAGACATGAAGATGAAAACATGACTGTCATTTAGGAAACTGTGGGGCACTGAAAAAGCCAACCACAGAACACACACACTGCTCAACAGTCAGGAATCACACTTAAAATAACAGCAGACACTTTGGTTCTGTGTACTTTTTTTGTGAATTTAAAAAATCCCATTACTGGGTATGAGCTGTACTCCAACTGCTGTCCCCTGCCTGTTACTCAATCCTTTGAGAGTGTTTTTTTTTCTTTTAAATTTTAAATCTACATTTATGCTCTTACCTGACTAACCCACTACAGTTTATGGCAGGCTGCTCTAAAGTGTAACTGGCAGCTCAACACAGAAGAAGAGACACTGTATTTCTTAACTTCAGTGTAAAAGGAAACGTCTACAATGCATCATCACAGCTTTTCTCCTGCCCACTCAGTTACTCATCTTCTGGCAGCAGCACGGAACGGGGGGGGGGCACAATCGCTCAGTATTCAACTGAAAGGACTGTTCTTTTTTTCTTTTATTTCACAAAAAATGTTTGTTGTCAAAGTCAGAAAAGTACTTGGCATTAACTTTGCATTTAATTCCCTCCTTCCACCTTGGCTGGTGGCCCACCATCAATTGGTGCAGGAGGTCCCGAGAAAACAACAAAACAGAGGTTCAAAGTAAACTTAGATAGGTGCACTCAACACTCAAAAAGACAACAATGTACAAACTGTTACTGTGATAATTCAAGCAGTTTTATTCCAATCCAGTGCACAAAAGACAGGCAAATAATAGCAGTGCAGGAGCACTGCTGACTTGACATTCTTACGTTTCCTCCTGCCTTCAGGGCTTCATCAGAGATAAGTGCCATTAATTCTAGAAGTGCATTTTTACACAGAGTGTATTTGTTCAATTAGTGTTAAACCAGTAGAAACAGAAGATGATAATTCAAAGTATCACAAGCTCTTAATTAACTGTGCTTTAAACTCCTCCTATTATATTTTGGCATGGGGTTTTGGAAAACTTAAACAGTGCATAAAATAAATATTATTCTGTACTTTTTTTCAAATCAAAGCTATTCACATACATCTTTGAGCAAACATTTTAAAGGTTTTCATTCTACTGAATGATGCATAAACACCATGTAGACAAATAAAGCATTAGCATTCCCCAATTGATGCCTTTACTCCTGCATAGGTGTATCTGTAAAGAGTCCACGGAGAGAAAGATGAGAAAACAGAAAATCTGTTCCATCTTCTCTTAGATGTATCACTCTGGGTGAAGATACTATATTTCATTGTAGATGTGTGTCAAAAGCATTAGGAGAAGAACAGAAGGAGAAGGGAATGCAAGGGAAGGAACGAAGCAACTACGTGTTCCACTATACCATTTCCTCCAAGTCCAAGTTCTGCAAGTGGTGGTGATAGAGAAAGAGATGGTCATGGTGGAAGAGGAATTTGTAGTCATGTTCATGGGATTGTAAGGACAAGGGCTAGGTGCAGTTAAATAAGCCATGGTTCACTAATTACCAGAAATCTACAAGTTTACTCTCACTGTACTACAAGCAGTGTTCACTGCCACTCGTTCAGTTCATCTGGTGATGAATCTCCCCTGAGCAATCCAGAGGAACATCTTTTCCTCTTTCTTCTTAATGTGCTACCAGTTTACCTACTCTGACTAGAAGTGATACATCCAGAAATGTAAAGTCTGTTTCTAGAAAAAAATAATCTTGCATTTGTTGCCCAGTTACTCAATGCAACCCCCCCCCCCAACACACATATACATTGTCACAAGCAACGTTTGAAAACATTGTGTGAAGGGATTTAAGTATCAAGCCCAAATCACTGCTTTCATTTTATTATTTATGTTTTCTGGGTACATACATAAAATAATGTTAAATAAAAATAATAAATATTATCATATATTAAAGTGTATTATACCACTTTATGTCAGATAATTTCGATTATATTATATTCTCATATATAAAATCATTTTTATCATATTATATAAGGTTAGGTCATCTTCCCTTATAAAATGGGAAGGAAAGATCCTCTATTTTGATTGGTTGGTAGCCGTGCATTAGAAGTGTCTAATGCATGGCTAACAACAATTTCAGGTAACCACAGCCGCATTTTTAAAATAATGTATTAATAAGCCATACAGAATGTTCATGTTTCGAGTCACCACCATTTTTTTCTCCACTAGACATGAAGATGAATACATGACTGTCATTTAGGAAATTGTGGGACACTGAAAAAGCCAACCACAGCACACACATACTGCTCAACAGTCAGGAATCACACTTAAAATAACAGCTCTGTGTACTTTTTTGTTAAATTTAAAAAATCCCATTACTTGGTATTAGCCCTACTCCAACTGCTGTCCCCTGCCTGTTGCTCAATCCTTCGAGAGTGTTTTTTTTTTCTTTTAAATTTTAAATCTGCATTTATGCTCTTACCTGACTTCCCCGCTACAGTTTATGGCAGGCTGCTCTAAAGCGTAACTGGCAGCTCAACACAGAAGAAGAGACACTGTATTTCTTAACTTCAGTGTAAAAGGAAATGTCTACAATGCATCATCACAGCTTTTCTGCTGCCCACTCAGTTACTTATCTTCTGGCAGCAGCATTGAAGGAGGGGGACCACAATCACTCAGTATTTAACTGAAAAGACTGTTCTTTTTTTTTTATTTAACAAAAAATGTTTATCAAAGTCAGAAAAGTACTTGGCCTTAACTCTGCATTTAATTCCCTCCTTCCTCCTCAGCTTGCAGCCCACCATCAATTCTTGCAGGAGGTCCAGAGAAAACAACAAAACAGAGGTTCAAAGTAAACTTAGGTAGGTGCACTCACCACTCAAAAAGACAACTATGTCCAAACTGTTACTGTGAAAATTCAAGCAGTTTTATTCCAATCCAGTGCACAAACGACAGGCAAATAATAGCAGTGCAGCAGCACTCCTGCCTTGACGTTTTTACGTTTCACCCTGCCTTCAGGGCTTTATCAGAGATGAGTGCCATTAATTCTAGAAGTGCACTGTTACACAGCGTTTAATTGTTTACTTAGTGTTAAACTAATAGAAACAGGAAATGATAATTCTAAGTATCATAAGCTCTTAATTAACTGTGCTTTAAACCCCCTCTATTACATTTTGGCATGGGGTTTTGGAAAACTTAAACAGTGCATAAAATTAATTTTATTCTGAACTTTTTTTCAAATCAAAAGTATTCAAATAAATCTTTGAATAAACATATTTTTAAGGTTTTCATTCTACTGAATGATGCATAAATACCATGTAGAGAAATAAAGCATTGGGATTCCCTCATTGGTGCCTTTACTCCTGCATAGGTATATCTGTAAAAAGTAGATGGAGAGAAAGATGAGAAAACAGAAAATCTGTTCCATCTTCTCTTAGATGTATCTCTCTGGGCGAAGTTACTATATTTCATTGTAGATATGTGTCAAAAGCATTATTAGAAAACAGAGGGAAAAGGGAATGCAAAGGAAGGAAAGAAGCAAATACATGTTCTGCCATACCATTTCCACCAAGTCCAAGTTCTGCAAGTGGTGGTGGTAGAGAAATAGATGGTCATGGTGGAAGAGGAATTGGTAGTCATGGTCATGGGGTTGTAAGGACAAGGGCTAGGTGCAGTTAAGTAAGCCATGGTTCACTAATTACCAGAAATCTACAAGTTTACTCTTATTTTACTACAAGCTGTGTGCCCAGCCACTCATTCAGTTCATCTGGTGATGAATCTCCCCTGAGCAATCCAGAAACACATCTTTTCCTTTTTCTTCTTAATGTGCTACCAGTTTTTCCACTCTGAATAGAAGTGATACATTCAGAAATGTAAAGTCTGTTTCTAGAAAAAAAATAATCTTGCGTTTGTTGCCCAATTCCTCAGTGCACCCCCCACAACACACACATTGTCACAAGCAATGTTTGAAAACATTATGTGAAGGGATTTAAGGCTCAAGCCCAAATCACAGCTTTCTTTTTATTATTCATGTTTTCTTGCTACATACATAAAATAATGGTGATGTAGCAAGATGGCAGCTATGCTTGGCTAGCCTTCAGGAGTTTTTTTAACTATTGCTTTTCTCTGCTGATTTATTTGACTTCATTTCCTTTAAGTTTCGTGTTTTACGTTTACAGAATTTTTTCACTGTTTTACCTGTGCTTCGCTTTTGGCTATTTGGCGTCTGACATTTTTAGTGGTTCTAGTGTTTCAGCATCTCTCTGACTGTGATTTCCCTATGGATTGAGGAAGATTTTCCCACAGAAGGAGGCTTGTGACTTAATTTTTTAGCTCAGTCGCCTATTACTCACTAAGCCTGCAAGCTCTTGCAGATCCCTTGTTCGATGGTCTAGCGTTTGGGAAACTTCTGGATGAACTTTGTGTGGGAACTATTGTGGATCTGTTTGTGGTCTTGAGGTTCTTGTTTGGTCATGGATTACTGGATGAATTGTGATGAGAACTGTATGACCCGTATGCACGAACTGCTTGTGGGCGGGGCGGTGGGGTCTGGGGGCTGTGCTGGGTTTAAGGGGGTCCCTCCTCACACTGAGGGCCATTGCTGTGTTGCACTGCTTGCAACCGAGTGGGAGTTGCTTCATTTGGCCCCGGGGAGCTGGAGTATAATTGGGCTCTCCTAAGCTGCATAGGGGGCAGACCTGTTGACCTGCCTTGGCGCAGCTGTAGCTGTGGGTTGCGGGTGGCTGGGTGCAGGGCTAGAGGGTCTGATGCAACCGGGGGGGGGCTCCCACTGTGGTTCAGCTTCTGCACACCCTTAGCCTGCTGCCTCTGTCTTTTCCCCCTGGGCTACAACATGGAGTTATAGGGATCTTTGCTTGAATTAGGTCCTCTGTTTTATTGGATTTCGTCTGTCTTACTGACTACTACAGACAGATCTTTGTGTTGTGGCTTTTGATCCAAGGCTGGCTATGGCCTAGTCATTCCCCGGGTTTTGAGGTGCCCTGGCAACTATTTCCAGCTATGGTGGCTAGGAGTGGAGCTTGGCAACCTGCATTTGCCGTCTTGCTGACTGGATCATCTGGTTGTATTTTTGTGGCTCTTTTGATTATCCTGTGGATTAACTACACCCCCTGGATTGCTGATATGACTTAGTCCTGGATACATCAACCACTTTTATGTTTTGACAGTGAGAGTGTCTTTCTGTGGTCTTCCCTGGTGGTGAGAGGACCTGGACATCCACATTTTATTATTTTCTGTTTAATACTCAATGAAGACTTTTTGCTTGGATTATTAATTGGACATTGATTTGCTTCAGCAGACTTTGGACTTTGAACTCTTTGCAGCTAGAGTGCTTCATCTTCTCTCACTCCCAGGCTGTGAGAGGACCCGGGGGGGGGTTATACCCTTGCCTGCATTCCAGTGAAAGGGGTCTGCGGTAGACTTTTTTATTACTATCTGGATTTAGTTTATTATTCATTATTTTGCTTTATGCTTTCCATGTGCTGAGTTTTGGGCTAGGGTATCCATGTGGTGTAGGGGTAGGTTTTTAAATAGGACATTTTAGTGAATTTCATTTTGTGGGAGGATTTTTGATTTCTTTTCTGTTTTGTTTGTTTAATTAGGTAATTATTTTTTAATTCGTCTTTCTTTTGGATTTCTTTTCTTGGGTAGGTACCTGGGTACTACAAAATCTGATTGTTGGTTAGCTTGCATGGTTTGAGGGCTTCTCTCTTTGGTCATGTGCTATTTGTCCTCTACCCTCCATACCCGCTGCCCATTCTCTCCCCCTCCATTGATGTTGTCAACTTACCAGCACTGTCAGGCACTGGACATTGCTCGTAGGAGGAGAGGGGGTTGCGGGAGCCATGGACATCAGAGTTGGCATGAACGGGGCCCTCACATAGGAGTTGTTAGGTCCAGAAGATGCCCTATGATGAACTGGAGCATCGATCATGGCATGCCATGTCCAGTCCCCATACCCAAGGGCTCCATCACTTTTGGTGGGCAAATAGCCGGGGCGGTTCTCGTAATCTGTCCAACTCAAGTGGTGTTATGCAATGCCAGGTTGATTAAGAATAAGACTGCAATTATTGCAGATCTTGTGGGAACAACTGATGTGGCTTGCATCACTGAGACCTGGCTGGATAAAAATGCTGGCCCCATATTGGAAGCTGCAATTTTGGCCAGGTACTCAGTGATCCACCATTTGAGATTGGACCTGGGGGGGTTAATGGCCTGTTTTAAGACCAAGTTGGGCCTTATGAGTGTACCAGTCTAGGAGGCAGAATCTTTTGAGTGTACTGTGGTGGTAGGTGTGGGCTGCAGGATAGCTCTTATCTACCATTCACCAGGGGATGAGAAGTGATTCCTGCAGGAAGTAGCAGACTTCATCGTTGACATAGTGCTGGAGTTGCCCAAATTGATGGTTCTGGGTGACATTAACACCTGGGTCGATGACAAACTCTCACAATTTGGACAGCACTTCCTCCATTTGATGACATCACTGGGCCTTAAACAGATTGTTTCTTCTGCCACCCATCAGCACGGCCACTCCCTCAATTTGGTTCTCCTCCTGGGGATTGAGGCCTCCACCTTGGGGGTGGAACCTGTCGGATGGTCCGATCACTACACCGTGAGGTTCAACTTTTGCACTCCCCTTCTTAGGCCTGCCCCTGTGGAAATGGTCAGTTACCACCCTTTATGGGAGGTGAGCTCTGATGGTCTGGTGGCTGTGATTGACTTCTCGGAGTTTCCCATGGCCAGCACGAGTCCTGAGGCTTTTGTATTGGCCTATAATAAGGCCCATTTCCATGGCCCTGGACTTGATTGCTCCTGTCCATGTTTGTCCTCTCCCCCTTCACCCTTGCTCCCCTTGGTTTGATGGGTCCTTGAGGGAGCTGCAGTGACTAGGACATATGTTAGAGCATTGTTGGTGTGAATCTGTCCTGGAGGTTGACCACCTTAAATTGGTAGAGCATTATCAGACCTACCAATCAGCGATCTCCCATAAGAAGGCAGAATTCCTGTCTGGGGAGGTTGCTGCCACTCAGAATCAACCAGCCCAGCTCTTCCAGACTGTGGAAAGGTTGTGCAGCCCAACCTGCCTGCATTTCTGAAGACCTTTTTCGCAAATAGAGTGCCATGAGCTTACTCTATTCTTTGAGAATAAGGTGGCCGACATCAGGTCAGAGATTTTTCTGACTCACTCTATGGGGGACGTTGTTGATCGGTGCTTGGTCACCTCATCTCATGTTTATTGGAGCTCCTTTGACCTTCCGGAGTTCATGGATGTCATGCGGATTGTCCAGAGTATCACTTCCCTGATTATGGGATGTTGTGATATCATCGGCTCGGTCCTGGTTCAGATAGTCTGGTGCTCCCTTGATTTGGGTGAGGTTTCTAAGCTCCCTGAAGGAGGCAGTGGTAACTCCTCTCCTGAAGAAAACTACTTTGTACCATGACTCTCTGGCTAACTACAGACCAATCTCTAACCTCCCTTTTATAGGGAAGGTTATTGAGAAAATAGTGGCGGTACGACTGGAGAACCACCTGACCATCCATGACATCTATGAACCTCTCCAGTCGGTTTTCGAAAGAGGCATAGTACCAAGACTGAGCTGGTTTGGATGCTCAATGAACTCCTGATGGTGAGAGATCAGAGAAACATATCCATTCTGGTGCTCCTTGATCTCTCTTCTGCTTTTGACACTATGGACCATGGGGCATTGATTGGGTGCCTGAGGTCCATCTGTGGCCTGACACATATGGTCCTCAGGTGGTCTTCATCTTTCCTCACTGGTAGAACTCAGAGAGTGGTGCCTGTTTTTTTCCATGGACCCATTTTCGCTGTCATGTGGGGTACCTCGGGGCTCAGTACTTTCCCTCATGTAGTTTGCAGTGTATATGCTGTCCCCTCGGAGACATTGTAAGATGGTATGGGCTGAGGTTTCACTGTTATGCTGAAGACACCTGTCTTTCTCACCCGACCAGGATAGTGCTCTCTCGGTATTTAATAACTGCCTTGTTGAAATCCAGGACTGGATGAATTTGAGCTGGCTAAAGTTGAATGTGGGAAAGACTGAGGTGATGGTTGTGGAGCCGGGTCACCGGATAGAGGGGTTGAGGACTGGCTAGCCCTCTGGAATATATCTAGTAGCTGCCCAGCTCATTACCTCTGAATGGGTATGAGACCTGGGGCTGGTGCTTGATGATGGGCTGACCTTATGATCTCAAGTGTCGGCTGCTGTCAAGTCCTCCTTTTACCATCTTAGGAACATCGCCAGAATTAAGCACCTTGTTCCATCTGGAGACCTTCTTACACTTGTTCACACCTTTTTAACCTTGCGCCTCGATTACTGCAACTCACTGTACTTGGGGCTTCCTGAGGTTGATACCCACCGCTTGCAGCTAGTGCAGAATGCTGCAGCTTGATTACTGATGGGGGTCTTTCGAACATCTCATATTACCCCTGTTCTGTGCATTCTGCACTGGCTGCCAATTCAGTGGTGGATCACCTTTAAAGTCAGCTTACTGACTTATAAAGCTCTACATGAACTTGGTCCTGACTACTTGAAAAAGCTTCTGGTTCCCTATCGTCCAGAGTGACAGCTCTGTTCAGCTGACGAGAGGTTGCTAGAGATCCTGAGGGTGTCCTTGAAATTTCCCGGGGCCCGTGATTTTATGCACGCTGCCCCTACCCTCTGGAATTCTATACCCCATCAGCTTCAAGAGTGCACAACAGTGGAAGGCTTTAAACAAGCATTAAAACCTTTTCTCTGGTCTCAGGCTTTTAATGGTATTTAGAGAGTTGAACCCTGTGGATTATTGTTTTGTTTTATACTGCATTTATTGGTTTTCTTATTCTCATGTCAATCTTTTTGTAAAGTGCCTTGATAATCTGAAAGGTGCTTTTGAGAAATAAAATTATATTATTATTATTATTAAATAAAAAATAATAAATATGATCATATATTAAAGTGTATTATATCACTTTATATCAGATCATTTCAGATTGTTTTATATTCTCATATATAATATCATTTTTATCATATTAGATAAGGTTAGGTTATCTTCACTCATAAAATGGGAAGGGAAAATCCTCTATTTTGACTGGTTGGTAGCAGTGCATTTGAAGTGTCTAATGCATGGCTAACAACAAGTTCAGATAACCACAGCTGCATTTTTAAAATAATGTATTAATAAGCCAAAGAGAATGTTCATGTTTTGAGTCACCACCATTTTTCCCCACTAGACATGAAGATGAAAACATGACTGTCATTTAGGAAACTGTGGGACACTGAAAAGCCAACCACAGCACACACATACTGCACAACAGACAAGAATCACACTTAAAATAACAGCAGACACTTCAGCTCTGTGTACTTTTTTGGTGAATTTAAAAAATCCCATTACTGAGTATGAACTGTTCTTCAACTGCTGTCCCCCTGCCTGTTGTTCAATCCCTCAAAAGTGTTTATTTTTTCTTTTAAATTTTAAATCTGTATTTATGCTGCTACCTGACTTCCCCACTACCATGTATGGCAGACTGTTCTAAAGTGTAATTGGTAGCTCAACACAGAAGAAGATACACTGTATTTCTTAACTTCAGTGTAAAAGGAAATGTCTACAATGCATCATCATAGCTTTTCTCCCACCCACTCAGTTAGTCATCTTCTGGCAGCGGCACGGGGGAAGGGGGGAGACACAATCGTTCAGTATTCAACTGTAAGAACTGTTCTGTTTTCTTTTATTTAACAAAAAATGTTTGTTGTCAAAGTCAGAAAAGTACTTGGCATTAACTTTGCATTTAATTCCCTCCTTCCACCTTGGCTGGTGGCCCACCATCAATTGGTGCAGGAGGTCCCGAGAAAACAACAAAACAGAGGTTCAAAGTACACTTAGATAGGTGCATTCAACACTCAAAAAGACAACAATGTTCAAACTGTCACTCTGATAATTCAAGCAGTTTTTTCCCAATCCAGTGCACAAACAACAAGCAAATAACAGCAGTGCAGCAGCACTGCTGACTTGACATTCTTATGTTTCACCCTGCCTTCAGGGCTTCATCAGAGATAAGTGTCATTAATTCTAGAAGTGCATTTTTACACAGCATTTAATTGTTTAATTAGAGTTAAACCAGCAGAAATGGGAAATGATAATTCAAAGTATCCCAAGCTCTTAATTAACTGTGCTTTAAACCCCTTCTATTGCATTTTGGCATGGGGTTTTGGAAAACTTAAACAGTGCGTAAAATAATTTTATTCTGTACATTTTTTTCAAATCAAAGCTATTCACATACATCTTTGAATAAACTTATTTTTAAGGTTTTCATTCTACTGGATGATGCATAAACACCATGTAGACAAATAAAGCATTGGGATTACCTCATTGGTGCCTTTATTCCTGCACAGGTATATCTGTAAAGAGTACACACAGAAAAAGATGAGAAAACAGAAAGTCTGTTCCATCCTCTCTTAGATGAATCGCTCTGGTGAAGATACTATATTTCATTGTAGATGTGTGTCAAAAGCATTAGGAGAAGAACAGAAGGAGAAGGGAATGCAAGAGAAGGAAAGAAGCAAATACAATGTTCCACCATACCATTTCCACCAAGGCCTAGTTCTGCAAGTGGTGGTGGTGGAGACAGAGATGGTAATGGTGGAAGAGGAATCGGTAGTCATGGTTATGGGGCAGTTAGGACAAGGGCTAGGTGCAATTAAGTAAGCCATGGTTCAGTAGTTCCCAGAAATCCACAAGTTCAGTCTCACTGTATTACAAGCAGTTTTCCCTGCCACTCTTCCAGTTCATCTGGTGATGAAATTACCCTGAGCAATCCAGAAGTTCACCTTTTCCTCTTTCTTCTTCATGTGCTACCGGATTGCCTACTCTGAATAGAAGTGATGCATCAAGAAATGCAGTCTGGTTCCAGAAAAAAATACTCTTGCATATGTTGCCCAGTTCCTTAATGCACCCCCCACACACACACACTGTCACAAGCAATGTTTGTAAACATTGTGAAGGGATTCAAGTATCAAGCCCAAATCACAGCTTTTATTTTACTATTCATGTTTTCTTGGTACATACATAAAATAATATTAAATTAAAGTAATAAATATGATCATATATTAAACTACATTTTATCACTTTATATCAGATCATTTCAGATTATTTTATATTCTCATATATAATATCATTTTAATCATATTACATAAGGTTAGGTTATCTTCCCTTATAAAATGGGAAGGGAAAATCCTCTATTTTGATTGGTTGGTAGCCATGCATTAAAAGTGTCTAATGAACAGCTAACAGCAAGTTCTGGTAACCATGGCTACATTTTTAAAATACTTTATTAATAATCCAAACAGAATGTTCATGTTTTGAGTCACCACCAATTTTTCCCCACTAGCCATGAAGTCAAATCCTTGACTGTCATTTAAGAAACTGTGGGACACTGTAAAATCCAACCACGGCACACACACACTGCACAACAGTCAGGAATCAGACTTAAAATAACAGCAGACACTTCAGCTCTGTGTACTTGTTTTGTGAATTTAAATAATTCCATTACTGGGTATGAGCTGTTCTCCAACTGCTGTAGCCTGCCTGCTGCGCTCTCCTTCAATAGTGTTTTTTTTTTTTCGTTTAAATTTTAAATCTGCATTTATGCTGTTACCTGACTTCCCTACTACAATTTATAGCAGGCTGCCCTCCTGTGTAACCGGCAGCTCAACACAGAAGAAGTGACACTGTCTTTTTTAACTTCAGTGTAAAAGGCCAAGTCTATAATGTATAATCACAGCTTTTCTCCTGCTCACTTAGTTGCTTATCTTCTGGCACGGGCATGGGGTGGGGGGGACCACAATCGCTCAATATTTAACTGAAAGGTCTGTTTTTTTTTGTTTCTTTTATTTAACAACAAATGTTTGTTGTCAAAGACAGAAAAATACTTGGCATTAACTCTGCATTTAATTCCCTCCCACCAACCTTGCATGGTGGCCCACCAGCAATTCTTGCAGAAGGTCCCGAATAAACAACAAAACAGTTGCGGTAGTACAGGTAATCAACTCAGGAGTCCTGATTATAATATAATTCAATAAGCAATACTATGATTAGAGAGACTGCATCTCTGCCGTATTGCTCATGACTCCCATCCATCTTCTTAGTCACTCACCCAGTGCAACACACTGCCAGCATTTCTCTCATGCTGTCCTTAGCATTGGAAAAAAACCCCGCTACAGTACAGCTTAAAATGCTTGGTAACAAATTCTGGAATTGTGATTTAATCCACATGACATACTGTATGGGGGGGGGTGCATGATAACCCAAACACGAGTATACCTGCAGTGGTCATAATAGGTTAACACATCTGTAATAAAAAAAAAAATAGATCAAGCTGATGTAGGCAGAGGAACTATTTTACGTAGGAGCACCTAAGATTTATTTGTTTTTTACTATTTAAACATATTGGCCCAGATATTCAAACTGTGCCCAAAAAGTGCGCAATAGCAGTAGCAAGTGCAAGTCCATTGCGCCCATGCGTAAGAGGCGCGATATTCAAAAAGTGAGCCAGCCAAACTGCGCCTACAGCCAACAACTGAATATCACACCACCTGTGCCTTAGCGCAACTAGGGAGGGGAAGCTGAGCAGATCAGATATGCCATAGCGCAACAAGGGATGTACAGCTGAGCAATCCAGAGGCAACATAGCGCAACCAGGGACACCCCAGCAGCAGGGCAATGCAACTGCACAACCAGGGAGGTAGGGGCCCACCACCCATGCCACAGATGGGCACAGGAACACACAGCAGAACAGACATCGTCCCCCCCACACCCCATGCACTGCACAACTGGGGAAGGGCTGGAATAACCACCAGCCCATGGAGACAAGCAACCAACCCACAGCTGGGCCATGGTGCCCCATCACACCCCCCCCCGGCAAGCTGTGACTGGCACAAAAGGAGGGCTGACCATCCCGTGCCACACCATCCCCCAATGCAGATCACACCCTGCACCGTGACCCCTTGACACCCTGCCCAGGAGCAGCATCCACCAATGCAGAAAACCCCATGCATGCCACCAACCCCACTGTGACACTGCAACCCTGTGGACCACAGAACCATGCAAGGGAGCCCCACCATGAGCACCCATCAGCGGGTGGCAGCACACAGCGATGCAACAATGGCATACACCGTGCCACCATGCACAGTCCCCCAGAGGTACTGCTGAGAGACAAACCATGCATCAGCACAGAGGTACCCCACACGAGACAGGGCATGCCCTGGACACCACCACCGGTGGTACAGCACCCTGCACAGTCTCCCAATGACAGACCCCAACCCAGCACTGGCCACTACAGCCAGCACAGACACCCACAGTGGTGCATGGAAGCATGCACCACACCAGATGCCACACAGTGCATGGACAGACACCCACCCATACCCAAGGGCACAACAACACAGGGATGCAGTGGCGGGGCAACCAAGCCCCCAGCGTGGGCCCATGTAAACTGTGTACACACAACCCACAGTCCTCCATGGCACTGAAGTTCCAGCCACCCTGCATAGGCACTGTGGACCTGTACGCCATCAGCATTTTCCTGGAGCACAAGTCACAGACAGTGGTGCACATCCCCTGCAACACACACAAGCCACAGCATGGAGGTTGGTCAACAACTGTGGAGGCCACAGTGTCACCTGAGGCAGACATGCACCACACCAGTGACAGGAGACAAACCAGCAGTGTGATGGGTACAGTGGCTGCCCTGCATGGACTGCCACCACTGACATGCCAGCAGACTGTGCAGGTCACAGACATGCATGGGTGTCAGCTGCACAGGCCGTGGACGGGCTGATGGGGTGCCATGGACACAGAGCATGCACCATGGACCACTGCACACAGTCATCCAGTGCACAGGGCACAACACACACACCACAGACACTGACTGATAGCTACCCCCACACCATAGTCACCTCCACATGGACACATACACTTACCCATGACTGCACCACCCCTGACGCCATGCACACCACTGCAGCTGAGCACCAATAGCTTGCTGCAAATCAGAGACCACCACAGTATTCATATCAAAATAGTTGTATTAAAACAACATATAAAAGTTAACTATTTACAACAATATATACAAGGTGGGGGGAGGGCCACAAACAAGGTGGGGTTGGGTAAGGGGCAGGGGTGGACAAATGGAACAGGAAAGGAGGGGTGTGAGGGTGGGTCCAGGGGGGTAGGGGATATCAGGGGCAGAGGGACTTCTAACGGGAGCGCTGCTCCCCACTCTGGGTCCTTCGCTGCTTGTGCCGCCTCAGGATCCCAGTTTCATCAATTCTGCTAAGGATATCGAGTGATGCCCTCGCCACCTGCAGGATCTCCGGCAGTGCCTCCCCGATGTCTTGGAGCTGGCGTGTACCTAGAACAAAGGGAGCACAGTCAATAGGTGTGAATGCACAGTCCCATACAGCCCACCCACTGTGCATGGCATACGGCCTTGGGACATACCTCTGTGATGGTGTGTGACCACCCACAGTGATCACGTCCACATGATCTGCCCACCCAGGTGCATATAGCCATGCGGAATGCTGCACACACCCACCAGCCAAGTCACGCACAGCACCACCATGCCATTTAGTGACATGGCTATGTGGTGCAAAGGCAATGGCACAGCCATGTACCCAGTACACGCATGGACCACAATCGACACACTCCCAGACATGCATTGCCACTGGACAGTGCTGACTGTAACAAGTTGCGTGCATGGCAGTGGTGTCGATGGATGGTGGCCATGCCCCGCTGCCCACCCTGTTACACAGCATGCAATAGTAATCATGGAGGTATGGCACTCACCATCATTGGGCCGGTCCCTTGGGCGCTGTGGAACCTCGACCCCCCTGGCTGCCCTATCCTCTTCATTGCACCGCAGATCAAGGGCCAGGCACCATTCCTCCAGGCCTGTGGTGCAAACATGGAGAGAGGAACATCAGTACAATCCCATAGCAAAGCCCCCCTGCTCCCAGGTGTGTGCCCTCTCACCCAGCCAGACCCACCCACCCCACACCCTGATAACACCACCACGGTCAACCCTGGATGGTCCCTCCCCCATGTGCTGGACACATACAACTGTGATACCCATATGGAAGATAAAAGTGTGTTGACATAACACCTACCTGGCTGTGGCCCTGTGCCCCTCCTAGCACCCCCAGCAGGCGGGCTAGCAGCTCTGGTTCCCTCCGCCGCAGGTCCCTATACCTGTGGCGGCACTGCTGTGCTCTTCTCCCCCATCCAGTGGCCTCCTCCAGTGCAGTGGCCACCTCCTCCCACACCTGGCTCCTGGACCTGTCCAGGGGTGCCTCCCCAAACAGTGGCCCATGGTGTGGCTCCATTATGGCCACTAGGTTGGCCAGCTCTAACTGAGTCCACTGAACAGCCCTCCTGCGCACCATTCTCTCTGCTCAGTCTGCAAATATGGCGCTCTGCAGTGCGGCTCCCCAAGTGCAGATGCTGCGCGGTACAGCACTGCCATTCCCTATCGTGCTGTCACTGAACAGCGCGATAGTGGTGCACCCATGCCTGACGCATGGTGCCTAGGGGGCAAAGGTCGGGCACAGGGTCAAGGGTCTCTGGCACATGGATACACAGAGCACCATTGGAACCCAATGCATGTAGCGCGATTGGCTGCCTGTGTGCTGCCACCAGTAACAGCCAAACGTGCTGTTGCCTCAGTGCGCCTATGATGGCCCAGTGCCACATCGCCATGTAGGTGAACATCACTATAGCACCACTGGCACAATGGTGGCCGTGCCCTGCATTGCTTCCTGCACACAGCATGTCAGCAGCACGGCAGACGCCTGCATCAGCAACCCAGGCATGCGCAGTGAGGTATGTACTACGCATGTCACATAACTGCACCATTGGCTCAGCACATTCAACACAATTGCGCAAAGCGCAACAATGTGATATTCAGCCATCATATGCAAAACTGCTAATCAGCCATGTAATGGCGCAGCACTGCAATTTGCATCCACTTAAAGTTGCGCCTCACCTCATTTGCATGGGTTGCACTATAAAAGTGCGACATTGGGCTGCAATGGCCATAGTCAGTTACTGCAGTCTATTGGTAAGTTGCATGCTGTTTGGGAGTGTGGACTGTGGATTTAGGGACATGCATGGGACTGCACAGTCACAGGTAACAACTGCCATTCTTACAGGCTAAATAATGACAGAGCAAGTTGTGGGAGAGGAGGAACACAGTGGTGGGAGGAGGAGGAGGCCTAATTTCACCAAGGCCGAGACTGAAGCCCTGTTTGAGGCCTACCTGGATCAGGAGCCGCTTCTCAGCGGATGGCAGGGAACACCTCAAGCCTGTGCTGCTGCTGTATGGGAGGAGGTGGCACGTGCTGTGAACCTGCATGGCAGCCACCAGCGCTCCATGCAGGAGTGCAAGAAGAAGATGGGCACAGACAGGAGGAGCATAAAGGAGAAGGTGGCTGACATCAGGGCAGCATGAGCTGCGACAGGTGGGGGACAGTCGGACGTGGTACACTTGACTCCACAGGAGGAGAGGATTGCTGGAAGCATGCAGCGCAGTGCCATTGAGGGTGTTCCGGGTGGTGGCTTCCAGATGCGTGGTGGCCCATCACTGCATAGTAAGTCATGGTCTGTCTATGGGGGGGCAGGGCAGGTCACATGCAGAAACTCAACTTTGTTTTCCCTTACAGATCCTGAGCATCGGCATGGTTCAGCGGTGGTGGGCCTGTCCACTGAGGATAGTCAGCTGGAGATGGAGGAGGGCCCATCCACCTCCACAGGTATACATGGCTCAGTGTGACAGTGGGCCCGCCTGGCTGTCCACACTGATGTTGTTCTAACAGGTGTGGAGGAAGCCCTGCCCATGTCTCAGCATGACAGCATCCACGGATGCCAGCATACTGTGACACGGGCCGGTGCCCAGTCCATCACCAATGATGATGTTGCCAACAGCATGGGCAGTGACATGTGTGTGCCAATGGATGGCCACACATCAGGTAACATCGCAGCCATGGCTGTGGGTGGTATGCTGTGGAGGCCTGCATGTCAGCACAGTCCCAGCCTGTGCCTGTCTGCACCAATGGGGCAGCACTGGTGTTTGTTCAGGACAGTGGGACTGTTGCAGCCACTGCAGTGACACCACTGAGCCCTGGGGAGCAGCAGCCAGAGGGGCAGCATCAGCAGTCAGCCAATGGGCTTGGGGGTACAGGGTCCAGCGGCGGCATCCATGCACCCCCTGGGGACATGCCCAGACCTGGTCCTGGTGCCCAGCACCCAGCCTCAAGGGTGCTGAGCATCAGGGCCACACACACTCTGAGGGACAGGATGCAGAGGAGGCAGATGACCTCTTGGATGAGCACACCCGCCTACTGCAAGCATCAGTCCAGCAGTAGATGTGGCTTGCGACATCAGTGGATGCACTGCGTGTGGCTCTAGAGTGGGCAGAGGAGTGTTGCAGCAGAGACACCACTCAGATCCTGGCAGGGATGGACCAGTTGCGGGAGGATGTGACCACTACCATTGACAGGCATGCACAGGCATTCACTGCTGTCATGGCCACAATGGGCACACAGTCATGTGCCCATGCATCGTGGACACCACACAGTGCACTGTCCACCCCTTTCCCAGCGTCATGCAACACTCTCATTGTCGACACTGGGTTCAGCTGTGGGCATCCCAAGCACACCTGGCGCAGGCATGTTCAGTGTGCTGCAGACTTCTGCATGAGCAAGGTCATGTTCACACAGTGGAACCCTTGGGGGACCATCGGTGCCACCCCATGAGGCTGGTGGTCAGCCTGTCAGTGCTGGCGGGTCTCGGCAGGGCCGCCCACGCATCCGTGGTGGCCGGGGCACTGTGTCACGTGACTGACCTGTCTCCCAAAGCGGCTACTGTCTGGTGCTGCCCTGTGTGCATTGTGTCTTTCAGTGGGCAGTGCAGGGGTGGGTACCCGGCCCTTCACACAGACACACAGTCCATCTGCACACCCTCCCAGCTGCTGTCCACAGTTGCATGTGCATGATGATGCCTGCATTGTGCTGTACACCAATGTGCAATGGTGCTCAGCATCTGACACACGCACATGGACAGGCAGTGGGCGTGGTGGTCTGTGGACATGTGTGTGGCTAGGGGTGGCGTTCTGGGTCAGTGTGCCTCCTACCCTTTGTGCAAGTCTGGTGCGTTGTGTGTGTGTGTGTGTGTGCGTGTGTCCATCTGCATGGCATGTTAGACCTCACTCATCCCTGGTTGTGTGTGTGGTTCCATGCCTGGCCACTTCGCTTGATGGCATGCACCCCTGGTGTGTGTCCATACAAGGTTGTGGGTTGTGCCTTGGCCACTGGTGGTTGTACATGGCCCCATGACTTGCCTTGGTTGGCTGAAGTGCTCCCCCATGATGGTGTACCGGTGCAGCTGTGCCAGCTGGAGCAGTCGGGGGTCCCGTCGGCCAAGTGGGGGGCTGCCCATCACCATTGTCACTGGCGTCCTCATTGTCCCCATTGCTGTCCCCCTCTTCGACCTGTACGGCTATCCCACATTCGTTGGCCATGTTGTGCAGGATGCAACAGGCCAGGAATAGCCCACAAGACTTTGAGGAGCTGTACTGTAGGGCACCACCGGAGGTGTCCAGGCAACGGAAATGTGCCTTCAGTATCCCAAACACCCGATCGATGACATTACGTGTGGTGGCGTGTGCCTCATTGTAGCATTGCTGTGATGGGGTCATGGGCTGTTGATAGGGTGTGAGCAGCCAGGGATGGAGTGGGTACCCACTGTCACCTGTGTGTAGAGGGTGGAGGTTAGTTTGGTGATCAGCATCAGCCTGCCCCGGGCCATGTAGGCCACTACCCATGTCACCTCTGACCATGCCCCCCCAGGCCCCATGATTGTCCATGTGGTTTGCATACTCACCCACTAGGTGTCCAGTGGGGATATCCCCACTCTCAAATCTGTGGCACAGTGCCGACTGGGGCCAGATGAAGGCATTGAGTGCTTCCCCAGCATACGTGACAAGACATTGATTATGCATCACCTGGCATCGCACACCACTTGGCAGTTGATGCTGGCATAGCCCTTGCGATTGATGTATGCTGCCCCCTCAGGGCCAGGTGGTGTGCGGATGGCCACATGGGTGCAGTCTACTGCCCCTAGCATGCCAGGCATACTTGCTATACTGTGGAACTCCTGTATGTTTGCAGTGCACTCCGCCGGGGTGCTAGGGAAATGGATGTACTCTGCAGCATGTGGCAGCAGTGCGCTGAGGAATTGGGTGAGGTGGCGTGACATGGCCGACTAGGTTATGCCTGTGGTGTCCCCAGTTGGTCTCTGGAAGGTACCCGTGGAGAGCAAGCACATGCAAGCTGTCACTTTGGTCTCCACTGACAGGGCATGGCTCCATCGTGTGGGTGCCTGCATCACATCACTGCACAGCTCACAGAGCTGCCTCAGAATTGCCTGATTCACACGGTACTGGCCCACAATCTTGGTGTCACTGTACAGCTCAAAGCTGGTGCAGGCTCGGTAGTGCCTGTTGGAGGCATACCGCTGACGGGCCCTTCCATGGCCATGCCCCCCTGCTGCCCGCCTTCTCACCCCCCTCATAATGGCCTCCATCTGGAAGGTGACACTGGCCATGTCCCTGGCTTGTGTTCACCCCAGCAGCTGCTACTGTATTCCCCCACTGTCCTCACTGCTACTTCCCCTGCACCAGGAAAACCTGCCTGTGCTTGCCTCACTGCTGTGTGGTGTACCTCCCCCTTGTGCAATGTCTCCTCACACCTTCCCCTGTGGCTATTGCTTCCAGGTGCCCTTTCCTTCCTGGCCCTGTGTGTCCTTGCTGCTCAGTGTGTCCAGCTGTGTGTTGCTCTCATATGTGGCTTCCCTGTAGCATTCTTGCGCCTCTCCCTTGCTCCCTTTTATTCATTTCCGCTATGGCGCAACTTCTGCTTGCTCCCCTACTGCACATGGCGCAAGTTGTTGAATATCACACTGCGCCATTTATGCATGGTTCCTCCCCCTTCGGTTGCTCATGCCTTCATTATCACTGCGCTGTTGCTCAGCATGATTTGGGAGGCACAACTGCCTCCTGCTGAATATCGCAGAATGGCGCATTTTCGGTCTTGCGCAGGCGCAACCCTATTGCGCATGCCTCAACTCTTTTGAATATCTGGGCCACACTGTATATACCAATTGTTTTCATCCATGTAATATACACAGCCTAATTTTATAAGTGCAATAAGTCACCCTGGATGTGTGCATTATACATTTCTAACAGCCTGTGGCCTCGTGCCCCACTATGCCCCTGGCTATGCATTAAAGATTTTTAATGCACTCCCCCTTATGTCTTTTTGTTTTCATATCTCATATCACAATATAAAATAAAAAATGTGGTCTGGAAGATTTTGACTTTTCATTGATCAGGATCCTGTCACCTAGTACTGTATTGATCTTGTACATACCCCTGCTCAGAAGACATGATGGGGTGCATTAATCAAAAGCAAAATCTGTTAGGGGTCATATAAGTTAATATGCTAATTACAGATCCTAAGGGTATGAAAAGACCACAATACAAATCAAATAACCTGGCAACATCCAAAAGAAATCATGCAAATAAAAAATGCCCCCCACCCCCACTTTACAGCAATATTGCTCAAGAATCACAAACTACGAAGGAAATCTATTCAACAACTTTTAGAAAACATATGTCCTTCTCAGAGCTCCCTAACCCCAAAAGCCTCAGTGTTGCTCACACAATAAAACATCTTAAACACCTAACAAAAACACAAACTATATTCCAAAATTACAATTTTATACAGAAACATATATAGAAAGATCACTTAACCATCATCGAACACGTCTACAAACATTGCTTTAAATGCTAATAAAATATGTACTTACCTATATGGCAAGCAGAAATGAATGCAGGACAAGTCCAGCTTTCTGGCTTGAACCTTATCTTCAACTGCAGTGCGGTGCACTTGAGTTAGGTCACATGGTATCAGATTAACAGCCTAGGCTTCCAGGTCTGACAAGGATCACACAGAAAATACAGGAAGCACAGCCCAGGCTCCCAAATGAGCCTCACAAATCACATGAGAAATGCAAGAGGTTGAAAATCAGGATTAGCTATTTGAAGCAATAGGGCCAACTATAAACATGAAATGATAACTCACTCCCAGCAATGTAACCTCACTCAACTAGTGCATCTTCCAGCTGCAACCTAATCCCTGCACAAATCTAATTTATACTAATGCCCTAAAGTGATCATTTAAAGATTCACCAATGTCTCGAGAAGAACTTTGAAAAACATACTATTTCGATAGAGTACTTTATGGGACAGATATTCAAAGATCTGTGTGGTGTGCAAGCTGTTTGTGTGGGATAAGCATGGGATTATCGTGAGTCTGCCATATTCAAAAGGCCAAATAGCAAATGCAAACTGCATTAGTGCCGGGCAAACCATAATTATATGTAAGGGGCAAAGTGAACATGAATACATGTGCTATGAGATATTCAGTGACTAGCGCCACGCTAAGGTGTTTAGCGAGACATAGCGCGACCCTTAACGTGGTACAAATTACCACCCAGGAAAAGCTGGTCTTAACCCTGGACAAACTGCTTTTCATGACATTGGTGCTTTGCACGGTGTTAGTGCAGGATTAGCATGGCTTGCATGACTCTAACATATGATGACACTTAGAAAATGCCAGACATGGAGGACATGTACTGCTCACTGATGGCACCATCATGATGCCAACAGCTGCCACCAGTGCCAGCCAAGCACAGACAGTAAGGGGTGATCTGATCCACAGGGGATATCATGGTAGTGTGGCCATACAGCACACACCTGCAAACCATACATCTGTGGTGACCAACAGATGCCAGCACACACATGCAGCACTGTGGACATGGTGGCAATTGAGGGAAGGGCGTGCGGGTGGCCATACCTCACTACAGCCCAGGTGTGGCCACAAGGCTGGGACACATCACACAGTGCACATGGGCCAGTAGTGGGAATACCCCACCACCTGTGTGCCTGTCAGATCTTACATGCCCTCCCAGCCACATACCACACAACTGTACAGATGCCACAGCACACACAGCTGGCCATGTATATGTCACTGTGAGCATCCCATGCCACAGGTGCAGCATCTGTGGAGCACACAACAGTGAAACAGTACTGTCCACTGTCAGTAATCACCTGCAAGCTGGGCCTGTCACTGTGTACAGTGCAGAGGTCATCACTGCCCTACATATCATAGGCATTGCTGTATCCCTCACACTACTGGCTCTATTGCTACTGTAGTGTCTGCTGTGCACTGTAGCATGGCCTACAGTGAGACGGTTGCATGCGGCACACAACCACCTGTGCCTATGCTGTGTTGTCCCTTGGAGCACACAGTGCTATGCTGTACTGCATACATGTAGCCTGCAACAACCATCATGCACTGTCAGATTGACCTACAAGTGGAGCTGTGGCCAGACATGGCCAGCCCCTGTACTTCCAGACTGACCTACAGGTGGAGCTGTGGGAACCTGCAGTAACGCTGGGCAAATTGCATGCAAATCTGGGAATAATGAGATGCTAATTTGAATGTTTTCCCAGAGACTACCTAAGTAGGCTCATTTGCATGTCACTTTTGAATATGGCAAATCATAGCACTGGTCAAATAGCTTAGCTCCACGATAAAGCAGTGCGGGGAATATTATACAGTTTTGATTGCTGTTGTTTCACATCTGCTGCTGCCTGCAGCTGTACAGGGTCCACACATTTGTTGGCACACACATTGGCTACATAGTTCATCTCTACCTGCCCTCAAGTCACTGTGCACTGTGTTGTTGTTGTGGTTTGCACTTGCTGGTTGCTATATTCAGTGCTGTCATATTCCAGGGCTACTTTTGCCCTGCACTCCCAGCCCAGTTTGCATGGCCTCATTCCCATGCTATATTCAGAAGCTGTTTGACCCAGGCTATTTCTTTTTAAAATGTGCTTTGGGCTAAGTTTGCCCACCGGGCAGTGTTAACTTAGCCCAGGGGCAAGGTTTTGAATATCTGGCCCTATATGTCTTATTAGCTCCATATTTCTTATCCACATTATTAATTATTGAGGTCAACATGTTTGAAGGCATGATAGTTGTCCCATGAGTGTTTATCATCTCCTATTGCTTCTTCCCAAGCTGATGTCATAATACTCTGTTTCTGACATCATAGTTATTCCCATGGCAACAGGCTCTGATTGCACAACAGAGCAATATGATTTTAAGATTTATTCTTTCCATTTTTTATGACTGAAGAAATTCCTACAAAAATGAGATCTTTATCCCTTAAAGTTAATTTGCTTCATTTTATTTTTGTGGAAATTATTTCAGTAATAAAAAAATGGAAAGAATAAAACTGTGGAAGATATATGAAATACAAGCTGAATTGTGTTTAACCATTATGTTTTCCAAAGTTTTATCAAAGGTGTTATCTGTTCTTTAAAAATACTGCGCCAAATTACAACACTACTACACTACAAAAAAAATAAATAACATCAACAAACATTTTATAAGTGGAATAAGCAATTCCACAGGGGGCATTATGATGTCAATTAGTGGTGTGCAAAGTTGGAAAAATCTGTGAGTTCACCGCAATTCATGTTTGTGAATTATGAATTTTGTAACTTTGCAAGTGAAGTGTGGGCCACAGGCAAAGTACGCTATGTACTATGGGATTGGAAAGCACATGCTACTAAAGTAAGCTGCATGCCATGCAGCTGCTGTGTTTAGTGCAGTCTTATGAAGGGAGAGTTGGACAGAAGGCTATCTCTGCTTGTCACAGCAAAAGAAAAATTTTAAATCAATCAAAAAACTCAGTCTTTTGAAACCAAATTGCTCACAAATGTATCTTGAGGACCTTGTGTTGCTAGATTAGTATTGTTTGTTTCTGTTTTTGCCGATTATTTAAAGTAGTGGTTTGTTTTTTCTATAGTGAAGCATTGCTGTGGGGGGGGGGGGGTCCATTAAGAAAACAGCCAGGAATGATCAACGTCTTTGAGACTATTTTAATGTAAAAAATAGGCCAGACAAGGCATGACAAATGTATTTGTTAGGCACCTATCTAGGGTCTAGGTGCCATACAGACAGCAAACATAAAATGATTAGAAGACAAAAAATGTATAAACGATATATGCATATTAAAGCAAAAACTCTTACAAAAAGAAATTACAGGTTAAAATTTCTAAGTATACTGCAGCAAAAATGAAAATACTAAACATGGGCAGACTGGGTGGGCCCAGCATCCCTTATCTGCCATCAGTTTCTATGTTTCTAAGGCTTAGGTGATCCCAAAGAAAAATGTGTTTTAATTAGACTCTTAAAACATCTCAAAGAGAAGTCTCCTCTAATTAAAGTTAAAAGTGTGTTTCACACCACAAGCTCTGTCTCCGAAGGATTTAAGTCAGGAATGTAGAACCATGAGTAGATCTGCCTCAGCAGAAAGAAGAGGGCAAATGAGAGTATATTCTATAAGAATGTCTTTCAGATAGCTGTGACCCAAATCATGCAGGACTTAGTAAACCAATAAACATATCTTGAAGCTGATTCACCACATCCCTGGCAGCTAGTGCAGTTCCAATAGAACTGGTATGATATGCCTGGACTGAGAGGTCCCAGCAATCAGCAGGGCTGCCAAGTCTGCATGAGCTGCAAGCAATGCACCAGCCCTTTAGATAGTCTTAGGTGAAGAGTATCACAATAATCCAATCAGGAGGAGACAAGAGCATGCACTAATGTTTCCAGGTCAGAGTGAGCAAATTAGGTCCAGATTTGGACACTATTTCACAGATGGTAAACACCACTGCAGACAACAGACAAACCTGATATTGTAGCATCAACCTGTTATCCACAATGATGCCCAAGTTCTTAACTCTATCAATAGCTCATAATGTGATGCCATTTAATGATGACATAAAGGCATCATCACTATTCATTGCTGCAGCCACCTTATCCAGTTTCACCTGTAGCACCTTCATCTTCAATGAGTTGAGTTTAAACCAGCTTGAAGTCATCCAGTCCTGGATCTCTATAAGACACTCAGCCAGACCATTTACTGCATTTACCCATCAGGTGCACATGACAGATAGATCTGAGTGCTGTCTGTATAGCAGTAAAAACCTAGACCATACCACCTGATGATGCCCACCAGTGGCAACACATACAGTACACAGCATACACCATGGGTACCAGAACTGGCCCCCTGAGGCACACCACAGTGGAGAGCAACAGTATCTGATATTTTTCCACCCAACACTACCTGCTACATTCTGCCAGATAAGTAGGACTCAAACCCCCACATTACTATACCTGAGGGTCTTACATTGTGTCTCAGATGGAATAATAGTACTTCATTTTCTAATGTTTCAAATGCTGAGATCAGATCCAACAATACAAGATGGAAAAATAGCACTGTCTCTAGACCAGAGAAGATCATTGCATACCATGACCAAAGCAATCTTTGCACTATAAAGAAGCCTACATCCAGATTGACAAGGCTCAGTGATTTCAAAACATTTCAAACTGTCCTGTAACTACATCACCAGTACCTTCCTAATAACCTTCCCTAAGAATGGGAGGTTTGAGACAGACCTGTAATTCACCAGATCATCCGGATCCAGTGATAGTTTCTTCAGACAATGTTGGCAATAACTTGAATCTGGGTCAACCAGCAACTTGAAGGAAAGCTGGTAGGCCCTCAGTCTAATATACAGTACATGGGCAGCAGCCCTAGGACCAGTCAGGAGACCTTCCCAAATGGGACTGGATCAAAATATTCCCAAGGTGATAGAGTGCTCATCCCTCACCTCATGAACACTGCCAGCCCATGACAGGCCACCCTGAGGAGACTTCAGTCCAGACAGAAGACACCTTGCTAAGGAAAAATATATTCAAATCATTTAATTTTTATAGTGCAAATATATTTCCCTCCTGCAGACACCGAGGACTTAGCAATCTGTCTACAGTGTTGAAAAACTGAGTCTAGTGATTCTCAGCTTAAGTTATCACATGAGAAAGGAACACTGCCTTTTTCAGTGTAATAGCCTGCTGATACTCAGTGCAGTGAGTGTGCAATGCCAATTGGTCCTCCAGAGAGCTGATCCTCCTCCAGGAATGCTTCGACCTCCACCCTTTAATTTTTAACCACTTCAGATCACCATCAAACCAGGGTGATCTAGGGTAGGACATCAAGGGACCAACATAATAAGGTGCCAGAGAGTCAAATGTCACTGCATCCTCCACACCCCTGCTGAAAACTGATTCCACACTCAAAGGGGCATATTCATGAATGCCTATACACTACAACCCAATGCCATGCAGGGGTAAACTGCGTACTCCCTGTGGCATTCATTATGGGCATGCCAGTGCCCCATAGGCTGGACATAGGGCATCACGCCAGGGACAGGACAGGATGGGGGCATGCTGAGGGGGCACACACTCCACTCATATGCATGAAGATATTGGCATGCTACACTGGCACTAGGGTTCTGTGTGGGGGGCACTGCCGTAAATAGTTACATACCCCTTGCAGGTTAACAGAAGGGTGCAGTGGCACCAGGATCCTCCTGCATACAGCTGCCACAGCCCGCTGAGCTGCCTGAGAAGGCTGAGAGTGGCCTTTCTGGCAAATGCCTGATGCTTACTCATGAGAGAGTACGCGCCTTCCCAGGCACCCCCACCTGTCTGTGGAAGGGATCCACTATGGAACTCATGTTGTGCATCCCATGGGATGCCCACCTGCCACCTGTACTCTGCATCCATGCACCCCCATACCTCCACTGTGTAGATGCACAGCAAGGGTGAAGGGCTGCAGTCTCTTTTTTTTGTTAAGTCTTTTTCTCTCCTTCTGAGCAGAAGTCTCTCAGGCTACCTCGCTCTCTTGAACTGCTCTACCGCCCGTCTTCTTCAAAGTCATTATGACTCCCCAGGGACATGGGGGGGGGCTACAGCCCCAGGGAGATTGAATGAGCAGTGGCAGAGAACCAGCATTGTGCGTGTGGCGGTAGCACTGGAGGAGCCATCTTCCATCCAGCAAGAGGTGCTTTTTTCACTTATATGCCCTCCTTCCCCTTCCCCATGTGTCGTGCACATCCTGACATTGTGGTGCACGGCATCCCTGCCTGAATCTGGCCATGCTATGTGCAGTCCAATGCTCTGCAGTGCCCCTGGTCTCCACCAGAGGTGTTGGAGTACCAGACATCCCAGTACCCTCCCCCCCAGGAGAGGAGAGCAGCCCAGCAGGCGCTCAATCCAATCCCTCTCCTGCCGACCCCTGGCAGCCGAGTTTACTCCCAAACCCAGGTCGCTGGTATGGTGTGAGGTATGGCATCCAGAGCCTCAACCCTCAGTGCCACCATGCCAGTAGGGCCACAGTCTTGCAGCTGGTGATCATGAATGCCAGCATGCATGCACAGGTGTGTCAAGCGGAGCAGCATGGGTTCTGTGCACATGTTCTGCACATGGTTATTGAATTGGCCCTAATATGTCCAGAATGACCAGGAGATAATTTGGCCCCAAATTGTTAATAGGGTGATATTGTATCTGACCATCTCCACAGAGTGAGTTTCAAAATGGGAGACCCCAGAGTGAAACTGAATGGCATGATGACCCAACCACCTGACTGGATCAACCCTGACATTTTTAATGTGAAGACCAATGAAAACCAAATCTAAGTCACAACACTTTTGGTGGGTCCCAGTGGCAACTGCCTGTAGTGGGCCCAGTGAAGACATAAAGTGGAGAAACTCTTCTCCAAACTGAGAGTCTCATTATTGACCCAAGCATTGAAATCATTCAGCACTGAGGACCATGTGATGCAAGCTACCGGATAGTCACTCCTCGGTACAGCTCCAGCCTCCCGTCTCTTTTAAAACATTTTCTGGTATATTTTCTTGATCTCTAAACCTACTAGTTTGTGATATTCTGGTTCCCTATAACTTCGTGCCCTTGCAGGGCGATCTTGAGAGAGAATGAACATCTACATGAAAAAGCAACAACAGAAACACAACCTGCCAGTTACACCAGAAAAGGCCCCAAAAAAATCTTGGGCCTTGAGTGGAGCGGAGAAGGGGGACACTTTGAATCAAGGTGCAGATCAGGAGCCTCTCACATTGTCTAAATTTCTGGAAGAATTCAAACCGCTTCGAGATGAGATTAAGGAGATGGCATCAGAAATCAAGTCGCTCATGAGAAAAATAGAAGACTACTCTTGTAACCTCAGACAACATGACCAGGATCTTCTCTTTAGAGAAACAAGTGGAAAGGTTCAAGCCTGAGATGGCAGCTATGTGCCAGAAATTGTCCAGATCTGAGGCTAAGCTTGAGGACCTCGAAGGTCGCAGCCAGAGAAATAATGTAGTAATCCTCAGGCTACCGGAGGGAGAGGAGGGCCAGAATACCATTGCTTTTGCCCAGAAGTTGGTGGAGAAGATTGCTGGCCCCTCCCCATTTGGGGCCAAATACATTATAGAGAGAGCCCACAGGTCATTAAGACTGAAGCCCCCTCCTGAAGCAACGCCCTGACCTATAATTTATCGTTTCTTAAACTTTTCAGAGCGACGACACTTTCTGTACAAAGTAAGAGAACTCCAAGAAGTTCATTGGGAGCAAGCTAAGCTGAGAATAGCGCAAGATATTCCGGGCTCAGTCTGTTTAAAACATGTGGCATTTCATCCGGTTGTCTCAAAAGTCATCACTGCTGGACTTAAATTTCCTATGGGATACCCGGCCAGGCTACAGGTACAGGTGGCTGGTTCCTGGGCTACCTATGAAGATCCCAAGGCAGCACTTACTGGCTTAAAAGTATCCCTGCCAGATCTCTTTAGGGACACATGAAAGGCCTCTGAACTTTCCTGACAAGACGAGAATTGATGTGAGAAGTATGGGCAATCATGCAAAGGAATCTTCCAGGAAGAACGTGGCTAAACATTCCTGGACTCTCATCTAAGCCCGATTAAGGGGCCGAAGGGACCCTTCTTTTATTATAGTGATCCAATTATGGACACATATTGTTGTTTGCTTTGTCTGGGTCCGGGGTTTCATTTAATTAAGAGATTTCTCATTAGTTTTTCTCATTTGGAGAAAACAAATTCAACCCAGTATTATTCAGCTCCCCCTCTCCCTGAAGGAGTTTGGTAAGACTGAGCTTGGTAAAAGTTTATGGCTTTATCATGCAGATCATAGACGCTCATAATCTGGGGGAACTTAATTACAAGGGCTGTGATGTCTCTTCCCTTGTAAAGCACCAGCATGCAGTTACGCCTTTGCAACACAGGATGGAGCTTGTGTTTCATGCAATAAGAATTAGCAGTTTCTAAGGCCGGAGAAAGCTGGGTTTTACTGGTGCAAAGGCACAACAACTTGAAGGAGAGGAATGGGGACCTGTCTCTATGGGGCTGGAGAGCTTATTGAGATAACGGCCTGCATGGCAAATTCCATGTATTGCTGTGGCTAGCTTCTTGACCTCACACCAGGTGGTGCCTTCTCCTATCTAGCAAGGCACATATCTTAGCAAGCTGTGATGTTCCTAGCGGAGACGCCCTACCTATGTTGGCTTGTTTTCAACAGCATTCATTAGGGGATAGGCGGTTGATACAATGGCCTGTACTGTAATAATGTTTAGTTCTCTCTCCTTTCTTGATGTTAATATTTTAAAAAAGGGGGATGGATTTATAACTAATATGGGGTTTGGGGACAGTTTTTCGGGGGGCTGGGGGAGGAGTAGAAAGCAGTATTGCTGAATGTTGTTAGAGATAAGAGGTGGGTTTGGGTGGGTGGTTTTGGATAATGTTCTGGGTTTACTGAAGTTTTGGATTGTTTGAGGGTTGCTTGGGTGGGAGGGGAGGTACAGGGGTTTAGTAAGGGGAGGGTTGGGGGAAGGGAGATTGGCACAGCAGGTTCAGGGGAATAGAATCACCTGGTTCATGGTTTCAGTATACGATAGATGTCTTAGTTGGGCTTATACCTGACATTATAGATGGCTCAGAATATTAATATTGCTACATGGAATGTGAAGGGGATTAGGAAAAAACTGAAACAATACCAGGTACTCAAACACCTGAGTATGTTGTGTGCCCAGATAACATATTTACAAGAATCTCACTTAGTGGAAGCTGAAGTATTACAACTTCAGAGACAACAGATAGGTCAGGATTTCTATGCCTCAGGGGAGACCAATAGTTGCAGGGTCATGATACTGATTAATAGAGACATTCCATTTGTCCCTTCTCAGGTGTTTAAGGATGCAGATGGCAGATACGTCTTAGTTCAGGGCACTATCTGGGCCATGCCGTTGGTCCTAGGTAGGTATGGACCAAACACAGATGATGCCTCTTTTTTCATAAAATTGATCTCTATGATCCTTCCTATACTACGCATTCCAATTATCTTAGGGGGAGACTTTAACTTGGTCTCTGACCCTAATCTAGACAGATCGAGCACTGGGTCTGGGGGACTGTCCCCTGGACATAGGTCCTTTAAGGAAATGATGGATCAATGTGGGTTGTGCGATGTCTGGTGAGTTATACATCCCAACATCAGGGAATATACTTATTGTTTACCAGTACATGGCACGCAATCTCGCATTGACCATCTGTTAGTCTCTCATGAGTTCTTGCAGGGGATATCGCCCACCTTGATCCAACTGGGACAAATATCGGATCATTCCTTAGTCCTGGGTAATCTGGCTTTCCTTAACATTCCCAAAAGAGAGACCAGATGGAATTTAAATGAACAATTATTAAAAGATGAAAAGTTTCGGGGATTGGTGAAGGAGCAGATAGATTTTTTCTTTTCCACCAACCCAATAGACAGTACAAGGCCGGATATTTTATGGGGAACCTTTAAGGCTTATATAAGGGGCATTCTCATTAGTCTAGCTACAAGGAGGAAGAGGGCACAGAAAATGGAGTTATTGTCCTTATTGTCCCAGATACGGGCATTAGAAAATATACAGCCAGATAAAATTTCTCAAGATGAGTCACAGAAGCTATTAATATATAAGGATAAATACTTGGGAATGTTAAGAGAAAAGGCAGAACTGGCTATTATCCATACAAAGGCCAGTTTCCGAGATCAAGGAGAAAAAGCGGGGTGCCTACTGGCTTTACGTTTAAAGCAACAAGAGTCAGCAAGATTTATACTCCCAATAAGGTCACAGTCAGACAGGACCCTGAAAGAATCCCCCTCAGAGATAGTTCAGGAGTTTGCTACATTTTATGAGCAATTATATAGGGATACGGATAGTCCTCCACCCACTGAAAAACTGGAGGAGTATCTCAGGGAAGCACATCTTCTGTTACTATCTAACTCCCAAAAGAAATTTTTATCTTCCACTTTATCACAGGAAGAAATAGCGTCTGTTATAAAGGATTTGCCTGTGGGTAAAGTCCCGGGACCAGATGGGTTTTCTGCCTTATTTTACAAGGTTTTCAGAGACCAATTACTATCTGTGTTGCATCGTCTCTATTTGCATATTTTTTCTGGAGAGACGGCAGATGTGCATTTGTTTGAAGCTTTGATAGTTTTGTTACCTAAACCAGACAAGGACCCAGAATTGGTTCAGAGCTACAGGCCAATATCTTTGCTGAATCAAGATGTTAAAATACTCTCGAAGATATTGGCAGATAGACTAACCCTGGTCCTCCCAGATCGGGTGGGTATGTCTCAAGTGGGATTTATGAGAGGCCGTGCATCTTCGGACCACCTGCGTACCTTCTCGCACGTCTTCTCGGAGTCCAGGGATGTCATCTATCCTGCGGGGTTGGTCTTCCTGGATGCCGAGAAGGCATTTGATCGGGTTAATTGGACTTTTCTGTTTCAAGCCCTTAAGGCATTTGGATTCCCTTCCATGTTCATAGATTGGATCAGGGCAATTTACCGGTCTCCTACAGCGAGGATTTCAGGGAACGGGACCTTCTCCAAGTCTTTTACATTGCGGTCAGGTAAGAGGCAGAGATGCCCCCTCTCTCCATTACTTTTCAGTCTTTATCTGGAACCCCTTATTCAACATATTCTCAACAATAAAGGAATACGAGGTATTTCCATTAGGAATGAGGTAGTGAAAATAACAGCATATGCTGATGACCTCCTTTTACATCTGGCTAATCCAGTAATATCTATCCCGAACATGTTAAGGGAGGTAAACAGATTTAGTAGTCTTTTGAATTATAAGTTAAATCCCAATAAGACATCTTTTTTCCCTCTTAACCATAAATTTTTCAAGACTGATATTATCTCTCTGGGATTATGCTGGTCACCCTGGCTATTAAGTATTTAGGTATAAAACTAACGCGTAATTCCTCCTCGTGGTTTAAAGAAAATCTGGACCCTCTCTTACAGGGGATCACTCAAGATTTAGAGAGATGGGATAAGCTTCCGTTATCTTTATGGGGTCATATTAATATAATCAAGATGAATGTATTTCCCCGTTTATTTTATCCTCTGTCACATCTTTATTCATTTGTCTCTTTAGCTTGGTTTCAGAAAATGCATAAACTTTTTACCAAGTTTATATGGTCTAATAAGAACTCTAGGTTGGCATATCACAAGCTAGCTGCACCCAAAAAAGAGGGGGGGCTGCAGATTCCTTGCTTGCCCATTTACTATTGGGCTAGTCATTTGGCTAAATACCTGAGATGGGTAAGGCCGGGTCTGGATAACGTGAGACCAGCTTGGCTCAAGATTGAATTAGACTTCATCCAATCTATGAACATGGACCCTTCGACCATGCTTTATTTAAAAATTTCTCATTTGCAGAATATTAACAAATGTCCCAGTATCATGACCTCAATAAGAATACACTTGCAATTGTGCTCTTTTCTGCGATACAATCAAAGTAAAGATCTCGATCAATCCATTTGGAACTCCCCGGCTTTCACCATAAACAAACAGAAAATTTCCCATTTATGATTGCCTCATTTAGGAGAGGGGATAGTCTCCTCATTTTTGTATGAGGCTGGGGTTTGGCTTTCATTCCCAGAGTTCATTAATAAGTTCAAAATTCCGGGGTCTCAGGTTTTTAAAGTGTTTCAAATGAGGCACTTGTTAACCACGGTTCTTGGGGCCACTCCACCCCATCCAGTGGCCTTTGCATTGGTATCTGAACTCTCCTCTTTTCTCGACTCCTCAGGTGTGATCTCTAAGATTTATCAAGCGTAGTACTGATGGCGGTTTGGATGTGGTAATGGTCCCACTAACTTTTGGGTTTCATTTTTTCCCCAATATACTTTTAATTGGCCCGTCCTCTGGATGTATTGCCATAAATATGTATCCCAAGATAGATTACATCTTATGCAGTTTCACATCCTACTTAACTTGTATTATACCCCAACTAAACTGGTGAAATGGGGCCTTCTCGATACTGATAGGTGCAATAAGTGTTCCAAGGACACAGGGTCATTTATTCATCTATTTTGGTTGGGCCCCCAGATAGCTTCATTATGGGAGCTTATAAAAGCCAACCTGGATCCTTTATTTGGTTTACAGGACTATTTTGCACCTGATATTTGCCTATTAGGAGATTTGTCTTCCTTAAAGGTTAGAATCAGGAGATTTCATATATCCATGGTTGCACTTTTGGCCCCAAAAAAATCATTCTTAGGCATTGGAAAGAAAGGACCTGTCCAACATATCAGGAGTGGATCAATGAGATCCTAGCAAATCTACACACAGAGAAGGCAATTGCCAGCCTTCAAAACAGATTACATAGGTACAAGGTTATTTGGGATCCCCTTCACACTCCAATTACGATGGCTATGAAATAATGTGTGGTTGAGGTTACTAACTTATTTACCTCTGGTAAAGGTAGTTAGATAGTGATAACAGTATTAGAATGTACTGCTGTGCCGTGGAGGGAGTGGAGGGAAGGGTTGGGGGCAGTATGACTTGTCTTACAAATCTCATGTCAAAATGTTCATTACTGCCTTCTGTAATGTGGAAAAAGTGGTGAATAAACTTTGAATTGAAAAAAAAGAAATCATTCAGCACTACCAGGCTGGATAAATCTACCATTAGGTCAGTCAAGAAACCATCCACATCTTGCAGGAAATCACCACTGTGCCCTAGATGATTATACATAAGGATAGTTCTGCAACTTGTACCCAGACCCCTTTGAAAGGCTACATATTCAAATGAAGTGGTTTCCACAGTGGGGTGTGCCATCAGTTCCAGAGCAGATCTAAAATAAATGGCTACTCTCTGCCCCAGTGCCTCTTCCTTTTGCAATGCACCACTGAATAACCCAGAGGGATAGATGCCTCTAATACAGGAACAGAGTCATCATCCACCCAGGTTTCCATGATACATATCAGGTCCAAAGAGGAATCCACAATGAATGCCTCCACCACCGCTGTTTCATTCCTCAGAGACTGGGCATTACAAAAAGCTGCATGAAGGGGGACAGCAGGGAAGGCTGGTTCTCTTGCTACTTGTCCTATTGTAATCAGGAGATCCCTTGGGACTGGCAACAGACAGGTTGGTCCTCTGTCCATGGCCAGTCTACACTAAGGGAGCCTTCTTGACCTGACAGTTCCAATCACACCATCTTTTACTACCCCCACTCTGCCAGCTGACATCAATGTGCATGGCCCTGGAGGAAGCTGACCTCCTTGCAGTGATCATTGACCACCACCAGTATAGCTCATTGACGCCCTCCCTTAAGGGTGCAGTAGGTGTAGCTGCTCTGAGAAGTAGAAAATAATGGGACCACCACTATATCTACACATTTTTATAACATCCCAAAACACTTCCCACATGACCAAAATCAAAATACACAAGCCCATCTCAACAATCCCCCCACCAACAACTACAGACAAAATGCACATTCCATTGCACTCAATAAATATACTACAATTCCACTATTCGCAGCCCCAATTCATACAACACACCACACACAAAAGGAAAAAATAAGGAAAAGGAGAAGAGAAAAACACATGGGCCTGGATATTCAGACTGCACTGGGCAGGGGAACAAGCCTGGGCACAGCGCAACTGGGTTGCACCAGGGCAGGGACCAGGCTGCACCATGGCTCAGCACCATTGAATATGGCACTGAGTGCACACACACTGCACATGGTGCAGTGGCACTGTGCCAGCACAAGTGTCAGAAAGGAGCAGGGGGATGCGCCAGCGCAAGTGCAGTTGCGCTGGGCGCATCGACCATGATATTCAGCACTGGGCATGCAAATGAGTCCATTATGCATGCAAGGCACAAATGGGTCCATTTGCATGTCATTATGGCCCTATTTTCATGTGGTGTGCTGATCCCCAGCGACGTGTGCCTGGAGCCCTGCCAGGCTACAGCCATCGGGGACTGACTAATTGCTGACCCTTGGCGATCTCTGCTCCCGTTCACCTGATCACTAGCATATGAAAGTAAAAGGTCCCTGGTGGACCTGTGGATCCCCCCTTCACCCAATCTTGATCATATGACTTAATAAAGTCCCTAATGGACCAGTGGAGTCCCCCCTCACCTGATTGCGGGCATATGACTTAATAAGGTCCTTGGTGGACCAGTGGCGTCCCCCCACCCGATCTTGGGCATACGTTCATTGAATGTCCCTGGTGGTCCAGTGGAACCCCCCCATTGCCTGATCGTGGGTGAAAATAGCACAACATACTCTGGGGCTCTAGTGTTACCCCCCAACCCATCCACTGAGTTCCCACCACCCAGCACCCCGTAATCGATTGGGAGCATGCTTCCACTGCCCGAGCTGCCCACGATGTCATTCGCTATATAGGCCTATGTAGTACAGCATGGTCTGCATGCCCATTGGTCCATGCAGTGGACGAATAGGCATACAGACAGTACTGTACACTGTCATTCGGGGGTGGTCGGTCAGCATGTGGGTGGGGTGCTGTCGCCTGCCAATGATGGGGGGTGCTGGGTGGCAGGGACCTCAGTGGGCAGGTGGGGAGGGGGGTACCACTGGACCACCAGGGACATTCAGTGAACATATGCCCGCTATTGGGCGAAGGCGGGGGCTCCACTTTTCCACCAGGGACCTTACTGATTCCTATGCTAATGATTGGGCAAAGGGTGGGGATTCACAGGTCCACCAGGGACCTTTATGATACATATGCCCACAATCGGGCAATGGTGTGGGGGGCACAATGCTCCCAGGGCAGGAGGCATGTCGGTAGTGTGCTGGGTGGGCGGGTGGCCACCCACGGCTTGCGGCTCCTGTGTTGCACCTTGCAATACAGCAGCTCACCTGTGGGTGGCCAGGACTTGTTCCTGATTTTGCCAGGCATATCTTTGCACCCCCCCCGAGTGGTGCAAGGTGGAGTTATGCCAGCATATGTGCCACACATCCTGGGCTAGATATCGGGATGTGCCATATATGCATGGGCACGGCCCCCCACACTTGTGCCGCATACATTACTGATGCACCCTGGTGCATCGGGGGTTGCACATTGCAACTTGTCCCTCTGAATATCGTGCCAGGGTGCATTGGTGGATTGCTCATGGTGCATCCCTGTGCCATGTGCAACCCTTTTGAATATCTAGGTCATTGAGTCCTGCAGAGATAAGCAGTATTATTTAAAAAAAAAACTGTTTATAGAGGCTCATTCTACAGCTGCAGCCAGGAGGTGAAGCAGAATCCTTTAACAGTCACAATGAAACATCTTGGAAAAATTCTGTATATAATTATGGCACTCAAATCCAATCATTCCAGCAACACTCTTCAACATCTACAGCTTGCACAAACCAGGGAATGGGAAAGGAGAGAAAGAATATCCCTTACAGCTCAGCACAGCTGTCACCCATGCTGCCTGCTAAGCCCAGTACCAACAAGTCACTGGGAGGGGAACACCTTTCATTTAGCTCCTCTCTCACTAAGGGTAGGAGAGGAAAGTCAGCTCAGTAGACTAAAAGACTGTAGTCCATCAAAACATTCCCAGCTGTCCACAATCCAGGCCAGTTCGAAATTGCCTCAAGACCTTTCTCACAGCACAGTGAGACCAACAGGATGTAACCACTGGGATTTTCTATTACTGACACCATGTCAGGCTCTTACTAAGAGCTTCCCATGCAAAAGATGTTTTTAGATTTTACCACAATGTACCTCCAGCTACTTCAACAATGGTTCTCCAAACCAGAAAGCAGCCCCACTAAGCTGCTTGATCCTTTCAGCACTGCCAGAATAGTACTGACATACACATGAACCACAGATTCCACTCAACTGAAGAATAGAATTGGGTCAAAGAAATGGTCTCCATGCCAGGACACTACCTAGATGTAGCAAAAAATATTTTACAATCTAGTAATTTGCAGCTGTGATCTATACTCCAAAGCAGTCACCCAGGAGACTCCAAAGGTTTAGAAATATATCAAAAAGTGAGTGATGCTTTAACCCTTGCTGTGCTGCAGTCTGATATATCAGTGCAGAATTCCTATACATTCTAATTCTGTTAGCAGTCTAAGGGTTAAACCAGTGGCCTGAAAACAATGGTTCTGTAAAACAAGCACAACTAAAACACATAGGGTGTGTGAAGGAGCACACACCACTGCTCTCAATGGTTCTTTAATTGGTATCAGTATTGAAAGAAAGCAAAATAAATGGGCACAAACTAACAGGTACACTTGAGAGGTTCATTCAAAAGCCCAGTTAAGGCATAGGATGCTGTGCTAACACCCTTACATATTGACTCACTCAGGAAGCTTCATCAGGGTGCTTCATCATGGGACCTACTGGTGTGTGCACAGCTTTTTTTCTTTCCTGCAATAACATGTGTAGGATGTCAAAGTAATGAACATTAAGCAGTCCATAAAATAAAGTTATTATCCTATAATACCTCACTATAAAAATTCCTAACTATTCTCAAAAATGAACCATACCTATCTTCAATAGCAACAAATAGGGAATTTAATAAATATAATACTAAAAACTAAGCCAAAATGTTCCAGGCTCGAGAGCACTTCAGATGAGCTGCCCAGTATGGCAGTCATCTTCCCTTAGACATTAGTCTGTGTGCAGCAGATATATTTATTTTCCTTAGTGTTTTTTTTTTAATTATTTGTGTCTTTTTTTTTTCATACAGTATCATTGTTTCTACCTCTGCAGCTCAGTCTGCCATCATCCGGACGCCGACTTCCACACCGCAATGATCCCATCTGCTCACTCACCCGAGCTAGCACACATAGCACCCTCGGCAGGGGATCCCCTATGCCCCGGCTGCTGGGCTCAGATATAATACCTGGGTGAAATTCCTTTGGGTCAGAGGGGCATGTGGAGGCATTGCCATCAAGCTGCCACAACTGACTGCCATTTTCTACTGTATTTTCTCCACTAGGAGTACAGACGTGCAATAATGCTAAGGCACTGCATGCTGATGTCCGCCGTACTCCTCTCTCCAGATGCACTGCACTGTATAGCCCCCGATTGCCATCGGGGGCCATTGCAGCATGGTGCAAGTCCTGAACCACACCAAGGAGAGGAGAGAAGTCAACAGATGCTTGATCCACTCCCTCCCTTGCTGACCCCCGATAACCGAGGCTCGTTCCTGAACCCCGGTTGCCAGCGTAGCTTGAGGTGTAGTGTCCAGCTCCTCAACTCTCAGCACCACCAGGCCAGCCATTGTGTTTGTCTGTTGTCTGTGATTTCTCATTTTATTTCTTTAGTTCAGTTTGGTGCGGTTACATGAAGTATTGTGTCAGTCTCTTTCTATATTAGTTTTAGTTATTTCATTTAGTTCTTAAAGGGATGGTGTTCTGTTATGCTAACTTTATAACCCCCTGCTGTGTGTGTCTTGTTAATCCCTTTCATTTTAAAAAAAGAAAGTAAATAAAAACAATTTTGGAAGTTTTCCTGTAGCTACTGTTTGTTCAGTAAACTGTTTTGCTCAAGTCTCACTGCTAATCCCAGAGTGTGTGAGTGTGTGTGTTGGGGGGGGTTGTCGGCTGCTGTTATTTAGTTGTACTTCTTGGATTCTTTAAATTTAGTTTCTCACAGTATTATAAATCTAAGTAAATAAAATTTCTGAGATGAAATGCTCAAGTAAAAGTAGAGGTGTTGGGGAGGTGACAAAGAGGTGCAGAAGTTCTGTGTGGCAAAAGGGTATTGCAACTTAAAAACACAAGGTCAGTAGCAGCATCATTGATAGGCTCCAGGAACAGTAGTAGTAGCAAAGGAGTAATTGATGGCAGTGGAAGTAGCATGGCCAAATTTTTCTGTGCCACATCTGTGGTATCCAAGAGGGTGTCAGCTACAGGAGGCAGTGACAAGAGAAGCAGTCTAAAAGGTAGTAAAATATCTAGCTCTTCCACAATGGTCCAGGAGGAGATTGTTGGTGTCCTTGTGATCCTTTGTGGTGGTGATGGCATTGAGCCATATCTTGGTGACAGTTTACCATTCCAAAATAATATTTTGGAGCTTGAATATGAGTCAGAGCCTGAGAACTGAGATCTGACAGTTGCACAGTCAGAAATCAGTAAATTTAAAAATGTGTCTCCAACTAAAGAGGATGAGAGGGAGAGGACAAGCCTGGAGAAGGGGAAGATTATGACGACAGAACTGAGGAGCATGAGAATATCAGTAGTGATTGGGATGATGATTTGGATTCCCTGTGGGAAACAGAAAAGAAATGGAGGGAAGGTGATGCTGCTGAACATGTGGGACATTGCACGCCAGCATCTCATGCTACTACCAAAATCCCTTCAATGCTATAACAGTTATTCCTCTTACCAGTGCTGTGCCCATTACACAACTTGAGTGACCCACTGTTGAAGTGCATAAAGTACCCCAAAAAACACCTATTTCCCCCTCCCCTGTCCCACTCCCACCACCATGTAAAATCAAGGAGTACCAAATCCCTAGTTTGGTATTTTTATATACTGGACCCAGCTGATGAAACAGTTGCTGCCAGTTGTGTCAAGCATAAGTTATTTGAGAAGAAAAAGGAAGCCACCTAGCCTCTGGTGACTAACACACACACACACACACACACACACACACACACACACACACACACACATATGCATTAAGTCTGGGCACCTGTTATACTGGACTCTGCACCAAATGGAACCCAGTGCAGGGGTTCCCTTCCCTTATCATCTGCATTTGCCAAGGCATCCAGAAGTGAAGGACTACCACAGGGATGAGGAGGAGGAGGAGGAGTCTGTTGGACTTTCTAGTAATGGTCACAGCAGCAGTAGTGGGTTGAGTACTACTATCTAGAGGCACCAAAACACAGCAACTCAGTGCAGAAAACCAAAAATCATTCATTTAAGCAGCATCCATGAATCCCCAGCAATCAAATACTACCCCACCTGCCATTCTGTCACACTGAATCCAGCTGTTTGGTACCCCAACACCCAGAAAGATCCAGCCTATGCTACATAGCATGTTTAAGCAACATGCCAAATAGCCACCCAATCATGCTATTGTATGTGAATTGAATGAAACAACAGTAGAAATCATGGTAACAGATTGATTACCTTTCTCTTTTGTGAAGAATATGCAATTTAGAAGGCTAATGGCATATGCCTGTCCTGAATGGCTGATTCTCTCAAAAACGTACTTCTCCTCACATGCCATTCATGAACTTTATGGGACAGTGTTGCACATGGTGATCCATGCCCTGTGGCATGCATCTTTGAAAATAAGCTATTAGAAGGGATATGTGGACCAGTGGCCGACCATCTTTTAGCTCCTGTCTGTACATTACAGTAC
Source organism: Neoceratodus forsteri (assembly GCA_016271365.2). Lineage (NCBI taxonomy): Eukaryota > Metazoa > Chordata > Ceratodontiformes > Ceratodontidae > Neoceratodus > Neoceratodus forsteri. The sequence continues at coordinate 955,489,374 of CM057454.1, read as the reverse complement.
ACCGGGCACAGGTATCTGGGGTAGTATTTGACTCTAGCTAGGGGAAAATTGTACTAAGTCCAATTTCAGTGGTAGCAACACTTTTGCCATTTGCAGCATGCCACGCTGGAGGTGAAGCATAAAACTGAATTGCACACAGCTTAGAAAATGCTAGAATTGCTCCTGACTAAGACTGATGAGTTGCTGCACCCTCATTTTTCATCATGAGTAATACTGTAATTTCCCAAAAGTAATGAAAGTCATCAATGTTGGGGGGTGGGGTCTCAAGGTGCCATGCCTGGCACACTGTTTCTTTCCATTCTTTTTCCCTCTGGTCTCCACGCTCTGACCTCCCTCAGATGTTGCCCAGTGTCTCCCGCCTGGCTTGAGATCCTCCCACCATGAGTCCTCAACTGGTGCTCCAAACACCCCACACCTTACCTGTAATCAGCCCCATGACTTGTACCCCAAGGGGGCCACCTCCTCTACATGGTGTTCCTTGAAATCCAGATGGCTTCCAGGCAGGGAGAGGGTTGGAGGATATCGGGGACTCAGGTGGGCAGGATCCAATGGTGGGCATGGGGCCACGGTGTTATATCATCCTTCCTGAGCTTGTGGTCTTTCCTTTGTTCATGACGTGACAGTCCCTGGAGGTGCAAATATACACTGATATCCAGTGCAAGATGGGCATGCTCCTGCACCCAGCCCATAGACATCCATCAGTGCCTTTACCCTTTCTAGCCATGATCCCTGGCTTTAGCACGCCCAACTTCTACTGGGAGTCACTAATGCCAGGGAACTACCAACCCACCCTCCCCAGGAGAGGAGAGCAGTTCTTCAGATGCCGAACACTCTCCTCCACAGCCAATGCCTAGCAACCCGATCTCACTCATGAGCTCAGGTCACTGCCATGGTGCGAGGTGTGGTGTCCAGTGCCTCAACCCTCAGCACCACCTGGCCAGCCTGGCATACTATTTTAATATCACTGTGCAGGAGTTTTAAGCATATACTGATATCATGTCCATGTTAAATGTGGCCTGTCACATCTTTGCCCACTTTCCCCATTGTGGAAAAGGCCAAGACCATTTCAGGCATCTACAGATTCAGATCAAACTGCCTAAGCACTGTATGAAGCTAGAAGTTGTCACCAGATGGAACTCAACACTGTACATGATCCAACACCTGTAGGAGCAGTACAAATCCATCTCTGAATATCTGCTGCTGCATACAAGTCATGACAGTGCCAGAGTATCCATGTCTCTGATAACAGACTAATGGTGACTAATGGATGGCCTGGTCATGATTCTAAGGCTATTTGAACATGAAGCACAGGCAGTGAGTGGGGAAACCACCTTTCTTAGTCATCCCTCTTCTATGGGTGCTGAGGCAGATGCTGCTGAATGTACAGTAGGTACTAGAGGCAGGTGGTGATACAGGAAGCTGTGCCTTAATGGAACACATTATTCATGTCTTGCACTGCAATAACCATATCACTGGCATTCTGCTGTCTGCAGATTTTAGGATTGCTACCATGCTGGACCTATGTTATAAAAGTGGCCTGTTATAGATATTTGAAGGCAGGTGAGATCAGGTTCAAAATGTAACCAATTCTATACTAAGATGGATACATAAGGATGGATGTTAAAGTCATAGTTATGTAAGGCACAACATGAAACTGAAAAGAGGCCAGGTGTTGCTATCACCTCACATACCTCATATGGTAAAGGATCTGAGAAAACATGCAAGGTAACAACAAATCCACTTTGGGATGTTTTGTACTGGGTGGAATGGAAGACATGGAGGAAAAGGAGGAAGAGCCAGATGAGGCAGCAAGTTTGTGGGCAGTGCAAAAGACTCCAGTCACATTACCATCATGGAAGAGCCCTTGCTGTGCTGGGGTAGCAAGGTCACTGACTGGTCAGCACTGACCTCAACAGCAATAAAATACCTAAGATATCCACCCTGGAGTGTAAACGTGGAATGGGTATTCAGTTTGGCAGGGACAATTGTGCAGGAACAGACACACAGATCTGTCCCCTAGAAATGCTGGTATGGAGACTTTTATTAAAATGAATGCCTAGTCACATTCTATGCAACACAAACTTGTTGACATTCCTACCACATGGTGGTGGTGGTGAATATGAACCTGAAGAGCCTGAGATTGCCATCATTGGCAAACTGCTTTTTTACTGAGCTAAACAAAGCACAATGGAGAAGAATTCCCATGTGGGGACAACTACAGTCACTAAGACTGTTTGGGCTAACTTCATGACAACGTTGATTGAAGCATAAAAATAAATGTACTCTGTCCATCCTTTCCTCCTCATGAATGGAAACCTTTCCTTTATGATTCAGTTTTTTTCCTGTCATTTTATTTTTCCCCAAGTGATGCTGCTGTTCCCTACATCCATCCGATTACCTGCCTCTGCCTTCTCCTATGTGATGCATACAGACAAACTAGGAAATCAGTGAACAATACATCATCAAATGCTAAGTTTGCCAACAATGACATTGGCCACCACTGTCTCCACCACATGCAGCCAGACTAAAAAATCCAGACTCTTAAGCCAGTATAAATGCTATTGCCAGCCTTGCAGACCCTGCATCCTCCATTAATGAAAACACTGCCTCCTCCTCCTCCTCTGGCCTTCTTATATCATCCACTTCCATCACCATGGGCCACAGCTGCCTCACGTCACATGCATCCAGACTGAGAAACCCCAACTCTTAAGCAGCCGTAAATACCATTGCCAGCCATTCAGGCCATGCTTCCTCCAACAATCAAGATACCATCTCCTCCTCTGGCCTGCTTGTGTCCTCCATATCCATCAACATGAGCCACCACTGCCTGCCCTGCTTGTACCCTGACTGAGAAATCCAGATTCTCAAGCCAGCATAAATGCCATTACTAGGCAGACCTACAGTTAGTCAGCCAGCCCGCAAGCCAAGCCACTAGCCAATTAGCCCATCAAGGCAGAAAGACCTGAAGTTCAGTAAGATCCACCCTTGTTGTGATGGTAACTTTCTTTCACTTTTGTTCCCACTCCTTATTCTCACTGTTGGTGGCCAGGTGAGTTAGCGTCTGCAGAAACAGACTAGGCAGGACCATCTGAGCTGTCTGGGTGGGCTAAGCAGTCCTTTTCAGTTGACAAATTCTGTGTTTCTATGTCACCAACCTCATGATGCTGCCTGATTCTACATTGCCACACAGAACCAAGGGAGGGACTGTAAGGCTAAGGAGTGAAGGGAAGGAGTGTGTGGAGTGGGACCAGAAAAAAGCAGGCATCCTGAACAAATATTTTTGTTCAGTGTTCACAGAGGAAGGAGAAGGTGAGGGACCACAGTTAAGTGACATGATCATCAATGGAAGGGAGGTAGACACCAGTCCATTTATAGAGGAGAGAGTCCTGAAGGAACTCACAAATCTGAAAGTGGACAAGGCAAAGGGGCCAGATGGAATACATCCCAGGATATTGAAGGAGCTCAAAGATGTGCTGGCTACACCTTTTATAGTACTATTCAACCACTTACTGGAGATGGGAGTGGTCCCGGAGGACTGGAGGAGAGCAGATGTAGTCCCACTTCACAGAAGTTGTAGCAAGGAGGATGCTGGAAATTACAGGCCAGTCAGCCTAACCTCGGTGGTGGGGAAATTAATGGAATCACTGCTGAAGAAAAGGATTGTGGAATATCTTGATACCAGGATCTGAGGCAGCATAGGTCCTAATGTTCACCACTGTGTACTTACCACCAAATAAACATGACACTGACCTCAAGTTATTTGTAAGCAATCGGCAACAGCGGGGCACAAATTGGAAGCAAGTCATTGTTGGAGACTTCAACATCAACTGGCAGTCTCTGAAGGAAACTCAGACCAGAGACCTCATATCCAGTCTGTAGCTCACCCAACTCTTCACTCATGCCATCAGGATTAACTACAAAACAGGTACCTGTACCCTCATCGACTGGCTCCTCTCCTCCCACCCCTATCACATATCTGGAGTATCTGTCTTTCCAGACAACCTTAGTGACCACTCACCAGTCCAGTTCTACTGGGCCGATAAGTTCTCCAAATGCCCACCCAAGGTCTCCAGAAATACAGCCCTGAGACCAGGGCTACTGGACACCTTCAAGCAATACCTAAAGCAGACCTAACTGGTCACCACTTGACAGAGCCACTGATGGTAACCAAGCACTGAACTAACCAGTCGTGACTTTCAATCAAGCCTGTGACATATCTGCACCCTTCAAAACAAACAAGTGAAAGGAACCGTTGACCCTTGGCTCTCCAGATCTTTAGTTGCTCTAATGCATAACTGTGACAATCTGTGGCATAAGGCCAAGTTGCCCAGGAAACAAGCCGATGTTACTTCATTCAGAACAGCTAGAAAATACTGCACCAGGCTCTTCCAATCAGCTAAAGCCACATACTATAAAGACTTTTTTTACCAAATACTGGGGCTCAGGTAAGGATTTCTGGAACTCCATGAAAAGTCTCATTGGAAGGGCCCCCAGAGCACCACCAGACCTGATTATATCCTCCACAGAGACACTCCAGGAACCTGTAGATATAGCCAATGAGTTCAACTCAGCCTTTACTGCTCTCTCAGGTGTACTACTGGCCAGTTATCTCAATCTGACTACTACTCCATCGTCAAATCATGCCCACTCCACAACATCAAGAACTGGGGCTCTGCTGCTCTACTTTAAACAAATCACCAGGGTTGAGACAATTAAGTATGTCAAGCACATCCTTGGAAAGACTAGGCTGGGAAGTGACCAAGTTGATATGAAGCTGGTTGCCCTTGTCTTAAATGAGCTTGCCAACCCACTCACAAAGGTTTTCAATGCCTCACTCAGATTAGGTGTGCTCCCAGATGCCTGGAAGATGGCCTTAGTCACCCCATCCTTAAAATCAGAGATAGAACCAACACCTGCAATGACAGGCTGATATCCATCCCCCCCCCTCCAAAGCCCTAGAGAGGATGGTCTCTGACTAACTCACAGCATACCTGGAGAAGTACAACAAATTGTGCCCTCAACAGCATGGTTTCTGGAAACACCACTCCACCCTAACGGCCCTAGTAGAATACACCTCCAAAGTATATGATGCCTTTGACAAAGGGGTGGTGGTGGGGTCAATATTCATAGACCTCACAAAGACTTTTGATTCCATTAACCATCACCTTCTTCTTAACAGCCTGCTCTCAATAGGACTATCCCCAGACACAGTGGCATGGTTTAGCAGTTACCTCGCTTACTGCACTCAGTACATCAGAATTGGAGACTCACTATCATCTCCCAGGGAGATAAGCATTGAAGTCCCCCAAGGATCAATCCAAGGGCCTCTCCTCTTCAGTCTCTATAGCAATACCCTACCCTCAGCCTGCCTAGCTCACATCGTACTGTATGCAGATGATACCGTAATTTCTGCCTCTGTCAGGAACCAGTCAACCATCACTTCCCAACTCCTCAACAGCTTCCACAAGCTAGAATCTTGGTTCAGCACCAAAAAAACTGTTGCTAAACCACAAAAAGACTAAGTGCATGCTGCTTACTGTGCAACAGAACAAAAAGAAGTTCCATCCTATGCTGATACGGAGTCTTAATGGAGATGTTCTAAAGCAAGTCTACTCATTTAAATACCTAAGCATTCACATTGATGACACTCTCAATTTTTCTGGTCATATTGACCATATTGTCAAAACTGCTAATATGAAATTTGGAGTGCTATACCACCACAGGCACTCTATGACACCTGATGCACTAAAACTAGCCACGAGCAGCTCAGTCGTTGCATCTATTAACTACGGCCTACCAATATATGGGGCCGGCACCGAAACTCCCCTCAATCAAACAAAAACCCTATTAAACAAGGCTTTCCAGCTGACCCTAGGAGACAATTCTTCAACCCACACCTGTGCCCTCTACTCAGGTGGTGGATGGCTTCCTCGCCATCTCAGAGCCCGGTACCAGGCCTGCCTACTTGTCAAGAAAGCCCAATTAATACTAGCACCTCCATCTCTATGTGGACCCTTTCAGCAGTGTAGATCATCTAAGCCAACCAGGAGTGCAGAGAAAGGTAGGCTCCTGGTACCATTTAAACGTACCACCCTAGTACAGACATCCATCTCGTACCAAGGACCAAAATGGTATAGTGGGCTACCTGCATCACTTATTGAAAGCAATAAGATTAGTCTCTTTAAAACAGAACTTAGGACTCAACTGCATCATGAACTGGCATGTGCATGCTTTGACTAGCCAACTACAGGACTTTTCAGCCTGAATAACCCATCCCTCCTACACCACCATCCCCCTCCAACTCCCAACCCCCACCCTTTCCTGCCCCTAATATTCCCACCCCAATTCCTCTCCTGCACAACCCCCCTCCATTACCACACCCCCTACCTCCCTTGCTGTTTATATACCAATCTCCTTTCACAGCTCCCCCATTCCAGTACCCTCCCTTAATTTCCTCCCAAAGCCTGTCTCCCACTTGCCTCCTACTGAGTTCCAGCTTGCACCCCTCCCACATACTGCTGGCATCACTGCAGCAACCCCCATCACTCACCCTCCAACAAAATGACAACGCCGTCCTTAGGCTGCTCCCCTACCCACTACCCCTCAGTATAGCTAGTCCCCATCTGTATGGCCAGTAGTCCCAGGGGCCTGATGACCTTAAATTGATAAACCAAAGCACTTCCTTTGAAATGGTTTCCTATGTTTGAGCTGTATCCTGAATGTTCTATCACTGAATTGCTTTATCCCCTTGAAACCCTGTTCCTCCTAGTTTATTTGTATCCTGACTGAAACAAACTGTTCCTTCAATGTATTCTAACTCATATCATTCAAATGTGTGCAACCGATATGCTTTGTCTAACTTGTTTTTTGTAATGTCTGCAACCTGTATGTTTGACTGTGTGTATGACCTGTAACGTTTGTAAATGAGTCCCAGGACTCAAAGGTATTAATCTTAAACTGCAATAAATAAATATATTTTCCTGGGGAGGTTACGTCAAACAAATCTGATAGATTTCTTTGACTGTGTGACCAGGGAAATAGATCAAGGTGGAGCGGAGGATGTGACCTACCTAGATTTCAGTGAGGCCTTTGACACCGTTTCACATAGGAGACCAGTAAACAAGCTGGACAGCCTGGAAGGAGAGCCAAAAGTGGTAAACTGGGTAAGGAATTGGTTGGAGGATAGGTGTTAGAGGATGGTGGTAAATGTAGTTCAGACTAAGGAAGAGAGGGTGACTAGTGGGGTGCCACAAGGATCAGTACTGGGACCAGTCTTCTTTAATGTATTTATTAGTGCCATTGCAGAGGGACTAGAAGGGAAGGTGTGCCTTTATGCAGATGACTCTAACATCTGCAATAGGGTAGATACTCTTGGAGGGGGTGGAAGAAATGAATAGGGATCTAGGAAAGCTTGAGGAGTGGTCAAGAATGTGTCAACCAAGTTTCAATGTAACAGTCCTGTTCAACTACTCACTGGAGATGGGAGATGTTCCAGTGGACTGGAAGAGGGCAGATGTAGCCCACTTCATAAAAGTGATAACAGGGAAGTGGCTGGCAACTACAGGCCAGTCAACCTGATTTCAGTGGTGGGGAAATCAATGGAATCACTACTGAAGCAAAGGATTATGGAATATCTTGATTCCAGTGGCTTGATAACCTGAAAGGCGCTCAAGAATTAAATTTTACCTTACCTTACCTTACAAGATCTGAGGCAGCATAGATTCACTGGGGTGAGGTCATATCAAAATAATCAGATAGATTTCTTTGACTGGGTGACCAGGGAATTAGATCAAGGTGGAATGCCGGATGTGGCCTACCTAGATTTCAGTAAGGTCTTAGACACTGTTCCTTATAAGAGACACACTAATAATCTGGGTACCCTGGGAGTTGGTTCAAAAGTAGTAAACTGGGCAAGGAATTGGTTGGGGAATAGGCAACAGAGGGTAGTGGCAAATGGAGTTCACTCTGAGGACAGGAGGGTGACCAGTGGGGTGGCACAAGGATCACTACTTAGACCAGTCCTCTTTAGTGTCTTTATTAGTGACATTGCAGAGGGGCTAGAAGGGAAGGTATGCCTTTTTGTAGATGACACTAAGATCTAAAAACGGGTAGACACTCTGCAGGTGGGGGGATAGAAACATAGAAACATAGAATTTGACGGCATATAAGGACCGCTTGGCCCACCCAGTCTGCCCATTTCCCTACCTACTGGATAAGCTGCAGATCCTAGTTAACCAGCAGCCTACTTCTTCCTACCCCCACCCCCCAGAACTGCCTTATGACTATCCCATGCATGCTTGAATTCCACCACTGATTTTGACTCCACCACCTCCTCTGGAAGGCCGTTCCATGCATCCACAACCCTCTCTGTGAAAAAATACTTCCTTAAATTACCTCTGAGCCGCCTCTATCTTCAAATTGTGCCCTCTTGTTCTTGCACACCTCTTTTTTTGAAAGATGCTACCCTCTTGGACTTTGTTGATTCCTTGAGGTACTTGAAAGTTTCTATCATGTCCCCCCTCTCCCTCCTTTCCTCGAGGCTAAACATATTAAGCTCCTTAAGTCTCTCTTCATATGTCTTCCGGTGCAGACCCTGTACCATTTTAGTTGCCCTCCTCTGGACAGCTTCCATCCTGTCTATGTCTTTGCAGAGATTGGGTCTCCAGAACTGCACACAGTACTCCAGATGGGGTCTCACCAGCTGTCTGTACAGAGGGATAATAACTTCCTGTTTTCTACTGGTGATGCCTCTCCCTATGCATCCCAGTATCCCCCCAGCCCTCCTTGCTGCCCTCTCACATTGCTTGCCCATCTTTAGGTCATCTGATATGACTACCCCCAGGTCCCTCTACATTTGTGTTGTTGTTAGTATCTCACCCCCCATTGTGTACTCTTCCCCTGGGTTTTTGTTTCCCAGGTGCATTACCTTGCGCTTCTTAGCATTGAATCTAAGCTGCCATACATTTGACCATTCCTCTAACCTTGCCAAGCCCCTTCTCATCCTTTCCACCCCACCCTGTGCATCAACTCTGTTGCAGATCTTAGTGTCATCTGCAAAGAGACATACTTTTCCTTCCAGTCCTTCTGCAATGTTGCTTATAAAGACATTGAAGAGGACCGGTCCTAATACTGAACCTTGCGGTACCCCACTAGTAACCCTCCTTTCTTCTGAGTGGACTCCATTTACTATTACCTCTGTGTCCTATTCTCCAGCCAATTCTTTACCCAGGCTGTCATCTTGGGACCCACTCCCAGGCTGGCTAACTTGTATATTAATCTTTTGTGTGGGACTGTGTCAAATGCCTTGCTAAAGTCTAGGTAGATCATGTCCACAGCGCCTCCCTGATCTACTACTTTGGTCACCCAGTCAAAGAAATCTATCAGATTTGTCTGGCATGACCTTCCCGCTGTGAATCCATGCTGCCTAGGGTCCTGTGCCCCTCTGGCCTCTAGATACTCGACAATTCTTTCCTTTAGAAGTGATTCCATCATTCTCCCTATCACTGAGGTTAAACTAACAGGTCTATAGCTTCCTGCTTCTGCCTTGCTCCCACTTTTGTGAAGTCTGTGTGTGGAAAAAATGAATAAAGCTCTAAGAAAGCTTGAGGAGTGGTCTAAAGTGTGGCAACTAATGTTCATTGGAAAGAAGTGCAAAATTAAGCACTTGAGCACAGAAACCCACAGGCAGAGTACAAAATGGAGGGAATGGTACTGACAACCACCAAACAGGAAAGAGACCTGGAAGTAATCAAATCTGTTGACCTAAAAGAGGCCAAACAGTGTTACAAGGCTGTGGAGAGAGTCAGTGGGATGATAGGGTGCATATTGAACAGTATCACCAGCAGAAAGAGGGTGGTGGTGATACCACTGTATAAATCATTGGTGAGACCTCACCTGGAGTACTCTGTCCAGTTCTGGAGACCACGTCTCTGGAAGGACATAGACTGAGTAAAGGCAGTTCTGAGGATGGCAATAAAAATGGTGCAGGTTCTGCACCAGAGACCATACAAGGAGAAACTAAAGGACCTCAATATGTATACTGTGATAGAAAGAAAGGAAAGGGGGGATGTGGTAGAGACTTTCAAATACCTCAAGAGTATCAATAAGGTACAAGAGGGAAGCATTTTTCAGAAAAAAAGATGCTGATGAACAAGCAGACATGCTCTGAAGCTGGGAGGGGGGGGTTAGACTCATTGGAAAGTTAAGGAAATACTTCTTCACAGAGAGAGCAGTGGATGCCTGGAACAGCCTTCCAGCAGAGGTGGTGGGGGTGAAAGCTGTGGCAGGATTTAAGAATGTGTGGGATAGACATAAGGAAACCTTTGTTGTTGGGGAAAGGAATGCTTATCCAGAGATCAAGTAGGGTCTACAGTATTACAATAGGTGACTAGGGGAAATGAGCAGACTGGGTGGGCCAAATGGTCCTTATTTACTGCCAGATTCTATGTTTCTATGAAAAATACCTGAAATGAGAGAAACAGGAGCAGAAAGTAGCATACAAATAATATTTAAGAATTTAAAACAAAATGGAAAAACAAATAAAATACTTACCTTTCTTGGTAGGAAACATGGCTAAATTAAATAATCAGATCTGGGCTGGACCTATGTAGCAACATGATTTCATCACCCTAGTGGTAAATACCTATAAAGAGAGAGAGAGAGAGAGAGAGACAGGAACAAAAGATGATTAGAAATACAGTTTCTGCTCTCCACCACCCATAGCCAAAAAGAAAAAAAAAACCTTTGCTGGAAGGGCCGTTCATCAGAACAGGTGTAGTGGTGAGAGACTCACACAGCACAAAAGCAGCATATGAATTCAGGGAGCCCTTTTCATTTTGTTTCCTTGTGTGAACATTTTCAGACATGAGAATTTATTAGATTGTGAATTCCTGTGCACTATAATTAAAGAGGGACTGAAGCCAACATTTTTGGCATCAGTAAATTCAGAATTTGGATCAGAATATCCTCAGTCAGCCTCATGCTAAAAATCAAATCTGTAAGTTATTTCATTTGAAAGTTACAAGTAATTTTGTAACCCTTAGTTTACTGCCTGTTCAAAAAAGCCAGTTTCAGTGAAGAGCTGCTGCTGATGTGATCTCCAAAACTCACAACCTAGTCCTACCTGCAAGCTACCTTATGACTTATTTCTCCTGTGTTACTTAAAACTGCTAGTGTAGTAAACATCTGAAAAGGGAAAACTGACACTGAGGGGGTCAGTACATGCACTTCCATAATGTGTAGATGCAAGGTACAGTACTGCAGAATGTGATGGGGGGGATGGAATTCAGTGCAAACATGGCTTTAGAATGACAAAGTTGTGTGCAATTTTTAAAATACTGCAGGTATAAGATTTTGAAATATCACCAGGTTGCAATTGTGGAATACAGCAATGAAACAGTCTCAGAAGGTAGCTTGAACACATAATTTCAGAAGGTGGAAGTGACGTACAATTTCAGAATGAGGCAGTGACGCACAATTTCAAAATGTGACAGTGATGCACAATTTTGGAATGCAGTGGTGGCACTCAATTTCAAAATGCAGCAGTGATGCACAATTTAGGAATGCAGTGGTGACACAGTTTTGGAATGTGGCAGTGACACACTGTTTTGGAATGTGGCAGTGACACATAAATTTGAAATGCGACGGTGATGCATGATTTTGGATTGTGGCAGTGATGCATAATTTTGAAATGTGGAGGTGAAGCACATGTGCAGAAAGTGGCAGTGGTGCACAATTCTGGAATGTGCCAGTGATGTACAATTTTGAAATGTGGTGACACATAATTTCAGAATGTGGTGGTGACACTCAGTTTCAGAATGTGGTGGTGATGCTCAATTTCAGAATGTGGTGGTGATGTTCAGTTTTGGAATATGGTGGTGATGCATCATTTTGGAATAGAAACAGAGAAACATAAAAAGTGACAGCACAAGGGGACATCCAGATCCATCTAGTCTGTCCATAAGCCTACCCCCTCTGCCCTAACTGCTATTCAATGTTATGATTCTTTTGTACCTATCCCAAGCCTTTTTGAATGTTCCAGCTGTTTTTGTTTCCACCACCTCAAGTGGCAGGCAGTTCCATGCATCCACCACCCTCTCTGTAAAGAAGAACTTTCTTGTATTGCCCTTAAATTTTCCCCTTCTAGCTTCACGCTGTGATCTCTGGTTCTTATGTGACTTTTGAACTAAAAAAGATCCTGAACCTGTACCTTGTTTATTCCTTTCACGTATTTGAATGTTTCTATCATGTCTCCCCTATCTCTCCATTGTTCCAGGGAATACATGTTGAGTTCTTGCAGTCGCTTCACACAGTTAATGTCATGAAGTCCCTGTATCATTTTTGTAGCTTTCCTCTGTACTGTCTCGAGTCTGTCTATATCCTTTTTGAGGTGTAGTCTCCAAAACTGTACACTGTACTCCAGATGCGGTCTCACGAAAGATCTGTAAAGTGGCATGATAACCTCTCTTTTTCTGATACTAATTCCCCTGCCTGTGCAACTCAGCATTTCATTTGCCTTTAATGCTGCTTTCTCACAATGTTTGGATGTTTTCAGATCATGTGATATGATTACTCCCAGATCTCTTTCCTGCTTTGTTGATTCTAATTTGACTCCTCCTAGAAGGTGTTCTGTATCTGGATTACGCTTCCCAATGTGCATGATTTTGCACTTTTTAGTATTGAAATTTAGTTGCCATGTGTGTGACCAACTTTCTAGCTTTATAAGGTCAGCCCTCATTTTTTCCACTCCATAGGGAGTGTCCACCCTATTGCATATCTTTGTGTCATCTGCAAAATGACTCACTTTACCTTCCAGACTCTCAGACATGTTGATGATAAAAATATTGACTAGGATAGGGCCCAATACCAATCCCTGTTGTACACCCTAGTCACCTCACTGTCTTCCAGTAGAGAGACATTTACTACCACCCTCTGTGTCCTTCCTTTTAGCCAACTCCCTATCCAGTCTACAACCTTATGACCCACCCCCATGCTGCCCAGTTTATTTAATAACCTTCTGCATGGGACAGACTCAAAGGCTTTGCTGAAGTCTAGGTAAAATATGTCCACAGCGCCTCCCTGGTCCACTACTTGGTCACCCAGTTGAAGAAGTCGATAAGATTTGTCTGGCATGGATCCATGACACCACAGTGACAATCTTTTTCTGACACAATACTGCAGCAATGGATTTATGTTGACCACAAGTTGCAGTTGGCATAAAACAATCAGGAAACTATCTGTTTTTTTCAGGGGGGCTTCAATCCCCATGTGGTGAGCTCTGACACCTGCACCCCCATAAGTTAGGATTTTCAACTCCAAGTCAGAGTTGATTCAGGGAGGGGGAAAAACCTGGAGAAAGCAGTGCTGGGGTCCCGTGGGTACATTACAGTGGCAACAGTGATTTGCCGATGTAATGTACTTCATTTTCGAAATGCCACTGCAGTGTCAGCATATGGCCTGGCATGACCTCCCAGTGGCAAACCCTGTGCTGTCTTCGGTCTAATCTTCCATTATCTTTGAGAAAGGATACAATTCTCTCCTTGAGTATGGCTTCCATTGTTTTGCCCACAACTGAGGTGAGGCTAACTTGACGTTAGTTACCAGCACTCTTCTTGCTACCATGTTTGTTACATGAGGCAACTGTGGCTTTCCTCCAGTTCTCTGGTACCTCTCCACATTCCAAAGATAGGTTGAATAGCCTGGTCAGGGGAGCTGCCAGTTCCTCCCTTAGGTCTGTCAGTAATCTTGGATGAACATTGTCTGGTCCCATAGCCTTGTTCGCAGGACTCTTTTTTCTGTAAAGGGATCCAAATTAATTTCTCTGCTCCTTTTACTTTTTTCTGTCATGGGTGGTCCACTGCCTTCCCCTTCTTTAGTGAAAACCAAGCAAAAATATCTTTTGAGGATTTCAGCTACTCCTTTATCATCCTCCACATGCCCACCATCTTTCCTTGCCAGTCTGAGTATGCTTCCACTCTTCTTTCTTAAGTCACTGATGTTTCTGAAGGTTTTGTCTCCCTTTTTGACCTCTCTGGCTATTCTGTCCTCAGTTGCTGCTTTTGTCACTCTGATTAGCTTGTCTGCTTCCTTTTGTTTCTCCTTGTATGCTTCCATGTCCTTTTCACAGCCCATCTCCTTGTATTTTTTAAAGGCAGTTAACTTCTCCCTGACCTTGGTGGCCAAGTCCTTTGAAAACCAGAGGGGTTTCCTTCTTTTCTTTGCTTTGCTCACTTTTCATATACATTGGCTAGAGATGTCCAGTAAAGCTGTTTTGAGAATGGTCCAGTACTCATCTAATCCTCCCACTTGAGTTATATTGGCTAGTTGTTGCATGAACTCCATTTTCATTTTGGTGAAATCTGCCCACCTAAAGTCTAGGAGTTTAGTTTAGAGTGCTTGGTTTCTTTTCCTGTTTTTTTTGGAACTATGCCATGTGGTAGTCGCTGGACCCCAGCTGGCTCCCAACTTCTGCCCCAGAGATAGTATCACCATTGGTGAGTAACAGGACAAGGACAGCATCCCTCCTAGTGGGTTCCTTCATGAGTTGCTTTAGACATGAGAGACATAGAATCTCCAAGAAGTCTTTGCTCCTGGAAGAGGCTGCTGTATGGGTGATCCAGTTAATATTGGGTAAGTTAAAATCAGAGACCACTATCACTTCCCCTTTAGCACTCATTTTGTCTATGTTTTCTAGGATCTCCTTGTCCCCCTTTTTCCTGATCACTGAGTGTCTGTACACCACACCCACCTGAGTGACTGTCCCCCTACTGGATTCCAGCATAACCCAAAGTGTTTCGCCTTCAGAGTGTGTGTGTCATGGGTCCTTGTAGCTTTCATTGCTTCCTTTCCATATATTGCTACCCACCCCCTATTTTGCCAGGTCTGTTTTTTTTTTAAGTCAGTATCCTGTAATAGTTACTTCCCAGTGATATTGTTCATTGAACCAGGTCTCTGTGATGGTGACCTAGTCAGGATTTTCCTCTGTGATAATAGTTTTTGAGGTCAGCTATTTTATTTGCTTGGCTTCGTGGCATGATGCACAATTTGGGAACATGGTAGTGACAATTTTGGAATGCGGCATTGAAACACAACTTGGTGGGACGTGCAGTTATGGAATTTGGTGGGAATGTGCCATTTCAGAATGTAGCAGGGATGTGCAATTAGGGTATGGGGAAAGGATGTGCAATTTCTGAATGTAGCAGGGATGCATAATTTTAAAAAGTGGCTGGGGTGCATAATGTTGGAATGTGGTGGAGATGTGATGGACAATTTTGAAATATGGTGGGAGTGCACAATTCAGGAATGTGGCAGAGACAAGCAATTTCAGAATAAATGGTGTGTCCTGTCACATTCCGACAATGCGCATCCACACTATATCCCAAAATTGCCAGTCCCTACCAACTTCCTTGATGTATGTCCCTGTGGAATTCTGAGACTGATTGTCCAGCCACATTTTGAGATGGCACATCCCTGTCACATTCTGAAATTGTATGTCCCCCACGCAGCATTTTAAAATTGTGCACCACTTTGACATTCTATACTTGGTTCAGTGCTGCATTCCAGAACCACCTTCTTACATGTTTTAAAGTACAGTGCCATGCATCTGAAAATTCTGGAAATGCAAGCACTGCAGACAACCCTATGTCATCTTTTTAAAAAAGAGTTACTGGCTACAGTTTCTTAAACATTGGAGAAGCAGGTCCTATAAGGTTGCTGACAGGGAAGACTAGAGTGAGAGTTCAGGAGATGACATCATTAGTAGTTCTTCACTGAAACTGACTTTTTTGAATAGGTAGTGAAATCAGGGCAACAAAAAAGCTAACAAATTTAAAATTAAGTAACGTAGAAACCTAATTTTTGGTATGAGATTTATTGCTATATGAAAAGCCCAGAAAATGGGCTGCACAGTCTTGGACCACAAACCTTCAGTATAAATTTCATTCAAAAATGTATTAAATAAACAACTAGATAAAATGCAGCATAAAATCTCCCCAAAAACAGAACCAATGTTTCAAGTCGTACTTGACTCTACCACCACCACTTGCCACTAACTTTTTTCTGGCCTCCCACTGGCTCAGGTGGCAGACTTTCAGGTGGGCATGATGCCCACTAGTGCCCAAATGGCTGTCCTTCTTCCCACAATGAACAAGTGTGCTACAGAGCATACATTACATCACACTGTCATTATTGGGGTCCATGGTTAGAAAATTCCCACACAAGAGAAGACTTAGGCTGCTTCCTTGAATAGGGCACTGAGGAGTTCAAAGATGAGGAATTGGAATATGGCTACCAAGGGGGATCAGCCTGTAGTTATGGTGGTACCACAGAAGGGCACAGGAGGTTCAAGCTGAGAGGATGAATCTGGGGGCTGTGGGGGCTGCTGTGTAACTGGGGGTTGCTGCTGCTACTGAATGTGGACTGATGTTGTGGACCTGGAGGAACTTGGGGCTGCTTTACAGCTTGGGGTTGCTGCTGCTGTGGAACTGTGGCAGGTCTGCTGCACACCCATCCCACCGCCCCTTCCACCTGCATCCACATGGCACTGTCTGTGCAGCTCTATGACTCCACCATGAGTCTGAACACAACTTGCCCTATATTCTGTCTCTAAAGGTACCAAAGAGTGAGAGAGAAAGCAAGAGTGAGGGGGCAGTTAGAAAGAAACAAAGAGAAGCAAAAGGGAACAATAGATATCTAGAACTGAAAGTTATAACTAAAGAAATACAGGCAAAACATAGTAGAAACAAAAAAAACTAAAGTACTCCTAAGAACTCAAAGAATTAAATCAGACTGAAAATAAAATTAAAAAAAACTCATAAAATAAAGCAAATTGTAGATTTAGTTCACGAAAGTTGTTTTGAAGGCCTCCTGTTTCCTCCAATAACAATGCAAAAAACACAGTAGAGTCACTGTCTAGAGATGCATCATGTGACCAACTGACATTTTTCCATGCAGCCTTTAGACACTTGTTTACCAGTCGCATCATTTTACAAAACTTTGCCCAAATGTACCCCAAAGACAAAGTTACAAGAAACGTTGTCAGGCAAAGTTATTAAAAGTGAATTAACTACTAAACAGCAACAATTTGTGAACTGATAAAAGTTAGTGAATTACTTGAACTTCACTGGTGAATTACAACTTTTCAGCTTCTCAAATGTCAATGTATCTCTTGTTGGTTGAAGTCCCTTGCATGTCAGGTTTAGGAATCAAACCACCACTCAGTGCATCAACACGGCATAATCCCCCTCTGTCATGCATTAATCCTTCCCTTTTATTATCTTTTATTTCATATCTGCTGCCCTGTCCAATGCTATCAAAAAGCATGTTATTCCACAGTAGCCTAAAAAACATATCATTTAACAAATGTCACCTATTTCTTCTGGAAGAATCTCCCTGGCTCCACCCCACATCCAGTTCACATTACCTGAAAAAAATAGATCATCTGCAGAGTGGGATTATTTTAAAGAAGACATCACAACTCCACTGAAAGCATCTTGCAATCAGTATGGTAAACATATTGTTTGGGTTTGTGAAATCTTCACAGACTCTGGCAGATGAATATAACAATTTGAGCATGGTAGCCTCCAAACCTCCACATCCACTCCCAATCCACACTTGGGTTCGATACAGCAGCAGCTGCAGCTGCAGTGACAGTCAGGCAGAATTAGGTATGGGAATGGGTGGGTTAATGGACAGTTAATTCAAGTAATACAGCCACCATGAGTGGCAGCAGCCTGGGCCAACTGATATATCTCTTAGTATTGGACTGACACTGCATCATAAATGGTCCAACAACCGAACCCAGAGCCGGGCCCAATGCATGTACACCAGCCAGTGCTGAATGAATTGAAAAAAAGCAAAGTTCACTGTCTGAGTCATTACATTGCCTTGCTAAATGGCTAAGCTTTCCTCCAATTCTTCAAGTGCTTACAGTTCTATATACAACTCATTGTGAGTCTTGCTTTTCAAAAAGAGTACATCCTCTTCATAATCCTCTACACAGAACATGTTCTGTCAACATTTAAATAAAGCAACGTTTATGAATGGTCATTACATTAAAGCAAAAAAAAACACTGAACATGACTGGTTCTAAAAACAACACATCCTCTTCTTCACCAAAATTATTCTCCTACCTCCATCACGAATCATATTTTTCTTAGAATATAAAAAAGCATAATTTAAGATGACTAATTAATAACAATTTAAATAAAAAATAAAGCTTGACTGGTTCTGAAAAGAACACATTCTCTTTATCCTCCTCTTCTCTCCATCATGAATTATGTTTTCTTGGCATACAGATAAAGCAAAATTTATGAATAATGACACCATAAAACATCACTTATATTAAAATAAAAACTGTGAAACTGATAGGTTCTAAAAACAACGCATCCATTTTTCATTGCCCTCCTCCCCCATCATGAATCATATTTTCTCTTTGTACTTCACTGTTGTGTGGGTGACAGTACCCTCTTCTCTGCACGCTACACATCAGTGATCCATCATTCTAGGAAGTGGTGACAGCATCAGCACATCTGAGTCATAGTAGCAGCAGCAGGATGCAATATATATTAAATATAAAAATATAAATATTTATTAAAGAAGTAGAAGATATAGTAGTAGTGGTACTATATGCTTTTAGTGAGCAGCCACACCAAGGGGCTTAGAGTGCTTTATAGACATACAAGCCCATAAAGTAAACAGTTTAAATACATTTTACAGTAAATTGCATAAAAATAGCATTAATAAATAAATACATATCCGCAACACTAAATAAAATCTGCCAAAGAAAAGTAATACCAGGTTGTTGAGGCAGTTAACTAAAACTAAAATTCTCCCTGAAAAGGTAGGTCTTCAGGCCCCTCTTAAAGACCTTCACCAAGGGGACTTCCTTCAAGAATCTTGGAAGCATGTTTTTGACTAAGATATGAGAAGTAGCTGAAATTCGTTTATGAAAAAATGCATGAGTTTTGACAATTTCACTTTGCCAATGAACACAATTTATGTATTTATTCACCTAGTGAACGTGTCAACTTTACATAGCAAATCAATGTGAAATGCCAATTTATGGGCAAATAAGGCAATTCACATAGCTCAATTCACCAGTGAAAAACTACATAACTTGAGGTATCTACAGCCTAAAACTGTAAAGAAATACTTTCCCCACTCACTAAGTAGTAATACTGATCCTTATTCACCTCCAAAAAAACTTATTGTCATAAACCCCCTCACATCTCCCACTTGCACCCTTCTCCCATTCTCCATTCTAGTGAATTTCAAATATTAAGCATACGTTCAATATACCCTTCCCCCCAGCAGCTCACCAAAAACATTCCCCACCCACTTCCCCCACTTGAGTTCCATCATCAGCTCGAGGACTCATAACACCACCGACCCAGCACCCTTCTCCTTCCACCAGCACCAAGAAAAATGTGACATGTATTGAAGAAAATGGTCCCTTGGTCAAGAGTGTTTGCTCTGTTCAGTGTCTATCTTGGTAATGGACCCATGCATGAATAAATGCTAATGTAGTTTGTGTCTAGTAAAACCTGACTGACTGAAAATTCAGCCAGTCAGGTTTTACTAGAAGCAAACATGTTACCATTTGTTTGTGCACCAATGCCTTTACTGAGAAGTACACTGACCAGAACAGAGCAGGGTCTGGCTTTCACCAAGGGACCATTTTCTTTATTACAAGTTACATTTTTCCAGAGTGCTGATAGGAGGAGATGGGTGGTGGGGCACAGAAGGGGTTGGGTGGTGGGTGCTATTACTTATGGACCTGGTGGTGGAACCCTTGTGGGGAAATCGGGGATAGGGTTTTAAGTGTACTGGTGGGGGGTATATTGATCTTTTATTGTCTTACTCTTACTAGTTGAAATTCAGCAGGGCAGGAGGCAGGAGGTGCCAGTGGAGGATAGGAGGGGGTTGTATGAGGATTACTTTTTTGGTGGTTGGAGGTGTGGCATTACAGCACAGCACAGCGGATCAGGAAGTTCTTTTATAACACAAGCTGATACTGTCTAGTTGAGCTCTAGAAAGTGCTCAGTTTTAAATGAAACATTTACTATTGGATTGAATTTGTTTTACACGTGCTACTTGTACTGTGCCTGATGGCTTTCTGATTGAGACATAGTACAGGAAGTACACTGGGTACTGTAGTCTCGGGGCAGCCATTCAGGACTACAGCATTTCTTGGGGACACTGTTTTTGATGCACTTTTTTAGGTACTAATTGTTCACTGACTCATAACACTTCCTTGAGTGCTTATCAGCACTTTTAGAGCCTGGGAGGTTTTATTTTCAGATCAAGTGTGCCATGAACCCAGGGAGTCAGTTCTGGGTCACAGGCTATATCTGTACTCACCCATAGCAAGTGGGGTTAGCTCACGTGGGGGGTGCGTGGAGTTGCATGCAGAGACACACGGGTTGTAGTGCATGTCTATTGTGTTTAGTGGGGTTAGAGGGATTGAAGGTCCCAGACACTGACTAAAGACACAAAGGTAGGCCTTATACTTGTGTGGTGATAAAGCTACCTGGGGTTGAAAGATGAATACAATACTTACTGTTGATGGGGATACCGGCTACCAGTGCAGTGCCTGCTCTGTTTTCACTGTATAAATCAGAACAGGACTACTATATATATATATATATATATATGAAGTGTTCTGAAAACAAACAATTGAATGAACATCTTGCAAATTTTATTAAACAGTTGGAAGCACTGGGAAAAAAACAGGAAATACTTGCTAATAAATCGAAAGCATACCCTTCCCTAAATTGTACCTTAGTTAACCCAGAGGTAGTTGCAAGCCCCTCTCACATCAAATGTAAGGCTACCCCACCATTACCTGACCCAGACAATGAATGGTATGAAATCCAATCAGTTAAAAGGAAAAAAGGGTAGGAGAAAGATTTGATATAGCTCCGAGCATCCAGCCTAGTGTAAGAAAAAAAGGAGAAAGCTCAGGCAGGAACAATAACCAGTTGATTGTTGTTGATAACCCAGGTATGACAATAGTGCAGCCTTACATTTTGTCCTTGCCAAATCATTTCACCCCTTTGATTGATGACTGCATGAATCTAACAGACAAACTAGAACCCCCACTATTGCAAACTTTTTAACAGAAATAAACTGCACCAGCTTATTGTATTAGGAAACTCCATAATAAAACACACTGATAGCTATGTCTGCCAATATGACAAGGAAACTGTCATGCTGTGCAGTTATTCAAGGCTGAGAGTTAGTGATGTCACTATGATGGCCTATACTGTTTTTAAAGATGCAGAAGAGAAACCACTCATCATCATACATGCTGGAACACATGACATTGGTAGGAAGAGTACAGAAGCAGTCAAAGAGGATTTCATGAAACCAGCAAATGAATTGGAGAGTAAAGGGTATGAAATCTTATTTTCTGAAGTACTACCTGTACCTAGGGCCAATGAAAGTAAGAAGAGGGAGATTAAGAATCTTAATCAATTGTTGAGAATCTGGTCCGGTGAGAAGGGGTGTAAATTCATTAGGCACTGGGATACCTTTTTTAACAAACCAGAAATGTACTGTAGGGATGACCTTCACCCTAGTAGAATGGTACATAAAACATTGGGGTTAAGTCTTGTTAGAATGGCATTGTCAACTTTAAATTAGATGAGGGGCAAGGGACAGGAAACATATTCACAGACATGAGATAGGAGATCAAGAAATTGGGCACAATACAAATAAAAATAAAATCTCTTTGATGTCATTAAATGTCCACAGTTTGAATGGGAGTAAGATGGCAGAATTAAAAGCCTTTTTATGCATATGTGATACAGACGTTATTTGTATTACCGAAACCTGGTGAGATGATGATAGTAAATGGAATATGCAGATGACAGGATACCAACTCTTTAATAAACACAGAGTAGAACATAGAGGAGGAGGAGTAGCTATTTATATAAAAAAATGGCTTAGAGTGCTCCAAAATTTTGACCCTTGCAAATGAAGAAAATAAAATTTAATCTGTGTTGTTAAAAATTACAGGAATAATAGGCAATAATTTACACCTGGGAGTTTTATATAGACTCCCAATACCAACATTGAATTACAAATAAATTTATTGCCCAGCTTGTAAGTACTTCTGAAAAAGGGGATGTCGTATTAGTGGGAAATCTTAACTTTCCAAGTATAAATTGGGCTTTGTCTAGAGCCAGTACCACTCAGGAACAAGAAATCCTAGACCTACTTGACAATGCTGATCTGCACCAAATGATGAGTGAACCTACCAGAGGTAATAATAGTCTGGATATATTGCTTACTAATATACCCAACAAAATACAAAATATTAAAATTAGTGTGCCTCTATCGAACAGTGACCATAAGATTGTGACTTTTAAAATAACTAAGAAGAAACAGTTTACAATGGGAGTACTATCCTTCAGGAATTATAATAAGGCTGACTGGGATTCAATGAAGCAATATTTACTAGGTATGGACCTCCCAAGCAAGCTTAAAAATCTAGATGCCAATAATCATGGTCACTATATATCAGTGCAATTAAAGAACTAGAGGACTAATATGTACCTGTAAAAAAAGTTTACAACAATAGAGGAAAGAAACCCATATGGTTAATGCAAAAATTCAGAGACTTATAAATAAAAGGAAAAAACTCTATGCTATCATGAAAAAAAATCACTCACCACACATAATATTAGAAAATGCAAATCTGGACTGAAACTATTAAAATGTGCTATAAAAAACGAGTGCATGAGCACTGAATTTATGCTTACACACACCAAAAACAATATGAAGGGCTTCTATTCATACATTAATAGCACAAGGGGATCTTCAAGAGTAATAGGACCCCTGCAAGTATCTGATCAAACACACAGTAACCCTGAGGAAATGGCCACAATATGTAATACTTATTTTTGTTCAATGTTTATCAAAAAGATATACATGCTACTACTCAGAGCAAGTTGGATTATATAGATGATGATAGCATAAACATATGTAACCATATTATCAAAAAGAAATTATGAAAATTGGACTCCAACAAATCTCCTGGCCCTGATAACCTATAATCAAGATTACTCAAAGAATTGGCTGACTTATTATCTACTCCAATCTCATTTATAGGCAATAAGACAATGATTGAAGGTAGAGACCTAGCAGAATGAAAAAGAGCCATCATTGTACCCATATACAAAAAGGGCAGTGAAAACATCACAGCTAATTATAGACTAATTAGTCTTATGTCTATGATTTGCAAAACTATAGAATGTATACTGAAAGACACCATATTAGAACATCTTAGAGACAGAGGGCTAACAGATAAAACTCAACATGGCTTCACAGAAAAGAGAGGTTGCAATACTAATCTACTAAGCAAGGGGACAACTCTGCCCTTTCAGGCTCTCTCCTCTCAAACAAACTGCACTCTGCAGTTTGGTAAGCAGAACAAAGAGAAGCTGCCCAATGCTCACCCCAAGCAAGGGGACAACTCTGCCCTTTTGGGCTCTCTCCTCTCAAACAAACTGCATTCTGCAGTTTGGTAAGCAGAACAAAGAAAAGCTGCCCGACACTCACCCTCCAAGCAAGGTATGGATTGGAACCCTGAATTTTGGCATCTACCCCTGGAGGAATATCACTTGCCCCTGTTTGCCAGTGTTTCTCATACTTTGTGCAGCAATCCAGAAGTCTTTTAGGAACTGCTGCCAAGAAATTGATGCTAGGACTGACATCTGATTGACATTTTCTTAATTTCTCACTTTAAGTAATGTTTAGTCTGATGTAGTGATTTCTTAAGAGTTGATTTAAGTTTTGAGAGAGGTCTTAAGGTACTATGATTTTGCTATCTGCCCTGAGCGCTGTGCCCCTTCTCTTAGAGCTGTAAGTCTGTGGGATGCACCCTTGACCTCGGTGTCCCATTGAGGCTGCTGCAGTGCCCCCCAAAACTTGCTTCAGAACCTCCCTGCCTGTTCTTTTTTTTTCAGCTCTGAGCCCCAGTGTTAATCAGAGCCCCTTCCATGACTGTATTGAAGCTACTGCTCTCTCCTGTTCAGCATACTGCAGTGTCCTCCACAACCCCCAACTTGCTTCAGGACTTCCCTGCTTAAACTATTTCTGTTTAATTCTCAGCCCCTCCCAAACTGTTAATTTCTCTTTTGTTTTCTGACTGCCCTCCCTTCCAAGACTGCTATTTAATTTCATCCTCTCACTTTATCTCACCAGGGGACAACTTTGCCCTTTCGGGCTCTCTCCTCTCAAACAAACTGCATTCTGCAGTGTGGTAAGCAGAACAAAGAGAGGCTGCCCGACCCTCACCCTCCAAACAAGGTACGGGTTGGAACCC
Source organism: Neoceratodus forsteri (assembly GCA_016271365.2). Lineage (NCBI taxonomy): Eukaryota > Metazoa > Chordata > Ceratodontiformes > Ceratodontidae > Neoceratodus > Neoceratodus forsteri. Next base: position 955,465,046 of record CM057454.1, on the reverse strand, counting down.
TGAATTTTGGCATCTACCCATGGAGGAATATCACTTGCCCCTGTTTTCCAGTGTTTCTCATACTTTGTGCAGCAATCCAGAAGTCTTCTAGGAACTGCTGCCAAAAAATTAATGCTAGGACTAACCTCTGCTTGACATGTTCTTGATTTCTCACTTTAAGTAATGTTTAGTCTAATGTAGAGATTTCTTAAGAGTTGATTTAAGTTTTGAGAGAGGTCTTAAGGTACTGTGATTTTGCTATCTGCCCTGAGTGCTGTGCCCCTTCTCTTAGAGCTGTAAGTCTGTGGGCTGCACCCTTGACCTTGGTGTCCCATTGAGGCTGCTGCAGTGCCCCCCCACAAAAAAAAAACCTCCCAGCCTGTTTTTTTTTTCCATTTCTCCATTAGCAGATTATATCCTTTAGCCACTAGAGGGCCCAGTTATAAGCACACTTACCCAATCCAACACAATATAGTTCTTGTCTCATTTCACTTATTCTGTGGTCAGTCTATCACTATTAATCTGTCTTTGCCTCTCCCTCTTCTACTGATTAATACTGATTTTTCTCATTTGCGCCTTATAGTCTTTTCACCCACTAAAAGGGTTTTCCCCCAACCATTCCAAAGCTGCTCTACATCTCCTTACTCTCTACTACTCCTGGCACTCTTCCTTTACTGCTCATCTGCTATGGGTACATATACTCCATTACTAAGTCTGCTCTCCTTCATCCTCTTGGTACAGACCTCACACAGACTGGAGCACCTTTCCTCCACACTAGGCACCTCATCCCCAGACTACTCCACAGTGACTCGGCCCTCCTCCACCCTTGACACACTCATGACTCCTCAACACCCCCACCCTGCCAACACCCACACTTCCTCCACCCTCCAATGCCTGACCTGGACCCAGCTTTTCCTTGCCATTCCCACCATTCACACTTTATCTACCCCATGCACCCTGATTCTAAAGTCCTCAGCTGGGTGTCAACCCAAGGGTCTCCATTGCCACTGGTCACTAACCAGAATAATTACACTGCTATTATTAATATCTGGTAATGTACACCCAAACCCAGGACCTATTGCTTCCAGCCCTTCTAAACCCTGTACTGCATTCTGGCCTCCGCTTTGCATCCTTAAACATTTGCAGTCTCCTAAAGAAATCTGCTGCCCTCCAGTGCTGGGTCCTTCAACATCAACCTGCCATAATTGCACTGGTAGAGACTTGGCTCTCCAAATCCACCCCTGACTCTGCTATCACTGTCTCTGGATATACCATCTACAGGGAAGACTGAGTAGGCAAACACGGTAGTGGTTGTGCACTACTCGTTTGGGACTCCCTTGCAGGTCAGGCACTCCCAGCTCCAAAACTTGATTATGGAGCCCAAGCCCTCACCTTAAAAATCACACCTGACCCCACCTGAGACCCTGTCTTCCTCTCAGTCTCCTACATACCCCAAGGAATCAAAACCAAGTGGTCCAGTCCCTCATTGACTATCTCACATCTCTCCCTAACAGAGTGGAGCAAGTCATTCTAGGTGATCTCAATTTTAACTGGCTTGCCTCCACTGCCTCCCTTATAAGGGACTCCTTTGCCACCCTGGATATATCCCAGTTAGTCACCCAGCCCACCAGATTCAAACACTCTACTGGCACCAGCACTCTCCTAGATGTTATATCTAACCACCCCTACAAAATCCGGGATGTCACTGTTTTCCCCAAATCTCTTATTGATCACTCCTCAGTCCTCTGTCTCTGGTCATCCTCCACTCTGAAGCCAGTGTCCCAGGCCACTCTATGCCACCGTTTACACCCCGGTGGCCTCAGAAAATAGAAACAATACCTAGCTCAGCTAAAATGGTCCCCTATCCAGTGATCCCCTGACATTGACTCAGCTCTTGACCACTTCACAAATGCCTTCTGTAAGACTTGTGACCTTTTCGCCCCCCTCACCAGGATCTGCTCCAAAAAATGCAATGCCCCATGGATCACCCCACCCCTCCTCCAGAGACTCAAAAACAGAAATACTCTCTGGCACATTGCTGTAGAATCTGGAAAGCCATCTGACAGAGAAGCCTACAACACAGAACACAATAAGTGCACTTGGGGCCATTGGGTAGGCCAAGGCACAGCACTACCAGACCACCCTCACTTCCACTTGGGGTTCAGCCCACTCCCTTCCACCATCTCAGCTCTCCATCAATGGCACCCCCACCACAGATCCACTCCTCATAGCCGATTGCCTTAACACTGCCTTCTCTGACCTAAGCTCGGTCCTCCCCAGCAGCTTCTTTGACCCAACCCCCACCTCTCTCCCTACAGTCCTGCATTGCCCACCATTTTACCTGCACAACCTATCCTGCCAAGAAGTCAGGCTGCACCTGCTAAAAGCCTTAGGCAGCAATAACCCCAGCAGTGACCCCCTTGACTCCAGGATCCTCTGTATGGTCTTGGATGAAGTCCTAGTCCCACTGACTGACCTTCTAAACCAGTCTCTATGCCTGGGTCAGTTCCCAAGTGCTTGGAAAACTGCTGAAATCACACCCATACATAAGCATGGGGACTGATTCACCTCCAACAATTACCGGCCCATCTCCATCCTCCCCCCACTCTCTAAAGCCCTTGAAAAAGTGGTGTTGATCCAGCTCTCTGAATACCTAACCAAGTATGACATTATGTGCCCAGAGCTGCACGATTTCCTCCCAGGACACTGTACAACCATGGCTCTCCTGGAATTCTCCCAACACCTGCATGCTGCTTTTGACTCTGGCAGTCTTGCAATGACCTCTCCAAGGCATTTGACACTGTCTGTCATCCACTTCTACTCAACTCTCTCCACCAACTAGGCTTCTCTGGTGGTCCCATTTCCTGGTTCTCTAGCTACTGTACCTCTCTGCTAGATCCCAGCATGTCAAGATCAGCAGCTCCCTCTCCAGCACTTTTCCCATTCACTTCAGAGTCCCTCAGGGCTCCATCCTGGGTCCAATACTTTCTAGACTCTACCTCAACACCCTCCCCAGCTCATGTACTGGTAAAATGCTCTACACTGACGTTGCAGTCCTCATTGTCTCCCATCCCAATCCCACATCCCTCCAATTATCCCTCCAGCAAGCTTACAGCCAAGCCAAAAGGTGGTTTGGAGACTGAAGACTGGTCATTAACCTAAAGAAAACCAAATCAATGCTCTTTTCTCACCACCAAAATAAAGCTAAAAATATCCCCTCTTGATTATCCCCAGCACTCTGCACCCACTAGAACAAGTGACCACATACAAGTACCTAGGCTCCACGTTCGATACTGCCCACTCCTTCCACACCCACATTAATGCACTGTCAGCCACCATTAACTCTCGGATTGGCCTGCTATACTGGCACAGGGACGGCCTGCCTCAAGTTGCCTTCCAGCTGGCCATCACCTCCTCTGTCTTGTCCCTCATGGACTATGGCTTGCCCATCTACATTACAGCTGACAACACTGCCCACTCCAAAATCCAATTCTCCATCAATAAGGCCTGTAGGCTCCTGACCGGTGCCCCCAGCTGAACTCACACCTGCCTTCTCTATACAACCACCAATCTTCTCAACTTTGAGAAGTGACTGCTCTACCAGACCTGCCTTCTCTCTAAGAAATCTCTGCTAGAACTCTCCCCCCTGAGGGTTTCCACCTCCCTACTGCAGCCCTCTTCATCTGTCACCACTTATAGCTCTGTTAAGGCCACTTTCAAGGTGCCCAGAACCAAGACCTCTCTTTCCCAGAGATGCTTCCTCTACCAAGCCCCCACCTGATTCAACTCCCTCCCTAGCTGCATCTCCAACTTTCTAAATATCGGCTCCTTCAAAACAGCCCTTCAGAACCATATCTTTAATACCTGATGTTGTAGGTGCAACGAACCCCCTGTTGTAACCTGTGGGTCCCGCCCACCTTGCCCCCTGGCTCGACAATGTCCACTGAACAGCCTTTCCTTCCCCCAGACCTACCCCTTCCCTACTAGGTCCAAACAGGGATGTAACCCATTGTCTTCTCTGAGGACCTACTATTTCCATGAGTGTAACTCACAATTTTGTAACATTATGTAACCTAAGTATCATGCAAACTACTACATTATGTAACCTAAGTGTATCTATGTTAAATGTTACTTTTACTGCACTTGTAATGTTATCCTATGTTTTAATCTGCACTGTAATAACTGTCTTTATGTTTGCCCCCCCCCATGATGAAGTGCCTTTGTAAATGAGTCTCTGACTCAAAGGTTGTAAACCCGATTTGTAATGAATAAATGAATAATAAAGTTACAGGATTACTGGGCCACAATGAACCTGTGGATGTAATTTCTTTTTATTTCAAAAAAGCTTTTGATACACTACTACATGTAGGGATGATTGAGAAATTTATCAAATTAAGGATTAAACCATCTATAATCCAATGGGTAACATCATGGTTTTGCAATAGGATGCAGAAAGTTAGAGTTAATGATCATCTCTTCATGGAAGGTAGAGTGACCAGTGGAGTCTTCCAGGGATCTGTCCTGGGTCTGTTACTATTCAACTTGTATGTACATGACCTTCAGATATACAGTAGTAATAATTTATTAAAGTTTTCTGATGACCTTAAATTGGGGGGCTCAGTACAAACCGACAAAGGCAAGCAAAGCATGTTCAAAGATATCATGGAAATTGTGCAATGGGCTGATTAGAGTGGTATGAGGTTTAGTCTTAATAAATGTGTGGTGATGCATTATGGCAACAATAATACAAAACAAGAATATTGGATTCATAACTATAAACTACAAACAGTTAATGAAGTGAGAGACTTAGGGATACTGGTCACTAACAGTATGAAAAGCGATACTCACTACAGACATCTAGCAAGAAAAATAAACCATTTAACTACCTTTATTAAAAGATCTTTTTCAAATAAATCAGAAGTCATTGTGTTGCCATTGTATAAAACATACTTGCACCCACATCTTGACTATTGCTCCCATGTTTGGAACCCCTGGTTAAAGAAAGACATTTGTATACTAGAGGAGGCACAGAGGAGAATTCCGAAGTATATTTCAAACCTTAAAAACACTGAGTACTCGAACAGGTTAAACCACCTTAAACTGTGGCTTTTGCAAGTTAGAAGAGAAAGAGACAATTTATTGACTTTTTATAAATTAATGAAGGACACCGAATTATCAGAAGACTTACAAATTAACTACAGAGACAATGTTCATAACCTGAGAGGGCATAACACATAGATAATAGGGTCACACCTACAGGTCACACCTGTAAATAAGCTTTCAGTTTAGTGTGCCACTCCTGGTTAAATAACTGGATAAAAAGAAAGAAATATCTAGAACTAATCTGAGGAACAATTTATAACTACCTAGAGTAATAAGATCATGGAATAAACTGCCAGTAAATATAATTGATCAAAAACCTTTTTTAGCCTTTAAATCTAGGTTAGATGTATATCTGAACAACAGTGCTCTATAATAAAATGATCCAGTGAGAAGTGAGGATGGTAATTATGGGCCATGGCCTTCTGTCATCCTAAAACCCTTAGTATAACCCTTAGTTCCAGGTTTGTTTTAAAGACATTTGTACAGTGCTGTTGGTGTGGCCACTTAGAAAGTCACAGAATTCACAAAATTTGCAAAGTGCAAATCTCCACAGATTTTTACCAAACTTGCTGGTGAACTACAACTTTGTTTGACAGCATTAGATCAGACAAGCAACTTGTCATAGCGACACCACTGGATCCTAATGATACAAATGTGTTTATATCCCATGCATGCATATTGTAACTAACAGAAACTGTTGTACATACAGTACTTCTGGTGGAGCAGCGAAGATAGCTTGAAGAAACAAGCAAGAATGTTTATATACAACCTCCTGGTCATACTCCTCCTCCTCTCCCTCCTACTCCCCTTCTTCTTCTACTGGCTTCATGTCTATAGCTAGATCACGTCAGTATTGAATTTGTATTCTTTGTCAAACTCAGCTTTCCAAGGATCAACTTTAAACTAATGTGCTCTTTCAATTATTCCAATGTCTATCAAGTGATACCTACTACAATTCCCACTCTTATACCTCCTGGTGGCAAATCTCCAAAGACTCCTCCCACTGGTACAGTGTTGGCAACACAGTCCAGCTCACCATTCCCAGTAGTGGGGGTGCAACTACTCCTCTGGATGATATCTACAACAACTGTCACATTGTTATCAAGAACAAGCTCAATATGCTCAGGTATGTCACTGGGAACACAAAGCACAGAGAGTAGGGATGTACAAAACTTCCCTTCCATTGGTAAAATTCTGGCAACATTATGATTCTGCTTCCATGAAATTTCACACAATTTCCATGAACATTTCACAGTTTACAAAAATTGTGTTTTCAGTTATTTAGGTGAAATTTAAATAGTATGTGTACCAATGCTGGTATGAAGCCTATATAAAGGTTCATATAGTTGTTTACCATGTTTCAGTTTTCTATATTTTAAGGTGACTGAAATATAATCCTCCAAACATTCAGAAATTTTAAAATTATATTTCGCAATTATGTAAACTGCAGAATTTAAAGTCCCTATAACTTTAAAACTAGATAATGGAATATCACCAATTTTGTTAGGTTCATTGACCATAAATATTTTGACTCTGAAGCCACCCCATGGCCCACAAGCAGAGAATTATGTTGCCATGCTGATGACCTGAGTTTGGATATGTGCCCATGAAGTCAAATTGGGAGGCAGGTCATGGTAAAGACAGCTGCTGCTTAACCAAGTATCTCAGTTGGGAGGGTGGCAGAGGTTTCCAAAAACACAGTGACCCTGCAGCTGGGACAGGCAGCTTGCACCTTATGCAGGGGAGGTTGCAGTGAAAAATGTGGGAGAAAAACCTGGTAGCCAACTGAATGATGGTTGAGGTTAGCCTGATCAGAGTATATCCTTGTGAACAAGGTATATACCTGAGAAATGAGCTGCTGGCCAGGAGGAAAAAAAAGAAAAAACAATATAGTACAAAGAAGCTGTGTTTGTCAAATCCCTAAGTTTTTTTCAAAGGCTGGCCAAGTTATAAGGAGCCAAAGATGCAAAAAAAAATCACTAATTGAAAGTTGTATTTCATTAACATTTGTGAAATTTTGGAATGTTGTGATACCTTTGTCGATGGCATGCCCATATAATTTGCCCAGTTATGCTCTTGAGTTGTCATTGTACCAGCTGTTAAAGGCTGGATAAAGTGACAATAAGTTAGAATTCATAGGAGGCTCAATAGTAAAAGTATAGTAGTGCCAATTGTCAAATCACTATCTTGAGTGATGAACCATGAAGAATAGTCATTGATATCAGTCTTGTAAATGGGACAATAGTCCAAATGACATGCATTTGTCTAAATGACATGTATTACCTGTATAACAATAAAATGTTTACTTACTTACTGTTTACTGTATCAGTGTCCACTTGCCTGTCTTCTTGCAATATGCCAACAAACCACTGTAGCTCACTGATTAAATGACTTATGGAAACACATGCACATGCAGCATTGTTTCTGCACAATACCACCTGCTGATCCATTAACAATACTGTAGATAACAATGTCCATTTTTATTATTTGAAAAAAGTGGCATGAAGTGACACCAAGCTTTACAACTAGATGTAGCTTAAGGCATTGTAACAGAAGTATCTGGATATCTTTAAGCATGATGGAGCATGATGCTAAGCATTACTGTCACATTAATGCTGGAAGGGCATTGAATTGCCATGATGCTAGTGCAGGTAAGGTGATTCAGTACTACGTGCTTTGTGAAACTTAAATTTTGCACCTTAATAGCTTTGTGCCCATTCCACACAATTGCACAAAACGTTACATGCAAAGTCTGGCAGGGGGGAGGGGGTGGCAAGGTCTCTTGACTTGCCATGTTTCGCTCCACTTGGATGGTACATTCTGAGATCTGGATGGTGCACATAAACAGACACCAGGAGTCTGTGGCAATTGTATATAGTAATGGCAGTACACATAATAACAACTAAACAAGATGATACAAAATACAATTCAGAGACACAGTATTAAACTGCAGTCAAACTTCACACAAAAGACACGTAAGACTAGACTATGTTTACAACTTTGCAGAGAAAAAGCCCCAACACATTTTGTAACTCTAAGATTACTTTAGCAATGGTAGTGTGCCCTAGTCCCATAATGCCTTTTTACAACCTAATTAAAAGGATAATGCAATTTCTGCTAATCCCCCTCACAGTAATTATGTAAACAATAGTCAATGACATGGCATCCTAGAATCATCTGTTGCTGATGTCATTGGTAGAATCAGCCATGGAAGATTTAATTGCAGGATAGGGAGAGTTGTAATGCTCCAACACATCATTCGCTGTTTTTGCACTCTCCCAAGCATATGCACTGATAGAACTGTCTGAGAATACACTAAGCATCAGCTATACAAATGTATGTCCAAGGTTCCAGCTGTTGATGAGACATTTGACATACACACCAGACTGATTGTACAGATATATGCATCCACCCATCTATATCTGTCTTTCTATCTGTCTATCTCTCTATCTATCTATCTATCATCTATCTATCTATCTAGTGATCATCTACAATTCAATGGTCTATTCAAGCAGAATAATGTTATGCTTGTGCAACTGTATAACAACATTGTGGCCATTCACACTCTCTATTCCATTCGGAATCATCACCTTGTAGGGGCACTGAAGGCAATGAACCCTGTAAGAGGGTTTCACCCCTGGAGGTGCCAAGGGAAGGGTCCCTTGGCTAATGGTACCTTAGGAAGGAACACCCTGGGAGTAGAGAGGTGAGCCACTGGAGGAGGAGGGGAGGATGGTGGGGCAAAGAAAAAGTGCTTCAGAAGGAGGCTAGTAGGAACTGCTTATATAGCTCAGCAAGTAGGCATAGCTGGTTGCTCACCCACTGAACTGCAGGCGTAACCTTTCAATTTAATGGTCTATGCAACCAGAATAATGTTATGCTTGATCAACTGTATAACAATGTTGTGGCCATTCGTACTCTCTATTCCATTAGGAATTACCATCCTGTAGGGGTACTGAAGCCAAGGAACCATGTAAAAAGGGTCTACCCCTAATGATGCTACAGGAAGGATCCCTTGGCTAATAGTACCTTAGGTAGGAACACCAAAAGAACTGTAGCAGCGATCGATGACTAGGATGTAGTAGTAGTAGCAATTTTATTGATCGACTTATTCAAGTCATTACAATTAAAATACATGATTAAAATTCAATCAAATACACATTTTTATAATTTCCATGTTAAAACATCCATCATATAACATTAGTCCTCAATTTTACATTCTTCTTAGTAATATCCACATTTTTAAATATTTTAAAATATTGACATATTGGATGAATTAGAAAACAGCTTAACCTACCCCTTAAGTTAAAACATTCCTCACATGCAATTTTTTCTGCTCAATTAATTTTAAAAAGGAGGCCACAGCGAGTAATATATCCAGGCTATGAGATTTTAACAAGAAATTCAACATAATTTCTGGATTTAACTCAAGTTTTCTCAAGATCTCCCCCAAAATTTTCCTTCTAGCTTTCTCATTTAGAGGGCATATAATTAATAAATGTCTAAGTGTATCTTTATCTGTTCCACATTTACATAGTATATCCCCCATTATTTTCTCTTTTCTATATAAATTTAATTTCCAATTTGTTGTAATACTCTCGAATCTTGCTCAGGTTAATAATTTCCTAAACTCAGGATTGATCTTAGCTCTCAAGTAAAATTTTAATTCATGTGACCTCTTATTTTTAACTATCCATTCATTCACTTTATATTGTTTACACAGTGCCAAATCCAATTGGGTATAATAATCTCTAACCCTATCTTTCATTCTTAATTTAATTATATCTGCTGGACAAATCATACTTTCCGTAATAGTCTCTAGCAGCCCCATTGGTTTTAATATTTTCTCTACTATTTCCATACTTGGAAATAACCTATAATATTTGCTATACTCCATTGCCTCCGCCACACATAATCTAGGAAACTTTTGATTACTCATGTTATACACCTTTAACCAATAGGTCATTTGACTTGTTTTTATTTCACATCCCAATTGGTATTGGCCCAGTTCTGCCCTAACCATTGCTGATGGCATCCCAATAGGAAGACCCAACATTTTTTTTTATGAAATTTATTCAAAATACATTCTAATTTGGAAAAATCACCAAATCCCCAAATTTCTGCCCCATAAAGTATTTGAGCTTTAACTTTTGCATTTAAAACTGTCACGTTTCCTTTTATTGACTGCCCTCCATGTTTATATGCAAATCTATTCATTACTGCCTTGAATCTATTTACTTTACTATAAGTTTCTTTTATATGATTATTCCATAATCCATCCTGAGTGAAAACTATTCCTAAATAACAGAATTATTTTACCACTTCCAATCCATATCCATCTATTTTATATTGGTATTCTTTTTTATTCCCTCTGAAGACCAGTACTTTTGTTTTCTCATAATTTAATAATAAATCTGCCTTCTTACATTCTCCAACAAATTTAATTAACATCCTGTTTATGCCTATGAAGCTTATTAATAATAAAGCTACATCATCTGCAAATGCTAAATAAGCACAATGCTTCTTCCCTGTTCTTGTCAAATGAAAGTCTGGATCATATAATTTACTTAATATTGTTTGAAAATATAAATTAAATAACAATGGTGAAAGAGTACATCCCTGCTTTACCCCAGTGTTAGTTTGAAACCATTTTGTCAATTGCCCCTTTGTTGAATATCTTACTCTTGTATAATTGTCCTGATATAATTGCTCAATCATTGTCACCATATCCCTATCCACTCCTAATCCTTTTAATCTTTCCCACATCATATTACGATTCACTCAATCAAATGCTGTTTTTAGATCAACAAATATACAATATAGCTTTTGTTTTTAATCTTAGTATACTTGTAAATTAAATGCACCAATGTCCAACATTGGTCTAATGTAGATTGACCATTTCTAAATACTGCTTGCGCTGTATCAATAATATTGTTTTTCTCAACCCATGTTGTCAATTTATTGTTTAATATTTTAGTAAATATCTTCTCCATACTATCTATTAAACAAATTGGTTGATAACATTGTGGACTTTGTTTCCCTCTTTTTTAAATATTGGAACAATAATATTTTGTTTCCTACTAGTTGGTATTATTCCTTCATCCCAAATCTTGTTAAATAATATTGTCAAATAAGGAACCCAAAATCGAGCTATATGAAAAATAACATCAAAAGGTATCCCATCCGGGCCTGGGGCTTTATGTTTTTTGAAAGAATCTAAAACCTTCCATGCATCCTCTTCCATAAATGGTTTATTGTTAATCAATTCTTGATTTCTAATGTCAAATCCGTTCTTACCATATTGTTCGTCTATATTTTGTTTCTTTTTATTTGTTGTATAAAATAAACCTTTATAACATTGTACCCATACATCTGGCTCAATTAATGTAGTTAACCTATTGCCATAATTTATTGTACCATTATTGATTATATTCCAGAACTTCTTAGAGTCATTTGATACTACAGCTTCCTCTAATTCTGTCCATAATTTAAGTTGGTATCTTCCTTTATTTATTTTCAAAATCCTTTGATACTCTTTTCTTAATTTGTTCATTTCTCTGTTCCTGTTGTCTTACAAACTACCTTTTAAAACTCTCATTAGCCCATTAAATTTCCTCTTTGCATCCCTACATTCTTTATTAAACCACGACTGTCTTTTCCTTACTATTAAATTTTGTTGCCTGGAGATGATCTGCCTGACATCAACCATAATGATATTATATTCCAGTAATGTTTCTATATCATTTTTATCATCAATATAATTATTTATTTTATCCAATATACCTCCATCATACATTAACTGGATAAGTTTCCCTCCTTCTATAATATCTCACCCTATAACATTCTTTCTTATAAATTTCAACACTTCAGGTCCCACTTGATCAACAATTAATTTTGTCTGATCCTTTTCCTACATTAGTTCTATGGTGGCATGTTGGCTCTCCAAAATTGTTTTTATCCTCATCTCAACACACTTTGATAGCAAATTTAGATGAACCCAAACATAATCTATTGTTGATGACCCACGACCCCCTTGATATGTATAATTACTCGGAATATCACCTTTAATTCTCCCATTTAATAAAAGGAAATTTCTATCACATAACTTACTATGGACAAGAATTCCCTTATTATTTACTGTGTAGTCCATCACTTCCCTTTTAGCTATAAATTCTTCTTCTCCAAATGAGAACAACGAGATACAATTTCTTCTGGTATTCCTTGTAAGGTGCCCAATCTTACTTTAAAATCTCCTACTGATATTATTTTGCTATTAGGATATTCAAATGTCAATCTATCTAATTCCCTTGATAATTTTTTCAACCAATCCTTATCACCATAGAAATTATTTAATGGAGGTGCGTAGTTATTTAGTAATATTAAATCATCTTCTCCTTCCTCCTGTATATATACTATTAATATGCTGTTACTGTCAATCTGTATATCCTTTGTTTTCACTTTATTATTTCATTTACAGAAAGTTTGAAGACCCCCTGCATTCTTTCCATGCCTGTTCAACTTTTCAGCTTTTTTCCAATATGTCATATATCCATCTAAATAAGCCTCATTCATCATCCATGTTTCCTGGATACATATATACTCAAACGCTTTAAAATATTTTACTAAATCTGGGTCTCCTAGTCTTTCCCATAATTCTGAGGAATTCCAAGTAAGAATTTGTATCTTGTTCTTTGATTATATCTTGTTCTCTTTAGGTTCTCTCTCATATATAATCTTATTACTCCTTATATTATACTCTGATGTCTGTGACCTCCTTTCATTACTTTTTCCAGGCAGTCAGTGATCCAAATCAGTTAATAATGTATATCTATTTGATGTTTCTATCATAACTTCCCATGTCCTTTATTCTTTATACTTTTGAACTTCTTGATCCATCTCTCCTAATTCTATACAAACATATACACCAAGATCATCCAACAATGGCTGTCTCTGTATTAATAGTTCAACAATTATTCCCTTTTTCATCTTTACCAATATTTAACCATCTTTTTCACATTGAATAGCCTGTGTTACTTTGTGGATGCAGCCCTCAGTGCCCAACAGTAGATTTAATAAATCAGCCACTTTGCTTTTAAGATTCTTGATATTTTCCATATAGAATTGTTTTGAGCCATATATGATGACCTCCTTTATTTCGCCTCCTTTTTCTATAACCGCATAATATTCCAGAAATAACTCACCCAAAGCTATCAATTCCACAACTTGGATTCCCATTTTACCTAGCTCTTTTGCTTGTTTGTCAATAGCTTTCAGAGCATAGTACTGGTCTGTAACCACCAGAACCAATTCTAATACCATAATAGGCCTTACAATACTAATACTGTTCAGCATTTGTCTGCATCCACTTAGTACACTGTCTAATAAGTTCTTAAAATTTTTTGACAAACTTTCTTCTGTTTCATTAGGCAAACATGCCATTTTTTTACAAGGTAAAACAAAATCTCTTGTTGTTGTTTTTTTTTAAATTGTTTAAATATTTCCTCATGTTTGTTATCTTTCTCTTCACCATCTAACAATAATTTTTCTAGATTATTTCTTCCTAAAGTTTCTTTTTCCATCTTCTCTTCCACATTGTCATTCACTTTCCCTATATCATCTACAACTTCTCCACATCCTTTTTGTCCTTGTTGTCTTTTGTTATTCTGTATTGTACCAATCACTTTCCTTCCATCTTCTATTCCCTTGCTCTTTACCTTGTTTTTTCCTTCCAGTACTCTCTTTCCACTTATTTTTTTACTTATCTTCTGTGGATTTTTTTAACCTTTTTTCCCTTATTCTTTGAACCTTCTATAATTACTTCAGTTGTTACCCTTTCTGTCTGTCTTCGTTTAATATTTTTCCTTTGTCCTTTATTTTCAAATCCCTTCTTCATATTATTTGGACCTTCTAGTACCTGTTCCTCCTCTACTTCGTCTTTTTACCTTCTAACATCTTTACTGGTTCCTTTATCTTTAGTCACATTCTCATCTTCCATCTCTTTATTTTTCTGTTGTTCTCCTTTTGCCCATATATCAGGAAATCTATTTTTTTTAAATCCACACATATGCTTTCTTCCCTAAATATTTTATCTGGGAGCATCACATATTCTAGTGAATCCTCTCCTTCACTTACCTCTTTTTCAGCATATTTCTTAATTTCCTCTACTTTCTCATCTAATATAAATGTCATCTCTTGTTGAATTCCAAAATTATTTTTATCTTGGTTTTCAACAGTAATCTTTTAGGAATGCCAACTTCTTTTTAATCTCAGTTAACTGTTGATAGATCAATACATTAGATTGTAATGGGTCTCTAAGTACTCTTCCAACTTCATTTGTTATTCCCTCTAGATCCAGATCCATCATAGAGATGCTAATTGAATTATGAGACCATGATAGTTCTTCATCTGCCCAGGTCTGTTGATTATCCAGAGGACTCAATGTCTCATCTATTACTATTGACTTTTTAAATTAAATGTCTTCTTGTATTTCCCCAGCATTCCTGATTAAACCACCTTGATTATTCAATTTATTTTATTCTTTTGATGCATTCCATACTTCCATAACATCATTTTTTCCCTTATTTTGTTTCCCCATTAGATCTTAAACTTTTCACTTCCTCCATCTTATTCATTCTTAATCCCTCTAACCCTTGATCAATATTATTATTTTTAGTTACCTTCAAAAATGTTGTAATATCTCCATTTGGAGTTGAAGTACAAACTATTTATTTGTTGTTCATAATCTTTACTATTTCTTCTTTTTTTAATTTCAGTTTGTCTAAACTTGTTTTATTCCTTCTTTTATTTGGCATTTTCCCAGCCAATAATCCTAGTAAGGAGCTATCTCCCCCTTTCTTCACCTCCTTCTATTCCATTTTATTCTTGGATTTGGCCTCTAGTAATTTAACCATTTGTTTGCTTCTGGTCATAGCACGCATTTAATCTAGGCAGTATATATATATATAAAACTTATAAAAATTACTAAACTAAACAGTATATATAATTCCCCAAAAAAAATTACATCTTATCTGACTCAATCCTAATAGAAATAACAAAATACATAAATTATTCAAAATAATAATATTAATGTACACTTAAACCAATCACCTACCAAAAATAATAAGTTACACTGGTCTTCAAATGGTCTTCAGTTGTTAATCAAATATAGATCAATATAGCATAGAAGTCTGTTTTGAATTTTATATTCAGTGTAAGTCCCAAGCAAAATGTCCCAGATGTCTTTAATCTGTTTTTCCACCACAAAATGCTTCCTTCCAATCCGTCCAATAATGGTAATTATTATTATTTTAGTTGTTTAACCAGGAGTAGCACACTAAGCTGAAAGCTTTTTTACAGGAGCAACCTGGGAGCACAGGGAAGTTAAGTGACTTGCTCAGGGTCACACAGTATGCAAGTGGAAGCTGTGGGATTCAAACCCAGGTCTAGTCTGCTGGATGTCACCAGATTTGCAGCTCAGAGCCTTAAACCACTGCGCTATACTGCCTCCCTAAACCTCTGCCTCTGACACTTCATTTCTATATAATGGATTCACTATACAAAGGAGAAAAAAATCATGACAATTTCTACAAATGTTATAACCTTTACAAAAGTTAAGTTTAAACCTTTAAATTCCTGCTTCTTGTAATGTTTAATATATAAAATATAAAAATTCTTGATTTCCTATCCTATTGACAACTTGCCAAAAAAATGTTCACAAGTTGAACTAAGGAAGTTAAATTTAAAACCCACTAGAACTATATTTCAAATAACCCTATAGTAATTACTATTACACTATTACACTATTACTATTACACTTGTTGCACTTATTACATTTGTTATATTAACAATTCCAAATGGCTGCAGTAATCAATATCTCCTATATATTTTTTAAATAATATATCATTAAACTGTAGCAATTTGCAGTTTTACAATTCGTAAGTTTTTACACTCTATTTAGTTTGATTTACTTTCAAATAAAGTGGACAACCAAATATCCAACTGTACTGGCATCTGAAATCCTGATTGAAAGGATTTTTGTATGGTCAGCAACTGCTTACACTTATTGCCTGCAGTCACACAAACTCCATTAGTAACACACGGGTACCACAATATAATTCTCACTCAGATTCAGCTGTGAGCTTCTCGTTTCCCACTTCAATTATAACTAAAACAAATTTCTACTTTTATACCTCATGCGTATAAGTAAAAATATCTTTAACCAATTTCATTAGCTGTAGCCCTTATGGCAGACAGCGTCGTTACTTTTATAACTTGATAAACATAGGTTGTACATGGAATATTTAACACGCTCACCAACATGCACACGGCTTCTTCCTCGCCTCCCAGCTCATATCTGAGTGAGATTCACCAAATCCCTCTAATATATAGAGCAATGGCCAATCTAATGACTAATTGATCTTAAACAAATGTGAATATTTGAAGGGGCAATTAAAGCAGTAAAGCATTAATAATTATTTTCACGCACCAAACACTAACACAAGCAATTAACTATTAGTAGCTAAGGTTTAGTTCTAATTGGACTTTAATTGGCACTTGAAAAACCTGGACATTTAATTTATTTCATCAATCATTAATTCCAGTCTCTAGACTATCAACTCATGACATAATTTAAACTCATTATTATACAATTGCAACTACAATTACAACTACAATTACAAATTACAAAGATAAAAGAAAACATGGCATGAACTAACTACCTATTTTTTAAACTCTACCTTCTCCCTAATTAAATCGATAATCCAGTAATTACCTTAAATTAGTTTATAACTTGTTATTTATATACTTTTCATTTATTTTGTTTTATCCTTTCAAAACTTTATATTTTATATTTTATTATGTTTTTTAAAACACTAGCACCCCAATCAATAACCGTTTTAACAACCACAGCTATTATGCTACTACTATACAACACAGTTTCTAGCAACAAGTGTACAAAAAGATAAAAACCAAAAAATAAAATTTGAAACAGCTCTTTCCTGACATATTTTCAATTGTATTTTCCTCCAAATAGCCGTATCTCCTTCTGCTACTCCACAATTCCATGATCACAGTCGTCAATAGTTCTACTCATATAGGAAACCCACTTCTTTTCTTCTAGACAAATTTCATCCTCAAATCTCCGATCCCCAATCTCTGGTTTTCTGGCCTTTGTGACCTCTATACTGTGCTGGGAGGGAGTAAAACCCTCCACTCTTACTTCAGTCTTACTTCGCCTTTCCTCTCTGGCTGTTTTCTTCAAATCCTATAAAAATATAAATGGCACACCTTCTGGAGAAACTTGATACAATTCAAAAGACAAAAAACGAAAAGAGAGAACACCAAATTAAGGCAACTGTGGTTTACCTTTTCTAAATAAATACTAGCATAAATCTTTATGCTTTTTCTCCAGTAAAACACTGTAATCTCTCCATCTCCCCAGGTACCATGTCCTAGCAGGTTCAATTCTGCTGACAGTGGTTAAGGACTCTTCTTCTTAACAGTAGTGATTCTTAGTTGTGCTCTCTTACTCTGGCAAAATCCAAGTGGCAGATGACTAGGATGTAGAGAAGCAGACCAACAGCAACAGGCAGCTTAATGAAACATAAATGAGACACACATGTTTGCAGGATAGCTCCAATAATATGGCTTGCACTGGTGATAGCAAGGGGCTTCCTAAGGAAAGAGGGAATGGCTAGTAGGGCTACCATCCATCTCCATCCAACTGCGGAGCCTACCTAAGTAAGCTAAGAATATTATTAAAACTAACTAAGCATTATGATCTGCAGCATGGAAGAAAGAAAAAACCCTTTGAGGAGGAAATCTCTCTAGATCCAAGGCCGAGACCATCTTCCCTGCAGACTTGAGCTACTTTATTTAGTGACAGCTCAGCTGCCACATTTGAAATTCAATTCAAGGGGGTGGAAACTTTTTCAGTTTGGTGGAGGACTCTCACTCTGTCCCTCTAACTGGAATGCCATGAAGGGTTGTGAGAGTTCTCTGCAGCAAACACCTCCAAGGTGGAAGGAAGAGAACAACTACTGGTGAGGCATTCAGATGGCTTACCAATCTAAAATACAAACTAGGTGAACCACAGGCAGTCATAGGGAGAAGCATTGAAGATGCAATGGAAGTAATATAATACTACAACCAAATAGGAAATACACATAACCACCCTTGGCAATTAGTCATAAATTCTACTGTACATCAAAAGGCACCACTGCTCATGAATGGCTAAAGCTCCACCTGGAGTAAGGACATTCCCACTATGGGCCAGAAGGGAAGGACACTGCTCAGGCTTCACATGCTCAGGATGCAGACTAGGGTGCAAAGTGAGACTGTCAGCTGAAAGCGAGCTCAAAGCTAATAAATTTATGGGCATGGTTGGCTAGTCCCCTTTAGTAGTGGGGTAGGCCATACATGATAATGCAGAGAGTAACAGTCAATATACAGCATGGTAAACACCTTTAGTAATGGAGCAGGCCATACATGGCAGTGCAGTGAGTAACGGGCAATGTGCACTATGGTAAGCAAATAGCATGCAGAAGCATGATAGCAGTAGGAATTACACAAACAGCTAAGCATAACATACTAACATACTATTTGCCAGAAGATTAGGCCTTATGGTCTATCGAGTCTGCTCAAACCTCAGATCCTTAGTTGGTTGCCCAGGCCCTCCCATCCCTTGTGCTCCAGAAACCCCTATCATCCATCCTCACCCCCCTGGGACAGGCCATCATCTGATACATCCACTTTCTGTGTCTGTCCCACCTTCTCTTGAAGCCCTCCACTGTGGATCTCTGAACCAGCTCACCAGTCACTGCATTCCAAGGGTCCACCACCCTCTCAGTGAAAAACCTCCTCTTCTTCCCCCCCACCCTTCCACCTTCCAACTTCAAACCATGCCCTCTGGTGATACCTCCCTGCTTTAGTCTAAAGATCCCCTCCATGTTTACCCTATTTATTCCCTTGAGGTACTTGAAGACCTCAATCATGTCCCCCGTCTATCCTCTCCTCCAATGAAAACAGGCAGAGCTCCTCAAGTCTGTCCTCATACGTCAAATCCCCTAGCCCTCGTATCATCTTAGTTGTCCTCCTCTGTACCCTCTCCAGGAGCTGTATGTCCCTCTTCAAGTGTGGTCTCCAGTACTGTACACAGTACTCAAGGTGTGGTCTAACCAGTCCATTGTACAGTGGCAGAATCACTTCCTTACTCCTAGAGGTGATCCCCCTTATGATGCATCCCAACATCCTGTTTGCCTTGCTAGCCACTCTCCTGCACTGCTCAGAGTTATTCATACATGCATCCACCATGACCCCTAGGTCTTTTTCCCCTATTGAGGCCTCCAGCACCTCCCCTCCCAGGGTGTACCTGTGTTTAGGATTTCCCAGACCAAGATGCAACACCTTGCACTTGGTGATATTGAAATTTAATTTCCATGTATGAGCCCAGCTTTCCAGGGTGTCCAGGTCCCCTTGCAGGGCCAACCTCCCCTCTTCTCCCTCAACTACTGCTCCCATCTTGGAGTCATCCATGAAGAGACTCATTTCACACCCTATACCCTCCCTGATGTCCGATATGTATGCATTAATCAGGATCGGACCCAGGACCAAGCCCTGCGGTACCCCACTACCAACCTCTCTAGGGTTCGAGAGCTCCCCACAGACCACTACTCTCTGGGTGCATCCAGCTAGCCAGTTTTCAATCCATCTGACCATCAAAGGGCCTACTCCTAACCTGGTCCTTTATTCAGTGCAAGGCACTTGCCTTGTAAGGTTGCTTGCAACATGGATTATTTTTTCAATATAACTGTTTTTGGAAGGTAAATATCTTTGTATACTCCTTCTCCCCTTCCCCCAGGTCTCACCTGGAAACTAGCCCGAGCTCAGTGTGCCTTTCCCAATTACCAACATTTAAATAAATAAATAAAATACATAAGTTAGAGGCTGTAATTTAGCTTTAAAAATACTACATTTGGAAGCTATGCAATTTTCAGTATCAAGATCATTCAATAATGTGGGATCAGTGACTACAAAGATCCCTTTTGCTACAAAATAAACAATACTGATTTTGTAATGCGACATCTAGTGTGAACCAACACATATTATTTAGGATAGTTTGATATTTGCACAATGCAGTGTTAGTGGAACCATAAAGTACACCACTTTGAGTATTCCTATATGGTACAGTAAAATGAACCTGCTTTGCAATTTCTAATTTGGAAACAGATGCCAAACAGTGTTTACTTTGGTAAAGAAATTCCAGTTTCAAATAAAAATTACACAATATATTGTAGATGTGTGGACTGAAGCAAAGATTACAATCTACATTAAACCCTAGTGTCTGTATGAGTTCACAATTTGAAATGGTTCAAATTCTTATCTAGAAAGCAAACTGAACTGTAAGTTTTGTTTAGCTTTTAGGAAGATCCATAAATATAAATTTAAGTTTTTTCTGTATTTAAAATTAGCCTGTTACATATTAGTGAATTTTGGTAAGAAGTCAAAATCATTCTCAAAGTATAACCCACATGGGGCTGCTGTACCTTTAAAGGGGAACAGTCAGCACAAAGAGACCCACACCAAAATGTAAGGCTGGTCCCAATTTACACTTTGTGTGCAAAAACATTTTTAACTTACTGTTTACTGCAGTATAGTAGATGTATCACACTGATTCTGCTGACTTGTAAGCTGCTATTTCCTTTAACTACAAATCCCAGAATACCCTGCAGCTGACATGAAAGGATGACTGCAGCAGTGGGGGATTTCATAGCCTGCAGTGCATGTTTGAGCTTTTACCATCTCTGATAAGATGTTTACCAGTCCCATTGTACTCCCTGTGCTAAGTACAGTCCTCTAAATCTAATATACTGCAGTAAACAGTAAGTAAAAAAATGTTTTTGCACACAAAGTACAAATTGGGACAAGCCCCACACATGTGGTTGTGGGACTGTTAGTGCTGACAATACCCTTTTATGATTCCCTTTGCAACTGAACATCAGATGTGCCAACGGTGGCCGATTAAGGAAGAATGAAGTGCTATCACCAAGACTACACTTTTTGGACTAGAAACTGGTAGCCATTTTCATCACCTGTTACTCACCCTGGTATGCTGGGGGTTAAAGTGTGACTGATCAACTAACTGAGTGAATCTGCCTTAGGAGAGAGCCATAAGTGGTCCTGGAATTGTGATGGACCAAAATAGTTTTGGTACCTTTGTAGCTGCCAATGTGATGGACCTCGTAGACTGCCCTCAATCAACTGATAGTTTGAGGTCCCAGTCTGACCTACACATTCCTCAATGACCAGCAGGGACTGTTCTGAACTCAGTTCAGTTGGCATGTTTATGTTGAACAGCCTGAGAGCTGTGTATTTACAGATACAGATTCTGCCACAGAGATGGACCATGCATCTGCCTGAGACAAGAAATAACAGAATTCCTGCCTACAAGAAAAAAAGTAGATCACATGATGCTCACCACACAAAGTTGAAGCTGAAAGCTTTAGCTTTCAAAAAGCCTTTGTGCAAAATTTAGGGCCTGAGACTGCATCTGAAACTACCTGATCAGCACAGTTTCCAGGGACTGGTAATAGCCACCCCTGTGGAACTGGATGCCAGGACATGCTTGATGGTGCAGATTCCCTGATAGTGCCACAGGAGAAGTTGCCCAGTGAACTGCCAATTGCTTGAGTCAGGAGATATCTGACCTGCATCTGAAGGACAGTTGAAGCCCTGTGATATTAACACCATCACAGCCTAACATGCCAGGCAAAAGTGTCTGTATCTTTTTTATTAACTAAATGTTACTCTTATTAAACTTACGTTTGGTGCAGAACAGAAGAGAAAGTGAAGTGAAGCAAAAGGGAGCAGCAGCCCTTTCACTGAAAAACAGCTGATCTCTGAACTGTAATGAACAACAGTAGTCAAACAGTTATGCAACTGCTGCCTTTTTTTAGGGCTGCAGTGGGTGTAGCCCTGCAGATCTCTTGCTATGAGAAAAGGACTCCCTCATTCCTTCTGATGGAACAACATTTTGGGCATGAAGCACAGCCATCTTCATGTACGTAGTGTCCCTGGAGAACTCCACTCCTTGTCTAAACTGGCACTGCACTATTTTTTGCATGATTGCGACACTGGAGTTTGGGCACTCCCAGTGTCACTCTAATGTTTCTGGGGGGCACGGAGTGGTGGGTGCTGAGAGGGTGTGTCAGGTGAGGTTGATATCTATAATTTAAAGGAAAAAAATAAATCAGCAGGCCCAGCAGAATGTGCCATGTCCAAGATAGCCACCGTACACCACTGCCCATGTGTGGCCACTAGTGCATGTGCAATGGTGTGTGGTGGATATCTAGGACATGGAGCATTGTGCTGTGACTGCTAATTTTTTTTCTATTAAATTATAGATATTCCTCCCACCCTCCATCTCAGCATCCACCACCCCACACCCCCCAAGAAATATAAGAGTGATGCTGGAGGTGCCCAATCCCCCAGTGGTGAAATCAGGATGCCCCCAAGTTTTGTTCTTCCATATCCCCCCACTTGACCCTCCCTCCCTCTTAGCAGTCACCATCCCGCAACTCCCTGAAACACAAGAGTGACACTGGGGTGCCCAATCCCCCAGTTTTGCAGTCAAGATGCCCCTGAGTTTTTTCTTCCTTATCCCCCTACCTGATCCTCCCTCTCAGCACCCACCATCCTACTCCCCCCACAAAATGTAATATGGCACAGGGGTTCCAAATCCCCCAGTGCCAAAATCCTTGGTCTGTGACACTGGAGGATGCCCAATCCCCCAGTGCTGAAATATTAAACCTTTTTGTTGTTGTTGTTGTTTTACCTGTAAAAAGAAAACCATCCATTGATGTCTTTTGCAGCCCAGACTCTCACCCATCCAACCCTCCAAATCAGCACCCACCACCCCATACCCCCACAAGCCCTTACTTACTGATTGGAGTTCCTATGCTGTAATCATCTCTGGACCATAGATACATCTTCACTCTTCAATGCTGGACCATGGACTCAGGAAATCAGGTATGCACTTCAATGTATTTCAGTGAGGGTTTGAACTTAGTAGCATAACTTGGCCATTTTTCATTATTTTTGCCCCACATTTTCAACATACCTGTTTTGGGACACCACCTCATGAACAACACAAGCGATGTTAGACAAATCTGTCCACAAAAGGTTATTTCACTGTTGCTGTATGAAATCACCTTTTTGGGCAGGAGCTGAACATTTTCTCCACCATTGTTCAAAAGGCGGGGTCATACGATGGCTATGTTGAGCATTTGGTGCAAAAATATTAAGAAACAACAAAGTTTGAATTTTGTGAATGCAGGCTCATAACTTTGTTAATTTTCAATATTTTTCTCTAAATTTACAACATAGCCATATTTTTATAGCACCTCATAAATGTGACAACTGTCATTTCTCAAATCCTGGCCAAAATGTTTTTTTTTTTACATCTCGAATGGTGATTTTGCGGTCCCTGCATTAAATCATCTTTATGGCAGGAGTTGAAAATGTTTTCTATCATTGTTCATGAGGTGCAGTCATAAGAAGGCTATGTTCTAAATTTTAGTGTAAGAATATTTAAAAACAAAACATTATAAGGCTATATTGAATTTTACAAATGCAGGTGCATACGTCTGATACTATTCAATATTTTTGCCCCAGATTTTCAACCTAGACATTTCTTTACAGCACCTCATGAATATGACAGCTGTCAATTTTCAGGTCCTTCCCAAAATGTGTTTTTGCTTCCCAAAAGTTGATTTCACAGTCCCTGCGTGAAGTCACCTTTCATGCAGGAGTTGAACATTTGCTCTGCCCTTTTTCATGAGGCAGGGTCATAACAAAGCTATGTTAAAACCTAGTGTACAAATAATACAAAACAACAAATTTATGAACCTATGTTACATTTTGCTAATGCAGGCTCATAACTTTGGCTATTTTTATTATTGTTAGCAAAAATTCCTCAGTTGCAACCCTATCGGATCTTGTCAAATCTTTTTTGTCTCATGTCTACATTTGCAGTCACTGCACTGCATTTATTACTTAAGAGATTAATTTTGAAAGCTTGTTGTGATCTGTTCATTTGCAATTATCTGCCTTTTAAAAGTGAAATTCCCCAAAGCTTGCCCTGAAAAGTTTTGCAGCTGCCTATATCATGTTCCAGCACCCCCATCTCAGCTGTCTGCAGCTGGAATGAGGAAGTGGGGTAGCCAGGTGCAACTGTGGTAAAAAAAAGTTGGGGGGTAAGTGGGTGTTACATTTTTGAGATTTCAGATTTATTTGTGTACTTATATTGAAGGCACCTTTGAAAAACAATCAGGCAAAGTTTTTTTTGATCGAATGACTTTGAATCATGTCATTTATAACAGGTGTGTGCAGGCTAGGAATTCCAGAATATTGATTAGCAGAGTGTTATGAAATCATAAAATTTAATTATAAACCTTGTAATTGAATGGGGACTGACTCTCAAGCACTGACATGATCACATTTTAAATAACTTTGTAAAGGGCATTTAACAGGGTAAAGTTAGGTTTCCATTGCCTGATACCTTTCAATCAATTTTTTATTGTGTTGACATGTTTTTCTACATAGTGTTTGTATCCAAGTTTTTTTTAATCTTTTTTGTTTGTTTCTTAATCTGGTTAAAGTTTGTATTTGAATTATGCCAGGCAAAGTACCTAATTATTACATTGATATACTGTATACACAGGGTAACTATGACATCACAGTCTTGTACTATGGTTCTGACTAGGGATGTATCATGGCATGACATTTTGATGGTATGATAGTCATCACATGTATTAGAGAAGTAATCATTTTGCACAAAAAGGTCTAATCAAACACTTGTGTGGGGAGAGTTGCCGTGGAAGGGAGTCATCACTAAAATGGAAAATTGTTGTTGAATGGCCTTAAAAACAATGGTATACAATGAATGTAATAGATTTCTTTGACTGGGTGACCAGGGTAGTTAATCAGGGAGGGGCTGCAGACATGGCCTACCTAGATTTTAACAAGGCATTTGACACTGTCCCACACAAGAGATTGGTAAACAAGTTGGGCAATCTAGGAGTGGGTCCCAAGGTGGTAAACTGGGTCAGAAATTGACTGAGCAATAGGATATAGAGGGTGGTAGAAAACAGAGTTCAATCCGAGGAGAGGGAGCTAACCAGCAGGTTGCTGCAGGGTTCAGTGCTGGGGCCTGTTCTCTTAAATGTCTTCATAAGTGACACTGCAGAGGGGCTAGAAGGGAAGGTATATCTCTTTGCAGATGACATTAAGATCTGCAATAGCGTTGACACTCTGGGGGGTGGAGAAAATGAGAAGTGACCTAGGCAAGTTGGAGGCATGATAAAGAGTGTGGCAGCTTAGACTCAATGTAAATAAATGCAAAATCATGCACTTGGGGAACAAAAACCCAGGAGAGAAATACTCAATGGGGGAGGGTACTGATGACAACCAAACTGGAAAGGGACATGGGGGTAGTCATAACAGGTGACCTAAAGGTAGCCAAACAATGTGAGAAGGCAGTGGGGAAAGCCAGAAGGATGCTGGGTTACATAGGGGGAGATATCACCAGTAGAAAACAGGAGGTGGTGATGACACTGTACAGACAATTGGTGAGACCTCATCTGGAGTACTGTGTTCAGTTCTGGAGACCACATTTCAATAAGGACGTAGACAGGGTATGGCAGTCCAGAGGAGGGCAAGAAAAATTATGCAAGGATTACACCAGAAACCTTATGAGGAGATGCTGAAGGACCTCAATTTGTATAGCCTGGAGGAAAGAAGGGAGAGGGGGGATATGATAGAGACATTTAAGTACCTCAGGGAGATAAACAAAGTTCAGGAGGCAGCATACTTCAAAAAAGAGATGTGTAAGAGCAAGGGGTCACAATATAAGGCTAGAGAAAGGAAGACTCAGGGGTGATGTAAGGAAGTATTTTTTCATGGAAAGGGTGGTGGATGACTAGAACAGCCTCCCTGAGGGGGTTGTAGGAACAAAAACAATAGGTGAATTCAAGAATGCATGGGATAGGCAAAGATTCAAGACTGGATGAGTGCCAACTGACTGAGGTTGAATCCGGACAAGACTGAGGTGTTGGTGGTTGAGCCAGATTGCTGTGGAGTGGAGGTACAGATGGGGGGGTTACTAGACTCTACCTTGGGACCACCCTGCTACCTACCTCAATTCAGGTGCTCAAGTCTGGGTGTTGTGCTTGATAGTGGTCTATCACTAAACCATCAGGTGTCGGCCGTTGTCAAGACCTCATTTTGCCATCTGAGGAACATTGCCCGGATAAGGCACTTGATTCTGCCTATAGATATGCCAACTCTAGTTCACACCTTTGTAACCTTATACCTTGATTACTGCAATGCGTTATACCTAGGGCTACTGATGGTTGATATCTGCCAATTGCAGCTAGTGCAGAATGTGGCAGCCAGGTTGTTGATTGGTCTATCAAGATCTAGCCATGTCACATCTGTGCTCCGCTGTCTGCACTGGCTATCGGTGAATTGGCAGATCACCTTCAAGGTCTGATTACTGACCTATAAGGTCCTACATGGACAGGGACCTGGCTACTTGCAAGATCTTCTTGTCCCTTACCACCCTCTCTCTGCTGACTCTGCTCCACCAATGAGGGATTGCTTGAGGTTCCCAGGGTTCATTTGAAGACATGAGGAGCACACTCTTTTGCCTAGGCAGCACCGATCCTGTGAACTCTCTACCTTGTCAGATGAGAGAGTGCCAAACCACTGAAAGGTTTAAATCAGAGTTAAAAACTTTCCTTTTTAGTCAGGCATTCCCCCCTGAAGTTTAGAGTTGGGAACATATCTTCTGCAAAGATTTATGTTTTAAGATTTCATGTACAAGATTTTATGATAAGATGTACAGTGCTTTGATCTTTTTGTAATTGCGCTTAACAGATAAAGAATAATTGATTGATTGATTGATTGACTAAAGGCAACCCTAGTGGTAGGAAGGAGAAGGTAAGCTACAGATTGAATAGAATCTGGAGTTTATGCAGAAGGTAGAGAAATGGGCAGATTACGTGGGCCAAGCAGTCCTTTTTTCTGCCATCAGATTCTATGTTTCTATGTAACTAGGGTTATCATGCTATTGGAAGTTGCTCTCAGTATCAATACCATGACATCCAGTTCTGTATGTTAATACCTCTACTGAAACCACTCTTATGGTTGTAAGACTGGTCTAATGCTCATTCTTAGGGTATGAGAACTACGACGTGAAGGTGAGCAGTTCCAATACCTTAAGAATGTAAATGAGACCACTCTTACAACTGTAAGAGTGGTCTTGACAGTGGTATTAATATATTACTTATCAAGATCCATTAATACTATATTCATTTTTTAGAAAACCTTATCTGAAGGTGCCTGTTTTTAGGGCAGTTGCATGTGAGACCCTCTTCACAGAATAAGAGTGTCTCATATGCAGAGAAAATGAGCATTCCTATTTGGTCAGGAGTGCTCCTTTGACCTGTGATTAGTATTCCATGAAACTGTGACAGCTCAAGTTCTGATATCATGTTAAGATGCTGTACCATTGTCCTGACTCTAGAAAGATGACACTGCAACATACTGATATCAGTCTTACTCATGCAAACATTTAAACTAACTGTCCCTTTTAGAGTGCTGCAAGTGCACAGTGAAATGTTTACCAACCCTACACTATAAAATAAAAGCAGCAATGGTACAGAGGCGCCAAACACTGTCCCAACAAAAGCAGGACCCCACTGAAATTGTGATGTGGCATCTCAGCTTTTCTCATCATGCCATCATAAATTGCTTGTAAAGCCACTTTAGGAAACTACTCTGCAGCCCCTGGATTTGTTCTGCAAAAAGTTGTGCAGGTTCATCCTCTCCTGTTGATGATCTTCTCATTATTGTCTACTGTACTGTATGGCCAGCTTAAACAGTTAAGTTCCTCCATCAGGCGTGACTACCACTGGCTTTCTTGTTGCTCTGCTGTTCACAAGGAAAAGTCCCAGATTATCTCCTTGTCCTTCTCACAAAGTCAAGCCAGTGCCTACTTACTGCATTCACCAGAAGCGCTTACCTTTTCAATTCCCAGGATGAAGTGTGAATTGGGTAGACAGTCCTTTACATTTGCTTGTACCGAACACTTGGAACAAACTATGTCTATAGCTTAGGAATGCTTCAAGCTTCCAAGTGTTCAAGTCCAGTCTTTTCAGACACCTGAGAACTTGCATTGGTATGGAATCCTATCTACCTACCATGAATGATCATGTTGCATAATGATGCTCATTCTTTTTATTTACTGCAGCCCAAATTGTTTAGCTTGTTATGTTTGCATGCATGCATGCGCATGCAAAACTTTTGTTAGAAGAAGGGCATTTCAGAGGTGTGTCACTATCGAGCCCAATGCAGCTCATGTTGCAGTGGGCTTGACAGTGACAGCCCAGTGATCATCCAATCTGATCATAGAAATGTAGAAACATAGGCAAGATTAACAGAACAAGACCAATTTCCAAATTATCAAACCTCCTGGAATGGCACCACAGGCTGCCTGCACCACAAGTGGCTTGCACCATACTTGCGGTACAAAATGGACTGCAGCATGGCTCTAAGAGGCTTGTGGTAGATACAGGCTGCCATATCCCCTAATTCAGGATTCTCAAAACACTACCAGAGGGCAAATTTCTAGGTACCATTAGACCAGCCAGGGCTGATCTAAGTATATTTAGAAATCTGCCCTCTGGGAGTGTAGAGAAACCTGCACCACTGTGCCATGGTCCCCCCTCCCCAGCCCCAATCCCCCTTTCAGTAAAAGAACAGGGTTCCTGATGGTCTAGTGTCCCCCCACCCAATCCCTGAAATATAACTTCCCTGGGTGTCTAGTGGTCCCACCCTTCCCCCGATTGCAGTCCTGTTGATAATAAATGAAAATGTCCCTGGTAGTCTAGTGATCCCTCCCTTCCCCCGATCATTGATTGCTATCCCCTTGTCAATAAAATAAATGTCCCTGGTAGTCTTGTGGTCCCTGCCCCCTACCACAATTGTTGAACCATTATAGCAACACAACCACCCTGAGGAACCTTTGTTGTACCACCCATACGGCACTTATTGTCATGTTTTAGTTGATTGTTGTCTTTGCTGCACTTATTGTTCCCTTAAAGCCTGATTAATTTTGTGAGTTCTTCCTTTCTCCACCATCTCTCCTGTTTCCAAAAACTGCACTTCAGAACTCTAATGTCCTATTCCACTGTACTTGCTCCCTTATTGTGTATTTAGTTGTATATTGTTAGAAACAATGAATATATTTGTAATTGTATTGCATTTTCTTTTAACTGGGAGAGACACACTAAGCTGAAAGCTTGTCTACAGGTGTGACCTGGAAGCACAAGGAAGTTAAGTGACTTGCTCAGGGTCACACAGTATGCAAGTGGGAGCTGTGAGATTCAAACCCAGGTCTCCTGGTTTGCAACTCAGAATCTTAAACCACTGCACTACTGTATACTGCCTCCTCAATTGTATCCCACTGTACTAGCCTCTTTATTGTGTATTTAGTCCTATAGTGTTAGAAACAATCAATGAATGTATTTGTAATTGTATTGTGATTTGATCCCACTGTACTTGTTCATTTATTGGTATTTAGTCGTACATTGTTAGAAACAATGAATATATTTGCAATTGTATTGCCATTTTCACTTGTATAAGCACAATGTCCTTAGTATTGTATTTATATTGTTGTATTTGTATTGCCTCATCCTGTTGCATCCTTCCAGGACCACCTTGTAAAGGAGTCCTCTCAATAGTGTTATTCCTGGTAAAATAAAAACTGAATTGAATTTAATTGAAAACAAAGTGTCCCTTGTGGTTTATTGGTCACCCACCCTATTCCCAAGCCCTCTCTGCCATAACTTGAATGGCTCCCTAGTGGTCTAGTAGCCCCACTGCCTCAATCTGCCAGTATATTATGCATGACAACATGCCCTGGTGGTATAGTAGACACCCAGCCAGTCCAGCAGGCAATGCCGCACCACCCCACTCCCCCCATCCCAACCCCGAGCCGGCGACTGGCACATCTCTCCTCTCACCACCATGGCCTGCCACCGACTGAGCTCTCAATCAGCACCTACTGTATACAGTAAGTGCTCAATGACTGACAGCTGTGCTGAGCAATTATGGAATTCAGGTCATGGCAAGGGAGGATTGAGAATGGTGTGAGGGACCACTAGACTACTGGGGACATTTTATTTTATTATGAACAGGACGGCAATTGGTGATCAAGGGAGAGGAGGGACCAACAGACTACTAGGGACATTAATTTTATTCTCAAGGAGATGGTGATCAGCGTTCAGAGAGGGGAGGGACCACAAGACTACCAGGGACATTTACTAATTTATTAATTTATATATTGAAAATGTTTCACCAGGAAAGGCACACTGAGCAAGAAGATGCTCGCCTCATGGTGCGACCTGGGGGGAGGGGTTACAGCGGAGGCAGGTATACATACAATAGTTAAATACAGAAGTACAGCAATACAGATAATGTACATAATTAGGAGGGATTACATTTGAACATGTTACATATGGAGAACAGAACAGAACATGGTCTTGAAGGACAGGGTATACATATCATGGTACACATCGAGGGTAATACAAGGTTACATAGGTGCCAGTAGCAGAACTTGAGTGTCAGTAACAGAACTTGAGCTGAAGCAAGCTGCACCAAGTTAACAGTAAGAGTTGGACAGCGGAGATAGGGGGTGAGGAGGAGTGGGCTAGACACTAGGAGTGAAGGGGGGTGGATTATGTGAGATGGGGTAGGAGAGGGGAGTTAGTAGCTGTGAGTATGGCTGAAGAGCATAGGTTAGTAGGTAGGAGGGGGAAGGGAAGGGAAGGGAGATATAAGGAGTGAATAAGAGTGAGTAAGAGTGAGAGTATAGGTGCGTAGGGCAGTGTATAAGCCAGACTATTAGGCAAAGGCCTAGCCGCTGGTCAGGCGCTATGGGGGGATGGTGGAAGAGAAGCTATCGGGGGGGGAGAGGTCAGGGGCAGTTGCAATTTGGTGCAAGGAAATTAGTGAGGGCAGAGGATAGGGAGTGTTTGGATGAAGAATGTCGGATCTGAGCCGGCAGGCCGCTCCAGAGTTTGGGGAAGAGGTAAAGAAGGCTAATTGGCCAGCAGTGGTTCTTCATTGAGGGATGGCTAATAGCCTAGTGTCAGTAGGCCTGAGGGCATGGGTGGGGGTAGGTGGGGAAGATAGGGAGGGTACGAGGTAAGGAGGGATGGAGCCGAGCCAGTAGTTTGAAGTGAATTTGACACTATGTATTAGGCGCTGGTTACTCAGGGATGGCAGGGCCAGTGCACAGTAGAGCTCGCAGTGATGTGAGCGGGGGGCCATCGAGGGCAAAGCGGCAGAAAGCATTAAAGAGGGGGTCAAGTCTGGCTAGGGTGGACTTAGAGGCGGAGCTGTAAATGACGTCACAGTAGTCGAAGGAGGGTAGAATCATTTTCTGGACTAGTTCACGTCTGACAGGTAGGGGACTGGTGCAGTTTTGATAGAGGGCTCTGAATTTTGGGCACAGTTTTGAAATGATGGCATCCACGTGTGTGGAAAAGGAGAGGTGGCAATTAAGCCAAACCCCTAAGTACCTGAAGGAGGGCACTTTGTCAAGGATGGTGTTATTTAGGGTATGGAAGATCAGAGGGGAGGTGAGTTTGGACAGGCGCTGTCTAGTGCCGAAAGACATAGAGACAGTTTTCTTGGCATTTAGGGAGAGTTGGTTGGTATTGAACCAGTGCTGGATTTTGTTGAAATCAGATTGAAGTTTGGAGGAGACTTCTTCATGGGTCCGGCCGGAGGTAAAGAGGGCCATGTCATCTGCATACATGTGGATTGTGGAAGTGGAACAAGAGTTAGACAGATCATTTAGAATGATGGAGAAAAGGATGGGGCCAAGAACTGAGCCTTGGGGAACGCCGGTGGTGATAGGGAGAGGGGGAGAGGTGTGGTTAGCTATTTTAGTGGATTGGGTTCTATTTAGAAGGTAGGCACTGAACCAGTTTGTGGCGGACACTGCTAGCCCAGCCCCTGTTAGACAGGATAGTAGGAGGGAATGGGATACCGTGTCGAAGGCTTTTGCTAGGTCAGTGAAAATAGCGGCAGTGATTAGCCCTTTGTCCATCCCAGTGAGGATGGAGTCTGTGAGTCTTAGTAGGGAGGAGGTCGTAGAGTGGTGTTTTCTGAAGCCGGACTGAAATGGGTGAAGAAATTAGTTTCTGAGAGAAAGTGACAGAGGTTGGATAGCACTAGGTGTTCCTGGAGTTTGGCGAGGCCGGGAAGGAGGGAGATGGGACAGTAGTTAGTTGTGGAGGTAGGATCACCACCTTTTGGAAGGGGTAGGACAGTGGCATGCTTCCAGTTGGCAGGGAGTGACTTGGTGGTGAAAGAAAGATTTAGTAAGGCTGCGAGGGGAGTGGCAATGGCGGGGGCAGATAGGAAGAGGAGTTTGTTATCAAGACCATCAGGGGATTTGCCTTTGGAGAGATTCAGGGAGTGAAGGGCATCTAGGGTTTCAGTGGGGGAGATGTGTCTGAAGGAGAAGGGGTTCCTACCAGTCAGTATGGGGGTAGATGTCTGGGGAGCAGGAGTGGGTGCAGGAGGTAGGGAATCAAGGAGGGCCAGGGTGCAAGTAGTAAAATAGGAATTAAACTCGGAGGCTACCTTCAGGGGGTTGGAGAGGAGAGTCCCTTGGGCGAGGAGGAGAGGTGGGGGGCTTGCTGTTTGGGGGGAGAAAAGGGAGTTAAAGACTTTCCAGAATTTAGAAGGTCTACCAAGATTTACATTTAGGGTGTTGTTAAAATATTTAGCCCTGGCTAAGCGGGCGGCCTTTGTGCACTTGTTGCGGAGCATTCGGTAGGTTACATAGTTGCCTGGGAGGGGCATGGATTTGTAGTTTCGTCAGGCCTTGTCACGGGCTTGTTGGCAAGCTATCAGTTCAGGGGATATCCAGGGTAGGTGAGACTCACGGACTGTAGCCTGGCATAGGGGGGCGTATTTGTCCCAGGTGGTGAGGAAGGTGTTCTGAAAGCGTGTAAGGGCCGAATCCATGTTAGAGCAGGTAGAGCTTGGGACCCAATTAGAGTGAGATAGATCTTCCAGGAGTGGGGAGAGGTTGAGGGATTTGTATGACTGTTGGAATATGAATTTGGGAGAGGATTTAACTCTGTGGATTTTGCGGACCAGGTAGATTAGGTGGTGGTCACTAATGGAATCAGGGAGGAGGTCTGAACTGACAATGCGGTGTGGATGGGATGTAAGCGCCCAGTCTAGGAGGGAGTGATTACCGGACTTACGGTTTGAGCGTGTAGGTTCCATAATAGTTTGGCTAAGGTTGAGAGAGGTTATCTCAGTTTGAATTTTGTTAAAAGTGGGTGCTGACCAGTTGTGGTTAAAATCACCCATGATATATAGTTCACCCAACTGTGCAAGAGATGAGAGCTGGCACAGAAGGTCAGTGACTGTTGTGGTTGGCGTGCCTGGGCAGCAATAGATACCAGCCACAAAGATAGGTAATGAGGATGGAGGGGACAGTTTTACCATAAGAAGCTTGTAGGCTTTGGGTTCAGTTTTTGTAAGAGAGACAGTGAAGTGTAGGGCTGATCTGATGTAGATAGCCACCCCTCCGCCTCTGGTGGGCCAGTCTTGCCTTGCGATGGTAAACCCTGGAATAGCGATAGTGTTATCTGGTAGATTGGGTTTTAGCCAGGTCTCAGATATGATGATTATGTCAGGGGCATGTTGGGCGGCTAGGACCTGGAGCTGATCGAGCTTAGGGGCTAGGCTATGAATATTTAGATGGAGAAGGCATAAGCCTCGGGAAAGGTTTCCAGAATGAGTGTTGGTGGTGTCCTTGGCTGAGGGATTGGAATGGAGTGGGCAGGGCCTGAGACTGGGGTTGGGATGGGGTTAGGGTGTATATCCCCTGCAGCCAGAAGGTGTAGGGCAATGGTTAGGTGGCAGCGTAGAATGCTGAGAGACTGGGATTTTGCCATGCGCTGGTTGGAGGTGGCAGCAGGGTGGGCTGAGCAGAGGGAGTGGGTACTGGAGTGAGAGAGAGACAGACCAGAAGGCAGCCAAAGGAATAGACCGAGGAGAAGGAGAGGGGCATGGGGAAATGGGACCAGGAGATAACTAGGAGGGATGCAGTGGATTTATAGGTGGCATTTGTAGGATGAGTCAGAATATCCGGTGGGAGGGTGATGGGTAGGCACTTTGAGGGGGAGTTAAAATGGGAAGGGACAGTAAAATGGGGGAGATCAGAAGTACAAGGGTTATTGATGGGGACATTTTACCAGATTTACGGAACGGGCAGTCGATGCGTGCAGCGCGTCGAGGGTCTAACCTCCCCAATAAGGGTGCTGCTATTGGAGGTAGTTTATTACCTCAAAGCGCCTGCATGCAGTGTTCACTCCAGGAGGGCGCTCGGATGGGGAATTCGTGGTCATATACTAATATATAGAGATCAGGGCTGGGGGAATAGCTAGACCACCAGGGATGCTCTAGATTGGCACATGGCCAACCCGCAACTTGTGGCACACCATCCTGATCTGACATGATGACTGTTCAGCACATGGCCACAGATGCCACAACCTGTGGGACTTTGTAGACAGGACCCTACCAGATAGAGAATTAAGTGCACGGTCCCTGGCGCATCGGCACTCAGTGCAGCTGCCTTTGGTGTGGCTTGCACCCAGTTTGGAGAATCAGGCCCCAACGGTCTATTTAGTCTTCCTATGGTTCCACTTCAATCCCCAGAACTGAAAAGACTGATATGGCACTGTTCAGTGGCTGTGCAGTGGAAAAGTTTTGTAGTTGAAAAAAACAGAGCTGTTCCAATGAGAGTGCAGCTCAACTTTTTAGGCTGCATGAAGTTGTCCTGCAAGCAACATAGTTGTGTCATGATCAGCCTGCTGCTCATCCTCTCCGCTTGTTAATTAATTTAAAATTGCTAGGGAAAAGTGGATGTATCTTTTTTTAACTTAATGTTACTCTTCTGAAACTTACATTTGCTTTCTCACTGTGGAAGATGTATGCCATCTGAATGATTCTGGAACTTTTCATCATCAAAAGTCATGTCTGCATTTTGATCTTGGTCCTCAAATCACTCATGACAACTTTAACCAGGACCCCGATTTTTCTGCGGCACATCAGAACAAAGTTCTGTGGCAGGGTTCTCATTTTCCACAGAACTTCTGCGGCACTCAACACCAATTTCTGCGGCAATTCTGCGGCACATTTTAACCCTTAATTTTTTTCTTTTTTTTTTTTTTTTTGGCCATATCTGACACAATGCATGCTTGTAACACAGTCATTTTATGGGCGTTTGTCACCAAATTTTCAACATAGCCAGTTTAAGACATCTGCTCATGAACAGTATCACTGTGATTTTATTAATCTGTCCGGAACATTGATTTCACACACCAACCGCGCCATTGTGCACTACATGTGCAAAAAACATTTCAGGTGAGATGTGAAAAATGACAGTTGTACTGTTCATAAGGAGGTGTGGTAAAATGGCAATACTGAAAATCTGGAGTGAAAATATTAAAAATGCTTGAGGTTACGAGCGTGCGTAGGAACTGCGCAATGCACACTCATAACACAGTGATTTTATGGGTGTTTGTCACCAAATTTCCAACATAGCCAGTTCAAGACCTCTGCTCATGAACAGTATCACTGTGATTTTATTAATCTGTCCGGAACATTGATTTCGCACACCGACCGTGCCAATGTGCGCTATATGTGCGAAAACACATTTTGGGTGAGATGTGAAAAATGACAGTAGTACTGTTCATAAGGAGGTGTGGTAAAATGAAAATAATGAAAATCTGGAGTGAAAATATTAAAAATGCTCGAA
Organism: Neoceratodus forsteri; assembly: GCA_016271365.2. Classification (NCBI taxonomy): domain Eukaryota; kingdom Metazoa; phylum Chordata; order Ceratodontiformes; family Ceratodontidae; genus Neoceratodus; species Neoceratodus forsteri. Next base: position 955,429,054 of record CM057454.1, on the reverse strand, counting down.
GTTTACGAACGTGCATAGGAACTCAACGCAACTCAAAACAGTCGTTTGGGAATATTACTACCAACATGGGTTTTAGGAGCCTACCTCATGAACTGTGACACTGTCATTTTGTTAATTATTCAGGAAAGGTGGTTCCACGCAGTGACTGTGGAACCACCTTTCGGGACCGATTAACCAAATAACAGTGTCACAGTTCGTGAGGTGGGGCCCCTGAAAACCCCATGTTGAAAATTTGGTGAATAAATTCCCAGAAATGGCTGAGATATGCACTAAAGTTGAAAAAAATCCATTTATGCCATTATACAGCTTACCGGCATTTCTTCAATTCGTGGTTGGCTTTGAAGAGTGCAGACGTGTTCCCGGTCCACCGAAGATCATCGCGCTGGGCTCTGGAGGTAAGTATGGGTTGAGGTGGGGGTGAGGTGGGGGTGTGGGAGGTGGGTACGCAGAGGGTGGGTGCTGGTTGGGGAGGGAAAAACAAGCAACGATGGAAGGTTTTTATTTCAGTTTTTTATTAACACACAGGAGGATGGTGAAGCTGGCGGGGATTGGGCACCCCGTCAGCAAGATATTTTGCCACACTGAGTTGGGCTCCCAGTGTGGCATACAAACATTTGGGGGGGACAGTGAAACTGACAGGGGATTGGGCACCCCATTGGCAAAGGACATTTTTGCCATGCTGGGGTGGGCTCCCAGCGTGGCATACAAGCATTTGGGGGGCAATGAAACCGACGGAGGATTGGGCACCCCATTGGAAAATGAAGCTTTTGCCACACTGGAGTGGGCTCCCAGTGTGGCATACAAGTATTTGGGGGGGACAGTGAAGCTGAAGGGGGATTGGGCACCCCCTTCAGCAAAGGACATTTTTGCCACGCTGGGGTGGGCTCCCAGCATGGCATACAAGCATTTGGGGGGGCACAGTGAAAGCCGATGGGGATTGGGCACCCCACCAGCAAATGAAGCTTTTGCCATGTTGGGGTGGGCTCCCAGCATGGCATACTAACATTAGAGAGGGGGCAGTGAAGCCAATGGGGGATTGGGCACCCCCGTCAGCAGAGGACGTTTGTTCCATGGGCGGCCGTGAATTCCATGGGCGACGGCAAATTCTGTGGATATTTCCATGGTTTGCCGCATCCGCAGAATCATGGAAAACTCGGGGCCCTGCCTGTGCTGTTCCGTGGCACTTATATGGTGCATCACATGCAAATGAGCTTTGGCACAATGGTAATGATTTGCTAATTCCCCCGGTGTGTCACGTATTGGCTGAAGAGCTCATTTGCATGTGGCAGCTGAATATCATGATTTTGCACTGTGCGCAATGTGATTGCTCTGGATCAAGTTGTGGCACAATGCGCTGCATGCACAGTGCGCAGGACTACAGTGCGCATGTGTCAGATGGTATTATGTCATCATGCACTGTGCACCAACTGCACGATGGGGGCCATGGTGCATGGTGTGCCAGGCCTGCTATTGCACACATGTGCACTGTGCGGTTGCTGAACCCTTGACCCCTGCTGTGATCTCTGTCCCTGGGTGACCCCCACACCCATGACCCCGCCCAGCCACACCCATGTATCTCTGAGACTGCATGATGGGCAGACACAGCACTTGTCCCCTCGGATTGTGCATCTGGCATGTGCTGTGGCCACGTGCGCTTATCACCACCATTTTGCTCACCGGCTATGAATTGCAGCATGGCGCAGCAAAGGGCACCAAGGGCAGCAAAGTGGATGCAGGTGGAACTAGTTAACCTGGTCACCTGCGTCCAGCCCCATGCACCCTGAATCTTTGGCCAGGCGCCCCTGCAGCAGCCCTGGGTAGCAGTATGGCAGTGCATTGCTGCCACACTGCAGCAGCACACAGGGGTGGCCAGGATAGGGGAACAGTGTCACCACTGCTATGGAGACCTGGCGAGGAGGGACCCAGAGGGCCTCAGGAGGCTGGAGGTGTGAGTCAGGTGTGGGGCTGTGCCACAGCCAGGTGAGTAGGCCCATATTGCATGTGTGCCCTGATGCTGTACTGTGGTGTTGGATAGGCTGCCTGGCATGTCCGGCTGAGCAGTGCACTGCCATCGCGTGCATCACAGGGTGGTATAACCCACCACTGCTTGTGTTATGATGCTGCTGTGTAGGATGTGTCAGGCAGGGGCTCACCCTGTGCACAGAAGTGGGGGTGGTGGGCAGCTACTGTGGACGGTTACTGATGTGTACCTGTCTATGTTTCCATTCCCAGGGCCAGAAAATAGGAGGCAAGTGGCAGCAGTGACGGCGGCAGCAGCAGGATGGCAGGCCACAGCAGGCCAGGGTGGCAGTGCAGGAGTGGCTCCAGCACCAGTGGGGCCACAGAGGGCAGGTAGGCACTGTTATGGTCCTTTGCACTGTACAAGGGGGTTGGGGGCGTGGGTGTGGGCATGGCCACCTGTGCCATGGCAGCTGTGTGTGTCGCACTGTGTGTGGTGCCTGCTACTGTGGTGCATCCATTGAACACGTGTGCCAGCTGTTGGTGATGTTGGTGTGCTCCCAGCTGCCACTGACATTGCTGTGGTGCTGCCAGTGCACTGTGCCATGTGACTGCCATTACACAGTCGGGATGCCAGTGTGCGGCGGGGACCACCACTGTGCACGGTCATGGTGTGCCGTATTGCTGGCAGGCATTGGTCCACCCCCCTGTGGGTGTCCGGTATGGGCCCTCTGGGGGTGTGTGATCCCACTGCCCATTGTGCGCTGTGGGTGGGCATGGTTCCTTGGGACATTGCAGTGATCACCTGTCCTGTCCCTTGTCCTAGGTGTCCGGCAGAGGTGTAGGATGCCCCTGTACTGCTGGCTACTCCGGCAGCTAACACTGATTGCCTCGACCACCATGGAGGCAGTGCTGTAGGTGTGCAGGATGCTGCTTGCTGACTGAAGGCAGTGAAGATGGCAAGGGGTGGCAGGACATGGCCTCCACTAGTTGGGGCCCTGCATTCCCCTGTTTCCCCAGCTGTACCTCCCCTACAGTCCCTCTTCCCACTGTACAGTCCCTGTTCCCTATCCCCTTCCCTCACTTTCCTACCCTTTCCCACACCCTTGTTTTGTACATAGTTCAGTTCTTTAATATATCTGTCTTTTGACATACCTGCCTGTGTCTGTGTCTGGTTTGCAGGCGGCATGAGGAGCCATGCTGCAGTGGCCCACTGCCTGTCCATGTGGTGTGCATGTATTGGGTCATGTGTTGTGCTTCTGTGGTTCATGCTGAGTGCTGTGGTGTGTCCCACTGTGGTGGTGTCCCTCCCCTTGGTCAGTGGCTGTGTTGTGGGGTGCCCATGGGGTGGCTGTCAGGGGTGTGTGGCAGGTGTATGTGCTTGGCTGCTTGGTCCTGGGTGTGGCCTGCTCTAGTCTGGGTGTGTGGGGGGGCATGGCCTGCAGCCAGTGGGGGGCCCTCTTGGGGGCCCTCTGTTGTCAATTGGCTCCTCCTGTTGCCTACTATCTGTACCACTGCTGTGTTCTGGGGCGGGAGTCTGGGTGCCTGTGTGTGCCCTGCTGTGCCCAGCTGGTGATAGCCTCCTGTGGCCTGTCACTATGCTTCCCTGGCTCTGTCCCTGGGTCACTTCTCTATGCCATGCCCCCCTCTGTTTCTATGCTGCTCTGCTCCCACAGTTGCGCTGGGGCTTCTCTATCCATGCCATATTCAGCTGGGTTGTGCTGGCACACTGCAACATGCGCAACCTCTGGATATGACTCCTGTTGCACCAGGGCACATCGAATTTGTGCTGCACTGGGCTTGCACCAGCCTTTGGTGCATTTCTGAATATCTGGGACAATATGTATTCTTTTTAATTAGTGATGCCTTATGGCAGGTCAGAGTTACCCCTTTGAGTTTTTCAGAAACACTTCCTGAGGAACTGGGTCACTAGTGGTCATAAAAGGGCAGCAGGTTCTCTGCGAGCTGCTGTTTTGCAACCTGTTACAACCTGGTATCTGAAGAAGACTCATTGCTAGATTTTCCACTGGGGCATGGGTGGGTCATCTAAGTACCATGCTTTTGAGAATCCCATCTCCCATGGGCTGTTCTGCTGGTGACCAGAATTTTCAGGCTGACATTCATGGAAATGCAGCATCAATGTCATATATATATATATATATATATATATATATATATATATATATATTATATATATCTATATATATATAGATATATATATATAAAATCACAAGCAGATGGTATACATCATGGCATTCTTCCACTTAGAATGAATTTGGGAGAATCCATTCTGGGCATGGGATGAGCTTTCCAAAATCCAGTTCGCCCTCTAATGTACGCGATAGCCATCTGGGTTTTCATTCGCTGCCGTGGCCATGCGGAGACAGTCAGATCATAACCCTGCAATGTATGGCTACAGCTTAACAGCTTACCATTTGTTCTACCCTCGGAGACCCCTGTGGGGATGAGTCTTCAGGATCATGTGTCAACCACCTTAGGGCTGGATTGGCTTCCCACCTGATGAGTCCTTCTTATTCCATGGGAATTGTCCAGGGCACCAAACCCTTACCTGGGGTATAGGAAGTCAGTGCACATTCACTACCCCCCCCCCTTTTTGGGTATCCAAGGGATCAGCTGTTCTTGAACAGCTGCAGTACAAGGTTGGCGGAAAGTGTTGGGGAAGGGTCTCTCCATTTTGACTAAGCATAGCCCTGTTGAACTGAAATCACCAAGGAGGCCTCCTCCTGTTCTCCCCAAAGGGAGCATCACCAACATGGCCAGCCTGGAACCTCCATAGCAACTGAGCGGTTTGTTCGGCCCTGGGAGGGGGCTTACCTGCCTACACACATTGCAGAGTAGTCATAAGTACTCCCGCTGGTGTGTGGGGGAATGGTACAGCAGCCATACTGTGCTCAGGCTTGGATGTCAGTGGTAACACACATTAGCTCATAGAATTGGGACGGGTTGGGGGGTAAAGAAGAAAAAGAAAAAAAGAAAAATATACACATGGTGCACACAGTATTTTGGGTTTGGGTTTGGGTCTAGGGCCAAACAGTGTTATGGAGGGATGATCACGGGAACTTGGTTTTGAATAACTGCACTGCCTTAGGGTACAGTAGGTCACACACAGTTTGGTGGCAGGCTATAATTAGTACTATACCGGGAGGCATGCTCAGGACCCCTCTAACATGGGAAACCAAGTAAGCGATCTCACAGTGGGGATAAAAAATGAGCAGGGAGAAGGAGAGAACTATGGCAGCCCCTGCAAGGCAAGGGGCAGGGGTATCCACATATTTCAATCTCTCACATGTCTGTTCTTTTCTTTCACTCAGGTCAAGGCTGCAATTGGAAACATGGGCCGGGGGCCACTCCCTGGACACAGGGACAGAGTGGAGAGTGGCAATGGGAACAGGGGATCGCCAGCTTGACCAGGAAGAGTGAAAGAGGTAGTGGCAATGGACAGAGCAGGGTGTAAGGAGAAGGGCCAGCTTCTCTCGACACTGCAGAATAGGCGATGGATCCAATCCACATGGGAGCTTCCTCTCCACTGGATGGGGCAGTGGTCAATGGTAACACCCCTTTTTGAATGGTCATTTATTGGCAGAACTAAAAGGGACTTGAACATGTATACAGGGGATGACACACAAAAGGGGGCATAGAAATGGGAGGCAGGACAGCTAGCCATGATGAAACAAGGGAGCTAAAGACTCTGGGGGTAGGAGATCAGTGACCAAGGGGGCACCCCCCAACATGGGTGAAGGCCAGTTTATTGATGAAGTAGGTGGGGGGGCATGGCTGAGAGTAAAGAAGTTAAGGGGGCAAGACCACCATCCAACACAAGCTAGAGGTGGTCTAGTGGCCCGGCCTGGGTTTACACCAGGGCTGGGAGGGGTGGGGGACCCCATGGGTGTACACCCTGAGGCTCCTGATGAAGAAAAGGGCCTGTGTCTACACACGGGACCCCAATAGCTTCAAGCAAGAGAAGGTAGGGGCCTGGGATGTACATCTGGGTCATTGCTTAGGAGAATGGGGGATCTAGGTATACACCCAGGCCAAACAATGAAATGTGTAATTATCAACATCTGAAAATTAAATGGATTTACTGGATGTTTTCTGGTTGAAATGGAATGATGTGATATGTGATAAATTGAAGATTTTAATAAACACAGCTGTCAACTGAGCACCCAAGCTAAAGTGTGTGGTGTGAATTTCTGGGGGAATGGTCAGGGGACAAGGGGAATTGCCTGATGAAGGAGGCAAGGCTATTTATTCCCGACAGACCTCTCAGAAGGCAGCAGTGGGTCAGTTACCCCTGGCATGGTGAGGGGAGGAGTAAGAGAAGCGAAGGGGCAGGGGGAGTGTTTGATAGGAATGGGGGGGTGTCCAGCATAGGAAGATGACTGATTGGCTGCCCAGCGGAAGGGGGGTTGGGGATGGAGCAAACAGGTATTATAACAGAGGCCCCTAATAGAAGGCCCTCTTTCTATGCTGGTTTTGGTGGTGTTTCACTCCGCCCACCCACCCTGAACATGGTGGGGAAAAGCACAAGTGGGAAAGATAAGGGAGTCTACAAGAAGGACCCATAAGGCCCTGCCCAACGTGGATGTCATGAATTGAGGAAGGACCCACCAAAGGTAGATGGCAGGGATCAAGGATGCATAGGACAGAGAGGTGATGGAGGACGGATGATCCTGTCCTGGGGTTTCACAGTAGGCCTGGCCTGGGTCTACACCAGGGCTTGTTGGGGGTGGGGACCCCATGGGGGTACACCCTGAGGCCCCTGATGAAGAAAAGGGCCCGTGTCTACACAAGGGCCCCAACAGTTACAAGCAAGAGAAGGTGGGGGCCTGGGATGTACATCTGGGTCATTGTTTAGGAGAATGGGGGGACCCAGGTGTACACCTGGGCCAAACAATGAAATGTGTAATTATCAATGTCTGAAAATTAAATAGATTCACTTGATGTTTTCTGATTGAAATGGAATGATGTGATATGTGATGAACAGAAAATTTTAATAAACACAGCTGCTGACTGAGCACCCAAGCTAAAGTGTGGTGTGAATTTCTGGGGGAATGGTCAGGGGACAAGTACTCTTATTTTAGTTAACTACATATTTGTAGTCTTTCCGTGATTTATTAAATATGCTTTTATTTGCTATGTTTCCATATTTTTTAACTTCTCTTATCTGTTTATTCACTGCCTTTTTGCTGTCTTGCATTCTATGTTATACCATTCTGGTTCTTTATTTATTTGTATATTTATTTATTTTGTTATTGTCATTAATATTGTCTCCATTATTTGTTGATATCCTTTTAGCAATACTGTTTCCATTACTTTATTTTCTATGTGCATCTCCATTCTATCCCATATACCTTTATCCTCCAATATATACTGAAACTCTTCTCCTTCTATCATAGAAACATAGAAACATAGAATTTGATGGCAGATAAGGACCGCTTGGCCCACCCAGTCTGCCCATTTCCCTACCTAATGGATAAGCTGCAGATCCTAGTTAACCAGCAGCCTACTTCTTTCTACCTCCACCCCCTAGAATTGCCTTATGACTGCCCCATGCATGCTTGAATTCAACCACTGTTTTTGACTCCACAACCTCCTCCGGAAGGCTGTTCCATGCATCCACAACCCTCTCTGAGAAAAAATACTTCCTTACATTACCTCTGAGCCACCCCCGCATCTTCAAATTGTTGCCATTCTTGCACCTCTTTTTTGAAAGATGCTACCCTCTTGGACTTTGTTGATTCACTTGAGGTACTTGAAAGTTTCTATCATATCCCCCTCTCCCTCCTTTCCTCGAGGGCTATACATATTAAGCTCCTTTAGTCTCTCTTCATATGTCTTCTGGTGCAGACCCTGCACCATTTAGTTGCCCTCCTCTGGACAGCTTCCATCTTGTCTATGTCCTTGCGGAGATTGGGTCTCAGAACTGCACACAGTACTCCAGATGGGGTCTCACCAGCTGTCTGTAAAGAGGATAACAACTTCTTGTTTTCTACTGGTGATGCCTCTCCCTATGCATCCTAGTATCCCCCCAGCCCTTCTTACTGCCCTCTCACATTGTTTGCCACCTTTAAGTCATCTGATATGACTATCCCCAGGTCCCTTTCCATTTTTGTTGTTGTTAGTATCTCACCCCCATTGTGTACTCTTCCCTGGGTTTTGTTTCCCAGGTGCATTACCTGCACTTCTTAGCATTGAATCTAAGCTGCCATACATTTGACCATTCCTCTAACCTTGCCAAGTCCCTTCTCATCCTTTCCACCCCACCTTGTGCATCAACTCTGTTGCAGATCTTAGTGTCATCTGCAAAGAGACATACTTTCCTTCCAGTCCCTCTGCAATGTAAGCTTATAAAGACACTGAAGAGAACCGGTCCTAATACTGAACCCTGCGGTACTCCACTAGTAATCCCCCTTTCTTCAGAGTGGACGCCATTTACTATTACCCTCTGTGTCCTATTCTCCAGCCAGTTCTTTACCCAGGCTATCATCTTGGGACCCACTTGCAGGCTGGCTTAACTTGTATATTAATCTTCTGTGTGGGACTGAGTCAAATGCCCTGCTAAAGTCTAGGCAGGCCATGTCCACAGCCCCTCCCTGATCTACTACTTTGGTCACCCAGTCAAACAAATCTATTAGATTCGTGTGGCATGACCTTCCCACTGTGAATCCATGCTGCCTTGGGTCCTGTGTCCCTCTGGCCTCTAGGTACTCAACAATTCTTTCCTTCAGAAGTGATTCCATCATTTTCCCTATCACTGAGGTTAAACTAACAGGTCTATAGTTTCCTGCTTCTGCCCTGCTCCCACTTTTGTGAAGGGGAATCACATCTACCCTCCTCCAGTCCTCAGGTACCACCCCATCCTCCCATGATTTGTTAAAGAGTGTAGTCAGTGGTGTCGCTAGTTCTACCCTTAGTTCTTTTAGAATTCTGGGATGAATCCCATCAGGCCCCATTGCTTTGTCCACCTTCAGTTTTAAGAGCTCTTTCAGAACTCTTTCTTCTGTAAATGGGCAGGTATCAACTTCTGTGTCCAGAGTGTTTCTATTGTTTGTTTTAGGTACCTCCCCCTCTTCATTTGTAAATACTGAGCAAAAATATTTGTTTAGTATCTCTGCCTTTTCACCGTCACCCTCTGCTCACCCCTTCCCCTTTATTAAGCCTCACTATCCCTCGCTTAGTCTTCCTTCACTCCCTGATGTACCTAAAAAAGGTTTTATCCCCCTTCTTAACTGAGTTGGCTATCTTTTCCTCAGTTCTGGCCTTTGCTGTTCTGACTGCCTTCCCAGCTTCCTTTTGCTTCAACTGATACAATTCTCTGTCCTGCTCCTTCTGTGATTCCTTGTACTTTCTGAATGCTTTCTTTTTTCTCTTGAACCTTCACTGCCACCTCCTTTGAGAACCATAGCGGTTTCTTACATCATTTTGTTTTGTTTATTTGCTTCACACAAAGGCTTGTTACCTCTGTGATGGCAGTTTTTATTATTCCCCATTGTTCTTCCACCCCATCTTCCTGCCCATTTGCTAGTGCATTCCTTAGGCACTCACCCATTTTGGCAAAGTCAGCCCTCCTGCAGTCCAGTACTTTTGCCATTGTATGGCTTGACTCTATTGCTGTGTTTATTGTGAACCATACTGTTCGATGGTCACTAGTTCCTAGATGGCTACCCACTTCTACATCTGTGATCCTCTCTCTCCATCTCCATTTGAGAGAACCAGGTCTAAGATTGCTCCCTCTCGAGTGGGTTCCAATACTAGTTGTCTATCATTTTCCAACTTACACATTTTCTATTTCTATATGATCCTTTCTTGTATTCTTCCTTTGATTAATTGAAAGACTTAACTCTCATCCAGAATGTTCACTCTGCCTTTGGATTTATATAACGATCTAAACATATTTCCATCATATTCATATTTATCCATATATGGTCTGTTATCGATGAGCCTGTACCTCCCATATTAGTAAAATCTCCTTTTTCATCTGATTTAGTTCTACCATTGATCAATATTACATTTTTATTGATCATAGTGCTGTAATATTTTTCTCTGTTAAGTCCTTTTTATCCTTAGAAACCCTGTTTAGTTTTAGATTATCAGTATTTATAATCCCAAGTAGTCTATTACATCTTCTGTTAAACTTGTAAGATTATCTATCCTGTAAATAAAATCTGTAATTATCAGACCCCATTATAAACCGCTATTTATATATTTGTCTATAAGTACAGTATTTCAAGATCTCTATTTATATTATCATTTTTATATTTACTTCCATCTGGTGGATGATATACATACACATTAATAAGTATTATTTCTCTATCCTTTTCTCTAATTTTTATTTCTAATATGTTCTATTTATTTTTTATTTCTAATTCCTGTGAGAGTCTTGTTTCATATAACTTATACATGACATTGTTACTAAACCCCCTGCATGACATCCAAATCTCCTAAATCTGTATGCATCTGTAGTGTATATTTTGAACCCATAAGTACAGTATGTAACTTTCCTTTATACCATGTTTCCCTTTATGTTTACATATTCAGGGCCAGATATTCAAAGCTTTGCTCCTGGCACAAAGCTGTAGCACTGGAATAGCGCTGGATTTGCACCAGGCTGCAATATTCAGAAGCCTTAATAGTGCCAGTGCTGTGTGATTGCACTGACACTAAAAGTAAATGTATGCAGGGGTGAAATGAAAGGGAGTGAGTAGGAATGCCGGCTGTCCTAGCGCCACGCTATAGGCATTAGCGCGACCTGTAGCGTGGTGCTAAACACCGCCAAGAAAAAGCTGGGGGTAATATAGTGGTGTTGCCCAGCACAATTTTTGACCCCCAGTAGCCCTGTACATCTTAGAAGCACTTGGTAATCTAGTGGTCCCCCCACCCCCTCAGCATGATCCCTGACCCCCATAGCTGTGGAATCTGAATATTTGCCCTGGTAATCTAGTGGTCTTCCACCCCCAGCATGATCCCCAACCCCATAGCCATGGTATCTGAATATTGTACCTGGTAGTCTGGTGGTCCCCACCCTCCACACCCTAGCACAAACCCTGACCCCAGAACTCCATAGCCATGGTATCTGAATATGCATCCTGGTAGTCTAGTGGTCCCCCCACCCCTCAGCATGATCCCCAACCACAATAGCCGTAGTATCTGAATATTTTACCTGGTAGTCTAGTGGTCTCCCAATCCCCCCAGCATGATCCCCGACCCCCGGTAGCCCCATAAAGCAAAGCAATACCTGGTGGTCTAGTGGTCCCCCCACCCAGAAGTGTACCACCTGTTGCCAAGTACAGTGCATCTGTATGGTGCCGGTGACTGTCTCAGCCCTCCTATCACCACCACAGCTGGCTGCCGACTGCAGTATGTATGAACACTGTTTGAGGGTGTTTCTAATGTTCAGGAAGTATGCAGTAAGCTTAGATAAACAATTTGGAGCAAAACAGGGCTCAGTATAACTATACATTTCAGTTCTAATAAGTAAAGAGGCAGATTTAACAATCAGCAACATCAATGACTTTTAGAGAAGATAAGCAATCATAAAATGTGGGTTTTACAAAAAAAATATGATGCAAAAAAGGTTGACAGTGTCCCTTTAAGACAGAATTGAAATGAAATATCAATATCAAGATTATCACTTTGCTTATTGCAAATAAATAATTAATTAGCTGTAGGTGTGTGCCTTTAAAAATAAAAACTATTTTCTATTATAGTACACAGTTCTATATTTTCTTTGTGCACACATTGATTTATTTATTGTTGTCCTGTTCCTGTGTTTTCCTTCCTGCTTCTTCCACTCTTCCTTCCATCTCCCCTTTCTTTTTCTGCTGTGCGTCTTCTATTCGATTTGCTGCCAATGCTGTTATGGAGTCTGAACCGTCTGCTGGTATCCATTTGGTTCCCCTGCTCCTTTGATTCGTAATCACTGCCGTAGGATAAAAAGTGCCTTCTACAGTCATGTAGCTGCCAACTCTCAGCACCATGAGTTGCTCTCTGCTCACTCCTCCTCCTTCTTCCACAGGAAACCACCAGCAGCAAATGAAAAAGTCAAATTATTTATTAAACAAATATATCATCAAGAAAAAACAGAAATTGTATCTTGCATTTCTACATTTGCATTGTGCCTTCAATATTGTACACAGGGAGTTTCTTTAGGCATTCCGAGAGAATTATGATATAAACTACCACCTTCTTAATGTTAATGCAAGTGCTGCATTTTAATAATATAGCACAGATGAGAGTGAGAGAGGATGGCAAACCTTCAGACAAGATACAAATCTCAAAAGGGATAAAACAGGGTTGTCTGTTGACCCCAGTGATGTTTAACATTTATATATAGTCTCTAATTTCCTCTTTGAATACAATAGGCACCGTTGTGCCATCTATTAAAAAGATAAGAATTTAGATTTTATGTCATGGTGATGACATTATTTTGATATTCCAAACCCCTTTTTTGCTTGCAAAGGGCCATTAGTATAACTATTGATCATTTAAAGAAATTAAAATTAAATATAAATGAGAATAAGTCTAAACTGAGGATCCTGAGCAGATAAAAAGTGAATAATACAAAGTGGCAGACTTAAAATAAACTTAATCAGGCTTGATTAGTTTATCAGTCCATATTAGAGATATATCTCAATTCCTTGTTTTTCCATCCTGAATTTTACTTCTTGTTCTTTTCTTCTTCTCTCATTCTCTTCCACTTCTGTGGTCTGGTCTAATTCATCTTTTTAATTTCAAAAGCTGTTTTCTCTTTTCAGATCTCTTTAACATTGCTTTCATGTTCACATCCTGGTCAAATATGATATCAGCCAGAGAAAGTACCTCAAAGTTTAGCACTTGAAAAAAAATACAAATTGTAATGTACTGTATGTCGTAAAAACTTTTAACTTGTAAGTTTACATGAGTAGGGCTGTTCTTAAAAAATCAATACACAAAATTTAGTATATGATTATCAAAATATGTTTAGGCAAAAATCAAATTACAGCCTAAAAGAAAAGGCTGGCAAGAGTATTATATCAATTAGCTGCCTTTAATATCACTATATTATATCAATTAGCTGCCTTTAGTATCACTGTCTAACTATATACCTACCAAATATAACTCAGTATAATCATTAATTAAAGCAAGCAAGATCTTGCCTATAAACAGTTAATAAGCAATTGATTAGCAGTTGATTATAATAATAAACTCTGTTACTATCACTAATATATAGGTTCTGTCCTTTGAAATAAAATACATAATAATTGGACCTCTTGTCCACTGAACACTTCAACTTCAGTCTGGTATTAAATTTCAATCATACTGTTTTAAAAAAGCAACAACATAAGTAAGGATTAAGCCACAAGAAAGCATAGGTCTACTGTGGAATTAATCCATGGTTGGGGGGGGTTGGACCATGAGGCCGAAGACCGGGTGGGTCCAACCAACCAACCATGGATTAATTCCACAGTAGACCCATGCTTTCGAGTGGCTTAATCCGCTTGTAACATGGCAAATGATGTGCGAAGTTCACATGTATTATTACTATTAAATATTACTTATATTAAGATGACAGTGATCACTTTGCTACCTCTCACTAATCTCTATATAATGGTCTGTGCAGTTCAGACCGTGCGCATGCACCTTCACGATGTCATATCTTTCACACTACTGATGTGTTGCTCTTTCTATTTATACGAGGTGGCTAAAATATGCACAATACCTATCTATTATCCTCCCTGTGGGTAATTTCTTTTCCATGTGTTTGTCAGTCTCCCTTTCCCCTTCATTCCGAGCTGGTGTGTTGCTTTCTCCTGTTGTACTGTCGGTATCTCTGCAGATTTGCATCGTGAGATACTCACGGTGCTATGCCTTCCACTACAGCAACATTTCTGTGGAGGTGACAGCTCTTTTCATATGCATGGTGGTCACAGTTACATTTGTTTCAGTAGTGCACTGCTCTCCTTGCATTACGCTGGGTGTACAGATCATACCGGATCATTGGCTTTCCGCTCGACTGTGTTTCCCACTGTGTTGGACAGCTATGCGCGTGTTTCATTTACTACTGATGCCTGCAGTGTTCCACTGCTGTACGACTGCATGCGTCCTGCAATTTAAAATGGAGGCAATGACAGGGGGTTGCTCTCCTGGCCGCTTTTCACGATGTCTTTCCCTCGCTGCTCTGCACTGTTATCTGGAGCCCCGCTGTTCACTATTGCCGAGCTCTTTCAGTCGCGTGCTCCCGATGCTAACCATGATCTACTATGTATTAGACCATGGTTTCTAGTGTACCAGCTGGTATGTTTCCACCTATCTGAGACCTTTATTTCATATTTGTTTTTCATGCCATGTTACAACTTGTTTTAGAGCCCCATTGTCCACCCTTAGTCTATCCAGTTCAGCCCTAATCCTATTCACAGTGAATGGGCTCTGATCCACCCATTTGCCCTCCTTCCCCTTAGGGACTAGCATCGGACCCCTGCCTTCCACCTCCTCTGTGAACACCAATGTAAAATACGCATTTAGTGCTGCTGCCTTTTCTTAGTTCTGGTCCAAGTTTATCCCTCCTTCACTCACCAGTCTAGCAATCCCCTGCCCTGCTCTTTTCCTCTCCCTCACGTATCTAGTTCTGTTTCCTTGGATCTACCAAGAATGTGGTTGGGGTGAAAACATCTGAGAAAAAAATAAAAGAGACTGAAAACACTGTTTGCTTTTAATAACTGCTCAAAGCTTTTTCTGCTTTATCAGTTTTCTCAGATGGCTTGATTTTCGTGTTACTAGGAAGTCAGCTAAAAAGTGAACTTGGAGTTTTTCTTTTTTAACAGCGCACCAGGCTGCTGTGCATCTATATCATACCCCATCTAACTGCAGACTGCTGCTCACTAAGCCTGGGTAATGGGGGGTTTTATATCTCTTTACATATGATGTCACTGTTGCCAGTATTACCAGGTGCAACTAACAAGTTAGGTAGACCACATACCCAAATAAAGAAGATGCCGAGCTATTCCATGTGGGTGTACTCACATGGAAATGCAAACCTGAAGTGTTTGTTTTACTTATTTCTTTTTATCATATTTGTTCTATAGTTTCAATTCCATTTTCACTATCTCTGCTGAATAACCAGTCAAAAATATATGAAATATAAAATCAAAACTTGTCTCAATGCAAGACAAATGAAATCCTACAATCTCCACAGTAGATTAATTACTTGAAAGCAAATACCAGTCCAAATCTTATAAAAAGTTTACAAAAAAACAAAAGCCAATATTGATAATTCATTCACTGTCATTGCTTTACTTTAGTTTCCTCATATAACTCGATTCTACACCCAGATCCTCCCTCCACTGAAAACCCATCCACCCCCACTGAAACTGCAGTTAAAAAGATTGTCTGCCTTTAAGTTCTATCAGTGAGTCTTTTTTGCTACTTTATAATGATCAAATCTAAACAATATAAAGGAAACCTAATACAAAAAATAAGCAAAGATATACAAAACCCTGCAAGTTTAAAACAGAACGGGGCAACTCCTATCTTCAGTGTCCACAGAATCAGTTCCTGCAATTCCAGCAAAAGGCTTTCTGTATGGCTACACTCCTGCTTTGGCACAGGGTCATAATGTCATGGTCAAAACCGCACATCACAACAATGTCATACAGAAAACAGCATGTGGCAAAATAAGATCTGAAAAATATGCTGACCTTACTATGAATGCACACACTGTTAGGAACAATAGGGAACATTTGTTTATGAGGGGGGCTCCACCCTCTACACCCCTCAGACTGATATAACTAACTCCAAGGCCGGTGTGGACCAAGAAGAAAAGGGAATACTCAGAGCAGTGGCACTTAGTTTTTTGTTTGGTAGAACAAACAAAAAAATCTTGGATGATGGGGAATCAAACCCCGATCCCTGGGATACCACTACACCAGGTGCATGTGCCTTAGCAACTCCACCATGGGAGTGTCTTGACCAGACACAGCACCTGTGTCCTCTTCAGACCTTCCTCCAGTTTGTAGAGTGTGACAGGGGTAGTGGTAGTGTCCCACAGCTATTATGCCCCTGTTGCTGTAATGCATTTCGTGCTGTAGACTATGTGGTTTTTCATGCGCTGTTTTGGCAGCTTTGTATTGGTCCCACCTAGGAACATGCTGGCTGTTGTGCGCCCATCATTGAGGCACCATCCATAAAGTTGTTGATCCTGTTTCATGCATGGGCACTTCCACATCCCCCCTACCTAGGATTCTATCTCTGGGGGTGGACATCAGGAGGAGGATGATTTGCTGGTTTGTTGCCCTAATGACAGATGCACAATGGCTGGTGCTCTGAGGATGTGCAGTGATATTGACCTGGTACTCTCCTGCTTCACACCCTCTTTCATGCTTGGTTCAATCACTTGCTTGATGTCAAAAGAACACTGCTATCTTTTTGAACCTTGATGTCCTTCCTGGAGAGACTGTACTCCACTACCCTTGCATCCCAAAGTATTTTATCAATCCACTGGGTCTTTATTAGTCTTACTACAGCATATTCTTGCTCACTTATAGCCCATCTCTGTAGCTAGGCTCCTAGATATTCATTAAATGTTCCTCCTCTCTCTGCTTTGGACCCAGTGCAGTAGTATAGTTAACCTATTACCTGGCTGTCACATGAATGTTTTCATACAACTACCCCACCCACCTCTGTTTTTGTTTAAAACCTCCTCCAACACTTTATCATGTATGCTAGCACCTCCACCCATTCTAGTAGTAGTTAAAATGTATTTTTATACAGGATAAAAAACTTTAGGTCCTATTTACAAAGTTGTACTGTAACATGTGATATAACATACTTAACAAGTAGACAAAAATCATGGGGGTAATCATATCAGATGACCATAAGGTTAGCAAGCAATGTGAGAAGGCAGTAGGGAGGGCTGGAGGGATACTGGTATGTATAGGGAGAGGCATCACCAGCAGAAAACAGGAAGTTGTTATCATTCTAGATGGACAGTTGGTGAGACCCCATCTGGAGTACTGCATCCAGTTTTGGAGACCCCATCTCCTCAATGACATAGACAGGATGGAGGCAGTCCAGAGGAGTGCAACTAAAATGGTGCAGGGTCTGCAAGAGAAGCCATATGAGGAGAGACTAAAGGAGCTTAATATGTATACCCTTGAGGAAAGAAGGGAGAGGGGGGCATGATAGAAACTTTTAAGTACCTCAGTGGAATCAACAAAGTCCAACAGGGTAGCATCTTTCATAAAAAGAGATGTACAACAGCAAGGGGACACAATTTGTAGATAGAGAGGGGACGGCTCAGGGGCAATGTGAGGAAGTATTTTTTTCACAGATAGGGTGGTGGACGCATGGAATAGCCTTCCTGAGGAGGTTGTGGGGTCTAAAACTATGGGAGAATTCAAGACTGCTGGGACAGACATAAGGCAATTTTTGTAGGGGGTAGGAAGAAATAGGCTGTTGGTTAACTAGGAATTGCAGCTCTTCCTGTAGATAGGGAAATGGTCAGACTAGGTCAGCCAAGTGGTAATTATCTGCCGTCAAAGTCTATGTTTCTATGTTTCTAAAAAGAGATTTGTTCAGACACTTACACAAACTACACATATATTGCACATTTTTGTAACACATACTTATAATTCTAATACAGGTGACAAAGAAAAAGTAACTCAACAATTTTTAATAACAGTTACATTCCTGTTCCATGGTAATATCCAGGTGTGACTTGAAAATGAAAACCTTTTGTAGGTTCCTAATTGATGGTGATATTCTGTTCCAAATTTTGGCAGCATGGTACTGGAAGATTATGTTGCCATATTGGGTATTAGTTTTGGGGATTTTTATGCCCCTATGAACTACCTCCCTCATTCCATAATGTTGTGTCCCAAGATTTGGCTGTATCTTAAGATTCCCCATTATCTGCCCCTTTTGGATGTTTAAAGATAAATATAGAATATTGTTTTTTAAGCTGTACATCCAAACCACTCCATTTAAGGATGTTTAACATTTGACATGGTGTGTCCTAAATGGACAACAAAGAACAAATCTTGCCAAACAGTTGTACGACTATCTAAATATTTTAAGTCTGCAAAGCCATAGACCAAATTATTGTATTCTAGTATCAGGATTATTAATTGTTTAGCTATCTTTTTTCTCATCTGATAAGAAACTATTGATGAGGAGTGCCACAAAGCACCAGTCCTTGAATTTACTCTTTTAGTAATATAATCTATATGTGACTAAATATAAACGAATTATCTATTATCACCCCTAAGTATTTGTTCTAATCCGTTACTTTTAATTTCTGATTTGTTCTTGTTACAATCTCCAAGTGTTGACTGAGACAGCTACTGTTCCTCCTTCCTGCATGAAAAAACATTACTTGGGTTTTCTTTTGACTTATTACAAACTTTGACTCGGTAAACTAGTCCTGTAAAATACTGAAATCTGACTGAAGTTTTTCCAGTAGCTGCTCTTGAGTTTTTGCTGTAGCTAACAAGATGGTGTCATCAGCATAAAGTCTTATCTGTCAGTTTACAATATGTTCTGGTAGATTATTTGCATAAATTAGGAACAGTAGCGGTCCCAGCATTGATCCTTGGGGTACACCTCTTTTCAGGTGGCCCAAGTCTGATAGACAGTTAGCAACTGCTACCTGTTGTTTATGATCCCCCAAATATGATTTGAACCATTTCAAGGTTCTTGAGGCTATTTCTCTCTTTTCCATTCTCTCAAAAAGGATATGGTGGTTCATCAAATCAAAGACTTTGGATAGGTTGACAAACACTGAGCCTGCGGACTCCCCCACATCCAAAGCTTTCTGGTCTCCAGTGAAGGCCATCCATGGAGTATAGGCTTCTGTCACACAACACTTTTCAGTGTGATGCAAACCTGAATCATTGCTTCATGTGAAAAAACCTTTTTGCCTATTCAACTGCCTAATCTCCTGCTGCATCACTGACTCTGCACATGACACTCATAGTATCTGAAAAGAATATTGCCTGGGAGGTTCTGTTCCTGATGTCCATGCCTAGTTTCCTAAATTTATGCTGCAGGACTTCTGGTCTGTCTCTCTCTGTCATTTGTACAATATTTACGGAACCAAAGTGCACATTTCCTCTTCCTCCTTCCACACATACCTGTTTAACCTCACAACATATTGATGAAAATGTCAAAAAGTTGCAAAATACTTTATCAAAAGATTTTCAGGGAAAATAAATGCTGCCAACAATCACTCTACTGTATGGTATTTGTGGACTTTGCCCAATTCACTAGCCATTCTGTTGGCCAAGAGAATTCATTGAGTTAAACAGGCAAGCAGCTGGCTTGTGCTTAAGAGTGAATAATATTAATATTGGGCCCTATGCACAATGTTGGAACAGGTACACAAAAAAAACATGTACCCTTCCCATGTAGTTGTATATCTGTGGAGAGGTGTGCTTGTACCGGCATTCACTAACACCGGTCACCTGTCTGTGACTCTGCCCCATCAGTGTGAAGGACTCTGCAGGGCAGTTGGGGTAGGGGTCAAGGTCCCTGGTGGACATCCAATAGAATACCCTGCCTGAGAACCAAAGTGGATCCCTCACAATGGGGCACAGGTCCAGGGTAATGCATGCCTACAGCAGGCACCCAGACCCACGTACTCAGTGGTAGTGGGCTGTGTACCAACCTGGCACTACCATTGCTTCCCCCTCACCAGCATGGTTCTTTCCTGCACATCACACCCTCCGAGCCATGCAGCATGCAATGGCAATCACCGGTGCCATGTGTTCTGCCTTCCTACCATGGTCCCTGTCATTTGTGTGGCAGCTGTGTGGGCAAGCAGTAGAAAGCATGAAGCAAGTATGAGGTAGCCCATGAAGAGTGATGTGACTGACAGTTTGCAACAGTGACCCACTGCCATGAATGTGGCATGCCATTGTATACTACCACTGCAGTGCCTACGATAGTCATCTGCACAATGCTGTGGGTTGATAGGGGGATAGTCCCTCACAGAGCAGGTATGTGTGCAGGACCTGGTATACCCCAACTAGCCCAGGGGGGTATCCTTGTTTGAAATACATTTTTATTCACTCTGTCAAACATACATGCTGGTTGGAGCTGGGCAGTCACCTGGCCAACAGTCCCAGCCCCCCTCACTACCCAGTGGGCCATGGCAGCACAGGGGGTCATGGCTATGTCCCACTGAGCCTGGTGGGAGGCATCTGTGGGGGCATGTGCTGGGTTATGCCTGTCCTGGCTGGCGTACCCAGCACCACCCTCCACAGACATGTGGCCAGCACTATGTGGTTTAGTGAATACCGTGTAGAGCTGGCATGCCCCAGAACACCCCTGGCATGGTGCAGTCTGCTAGAATAGAGGATCGGGTGTACTGAGTCTGCATGCTCCCCATTAGTGCATCCCATGTGGGGTGGTGTAATGGGTGCGGGGTGGCTACACATCCAAGATATGTGGTGCATAGCCACTCCACACCTTCTTGCATAGGGGCCATTGTGAAACAATTTTAAATGTTTATTTCTAATAAAATACTAACTTTCATTAAGATTTATTTATTTTGTGCTCCAGTCTCCATATTACTGGGGACTGCTATGAAAACAAGCACTAATATTGTTATTCTTATGCCACCAGTGATTGCAGCTTTGCATCAGCAGCACACTGGTGAAAATATCATGAAGGTATACAGTAATAGAAAAGATGAAATAAATACCCATTGCTGGAAACAATATTTTGCTATAACGCAGACTGGACACCCTCTAGACAAAATGGTAAACACATTGTCAGATGCAAAGCCTGGAAATTTGTGATTTGTCTATCTTGGGATAAAAGTAAGAGCTGGTTAAATGTAGGCATGTGCAGGTAGTGAAATACCCTGCCCTAAATGCTACCTGTGGGTACCTCTAAACTGCCCTAGGTTACCCTACAAATACAGTAATAAAAAACAGGTAGTTGGTTAGGGTAGGCTAGTTACTACCTTACTTTTTCTACTATCATAACCTGAGTAAAGGTGAGTGTAATCTATTGAAAAAACACAAGGGAATTGATTTACTTCCTCATTCACTCACTCTACATATATAATGTTTCAAATAAATATAAATGACTAGTATGCAAGCCCACATGTAAACTATCATGTCACACAGCTATTGTAATTCATTGGTTTTCATCAAGCCTCAGATGGTCTCAGTACTCTTCTTACTTTCACTTTAATATAGAATTTTCCCTGCATGTATTTCCTGATAAACCTTGTTTTTGGGGGGTCAGCAATGTACTTGTGTTGAGAGTACCTAGACAGCAGTTTGTTCTGAATCTGTTGTTCATTGTATAGTGATGAATCACGTGCTCTGGAAGTCCTCATTTCCCAGCCTTGTAGCCATCTCACCATGGCATCACACTGTAATAAGAACTTAAAAGTCATTGACTCTGGATTGTCTGTTTTTTTTTTATCATAAATATTTTTTTCTTCAGATGGGGCCAAAAATAAGGTATTGAATGACAATAACGAGACATCTCTGTCACTTTCCACCCACTACCCTCCTAGCCCATCCCAAACCTTAATTACAGCAATTTCTTTTTTTTTAGTTTAATAAACTTTTCCTCTCTCTCGTCCACAGAAACTGAGTGTGTTTATTTTTGAAAGGCAGGAACTTGTCTTTCTACACCTTCTGCTCACCCCATCCCCAAAATCCTCTTTTACAGTTCATACCTGGCTAAAGGTTTTATTTTTTTCTTTCCAGTAGAAATTTTCATTTTTTTAAAGAATAGGCAACTTAGCCAAACCAAACTGATCAATGATGCCTCAAACACAACTTGGTCTGTTCCATGGAAGAAATGCACAGAGAATGCTGGTGCCTTCTCTATATGTACCTCTACCAACACAGTCAGTTCATTGGTTGAGGTCCAGAAACAGGGTCGGACTAGACATGATGCAGTAAGCAGCAAGGCTGACAGTTATAGAAAGCTCAGACATGACATCACGAGGTATAGAATTGCACAAGGCATAGCAGCAAAGCTCATAAGTAACCACACAGTGAGACTTTAAGTATTTGACCCAATTACAATGTTCCTGTGGTAGGCTGGGTAGTATATTACCCTAACTACTCTACCTGGCAGAAAATGTTAATTACCTGATATACCCACTACAAGTACCTAACAGGTAGCACAAATGTCATTAAATGTCTTTCTGTAGCCATTGTGCAAGCAACACTTCCTTCTGGGTACTTAGGCTTTTCCATAGAGCTCTTCAACTTCTTGAGGTACTCTGCTCAGGATTAGGAGCAACACAGAACTCATATCTGCTTAGTCACACCATACCTCTCAACATGTTACCTCATAAATCAGGGACAAGGCTAAAAAAAATCAGGGACAAAGACTCCAAATGAGGGACACATCTTAAAAATTGATAGTATTTACCAGAAAGTTTATAAAATAAGGGGATTAGTTTAAGTTGCATTTTCTGAAGAAGAACAAGTCTGTAACTTTAATGTTTGACTTTATTTTGTGCTTACAAGTCCCACTGTTTAGTCCAAAAAACACCAATTTTATGAGGGACAGAGGAAAATTCTAAGCCAAAATCAGGGACATCCCTGAAAATCAGGGACAGTTGAGAGGTATGAGTCACACTATTGCACAGTATAACGAATGACAACATATTTTTAAATTTTAAAAAATTATTATGTGCTGTTTCACACTACAACAAACCAAATAACTTTTCAGTTGAAATGTACTTTTCTCACACTGCAAGCAACAGATACTTGCACTCTAACTAATCCTGTGATACTAGCATGTATGTTGAACATGTGGTGCTTAAACTTGTTCTACAATTGACGTAATGCTCTCGTAAAGGATACTGAATATTCTAGCTATGCTACCATACTTCTTCTAGATTTGTCAGTGGGATTAATGCTGCATTGCTAGATTGCTCTGTGGAGGTACAGAGACTGAGATATTCAGTTTTATCTATATTTATGTAAGGACTTTGTGGTAGATGCAAGCTATTTTTTGTCACAAAGGTGTTAGTCTCTGTCACTAGAAAGGCTGTCCTCTAACCCTGCTCACATCTAGACTGTTTTTTTAATACAGTGCTTGTTTTATTTGTTTCTAACAGATGCTGTACACAAAGGCTGATCAGAAACAACTGAATGCTGCTTTAATTATACCACCAATGTTAGGGATTACAAAAAAACCCCTAAGCTCTTGGAAGAAATGAAGTATGTTTTACAATTATCTGTTGCAGCATTAGTACTGTAGGAAGATTAAAACCCTACTGTGCACTGACCAAGAATATACACAAGATCCTGTACATTAGACTAAACTTATATAGTGTTACCCTTAGCTGAATTGAACAGTAAAGTAATCATTTTCTATGAGTTCTTCATATAAAGGGTAAAGGTACATTAATGGAGAGTATCATTCTAAAATATTAATGGTGAGTTCAGTACTATAAATTAATTTATTTCCCCTTAGTGGTTTTTCATAAATGCTGAATCAGCCCTTTAACTATGAAGTGTTTTTCACAGGCAGTGTCACTTGGGTTCTAGGGGGTCGTAGAAATCTATGGCCCTACAAATATTGCATATTAAGCCATATCACAACAAAATGAAATCAATAAAATTAAAATGTCAGACTAGAGGAGATTATCACTAAAAAATGTATAAATGTGTAGTTTAGTGAAGCACCCATGATAGTAGCAAGTCCCCTGTATTATCAGCTGGGTTGTGGACTTTAAGTTACTGTACAATACAAAAGATGTGTTCTGTCACTAAATTTGTGACTCTGTCCCCAAACCCAGTCTCTTCCTATTCCCTTCATTTAAGTTAATTAAAATCCTCTGCTTGATTGGCATTCGAATAAATCCACAGAGAACAGCTGGGAGGCTTAGCTCAATCAGTATGAATGATTGCTGTTCTCTGTCTAAATATAGATGATGGTGCTGGGCTACCTAAGAAATCCAGATAGCCCATGGCAATTTTGGGAAGTGCCCAGGACATGTTTCCATGCAGACTACCAACAATAAATCTAGATGGGTGGTGAAGTCCCATGCAAACTAGAAATTTGACAGCACTACAAGCTAAACAGATTAGATTTTCATTATTTATGAGATATTGTGGTCTAAACTTTTGAAATTCACATTAAACAGGCACAGTAGTAATGCCTTGAGAACATACATTACATTGTTTTTCAATTCCTGACTAGTTCATGAGCAACTCTTGTAAGATGTTTTTGGAACTGACCTGTAATGCATCTGTAGTTGTGACACACTGCAATGCAAAACTGAGTAGCAACTCCTAGGCAACAGTTTTTGCAAGGCTTTGGGTGGTATTCACCAACACTTATGCAACTCACTGAGAAATGAATGCTAAAGCAACTCTTTGGTGTGCCACTTTAATGTGAACTGAACTATGTGATTAAAGAGCAACTTCCTACCATGCTTTTTTCAGGTACTTCCATTTGGATTATGAGGAATGCAACCTAGAAACATAGAAATATAGAAGTTGACGGCAGATAAGGACTGCAAGGCCCATCCAGTCTGCCCATTTCTTTTTCTACCTTATAAATATGCCATCAGCCTTT
This sequence comes from Neoceratodus forsteri, assembly GCA_016271365.2. Classification (NCBI taxonomy): domain Eukaryota; kingdom Metazoa; phylum Chordata; order Ceratodontiformes; family Ceratodontidae; genus Neoceratodus; species Neoceratodus forsteri. The sequence goes on along the minus strand of CM057454.1, from coordinate 955,404,538 downwards.
GCTCTGTCAATGGGCTATCTATTCATACTCATCTGTATTGCTCCCTTATGCCTATCCCATGCCTGTTTGAAGCCCTGCACTGTATTCATATCCACCACTTCCTGAGATAGGCCAGTCCATGCATCCGTCACCCATTCTGTGAAAAAGAACTTCCTCACATTACCCCTTAATCCGCCTCCCTCTAATCTCATGCTGTGTCCTCTTGTCCTGCTATTTTTCTTATATTGAAACATGTTAGACTCATTCACCTTGTTAATGCCCTTAAGGTGTTTGAATGTTTCGGTCATATCACCTCTCTCCCTCCTTTGCTCTAGGGTATACATGTTGAGCTCTGTTGATCTGTCTTCATATGTTTTCTGATGCAGTTCCTGCACCATTTTGATTGCCCTTCTCTGGACTGCCTCAATTTGGTTAATGTCCTTGTGAAGGTGTGGCCTCCAGTAATGCGTGCAATACTCCAGATGGGGCTTAACCAGTGTCTTGTAAAGAGGGATTATTACCTCCCTCATCCAACTTGTGATACCCCTACTATTACACCCCAACATCCCCCTAGCTTTACCTACTGCTTTAGTGGTCTGCTTGGATGATTTCAGGTCATCGGTGATGATGATGCCCAAGACTCTTTCTTTCCTTGTGACTGCCAGCAACACCCCTCCCAGCCTATAGGTGGCTTTAGGGTTTCTCTTCCCTATGTGCATGATCTTGCACTTCTTTGCATTAACCCCCAGCTGCCACTCTTTTGACCATTTTTCCAGTTTATCCGGATCTCTTCTCATTCTGCCCACCCCATCTGGATCATCTACTGTGTTGCAGATCTTGGTGTCATCTGCAAACAGACAGACCTTACCCTCCAGTCCTTCTGCAATGTCACTGATGAAGATATTGAAGAGGACTGACCACAGTACTGATCCTTGAGGTACACCACTTGTGACCTGCATCTCTTCTGACTGTATACCATTTACCACCACTCTCTGTTTTCTGCCCATCAACCAGTTTGCCTCCCAGTTGACCAGCTTCTGACCCACCCTGAGCCTACCCAGCTTATTAATCAATCTTCTATGTGGAACAGTATCAAAAGCTTTGCTGAAGTCAAGGTAGGTGACATCAATTGCTCCCCCTTGGTCCAGCACTCTGGTTACCCAGTCAAAGAAATCTATGACAGTGGTTTGACAGGACCTTCCTATTGTAAACCCATGCTGTCTTGGATCTTGTGCTCCTAAGGATTCCAGGTGTTGTACTATCCTTTTCTTAAGGAGTGCCTCCATAATCTTGCCCACTACTGAGGTAAGTTCCTTGCCTCTTCCCTGCTACCACTCTTGTGGAGTGGGATCACATGAGCCCTTCTCCAGTCTTCTGGGACCTCTCATGTACTCAGACACTTACTAAGCAGTTCTGATAATGGCTCTGCTAGTTCCACCCTTAGCTCCTTTAGTACCCTGGGATGTATGCCATCAGGTCCCATTGCCTTGCCCACCCTGAGCTTATAGAGTTCTTGTGGGACCCTTTCTTTTGTGAAGGGACTAGTGCACACCTCCCTCCCCCCTGTGTCTATGGTGCTTAGCTGTGGGCCCTGCCCTACCTTCTCTTTAGTAAATACAGAGCAGAAGAATCTATTTAGGATAGATGCTTTTACATGGTCCTCCTCCTCATATACCCTCTTATCTCCTTTGATCTTAACAATACCCCCTATGGAATTTCTCCTTTCACTAATGTATCTATAGAAAGTCTTGTCACCTTCGTTTATTGTTTGTGCTAATGTTTCCTCGATTGGGGCCTTTGCCTGCCTTACTGCCTTCCCTGCTTCCCTTAGGGAAGTTTGGTATGCCACCCTATCTTCATTCTGCTGCATTCCCTTATATTTCCTGAAGGCCAGCCTTTTGGCTCTGACCTTTTCTGCTACTGATTTTGAGAACCAAAGCGGTTTCCTTCTTCTTCTGCACTTTCTTTTCTCTCTAACACAATGGAATGTTGCTTCAAGTATTACATCCTTAATGCTTGCCCACTTTGCCTGTACCCCCTCACCTGTATTTCTTTTTGCCAGGGCCAGCTTAACTCTGTTGGCCATCTTATTAAAGTCAGCTCCTCTGAAGTCCCATATTTTTGCCTTCGAATGGGATGATTTAGTTCTAGTGGCCAAACTGAATCATACCATGTGATGGTCACTTGGCCCCAGGTGAACTTCTACCTGGAGATCTGTGATCCTTTCCCTGTTAGTCAGTACTAGATCTAGGATAGCCCTGTCTCTTGTGGGTTATTGTACCAGTTGTTTGAGGCTCTCCCCCTGCAGGGAATCCACCATATCTCTAGTTCTGGCAGATGTTCCTGCTGGTATTGCCCAATCTGTATCTGGCATGTTGAAGTCTTCCATTATCAGAACCTCCCCTTTAGCTGTCATGTTCTGTATATTTTCTAACAGTAATGTGTCTATGTCCTCCCCCTGGTCTGGGGGCCTGTAGACAACCCCAGTTCATATGGCTGTCCCATTTCATGTTTCCAGGGTGACCCACAGTTCTTCTGGCTCCTTATATGTGTTCTAATTTCTGTAGCTTTGATATTTTCATTGACATACAAGGCCGCTCCACCCCCCTTTTTGCACCTCAGTCTCTTCTGATCAGTACATAGCCAGGTACTGAAGTCTCCCAAATGTGGTTACTGGTAAACCACATCTCACTAATTGCTATTATGTCCAGTTTAGCCTCTGTTATTATTACCTCCAGGACTGGGATCTTGTTTCCCAGACTGTGAGCATTTGTGTACATGATTTTCCATTGGCCAGATTTGGGTGTGTTAGTTGTTGGGTGAGGTCTGGCATTTCCCCCTGTATGTCGTATGGGGAGCCGGACCTCTTTCCTTACCTGGTGATGCAAATGAACTGCAAACATGCTGAACTCCTGTTTGACCACTAGCTGAGGGGGGAGAGGTGTTCTTCCCATCCGATGTATGGGGTGCTGCACCCCTCTCCCCATTTGCTAGTTTAAATATTCTGTAAAGATGTCAAACTTCTGCCCCAATGCACTGACTCCCTCCTTAGACAGATGCAGTCCATCAAATTTAAAGCACTTTCACTCACAAAACTGTTGCCAGTTCCCAACAAATTTGTGTCCTTTTTCCCTAGCACCAGCCCTTGAGCCACATGTTTAGCTCCCCTAACTCCCCTTCTCTGACCTTCTGTCAATCTGCTCCCCTGTCCCAGACTGGCAGGATCTCAGAGAAGGAGATGCCGGATGAAACGATGATAGTTTGTCACCCAACCTGGTCAGGTGTTCCTTGGTCTCCACAACTGACCATCTGGTAATATCATTAGTCCCTATGTGTACCAGAATGTAAATGTTTTCTTCTGCTTCCTGAACAACTTTAGCGATGTGGTCAATGTCTCTCCACGCTGATGTACCTGGGTGACATCTGACCATTACCCCTGGCTGGAGATAGGTATCAACTCCCCAAATCATGAAGTCTCCTATGATCAGATGTTTTTTGGATTTCCTTTTTGCTTTTTTTGTTTTGGTTCTTGTTTTGGATGAGTTTTGTTGTGCTATCTCCTGTGCTGCAGTGTCCTGCTCTGCAGTGTCCTCTGCCCCTTTGTTTGATTTCGGAGATAGAGGCAGATACCTGTTTTTAGTTTTGATATGGCTTGTGGAGATAATATGTTGGAGAGCACCGAGTGATGGGGCACTCAATTTGCCCTTCCTAACCACCTGCCAACCTCCCGGACCAACTACCCTCTGCGGTTGAGGTGCTTCTGTTGGATGTCGGGGAAATGGCGGGTGGTTCTTATAATATATTTCCTCTTGAAGTTGTTTTCTTGAAATGTTAATTATTCAATGAGTATTTAAAATTTTAATTTTAAGGCTGCCAGTTTACAAAATGTGCATCCATGCTCAGCCACTGATTCTCTCATGAGAGCTCCCACTACACATCATTAAATGAACATGATTAGCGGGGTGTAGCATGAACTGCAGCCAACTGGGAGTATTGATTTGAAGGAAAAGAGATGGAAAGCTTCTATTAAACCAAGTAGCATACTAACCTTTGTTGAATGAAACTTTTCTTTTGCATATCATAAAGGTGAGAAAATTGTCTCCCAGCTAATTGGGGAGGGCAGTTGTATCATGAAAGATAGTCACTCAGCTCAGCTCATGGGGGTGGCAGCAGTATCATGAGGTGAGGCACTTGTCTCCCAGAGAGTGGGATAGTCAGGTACATCATGTTGGAGAGACACTTGGCTCCCAGGGATGAGGCAGATGCATTACACATGTGAGGTACATAGTTCCCAGAGAGGGGTGGAAGGTGTTTAATGGAGCTGAGGTCTTTGGCTTCAGTGATTGGGGCAGGTGTATGACAGAGGTGAGGCACTTAGCTGCCATTGAAGGTGGCAGGTGTATCATGGTGGTAAAATGCTCTGCTTTCAGGTATGGGGTATGTGTATAATGAAGGTGAGATACTCATCTCCCAGGGAATGGGGGGTAGCAGATGTAACATAGATTGGAGCCACTCAGCTCTCTGGGTGGGTGACATGTGTATAATGGTTATGAAACACTCTGCTTACAGGTAGTGGTGCAGATGTATCATGGATATGAGACACTCATCTTCCACTGTGTTTGGGGTACAGTTGTATTATGGTGGTGAGGCACTCGGCTCCCAGGGATGGGACAGTTGCATCCATGGAGGTGAGGCAGTCCAATCCAGAAGGGATGGGAGGTGTACATGGAGGTGCGGCGCTCATCTCCCAGACAGCTGGGGGTTGTGAAGATGTATGATGGAGGTGAGGTACTCTGCTTCTGAGGAGGAGCAACTGTATTGTGGATGTGAGACACTCATCTCCAAGGGAGGGGGTGGCAGATGTATCATGGAGGTGATGCACTACATTTCCATTGGGGGGAGTGTATGATAGAGGTGAGGCAGTTGGTTCCCTATGAGGGGTGCAGGTGTATCATGGAGGAGGAATGCTCACCTACCAGGGAAGTTGGGAAGCAGTTGTATCATGTCAGTGAGACTCTCCACTCCCAAGGGGTGGGTGTGGCAGGTGTATAACAGATGTGAAACACTTTGCCCCCAGGGAGGGGAGATGTATCATGGAGGTGATGCACTCTGCTCCTATGGGGGGTGGAAGGTGGTCAGGTGTATGATTTTGGTGAGCACTCAGCTCCCAGTGAGGAGGGCAAGTGTATTATGGAGGTGGGACACTCTGCTTACAGGTAGGGGGCAGGGGTAACATGGAGATGATAAACTCATCTCCTATGGATGGGGCAGGCATATCATGGATGTGAGGCCCAAAGCTCCCAGACAGGGGTGGTCAGGTGTATGATAGAAGTGAGGCACTGGACTCTCAGTGAGGTGGTCAGGCGTATCATGGAAGGGAGACACTCAACTCACTGGGGGGGCAGATGTATCATGGAGGTGAAACATGCTGCTTACAGACAGGGGGCAAGTGTCTCATGGAGGTGAGACATGCTGCTTACAGCCAGGGGGCAGGTGTATCATGGAGCTGAGACACTCATCTCCCAGATGGTATGGGAGGCATGTGTATCATGGAGGGGAATGACTTGGCTCACAAAGGGGTGGCAGGTGCATCATGGAAGTGAGACACTCTTCTTACAAATAGGGGGGCAGGTGTATTATGGAGGTAAAGCACACATCTCTCAGGGAGGGGGAGGGCAGGTGCATCATGAAAGGAAGGCACTCGGCTCAGAGTAATGGGGTAGATGTCTCATGGAGATGAGTCAGTTGTATCTACGGGAGGTGATGCAAGTGTACCATGGAAGTGAGACACTCTGCTCACAGACAAGGAGTATCTGGTGAATTATGGAGATGAGAAAGTTGAATCTCATGGAATATTGGGGGGGCATATGAATCTTGGAGGTTTGACACATTGCTCACAGGGATGGTGCAAGTGTATTATATATGTGACATTCCATACATTATGTGCATCGTGTGACTTCTTGTTGTTTAATTGTAGTCCATGTCAAATCAGTATGTAATATTATGGGCCGTCAACATGTTCAATGAAAAATGTTGACATCAAGCTACTAAAATTTAACCCATCAAAATGTTAACTTATTGTATTTTATCAGGATCATTCTGATGTAAAACAAAGTGCAGAAAAGCAGAATACAAGTGTAGGAATAGAACAGCATCAGTCTTCCATTCCTTCAGATGTTCCTGAAGTCAAAAGAGATGAATGTAATGTAGCTGTAGACCTTAATAGCACTGTAATAACAGAAGAAGCTATTGACACATCTGCAAGTGAAGTTCAGACAAGCTTTGGGTATTTTACAGTCTCTCAAAAAAAGCAATTCTTTGCCATCTCACTGCAGCAAAACAATTGGGGAGTTTGGCCTGAATTTGCAGCGTGGCAAGCCCTGGTCCAACAGATGTGCCTTTTGGTGATTTGGTCCCAAAACATTCAACAGGCCTATAGTTACAGTGCTCTGAAGTTGAGCAATTTCCCATAGGCTAACATTGCAGCACCCATGGTGACTTCCGGCGCCTGAATCTTGGAAACGGTGCGAGACACAAATTTTTTATTCTCTGCAGCTTAGCCCACCTTTGTGGAATAAGCACACATGGAGGTTTCAAAATCATGAATACCACTGCAGTGGAATGTTTTCCTTACTTGCTACAGTTATGGAGATATTGCCAAAAATGTGTTATAAGGGTTTCTTTGGAGTACTATGGTGCTGCTGTATGGTTCTGTACTTATGTATAAGTGGGAGTGCAGGGCCCAGAGGGCCCATGCTCCCACATATGCGTACCATTACACAAAACATGGGCAATGTGAAGGGAGGGCAGAGACCGTGCTCCCACTAACACATATCAGTTACCAGTTACATTACACTTCCTCAAAAAGAAGGGAAATTCATTGCAAAAAAACATCATTAATGCATCAGTTAGGGTTGATAGCACAGTGACAAAAGCATGGAAATGTGGTATTAGGGTTACCACTCCTACCACCCCCCATCCCCCTCCACACACCAACAGACATCAGGGTATGCCATAGGGTCATCAGGCCTAACTGTCTACCCATTCTCCTATACTGTAGCATGTCAGTATGCTTACACATGGAATGGAGTGAGACTTGGGCCTGATGACCCTGTGGCACGCCCTGACATCTGTTGGTGTGTGGAGGAGGGTGGAGGAGTGGTAGGTGTGGTAACCCTAACACCACATTTTCATGCTTTTGTCACTGTGCTATCAACCCTAACTGATGCATTGATGAAGTTTTTTGTAATGAATATATATATATATTTTTTATGGGCATACAGTTAAAAGCAAGTTTCCAAATCTGGATGTATCCAAAGCCTCATGAGCTTTGCTTTCCATATTCTTTGATGCCACATAAAAAAATTATTGATTCATACACAGGCTTACTTTGTATGGATGAACATAGAAACATAGAAACATAGACTTTGACGCCAGATAAGGACCACTTGTCCCACCTAGTCTGCCCATTTCCCTACCTACAGGATAAGCTGCAGATCCTAGTTAACCAACAGCCTATTTCTTCTTACCCACCACAAGAATTACCTTATGTCTGTCCCATGCATTCTTGAATTCCCCCACTGTTTTTGACTCTATGACCTCCTCAGGAAGGCTGTTCCATGCATCTACAACCCTCTCTGTGAAGAAATACTTCCTCACATTACCTCTGAGGCATCCTCCTCTGTCTTCAAATTGTGCCCCCTTGTTCTTACTCATCTCTTTTTTTGAAAGATGCTACCCTCTTGGACTTTGTTGATTCCCTTGAGGTATTTGAAAGATTCTATCATGTCCCCCCCCTTCCTCAAGGCTATACATCTTAAGCTCCTTTAGTCTTTTTTCATATGTCTTCTGGTGCAGACCCTGCATCATTTTTATTGCCCTCCTCTGGACAGCCTTCACCCTGTCTATGTTTTTGTGGAGATGGGGTCTCCAGAACTGTACACACTACTCCAGATGTGGTCTTACCAACTGTCTGTACAGAGGGCCAACAACATCTTGTTTTCTACTGGTGATGCCTCTCCCTATGCATCCCAGTATCTCCCCAGCCCTACTCAAATTGCTGGCCCATCTTTAGGTCATCTGATATGACTACCCCCGGGTCCCTTTCCATTTTTGTTGTTGTCAGTATCTCACCGCCCCTTCATTGCCCTGGGATTTTGCTTCCCAGGTGCATTACTTTGCACTTCTTTGAGTTGAATCTAAGCTGCCATACATTTGATCATTCCTCCAACCTTGCCAAGTCCCTTTTCATCCTTTCCACCCCATCTTGCATATCAACCCTGTTGCAGATCTTTGTGTCATCAGCAAAGAGACATACCTTCCCCTCCGGTCCCTCCGCAATGTCACTTATAAAGATATTGAAAAGGACCAGCCCCAGTACTGAACCCTGTCTTACTCCACTAGTAACCCTCCTTTCTTAACTGTGGACTCCATTTACTATTACTCGCTGTGTCCTGTTGTCCAGCCAGTGTTTTATCCAGGCTACCACCCTGGGACCCACTCCCAGGCTGGCTAATTTGTTTATTAAACTTTTGTGTGGGACTGTGTCAAATGCCATGCTAAAGTCTAACTAGGCCATGTCCACAGCCCCTCCCTGATCTACTACTTTGATCACCCAGTCAAAAAAAATCAATTAGATTTGTCTGACATGACCTTCCTGCTGTGAATCCATGCTGCCTTGGGTCCTATGCCCCACTGGCCTCTAGGTACTCAACAATTCTTTCCTTCAGAAGTGATTCCATTATTTTCCCTGCCACTGAAGTCAACCTGACAGGTCTGTAGTTTCCTGTCTCTGTCTTGCTCCCACGTTTGTGAAGGAGAATCACATCCACCCTCCTCCAGTCCTCAGGTACCAGATCATCCTCCCATGATTTATTAAAAAGTGTAGTCAGTGGTGTTACTAGTTCTTCCCTTAGTTCTTTTAAAATTTTGGGGTGAATCCCATCAGGCCCCATTGCTTTATCCTCCTTCAGTTTTAAGAGTTCTTTCAGAACCCTTTCTTCTGTGAAAGGGCTAATATCAACCCCCTATCCAGAGTGCTTCTATTGACTGGATTAGGTATTTCCCCCTGCTTTTTCATTGTGAATACTGAGAAGAAAAATGTGTTTAGTATCCCTGCTTTTTCACTGTCGCTCTCTGCCCAACTGCTTTCCTCTTTATTCAGCCTCAGTATCCCTGCTTTCATATTTCTTTGCTCCCTAATGTACCTATAAAAGGGTTTATCCCCCTTCTTAACCAAGTTGGCTATCTTTTCCTCAGTTTGGGCTTTTGCTATTCTGACTGCCTTCCCCGCTTCCTTCTGCTTTAACTGGTATAGTTCTCTGTCCTGCTTCTTCTGTGTTTCCTTATACTTCCTGAATGCTACCTTTTTCTCCCTTACCTTCCCTGCCACTTCTTTTGAGAACCAAAGTGTTATTTCTTTTGTTTTGATTTGTTTATTTGCTTCACACAAAGGCTTGTTGCCTCTGTGATGGAAGTTTTGATGTTTCCCCATTGTTGCTCCACCCCACCTTCTTGCCTGTTTGCTAGTGCTTTTCTGAGACACTCTCCCATTTTGACAAAATCAGCCCTCCTGAAGTCCAGTACCTTCACTTTTGTGTGGCTTGACCTACATCTAAGTTTATCGTGAACCACACTGTTTGGTGGTCGCTTGTTCCCAGATGGTTATCCACTTCTAGATCAGAGATCCTCTCTCCGTCCCCATTTGAGAGTACCAGGTCTAAGATTGCTCCCACCTGAGTGGGTTCCAAAACTAGCTGTCTGAGGCAAGCCCACTTTAGGGCATCGAGAATGGCCCTGCTCTTGAATGTGGCTGCAGCAAAGGTGCTCCAGTTAATATTTGGCTTATTCAGGTCCCCCATCAGCAATATCTCCCCTTTCTCTGCCATCCCAAGGATGCCTTCTATCATTTCCTTGTCCATTTCCTCCCCCTGAAATGGGGGTGTATATACAACCTCTGTGTGGATTGTGGAGCCATTTCCAGTCTCCAGGGTGACCCAGAGTGCCTCCTTTCCTCCCTGTTTACCCTTTAGTTCTGTTGCTTTGTTCCCTTCCCTTACATAGAGAGCTACTCCTCCTCCTCCTCCTCTTCTTCCTTCCCTGTCCCTTCTTTAGATTGTGTACCCTGGTATGTTGACATCTCAGTCATGGTTCTCTGTGTACCATGTTTCTGTGACTGCCATGATATCAAGGCATCCCTCTGCCATCAAGGCCACCATTTCAGGGAGCTTTTTACCTAGACAACAGGCATTGGTACTCATTACCCTCCATTTTTTTCCTGGCTTTATTTCTTTTAGCCCCATCCCTGTCCTTACTGCCTTTGTATTTTTCTCCATTTACCCCTGCCCTTATCCCTATCGACTGCTCTATCTTGATGTTTACCTCACTAACTACCCTGATTGTTTGGTGAGGGCTAGAATTTCCCTTCTTCTTTTCAGTACCTACCCCCTTGGCTAGTTTAAATGCTTGCCAATGAAGCATTTAAACCTATCACCTAGGATCCTGGTTCCCCTCCAGGATAGATGCAGACCATCTCACCTGTATAGGCCTGCATCCCTCCAGGTGGAGCCCCAGTCCCCAATGAAGCCAAATCCCTGAGCTCTGCACCAGTTTTTCAACCAGTCATTGAATCCCATTGTGCAGAGTATCCTAGCCTCATCCATGCCTTAGACAGGTAGCACTTCCAAAAAAGTTACCATGTGTGCTGCTTGTCTAAGGCCCCTCCCCAACTTCACAAACTCCTGTTGCACTGTTCTGATCCCATTCTCATCCAGGTCATTTGTCCCTAGGTGGAAAATGACATCCAGCTCACTCCCCCTTGCAGCTGCTCCCATTATCCTGAGGATTCATTTCCTGTCCCTACAAGCCATGGTGCTGGGCAGGCACCTTACCTCCCTTTCCCTTCCTTCCCCCAGTTCTACCCCCTAACAATCGAGTCCCCCACCAGGAGTTGTTTCCTTCCCCTGTAGGGTCCTGTACCACCCTCATGTGGGTATCCATTGTGGAGGTTCCCAACATCCTCCTTGGTCTCAACTGCATGTGCCTTCATAGAGTAACCATGCTCTGCCAGAGTGGTGAATGAACTGTGGTGAGGCACAACTGGAGGGATGCATCTCTGTTCCACCACCCTCACTCTCCCTGAGCACACCGTGGTCCAACCACTCATCTTTCTTGGCAACCTCTGAGGTAGATGTGGTAGCCTGGGTGGTCCCTTGGTGGGGGAGCAAGTTTTCTGAATCATTGCCAGGTCAGCATGGAGACGAGCAACCTCCTCCCTCAGACCAGAGAGGTGTCTACAAATAGGGCAGCAATGCAGTTTCCAGAATGTCTCCCAGAAGACTGCTGCTCCACAGCCAGTACATTGCACCACTCTCCGCATGTCTGTGTCCCTTCCTGTTACAGATGCTTTTCCTTTGTTGTTTTTTGTTCTTGTTTTAGTGTGCTCAAGCTTGTGAGTGTCTCTACCCCCTATTCAGTGTGCTGTGTCTTTAAGGATATGAACAGGTGTATGTTGCTAGCAGTTTTGGGGGACTGATGTCAGAACCCCTGCTATAAAAGAAGTAATGTGCTTGGGGCAGGTGGGGTGTGGGGAAGTGTAGCAGGGAGTAAACCTATGCTGTCCAGAGACAATCAACTACAACTCTGAACCTCCACCCCAGGGAGTGCCTTCCTTCCTTTTAGACACCTATTTCACAGAGGTTAAGTAACAGGTCTAGTCACAAATGACTGCAAACATCTCCCAGCTACAGTTCCTCCCTGGCAACTTCAAAGTTAAAACTAAGACAAGTCAACCCCAAAAACAGAATCAATACTAGTTACTTACACAGGTCCAAAAAGTAAAAATTCAGTTCAGTGTAGTCTAGAAAATAACTTCCTTGATTTAAGGAAGCTCTGGCTGCTTTCTCTCTCTCTGTGTCTCAGCAGATAGAGACCACAAACAACTCCTGTTTTAAGTCCACAGTTCAACTAGGGCCCTTTCAGCTCCTCCCCTTAACAAACACCTAATCCACAGAGGTTAAGTACCAGGTCTAGTCACAAATGACTGCAAATGTCTCCCAGCTACAGTTTATCCCTGGCAAATTAAAGTTAAAACTAAGACAAGTCAACCCCAAAAACAGAATCAATACTAGTTACTTACACAGGTCCAAAAAGTAATAATTCAGTTCAGTGTAGTCTAGAAAATAACCTCCTTGATTTAAAGAATCTCTGGCTGCTTTCTCTCTTTCTCTCTCTCTGTTTCTCAGCAGACAGAGCCCATACAATACTTTACATACAGTATTGAACTTATGGTGTAATGTTGTTCATGTAAGTACATGCGAAGATTGCTGATGATAACATATGGGCATCTATAAACAACCAGTCTGTGTGTTCACTGCTATGTTTCTATGGCCTAGCAGAACCTCAAGAGTGATGCGTGAAAGGTTCACACTAGATGAAAATGTAGGCTTGTGTGTGTATGGATGCCCATATATTATATGTTATTGTGTATGGCCATGCATGCACATTTCAGACACTCAACTTACCTTCAGTTAACTAGTGATTTTGTGTAGTTGGTGGGTGATTGCCTCACTTGGGTGTTGCTGTTTTGCTGAAATAACAATTTACTGCTGATTTTTCTACATCTTCAAGCATTACAAAAAAAAAAGCAAATTGCTGCTTGATTGGATAGAATAAAGCAACTGTGTGGCAGTATTCTAAGTGTTTATGCAATACTGACATCAGTACTATAGTACAACAATGCAATTTTGTCACTAATACAACACAACTAGCATGTTTCATGCATGTAATTCCATGCATAACAGGGTCCCACCATATAGTATATGGTTACTGTGCTGCAGTACTGCCATATGTTGATTAGAAGCAGTACTGATGTCATTTGTTTATCACAATAAATTGGAATGGTACAGCAGATCTACTTGCACACACAAAATCTATCTGTAACCTTGTTTTATAAACAAGTGAACATGTTACAGTGCAACCTGCAAGAGGTGTGAAGTATATACTATAAATGTCTGATACCACCTGTAATTCATTTTTTGATATATAATCTTCATTTGCATAATCTGTGGTGGCATTATGTTCTCATCAAAGTGTTGGTGTACCTGTATGTTGGCAGATTGTCATCCTCAAATGACACTTACAGTTCATATATCTTAATTGCACCGTTGATACATACTCTCCATTGTTGGGCCTTAGTTCTAGTCATTGATCACCATGCTAGAAAGAAATTGTACTTTATACTCAACAGTGTATACATATTGGCCAAGAGTACTGTAAATAATGCACCAGTATGCAGACACATACCTTGACCTTGCACATTTATTTATGTTTTTGAAGATAATTCAGATATAGTGAGTACTCATGGCCAGTCAGAGAGCTCCTTTCCTCTGTGTGTGAGTCATTATTATTCCATAAAGTGTGTCACACACAGTTTGCCTTCAAACAGCATGTTGAAAAAATATATCATTGAGTGAGCATGATCAATAATTTATGAATACTGCCTCAGAGACCAGTCTTACAGTCACCTGAGTGGTCTGACTTACATTATAAGGGTATCAGAAATGCTCACATTTGGTTTGAGCTTGTCATACTGAACCATAACAATGCAAGTGAGACAATTCTTACAACCAATGAATTGTTATTGGTGATTGTAGTAACCTACACACACAGTAGAAAACACCATAAACCATTTGACAAAGAGAAATCAGCATGAAACACAGTATAACAGTCTGTTGTATGCGCGAAGGTCACATACCACCAAGCCACACAACATCCAATGTCTCAGTTTGTCATGTAACAAGGAGTAGGGGCTTTGTTTTAGAGCATCTTTGTGCAATGGCTTGCACTAGTATGTGTAGTAATCTGTGTTATGCCACAGGGAATGCCAGCACATTGTGTAAGTCCATTACCATCTTTTTCATGGTGGTTGTAAAGGGGATGAAGAAGTGACATTGGATGCATGCTAAAGTGAGAAGGATGTTCATAGAAATTGTTTAAAAAGGGGAGATAAACGTTATGAACTGCAACACTTAACATTTTCTATTATTTCTCAAATATTAATTTATTTGCATTTCATATTAAAATAATTGAAAAAGAAAAATAGTTGTAATGTACAAATAAAGTGTTATACACTCATGTTTTTCAATTAAATTTGTATTCAACTGGAAAAAATACATTACAATTTATGTTGAAGGCATTCAGGTTTCACCCATTGTGGTTGACAAAAGAGTTAACTGTAATCTTATAGGGGTAGCCTATATGATGTGCTTGAGAATGACAGAACTTACATGAAATACAAAATGATGACTGTGACTCTGAACCAGAGTTTGCAAATGACTGTGCAGCCCCTGATTATTTCTCAAGTGAGGCTAATTACAAAGAGTCAGACAGCAAATTCTCAGTACTTGAATATCATTCGAGGTTTGCACTATGTATTAGAATTATTTTCATGTTACTATGTATTTCATTGAAAGATTAACAGTTATCACTAACAGCCACACACAGAATTGCTGTATAGAACTTGTGGGACATAGAAACTGGCATGTTCAAAACCTAAAATGCTTGCCAATATAAGCTTTACAGGGGTATAGTACAATATATCACATTAAATGTGCTGACTTCCAATCTTACATTAATTGTACAGAGAAAGCTGTGAATCCACATCACCATACAGCATAACAACACATTATCAGTATCCATTTACTGTATAAATTATGCTGTGCATTTCATATATGTAATGAGGAAGAATTAGATGTTTTACAGTACCGTAGTTCTCACGTGATGAAATACATTCCTCACTGACTGTAGTTAGCCACATGACAACCATAAGACAAGAAAACAAAATATTTGTGCTAATTAATCTAATATTAAATACACACTATTGCATGCCACAATATTAAAGTTATGCTGTGATATAATCCAGATGTGAATATTGAATTTGTTACCTAAAATGTCAGCAGTGTTTTCTGAGATGATCTTCTATGCTACAGTAAACAGTATGTCCAAAAACCGAAAATAGGGAAAAAGTTTTGTACAATAACATTGGCACATTGTCATTTGTATGATAAATGTTGCAATTTACTTTGTAATAGATTAACATTGACATTACAACATTTGAAATCTTGTACAATATATGTTATTGAATTAGTGTTTTGCAAGTAATCATTAAATTCCAAATGACAACCACATTTGAGTGTGACACAAGCACTATACTTTATTCAAAAGAATCCCAGCACCAGCACCAATCAATGATAAAACCTGCAAAAAGAATGTAATTTCCAGTGTGCTTACCCATTAAGTGAATAAACAAACAAACAAAAAGAATCAGTCATTCCTTCATTGAACTGCAGGTTCCAATCCAATTAAACTAGGAGTGGCACACTAAGCTGAAAGCTTGTTTACAGGTGCAATCTGGGAGCACAGGGAAGGTAAATGATTTGCTCAGGATCACACAGTATGCAAGTGGGGGCTGTGGGATTCAAACCCAGGTCTCCAGTTTTGAAGCTCAGAGCCTTAAAACTCTGCGCTATACTGCCTATAAAAATGGAACACACAGATGACCCAAAGCATGCTTGGAACAGATTATGCTAACAAAAGGCTTTTGTTACCCTTAACTCTTCAAAGTGTTATGCTAGGTTATCTGAGAGCTCTTCAGTCTTTAAACAACACTATAATGAATTAGTACATGAATCTGTATCATTGACATGCATCAGTGCTGGCATCCTTTTGAATACATACTTGACTTATTATGATAATACATATTGTTATAATTGTACCACCACCACCTGATTGCACATCCACTCTTGAAAACAGTAATCATGGTAGTATAGTTGTTGCCAACACCATTGCCCCCATCATCCATCCAGTATTTAATATAGCAAACACTGATTGTACAGTGGTGACCACACTTCCACCAGCTTTTGACTAAACCACCATACACCCAACTTTCAAGAACCAGCACCAGAACATGGAGTGTGGGGTGTGATTTGTTGGTCAACAGTTGGGGGTGTTAGGGTTACCACTATAAAACCATGCTGTGGCTGAATATGTGCTACAGTAGACACTGTGATATCTTATGCAGAGTACATGGTATAACAGCTAACATCTAAATTGTGGAATACTTAGTAATCCAATCAATAGTTACATTTTCCCAAAATACCTGTCTTAATGTCTGAATTTAAAGATAGAATTCAAAAGACATTTAGATAACGGTATTCTATCAGGAGAAAAGCTACAATATTATCCATCTTACATTTTTAGGAGCACTTATGGGCTACTCGCCTCCTCGCCCCTTGATCTCTGTAGTAGAATGATCCATAATAATATGTCAAGCAAACTCTGGGTTCTTGTACATTTAGAATCTGATGTTTACATGCAAAATGACTATATTTCTATATCAGTACATAGTCATTTGTTTCATTATAATTTACATACAGTATATTTCCATTTCATTTTCTTCTTGCTTTTATGACAGTGCTGTAAGTAACCCACAATACCAAAATGTAGTGTTGGATGAACCTAAGTATATTCTCTCTGTATCTTAACTTTTGAAGCTTGTTTTTATGTGTTCGATTTGCCCTGGAGCAACAACAGGATACATACCCCAGAAAGAAATGGAACTAGTTTTCAAATCCAACAATATTGCCATTAATGTTGTCATGGCAGCACTTGGTCTAGTCAACTGTATATCAGACAAATGACTCTTGTTTTCTTATTTTCAAGACAGCTACCTACCAAAGTTAGCAAACTATTTAAGTTTTTGAATATGGCATGCATTTGTTTTATCACTTTTACTAAACATCAAAAATCTTACTTGGAAATAACTATTTTGAACACATGGAAAGATCAGCATGCTCAAATGATTGCAGACCTAAGATGGACAGTGGACAGATATTAGATGGAGATACCTGTTCTGATAGTTTGGATCCTTGTGCGAAGCATGGCACTTTCAGTGTGATACACTAGAACAGCGTTTAAAAAAAGTTGTAGATGTACAACTTGTACGGGTACATAACATTAATATTTAGCGCTCAGTTATGTAACGTTGTTTGATGGTAGAATCAACATATCAGAAACAACTTGATAGCTATGATTACGCACAATGAGTGGCAAGCACACTATAGTAGAACTTTTAAAACAAAACTGCCAACTAGGGAATTAAATAAATCCATTGCTAGGTTGTTTCTGAATGACAGCAGCTGGTTTGATTTTTCCATGCAAGAGATTTATGATGCAGTTCAGGCTCAGAAGAAGAGTAAAGCTGCAGGTATTGATAATATTCCTGCAGAAGTATGTCCAGCTGATATTCTATAGTGGGCTGAACTGCTTATCATTTTTTATAATTACCTGTGCAAAGTAGAAGTTGTTCTGGATGTCTGGCTAACTGCCATTGTTATTCCAATACATAAAAAAGGCTTAAAAACTGATCCTTCAAATTATAGGCCAATTTCTTTGCTCTGCATCAGCCTTAAAATCTTTTCCTGTTTATTACTGACTAGACTAGAGGAATGGATAGAGGACAATAATGGCCTGTCTATGTTTCAAGTGGGTTTTAGATGAGGCTGTTCTACATTCAATCACATTTTTAAACTACAATACATTTTGGATAAATATGTTGTCACAAAGGCACAAAAAATATATACAGTTTTTATAGACATTCATGCAGACTTTGACAATGTTAATTGTGACACATTAAGATAAATTCTGGAAGCAAATGAGATTAATGCAAAGTTACTTTCCCAGATTAGATTATTGCACAGAAATACTAATTATCAAGTAAGATATGGGAAAGATGGAGCTCTGACCCTGCCCGCACCCATTGATTTTGGAGTCAAACATGGCTGCCTGTTAGCCCCAACACCATTCAATACAAATATTAAAACTTTTTAGCTAAGGACTTGGAAACCTTTAACACTATTCCACCCAGAATGATATTCCCATCAAAATACTTTCATATGCAGATGACACAGCTATTTTGTCCCATACAAGGTTGGGATTACAGAGAGGGATATGTTCTGTACAAACTTCACTACAAAAACTTACCTTGGAAATACACAAGAAACTCAAATTGTAGTTTTTGGATCCTCCACCAGGGATAAATCAGGCAGTTGTTGGAAAGTGGGGAAGCTCACTCTTGAAATTGTTGATGAATATTGCTACTTAAGGGTTCTGTTCCATAAAAATACTGCATGGAAAACTCATATCAAGTCTACAATAGTGGTGGCTAAAATACTGTGCTTTCAATAAACAGGTTTGCTTGGTCATATGGGAGTCAAACTTTTGCATGCAAAAAAGATGCTTTGAAGCAAAAGTTAAGGCTCAAATGCTTTACGCTGCCAAGGTTTAGGGGATTAAGGGTGCTGCCTCTGATTTGGAGGACATTCAAAATCTATATCTCAAATTAATTCTGGGCCTACCGGCCTATTTTCTGAGTGCTGTAATTAAAGCAGAAACCGGAATTTTGGATGTTAAAACCAAAATATTAAAACATAGTCTTTTCCTTTGGACTAAGATTGTCATGGCTTCATATTAGAATTTATTACACTATTGTTGGAAGGATGTCCAAAAAGGTTATGTTAAGTTTTCTTCATTCTCTGTCTTGAACAATTCCCTTCATACAATTGGTCTGCAAAGACATTATATTAGTTATTTTCATGGGGACCCTAATAGTTTTGCCTCTAGTGCAGCTCAAAGAATTATTGATTCTGCCTGTTAAAGGGATTTGACCACCATACATGATTCTCAGGATTTTGGTACCTTAAAACTGCTAAAGACTAGCTACAATGTTGAACAATATTGGCTTCACTGTGATAATACTATGCATAGGAAAGCTATTACTAGATTTAGGTTAGGGCTATTATGGTATGCGTGGAAACCAATACATGTCAGGGAAAATTCTCTCTTCATTTGTAATCCAGATAATAAACTGACTGTATCTCATCTTATTTTTAACTGCTGTTCTTGCGAATATGAAGAAGATAGATGGCTGAAGCCATTATTTACTTGCTTACAGGGCAGTTCTAGAGCTGAGAAATTTAGTTTTATAATGTCTGCTAAAACAATGGCCTACGTATTACTTCTAGGCAACTTTGCACATAGAGTGATTAATAGGATTAATAGTACCAAAAACTAAAGATAAGTAATATGTTAATGTTAATCTGAACATCTGCCAAATGAATGTTTTTTTGCACAATTTGTGGCTTGCTGACTGTAGAAATATGAACAGTTCCTAATTACTTCCTTCTTGTATTAATGGTTTTTTAAACATTGTATGTGTGTGTTTTTCCTACGTGTATACAAACTCTCAATAAATTTGACTTTGTCTTTGACTAACATGCATTTCACATTTAGAGTGACAAGGGGAAAAACAGCACATGGTGCAAGCATGAAGGGTTTAAGAGAGTTGATACATTCCTGAAGGACCAGAAACAACTTAATATGGATGTACTAATCACCAATTGACATCAGCAAAATGCTAAGTGGATATGAGAAAACTTGCAGGACACACTACTTATACATTTTGGCACATTGACAAAGGTACTGTGAATTTAGCTGTGTTTACTTATTTTTAAAAATAAATGTTCCAAAAATTATTTTAAACAGTAATAGTCAAGCAGACTATAAATGTTTTCAAACGACATGCTATTGATTGATACATTTTATAATTTTTCACTGAATAGATGTAGTCTAGCATAGTTATTTTTAATAGAATTATGCTGTAATGTATTTGTTTCATAGAAACATAGAACATAGAAACATAGACTTTGATGGCAGATAAGAACCGCTTGGCCCACCTTGTCTGCCCATTTCTCTACCTACTGGATAAGCTGCAGATCCTAGTTAACCAACAGCCTATTTCTTCCTACCACCCACAAGAACTGCCTTATGTCTGTCCCATGCATGCTTGAATTCTCCCACAGATTTAGACCCCACAACCTCCTAAGGAAGGCCATTCCATGCATCCACCACCCTCTCTGTGAAAAAATACTTCCTCACATTGCCCTTGAGCCGTTCCCACCTCTATCTTCAAATTATGTCCCCTTGTTCTAGCACATCTCTTTTTCTGAAAGATGCTACCCTCTTGGACTTTGTTGATTCCAGTGAGGTACTTTAAAAGTTTCCATCACGTCCCCCCTCTCCCTCCTTTCCTCAAGGGTATACATAGTCAGCTCCTTTAGTCTCTCCTCGTATGGCTTCTCTTGCAGACTCTGCACCATTTTAGTTGCCTCCCCCGGACTGCCTCCATCCTGTCTATGTCCTTGCAGAGATGGGGTCTCCAGAACTGGATGCAGTGCTCCAGATGAGGTCTCAGCAACTGTCTGTACAGAGGGATAACAACTTCCTGTTTTCTGCTGGTGATGCCTCTCCTTATACAACCCAGTATCCCCCCCAGCTCTCCTACTGCCTTATCACATTGCTTGCTAACCTTAAGGTCATCTGATATGATTACCCCCAGGTCCTTTTCCATTTTTGTTGTTGTTACTACCTCCCCCCATTGTGTACTCTTCCCCTGGGTTTTTGTTTCCCAGGTGTATTATTTTGCACTTCTTTGCATTGAATGCAAGCTGCCATACTTCTGACCATTCCTCCAACCTTGCCAAGTCCTTTCTCATCCTTTCCATCCCCCTTGTGTATCAACCCTGTTACAGATCTTTGTGTCATCTGCAAAGAATCATACTTTTCCTTTCAGTCCCTCTGCAATGTCACTTATAAAGACATTGGAAATGACTGGACCCAGTACTGAACCCTGCGGTACCCCACTAGTAACCCCCCTTTCTTCAGAGTGGACTCTGTTTACTATTACCTTCTGTGTCCTGTTGTCCAGCCAATGTTTTACCCACACTACCACCCTGGGACCCACTCCCAGGCTAGCTAATATGTTTATTAATCTTTTGTGTGGGACTGTGTCAAATGCCTTGCTAAAGTCTAGGTAGGCCATGTCCACAGCCACTCTCTGGTCTACTACTTTGGTCACCCAGTCAAAGAAATTGATTAGATTTGTCTGACATGACCTTCCCACTGTAAATCCATGATGCCTTGGGTCCTATGCCCCACTGGCCTCTAGATACTGAACAGTTCTTTCCTTCAGAAGGGATTCCATCATTTTCCCTACCACAGAGGTCAAACTGACATGTTTGTAGTTTCCTGCCTCTGTTTTGCTCTCACTTTTGTGAAGGGGGATCTCATCTGCCCTCCTCCAGTCCTCAGGTACCACACCATCCTCCTATGATTTGTTAAAAAGGGTAGTCAGAGGTGTCACTAGTTCTGCCCTTAATTCTTTTAGAATTCTGGAGTGAATCCCGTCAGGTCCCATTGCTTTGTCCTCCTTCAGTTTTAGGAGTTCTTTCAGAACCCTTTCTTCTGTGAAAGGACTGGGATCGACCCCCCTATCCAGAGTGGTTTTGTTAATTGGATTAGGTACCTCCCCCCCCTCCTCCTCTTTTATGAATACTGAGTAGAAGTATTCATTCAGTATCCCTGCTTTTCCACTGTCCCTCTCTGCAAACCCACCGTCCATTCTATTCATCATCACTATCCCTCCCTTTGTCTTTCTACTCTCCCTAATGTACCTATAAAAGGTCTTATCCCCCTTCTTAACCAAGTTGTCTATCTTTTCCTCAGTTTGGGCCTTTGCTATTCTGACTGCCATGCCTGCTTCCTTCTGCCTTAACTGGTACAGTTCTCTGTCCTGCTCCCTCTGTGTTTCTTTATACTTCCTAAATGCTATCTTTTTCTCCCTAAGCTTCACCACCACCTCTTTTGAGAACCATAGTGGCTTTTTCTTTCATTTTGATTTGTTTATTTGCTTCACACAAAGGCTTGTTGCCTCTGTGATGGCAGTTTTTGATGTTTCCCCATTATTGCTCCACCCCTCCTTCTAGCCTGTTTGCTAGTGCTTTTCTAAGGCACTCTCCTATTTTGACAAAATCAGTCCTCCTGAAGTCCAGTACTCTCACTTTTGTATGATTTGACTCTGCAGCTGAGTTTATCATGAACCACACTGTTTGGTGGTCACTTGTTCCCAGATGGCTACCCACTTCTAGATCTGAGATCCTCTCACTGTACCCATTTGAGAGTATGAGGTCTAAGATTGCTCCCTCTTAAGTGGGTTCCATCACTAGCTGTCTGAGGCATGCCCCCTGTAGGGCATCGAGAATGGCCCTTCTCTTGGATGTGGCTGCAGCAAAGGTGCTCCAGTTAACATCTGGCAAATTCAGGTCCCCCATCAGCAATACCATCCCTTTCTCTGCCATCCTAAGGATGCCTTCTATCATATTCTTGTCCTTTCCTTCCCCTTGAGATGGGGGTCTGTATACAACCCCTGTGCAGATTATGGTGCCATTTACAGTCTCTAAGGTGACCCACAGTGCCTCCTCTCCTCCCTGTTTACTCTTTTGCTCTGTTGCTTTTATCCCTTCCCTTACATATATAGCTACTCCTCCCCCTCTTTTACCCTCCCTGTCTCTCCTATAGGTTATGTACCCTGGTATGCTAACATCCCAGCCATGGTTCTCTGTATACCATGTTTCTGTGACTGCCACAATATCCTGACATCTCTCTTTCATCAAGGCCACCAGTTCAGGGAGCTTGTTGCCCAGACTATGGGCATTGATACTCATTACCCACCATTTCTTGATGGCCTTACCCCTTTTTGCCCCATCCCTGTCCTTACTGCCTTTGTATTTTTCTCCATTTACCCCTGTCCTTCTCCCTATCGACTGCTCTATCTTGGTGTTTACCTCACTAATTACCCTGATTTTTTGGGGGGGCTAGGATTTCCCTTCTCCTTTTCAGTGCCTCCCCCCTTGGCTAGTTTAAATGCTTGCCAATGAAGCATTTAAACCTATCACCTAGGATCCTGGTTCCCCTCCTGGGCAGATGCAAACCAGTATAGGCCTGCATCACTCAAGGTGGACCACCAGTCCCCAATGAAGCCAAACCCCTGAGCTCTGCACCAGTTTTTCAAACCACTGATTGAATCCCATGGTGTGGAGCATCCTAGCCTCACCCATTCCATAGACAGGCAATACCTCCAAGAAAGTTAACATGCATGTTCCTAGTCTAAGGCCCCTCCCCAACTCCACAAACTTCTTCTGCACTGTTCTGATCACTTTAACAGCCAGGTCATTTGTCCCTAGGTGGACAATGTCATCCAGCTCCCTCCCCCATGCAGCTTCTCCCGCAATCCTCAGGATTCACTCCCTGTTCCTCCAAGCCATTGCACCTAGCAGGCACCTTACCTTCATCCCCTCCCTCCCCCAGTTCTACCCTCCTAACAATGGAGTCCCCCACCAGGAGTTGTTTCTTTCCCCTGCGGGGTCCCATACCACCCTCCTGTGGGTCTCCTTTGTGGAAGTTCCCAACATCATCCTTGGTCTCCACTGCAGGTGCCTCTGTAGAGGAACAACACTCTGCCAGAGCGGAATATAAATTGTGGAGGGGTACAACTGGAGAGATGTGCTTCTGTTCCACCACCCTCAACCTCCCTAAGCTCATTGTGATCCAACCGCTCCTCTTTCTTGGCAACCTCTGAGGCAGCGGCAGTGGCCCTGGTGGTCCCTGGGTTGGGATGGAGGTCCCCTAAATCCTGGCCAGCTCAGCCTGGAGATGAGCAACCTCCTCCCTCAGCCCAGAAAGGTGCCTGCAGATGGGACAACACCACATCCTTCAGAATGTCATTTTTTCACAGAGGGAATCAGTGACAGTCAAAGTCATAATACCATGTATCTGATATCAGAATGCCAAAAATACTACTATTCTGACATCAGATCAATGGTATTATGAGAAGGAATGTTTTGAGTGTTCAATGTTTTACATAAAAAATAGCAGATACAGTAGTAAACTAGCAGTAAATATCCTTGTCATTCCATATCTGGATTCTGATAACATCATAAGCCATGAGAACTTTGTTATTGTAGTTTATGATGTCACCGTAATCCATTCATAGAACCTAAATCTTGTCACTGATGATTTCCTATATATTATTCTATTTCTGTTAGCATTGGTAGTGAAGGTACTGATATTAACTAAGGGAAAATTTGTCAATAATAATATCTATCTTCATTTGTCTTACTGCACAGTGTTTGGTAAAAAACTAAAATGATAAACTTGCTGTCTAGAAGGATTGCACTGATGCTGCTTTATGGAAGCAATCAATAATGAATCATATATATTGATCCACTGTGTCAAATGAACAAAGCAATGGGGAGCCGATAGCTGCAAAATGGCAATAATTAATGCGCTATATGGCAGATGTGTATGACAATCTACCCAATACTCTTTATCCGAGTTGTTCACATAGCACTCTCAAGGGTAAAGAATGAAAGAAGCAGTGGCTGGTTCAAAGTAAGACATAGGTGATACCTGTCCAACAAAAGTTGAAATGCTAGAAGCATTACACATGTTCTGAAAATTGCAATCAACATTAACCATGGCAGCCCCAGGCTATCATGATCAATGTACGTGGCATGTGATGTTCAGGCGTAATGATCTATTATCATGTTTACAACATGTGTCATGCAATGAAGACATATTGTGTAACTTACATATAAAACTGCTAACACTAATGACTACTGTAAGTACAGATGCTGAGTCACATGTCTACAAGCCAAATTTCCAGCAATTACTGTACCTCAAGTACCATCATTGGAAGCTTTCCATAATGGCACTTCAAAATATGATATTTATAATTCTTTGTTACACGTATACTGAAAGTGAATGTATCATTGTTTGTGAGAATACACTCTGATGCCAAGCCACCAAGCTATAATAGTTTGTGAAATTAATATTGTAGATAGAGGTTATTATATATTATAGGGTATAAAGTGTATCATATCACAGCAACCAATCAAATAAGAATAGTCTTCTTATTTGATCAGTTGCACTGATGCAAACACTGTAACAATATTAAAGCAACTGACAAAGTAATGCAGCATGCCTGTAAAAACTACAAAGTCCATTATCAGAAAATGTTGTAAAATGCTGGCAACACATTGGTGGATTTAAACACAATCAGCATCAATAATTTGTATGGATATGGCTTGTATCTCCTCAAAAGTAATGTCCATGATGCCTTCAGTTTCAACATAGAAGTATCATAAAGTTATAAAAGTTGTCATTTATTAGGCTGGTGTTTGTAATGTACAGGTTGTGGCCTAGCAAAACTTTACATAGAACAGCACAATTTGTGTTATCTAAGCATTACCACAACATGAACTAATGTCAGAACTAATTCTGATTTGAAAAATTAACACAGAGTACAGAAACATCTGTCAACCACATAATGTGATAAACAGCAACCATGGTCATTTTATTTTTCATTTCTCCATCTCTATACAGATTCCAAAACAGCTGTTAAACTTGAGAGCATTATTAATTTAATAATGTTGATTAACAAAATGAGGAAATCATCAAGTATTCATCAGATTTCTTTCTTAGACGCCTGCCGCTATGCTGCAATATATATGACATTTTCAAATATGGGAATGCATACTAAGTAAAGTAACACAGTAGTATAGATATGCCATAGTTGTGATGTTGTTGTTTTTATATGTTCAAATAATGTTTAGAATATGGGTCTCTCATTACCAACAATATTTATCATTGATAGTCAAAAATAACTTTATAAGAATCAAATTGTAATTTTCAGATTTGCAGTAGCATTGTAAAAACCTTACTGTTTAGTTATTGTTGGTTGCATTAAAAGGAAAGTTCAGCAATGGTGTTTTGAAAACATGAACAGTCACCACCAAGTGTCCTTCACACAAGTGTGTGCCTGTGACAATGTGCACTTTGCATGGAAAACATCTGGTTTTACTTTCTGTTTACTGTAGCATAATGAAATATATACAATTAACACTGACTACATGTAGTCTTACATCTTCAGTTACTACAAATCACACAACCCCTTACTGGTGACATCAGTCAGCAGTAATCAGTGAGAGATTCAATAAGCTATACAGTACATTTAACCAATAATATTTTGTTTGCGGCTCATGTGGTCCTCCTGTGTCAAAGTACATACACAAAGGACTGTACTTAGGCCCTTGACAAAAGCAAAACCAAAAAAAAAACCTGATCACAGTTTACATAAACTGTTACATGCACTGTAGGCTATTGACTCTCCCACTGATGTTTACTGCTCTGATGTCAGCATAAGTATGTTGCCTTACTTATACTAACAGAAGATGTGAGTCTACAAGTAATCAAAATTTGTTGTATATAATCAATAACAGTACGGTAAAGACTAATTTAACGTAAATGTTTTTGCAGACAAGGTTCAAACTGAGGCCAGCCAGACAATTGATCGTGTGGCTCTGGTTGTGAATGTAACCCTGCTAATTTTCCCAGAAAGTTACCATTTTGACTTATAATTATGTTGTTACCTATTACCAAGTTAACACAAAAAAGAAACCTATAAATTATTGGCCTGATACTCATAAATTGACAATTTGATAGTATGTGTATGAACCACTGAGAAATGGTATAAAGTTATGTTGTTTACCATAGGTATACTAATTTCAGTCCATGTCACAGGTTATTGTAGAGGATCTTAATTCAACACAAAATGTTCAGATAAAAAAAACATAAAATTCATGTAGTGTATTGTGTCACTTAACACTATCAACAGAATTTTAAAATCAAGTGGCATACCTGAAAATAGCAACACATGTTGACAAAAATAACACATATAGTACTTAAGATACACATAAAATAAATGGTTATTGTTTTAAAAAAGATGTACACATACTGTATTGGCTCTTACACTAGTTTTTGTTTCTGTTGAAAATTCACAGACTTCTGATTTCAGCCATGCATTTCAATAAGAACAGTTCTCATTTCAATAGGTTACTTCAGAAGGCAAACTCTGCTCCTATGTTCCTTTCCCAAAATAAAAAAAAATGGTGTCTATTCTGCTATGAAAGAAGTATCAAATCCAACTTATGGAGAGCATACAAGTGATATTAATTATATTAAAATCAGGACTGGGCAAAATTTAAATCCTGCCAACAAAATTCTCAAGAAAGGCAACATTTTCTTTCACAGAATTTTGAAAAAAACTGAAGACATTTTCATGAAATTCCACCTTAAACTGTGGAATGTTGCCAAATATAGTAGAATAATGTGGTGAATTGTGGAAAATATTTCTTGGAGCCAACTGCTGTGTTTTTTTTTATTTAGTAGGTAGAAACTGGTGTAACTGGGATCATAAATGGGAAGTGGAGCTGTGGGAGTAACTGGGAGGAGAAACTGAAGAACTGTGAGGTGATACAGCTGCAGCTGATACTGGTGTAACTGGGATGAGGCACTAACATAACAAGCTATGGTGAAACATGTATAACTGGGAATACAGTGGAATGCACTGACACAACTGGGAGGAGATACCATCACAAGTGGGAGGAGACACAGCCAGGAAGTAAAATTCATATAACTTAGGTGACCTAAGGCAGGCACTTTGGTCTAAAGACACCTACAGTTCCTCAGTTCCTGCTAACTGGGACATCTGTGGCATTAGAGCTGCTGTATCTTTAATATTTTTTTCTCCTCTCCTCTTCCCTTCTTTTTTCATCTCCCCTAGCCTGCCATCTCCCTGAGTGCCTATGACATATACGATAGCGCAGCGTCAGCATCAAGTTCATGAGAGCACTTACTCTTAGGTGAAGTGGAGTAGCCAGGACCATGAAGGAGCAGGGTGGTGGAGAAATTGTCATGTGACCGCAAAGTCTGAGTACTGAGAATCATGCTGACTCAGTCATACAGCTTGTGTCACATGACAGAGGCTCTCACTAGGTATCAGAATGCAATCTGGAATGGAGGCATTGGTTGTCGGCTGCTGACAACTGATCACGCCACCATGAAGTGTTGCTGCTGAGTGTGTTCAGCCCATCAGAACTTGCCATGGTTGGGAGTTGAATCAGTCATCACAGTAGCAGACAGCACACAGAGAAAAAGTCATTTTAAGGCCTTAAAGTCAGCAATCACAGAAAATCCTCTTAAGGGCTCATGATATGGTGTTTTTGGCACCCTCACCAATGCAGCATAATATATAAAATTAAATAATGTGATATCTATATCTATATCTATCTATATATTTGTGTGTGTCACAGCTGGAAGGGTTAGGAGGGTTGGATGATGAATAGAGTCTTGGGCAGCTAAGTAAATCTTTATTGTGCTTCTCCTGGTAACAGGAAATAACGGAGGTGATGGAATGTAATATGGGGGCTGTAATAAACAATTTTTAAGGTGGTTGCTAGAACTGGGAAGGTGGGAAGATGCTGAGTGAGAGAGGGACTTTTCAGGAGGAAGTCAGAGGTCCCGTGACCTGGCAGGGTCAATCGGGAGGCTGGAGTCACAAGTGTATAAAGGGTAGGGCTGGGAGAACTCTGTGAAGTTCTGACCCTTATTAAATAAGCACTGGAACATGGTGAAGTTCATATTAGTTCTGATTTATTGACAAATATTTGAAAAAATGAAAAAAGAATGCATAAAAGTGGCCAACATCGGTCACATTTGACACAGCGGCCCAAAGAAAATTATTTAATGGGTTGTTTGTATAAAAATTATTGTAAAATTGCTAAATAAAAAAGCAATCACTCACTACTAGCCCCTTCATGACTGGCCTTTAATGGTGGCATATCCTGCTCGGGTCCATGACACGAGTGTATTGGGAGAGACAGAAAGAGAGAGCGTGAGAGAGAGAGAGACAAATGCAAATACCTATATCATAGCTCCACCAAGTACTGCAGGCACTGCCAGGCAGCTAAGAGTTCTTTTTTTTTTATTAATGGTGCTGTGTGGGTATTATTTTGATGGATGTTCCAGTCAGAGATGAACATGCCAAAGAAATGGATATGAATGATGAAATGAGCAGCACTAGAGAGCCCACCACCCTACCCATGTGAATGATGCAACTGCTTCACATGCCCTGGTGTACAATGGTATATGGTGCACTACCTGGTCCAAGAGGCTGTAATGTTTTATAGTACTACGACTACTTCTACTGAATCTGATCAACACACTGAATCCATAAGAAGAAAAATGAAAAACATAGTGATCACCACCACCCAGGCAGGCAGCCAGTCACACATTGCATCGGTCAAGTGTAGTGTAGGCATAAAAAAGTTTGCCACTGCCACCTGAAGTCCTGATGACACACAACACAATTACATCCTTCATAGTTCCACAACTGCTGCCAGCCACTGTCAAGTAATTTAAGTATCAAAAATAAAATATAGTAATACAATAATCTCAGCCCAGTTACTGTAAGTGAGATGTAACGAGGCTAGCATACTACGCACACACAAACAATAAAGAAATTATATGAATTTTCAATTTAGTAGCATTTTTTTTCTGAGAAGTAATCACAGCCAAATATGGGGGACATGAGAAATATTCAAAGAGTATTCAGTTTCTGGGATTCAGGCATCTGCTAAGCCATGCACTGTATGAAAATGTAAAACAGTACAGTCAGGATCAGTTGCTGAGAGCAAAAAAAGTGACAAGCAGTAGTACCTGTAGTAAGGACTGGAGTAAGGGGGAAAAAAGTGATTAGTAGTAGTCATGACTTATAAGGACAAAAAGTGATAGTAGTAGTAGACAGCAGTACCCTACATTCCAGATCAAATAGTGGTACCAGGTACCACCAAGTGGGTTTGTGACATAAAATCAAGTTGCTTGTTGTATTTGGACTCTGAATTTGTTATTATTTTTGTTTTCTATTTTGTGCTGCTCATGTGATCATTCAAGTAATAGTGGCCTGGCCTGGCCTGACTTGTTGCAATTAATTGCTACCACATGTAGTATACCCTGTTCACAAAAAATTTTCACCACAGGCACAAATTCTTGAAAGTGTTTTGTGGATAGGGCCTGCTCAGAGCAGTCAGTGTATGTTTTATTCAGGTATTTATTTGAAATTAAAATGAGGAATGCTGACTTTGACAAATCTGAGGTGTTCAGCATGTTCTGGTGTCAAACAGGATTGTGTCAGTAATGACATTACCAGCTCAAACAAACAATTGTTCTGAACAGACACTAGTTGGAGGGCAATTCATGTAGTTCATTGCAATGTTTACTAAAGTAGGCCACATATTTTGTTTGCATTTCCAGTATTGCAAAAGATCAGCATTCCAGCTGATACTGGGCTCTGCCATGCCAGGCACATTTAAACAATGGTCTGTGCTAAGGCTGTTACAATTATATCTTCTAAGTGACTCCAGAAACATGAAGCTGAACCAAATGATTGCGGAACAGTGCTATGTTTGACTGGTGGTGAAGAAGATTTGGCTGCAGTGGCTGAGGTGGAAGAGGGAGAAAATGCTGCAGTAGTAGAGGATGGGCCACCTGATGCTGTACTGTGTCGTGAATAAGATTCTGAATGTGGTGCAGCTGTTGTACTCTGTTCCATGACAGCATGCACTTCATCAATTATTTCTTGTTTGTTTATCTCAAAACAAGTGTCATCATCAGCATCACTCCATAGTTGCTTCGATTTGTATCATGGGTCCAAGATTGTTGCTTTAATGTAGTACTAAGATACTAAGAATGAAGCATTTTACATAGTTTGTCATCTTCATTAACTTTTTTGATCATACATCTCATTAGATCTTATTGTACTCTGGAGGGCAACCTGCATGTGTCAGCAGCACCACTGGCAACCTGTGTAATCATGGAACTGTCTTGCTTCTCTAACTTTTCCCTAATCAGATTTAATCTGAATTTTTATGGCTGTGGTGAGAGCCTACAGCCCTATTGGGATCAGATTGTATCTCTAAAAATGGCTGATTGTGGAACTCCCTTTTTGGACATTTGAAAGTATTCCTCCACAGCTGCAAAATAGTGCACTCCCACTCTGATGTTTGCTATTTGCTGCTCTGTGTTAAAGTCATCTGAAAGGAGGGGGGATGCTACTGTATTATACCTCTGAACTTCTCAGGATATTAACAAAACAACCTTTTGAGACTGCTGTTTCTATCCCCTCAATTGAACCTTTGAAATGCTGCAGACTTCCAGCAACCTAGGAGTTAACTTCTCATCTGCTGTACTGGAATTTATTGAAGCTTTGACACAGTCAGGCAGACTACAGTGTCAGATTACAGACAGTCCAGCTGTAGCTATTTTCTTCTGTTTTTTTTTTATATATTTTTCTACTCAACCTTTGTATATTTGTTATCCAGTGCTAGTGAAAGGTGTGAACTTACAGCATTTCTGTTTATCCACAGAATCAGGTTCACTGCTGACTACTAAACTAAATCTCTTTGTTTATCCACAGGAACAGGTACCGTACAGCCCCCCCCACTCACCCACTGTGATGGATTTAGTGCTGGTAAAAAGTAGATAAAGCCCTCAGTTTATCCACATGTACAGTACCATGTGGGGCAGGCTCAGTGCAAACTTACCCATGCTGTGATGGATTTAGTGCTGGTAAGAGGAAAGGGATTGACACCACTTTCCACACTCTCTGCATTTAGTCCTGGTGAATGGTGAGAGACTGCCAGAGCTGGGGACTATAGCATTTTGTTTATCTAAAGTGACAGGTTGCATACACACACACACACACACACACACACACAGCAGCATGTACTCTGACTAAATTAATTTAAGAGGACTGAATTAGCAGCATGCCAGTTGTTTTTTATTTATTATGCTTTTTTCCTGCTGGGTCATTGGTAACTCAGCCCTTGGTCATGGCTCCCCTGTACCCCCACCTCTGGTGATCACCGAGCTCTCCACAGTCACCCCTGGCTTGCCCCCCAGAGGGCAGGGTTGCAGAGCTGTTCCCCTACCAGCACCACACTACAAGTATCTGGTCAGGAGAGCCAGTACCAGAGGCTAATCGGGGCCCAGGGGAAGGGTGCCATGGAGATGACCCAGCAGCATTTTTTCCCTGTAGGAAGGGTGGGGACATGCAATGATGGCTGCCTTCTGCCCCACCCTGAAGTCTTGCTAGCATTGGTTCATTGCGGCTAACCCAGCCTCCGCTGGGTACTGCTCGTGCACCGAGCACTCAACCCCCTTCCCTCCTGGAGACGGAGAGCAGTCCTGGGGATGCTCGATCCTTCTCCCCCCAGCTGGCCCTCCAATGACCCGGGTCCATTCCCGAACCTGAGTCGCTGGTGTCACAAGCAGAAATCCAACTGCTGTGCCAATGGGCCGGCTTAGCATGCCAGTTTTTGATGATTGTGACTGAACAGCACTATACAGCACCAACAAGAAAATAATAAATTGCTATCTGAAATGTTTATCCAAAATAATATATGAGTGAAAGTATGGAATCTTTTTTTAATAAAAGATGTTTTCAGTATTTGACCATTGCTTCTTAATAGTCATATAATATTACTTCAATATGTAGTGTGCATTTTAAATATTTAACTTGTAAATACTGTTTATACTTGTTATGACCATGTCATGTACAACAGCAAAAATAATCTCTTTCAAAATAAAAACTCAAAAAGGGAATGTGTTTGTATCGGAGAAAGAGATATTGTAAATTTATAATAATATAATAATTTTACATGAGCTTTGTCTTTGACTTTTTAACTAATGGCCTGCCTTTTTTTCCTGCACTTTTTTAGCCACAAGCCCAAAGCAGGCTCTCCACTTCAGCCAAGCAGCCCTGGCACTGCTACCTGCTGGTGGCCAGAACTCTGCATCCAGCCTGCCACCCCCTGACCAAGGCAAGCAGGTACGATTGGTCAGCTCCTAGCTCGGAGCTGTCAGGCTTCAATCCCCATAATTAGATTGGCTCCTGGGGACTGTGGCTGCTTCCTGATTGGGTGCTGAAAATCCCCATTGAGAAAGCAAGCACCCAAGGCACCCTTTTCAAATCACAGCTCGGCTACTGCCTTGCTGTACTGCTTTCTGAACAGTTTTTTTTGCCCACCCCCCCCACTCCACCTCCTTTATTAAATACACTTCTCCAGTGATCCCAGCCTCCTGAGGCCTCACACTAGACAATTACAGCAACTCCTTAAAGTGGCCCTCCTTCCTACAACTTCTTAAAGGGGTGATCCTCTGTCGTGCTCAAATTTAACTGCAAAAATGCTGCTTCATCCATTCAGTATATGATTTCAACTTATTAGTGTAACTGTCACATACCGTGGGTCTCTAAACCCACACAATTTTCAACACCCAGGCATATTCACATGCTACCTAAATTTTATACACAAATTTCTAAATGTTTCTCTCCCACTGCCTCTTACCTGACCAGGTCTCCATACTACCATACACTGCTGTACTCATGTCAGGTACCAAATGCCTCTCTCTCTCATGGGTTTTCACTTTTTAAATTAAAGCTAATCTGTATGCTTGCTATCACCCCTCGCCTCACTGTTTGGCCTTGGAGAAGAGTTTGAGAAACTGCCCACGCCTCAGGGACAAAATTTGGCCATTCCTATTACTTCTTACTGCTATAAAAAAGATGCTCCTGTTGCTACTCATCTGTGCTGATAATGCTGAATTAAACCCCTGGCCCCCTCTCCATTCCTGCCCAGCTGACCTACCTTTACTAAAAGGGTTATCATTTTTGCATTTGAATGCCTGCAGCCTTCTGAAAAAGTTTGATGCTATCGAAATGTGGACCCTCCACTGCTGTCCTGATGTTCTTGTAATCTCTGAAACTTGGCTAAGACCAACCACCCTGGACTATGAGTTTAACATTCCTTTGTACAACTTGTTTTGTACTGATAGGAAATCCCGGGGAGGGGGAGTAGCCATCTATGTCCAGGACAACATAACTGCAACTATGGTGGGCACGACTACATTCCCAAAGGAGTTCAAGTGCCTCACGAAAATAATTCAACCAGCCAAATCAACCTCTATCTGCATTAGTGGGTGCTATGGGCCCCCCTCAGCCAGCCTTTCTCTGCTGAAACACCTAAGTGACATACTAGCTACCACCTCATCAGAAGTATCCATAATTAGTGACCTCAGCCTTGACTAGCTCTCTCCAGTCTTCTAACTGTTGAAACAATTTTGTGATGCCCATGGACTTACCCAGATCATTAATGAAGCTACCTACCCAAACACCAAAAACCCAGATCGCAGCTCCCTTCTTGACCTAATCCTTGTAAGCAAGCCTCACCTCTCTTCCACTCAGGTGTATTCTTTAACAACATCAGCGACCACTGTGCCATTGCATGCATTAGGGTGATGCAACTCCAAACCTCCTCTTCTTCTAAATACATCCATAAGAGATGTAATTGGAACTTCTGCCCAGATACTTTTCTCTATGACCTCCAGTATGCTAATTGGCAGAAATTTTACCTCGCATCTTCTGTGGAAGAGGCACACAAGGTACTTCATGAAATACTTACCAAAACCCTTGACTTCCATGCCCCAGTTATCAAAAGCAGAACCAAAAGAAAATCTTGTCCCTGGTTCACGGATAACCTAAAGACTGCCTTATGGCATAGGGATGCTCTTTGGAAAAGAGCCAGAAAGTCTAAATTGGCCACAGACTGGTCTGCTTTCCAAACTACAAGGAATTTCTGCATAAAAACTATCAGAGCTGCGAAGTCTAGTTATTTCTACTCTGAACTTAATGATCCACTAACTCTGCTACTAAGTTTTGGAAAACTTTAAGGGAGGTAGAAGGCCATAACAGTGCTGGCACACTTCCCCACAAAATTTTGACTGGTGGTATCCACACTACAGATAAAAATGAGATCCTTGACCTCCTTAACAATCACTTCGCCACAGTAGGGATGACTTTTGATACCTCCCCAGCAAATGCCATCAGGGCACAGTTCCTTCATCAGTCATCTGACTGTCATGATCCAGAATCTATTGACCCTTACCACTCTTTCTCCTTCTGTCCAGTCACCGTCAAACAGGTTAAGGATCTCTTTCTTCAACTTGATACTAAGAAAAGTGCGGGGCGCAGATATGATTGAGCTTTTCTTTCTAAAGTTGGCCTACTATATTTTGGCTCCCCCTATTACCCACCTTTTCAATTTGTTTCTCAATCAGGGCTTCCTCACCAAGGTCTGGAAGATGGCCCATGTCATTCCTCTATTCAAATCAGGGGACCCCTGTGACCTAAATAATTACCGCCCAATCTCCTTGCTCCCAGCCTTGTCAAAACTATTTCAGAAGGTAGTAAATGAACAGCTCAGATCTAATCTGGAAAGTTTTAATCTACTAAACCCAATTCAATCCTGTTTCCGTCCCATGCACAGTACCTTCACTGCCCTTGCTAAGGTTAATAGTGACTGGCAGTCCACAGTTGATTGCAAACAATACATATGCAACTTGTTTCTGGACCTTAGCAAGGCTTTCGACATGGTGGACCATGATTTGCTCCTGGTGACCCTGAAGAATGTTGGGGTGGACAACCTGGCCCTAAGTTTGTTCTCAAACCATCTTGTGGACATAGGGCAGCAGGTCAAGGCTGAAGGAGACATATGGCCAAAAAAAATACTCCTTAGAGGTGTCCCCCAAGGATCCATACTTGGTCCACTTCTCTTTGCCATTATTAATCAAATTGACACTGGCCTAAAGTCATCTAATGTCCATCTCTTGGCTGATTATACAGTGCTATACATTGACAGATCAACTCCAAATCAAGCCATTTTGGACCTCCAGAATGATTTTGACATCTTCCAAAAAAATCTACTCAACTTGAAACTCCTGCTCAATGCCAAAAAAACTAAGGCCATGATTTTCTCTCCACTGGACCCTCATCTCAAAAAACAACCCAGATAAGGTTCCTCACATAAGCACCCTTTTGGGAGAAGCCCTGGAATTCATGGAACAATTCAAATACCTGGGGGTCTGGGTTGACTATAAATTGTCCTTCATTGATCACATTGAAGAATTTACTAAGAAACTGCATCAAAGGCACTCACTAACCCAGGAGGCTAGAAAACTCCTAGTCCAAGCTACCTTCTTGCCTCTCCTAGACTTAACAGACTTTCTATATGGCCATAGGACTAGCACAGCTCTCTCCAAGCTTGATACCCTATACCATAGAGCCCTTAAGTTCATTTTGGATGCCCCTTATGACAGGCACCACTGCATCCTCTATTCTTCCATAGGTTTGAGCTCCCTTAGCTTCAGGAGGCAAAAAAATTCTATTCTATGGACATATAAGGCAATCACTCATAAATTACCTCAGTACCTCACAAGCTGCCTAACTCCCTGCATCCCTAGTGCTTGTTCTCTCAGTAGTCTTACCGTCTTATCTCTGGCTATCCCTAAAGTTAAAATGCACTTTGGTAGAGCCTCAATAAGCTTCACTCTTCCTACACTCTGGAATAAGATCCAGAAAACCTTAAGGCTCACTTCCCCTGTCAGGTTCTACCTCTTCAAATCCTTGTTCCTGAGGAACTTCTACAAGGTCTGTCATTGCTTCAAGTCAAAACTTAACATCACAATTTGTTACTACTTTAAATTCTGGACTTAAACCTCAACCATTGCCTGAGGCATCATTTGAGTCCTCCCTTCTGTCATTGTCCAAATCAAGGGACCAACATCACGATCAGTCTTTGCTTCAAATATTGGACTTAAACCCCAACCATTGCCTGTGGCATCTGTCATGTTTCTCCCTTAGAACAGTCATTCCTCCCTAGGTCATTATGTCCAACCCTCTCCTATCTCATCTGACCTTCCCACCCCACTCCCTATACCCCTTCCCCTTCCCACCCCTCTTGCCAGGCCATGCCTACAGTACTTATCAAAGGACTCTTACATCTCAATCTTCTTCACACTTTGACACTAGAGGAACTGCCACTCCTGCTCACTATGACTCTTCCAATGATGTTTACTGTTTAAACTTTAGCTCATTACCTTACGTCCATATGTCTGTATCTATGCAATTGTATTTAAATGGCACTACCTCCTGTTGAACCTACTGCTATGTTCTGGTGGAAGTATCTTGTTACATGTGATGGTTATATGTTATTATGTTGTTATTATTGCTATGTAATTGTTATGTACGTTCACTCAACCTGTTATGTGTTAACCCTGTTGTCAATTGTTTTGCCCCAGGTCCATCTTGTAAATGATCTTGTCTCAATGATATTCCACCTGGAAAAATAAAGATTTTGATTGATTGATTGATTATAGTTTGCCAGTGATGTTGGTAAAAATCTGGGAATGTCACACTTCCTGAAGCTTTGCAAAGTTCCCCAACCTCATATCAAGTTCGCTACCAATTTCTGAATATTAAAAAATAGTGCATTCACTCTGTGAAATCACCTTTGGGACAAGTGAGCAAAATGACACTGGCACTCTTCATGAGGAGGGGTTCCTAAAAGGCCATGTTGAAAATGTGGTGAAATATCTAGAAAAAATGGCCAAGTTACACCTGGGCGTTGCATAATTTCTATGCACATTTGTAACTTTGGTCATTTGGTAGCTTTTCACAGCCCTATCAGCTCTGGCTAGAACTTGTTATTAGGGCTATCACCTGGCTTAGAGTTGATGTGTTTGCACTAACCTCCCTGGTGATTTCCTTGGCTGAAGCAGGAAAATTAGAAACTCCAGCATGGACCACTGTGGAGGAGAAATATAAAGTCTGCATCACCGATTTTATTTTCCAAGGTGTATTGCCTAACAGCTTTCTTTTGCTTCAGCAGCCTTTGGAACATAGTAAAGATCAAATTCCATCGAGTTGATATGTCTTGGATCAGTCTCTGCAAAGGTAAACTGCTGTATTTTTTCAAACAAGTGATGGGCTTTGCTTGAGTGACTGAAATGAGTGCATATTCTTTTAACAGTGCTAATGAGAGCCTTAATCTCTCTGCCATCATCAAGAAAACTGCAAACTATTAAATTTAAGCAATGTGCAAAGCAGTGGATGTGAACAAAGCCCCCCTTCTCCAAGGCCTTCCTTATGCTGGATCCATTTTCTGCAACTATAAAGCCAACAGACAGTCCCTGTGAAATGAGCCATTGCTATATTTGTTTTTGGAGCTCTTCATTGATGTTGTATGAGGTATGCTCATTTTTATCTTTTTTTTTTCTGAGTCAGATCAGAGCATGTTTCTCATCTAACAAGACATTACTGTCCTCTTATAGAGAGATCACTTGTCATCATTTTTCAGAAAAAATAGGGGGTGGGTAGGTCCGGGGGAGGTGATTATGCCAGGAGGTCTCCAACAAGGATCCGGATCCTAAGTCTTTTTTATACAACCTTTGTGAAGGGTAGCAAATATATCAGAATTCTTTATTTTTTTCCCTTATAAGATAATTCCTTAAGGGGTCACATATTTTTCCAAATCATTTCCATTCAGAGCCTGGAAATAGAAAATTATTTCTAGATTCTCACAATCTCTAACTAAATTTAGCCAATTTGTATAGGTAGGTGGATCTTGAAGTTTCCAATTTTGTAGAATTATCTTTTTAGTATTAATTATTAAGATGTCTAATAGCCTTCCTTTATCAAATTCCTCTTCAGAGTTTTTTCCTAATAGTCAGCAATAACTACTCCCAAAAATAATTATGCCAGGGTCAAAGGGTATCTCCAA
Organism: Neoceratodus forsteri; assembly: GCA_016271365.2. NCBI lineage: Eukaryota > Metazoa > Chordata > Ceratodontiformes > Ceratodontidae > Neoceratodus > Neoceratodus forsteri. The sequence goes on along the minus strand of CM057454.1, from coordinate 955,366,097 downwards.
GCCTAAGACCTTTGAAGCACACATCAGTATATCCTCCCAATATTTATATATCCGGAGGTAAGTAACAAACATATGCAAGAGGGAACCAAGTTGTTTCTGATATCTCTGACACTTGTCTGTAATTTGCTCATTGAATTTATGTAACCTTTCTGGAGTTAAATAAACTCTGTGATATATATTATATTGTATTTGATTTAATCTACTATTTTTTGAAATCTACAATAAATTTTCACTTATTATTTGCCATTGTTGTACTGAAAGGTTATTACCTATGTCTTTATTCCAGTTTACATAACGTTTCTGTAAAGAGGGCAGACTGTTTTCTTGACAAACCCTATAAAAGTTTCCAATCATTTTCTTAGCTAAATTTAGTTTGAAAACCTGTTCAATAGGTGAACTTTTAAGTTGTTCTGGAGATCCTTTTTTGTTTTTAATGTGTATCTAAGTTGGAGGTAAACTATATAAAAGCCTTCTTCCAGCTCAATCTTCCTTTTGAACTGGGCAAAGTCTATAAATGCCCCCCAGTTGAAAAAGTGATCAATCTGATATACTCCCCTTCTCTCCAAATTTTGTACCAACTTATTCTTCTTCCTTGATGGAAGAGGGATGCCTGGATATCATAGCAGTCACAGAAACATGGTACACAAAGAACCATGACTGGGATGTTAACATACCAGAGTACACAACCTACAGGAGAGACAGGGAGAGGAGAAGAGGGGGTGAAGTAGCTATCTGTGTAAGGGAAGGGATAAAAGCAACTGAACAAAAAAGTAAACAGGGAGGAGAGGAGGCACTGTGGGTCACCTTAGAGACTGGAAATGGCACCACAATCTGCACAGGTGTTGTATACAGAACCCCATGTTAGGAGAAGGGAATGGACAAGGATATGATGGAAGGCATCCTTAGGATGACAGAGAAATGGGAGATACTGTTGATGGGGGACCTTAATATGCCAGATGGTAACTAGAGCACCTTTTCTGCAGCCATATCTGAAAGCAGGGCCATTCTCAATGCCCTTTAGGTGGCATGCCTCAGACAGCTAGTTTTGGAACCCACTCATGAGGGAGCAATCTTAGACCTTGCACCCTCAAATGGGAACAGTGAGAGGATCTCAGATCTAGAAGTGGGTAGCCATCTGGGAACAAGTGACCACCAAACAGTGTGGTTCATGATAAAGTCAGCTACGGAGTCAAGCCACACAAAAGTGAGGGTTCTGGACTTCAGGAGGGCTGACTTTGGCAAGACAGGAGAATGCCTTAGAAAAGCACTAGCAAACAGGCTAAAAGGGGGATGGAGCAATAATGGGGAAACATCAAAACTGCCATCACAGGGGCAACAAGCCTTTGCATAAAGCAAATAAATCAAAATGAAAGAAAAAGCCACTATGGTTGTCAAAAGAGGTGGTGTTGAAGGTTAGGGAGAAAAAGATAGCATTTAGGAAGTATAAAGAAACACAGAAGGAGCAAGACAGAGAACTTTACCAGTTAAGGCAGCAGGGAGGGTAGTCAGACTCGTAAAGGCACAAACTGAGGAAAAGATAGCCAACTCGGTGAATAAGGGGGATAAAACCTTTTATAGGTATATCAGGGAGCGTAGAAAGACAAAGGGAGGGATAGTGAAAATGAATAGAATGGACGGTGGGTGGGCAGAGAGGGACAGTGAAAAAGCAGGGATACTGAATGAATACTTCTACTCAGTATTCACAAAAGAGGAGGAGGGGGAGGTGCCTAATCCAATTAACAGAAGCACTCTGGATAGGGGGTTGATCCCAGTCCTTTCACAGAAGAAAGGGTTCTGAAAGAACTTCTTAAAATTGAAGGTGGACAGAGCAATGGGTCCTGATGGAATTCACCCCAGAATTCTAAAAGAATTAAGGAGAGAACCAGTGACACCACTGACTACCCTTTTTAACAAATCATAGGAGGATGGTGTGGTACCTGAGGACTGGAGGAAGGTGGATGTGATTCCCCTTCACAAAAGTGGAAGCAAGACAGAGGCAGGAAACTAAAGACCCATCAGCTTGACCTCTGTGGTAGGGAAAATGATGGAATCACTTCTGAAGGAAAGAATTGTTGAGTACCTTGAGGCCAGTGGGGCATAGGACCCAAGGCAGCATTGGTTCACAGTGGGAAGGTTATGTCAGACAAATCTAATTGATTTCTTTGACTGGGTGACCAAAGTAGTAGACCAGGGAGGGGCTGTGGACATGGTCTACCTAGACTTTAGCAAGGCATTTAACACAGTAACACACAAAAGATTAATGGTCAAATTAACCAGCCTGGGAGTGGGTCCCAGGGTCATAGCCTGGGTAAAACATTGGCTGGACCACAGGACACAGAAGGTAATTGTAAATGGAGTCCACTCTGAAGAAAGAGGGGTTACAAGTGGGGTACCGCAGGGTTCAGTACTGGATCCAGTCCTTTTTAATGTCTTTATAAGTGACATTGCAGAGGGACTGGAAGGAAAAGTTGCCTCTTTGCAGATGACACAAAGATCTGCAACAGGGTTGATACACAAGAAGGCATGGAAAGGATGAGAAGGGACTTGGCAAGGTTGAAGGAATGGTTAGAAGTATGGCAGCTTAGATTCAATGCAAGGAAGTACAAAATAATGCACCTGGGAAACAAAAAGCCAGGGGAAGATTACACAATGAGGGGAGGGAGGTAGAAACAACAACAAAAATGGAAAGGGACCTGGGGGTAATCATATCAGGTGACCTTAAGGTTAGAAAGCAATGTGAGAAGGCAGTAGGGAGGGCTGGAGGGATACTAGGATGTATAGGGAGAGGCATCACCAGCAGAAAGCAGGAAGTTGTAATCCCTCTGTACAGATGGTGAGACCCCACCTGGTGTACTGCATCCAGTTCTGGAGATCCCATCTCCACAAGGACACAGACAGGATGGAGGCAGTCCAGAGGAGGCAATTGAAATGGTGCAGGGTCTACAATAAAACCATACGAAGAGAGGCTAAAGGAGTGTAATATGTATACCCATGATGAAAGGGGGACATGATAGAAACTTTTAAGTATCTCAGTGGAATCAACAAAGTCCAAGAGGGTAGTATCTTTCAGAAAAAGACATGTGCAAAAACAAGGGGGCACAATTTGAAGATAGAGGGGGGATGGCTCAGGGGCAATGTGAGGAAGTATTTTTTCACAGAGAGGGTGGTGGATGCATGGAATAGCCTTCCTGGGGAGGTTGTGGGGTCTAAAACTGTGAGAGAATTCAAGAATGCATGGGGCAGACATAAGGCAATTTTTGTGGGGGATAGGAAGAAATAGACTGTTGGTTAAACAGGATCTGCAGCTTATCCTGTAGATAGGGAAATGGACAGACTAGGTGGGCCAAGTGGTCCTTATCTGCCGTCAAAGTCTATGTTTCTATGTTCTGTGTTTCTTAAGGTTAGGTATAGATTTTAAATGAGTATATGGCAAAAATGTTTCTTTCCATCCGATTACTCTGTGTACTTCTTTCCATACCCTGATGGACAATCTCGTTGTTTGTAAAAGTAAATTCATATCTGATTTACTATCAGGACTTACCAGCAAAGCTGCTAAGGGTCTGATTCCTACCTTAAGTTCTTCTAGTGAAAGCCATCTTGGTTTTTCCATGTAGAAAAAGAAAGGTTTAATTTGGGTTAATTGTGCTGCAAAATAGTACCACTTGAAATTTGATAAATCCAGGCCCCCTTTATTAATTGGAGCATAAATCTTACTTAATGCTATTCTAGGAGCTCTATTTTGCCATATAAAATTTCTTATCTCAATTTCTAGTTTTCTAAAAGTTTTGCTTGGTACCCAGATCGGAAGGAATTGAAAAAGGAACAATAGTCTTGGTAATAAATTCATCTTTATTACGTTAACTCTTCCGATTTTAGTTAGAGGTAACAAATTCCACCTTTGAAGATCCATTGATATTTTTTGCATCAATGGATTATAATTTGTGTGAAATAAATCTTTTTTTTTTTTTTTGCATATTCCAAACCCCTAGATATTTAATTTTACTTGTGACCTCCGGATTACTCAATAACTTAAATTCCATAGTGGGAAACTGTGATCTACATGGAAGAACCTCCATTTTGGTGATATTAATTTTATACCCTGATATTTCTGAAAATGTATTGATTACTTGCATTACATATGGGTAAGAATGTAATGCATTCTCTAAATAAAGTAAGATGTCATCTGCATATAATGAAATTATTTGTTTCTGACCTTCTATATTAATACCAAGAATCCTATTATCCTGCCTGATGGCTTGTGCAAGAGATTCAATATATAAATCAAAAATAATTGGGGAGAGGGGACATCCCTGTTTTGTACCTCTACCCATTTTCACTTGGGGTGATATCTGATTGTTAGTTTTTATACTTGCAGTAGGATTTTTGTATATCTGTTTGATCACCCTAATGAATCCTAGCCCACAACCAAATTTTTGTAGTGCAAAGTAGAGATAATCCCACCCCACCCTGTTGAATGCCTTCTCGGCATCCAATGCTACTAAAGCTGCATCCACTGAGTCTGAGACCTCCATCACGTTTAATGTACACCTAAGTTATCTATTAATTTTCTTTCTGGTATAAAACCAGTCTGATCTGGATGAATTATTCTATTAATGACTTTTGACAATCTTTTAGCTATTATTCTTGTAAATATCTTGTAATCGGTGTTAAGGAGTGATATGGGTCTATATTAGTCACATTTCCGTGGTGATTTATTCTGTTTCAGTATAAGTGTAATGTTATCTTGAGCAAAGGGTGGAGGTGGATCATTTCCCTTCATTATATTATTGAACAATAAAAGTAGCACAGGGGTTAAGAATTCCCTGTATTGCTTATAAAACTCATTGCAGAAGCCATCAGGTCCAGGAGATTTATTGTTTGCAAGATCTGTATAAGTTTCCTGTACTTCTTGAATAGAAATCAATTTTTCAAGGTCTCTCTGTTCTTGTTCTATTAACTTTTTAAGTTTTAAGTCCAAAAACAATTTCCTTAATTTATTGTTAATTACCTTATTTTCCTGCGTATATAATTTGGCAAAATATTTTGCGATGTTTCATTTATTTGTAATGGATCTGTAACTTCCTGTCTTGTCTTATTTTCCAGTAATTTGATTATATTCTGTATTTTTCCTCTTGCAGTTGAAAAGCAAGGAGCCTATCTGGTTTTTCACCTAAAAAATAGTATTTAGCTCTAGCTCTTGTCAGTGCTCCCCTTTCTGTATTTTCATGTGTCTCCTTTATTCTATCTCTTAGGGATAAAACCTTATGTAGCCTTATACCAGTTGTAATATAGTAAGATTCTGTCTCAGCCAATTCTCTTTCTAGGTTATCCAAAAGGCGTTGTTCTGATTTATTCTTAAAAGAGGAATAAGAAATGCAGAATCCCCTTAAATATGTTTTTAATGTATCCCATATCATACCTAAACCTACTCTTGATGTAGCCTTATTTTTCATAAATTCCTCCATTTCCCTTTTAATCAGAAAATTAAAGGTCTCATCTTTAAAGTACTTAACATTTAGTCTCCATTGTTTTTGTGACACATTACTAACTCATTGATTAAGAAATAGCTTAACTAATGCATAATCTGAAATATTGATTTTCATATTTTATATTATTAATGTCCCCACTTCATTGTCTAGAAATTAAAAAAGAATCAATTCTAGAATAAGAATTATGTACTACAAAGTGGAAGGAGTAGACTTCTTTATTAGAATATATTTACTTATTTATTTGAGTTTTGGTGACCGGGTGAGTCCACTGAGACAGTACAGTCCCTTTGTCAGGGGCGACCCGGGTATGGATTACATACAGAAGCAGAGCAAAATTAACAGAGTGGTAATAAATATGGACATTAATAAAAATTGGGCATTAATAGTGCAAATTTACAGAGAGATTACATTTGACATTTAGAGGAAACAAAAAGGACAAAGCAATGATTAAAGGCTTAGACAAGGTTCATCAGGGTAAGAGATAAAACAATGATTAGGCAGTTGGCACATGATAATATAAAGTTCTTAATGGATCTATTAGGCCCATTCCTTCCATATAATTTTTGATTAGTGGTATCACTTTAAATTTCCTCTCTTTAGTTCCTGTATTTCTATCTAGTTGATTTAATGTAATATTGAAATCTTCTGCTATGATATATGGTTCTGGAAATCCGGAAATATCAGTAAACAGGGGATTGAAAAAGTTGGTATCTTCTTCACCAATGTGTAATAAAATATTTTTTTTCTTATGCCCGGATTGCATATCTTCCCTCATTGTCACAATATTGAGCTGTAACTGAAAAAAACTATTTTTCTTATTACAAGAATTGCTGTTCCTCTTGATTTGTTATTATAATAAGAAAAGGTGTTCTTTTCATGAAAAAGATTCTTGAAATATATAAAGTCTCTTTTTTCAAAGTATGTTTCTTGTAGTAGGAGAATATCCACTTTTGTCTTCTACATTGCATTATTATTGTTCGAATTTTAGTCCGATCCCTTGCATCCTTCACATTCCATGTCCCTATATTAATAGGATCCATAATATTTTCAAAATTCTATAGTTCTTTAGATCTATAATAGGGGCTTTAAGCCCTATGTTGGAAACCTCCCAGCACAAAATTCTATATTTCTTTAAGAGACAAATGTTTTGAAAAAAAAACAACCTATACCCCGTAATACAGTTTAATAGCATTTGCAAATCTTCATAGACCTTTTTTAAGAGTGATCTAATAATGAGAAACAACATTAAGCAGATACATAATTTAACCCAGCCTACCCTTCCCCTTATCCCACCCCCCTACTTAAACCCTCCCTATGCAGACTACAAGATATCAGGGAATAATGAAAAACTAGTATTACAAGATTTCATAAACTACTTCTTCTTCTAATAAAGCCTGTGTGGATAATCCTATCTAATCTTTTTCTTTCCCTATCCTTGGTCAAAAGCATCCCCACCCCCTTCCCTTCAGGATGACTGGAAAACATCTGGTGTGAAAGCACCACCAAAAATATTGCTGTTTAGCCATATTAGGACAGTTCACTCTAGTACCTCAGGAGGTTTAAAATATTAGATTTCCCTCTCTCCTTTCCTCTTTCTGGATATCAATCCTTTATTTGTTTTCTCAAATGAGGCTCCCTTCTACTCTGTCTCTTATCCATTTTAAGGGAATAAACAGTACCCCCCCAAAAAAAAATGTTTTCCCTTTCTTTCCCCTTCCCTTTCTTTTTTTTCTTCCTTTTTTTAATCAGTACCACCATCATTTTTCAGCCATTCTTTAATAGTTTTCTCTGTGTCCAGAGGTGATGCAAATATTCCAACTTTGCCTTGGTACCATACTTTTAACTTGGCTAGTGGTATCATGGAGAATCTTGTATTTCTTTTCACTAACATGCTTTAAGCAATAGCAAATGCTTTACGTTTCTTTGGAATTTCATAAGGCAGATCCGGGAAGACCTGAGCATGTGCTCCTGCAACCTTAATTCCAAACTGCACTCTAGCTTTCCTCAAGATCTCTTCTCTGTCTTGAAAATGGTGGGGTTTGAGGAATACAAATCTGGGTTGAGATCCCAGATATCTCAGATTCTTTATCACTCTATGAGCTTTATCCAGTTCCACCTTGTCTTCTGGGTATACCCTCCCAAGTGACTCCAGCAACACTTTTCCAAAAAATTCTACCAGATTTTCTCCTTCTATACCTTTGGGTAGTCCCCCCAGTTTCAAATTTCCTCTTCTGTTTTGCATCTCAAGTTCCTCAATTTTGAGGTGCAGCTTTTCCAGTTCCTCAGTGTGCAGTTCAATTTTATTTTGTACTGGATTGACTACATCTTCAAGGGTGCTTACTCTCTCTTCCAGTTCTGATATTCTAGTACTGAGTGAGTTGAATATCTGTACTAAGTCCGAGACTGTAGTTGTTAGGTCAACAATCGAGATTTTCATGATATTACAGCCTTCCCTAATCTCTTTTACCAATGGGGTAACTTCTTCTCCTTGAGACTGTAACATTTCAGTTTGCTGGTTGCTTTCATTCTCATGCAACATAGATGCTATCACAAACTCTCCATCCTCTGTGGGGGACTCGAAACCATCCTGCTGTGTATGGCCTTCCTCTACCTGCTGCTTTGAAGGACCGGGCTCCTCTAATCCTCAGAGTGTTGGTGGCAGAAGATCACTCACTGCTGCTTCCTGACCTGACATTTCAGGACAGTTACTGGTAAGGCCTAAAGCCGAAGGCTCTATACTTCCACCCACACTCAAAGACAGATTTGGATTTGGGGACTTGAACAAATTAGATAAGTTCTCTTATGTTCTCTTCTGTTCCCCAGTAGTATTGTTTTTATTTGACTCTTTAGTGGGTCACCCTCTCTTTTTCTGAGGCTCTTTTTCGGCATTGTTATAGTTCTCCTTTTGCACATGTATGCGCTGTGTTCTGTGAGACATCCCCCTTACAGTACCCTTCAGTATAACTTAAATATAAACAGCAAGAAAAGAATGTAATTTCCTTCTCAAATACACAAAAGGAAAATAAAAAGCAAACTCTTGGTAGGGGCATAGATGCCTAGTTTTTCAAAAACAGTATTTAACAAGCATTTGTCAATGTCAAATGTTGTCTCGCTGGCATTGGCATTGGTAGTGCCGGAGTTAGAGAAGCATAATAGGAATAGCAGTGAAGTATTGATGTGACGCCAACCCCACCCCCACCCTGTAGAGACTGACAGGAATTGGGGTGTGCCTTTGGGTCATCTGCTATAATGCTCATGCCATTGTACCTCACTCTACCCTGTAGACACTGACAAGTGTTGTGGTGTGCTTTGGGGTCTTTGGATGTTATACTTACCGCATTCCATAAGAAAATACACTGATGTGGGTGCAGTATAGCAGAATGGGATGAACTTTGTGGTCAAACAGTGCAAGGCACACCACGATGCCTGTCACTGGCTGCAGGTTGGGGTTGGGGATGGAATGGCATGAGCATCACAGCCGATGATCCCAAGTCACACCCCTGACACCTGTCAGTCTCTACATTGTGGGGTGTTACAGTTGGAAACCCTAACATCATATGTGTGTGTTGGTATTTTCACTCCAAATTTTCAACATGGGCTTTTTGTGAGCCCATCTCATGAAAAGCAGCACTATCGGTTTGTTAGCTGAAAGGTGGTTTTGCACAGTGGCTATGCCATTTGGCAACACAGGGATGAAAACACATTTTGGACAGTATGTGAAAAATGACAACTGTATTGTTCATGAGGAGATGTAAAAAAATGGCAACGTTGAAAATCTGGAGTGAAAATATGAAAAATTGGTGAAGTTATGAGCATGCATAGAAACCGTGCAACACATGTCCGTAACCCAATTATTTTTGGAATGTTTTTAACCACATATTTAACGTAGGCATTTTTTGACCTCCCCTCATGAACAGTGGCACTGTGATTTTGTTAATATGTCCAAAACATTGATTTTGCACAGTGACCACACCATTGTGTGCCACAGGTGCGAAAACACATTTAGGGCAGGATGTGAAAAATTACAGCTGTACTGTTCATAAGGAAGTGTGAAAAAATGCCAGTGTTGAAAATCTGGCATGAAAATGTTGCAAATTTGCAAAGTTACAAGGGTGCGTGGAAACTGCGCAATGCACACTTGTAACACAGTCATTTTATGGAATTTTATTACCAAATTTTCAACATAGGCATTTTAGGATTTCTGCTCATGAACAGTGTCACCGTCATTTCTTCAAACTGTCCTGAAAACTAATTTCAGTCAGCGACCGTGCTATTCTGCACCAGATGTGCAAAAACGCATTTTGGCCAGGATATGTAAAATGACAGCTGCGCTGTTCATAAGGAGGTGTGGAAAAATGGCAATTTTAAAAATCTGAAGTGAAAATATTACAAATTCACGAAGGTATGAGCGTGCATGGAAACTGCACAATGCACACTCATAAAACAGCCATTTTATGGATTTTTCCCACCAAATTTGCAACATAGGCTTTTTGAGAGCCCCCCTCATGAACAGTGGCACTGTCATTTTGTTAATCAGTCCCAAAAGGTGATTCCATGCAGTGACTGCAAAATCACCTTTTGGGACTGAATGATGCCATGACATTGCTGAATTCATGAGGAGGCGTCTCAATAACCCCGTGTTGAAAATTTGGTGCCAAAATTCCCAAAAATGGCTGATATACGCACCAAAGTTGAAAAAACCCTATTTATGCCATTGTACAGCTTACTGGCATTTCCTCAGTTTGCGGTCGGCTTTAAAGAGTGCAGACATTTTCCCGGTCCACCAAAGATCATTGAGCCAGACTGTGGAGGTAAGTATAGGGTGAGGGGGGTGTGGGGAGGCAGGGTGCACAGAGGGTGTGTGTGGGTTGTGGGAGGTGGCAGGGAGACCACGAGGGACCGTTTTCTTTTTTACAGATTTAAAAAAAAAATCACGGGATGGTTTTTCTTTTGCAGGAGATTTGGCACACTGGTGTGGGCTCCCAGTGTATCACCTAAGTGTTTTGAAGGGGGGGATGCTGTAACTGACAGGGGATTGGGCATCCCTGTTGGCACATACAAGGGGACGTGAGCCGAGGGGGATTGGGCACCCCCTCAGCACACAACAAAAGCGGGGGGAGACATTATGTCAATGGGGAGTGGGCTCCCCCATCTGCAAAATAAATGGGGATGGGGATAAACACCGATGGGGATTAGGCCCCCCATTGGCAAAGAAAAACTGTTCAAGGGGCGCATGATGCCAAGGGGGATTGGGGACCCAATTAGCATACATTTTAAATGGGAGAGGGTGTCATTATGCCGATGGGGAGTGGGCTCCCCATCTGCATTGTGACAGGAGGTGGCAGCAGTCACTGCTGCCATGTTGCGTGCATGTCGAGAGGCGTGTTATGGTCCTGCTGCATGAGAGATTCACCCTCATTGCAGCAGACCTTTTCTTAGATCTAGTGGCCACATTAGGGATGCATAATGTCAGTGCCTACTGTTGGCTTATTGGGGAATGAGGAATGCACCTCCTGATGTGTTCCCTGCATTCGCCCAACAGTGACTGCACCTCCAAATCAGCTACTACAGCAAGATGTGGGCTGGCACTCAAGCGCAAGCCAACAAAAAAATTATTAGTGCCACCACATAAAGAAAGCCCTTTACCGATGAAGTTCTGCATTTTGAAACATCTTAACATACATACTTTCAGAGATTCCTGCTAACTTTATAGAGCATAGAGAAAAGTATTTAAAGTTCTTATGTTCTTGCAGCTTTTCTCATTTAGCAGGCAGTTCTTTCTTCATTTCTTTTTTCCTCTAGCATTTCTCTCTTCTCCGAGGTAGAAGCGTGTCAGTTCAGCCAAACAGCATGTCCGCCATCTTTCATATCCGTATGAGGTATGTTCAGATGGAAAATAAAACATTCTAAGTACAGCAAACTGCGATGCTTCACTGTCCCCAGTCCCACTTGAATTATCAAAACATGCTCAATGTGCCATGACAGACATGAAGGGTTCAGGCTGACAGCTTGTCCAGATATCTGTTGTGAGATGCATCACCTTCCCAACAGCATTGCACAAGATATGTCTTATTTTTTTACATATGACATTGTAAAGATCTATTTTTTCATGATGATATACTATATCAAGGTTTGAGGTACTCAAGCCGGCACCTGAATCCTATATGTTCAACCATGTTGTATGGTAGCAAATCAACAGATATCATTTCTGAAATGTTTTTGGTTACTGTATCAGCAACAGGGTGAGTCAAGGTATATTTGGCTTTACACTCATATGTTTCTGAAATGGTAAGCTGTCTCCTTGAAGGAGGAGAGCTTTTGAACACATGGTCACTTTCAGTAACAGTAGGTGGGGTCCTTTGAATGGGAGGAAGTAGTGGTGGAGGTGTCTCAGTAGTGCTGCTGGGGTTGCCAATGCTTTCATCTATGGGAGTTACCTCTGAGTGTAGTGAGCTATCACTGTCACTTTCTCTTTGAGACTCACAACTGGAGTTCTCAGTAATGCTATAACATCTGTCTAGGTGCCTTTTCAATGCTGAAGTTCCCAATGCTTCTTTCTTTTAACCCCTGCTGACTGGCCATTTACAAATACAGCATGTTGCTACCAACTCATTGGAAGCACTAATGGAGAAGTATGACCAAACAAAAAATGAGATTTTTTTAGTTTTTCAGGAAAGCACAGCACCTCAGTTACCTTTTCAGGCCCACCCCCACCCCGAATTTTCTTGGGCCTGTTCCTCTTGTGGTTTATTCCCACTGTCCCCCTCCACAACCAAAACATTTCTGCCTGTTTCTTCCTCATCTGCAATTTCCAGCACCTCCAGTAAACCTTGTGCTGCCTGATCATTCTCTTCATCTTTATTATTATCCTCATTGGGTTCAACATCAGAAGAATTGGATGAGGGTGAGGAATTGGCGGTAGCATAGTATGTAATTGTTTTATACCATTGGGTACCTCTGTGGGTGGTACCCACCAAGCCAAGTATTTTTAACTTACTTTTTTTTTTTACTTGGGATTGATGATGATCCAAGACATTCACCTTTTTTGGATTCAAGCATTTGCTTGGAAGATGAAATCTTAGATCTGAAAAAATCACTTTTTAGGATTTGATTTTGTTTTCCCTTTTCAGGCTGATTGCTGTCTTTTGCAGTGCCACTGCCTAGATGAGAAATAAAATGCACCTCATTAAAACTTTGATCCATTTTTTCTTAGTATTCTAACCTGTAAAAAAAATTCCCTCTAACTAACATGATGTCCTTCTGATCACTCTCTCTCACAGGGAAGGTACAAATTTACTGTTGTGGCTCATGACTGTACACAGCACACTGACAGCACAGCAGTCCACCACCACTTCCTTCCAAGATTACCTGACTGACTCCTACAGTACAGTTAGTTACTGTTAAGTGACCAAATTCAGCAACTGTTAAATGTGTCTCAGAATTTGAATTGGAGATGCAGACACATCTGGTGCATAGCCACATGCAGCACATGCCCACACTGGAGGTTGGTTAATGCTTATATGTAATGTAACACAGTATGCTATTAAACTAATGATAATAAGGAGAAATAATGGGAAATGAGTGATGATGACGCTTGTGTGTGCAGTATGTACTTTACTTGTGTTGTAGTGTAAACAGCCTGCTACAAGTCACAAAGTCAGATTATCCCCTGGGCCATCCACAACCAGCAGCGCAGGTGCATCAACTTGTATATTGTTTGTCTGAACAGTATTTTTTTTAATGCATGAAATCATGAATGAACGTTAACAAGTGATTGATTTGTGATTGGATGGCACAAGTCAAAGATTTATTCTGACAGCCTGCTGCCCTTGCCCTAGACACACAGCCACACTGAAGCCAGGAAACAAAATGGGGGGGTGTTCTGGAACTGTTAAATTTCTCGTGGGCCCCCCTGCAGTCTCTCTCCCTCTGGACAGCACAAGTCAAAGATTTATTTTTCCAGCCTACTGCCCTTGTCCTGTACACACAGTCACACTGAAACCAGGGGGAAAACAATTATTTGGGATTTCTGGGACTGTTACATTTCTCATGGGCCCACCTGTAGTCTCTCTCTCTCTCTCTCTCTCTCTCTCTCTCTCTCCCTCTCCTCCCTCTGGATGAAATCGTAAATGAATGTTAACAACTGATTGTGATCTGTGATTGGATGGCACAAGTCAAAGATTTATTTTGCCAGCCTGCTGCCCTTGCCCTGTATGTACAGCCACACTGAAAAACCAGGAAAACAAAATTATTTTGGATTTCTGGGACTATTACATTTCTTGCGGGCTCCCCTGCAGTCTCTCTCTCTCTCTCTCTCTCTCCACTCTGGGTGGCACTAGTCAAAGTTTATTTTGCCAGCCTGTTGCCCTTGCCATGTACAAACAGCTACACCAAAGCCAGGAAAAATATTTTTATTTAGGACTTTCTGTAACTGTAAAATTTCTCTTGAACCCCCCATTAGTCTCTCCCTCTTTCCTCTTGATCTGGAATGGCACAAGTCAAAGATTTATTTTGCCAGCCTGCTGCCCTTGCCCTGTATGTACAGCCACACTGAAAAACCAGGAAAACAAAATTATTTTGGATTTCTGGGACTATTAAATTTCTTGCGGGCTCCCCTGCAGTCTCTCTCTCTCTCTCTCTCTCTCCACTCTGGGTGGCACTAGTCAAAGTTTATTTTGCCAGCCTGTTGCCCTTGCCATGTACAAACAGCTACACCAAAGCCAGGAAAAATATTTTTATTTAGGACTTTCTGTAACTGTAAAATTTCTCTTGGACTCCCCATTAGTCTCTCCCTCTTTCCTCTTGATCTGGAATGGCACAAGTCAAAGATTTTACCAGCCTGCCTTGCTCATGTACAGTACACAACTACACTGTCTGAGGTCAAGAACAACTTTAATTTGGGATTTTCTGTAACAGTAACATTTCTTTTGGGCCCCAAGTAGTCTCTCCCTCTCTGCTCTGGCTCTGGACTGGCACAAGTCAAAGATGTTTCCAGCCTGGCCCTGCTCATGTACAGAGATACACTGTCTGAGGCCAGAAAAAGAAAAAGAAACTTTCATTTGGGATTTTCTGTACCTGTAAAATTTATCTTGGGCCTCCAGAAGTCTCTTCCTCTCTCTGGATCTTCTGCAGGGCACAAGTCTAAGATTTTGCCAGCCTGCCCTTGCTCATGTACACAGTCACCCTGCCTGCCTTTTGCCTCCCCCAGCAGCCACCCAGTCCACCACTATCTCCCCAGTGCCTCCGGATTCCTCCTTTCACCAGTCCTAACCCATCACCCTCCCTTGATGATCAATTTCTCGGCCCCCTTGCCCCAGTAAGTCTCCTTTCTCTCTCCTAGTTTCTCTTCCTTCCCCTCCAAAAACTGATAAATATTTTTTTATATTTGTTTTTTTTTTCTTTCTGGCAACTTCTTCTGGTGGCTCTCTGCTGCAGTGTGTGAGCAAGGAGCTCCTCTAACAGTTCTTTTCTCATCTGGGCTGCGCTGTGCACTCAGCATGGTTATATACCATGAGTGCATCTTGTGACCGTCTGTTGCCTGATTGGATGCCGCCGGCAGCCTGTGCATGAAGTGAACATGCCAATGGCATTCCCATGGCAACAATACATAAAATGGCACTTCCACGGACCCAGAACCAGACTTCTGTGGTGAAGTCAGTATTATCCGGGATTGTGGATTGCAGGCTCAATCCAGGGGTCTGTACCTTCTGTGGAACAGTCTGCCCAGCCCTAATATAGAGGATCCATTTTGGTAGTACTTTCATTGTGAGTATCACAGCTGGGAGGATCAGATGATGAGTATAGCTCTGGGATGCTAAGTAAATCTTTATTGTGTATCTCCTGATAACAGGAAACATCAGAGGTGGTGGAATGTAATATGGGGGCTGTAGTAAATGATTTTGGGGGTGTCTGCTGGAATTGCAGAGGTGGGAGTACACCAAGTGAGGGAAGGTGAGGGAGGGACTTTGCAGGAGGAAGACAGAGGTCCCATGACCCAGCAGGTCCAATCAGGAGGCTGGAGTCACAAGTGTGTATATAGAGGAGCCATTTTGGTAGTTCTTTCATTGTGAAAGTCGCAGCTGGGAGAGTCAGACAATGAGTAGAGCTCTGGGCAGCTAAGTAAATCTTTATTGTGCTTCTCCTGATAGCAGGAAACAATGAGGTGGTGGAATGTAATGTGGGGGCTGTAATAAATGATTTTGAGGCTGTTTGCTGGAACTGGGGAGGTGGGAGAAAGCCAAGTGAGGGAGGGACTTTGCAGGAGGAAGACAGAGGTCCCATGACTGAGCAGGGCAATCGGGAGGTCAGAGTCACAATATATTACCCAGAGGGCAAAGCAACCCCTCGCATGAGTGAGCCCAAAGCATGAGTGTCACAAAGTAGGAGTGTGGCATCTGACTAGGTGGTGTCTGCAGGGCGTCTTCAGGGAGAACCATAGGCCACAGGCCATGCTGGGGAGAGGAGAGGAGAGGAGAGGAGAGGAGAGGAGAGGAGGAGTCAGAGTTGTAGCTATTTGATGGGGAGAGCCAATTGATATAGCAGTGGGGTTTAAAGAGCAGGACTAATACTTGAAAAGGAAAACAGGGAGGATGGAGGGTCCCAGGGATTGGAGCAGAAAGCAGGCATTGGGAGGGGAATAGGGATGCATGATGTATGCAGACAGTAAAGCAGGAGGGGAGATGGGATGGGTTGTATGTTTTAATGGTTGTGGGGAAGCTATCTTCTTGGGGTTTGCATGGAGGGCAGGGGGATGTATGGTGTGTAGGCAGATGGGACAACTTAGAGAGGAGCTTGGAAGGTTGAGAATGGAGCTGAGTAGAAGGGGGTTGGTGGAAACACCAGGGGCCAGCGGACCTGAGGAGAACTTCCTCAGATGTTGCAGTAGGTGGACAAAGGGGTAAATAGAAAGATAGTACAAATGGAGCAACCACTTGGGAGCAGCTGAGAAAAGGGGCCGACTACTTGAGGGTGGTCAAGTATGAGGGGAAGGCAGGAACAGGGGCAGTGCAGGGATGGAAGTCACTGTGAGGGGAGGCAGGGGAAGCTTGGAAAACAGGGAATGAGTATAGAAAGAGGTTCTCGGTGTTGACTAGCCTGAAGGACCTGGGGGAGGGAAGTCACAGGGAAGGGAGGGGAGGAGGGTAGTAGGAAGGGAAGGGGAGACAGCAGCGAGGTGCAAGGCAAGAGCAATAGCCCAGACATCAGCAGAGGCAGGGGAGGAGGGTAGGTAAGAGGTGGAGCAGCAGTTACAGGAGGGGAGGTGGTGGGTAGATAGTTAAAGGACAGGGGGGCACAGAAGCCAGCCCAGGTAAAGAAAGTGCAGGGGAGAAGGGGGGCATAAGGAAGGGGATAAACATGGATCAGGTAGGACACAGGGAGCTAGTGGCAAAGGGTGTGTTATTGTAGAGGATGCACTAACAGATACAGGGGGGGGGAATGAGCAGATGGGGAATGGTAAGAGAAAGGAATCAGACAGAACAGGTAGAGGTATTAGAGTGGAGTGGAGGGGGGAAAGAATAGGGGTAAAGCAAGGTTCAAGGGTGGCACAAGGGTCCATAGGCATGGAAGCAGGGAGACAGGGATCGAGTCGGGGCAGAGGAAAGGCAAGCAACAAGATGGTGAAAAGGATAAAGGAGAAATGGTCATTATCATGCTGGAGTATTCATTACTTAAGGGTGTAAGATGGGGAGCAGAGGCACCAAGAAAAGCCATATTTGGGTGGAGTTTATGCCAGGCATGATGGCAGGTAGAGTGGGTCAGTATATTAACAGGTGTGTGGAGAGGGTAGGAGAGAAGTCCCACATTGTTGTGCACCTGGGCATGAATGACCTGGAGGGGAGAAGGGTAGAGGAGGTGCAGGAATGTTTCAGGGATGTGGGAAGACTATGCAGCAAAGAGAGAAGGTCAGTAGCTTACTCTGAAATTCTCCCTGTATCATGAGCTAGTACAGCCAGGAAGCAAAGCATCATGGATTTCAACAATTGGCTGGGGTAATGGCATGTGCCCATGGGCTACGGATTGGTGGGAGAATGGGGCAAGAAGTGGGAGAATAAGGACCTGTATGCCCCGGATAGGTTGCACCTTAGGACCCGGGACTGGCTTGGTGCTCTGGAATCCAGTGTGTTTGTTGTGTTTTCCCCTTGGCATTGCCCGACTCAGAAGGAGGTGGTGAGTTGCCCTGAGACTACCTTTTGTCCCTATTGTCTGCAGACTGAACTTGTCGGGAAGTAAGGAACTGAACTGAGCTGGGCCGAGACCCGTTGCTGCAGTGAAGAGGAGTGCTCTCTTTTAGCTCCCAGTAGGTGAGGAGTTGGTCAGAAGCTCACCAGAGGGTGAGGTTTTTGGTCACCCTGGGGAGCTTGCAGTTTTAGGGTGGTCATTGGGCCTCTCTACGTCTGGGGCCCTGACCCTGGGGAGTGAATTTGGGGTCACTCCAAACTGGTGTGGACTCCAGGGGTTTCTTATGTCTTTGGCGGCTGCTATTTGGAGAGACTGCACATCTTTCTGGATTTTCGGTATGGTGGGACAAGAAACAAATTGCTGGCTCTGAGAGGGGACTGGTGTGCAGCTGGAATGCTCCTTTGGGGGTTTGGATTGTTGCTAGGGCCAGCCCCGTTTCGTGGTATAGCTGAATTCACTATTTGCCTGGACTGTATGGCATGATTTTCCGAACTCTGGATTCCTTTTAATTATCTGAACAGGGGGAAAATGAGTTAAGTACTGGTGACTTATTGGACTTAATATCAAGTGGCCCCTTGGGGAGGTCATGAGAGGGCCTCTAATTTGTACATTTTACGTATACCCTTTATGTGCTGTTGTGAGAGAACTGTACTTGGACTTTTAAAGAGTGATGGAGGGGGTGAGAGACCCATCGTTAACTATCCTTTCATACTGATTTATTTGCTGGTATTCACTTGTAATTGTATGTGTATTATAATTGTTGGTATTTATTTGCAATTGTATGTGTATTGTATTGTGTGTATTAATTTGTTTGGTTTGTTTGTTTTATAATGTGTTGGCAGGGAGCTGTCCATATCAGGCGCTACTCTCCTGTGGAGCTCCATAGCCTCCGCCCTTTTGATTATCCTCAATTGCCGGCCAAACTTTATACCCAATACCTTGCATTGGGGATTGTTAGGTGAAGGTATAGGGGTGGGGCTGTGGACCTCTCAGGAGAGTGGAACTAAGTGGCTGGATTGGAGTAGTGGGGACTAGGAGATGCCCTGGGATGAAATGGGTTCCTGATAGAGGTTTGCCCTGTCTGGTCCCCATACCCATGGGCTCCACCATATGTGGGCAGATGACTCAGTCAACCTCGGGGTCTCATCCAACCCAGGTGGGTTATGCAATGCCAGGTCTATTAAAAACAAGAAGGCAGTGACGGCTGATCTTGTCGGATCATCAGACCTGGCTTGCATCACCGAGACCTGGCTGGATGAAAATTCTTGCCCTATTTTGGAGTCAGCAATTCCAGCCAGGTTCTCTGTGATACACCACCCGAGGTTGGATTGAAGGGGCGTGGGAGTAGCCATTGTTTTTTGATCAGAATTGAGCCTTGTGGAGGTGCTGGTGGGGGAGACCTGGTCCTTCGAAAGTATCATTGGCGAAGGTGGGGTGCAGGATTCTTCTCATCTACCATCCAAGGGTGAGAAGCAGTTCCTGCAGGAAGTCACAGACTTCATTGTCGACATGGTATTGGAGTCCCTCAGATGGATGGTGCTGGGGGACTTCAATGCCTGGGTCGACGATGAACTCTCGAGGTATAGCCAAGACTTCCTCCAGTTGATGAATTCACTGGGCTTCACAGGTGATTACCTCTGTGACTCATAGGCATGGTCACTCCTTGGACCTGGTCTTCCTTCTGGAAATGGAGACCTCTGATCTGGCAGTTGAGCCAGTCAGTTGGTCAGACCATCACACCATAATGTTCAATTTCCAGACCCCCCCCCATATAGGCCTATCCCTACGGAGATGGTCCGGTACTGCCCTTTAAGGGGTTTATCCCCCGATGGCCTGTTGGCGGTGCTGGACCTATCGGGTTACCCGATGAAAGTCTGACGCGTCCTAGTCTCGGGATTATAACAATGCTGTGACTGGGGCTTTGGATTCTTGTGCTCCTGTCCATGTTCGTCCCCTTACCCAGTGCCCTCGGTCCCCTTGGTTTGATGGGACCTTGAGGGAGCTGAGGAAAGTGGGGTGAAGGCTGGAACTTCGCTGGTAAAAATCAGGTCTGGATGCTGACAGACTTAGATTGTTAGCCCATTATAAGGACTACCAATTGGCTATCTCCTGTAAGAAGGCAGTGTTCCTGTTCAGGGAGATTGCTGTGTCACAAAACTGACCAGCTCAGCTCTTCTGAACGTAGACAGATTTGAACAGTAGTCCTGTCTGCAGTCTCAGAAAACATTAATAAGCAAGGAAATGCCACAAATTCTGTTGCTATTTTGCTGATAAGTTGCCGACATCAGGTCTGAGATTCTCTCGGGATGCCCCAATGGGGCAGACGGTGATCGGTGGGAGGTGGCAGCTCCTCAGTCTGTCTGGTTTAACTTGAGCTGGCCGGTGATCAAGCATGTCACGAAGGTTATCCAGTCTTTGCAGCCAACCTGCTGTGGTTTGGACCCTGGCCCAACGCGTCTCCTTGTGGGGTATGTTGAGACTATCGGCCCGGTCCTTGCTGAGACAGTCTGGTGTTCATTAGATTCCAGGGTGTTTCTGGACACCCTGAAGGAGGCAGTAGTGGTACTCCTTCTTAAGAAACCATCTCTTGATCCAGTCTGTCTTGCCAACTACAGATCCATCTCTAACCTCCCCTTTATGGGTAAGGTTAGTGAGAAGGTGGTCGCGCTGCAGCTGGAGGATCATCTGACCATCCACGACATCTACGATCCTCTCCAGTCTGGTTTCTGGAAACGGCATAGTACCGAGACGGCCCTTGTTCGGGTTCTCAATGATCTTATAACAACAAGAGATTAGAGGAGCCGTTCCATCTTGGTTCTTCTTGATCTCTTGGTGGCATTTGACACTGTGGACCAAGGGGTGTTGGTTGGGTGCCTGCAGTCAATCTGTGGACTGTCTGGTACAGTCCTCAGATGGTTTCATTCTTTCCTGACTGGCAGTTTTCAGAGAGTTGTATGTGGGATTTTTTTCCTCTAACAAGGTCTCCCTGCCATGTGGGGTTCCTCAGGGCTCTGTACTGTCCCCCATGTTGTTCGCAGTGTATATGCTGCCATTGGGAGATATTGTAAGGTGGCATGGGCTGAGTTATCACTGCTATGCAGATGACACTCAGCTCTACCTGTCCTTTGTGCCCGATCAGGGGGGAGCTGTTTCGAGTTTTAACGACTGCCTTTCTGAGATTGAGGATTGGATGAGTGCCAGTTGACTGAGGTTGAATCCAGACAAGACTGAGGTTTTGATGGTGTACCCGGACCATTGGGTAAAGGGGTCATCGGCTGGGCGAGCCTCAGGGCTTTGGCTCAGTGGTTGCCAGCTGACAACCTCTGAACGGTTGGGGGATCTGGGTGTGATTCTGGATGACGGACTGACGCTTAAACACCAGGTGTCATCTGTTGTCAAGACTGCCTTTTACCATCTAAGGAATGTAGCCCAGATCAAGCACCTAGTTCTTCCCGATGACCTACCAGTTCTGGTTCATGCCTTTGTAACCTCACGCCTTGATTACTGCAATGCCCTGTACCTAGGGCTACCAGGGGTTGATATCCGCCACTTGCAACTGGTGCAGAATGCAGCTGCTAGGCTGTTGACTGGGCTAGCTTGTAGCTGTCATGTCACGCTGGTGCTGCACGATCTGCACTGGCTGCCTATTCAGTGGCAGATCACCTTTAAGGTCAGTTTACTGGCCTATAAGGCCCTACATGGACAGGGTCTGAGTTATCTGCAAGATCTTCTTCATCCCTATTGCCCATCCTGGCCACTGCGCTCCACCGACGAGGGATTGCTAGAGATTCCCAGGGTTCATTTAAAGTCATCTGGGGCCCATGCATTTGAATTTGCAGCCCCGTCCCTGTGGAATTTTCTACTTTGCCGGAATTGACAGTGCTTGACAGTGGAAAGCTTTAAATCTGTGTTAAAAACACATTTATGTTGGCATTCCCTGATTTTATTTAATCTGCTGCAGCTGTTTTTATAAAGGTAGTTGTTTTATGGATTTTATGGTTATGTACTAGTGCTATGGTTCTGGAATAGCGCTATTTTATAAATAAACAATGATTGATTGATTGATTAGCACAGAAGGTTTGAAGGTCCTAAAGCAGAAGTTGGGGGAGCTCATACAAGCTGAGTACAATTTAAACTAGGTAAAGTTGGGGCAAAGGGGTGAGCAGCTACCAGGAGAGAGGATCCTTTGGGCCTCCCCACATAGCTAGGCAGGAGCAGAGTTTAAATAGGGAAGGGGATGGGGCGAGGGGAAAGGCATTGAGGGGATAGGATTGCATTGGAAGGTGGTCTCATTGAATGTAGGAGCCTGGGTAACAAGACAGTAGAATTGCAGGCAATGATGGTGGAAGGGAAGGTGGACATAGCCATCATCACTGAGTCATGGGCCACCCAATACCAAGACTGGGACCTAGCTATCCCAGGATTCAAGATATACCACAGAGACAGAGAGAAATGGAAGTGGGAGTGGCTGTCTATGTTAGGGGAGGGATAATATGTAACAGGGAGAAGGTGGTGAATGGCAGGGCAGAAGCCTTATGAATGCAACTCCAGAGCTCAAAGGGTAAGAAGGTTAGATTGGGGTTTGTATATGGGCCTCTGATTCATAAGGAGGAGATTGATAGTGAGTTGGGGAGCAAATAAGGAGGTACAGTGGCAAAGGTAGCACTGTGGTGGTTGAGGACTTCAACCTATCAGGGGTAGATTGGAACGTTCCGGCTATCTAATGAGCCAGAGAGCAGATCCTCCTGGAGGCCTTCAGGGATGGCTTCCTGACACAGAAGGTAGCAGAGTCAACTAGTGAAGAGAAGATTCTGGACCTGGTGCTGATGGACGGTGAACAAGTCCAAGACATCAGGGTGGAGGACCCACTGGTGGGAAGCTACCACTGCACAGTGTAGTTTTCACTCAATCTAGGAAAGGAGGTAGCCACAACAAAGACTAAGGTCCTGAACTTCAAATGGGCAGACTTTGTCAGGATGGGAAGTATACTGGAAGGGCACCTAGCTAACATCTGCCCTGCACACATGGATGGCGAACAAAAATGGACAATCATCAAGCTAGGACTGGCTGAGGCCACAAGCACATGTGTTAAAAGCCAGAGTAAACAATCCAGGATCAAGAAGCTTAACTGGATGAACAGGGAGGTAGAAGAGAGGGTGAAGAAAAAGAGGGCTGCCTTTAGGAACTATAAAAGATCCAACCGGGAAAAGAACAGGGAGGAATATGTGAGGAAATCCAGAGAGGTAAGTAGAATAGTAAGGGCAGTCAAGGCACTGAGAGAACTGAGGCTAGCACAGGGGATCAGAAAGGGGGGAAAAGGATTTCTTCAGGGATATAGGGGAGAAGAGAAAGAGTAAAGGTCAGATCATTAGGATCAAGAATGGCAGAGGATAGGCAGAAAAGGGGGGAAGAGCAGGCAGAAGTACTCAATGAGTACTTTTATTCAGTGTTTACCAGAGAGAAAGAAGGGCCCATGCCTAAGGGGAAGGGGGAGGTGTGTATAAGGAGGGAGGAGGTTATGGATGGGGAGATCCCAGTGGACAGGATGATGGAGGGCCTTAAGTCCCTGGGGGTGGATAAGGTGCCAAAGCCAGGTGGAGTGCATCCTAGAGTCCTGAGAGAGTTGGCAGATGCCCTGGTGGGTCCACTGGCAGACTTATTCAACACCTACCTTGGTTCTGGGTGCATGCCCAGGGACTGGAGGATGGTGCATGTGGTATCCCTCCATAAGAGTGGGTCCAGGGATGAACCAAGGAACTGCAGATCGGTGAGCCTTACCGCCAATGTTGGAAAGCCAATGGAGACTATCTTCAAGGAGAGGCTGCTGAATTTTCTGGAGGAAAATGGTCTCCAGGATGGCAGGCAGCATGGGTTTGTCTCAGGCAGATCCTGTCAAACAAACCTGGTTAACTTTTTTCATTGGGTAAAGTGGTCACTGGATAAAGGCCATGTGGTGGATGTCCTTTACCTGGACTTCAGCACGGCCTTTGACTTGGTGCCTCATGGAAGGCTGACCCATATCTCTCAACTGTCCCTGATTTTCAGGGGCGTCCCTAATTTTGCCTCAGAATTTTCCTCTGTTCCTCATAAAATCTGTGTTTTTGTGACTGAACAGTAGGGATAGTAAGCACAAAATAATGTCACACATTAAAGTTACAGACGTGTTCTTCTTTAGTGAATGCATCTTACACTAATCCCCCTTACTTTATCAGCTTTCTGAGTGAATATTATCAATTTTTAAGATGTGTCCCTCATTTTGGGTCTTTGTTGCTGATTTTTTGAAGCCTTGTCCCTGATTAATGAGGCAAGAAGTTGAGATGTATGGGCTGACCAGCAAGTTGGGTAACCTGGAAGCAGGGAGGAAACAGGTTAGATGTGTTAAGAGCTGGTTACAGGATAGGCAGCAGAGGGTGATGGCAGTGAGCTATCGGAGCCCAGAGCTGTAACAAGTGGGATACCTCAGGGCTCAGTGCTAGGACAGGTGCTGTTTAACATTTTCATTGCCGACTTATCAGACAGGATAAAAAGTAAGATCAGTCTCTTTGCAGATGACTCAAAGATCTGTGCGGAAGTAGATGGGGGGGGAGACAGTAAAGTACTCCAAGAGGACTTAGTAAGACTTGAGGGCTGGTCAAACACATGGCAACTAGGGTTCAACACCAAGAAGTTTAAAGTCATGCACCTGGGGACCAGAAATCCTGGAAATATTTATTGTTTGGGGGGAGTGCAGTTAGTCACATCAGTGGAGGTGAAGGATCTGGGAGTACTAGTAAAAAGGGAAATGAACCACTCAGCCCAATGTAGGAGGGCAGCTGCAAAGGCTAATAGAATGCTGGGGTACATTGCAAGGGGAATCACCTCTAAGAGAAGGGAAGTCATCCTGCCTTTGTACAGGTCCTTGGTGAGGCCACATTTGGAATACTGCATGCAGTACTGGTGCCCCTACTTGAAAAAAAGACATCAAGCTACTCGAGAGGGTACAGCGTAGGGCAATGAAAATGATCCTTGGATTGGGAGACAAACTATATGAGGAGAGACTGAGGGAGCTCAATATATATTCCCTGGAGGCTAGAAGGGAGAGAGGGCATATGATTGAGACCTTCAGGTACCTAAAGGGCATTCACAGAGTTAACACTGAGGGTATGTTTAGAGTAAAAGGTGGGAGGAAAACCAGGGGACACGGTCTGAAATTGGAAGGAGGAAGATTTAGGAGGGAAATGAAGAGGCACTATTTCACTGAAAGGGCAGTTACAGGGTGGAATGGACTGTCGAAGGAGGTGGTAGCATTGAGGTCAGTGAGCAGCTTTAAGAGGTGGTGGGACAGGATCAAAGGGAGGGTCCAAACAGAGGGTGGACGGTGGGTCGGTAAGAAGGAAGTTGGAGAAAATACAGCAGAAAAGGTGGGGGCAGCTGCAGTTTAAATGGCTGAAGTGCTGCACACTCGAGCAGAATAGATAGACTGTAAGGCCAGTATCTGCTGGCCTTTTTGTATGTTTGTATATATAAATTTAAATGTCCTTTTAAGGGCTTGAAGGGATATATAATTATAAGTACCTAGTGGCCTAGGTATCAGGGCAGGCAGGCATCAAATTCTTTTTAAAAAGCCATTTTCAGGGCTTGGGGTTAGTGAGCATCCTTTAAAGGACTGGAGGCATGCAGGCAGGAGAAAACTAATTTAAAAAAAGAAAAAATAAAGCTTTGCAGGGCTTAGGGGTAAGGCCTTATTAGAGAACACAGGCTGGCATTAAATAAATTTTCAGGGCTTGGTGGCTACTTTTCATGGTATGAGGGCTAAGGCCTAATTAGGGCATACAGAAAGGCATTAAAGCCATTTTCAGGGCCTTCCAGCTATAACGCTGGCAGAAGACAATTGTTTGAAATGACCATTTTTAAAGTAAATACAGTAAGTATTTTTGAAAGGCTGCTTTAATGGGCTATCTGCCCTCCATGGAGTACAGGGGACTGGTTGTACCTTGGGAGCTCCTGGGGGGAGACATGCGTGGGAAACAGCAAGGGAGTATAAAGAGAAATTTAAAAATGAGCAGTGGCCTATGCAAACATCAGAATATCCTGCAAGCTGTGGATTACACATTCATTGTTCAGGTAACAGCTCATATTTTAGTCACCACTGCTGCTTCAGTTGCATTCACCTCCAGATTAATATTGTCACATCTAATACAGGTTTGCCTGAATTATTTTTTTGCTTAGCAGAGACATCACTGCCTTCTTCCTGGATCCCCTTCCCATCAAAGAAACCATGCCACAACTTAAAAGCTTTGCGTGCTAAGTCAGCAAAAGTTTATTACATAGATATCATATCTGATTTCCATCTCTTATTTACATCCTCATTTTCATCTTTTATTCATTATTTCCATAAAATCCACAACTTCATGTCACCAAAATCATAATCTCCTTTTATCTTTATTTGACTGTTTTGCAACCCAGATGTACATTCAGGTGTCCTCCTCCTTCTCATTACTCTCTCTCTCTCTCTCTCCTGCAGGATACAGGTGTACACCCATACCCCACCTCCAGCGCCCCTTGGGTGTACACCCAAAGGTGTCTCTTCCCCAGCCTGGATGTACACCCAGGCCAGAGTCCCCCCCATGCAGTCCCTACCCCCTTTCTTTCCTTTTCTCTCCTCCCCTTCATTTTCACCCTTCCCTAGTCTATTATCCCACAACTCTTCTGCATGTACTGCCGTCCACCTTTGGCAGCCTCCAGTGTGACACCCCATTTTCCAAAAGACCATTCCATCTGTTGCTCCTTTTCTTTGACCCCTTTTTATTCTTATCCCTTCCCTTCTGACCCCTCCATCACTGGAATTGTTTTGGGGGCAGGTAGGTGGGTACTTGCTGGCTAGCAAAAGAATGAGGGCTCCATTCTCTGTGCAGCCCTTCTTTAACCCCCCCCTCACTCTCTTTTCCCAGCAAATCCCATCTAGCCTTGCCTCCTTTGTCCCCTCCCCTTTTCCTGTCCATCACGTAGCCCCACCTCCCTTCCCCTGTTTCTCATCTCCCGCCATCCCTCTCTTTTCCCTTCCTCCACCCCCGCTATTTCCTTGCCCATTTGAGCCCCATTCCCTCAAGTCAGGTGACCAGAGTCAAACAGGCCTGCCTCTTTAATAAGGCAAACCCCCTTGTCCCTGGATCCCCCTTCCCATCAAAGAAACCATGCCACAACTTAAAAGCTTTGGGTGGTCAGTCAGCAAATGTTTATTACATAGATATATTAGATTTCTATCTCTTATTTACAGCCTCATATTTACATCGTCATTTTCATCTTTTATTCATTATTTCCATATAATCCACAATTTCACATCACCAAAATCATATTCTCATTTTATCTTTATTTGACTGCTTTACCACCCAGATGTACATTCAAGTGTCCTCCTCCTTCTTGTTATTTCTCTCTCTCTCCTGCAGGGTACAGGTGTACACCCATACCCCACCGCCAGCGTCCCTTGGGTGTACACCCAAAGGTGCATCTCCCTCAGCTGGATGTAAACTCAGTCCAGGGTCCCCCCTTTATTTTATTTTCTCCATTGGCCTACCATAAGCTTGCATTGGAAGGTGGACTTCCTCATCTTTCTTGCTTATGGACTTTTTCCCAGTCTCCATTGTCCTATCGCCACCCCCCGGTCTATGTTAAACGTACCTATTCCTATGTCAAAGAGATGTACTCTGTCTGCCCTATAAAGTCCTGGGCAATTCTCTAGTATGCTTTCATGCTTTATCACCATCCCCCCAATTGATTTTGTGTATGCCTCCACCAGTTCATTTATTCACTTTCTCACATTATCCAGTGCTTTGTGATCTCTGGCTTGTCTCCAAACCTGCCTAGGCAGCATGTCCGACCATGCCACCACCACTCCTGGCCACCATTCTCTTACTCAGGCAATCTTCTCCTTTATCTGCCATAAAATGTCCAGCCATGGAGAGTTCAGATAATTGCCCCCCAAATGTAATATTAATGTGCAGCTCTGGCGATGTTGTCCTCAGTTCCTCCAACAGCAGCAAAAGTTGTGGCCATCTCATCCCTCTGAGCCTCTTCAAGTGCAACCTGATGGTGTTCCAGTTCCAGTATAGGTTTCTCCCCCCCAGTTCAGCCCACCGCTCTTCGTTCTGCTCAATACATGAAACAGTGACCTCAGATCCATACCCCCCCCATCCTGTGGGGCCTGTGGAATTAACAGAAGAAAAACAGAGATTACAACATCAATAGCATTCTCCTTCTCCTCCGGCCCTGCTCCATCTCTGGGCCTCTGCTTCTTCCACCTGAAATAAAGCAGATACAAAAATTAGCAGATTAATTCTCTCATGTGTTTCTTATAGCAGTCTGAGGCTCATCTTCCCACATTTTTCAACTCTTCCTTGGACCTGCCCCTAGCTGCCACCTCTGATGCAGAACCAATCCAGAAGGAGCAGGACAGAGAGCTGTACCAGTTAAGGCAGAAGGAAGCAGGGAGAGAAGTCAGAATAGCAAAGGCCCAAACTGAAGAAAAGATAGCCAACTCAGTTAAGAAGGGGGATAAAACCTTTATAGGTACATCAGCGAGCGTAGAAAGACAAAGGGAGGGATAGTGAGGCTGAAGAGAATGAATGGTGGGTGGGCAGAGGGGGACAGTGAAAAAGCAGGAATACTGAACGAATATTTCTGCTCAGTATTCACAAAAAGGGAGGGGAAGTGCCTAATCCAATTAATAGAAGCACTCTTGATAGGGGGGTCGATCCCAGTCCTTTCACAGAAGAAAGGGTTCTGCAAGAACTCCTAAAACTGAAGGTGGACAAAGCAATGGGTGCTGATGGAATTCACCCCAGAATTCTAAAAGAATTAAGGGAGGAACTAGTGAAACCACTGGCTACTCTTTTTAATAAATCATGGGAGGATGGGGTGGTACCCGAGGACTGGAGGAAGGCAGATGTAATTCCCCTTCACAAAAGTGGGACCAAGACAGAGGCAGGAAACTACAGACCTGTCAGTCTGACCTCTGTGGTAGGGAAAGTGATGGAGTCACTTCTGAAGGAAAGAATAGTTGAGTACCTAGAGGCCAGTGGAGCACAGGACCCAAGGCAACATGGGTTCACAGCGGGAAGGTCATGTCAGACAAATCTAATAGATTTCTTTGACTGGGTGACCAAAGTAGTAGACCAGGGAGGGGCTGTGGACATGGCCTACCTAGACTTTAGCAAGGCATTTGACACAGTCCCACACAAAAGATTAATAGTCAAATTAACCAGCCTGGGAGTGGGTCCCAGGGTGGTAGCCTGGGTAAAACATTGGCTGGACAACAGGACACAGAAGGTAATTGTAAATAGAGTCCATTCTGAAGAAAGGGGGGTTACTAGTGGGGTATTGCAGGGTTCAGTATTGGGTCCAGTCCTTTTTAATGTCTTCATCAGTGACATTGCAGAGGGACTGGAAGGAAAAGTATGCCTTTTTGCAGATGACACAAAGATCTGCAACAGGGTTGATACACAAGGAGGCATGGAAAGGATGAAAAGGGACTTGGCAAGGTTGGAGGAATGGTCAGAAGTATGGCAGCTAGGATTCAAAGCAAAGAAATGCAAAATAATGCACCTGGGAAACAAGAACCCAGGGAAGAATACACAATGGGTGGGGAGGTAGTAACAACAACAAAAAAGGAAAGGGACCTGGGGGTAATCATATCAGATGACCTTAAGGTTAGCAAGCAATGTGAGAAGGCAGTAGGGAGGGCTGGGGGTATACTGGGATGTATAGGGAGAGGCATCAGCAGCAGAAAACAGGAAGTTGTTATCCCTCTGTACAGACAGTTGGTGAGACCCCATCTGGAGTACTGTGTCCAGTTCTGGAGACCCCATCTCTGCAAGGACATAGACAGGATAGAGGCAGTCCAGAGGAGGGCAACTAAAATGGTGCAGGGTCTGCAAGAGAAGCCGATGAGGAGAGACTAAAGGAGCTTAATATGTATACCCTTGAGGAAAGAAGGAGAGGGGGACATGATAGAAACTTTTAAGTACCTCAGTGGAATCAACAAAGTCCAAGAGGGTAGCATCTTTCAGAAAAGAGACTTGCAAGAACAAGGGGACACAATTTAAAGATAGAAGGAGGGAGGTCTAGGGCAATGTGAGGAAGTATTATTTCACAGAGAGGGTAGTGGATGCATGGAACAGCCTTCTTGAGGAGGTTGTGGGGTCTAGAACTGTGGGAGAATTCAAGAATGCATGGGACAGACATAAGGCAATTCTTGTGGGGGGTAGGAAGAAATAGGCTGTTGGTTAACTAGGATCTGCGGCCAATCCTGTAGGTAGGGAAATGGGCAGACTAGATGGGCCTAGCGGTCCTTATCTGCCGTCAAAGTCTATGTTTCTATGTTTCAATCCTAAATGAATGGTATGCATACCCCTTCGGATCCTCCCCCATGAATTCCAGGCTTTTCTTTAACACTGCCATCATCTGCACCTCCATTACCAGGGCTCTGTTCCCATGGATAAGAAACAGCCCCTCCCTTGCTGGCCTAATGGCCATGTACCCTTGTAATGCCCACACTGGGCAAATCCCTTTATTTTCTTGTTGCTGTAATGTTATCATTGTCCCCTTTCCTGCCTGACCCATTTTGGATTTTTGAAGCCATAGTTCCAAACTGTCCCTTTGCCATATTACCTGTTCTCACAGAAAACCTTGACTCCCTCCAGACCCTGCCTGTCCCAAAGCTTTGCTTACCCTATACATCCCATGGAACATGGTCGTAAATATAGCCATAAATAGACATGCCTTGGCTGCTGAATGACAGACCCTAGGCAAGGCCACCACCAGCTTACTCAGTAGCACCTCTGATATGGGGCATCTTCCATCGACTTCCTTTCCTTTTGCTTCAAGCAACCTTGCATCATTCTTCTAACTAGCAGTCCTTTTACCTTGGTCTCCACACCATTTTAAACTGCATACTAGGACTATGGCCGATAGGTGTACACCCATGGTTGCATGTGCCACTCCTTTCCTCCATTTACTCATCACAAATTTCACTACCTGTTCTTCCGTGACCGTGCCATTTACCTCCATGCCTTGTTCTGCTCTGAAAGTCTGGAACAATCTCCATGAACCCTCATATGTCCTTAACTCATTACCTCCTGGATGGCCATTTTGTGTCAGGTAAACAATATACAGTATAGTTTGGACTTCATATGAAGCTATTGGAGGTAATGAGTTAAAGTCCTGGCTGACTATGAGCAGCAAAAGAGTTAACCACATTGCTCCCAAGAACTCCACTCTTCCCAAGCTTAACTTCTATGATCTTCACCAAACAAACCTCTTCCAAGAAAACAAAAAACACAGACTCATGTGCTATGTCAACTGTTCCAAATTGCTGGCTTGCAAAAGTATGAGGGCTCCCTCCTCTGTGTATCCCTTCTCAAAGCCCCCTCGCTACTTTCTCTCTCTCTCGCTCTCTCTTTTTTCCCAGCCAATCCCCTCTGGCCTTGTCTCCTTTGTCCCCTCCCCTTTTTCTGTCAATCACATAGCCCCACCCCTTCCCAGTTTCTTACCTCCCCATCCCTTTCTTTTCCCTTCAGCACCCCTGCTACTTCCTTGCCCAGCTAAGCCCCATCCCCCAGGTTAGGTGACCAGGACCAAACAGGCCTGCCGCTTTAATCTGGCAAACGCCCTTTTGATTTAGAGTTCTCGAGCCCCCCTCCAACCATAGGAACATTTGGCACAAAAATGGAACGTGCCAGCACCACTTCCATGCCCATTACCACCTCTGCTTGATGCTGAGCACATCTTCATTCCCACTTTACCACAGGCACAGGGTTTATTTTTTCTCTTGTTACCCATCAGCAAGCAAACAAATAAGTGTCTTTCAACAACTAAAGTCAATAAAAGAATAATTATATTGCAGAAAAACACGGCAAAAAATCAGCAGGGGAGTTACAAAAAACTTACACAAATTAGAAATGCCACAAAGTATTTTGAAATATTGCTTTTTGACTTACAGATCTCAAGCCCAAAGAGCTGCATATCTTTCTTCCTGAATGCCCACTGTAAAACTGCACAGCAGAACAGGAGGAGCAGTCCCTTGAAAGAGAGACAAAGAGAAAGAGAGGGTTGCAATTAGAGATGTTGCAAAGTTTTAATTCACAGGTGAAGTTAAGGTGAAGTACATAAATTAGCCTCCTCAGATAATTTTGCAAAGATTTTCTGTTTGATAGGAAATTTGACTTTGGTAACCTTACTTTGCAACTTCACCTGTAAATTCTCCTTTGGGTACACAAAGATGAAGTTGGGTCAAAATGACTTCCACCAACTGCTGCTTTTGCTTTTTTTAGGTGTACCTCGGTCAAATTTTGTCTAATTTGTCTGCAACTTGGTATGTCTGTAGTCCAAGAGAAGGTGCATATTTGGTGCATTTGTGATGATTATGGGACTTAAATTGTAGAACTGGCACTACATATCATAAATGATGAACAAGAAAGCGTGAGAAAAACAAAATATAACAAATCTTCTGCTTAGACAAATAAACTCCTGATCTTTCTGGGCTGCTTTGCTTTACATTACACCTGCCCTCCCCCACATCACTGCTTCAGACTGACAAAACAGAAACCACTACTTTAAAGTAAATAATCAGTGAAAAAAATAAACAAAAACACAGATCTAGCAGCACAAGGCCCTCTAGAACAAATTGTGAGCAACTTGGATTCAAAAATCTCAGCTATGAGGCTTGTTTTAAAAGTTTTTTCTCAGACAAGCACACACAGACTTCTCTCCTATTCTGTCGTCAGAAGACTGCACTGAAGACAGCCTCCTAATGGCATACAGAATGTTTCAGCAACATGTGATCTCCAATCCCATAGTACATTGCAAACGTTGCCTCTCTACCAAACTTCGCGGTAAATTTACTAACTTCACATTTCAAGATGTTATTAGTTTACTGTGAATTTGGACTTCACCAGGTGGATTAACTTTGAGAATAAGGCGAATTCGTGACTTAATTCATACATACTAACATACATACTAAAATGCCAGCAGAATAGGCCTAACAGTCTCTCGAGTCTGCTCGATTTTCAGCACCCGCACTGAGGGCTGATTTTGGTGTCCACCACCTCCCTCTTGGGTTATACTATCCCCAGTCCCAGATGTTCCACCTGTATTGTGCCTGGTAAGATTTACCCTCCCCCTGTACCTGTCCCATCCCCTCTTAAACCCGTCCACAGTCTCCATCTCTACCAGCTCCCTGGGCAGTACATTCCATGGCTCTACCACCCTTTCAGTGAAAAAACGTCTCCTCCTTTCCCCTCTGGGCCTCCCCCCTTCCAGCTTACACCCGTGACCTCTTGTTGCCCCACCCTCCTTCCTTTGGAGCACCTTGACTGGGCCTCTTTTATTGATCCCTTTCTTGTACTTAAAGACTTCCATCATGTCCCCTCCCCGTCCCTCCTCTCCTCCAGGTTGTACATGTCGAGCTCCTTGAGCCTCTCCCCATAGGTCCTCTCCCCCAGGTCCCAGATCATTTTGGTTGCCCTACTTTGGACTCTCTCTAGGAGTGTAATGTCCCTCTTCAAATGTGGTCTCCAAAATTGTACACAATATTCAAGGTGTGGCCTAACCAAGCAGTTGTACAGTGGAAGGATTGCTTCTGCCTTTCTGGAGGTAATCCCCCTGGCGATGCATCCCAGCATCCTATTTGCACTTGCTGCTGCCCTCCTACAGGTCTCCAAGATGTTCATTTTGACATCTACCACTACCCCCAGGTCCCTCTCACTCTCTGTGACTTGAATCATGTCACCTCCCAGACTATACCCCTGGCCTGGATTTCTGACTCCCAGGTGCAGAACCTTGCACTTCCCCACATTGAATTTTAGTTTCCATTTTCCCGACCACCTTTCCAGAGCCTCCAGGTCCTCCTGCAAGGCCACCCTCCCGTCCTCCCCATCCACCACTACGCCTAGCTTTGAGTCATCTACAAAGAGACTCATCTCACTCCTGATCCCCCTCCTGATGTTCCTGGATATAGGCGTTTAACAGGAGTGGCCCCAGCACTGATCCCTGGGGAACCCCACTAGTAACCCACCCTGGGGATGAAGCTAACCCTCCAACCTCCACCTTTTGAGTACACTCAGACAGACAATTTCCTATCCATCTTAGCAACTGTCTCCCTACCCCCATTTCCTTCAGCTAGCCAGCAGGCCACTGTGGGTTACCGAATCAAACGCCTTGCTAAAATCCAGAAAGAGGACGTCCACTGGCCTACCCTGGTCCAGGGCCTTCATCACCTAGTCATAGAACTCAACAAGATTTGTCTGGCATGATCTTCCTGTGACAAAGCCATGCTGCCTATTGTCCAAGCCCCCAGTTTGCTCCAGTAACCCCCCTAGCCTTTCCTTGACAATAATCTCCATCACCTTGCAGACCACCAATGTCAGGCTAATGGGCCTGTAATTTCCTGCCTCCTCTCTTGATCCCCTCTTGTGGATTAACATGACATGGGCCACCCTTCAGTCTTGGGGCACCCACCCAGTCCTCAGAGAGATGTTGAAATGCTCCACTAGAGTGACTGCCAGGATATCTGCCATTTCCCTCAGCACCCTGGGATTTATCTCATCTGGCCCATGTGCTTTCTCCCTCTGAAGGGACCTGAGGGCTTCCCTTACTCTCTCTCTACTGGGATTTCAGCCTTGTTCTCCCCCTTTTCACCATGCTCTGCTGGGCCCCCACCTGTCTGTGGTGGCCACTCCCTTTCCCCAGACCCATCAGGGTCCTTGGTCTCAACCGGTCTCACCCCTTGCTCCAGTTTGCCCCACTCCCCTCGCAAGACCTAGCCCCTCCATCCCTTCCCCGGTATAAACTGAGGCAAAGTACTCATTTAGGACTTCTGCCTGTTCCCCCGCCTCCTGTGCCCAACCATCCCCTACCCTTATCTTGCTGATATGCCCCTTTACTTTACTTTTTTCCCCCTATGTATCTAAAGAACCCCTTGCCCCCCCTCCGGATCCCACTGGCCAAGGACTGCTCCTTTTTTGCCTTAGCTGCAGTCACCACCCAGGTGACTCTCTTGGCTGTCAGCTCATATTCCTTCTGATCTCCGTGAAACAACGTTTTCCCACTTTGCACATCACTTGTTGCAATAGCAACTCACATTTTGACACTTACATTCCTGCCTAGTAGAGGGCTATTATGTGGCATTGCTTGTGGAATGATTTGTGAGTGTTCTGTGGAATTTAACTTTGAAAGGTGGAATTGATTGGTGAAGTGCGGAATTCTAAAAATACACTAAAAAAATTATATGATTTTGCTGGGAGACATGTTTAGTAAAAGGAGCAATTTCACTAGAGAAAGAGAGGATTTCTGTCGCAAATTAATCTTTGACTCTTTCATTCCCACCTAACTTGATGACTATCACATGACTGCAATACTTGCAAAACATATTTCAGTGGATTTCTACTGAAAATGGTGGAATTTTAATATGAACTGTGAAATTATTTTTTTATAGTATATGATAAGGGCTTATTGTGACTAGAAAGCCATGGCTTTCAAAATCTTGTTGTAGGACTGTTCAAAGGTCAAAAAAGTTGCTGTACTATCGCCCTGATGTCACATCGATAGTATAACAACTTTTTTGCCTTGCCCTGCCACCTGATTGGCTCATTGAACAATGCTGTGAGGACAGAAAAAACTGTACAACATGGCGGCGTGACTTAGCGAGCGCTGGTCGGAGGAGCCTCCTCATTTTGACACGGAAAGCCTCACAAGGCTCTGTGTCACAAAAGTGAATCGCAGTCATTTTGTGTTTTAGTTTTTTTTTTAAACTAAATGGGCGACGAGCTGGTGGGACAGGGTGAAGCCGAATTAAGTCCGAGCAAGACAAGCGGGAGAGAGCCGGAGCGGGAGCAGCAAGACATAACTAAGGTAAAAAAAGGAAAAAAAAAAAAAAGACAAGCAAGGAACCATATACTATATAAAATAGTGGATGGTTAACCATCCACAACTATGGCTGTGTTTTCATCTCGGTTGTTTAAGACATCATGGAGACCTCTCGAGCTTCGCTCTCGAGGTCTCTATGATGTCATCAACAATCTCGATGGAAACACAGCCTGGTTGTGGATGGTCACCCATCCACTGTTCTATATATGGTTATGAAGATTTTTGAAGTTTATCAAATAAATTCCACTGTTTGCATGATTCTTCTACAAAACAAAGCAAAATTCCACAGTACTAGGAGAATTTTGCCCACAGCAAATATTAACAAAATTCCATGAAAATTGTGGAATTTCACAACATTTTTGCACTAGTGGAATCTGCAAATTTTGCCCAACCTGGATTAAAGTGGATCAAATTTAAGCAAACATTATATAAAAATTATAGTACAGGTGATTGGTTGACATGAACATATTATTTATTTCAATATTGTGATGTACAATTGAGTGCCAGCATACCCACAAATGTTTGATGTAATCAATCATAGCCAAACAACTTTGGAAATAATCAACATCACATCACCACATTCAATAAAGTGATGTTTTTTTGAATCATGTGTCTAACAGAGTTGGTTGACAATGGATAGTTGTGTGAAATTTCAAGTGAGTGGTGTAAGTGTAGTCACCACATAACATGATATATTGAAATAGTTCTAATGTGAATGGTCAACAATGACCACCTCAAGCACATGTTTAGAAATAGTTCAATTTAGCATTGTGTGTGTATAATACATTTAGTCATTATGACTGTGTCTTGAAGTAGAGTATATTGCAGAGTCAACCATTTCTGATCTAACAGTTAATGTTTACAGAGTACAATTAACTGTCTTCGACTGACATGAAAGTATGAGTGCAGCACTGATACATTCATGAGGCTGCATTAATCCTGTTTCTTACATTCCAATCTATATCATATCATATCATATCATATCATATCATATCATATCATATCATATCATATCACATCATATCCAAGTTCATGCTGTATCACATAATTAACAATACATTTTGACATATATTTCCATCATCCATTTTCAAGTCCTTTGGCCCAGGTGTAAACCTAGGCCATCACCAGTCTGCTGTGTGGGCTGGATGTAAATCCCAGCACCTTTCTTATTTCTTTCTCCACCTCTGAGCATGTGTGTATACACTGTGCCCATTTCAGTGGCCTCTGGGTGTGCCCTGAGGCCCCCACCTACTTTCTCTCTCTCTCTCTCTCTCTCTCCCAGCCCTGGTGTAAACCCCAGGCTGGGCTGCCCTCCCTATACACCCTCTTCCCTTGCTTTACCCCTACTGTCCACCTTCAGCAGTCCCGCCAGTCCCTTATGCCCAGCCCTTGTATTTCCTAACCCTTATTCTATGAGGGTGGTGGTGGAAAACTCCTTAGCAAGAGGAACCAGCAGGAAAGAGAGCCTCCCAGAAGAGCAGACCCTTCTTAAGGACCCTCCTGTGGCCTACCTCCTGGCCAATAAGCCCTCACCTGCCTGATGAGCCCCCTCCTCCCACCTGTCCATCACCTACTGTGCCCCTCACCCCCCCATTTTACTGATGTGAAGACACCTTGTGAAGTGCTGCCAGGGACAAATAGACCCGCCCCTCTTAGCGGGGGACAAGTCATCTTGTCAGAGAATGTAGATCATATCTTGTCAACAGTGCATGAGGAAGTAGCACTCTAATTTAGTGACCAAGTCATCCATAGCACCAACACATCAGTTGTCAAAATACAATATATCTGTATCATCTGTTTAGAGAGAAAAAAAAGAATGAAGAACCAAAATGAATTGTCACAATATGGTCATAACGCATTTTAGGAATTGACATGTTACAAATAAAAAAATTGATAATGTGGCTAGTTTGGTGGCCGCAAGCATCAGAGATCCATATACACTACTTCTCACTTTTTATTGTGATGCATAGCACTGGTGATGTTGTTGTGCAATACACGGATTTCAAAGGTGACTGCTTTTTGCAATGCGGTTATTGTTCTGTAACCATGCAAGTAGAACCACTACCAAGGACTGCTGCCTGGTGCAACACATAACAGTGGATGTTACTTCAATGTGGCATTAACACCCAGCATGTAAGCAGGTGCTGTATTAATCAAACATGTATAAAGTGGATGTACT
Organism: Neoceratodus forsteri; assembly: GCA_016271365.2. Classification (NCBI taxonomy): domain Eukaryota; kingdom Metazoa; phylum Chordata; order Ceratodontiformes; family Ceratodontidae; genus Neoceratodus; species Neoceratodus forsteri. The sequence goes on along the minus strand of CM057454.1, from coordinate 955,328,351 downwards.
CATCTGCCTAATCAAAACTTTTGACCATAGTGTCATTCACTTTTATAGAACTAAGCTGAATCTTATTATGGGCAAATATGATACCAGTCAAGAAGCTGCCTTGCCAAGAAATGAAATAGATCCAGTTTTGAATGTTATTATTCACCCTTTAGAAAATGGGCTTATAAATCTAAGGATTGTGATTGGCTGCCAGTGATGCTAGTGGGATACATTAATTTACAGTTAGAGCCTGGTACATAACAATTGCCAGCACAGTCTGCTTCAGAAGCAAACCGGTGTCACTATACCAGTTTTGATTTTAAAATGAAGCAACCACCATTTTTCTCCACTTGTTTAGTGAGGAATTTGTCCCCCCCCCCCAGGCCAACTCACAAACCCTGCCCACAATTGCACTGCAATTCTTTGTTTGAAAAGTGTAATCCCATTCCCAAAATACAGCCTGGTTTATAAAAAACTATTTTAGTCCAAAAGAAATAAGCCAAGATTGAAGCGGCGGTCCCTTGCAGCACTAGCCTTGTACAACTCTCGCTATTCCCCCATTCTACTGTAGTGTTTTTTCCTGCAAAGTTAAACAATAAAAACTGCAGAAATAACAGACAATTTAGTTTTCTTTTCAAGGATATAATTTTCCTGAATGACAGTGCAGTATCCTCATAGAATCATAGAAACCTGACAGCAGAAAAGGACCCCAATGGCCCATTGAGTCTCCCTCACCCCATGATATACCATTCAAACAGCAATGGAAAATCAGTGAAGACCATTACAGTGACAGAATCAGCTGTTCACTGTAATGGTCTGTTGTTTGTCTGACACTGCTGTCTCCTGGGACTTTGCCCCTCTCCCCGAAACAATTCTGACTCGGAATTAGCAATCTATCATGCATGGAGTGGGAGGAGCAGAGCCCCCCACAAAAAACACCTGTGTCTCCTGATGGCACAATGCCGGCTCTCAGCATTGTGCCATCGCTGTAATGCTGCTCAACAGAATTCCTGTTAATGCAGCTTGGTGGAGTCTCCCCCCATTACTCATCTTCTTTTCCAAGGGCCTTTCCCTTCCACCCACTTACCAAACCCATATGTCTGTCCCATGCCCTCTTGAATCCCGCCACTGTTTCAGCCCCCAACACCTCCTCTGGTAGTTTGTTCCAGGCCTCCATTACCCTCTCTGTGAAGAATCGCCCCCTCACATTGCCTCTGTATCTTCCTCCCTCCAATCTTAGGCTATGCCCTCTAGTTCTAGCCCTCTCCTTCCTTAAGGAGTGCCTCCATAATCTTGCCTAGTACTGAAGTAAGACTAACTGGTCTGTAGTTCCCTGCCTACTCCCTGCTGCCACTCTTGTGGATCGGGATCACATGAGCCCTTCTCCAGTCTTCTGGGACCTCTCCTGTGCTCAGAGACTCACTAAACAGTTCTGCTAATGGCTCTGCTAGCTCCACCCTTAGCTCCTTTAGTATCCTGGGATGTATGCCATCAGGTCCTATTGCCTTGTTCATCCTGAGCAAAGCAAGCTCTTGTAGGACCCTTTCTTTTGTGAAGGAACTTGTGCACACTTCCCTCCCCCCTGTGTCCATGTTACTGAGTTATGGGCTCTGCCCTACCTTCTCCTCGGTAAATACTGAGCAGAAGTATCTATTTAGGATAGATGCTTTTCCTTGGTCCTCCTCCACACACTCCCCCTTATCCCCTTTGATCATAGCAATACCCCTTCTGGACTCTCTCCTTTCATTAATGTATCTATAGAAAGTCTTGTTCTCTTCTTTTACTGTCCATGCTAGTGTTTCCTTGGTTTGGGCCTTTGCCTGCCTTACTGCCTTCCCTGATTCCCTTAGGGAAGTTTGGTATGCCTCCCTATCTTCATCACGCTGCGTCACCTTATAATTCCTGAAGGCCAACCTTTTGGCTCTGTTGTTTTCTGCTACTGTTTTCAAGAACCAAAGTGGTTTCCACTTTCTTTGCTCTTGCTTTTCTCCCTAACACAATGGGATGTTGCTTCAAGTATTGCATCATTAATGCTTGCCCACATTACCTGTACCCCTTCACCTTTATTTCTTCTTGCCAGGGCTAGCTTAACTCTGTTGGCCATTTCATCAAAGTCAGCTCTTCTGAAGTCCCATATTTTGCCTTGGAATGGGATGATTTAGTTCTAGTGGCCAAACTGAACCATACCAAGTGATGGGCACTGGCCACTAGGCGACCTTCTACCTGTTGATCTGTCATCCTTTCCCCATTAGTCAGTACTAGATCCAGGATAGCCCTGTCTCTTGTGGGTCATTTTACCAATTGTTTGAGGCCCTCCCCCTGCAGGGAATCCACTATGGTTCTAGCTCTGGTGGATGTTCCTGCTGGTATTTACATATCTGTATCTGCCATGTTGAAGTCTCCCATTATCAGAACCTCCCATTATCATATTTCTTTGACTGGGTGACCAGGGAATTAGATTAGGATGGAGTGGTGAATGTGGCCTACCTAGATTTCAGTAAGGCTTTTAACACCATTCCAAATGAGAGACTTGTACACAAGTTGGGCAGCCTGGGAGTGGGTCCTAAGGTGGTAAAATTGGTAAGAATTTGGTTGTGGGATAGGCAACAGATGGTGGTGGTAAATGGAGTTTACTCTGATGAGGGGAGGGTGACCAGTGGGGTACCACAGGGATCAGTACTGTGGCTGATCCTATTCAATGTCTTTATTAATGACATTGCAGAGGGGTTAGAAGGAAAGGTATGCCTTTTTGCAGATAACACAAAGAACTGCAACAAGGTTGACATCCCAGCATGGTTGGAAAAAATAAGGATGGAACTAAGCAAGCTTGAGGAGTGGTCAAGAGTGTGGCAACTAAGATTTAATTTGAAGAAATGTAAAATCGGGCACTTGGGGCACAGAAACCTGGGGCAGAGTACATGACGGGGGCATGGTAATGATGGCCACCGAAGAGTAAAGGGACCTGGGAGTAATCATATCTGATTATCTAAATGTGGCCAAGCAGCGTGACAAGGAAGTTGGGGAGAGCCAGTGGGATGTTGCAGTGCACAGGGAGGGGTATCACCACCAGAAAGAAGGAGGTGGTGATACCGCTGTACAAATCAGTGGTGAGATCTCATCTAGAGTACTGTGTACAGTTCTGGAGACCACATCTCCAGAAGGACATAGACAGAGTAGAGGCAGTCTAGAGGAGGGCAACTAAAATGGTGCATGGTCTACACCAAATGCCTTTTGAGGACAGACTAAAGGACCTCAATATGTACATTCTGGAGGACATGATGGAGACATTCAAATACCTCAGGAGTATAAATAACGTACAGGAGGGAAACAATTTTCAGAGAAAAAGATGTTCAAGAACAAGGGGACATGCTATTAAGCTGGGGGGTATAGACTCAGGGGAATGTGACAAAGTACTTCTTTACTGAAAGGGTGGTGGATGCTTGGAACAGCCTGCCAGCAGAGGTGGTGATGCAAAAATTGTATTTATTTATTTTATTTATTTACTGAGATCATGGATGACACCTGTGAGCGGGTACTCGTTAAAAGGTTCCATGGCAGTTACATAAGACAGTAAGGTATAAAGACTAGGGGACAGTATACATAGGAGGTACACACATTCCAGACATAACCAAAGGGTATGATATACTGAGGCATGGTACAATGTATGCCTGCATCAAGATGAGAGAACTGACAGAGTAGGGAGTGGTTACAAAAGAGAGAGGGAGGGAGGGATGCAGGGCAGTGCATATAGGGCAAGGGTGGGAAGCAGGAAAGGAACAGGGCATGAGGGCAAGGAGGGTAGAGCTCTGGGGAGGAAGGGTGGTAGTAGAAGTGCAGAGATTGGGCAATCCAGGACAGGCCATGGAGGGGAAAAGTGCTGGAGATGGTTTACTGCTGTGTGCAGTGGCTTTAGCAGGGGCACATACAGTTTCTTGAGTTGAAGAGATGCTGGTGCAGTCTGTGTTTAAAGGATCCAATCATTGGTATGCCAGAGATGTCAGGAGGCAGCATGTTTACCCAGGGGGCTGCACGCTGTGATAACACACATTGTGCCATAGAAGAGAGGCATCTGGGTACATGGAAAGCTTGAGTGGTGGATCTTCTGGTAAATCTGGTCCTCAAAGGCTGGGATAGCAGGTTTTGAACCCCTGATGGAAGCAGTTTTAATGAGACTTTTTTGGCCAATAGGCAAGTTTGATACTGGATCCTGTCATTCAGTTGAAGCCAGCCAGCCTGAGTATAAAGGTTACCTGTGTGGGTGAGCCTTGGTGCACCTGTAAGTAGATGGCAGGCTTTGTTTAGAGCAACTGCTATGCGTTGGAGGGCTGTGTCAGTTGCAAATCCTTAACCAGCCAGACCATAATTTATGAGGGAGACAATAGAGCTGCTGATTGCCAGATTTAGTGCTTCATGAGTTAGACAGTGTCTATGCCAATACAGGATCCTAATTCTTGTACTGATAGCTCTTGCAGTGATATTAATATGTTGGGAGAAGGACAGAGAGGAGTCGATAGTTACCCCCTAGGTATTTAAAATGAGGGAGTAGCTCCAGTGTGGTGCCGCTCTCATTTTTTATTACCAGGGGTAGTTTTAGAGCTTGGTTTGGACTGTGGAGTAAAGTATGGTCTTAGTCTTTTTATAGTTCAAAACCAACCTTTGTTCCTTAAACCACATTTCTTCGGAAGCAAAGCCTCTTTGAAGATCTGCCTCAAGAAGGTCCAGATGCAGGTTGCTGGTGAAAATGACCTCATCATTGGCATATAGAAGCATTCAACAGTGACAGGAGTCGGGGAGATTGCTTAGGAACACACTGAGCAGCAAAGGCCCCAGAACTGACCCTTGTGGTACTCCAGATCTGACAGGCAGGCTGTCTCAAAGTACCTTCCCAATCCTGACTTACTGGTAATGGAATTCAAAAATGTATGAGATACCTGTATACATAAAGGAACCTTAGTGGTTAGGAAAGGGGGATAAAGCTGAAGATCAAGTAGGGTGTACAGCCACTGTTTAACCGATTTACATGAAATTTGGAAAACACAGCCTGAGTGCCAGGATCTCTTGATCCTGAAAATTTCATGTAGATCAATGTGGTGGGGCAACATTACAGAGGTGCAAAAAAACATAAAAGTCTCAGTTTTGGTAAATTGTAGACTTTTTTTGCCATGAGATAACTAAAACGTAGGAGGCTTTGACACCTGAAACTTTCAGGTTTGATAAAGTTTGGTCTAAGGTACGTGTGTTTGTGTTTTTTAGGTCCAAGTGTTAAGTAGTTTTAGAATAATTTAAGAACAATGTTCCATTTCTGAGCACACTCAGCTCAAAAAAATCAATGTTCTATGGATAACTGAAATTTTGCAAAGTGTGCTATCCTGTTGTTGCCTTTCGTTATGTGTGATATATTACATTATACTGAGGTCTGTCGTATAGCACACCACATTATATGATACGACACACATAATGGAAAAAGCAACCCTGAGATGTAAGAACCTTTTCCCTGGTGGCTAGTGTGGTCTCTCCACCACTCAGTCACCTGCCCAAAATGTAATGAAGTTTTCCCTGGTGGCTAACAGTCGTTCCGCCATCACCCTCCCTTTATGACCTGTTCTTGTATTTCATTATCTGCATTGTATTATATAATGTGATGTTTTGTATAGCAGAATACCACGGTATCAGCAGTGTCAGTGGCTCAGCAGATAACACACTCACCTCTGAGGCCAGAAGATTAGAAGGCTGTGGGTTCTATCCCCACACCAGGCATTTGGGTTAAATCCCAATACTGACACTATAGTGCAGCATGAAGCGGTACTGCTCTCGTGAAGTGCTGTCTTTTGGATGAGGTGTTAAACCGAGGTCCCATCTGCTTATTCTTTTG